>CM067843.1:509419633-510669633 GCA_034509565.1 Triticum monococcum | reverse complement strand
TAGTTTGCCAAACCAACCCAAAATTTCAGAGAAGAAATACGAGGCTATAACAATCATGCATATAAGAGTTCAGCAAAGACTCAAATAATATTCATGGATAGAACTGATCATGAATGCACAATTCATCGAATCCCAACAAACACACTTCAAAAAGGAGTTACATCAAATAGATCTCCAAGAATATCGAGGAGAACATTGTATTGAAGATCAAAAAGAGACCTGTAGGTTTGTGGTAAACTACTCACGTATCATCGCAGGGGCAAGAAGGATGATGAAGAACCCCTCCGTGATCGTTGCCCCCTCCGACAGTGTGCCGGAAAAGGCCTCTATATTGGATCTTGTGGTTCCGGAACTTGCGGCGGCAGGAAAAGTGTTTCGTCGACTCCCCTAGGGTTTTTGAGATTTTAGAGTATTTATAGAGGTGGAGGTTGGTGGAGAAGCTTCCCGTGGGCTCCACTACCCACCAGGGTGCGCCTGGGCCACGCCCTCGTGCCTAGTGGGCCCCCACGGGCCTCCTCTCGTATGATCATTTGGCTCCCTGGGTGTCTTCTGCCTAGAAAAAAATCTCCAAAAAGTTTCGTGGCATTTGGACTTCGTTTGGTACTGATATTCTGCAAAGTAAAAACCAAGCAAAAAACATCAACTGGCATTGGGCACTATGTCAATAGGTTAGTCCAAAAATTGATATAAAGTTACAAGTAAATGAATATAAAATATCTAAGATTGATAATATAACAGCATGAAACAATAAAAAATTATAGATACATTGGAGACGTATCAACATCCCCAAGCTTAATTCCTACTCGTCTACGTGTAGGTAAATGATAAAAACAGAATTTTTGATGTGGAACGTTGCCTAACATGTTCATCATATATTCTTTTCTTTTGTAGCATGGACATTTGGACTTTAGATTATTCAAAGCAATAGTCTATAATTGACATGAGGACATCAATATTCAAGCATATCAACAAGCAACCATTTCTTTCAAAATATCAACGCTAAAGAAAGCTATCCCTAGCCCATTATGCTCAATCATTGATCCATTCAAGAAACACACTTGAATATTAGCTATGCCCAATGCACAAGTATGATAATAGTGCTCCCTAGTTGGTTCACAATCCATGGATAGCTATATCCACGGGTGCCTTCCATACCAAAACTTTCCAAGGAATTTATTATTGACAACATAAATAAATATATATTTTTCATTTCGGGACTGGGCATCCCTATTACCTGCCACACTCTCGTGCAATGACAAGTGAATAAACACTCATCTTGAGAATAACACATCTAGCATGGAATACATTGGCCACCCCCTGCCGCTTCATGAGTGGTATGGGCACACACAAAAGGAAATTCATTTTGAAATTTAGAGTTGGCACATACAAATTTACTTGGAATGACATGGAAATACCGCATATAGGTAGGTATTGTGGACTCATTGGGCACAACTTGGTTCCAAGGAGTTTGGATGTACAAGCACTATTCCCGTTTAGTACAAGGAAAGGCTAGCAAATAAATTTAGAAGCAACCAACCAAAATACCAAAACTCTCATAAACGAGCATTGAACATAACTAACACCGAATAATGCACCACAAGTAGGACATCACTTCGTTGCATAACTATTGACTTTCGTACTTGCATAGGGAATCACAAACCTTAACACCATTATTCTTGCTAAAGCATAATTACTCACCAACATATGACTCACATATTACTATCTCCATATCGCAAAACTATTACAAGGAATCAAGTTTATAATATCCAATGATCTTCAGGACAATTTTTATTATATCCCTCTTGAATATCTATCACTTTGGGACTAATTTCATATATTACCACTGCTACTAATAAGCTCTCAAACAAATTTAAGTGAAGCACAAGAGCATAAATATTTCTTCAAAATTTTCAACTCTCAAAACGATATAAGTGAAGCATGAGAGGATATTTCTTTAAAACTGTGCTAACTCTCAAAATAATCTAGGTGAAGCATGAGAGCATATTTCATCAAAAAATTAGACCACCACCATGCTCAAAAGATATAAGTGAAGTACTAGAGCAATTCCATAGCTCAAAAAATTTAAGTGAAGCACATAGAGCAATTCTAACAAATCATAGCATCATTGTGGCTCTCTCAAATAGGTGTGTCCAGCAAGGATGATTGTGGAAAACTAAGAAGAAAAACAAGAAAAGACTCATATAAATACACGATATTCCAAGCAAAACTCATGATATGTGACGAATAAAAATAGAGCTTCAAGTAAAACCGATGGTCGTTAGAAGAAAGAGTGGATGCCTTCCGGGGCATCCCCAAGCTTAGTTGCTTGGTACTTCCTTGAATATTGCCTTGGGGTGGCATGGGCATCCCCAAGCTTAGGCTCTTGTCACTCCTTATCCCTTCATCCATCGTGATCCCACCCAAAACATGAAAACTTCAATCACACAAAACTTAACAAAACCTTCCTGAGATCCCTTAGTATAATAAAGCAAATCACCACTTTAAGTACAGTTGCAAAGCAATTCATATTTTATTATTGCATTAAACCTATTGTATTCTAACTTTACCATGGCTTATACCCCCCCCCCGATACAATCCATAGATTCATCAAAATAAGCACACATTGCAACAAAAAACAGAATCTGTCAACAGAACAGTCTGTAGTAATCTGAACTTTAATCATACTTCTATAACCCCCAAAAATCTGAAATTTTAGGAAAACGCAGGCAATTTGTATATCAATCATGTGTAAAAAACTCAGGATTTTATCACGCTCCAGCGAATTCTAACAAGTCTGCTACTGGATGCAAAAGTTTCTGTTTTCCAACAGGATCAAATCAACTATCACCCAACATGATCATAAAGGCTTTACTTGGCACAAAAACTAATTAAAACATAACAACACAATCATAACAGTAGCTTAATTGTGCAAACACACAAGAACAGAAATAAAAAGTTAAAACTTTATTTTATTCATTGGGTTGCCTCCGAACAAGCGCTATCGTGTTATGCTCCTACTTAGGCATAATGCATAGATTCAAGTATTGTAATAAAAAATGAGGGAGATCATCCATGCTCATCTCATACTCCCTCCTTTAAGCAGCAAGTTTACTTTGTGGCAAGAAAAAAATAATCAAAAGGGCTAAATTTAATAGGATACGGATCTGTAATATCAAGTTTGGGAGGAATAGGTTCCTCCTTGGGCCCTTTATATGTGATGACTATCTCTTCATTGTAAACATTTATTTTATTATATTCCCTAAGTTTATCTCTAAGCACAAACCCTAATCCATTATTTTGTATAGCAAAGTTGTCATTTTTTTCAGAGATTTTATCAATCAAAACAAATGGGGGAACCCTTTTCCTTAGATTTTCATTGTACACATCATAATACGGAGATTCTAATCTCCTTATCTCTTCTTGGTTAAAAAGAATTTCTTCTATAAGGCAACAACCACAATTTATATTATAATGAGCAAAAATTTTGTGTGCTTCTTTCATAATATGCCCAAATTCATAAGCTAAAAATATTGTGGTAACACGTTTAACATAAGGATCGTGGATATTTGAGAATTCTAATAAGATCCGTTGTATGCAAGGATGCATGTGAACAATTTGTCTTTCAAGTTCAACTATTAGAAAAGATATTGCATCCGCAAGACTAGAGGTTTTATTAAGGATTGACCCTCCTAGCATAGGTAATGTACCGGCGCAAGTAAAAAAATTGAATAACACCTTTCCAATAATATTGCCGCTAACTACGCGGACTTTTTTGTATGCATGATAATGGTTTCTTTCTCATGAGGGTCATCATAAGTAGAATCATCAAATTTTTCCTTATCAAACTCATGAACATTTCCTTTATTTTGCATGAGTTTCAAAAGAATGGACGGATCGTCCAAAGAGCTCGCACTAGTGGTGGAAACATCACTACACTTTTCAGATCTAGACATGATAACGTTAGCAAACAAAAGATCAAACAAGAAAAGGGCAAACAAAAAATATTTTTGGTGTTTTGTAAAAACTTTTTAGAAGTGGGGGAGATTAAAATGAGAGGCAAATGGAAAATAAAGTAATTGCAAGGAGATGAGAGTTTATGCGTAGGTACTTGATAGATGTTGATGATGTCTCCCTGGCAACGGCGCCAGAAATTCTTCCTGGTTGCTTGTATCTGCATTGGTAATTCCCCAAAGAGAGAGGATGGTGCAACACGACAAAGGTAAGTATTTCTCTCAGTTATGAAACCAAGGTTATAAATCCAGTAGGAGAACCAAGAAACACTATGTAAACCCCACCACCACACAAACAACAAATACTTGCAACCCAACACGTAAGAGGGGTTGTCAATCCCTCCTCCGTATTGATATAGATTAAATTGTATAGGTTTTGATAAATAGATCTAATTAAAACAAAAAATAAAATAAATAAATAAAAAGTGCAGCAAGGTATTTTTAGATTTAATATGCTAGGAAATAGACCCGGGGGCCGTAGTTTTCACTAGAGGCCTCTCTCAAGAAAATAGCATACGGTGGGTAAACAAATTACTTTTGGGCAATTCATAGAAAAGCGAATAATCATGACGATATCCAAGGCAATGATCATGTATATAGGCATCATGTACAAGATTAGTAGACCAAAGCGATTCTGCATCTACTACTATTACTCCACATATCGACTGCTATCCAGCATGCATCTAGTGTATTAAGTTCATGGGAAAACGTAGTAATGTAATAAGAATGATGACATGATGTAGACAAGATAAACTCACGTATGAATAAACCCCATCTTGTTACGCTTAATAGCAGTGATACATGCGTGTCATGTCGCTTTCTGTCACTGAGATTGAGCACCGCAAGATCGAACCCATCACAAAGCACCTCTTTCCATGGCAATAAAAATCAATCTAGTTGGTCAAACCAACCCAAAATTTCAGAGAAGAAATATGAGGCTATAACAATCATGCATACAGGAATTCAGCAAAGACTCAAATAATATTCATGGATAGAATTGATCATGAACCCACAATTCATCGAATCCCAACAAACACACCACAAAAAGTAGTTACATCAAATAGATCTCCAAGAACATCGAGGAGAACATTGTATTGAAGATCAAAAAGAGAGAAGAAGCCATCTAGCTACTAGCTACAGACCCGTAGGTCTGTGGTAAACTACTCACACATCATCGGAGGGCCAAAAAGGATGATGAAGAACCCATCCATGATCGTTGCCCCCTTCGGCAGAGTGTCGAAAAAGGCCTCTAGATTGGATCTCGTGGTTCTGGAATTTGCGGCGGCTGGAAAAAATTTTCGTCGACCCCCTAGGGTTTTGGGGATTTTAGAGTATTTATAGAGGTGGATGTTGGTGGAGAAGCTTCCCGTGGGCTCCGCTACCCACCAAGGCGCGCCTGGGCCCCCTGGCTCACCCTGGTGCCTAGGGGGGCCCACGGGGCCCCTCCTGCTACTTCTTGAGCTTGCGTTGGTTTTTCCCTTGAAGAGGAAAGGGTGATGCATCAAAGTAGAGATAAGTATTTCCCTCAGTTTGAGAACCAAGGTTCCAGTAGGAGACAACGCATAAATCACTAAGTACCTGCACAAAGAATCAAACAACTTTCACCCAACACGATAAAGGGGTTGTCAATCCCTTCATGGTTACTTGCAAAACTGAGATCTAATATAGATAGATAAATGGTAAAGTAAATATTTTTGGTATTTTTGGTTTATAGATCGGAAAGTAAAATATTGCAAAAGTAGTAGATCGGAAACTTGTATGATGGAAAATAGAAATTTATATGATGGAAAATAGACCCATGAGCCATAGGCTTCACTAGAGGCTTCTCTCAAGATAGCAAATAATATGGTGGGTGAACAAATTACTGCCGAGCAATTGATAGAAAAGCGCAAAGTTATGACGATATCTAAGGCAATGATCATGAATATAGGCATCATGTCCGTGTCAAGTACACCGAAACGATTCTACATCTACTAATATTACTCCACACATCGATCGCTATCGAGCATGCATCTAGAGTATTAAGTTCATAAAGAACAGAGTAATGCATTAAGTAAGATGACATGATGTAGAGGAATTAACTCAAGCAATATGATGAATATCCCATCTTTTTATCCTCGATGGCAATAATACAATACGTGCCTTGCTGCCCCTACTGTCACTGGGAAAGGACACCGCAAGATTGAACCCAAAGCTAAGCACTTCTCCCATTGCAAGAAAAACCAATCTAGTTGGCCAAACCAAACCAATAGTTTGAAGAGAATTACAAAGATATCAAATCATGCATAAAAGAATTCAGAGAAGATTCAAATAATATTCATAGATAAGTTGATCATAAATCCACAATTCATAGGATCTCGGCAAACACATAGCAAAATAGTATTACATGGAATAGATCTCCAAGAACATCGAGGAGAACATGGTATTGAGAATCAAAGAGAGAGAAGAAGCCACCTTGCTACTAGCTATTGACCCGTAGGTCTCTGGTAAACTACTCACGCTTCATCGCATGGGCAATAGAGTTGATGTAGAAGACCTCCGTGATCGAATCCCCCTCAGGCAGGGTGCCGAAAAAGGTCCCTAGATGGGATCTCACGGGTAAAGAAGGTTGCGGCAGTGGAAAAATATTTTTGTGGATGCCTTTGGTGGTTTGGGGATGTTTGGGAATATATAGGCGAAAGAATTAGGCCAGGAGGGTCATAGGGGGGCAGAAGGGTGGGGACGCGCCTCATTGTGGCTGCCTCGTGGCTCCTCCGACTTCATCTCCAAGTCTCTTGGTTATCTTCTGGTCCAAGAAAAATCATCGTGAAGGTTTCATTCCATTTCGACTCCGTTTTGTATTCCTTTTTGCCAAACTGAAAAACAAGGAAAAAACAGAAACTGGCACTGGGCTCTAGGTTAATAGGTTAGTGCCAAAAATAATATAAAATGGCATATTAATGCATATAAAACATTCAAAACAGATAATATAATAGCATGGAACAATAAACAATTATAGATACTTTGGAGACGTATCACCTCCCGTATGCTCCTTTGGCTCCCTCGGTGTCTTCTGTCCAGAAAAAAATCTCCAAAAAGTTTAGTGGCATTTGGACTTCATTTGTGAAAGTGCAACTATCCCTAGGTGGTTTTGGTAATTCCTAACAACATGTAGCTCATTGAGCTAATGCTATTTCAAGATTAATATCTCAGGAAAGCTCAATGATTGGCATGGCATGGATGAGAAAAGTGGACCCCTCAAAATGTTAAGGACAAAAGGATTGGCTCAAGCTCAAAGCTCAAGACTCTACATTTTCTATATTAGTGATCCAAGATCACATTGAGTCTATAGGAAAAGCCAATACTATCAACAAGGGATGAGGTGTTGCTTAATGCTTAAGTGATATGCTCCAAAGCCCTCAACTACTTTCTCACATCCACATATGACCTAAACCAAAAGTCAAACTCGGCCCCACCGATTCTCTCAATCTGGCGCCACCGTATTCAGATGTCATAGGCACTGCCACAAACCCTAGGCAAATCGGTCTCACCGATAGGGATCTCGGTCTCACCGGGATGGGATTGTAATCTCTCTGTTTCCCTTCGTAACGTTTCGGTCCCACCGAGATGAGCGATCGGTCCCACCGAGATTGCAATGAAACTCTCTGTTTCCCTTTCATAACATTTCGGTCTCACTGAAATCAGCGAATCAGTCCCACCGAGTTTACCTGATGAACTCTCTGGTTAACTTATTACCAAAATCGGTCTCACCGAGTTTGTGTAATCGGCCTCACCGAGATTACGTTATGCCCTAACCCTAACCATATCTGTCCTACCGAGTTGCATGTCGGTCCCATCGAAAATCCTAATGGTCACTAGCTTTGCTGAATCGGTCCGACCGAGTTTATCAATTTGGTCCCACCGAGATTGGCAAGTTGTGTGTAACGGTTAGATTTTGTGTGGAGAGAGCCATCAGAATGAACCTACACTTCCAACTTACTTTTTCTGAGAGAGAACCACCTACACTTGTGTTGAGGCCAAGATATTCCATTCCTACTATACGAATCTTGATCTCTAGCCTTCCCCAAGTTGCTTTCCACTCAAATCTTCTTTCCACCAAATCCATATCCTGTGAGAGAGAGTTGGGTGTTGGGGAGACTATCATTTGAAGCACAAGAGCAAGGAGTTCATCATCAATACACCATGTGTTACTTCTTGGAGAGTGGTGTCTCCTAGATTGGCTAGGTGTCACTTGGGAGCCTCCGACAATATTGTGGAGTTGAACCAAGGAGTTTGTAAGGGCAAGGAGATCGCCTACTTCATGAATATCTACCACTAGTGAGGCAAGTCCTTCATGGGCGATGGCCATGGTCGGATAGACAAGGTTGCTTCTTCGTGGACCCTTCGTGGCTGGAGCCCTCCGTGGACTCGCGCAGCCGTTACCCTTCGTGGGTCGAAGTCTCCATCAACGTGGATGTACGATAGCACCACCTATCGGAACCACGACAAAAACAACCATGTCTCCTATTGCGTTTGAATCCTCCAAACCCTTCCCTTTACATTCTTGTAGGTTGCATGCTTTACTCTCAGCTGCTCATATACTCTTTGCATGCTTGCTTGAATTGTGTTAAGATTGCTTGACTTGTCCAAAGTTGCTAAAATCTGCCAAGAACTAAAATTGGGAAAAGGAATAGTTTTATTTGGTCAAGTAGTCTAATCACCCCCCCTCTGGACATACTTTTGATCCTACAAGTGGTATCTGAGCTTTGGTCTCTATTTGCTTTGATTTCCATAGCTTTTGGTTGTCATAGCGAGTATGGCGTCTAGCGAGGGAAATTACCACCGTAGAGGTCCTTACTTTGATGGTACTAATTTTGCTAGTTGGAAGCATAAAATGAAAATGCATATTCTTGGACATAACCCCGCTGTATGGGCTATTGTGTGTATTGGCTTGCAAGGTGAATTCTTTGATGGGAGAGAACCGAACCGTGAAGCTACCGTGGAAGAGTTGAAGATGCTGCAATACAATGCTCAAGCTTGTGATATCCTCTTCAATGGATTGTGCCCCGAAGAATTCAACAAAATCAGCCGTCTTGAGAATGCAAAGGAAATTTGGGATACTTTGATTGATATGCACGAAGGTACCGACTCCGTCAAGGAACCCAAGTTTGATGTGCTTCAAAGTCACCTTGACAAGTTCAAAATGAAGGATGGTGAAGGTGTCGCTGAAATGTACTCTAGGCTTGCTCTTATCACAAATGAGATTGCCGGCTTAGGAAGTGAAGAGATGACCGACAAATTCATCTTCAAGAAGATCCTAAGAGCTTTGGATAGAAAATATGATACCGTATGCACATTGATCCAAATGATGCCCAATTACAAAGATCTCAAGCCAACAGAGGTCATTGGAAGAATTGTTGCTCATGAGATGTCACTCAAGGATAAGGAGGAGCTCCATAACAAGTCAAGTGGTGCTTACAAAGCCTCATGTGAAGCTCCCACATCATCAAGTGAGAAAAAAACCTTCAATGAAGAATTGAGCCTAATGGTGAAGAACTTCAACAAGTTCTATAAGAGTAGAAGCAAAGAGAGAAGTTCCAAGTCAAGGTCCTACAATGACAAAAGATCTTCTAGTCGAGAGCAAAATTGCTACAATTGTGGAAGACCCGGACACTATTCCAATGAGTGTACGACACCCTACAAGAGAAGAGAAGATTCTCCAAAAAGAAGAAGTAGAAGAGAAGAATCACCATCAAGAGAGAGAAGGAGTAGAGATGATCGTTATGAACGAAGAACATCCCGGAGAAGCAAGGATTTGGAAAGGAAGGACAAGTCATCAAGGATCTACACAAAACAAAGACATCAAGCTCATGTTGGTGAATGGGTATCCGGCTCCGACTCCGATAATCACTCTGAGAGAAGCTATCACTCCGACTCCAAAAGTAGTCAAGATGAAGGTGTTGCCGGTCTAGCACTTGTGTCAACCAACTCCTACTACATATTTGATTCACCAAATGAAGGACTTGGAAGATGCTTCATGGCTAAAGGCCCAAAGGTATCATACCCCGAGTATATTGATTTCAATAGTGATGAAGATGACTTGTTAGGTGATGATGATTTACTTGTTGACAACTCTAGTGATGAATACTATGATGAAATGTCAATTAATCATGCTAGTCAAGATAAAACGAATGACAATGATAAGGAGAAGATTGAGTTTCTAACTAAAGAACTAAACACTCTTAAGTTAGCTCATGAAACTATCTTAGAAGATCATCGAGAACTTTTAAGGACTCATGAGAAATTACATTTTGAAAAGCTCAACCTTGAGAAAGAGCATGATTTATTAAAGGCAATCAATGATGATCTTCGCAAGAAAAGTTCTTCTTACATTGCAAAGAGTTTACTCTTATCCACTTACATGCCTCAAGTCAAGTCTAGTAACAAGAACAAGAAAGATTCTTCCTCTGGTAGTAACAATAGTCATGCTAAATCCAATGTTGTTGCTTCTAGTAGTTCTCTTGATTCCACTAATGATTCTCTTAGCCAAGTTACACTTGAGCAAGAAAATAGTGTCGGCGTTCTAGGAACGGGGGTCCCCAGACTTGCCTGCCTGCGGCGTGGCTCAAAAGGGGGCCCAGCACGGTCCATCTTCACCAACACAAACCTAAGACCCTCGCGAGGGGCCAAGCCTCGCGGGGCAGACGACACGGAGCTTCCTCAGGCGCGGCCTCGTCAGGCTAGCTCACGAGGAGGTGGAGAGATCAAGGCGGGGTACCTCACGAGGTGCCCGTGACGCAAGCCATGACGACCAAGGGCGCCAGGCGGGTGCCAGCCCGCGCAGCGTCCTCCTTTCCTCTTCGGTGCAAAGGGGGCAAGCGCAGCCACGGAGTACTGAGGCATCAGGCAAAGGTTGCCATTTCGGTTCAACGAGACCAAGACCAGGAGGACTACGAGACGGAGGTCACTGTGGAGCCCAAGATGGCGTCACCACCAGAGCTTTGCGCATGCGAAGACTACTTTTGTCAGGATAGTTGATACTTGCTGCCCCCCTTCAAATTAGCCCACCATTGTTGGCTCCCTTCCCGCTCGATATTTGGGAAGAGGACCAGGGCCTCTATAAATAGGACCAGCCACCCACAGAGCAAATGGTTGGGAGGTTGGAAGCAGGGAAGAGAGAGAGAGAGAGAGAGAGAGAGAGAGAGAGAGAGAGATAGAAAGGTGACTGAACTCCTCCCAGCAGTTCATCGCCCCAGCCAAGAACAGACCCTCGCGAGGCTGTTCTTCCTTGTATTGCTCATCATCATCAGCCCAAGAGGCAATCCACCACAACACACACTGGAGTAGGGTATTACACCACAACGGTAGCCCGAACCAGTATAAACCCTGTGTCTCTTGTGTTGTTCCTTCCATAGTCTAGATCCTAGCATGGCGGAGGGGTGCAGGCAGGTAGGAGGCAAAATCTCCGCGCGCACCCCAGTGTTCGAACCTCAAGGGTCTGCCGGAACCCGAAATCTGACATTTGGCGCCAGGTAGGGGGTGCACCGGAGTTTTCTCTTCCGCCACCGCCACGGCCTGCCTCGCGATGAGCAGCGCGTCACCCGCTCCAGCCGCCGGCGCCAGCACGGGGGCCAGGGGGCTCCGAGCCGGGCCCCAGCCCTGCAACGGGTACGGCGGCTGGACAAGCTCAAGCCAACGACGCCGCCGCGCTACGGCGGCGCGACAGATCCGCTGGCCTTCTTGCTGGCGAGCGAGGAGGCCCTCCTCGAAGCAGGAGGTGACGATAGGGTTGCGGCCAAATGGCTCCCCATGGCCCTCACCGGCGCCCCGCGCACATGGCTGCTCCACCCGCCGGCAGCCTCTGTGGCCTCTCAGGAAGAGCTCCGCAATCTCTTCCCCGCCCATCACGCTACACCAACACCCCCGGTCGTCGCGCCCTCCTGGGCGGCTCGCAGGCGCCGCCCACAAGTCACCACATCAAGCCGTTCATCCGCTGGGTCAGCGCCGCTTCCACGCGGCAGGGGGCTCCCCTGGATCGGGCGGTGCCCGAGACCGGCCTGACCTTCAGCTTGGAGGACCACCCCTCCAACTCGGCCAGCTGGGGTGCGCTCCCCATGCTGTGCACCCCCACCATCTGCCAGGTGGCTGTCACCAGAACTCTCATTGATGGTGGTGCGGGCCTCAGTGTGCTCTCAGTCGAGGCCTTCAACCTCCTCTGCATACCCCTGGAACGGCTGCAGCCCAGCCGGCCCTCCTCAGGCGTTGGGGGCAGGTCATCCAGCTCCTTGGGACAGATCCGGCTCCCAGTAACCTTCGGCACCTACAACAACTTCCGCACGGAGCTGGTCGACTTCGACATCACCCCCATCGGCCTCCCTTATAATGCCATCCTAGACTACCCAACACTGGCCCAGTTCATGGCCGCGACGCACCCGGCGTACAACCTCATGAAGATGCCTGGGAGCAGCGGTGTCCTCACCGTACACGGGGACACTGGAGACGCGCTGCGGGCGCTCAAGCTCGCCTTCAAGACGGCGGCGCCGGCACAGCCCGCCGACTTGGAGGCCCCCGAGCCCAAGGGAGCTGCGCCCGCCAAGAAGAAATAGTTGTTCACCCAAGACAAGGCAGAAACCAAGCAGATACCCGTCGATGAGGACGGGTCCACCAACGCCACTTTCACCATAGGCGCCCACCTCAAACCCGAGCAGGAGGAGGCCCTGGTCGTGTTCCTACGCGCAAACAAGAAGGTATTCGCTTGGGAGCCAAACCAGTTGGCAGGGATCCCTAGGAGTGTAATCGAGCATCACCTCAACGTGTGCCCCAACGTGCGCCCTGTGAAGCAGAAGGCCAGGCGGTAGTCCACAAAAAAGCAGGCCTTCATCGTCCAAGAGACCCGCAAATTAGAGGCCGCTGGGGTCATTCGCGAGGTCCGATACCCAGATTAGTTGGCCAACCCTGTCGTTGTGCCAAAGAAGGGAGGGAAGGAACACATGTGTGTCGACTTCACCAACCTCAACAAAGCATGCCCGCAAGATCCATTCCCGCTCCCCCGCATCGACCAGATTGTCGATTCCACCGTGGAATGCGACCTGCTATGCTTCTTGGATGCCTTCTCTGGGTATCACCAGATCAAGATAGCGGTAGAAGACGTCGAAAAGACAAATTTCCTAACCCCGTGTGGGGTGTACTGCTACACATGCATGCCATTCAGGCTGCGTAACACAGGGGCGACCTTTCAACGGCTGATGCACATCACCTTGGCCCCGCAGCTCGGGAAGAATGTTGAAGCTTATGTCGATGACATCGTGGTAAAGTCTCGGGAGGCCAGGACCTTGATACAAGACCTGGAGGAAACCTTCGCAAGTCTCAACACAGTGAACCTATGGCTCAACCCAGAGAAGTGTGTGTTTGGAGTCCCCTCGGGCAAGCTCTTGGGTTTCCTCGTGTCCCACCGAGGCATCGAGGCTAACCCAGAAAAGGTCAAGGCGGTGGAAGACATGAGCCCGCCAAAGACCCTCAGAGAAATGCAGAAGCTCACTTGGCGCGTGACCGCGCTGTGACGCTTCATCTCCAAGTTGGGGGAACGAGCGCTGCCCTTCTTCCAGCTAATGAAGAAAAAGGGGCCCTTTGAGTGGACAGAAGAGGCCGACAAGGCGTTCCAGGATCTCAAGAGATACCTGACCAGCCCACCGGTCATGGTGGCTCCACGCCCTCAAGAGCCCCTGGTGCTTTACCTCGCCGCCACTCCCTACTCCGCTAGCGCAGCCCTGGTGGCGGTTAGAGAGGAGCGTCGAATCAAAACCATGGCAGCAGCCCGGAACAAGGCAGAACAGGAACAAGGAAGGCCCACAGAAACCGCCACCGTGGCTGAGGAGGACCAGCCGCCGCAAAGGAGTGCACCAGAGGCGGAAGAGGCCCCTCTCCCAGATGGCCAGTCTCAGGAGGCCTCATTGCCTCAAGAGGCGCCGTGGTCTCCGAAGGGAGCCACCAGCACTAACGCACTCCACCTCGTTGAGCACCCAGTGTACTTCATCAGCATGGTGTTGCGGGATGCAAGGGCGCGGTACCCCATGCCTCAGAAACTCCTCCTTGCACTACTGGTAGCCTCGCGCAAGCTGCGGCACTATTTTCAGGGTCACCCCATCAAGGTCGTCTCGTCATACCCCCTGGAGAGAGTGCTCAGGAGCCCTAATTCAGCTGGAAGGGTCGCTGAGTGGAACATAGAACTGCAAGTGTTTCAGCTTGAATTCAGCATGACCAGAGTCATCAAGGGAGCAGCGTTCGCGGATTTTGTGGCAGAACGGACGGAGGTGCCAGGCCTCAAGGCCGACGAGGATCGGTCCCTATCCCTGGGAAGCGAGGCGCCAGAAGGCTGGGTCATGCACTTCGATGGGGCGCTCTCCAGGCATGGCGCTGGGGCTGGGGCGGTGCTTATATCGTCCACTCAAGACAAGCTCTACTACGCTGTGCAGCTCTGTTTACAGCAAGGTGAAAAGGTCTCCAACAACATAGCGGAGTATGAAGGTTTAATAGCGGGCTTGAAGGCCGCAGCTGCCTTGGAAGTGAAACGCCTCACCATCAAGGGCGATTCACAGCTCCTTGTCAATTTCTCCAACAAGGTGTATGAGCTGAAAGATGAGCACATGGAAGCCTACCTTGCGGAGGTCCGCAGGATGGAGAAGCAGTTCTAGGGGTTGGAGTTGCAGCATGTGCCCCGTGGCACCAATCAGGAGGCCGACGACATCGCCAAACGGGCATCCAGGCGGTTACCTCAGGAGCTTGGCATTTTCGAGGAGCGGCTCTTCAAGCCCTCGGACCTGCCGTCAATGTCAAACACGGCTCAGCCTCGGGAGGAGCTCCCCCAGCCACCTGCCTCAGGAGCACCGACCTGCGGCCCGGCCTCAGGAGCACGCCTGCTCCTGACAATGGAACCTCAGGAGGGATGCTGGATCACGGAGCTCCGGACTTACTTAACGCAAGGGACCCTGCCAGAGAAGGAGGAGGAAGCGGACCGAGTGGCACGCCAAGCCACGGCATACTGCATCAAGGATGGAGAGCTCTACCGGAAGCGACCGAACGATGTATCCCTGCGCTGCATCTCCAGGGAGCAAGGGAAGGAACTGCTGGAAGATATACACGGCGGAGACTGTGGACATCATTCATCATCACGGACCCTCGTCGGCAAGGCATTCCGCAGTGGGTTTTATTGGCCCACCGCACTCAATGACGCCATCGAATTAGTGAAAGCTTGTGAGGCCTGCCAGTTCCACGCCACGCAAATCCATCAGCCAGCAGGAGGCCTGCAGACTATACCCCTTTCGTGGCCATTCGCAGTCTGGGGGCTGGACATCTTGGGCCCGTTTCCACGGGCGCCGGGGGGCTACCGCTACCTCTACGTCGCCGTGGACAAGTTCACCAAGTGGGTTGAAGTAGAGGCTGTCCGTACCATTCCTGCGGGTTACGCGGTCAAGTTCATCAAGGGCATCGTGAGCTGGTTCGGGGTGCCAAACCACATCATCACGGACAATGGTTCGCAGTTCACCAGTAACCTCTTCAAAACATACTGCGCTAACCTTGGAACACAGATATGCTACGCTTCGGTGGCGCACCCCCGAAGCAACGGCCAGGCCGAGCAGGCCAACGCGGAGGTCCTGAGGGGCCTCAAGACCAGGACGTTCAAGAAGAAGCTGGAGGCCTGCGGCAGAGGTTGGTACGACGAGCTTCAGTCCGTGTTGTGGTCCATCCGCACAACCGCGACCAAGCCGATTGGAGAGACCACGTTCTTCCTGGTCTACGGAGCCGAAGCGGTCCTCCCTCACGAGGTCAGACGTCGCTCCGCGTGGGTCCTGGCGTTCGACAAGGCGCAGCAGGATGCCATGCGGGGGATGGACCTCGTGCTGGGGGAGGAACGCCGCCGAGAAGCCGCGCTGCGAGGGGCGAGGTACCAACAAGCGCTGCGGCGATATCACTGCCGCAACATCTGCCCCAGGACTCTCAAGGTAGGAGACCTCGTGCTCAGGCGGGTTCTCTCCAGGGAGGGGCTGCACAAGCTCTCTCCCATGTGGGAGGGCCCGTTCAAAGTTGTTCATGTTTCCAGGCCCGGCTCCACATGCTTGGAGACTCAGGAGGGGGTGCCGGTCCAGAACGCATGGAACATCCAGCATCTCCGGAGGTTCTACCCCTAAAAAGGTCCAGAGCCTGTGAAGAAGGCGAATGCCTGTGAAGCTATCGCGTTTTGGAAAAGGCCCAGAGCCTGTGAAGAAGGCGAATGCCTATGAAGCTATCGCGTTTTGGAAAAGGCCCAGAGCTTGTGAAGAAGGCGAATGCCTGTGAAGCTATCGCGTTTTGGAAAAGGCCCGGAGCCTGTGAAGAAGGCGAATGCCTGTGATGCTATCGCGTTTTGGAAAAGGCCCGGAGCCTGTGAAGAAGGCGAATGCCTATGAAGCAATCGCATTTTGGAAAAGGCCCGGAGCCTGTGAAGAAGGCCAACGCCTGTGAAGCTCACTGCCCATGACACTCTCACGTAATAATGAGTTGGGGTTGTACACGCCCCGGAGTCTCAGGAGCGTCAGCCTCAGGCCCTGCGGCTCCCTCCCACGCCCAGTGGCAGCACTTAGCTCTGCGCTGGTGAGAAGACGTCGAAGACTAGATTAGGTGCTGGACGCGGCTTTTCATTTGCTTTCCGTAGTTGGCTTGTTCCTTCTCATTCAAAGTTTTATTGAAGTTGTTGCCGTCTTTGGCTTGTGGTTCTTCGGCTTTTCATTCTCCTGCCTCGATTTCTCTTGTGCAAGACCTCGCGAAGGGGGCAACCGAGCGCCCTCGCGAGTTTTCTTATCCTAGTCATTCAAAGGGTTCGCGACCTGGACCCCTTGCAGGTGCACCCCTCCAGTCTGTGCCCCTCGGGCACCGCGACACAAACACAGGGCCTGGGTCGGTCACCCCCACGGCCGGGGCCGGGAACTATCCTCACGCGGGCACGTATCCGGGAGGTACGATAAAGAAAGCAAAACAATGATTAACAGCAATAACCCATACACGCCCCCGTGGGGCACCACACTACTGTCTTTTTTACGCAGGAAAATGGAAAAGAAAGAACAAACTTGGTGCAGCTCGCCTCACACCGGCCCGCAGGGAAAGCCCGAGCTGCCTTCGGAGCTCAGGCGGACTCCCTCTCGCGCTTCACCAGGGCACGACGGCGGGCGGACACGCTACCACCTCCCAAGAAGACACGACGGCGTGGAGGCTGACCGCGGCCACCGCTAGAAGAGTCGCTGCCTGAAGAAGAACTGGAGAAGCTTGAGGAACCCTGAGCGCCGCCAGCCACGCGAGTTCTGCCCTCTCCATCATCGTCGGAGCCGAGTTCCCAGTCGCGGTCGTCGCCCTCGGGGCAACACCCTGCGCGGCGACCATCTTCCCCAAACACCCTCACGTAGAGGGTGGCATCGCTGTCGAACTTGAAGTGTAGGGTGCACCGACGGCCCAGGCCACGCGCGTGGGAAAATGTCTGCCAACCGTGGGCCAGGGCCAGGCTCCCGGCTGCGGAGACCTCCGGTGAAACCCATGAGGCCCGGCCGTAGCAGCCGTCGGCTTGAAGCCAGAGGCCGCCCGGGGCGCCAGGCGGTAGCTCGCCAAGGAGGAAGCGAGGAAGTGGAAGCCGGGTGCTAGTCGGCTCCGCCGACCACATGACGAACTCTGGCAGCACCTCAGCAGCGCAAAAGCGCGGCATAGGGGGACGCACAGCCGGAGAGCACCCCCCGGCCGCCGCAATCCGCCCGTCACCATGCTGGAAAGCGTCTCCGCGGCCATGGGGAGCTGCCGTGGTGGCCACCGGATGTTTGCGAGGGCGCCCTCGGCCGCGCTTGGGCGGGGGAGAAGCATGCTCAACCTGGCAAGCCTTCCCCTTCTCCGCGGCCGAGAACCTCCTCGACGGGGCCATGAAGAAGAAGGAGAAGCAAGGGGAGATGAACTGGAAGGGCGCGCGTCGATCAGTACTTATAGCTGGCGAGGGCCAACCGACGGCCCCCACGATCACAGGTAATCATGACCCGCTTTGCATGCAGGGACTTGTCCAATCCGTGTAGTTGCCGAGGCGCCATGGGGAAGTGGAGAGGTCCACGTCCAATCAACCGCCACGCGGCGCCCAAGGCCGCAGGCTGTTAGGGCCCGCGGCGCTTCGCTCTTGCCCTTTCGGCTCCCTGCACGGCCAAGCCCGGGCGCGCCTTGGGCCCGGGGGGTACTGTCGGTGTTCTAGGAACGGGGGTCCCCAGACTTGCTTGCATGTGGCCTGCGGCGTGGCTCAAAAGGGGGCCCAGCACGGCCCATCTTCACCAACACAAACCTAAGACCCTCGCGAGGGGCCAAGCCTCGCGGGGCGCACGACGCGGAGCTTCCTCAGGCGCCGCCTCGTCAGGCTGGCTCACGAGGAGGCGGAGAGATCAAGGCGGGGTACCTCATGAGGTGCCCGTGACACAAGCCATGACGACCAAGGGCGCCAGGCGGGTGCCAACCTGCGCAGCGTCCTCCTTTCCTCTTCGGTGCAAAGGGGGCAAGCGCAGCCGCGGAGTACCGAGGCATCAGGCAAAGATTGCCATTTCGGTGCAACGAGACCAAGACCAGGAGGACTACGAGACGGAGGTCACTGTGGAGCCCAAGACGGTGTCACCACCAGAGCTTTGCGCAGGCGAAGACTACTTTTGTCAGGATAGCTGATACTTGCTGTCCCCCTTCAAATTAGCCCGCCATTGTTAGCTCCCTTCCCGCTCGATATTTGGGAAGAGGACCAGGACCTCTATAAATAGGACCAGCCACCCACAGACCAAGGGTTGGGAGGTTGGAAGCAAGGAAGAGAGAGAGAGAGAGAAAGGTGACTGAACTCCTCCCAGCAGTTCATAGCCCCAGCCAAGAACAGACCCTCGTGAGGCTGTTATTCCTTGTATTTCTCATCATCATCAGCCCAAGAGGCAATCCACCACATCACACACTGGAGTAGGGTATTACACCACAACGGTGGCCCGAACCAGTATAAACCCTGTGTCTCTTGTGTTGTTCTTTCCATAGTCTAGATCCTAGCATGGCGGAGGGGTGCAGGCAGGTAGGAGGCGAAATCTCCGCGCACACCCCAGTGTTCGAACCTCAAGGGTCTGCCGGAACCCGAAATCCAACAAATAGCTTATTGAAGGGAATTATAGAGAAAGGTGTTTACAAGAGCCTTGCCGGGAGTAAGCAATTCGAGGAAATTGTAGGCAAGCAAGGAAGGCACCAGAAGAATCAATGTGTTGGTTTTGAACAAAGTTCAATGCCAATGGAGTTGAGTGGGAAGAATATCAATATCCCAAGACGAAGTTTGTTCCTCAACAAAAGAAGTATGATCCTACTTCCTTCAAAGGGACACAAGCTCAAGATGATCTTCCACCACAAGACCACGAGCAAAAAGGCAAGGATAAGCTTCAAGAGGAAATTGATGCATTTGAAGAAGCACCCAAGGCCATGGTCAAGTGGGTTCCCAAGACTACATCAAGCTCTACTTCATCAAGTACGACTACAACTCCAAGGATTCCCATCAAGATGATGTGGATCCCGAAGAAGAAGAACTAGAGAGTTCCTGAGGGTGACTCCGCCAACATACTTCACTCTTATCATTTTGGCAAGAACAAGTGCAATCAACTTCCACATCTTGCACTAGTTCAAGGAGTCACAAACCCTCTTGTTGGTAAGACAATGGACAAGGTAACCTAATGCTTTCATATACATCATCTTGTGTGTGCATCACTCTATGTCTATGGATATCCTTGTTTGTTCCTTGTGGGACTAACCGGTGTAGGTATTGAAAGTGCAACTCACTCCAGAGGATTGCTCCAAATGATCTACAACAACATTGAGCATCCACATCTTCAACACCTACATGAAGTCATCATCGACAAAACCCAAGGTTAGTTCATCCCTCTTAGGGGGGATCTCACATCTAGGGGTAGCTTTACTCTAAGAATTGAGCTAAAGCAACTCTAATGGTGTGAACACAACAACGCTTTATGTAAAAGTGGTAACCCCACTTGTGCTTAAACGATGAGTATGACCTATGATCAAATGTTCTCATTTGGCTCCTAAGTCAATATACTCATATATAGATGACCTAGTCATCGCCAATTGCTTCATAGATGCTAGAATTAGTTGTGCATGCTTTGCCACATATTTCATTTGCCATTTTATTGTGTGAGCATGTTGGTTGCATAATTTACTCATTCGAGGACATCCACTTGTTGGTTTGATTGCTTGGTTCCTTTTTCTTTTTCCAAGTGGATGGACAAGAATGCCTAAGAACCTTCTCTAGCTGTCTATGCTTTTCTCGTCTCAAACTCTATTCATGCCACATCACAAAGTTTGATCAAGTCAGATTCGAACCACTTTGTGTGAGGAGAACTCGGAGTCCCCGATTCGTCACAGACTTAAACTTCCAAAACTTCTTTGTGCGTTTCGGTCTGACCAATTCATCCATTTTGTTCATACCGTGATCACTAAGTCGATCTAGGTTTTCAATCTCGGTGCAACCAATTTGAAATTTTCGGTCACACCGAGTTGCAGTAACTGCTTGCAGTTATGCATCTCGGTGTCACCGAGTTGTTCCTCGGTCACACCGACAGGGTCAGGCTATATATATCCCCGGGCCAAAGTTTGGAAAATTTTCCGAACCCCTTCGCCCGCGCTCAGCCTGCTCTGCCTCCCTGGGTCTCCGGATCGTCCTCCTCATCGCCAGCTGCCTCCCGCCGCTGGTCTCTGCCACCGTCAACGGAAATCGTCTCCACCGTTGCCGCCGTAGCAGGTCCATCACTGCACTTAGGGTATGGACTTGATCCTTGTGCTAATCTTACTCCGATTCCTAGCACATTGTTTTGCCATGTATCTTGCCACAATTGAGATCACTCTATCCAGCGAAATCACTCCGTAGTTTAGTTGTGGATTGAAAATTTAGGGTTAGGTTTCCACCGAAATCATCTCGGACCAACCGAGTTGTTGAAATCGGTTCCACCGATTTGGCTAAGGCCATTGCACATGTGATTCTCGGTCTGACCGAGAATTGCAAATCGGTGTGACCGAGTTCAATTCTTTGTGAAACCCTAGTAGTCTCGGTGCCACCGAACTATGACTCGGTCTGAGCGAGTTCACTAGTTTAGGTTCCAAAAGCTGCTTCGGTATCACCGAGTTTTCAAATCGGTATATCCGAAATGCTTTCTATGGAAACCTAAAACTAAGTTTTTGACTCATTCTTTTGCAAAAACCTCTGTACTTTGTGATGCTCATCCAATCTACCTCATCTATAATCTATTCACAGGGTCTGTTGTCAGTGTTTCCATCATGTCAGATCAGAGTGACAGTCAGAACAAGTCCAAGGAGCAAGTTCACATAAGTGAGGGCACTAGTCCCTCTAGCAGCTTTGATGAGGGAAGCTGGAGTACACGCAACAACTTGCCTAAGGCAGCCACCAGGACCAAAAAGAAGAGAACCTCAGATTCTGAGGATGAGGACTATGTGGCTGTTGAGGAAGAGGCCACTTCAAAGAGGAAAGTTCTGAAAAAGGAATATGGCACAACTGCTGCCACTAAGCCAGGAATGAAGACAAAGATTCCTGCCAAGAGAGTTCCTATGTCAAAGGCCAGAACATCCACTTAAGAAACTTTGGGATCTGCACCCAAAGAACAGGTTGTGGTAGAGAAGGAAGGAAAGGGTCAAGAAGACCACCGCCAGAGTGCTTGGAGGATCATCAATTATGAGAGATTCTGAAGAAGAGGAAGAGGAAGAGGATGCAGCACCAACACCCAAAGCTCAAAAGCTTATGGGAGATGCAATTAAGGCAGGGGCTGCTCCATCTAAGCCCAAAATAGCTCCTAAGACTGCTGCTCCAGCTCCAAAGCCAAAACCCTAGAGGAGCACCAGGAACATCCCTGCTGAGGAGAAGAACAAGGCCCCAGTGCCTCAAGCTGCTGAAGAAGAAGAGGAAGATGATTCTGTTGCTTTGAGGAAGTTGAAGCCCAAGATCCCTGATCACAATGATGCACACCTAGTTGCGGAGAATATGAAAATCAGGAAGGATTCAGGATTGAGGCTATGGAGAGAGTCTGATCCATATGCCACCAGGAGAAGGACTGATGTGGACTACAGATTCCACACTAAGGAACAGGAGGACTCCTATGAGACTATTTTACTTGACAAGAAGCCTATAGTCTGTGATATGAGATGGGTAGACTGGGAGTACATTAGGGAAAATGAAGAACACTATCCTGGTGTATATGACTGCTTCAAGGCATGTGGAGTTGATGAGTTTGTGGCTCAGAAGCTCACAAAGTGGAATGATGAGCTTATTATGCAGTTCTACTCCACAGCTCATTTCTACTCAGATGGAAGGATTGTCTGGATGTCTGAAGGTACTAGGTACTAGTCAACAGTTGGAGAATGGGCAAAATTGATCAATGCTCCTGAGGAGAATGAAGATGACTTGGATGTCTATGCCAAGAAGAAGAAGGATCACAACACCATGGCACATATGTATAGAGAGATCCCAGATGCTGCTCTTGAGACACACAAATTTGGATCAGTACATTACTTTCTGTCAGGTTTGCCAACAATCAACTGGATCCTTAGGCACACTCTATTGCCAAAGTCAGGTGATCACAAGATGATCAGAGGCCATGCAATTAACCTGCTTCACATATTTGATGTGCCTCAAAAGTTCAAAGTCATGAGCCTAATTGTGGAAACCATAAAGAGAACAATTGCAGATCAGAACAGAAGCTGTGGGTATGCTCCACAGATCCAGGAGCTAATCAACTCCAAGATGGGCACTGGCACATATCTCTTGGACAAGGAACATATGCACATCTACCCAGACTTTGAGGACAACACTGTAGTGATGGATGAGAATGAACCATCTTCTGTGCAAGCACAAGCAAAGAGGGAGAAGGCAAGGACTGAAAAGGCTGCAAAGATGCCAACCATTGATGAGGCATCTCAGTATCTTCTGAAGAGCAAGCAAGATCAGCTTGGCTACTTGATTGCCTCCACTCTAAGTATTGAGAAGGGATTGACCACCCTGACTCAAAACCAGGAGAGCTTGGAGAGGATCATGGAGCAGAAGTTCTATGATTTAGATGTGAAGGTCGCTGAGATACAGTCAGTTGTTGAGAAACTTCAGGATGAAGTGCAGGAGAAGAAGGGCAAGTCTACCACTGATGCTTTTGCTAGAGTGCCCAGAGGAAAGAGATCTGTTGCAGTGCCAGTTACAAACACCAGAGCAACTTCATCTACACCAGCTAAAGCTTCAGTGCCACCAGCTCCAGCACCCACTCCGCCAGCTCCATTTACATCAACTAATGCCTTCGTCCTTGGAGTTTTATCTACACCACCACCTGAAGACCAAGCCTGAGAGTCGATCTAGCACTATGCATTTTTATGAACTTTTTGGTAACTTGTTGCCAAAGGGGGAGAAAATGTATAGATCATAGGCTTCAAGAGAGAGTGTTGCTCTTTGTTCACTCTTATTGTTTGGTGGTTGAACTTTGTTATTTGCTTGTTTGAGATACTTTATGCTTTTGTGTGATACTTGGATGATCATGTGTTTGATCATATGCTACCTTAATGCTTGTTGGATGACATTATCTTTTTATATCCCCATATGATCATTCACTTTGCTTGGTGATGAGTGCATGTATTTAATTATTATCACTTTGAGCGCTCCACCAAGATGTATGTGACATGGAAGAGTAACCCATGATCCTAACTCATTGTGCATTTGCAGTCCAAAGCAAATCTTAAACTATGCAAAAATTTAGGGGGGGGGGGCTCTTGTTTTTCACATACTTCTCAAAGCGACAATGTTTTTCTCTCTTATTATCATTTGTCGAAGCTTTGATCTATATGTTGTCATCAATTACCAAAAAGGGGGAGATTAAAAGTGCAACTATCCCTAGGTGGTTTTGGTAATTCCTAACAACATATAGCTCATTGAGCTAATGCTATTTCAAGATTAATATCTCAGGAAAGCTCAATGATTGGCATGGCATGGATGAGAAAAGTGGGCCCCTCAAAATGCTAAGGACAAAAGGATTGACTCAAGCTCAAGACTCTACATTTTCTATTTTAGTGATCCAAGATCACATTAAGTCTATAGGAAAAGCCAATACTATCAAGGAGGGATGAGGTGTTGCTTAATGAGGCTCTTGCTCAAAATGCTTAAGTGATATGCTCCAAAGCCCTCAACTACTTTCTCACATCCACATATGACCTAAACCAAAAGTCAAACTCGGCCCCACCGATTCTTTCTATCTAGCGCCACCGAGTTCAGATGTCATAGCCACTGCCACAAACCCTAGGCAAATCGGTCTCACCGATAGGGATCTCGGTCTCACCGAGATGGGATTGTAATCTCTTTGTTTCCCTTCGTAACATTTCGGTCCCACCGAGATGAGCGATCGGTCCCACTGAGATTGCAATGTAAACTCTCTGTTTCCCTTTCGTAACATTTCGGTCTATCCGAAATGAACGAATCGGTCCCACCGAGTTTACCTAACCAACTCTCTGGTTAGCTTATTACCAAAATCGATCTCACCGAGTTTGTGTAATCGTTCTCACCGAGATTATGTTATGCCCTAACCCTAACCATATCGGTCCTACCGAGTTGCATGTCGGTCCCACCGAAAATCCTAACAGTCACTAGCTTTGCCGAATCAGTCCGACCGAGTTTATCAATTCGGTCCCACCGAGATTGGCAAGTTGTGTGTAATGGTTAGATTTTGTGTGGAGGCTATATATACCCCTCCACCTCCTCTTCATTTGTGGAGAGAGCCATCAGAACGAACCTACACTTCCAACTTAATTTTTCTGAGAGAGAACCACCTACACTTGTGTTGAGGCCAAGATATTCCAGTCCTACCATATGAATCTTGATCTCTAGCCTTCCCCAAGTTGCTTTCCACTCAAATCTTCTTTCCACCAAATCCATATCCTGTGAGAGAGAGTTGAGTGTTGGGAGACTATCATTTGAAGCACAAGAGCAAGGAGTTCATCATCAACACACCATTTGTTACTTCTTGGAGAGTGGTGTCTCCTAGATTGGCTAGGTGTCACTTGGGAGCCTCTGACAAGATTGTGGAGTTGAACCAAGGAGTTTGTGAGGGCAAGGAGATCGCCTGCTTCATGAAGATCTACCGCTAGTGAGGCAAGTCCTTCGTGGGCGACGGCCATGGTGGGATAGACAAGGTTGCTTCTTTGTGGACCCTTCGTGGGTGGAGCCCTCCATCGACTCGCGCAGCCATTACCCTTCATGGGTTGAAGTCTCCATCAACGTGGATGTACGATAGCACCACCTATCAGAACCACGACAAAAACATCTGTGTCTCCTGTTGCGTTTGAATCCTCCAAACCCTTCCCTTTACATTCTTGCAAGTTGCATGCTTTGCTTTCCGCTACTCATATACTCTTTGCATGCTTGCTTGAATTGTGTTAAGATTGCTTGACTTGTCCAAAGTTGCTAAAATCTTCCAAGAACTAAAATTGGGAAAAGGATAAGTTTTATTTGGTCAAGTAGTATAATCACCCCCCTCTAGACATACTTTTGATCCTACAGTTTGGTATTGATATTCTGCCAAGTAAAAACAAGCAAAAAAACAACAACTAGCACCGGGCACTACGTCAATAGGTTAGTCCAAAAAATGATACAAAGTTGCTAGTAAATGAATATAAACATCCAAGAGTGGTAATATAACAACATGAAAGAATCAAAAATTATAGATACATTGCCGACATATCACAGCTCCATGTCGGCGATGAAGCGACGGAAACAACTAGAGGTGCGCCGGTTAATGCGACCATTCCTCTTGTCCTCGGCAAAGGGAACGAGGTTGAAGTTGCCCCCAAGAGCCAGGGCCAGCACAAGTCTCGCGGGTCTCCCGCAGGTCAGCCAGGGACAATAGCTTCTCTTCGTTGTCATGTGGGCCATAGACCCCGGTGATCCACCATGGGTTAGCACTAGAGGGGGAGGAGGCTAGTGTCAGAATGTGATGCTGGCCAATGTAGGGGCTAGAGATGGTGATCTCACTGCTCCGCCAAGCGAGAAGGGTGCGACCGCATGTTCCGATCGTGGGGAGAAAGAAGAAATCAGCGAAGTTGGGGCCAAGCGTCTCAATGACAAGGGGCAGCGATAAAGCCTCCAACTTGGTTTCCTGGAGGCTGGCGATGTTAAGGGAAGCAGTGAAGATGACCGATCGAATGGTAGTACGCTTGGCCCTGGAGTTTAGGCCACAGACATTCCAAAAACACTTTTAAGGTTGCACTCCATGAGAAAAGCCAGGAGGACTAAACACAGTCGAGCTGGCTAGAAATAATGCCGCACGGCACCAGAGAAAGCTAGTGCCGGTGCCGAAGATGGCGCTCGAAGGAATCCGCTACTCGTAGTAGTCAGCAAAAGCCTACACCACCTCCTCCATGATGTGGCTGCTCGAATAACTTGCTGTAGCGCTCCAAAGCGGCGGTGGAGATGGACTCGTCATCACGAAGAATCGTAAGTCTGCGAATTAACACGTGTTTGGCCTCCGCCTCCAATGAGCCCGCGGTCGGCCGGGGTGATGCAATGGTTTCATATCAGGGTAAAGTTAGGGGGGAGATCCCTCTTTCTTCTCCTTGGAGCAGGGGTCGGTAGCAGCGGTGTGGGATGCTGCAAGATGCTTTGTAGGAAGCTGTGATGTGCGTCGTCTGTCCTCGAGGGCGTGGCCACCGCAGACAGTAGGCTGGGGCCGCGTAGCGAGGCAGGTGGGAAGGATGCACCACCGGTCAGGCGCGAGAAGGGCGAGTGTGGGCCCGACGCGCGAGGTGTGGAAATCTCGAGATCTGCCAATTCTTCCATAGGCTCAGCTGTGGTAGGAACAGCCATGGTCCCAGTTCCTATCAGCGCATGGGGTGGCTCGGGCTAGTTTGAATTGTCCACGCTCTTGTTTGCTAGCGCGGGAGGGGATCCGGGGTGTAGCGACCCGACCTCAGACGATCAAGTCTCTGTGCTTAAGTGTCATCCCTGGATCGGTATGCTAACGCACACAGTACTCGAGGATTTATAACAGAGGTAAATCACATGTAAAAAGTAACGTAAATACTATTACCTCAATCCAAATAGCGGAAGTAACAAGGTTGTGGATTCCCATCAACAACAATGGCAAAGTTGAGTGTAGAAATAGTAACCCTAACGTATCACTTACTTGTCTTAAGATTCCTGCAACATGAGACGTTGCAGCCACAAAGGGTCAGTACATTGAATGTACTGGCAAATTCACACCATAGAGAATGATGAATAAAGGCTATCACTACATGCATATTTGGCTGGTGGAAAAGCTCTATGGTTATAAGGTTTTGCGAAAAGCCAATTTTTCCCTACTACAAAGGAATAAATTTTATTTAACTATCATGGTGGTTGTTAATCATTGAGAATGGTTGACAGCATTCTCAATCCCAATTAAGTAACATCATTAAGCCCAACAAAATTATTTAAAGTCACATGATGAGATTCACATGCTAATCCAAGTACTAGATACTCAAAACGTCCATAACCCGGGACATGGCTAATCATGATTAGTTTATACACTCTGCAGAGGTTTGCGCACTTTTCCCCACAAGACTCGATCTCCTCCGTTGGATTTCTCGCACTACATGGTGTTTGAGAAACGGATGACCGAGACATAGTCTTTCAGAAGCGTTTGCAACTTACGATGGGTAGACCGTACCACCTACAACCCCTACATCTGCTAGTCTACCACTGTAAGAGTTCACATGACTTAATCAACTATGCTAGAGCCCATAATAGCTTGTGGCTGCACACGGAAGTTTCTAGTATGAATAATCTCATGATCCCTTTGAGCCTGGGTGGCGGTCCATAAAAAAACAGGCAATCCTGGAATACCCATGTGCCTAGACAGGCAATTGCTGGAATACCCAGGTGCCTCAATCCACCTAGATGTGTGTTAAAGTTGCCACCTTAAGTAAACTATTAATTAACAATCTCACATCTGTCATGAAATACTCTCAAACCCAATCCACGTCTACGAGCATAGCATGGCAATATAAGCATAACGTAATAGTAACTCCCAAGGTTTGAATGCAGGGCAGTAGGTTCCTACCTCATCAACTACCTCCCAATACCCACATGTTATCAATCCTACTCAAGCAATGTTTGAGGGTGAAACTAATGCATAAAAACGGGGTATGAAAGGGATATGATCAAAGTGTGAACTTGCCTGCAATGTTGATGAAGATGATTCACACTGAAAACTCTTGATAGTTCTACTCGTCACACTCCGGTCAATCTATCGTAAGCAAGCAATAGTAACCACAAATAAGCAATCACTCAAAGGTCGAAGAGAACAAAGAAAACAATTCGGAAAACGTCAAAACCAAGCAAATAACTCTTGCAACATAAAACAATTTCTAACAGTACCAAAATTAAGTGAATTTGGCCTTATCAGAAAGTTTAGGTCAAGAGCTTCGATTTGCAAAAAGAATCAACTAAATCGGAGTTACGAAACTCAAGTTATGTTCAAAAGAAGTTTGAATATGAATCTGAACAAAATTCGAAAATTGAAAATTTCAAAAATTTGATGTGACAGGTTCACTGGATAGGTGAAAACAAGACAAAGCTATAGGCGCTGGTTTCATCTAATTTAGATAAACGAGTGAAAAGTTATGGCTATTTGAAAAATCAGGGTCAAGCTGTTTTACGAAAGAAAAATAGCTACGGTTAAGGTCTAACGTATAAATACGTAGACTAATTGATAATCTAATTATTCTATCGTATTAGTCTAAAAATAATAAACTACGGAAGAAAAAAATAAAGAAAGATACCTTTATAAGGCAGAGAAAAGACGCGCCGGAGAGGAGAAATATATTTTTCTTCAATGAATCTAGTCAAACCAAAATATTGATTTAACCCGAATCGGATGATTTTTGAAGGCTCTAAGGGTCCATATTTATTGGTGGAAAAGAGGTCTAGAGGTCAAAGGCTAGGCAATGTGGGACTAAACGTAGACGAAAATATACGAAACAGAGATGAAAAGAGGTGGCTCGCATGGGCCTAAAGGCCTTCGGCCGGCCGCGTGCACGCTGCGGCTGCCATTTTTTTACGAAATTCGGCCTAAGAAAAAAAATAAAAAAACGAAAAGGCTGGCTGGGCCTGGCCTATATAGGATAAATAAATAAAAAGATAGGGCGCCCGCTGGTACTATGATGCGCACATGGGCGACAGTTAGTTTCAGGCGCGCGTGCAGTTTTTGTTATTCTTTTTAAATAGAATGTGATAAACAGAAAAACGAAAATAAAAATACAACTTTATATAGGCATATTATATATCAAAATTTTCAGAAAAAGATTTTCTACGACATGAACATTTTTCTAGCATTAAATAAAATACACACAAATTCTAACAATTCCAACAATGCTCCTGCTCTAATAAGATCCAAGAAAATCATTTTAACAAAATACCAAAATGAAATCAAATTTATTTCTCTCCAATTTTCTGTTGTAGGGAATCATGTTACCCTATTTTCCATGTATTTTATTTTTGGAGAAAAATGATTTGAACAAAATCCAAATAACTCTGAATTGAAAAATGATTCCAAAGAGTTTGAATTTGATCCTTTGAAACTCCCAACTCATATTTCATATAATTTGAAGAAGTCATTTTATCTCCTCTCGTGAAAATCATTGAGTTGCATAAAGTTTCAGAATTGGAAATATTTTCCAAATGAAATTCAAATATTCTCAACACCCTTGTCATTTAAATAAATGGAAGAAGTCATGTCATCTTCTCTCTAGGGTTTCGTGGTGAAAAGAATTTGAATTCATGGAGATCACGAATGCAAAATGAAAGTTTGGGAAAGTCCTTTTATTCCCTCTCATTTAACTTTCAAAAAGGTTTCAAATTTCACTCAATTTCACACAATCAATCAAACAATTAATCAAATCTATCTATTTATTATAACATTCCAAATGTTAGAATTTTGTGATGTTACAAACCTACCACCCTTAAAAGGAATCTCGTCCTCGAGATTCGGAGAGGCTAGAAATAAATAGGTTAGGCTCGGGGTCTCTTCAAAATTTCATCAATCGTCTCCGGGGTCTGGGGTGCTACCACCCTTAGAAGCATGGTTACAGTTCCATCAAAACTCATATACTTCATCCATATTTTGAACAGTGTCGGTCTTCTCAGATCTTCAGGATAATTCCTTATCTTTGCTCTTTCGGTAGTGGCATAACCTTTTCCTCAATTCTTCTGTCTTTCATCTTGGTAAGGTTATTCTGTGACTGGGTCTTCTTAGCTGACGGGTCTGGCGCCAAAACTAAACAACTATCGATACCTCATGGTGGTTAACAATTTAAGGTTCCTTCTGCAGGAAATGGGTCTTGTTGATCCTCACCGTATAACCTACGGTTGGCAAAAACTGCCTTGTACAAGGGAAAATTTTCTTATACCATTCTAAGGTTTAAACAGGGTTTTGATCGTCGTCTCTCTACTATAGGTAAGTCTCTCAGATTTACCATCCCATATAGCAAGGCGAATAATAAGAGTAAGTCGGTATGGTGATCAATTCACCCCGCACCCAAATCATTACCTTGTATACGGTTTAGCGAATCTCGCATTCTATCCCTCGGTCATCCTCACAAGCATTGCAGAATTTCTCTTGTTGACGAACCAAGTTCGTATATATCCATAGATTCTTCAAGCCGAACAAACATCTATCATTCCTTCACAACTCTTAGGTTTTGCGTTACTCCAATAAAATTGTCTGCCGATAAATGTCATATCTTCCTCCAGGGTTTTTCCTTCAGCAAGAATGTGCTTGCTTCTTGGCAGGTCCTGGGCCTGCGGGTTATGGCCCATCTTATTACTTGTAATCCTTGAACTCATCCTCGGGGCAGCTGATCGTTATTCCAACATCCAACTTCCAGCTTCCAAGCATACTTAAAATCCATCCAATTGTACTATCTTCCTTCCTTCTATTGGCACCAAACTAGGACATGATTACTCAGACTCATCATGGAGTTTGCATTGATCCATATTTCCGACATCATACCTCCTTTATATCCAATAGTAATTTATCTATTCATCCTCATGGGATATCCCTCATACCGAGATAAAAACTTATACTTATGAAGTCCATATTCCACTTCGTGGAACATCATTATCCTTTCCAGGTCCAAGCATCCTTACAGGGGAATATTGTCCATCTCTGCATGGCACTTCTTCAACTTGGAAACGTGAAACACATCATGAACTCCTGACAGTCCTTCGAGTGACTCCAACTTGTTGGCCACTTCTCCCATATGCTCCAAAACTCGGTATGGTCCTACAAATCTCAGGGCTAACTTTCCCTTAACTCCAAATCGTTTAACTCCTCGCAGAGGGGACACACGAAGACATGCTCTGCCTCCAATTTCATAGACTACCTCCTTGAGTTTTTGAGTCCACATAACTCTTCTACCTGTACTGAGCTACCTTCAGTCTATCTCGAATCAACTTAACATTCTCTTCTGACTCCTTGATCACATTTGGTCCAAACAACTGACGGTCTCCAACTTCATCCCACACACTCTTCGGGTATCACACATCTCGAGACAAAACTTGTAGGCATTTTGTCCGAAATCCACTCAGTGGAGTATCCTTATCTTTTCCAGGGGTCAACGGTTCTTACAGGGTACTACCACCCTTGAAATGCACAAATCTTCCATAGACCATATTTCTCATATCCTTAGAATGGCCAAAATTCTTCTTCATAGAGTAACAACTCATAAAATCCATATCAGTACCAATGATGCTAACTTTATTCATTCTCAAGTGATTACAATCTCTCGCTTTTCCATTACATGTCTCAACTCAACACCTCAATATAAAAGAAAATGTTCTCACTTCTACTACTCCATTTCTTTTGTTGCAAACTCAACTATCTAGCACAAGTTTCCTTCTCCTTGGGGCATTCTCTGGCAAAGTGCCCTGCTCCATTACAACTAAAACATATTACTTCTAACAAGTATCGAGGTTTCCTTTTTGGGCAATTGTTGAGGTAGTGCCCTGACTCCTTGCACCTGTAACATGTGATATGACTCAGGTCCTTCCTAGAATCCAATCTGCTTCCCTTCCTGGACCTTTCCATGCCAACCATGACTTCTATTTCTTGTGGGTCATATTCTACTTCCTCTGTCGGGAATTATACTAGATCCCCATTCAAACAATTTTGGGAGATGTGTCCTTGTTCTCCACATGAATAGCAAGACTTAGTGCAGGGTTTACTCGGGTCTTTTTAGGCGTGTCCTCCATCTCTTCCTTCATCACAACTTCTTCTAAAATTTCCATGAGGGCTCCTTTCATTACTTCTTTCTTCTGCTGGATGGTTCGTTGTACCATGGGGTAAATGTGACACTGAGCAGGATAGTGGGTAGTCCCTTCACACAAGAAACAAGTAATCTGCCTAATTGGGCATTCTTCAACTGGGTGACTTCCTTCACAATTAGGACATTCATCCTTGTGTTCTTTATGGGTGTGTCCTATTTCTCCACAAATCTTGCATGCACAAGGTTTCTTCATATCCTTTCCATAAGGCTTCAACTTCTGGGACACAAGCTGAGACTTTGGCAGAGTCAACTTAAATTCTTTCCAAGTGGTTACTCCTTGCCATCCATTGATGGTTTGGTACATCCTCCACCAAGTAGCAGCACCTCTTTCAAAGCACTGAAGAGCATGCTGGGTCATATACTTTCCGACTATAGGGTTATTCTCCATGTGATCCTCCATGTTCTGAATCCATTGGTCTGTCTCCAATTGACTCATCGGTCCAGAAAATACAAGCTCATCTCCATTCATCCTCTATTGGGCCCATGTGGGTTTGGGGTATGATAAGAGAGAGGGAGAGGGATACACACAATACAAACAAAAGTTTTGAAAAGACAGATTTTATTTGTGGTCGTCGGGAAAAACATCAAACAAATGACAGCTCACAAACATCGCATCTAACGTACGTATATAACAGGGGTTTGGTCTTCTAAAGGTCAATAAATCTTCAACTCTCCAAACCCTTCAAGCCTTGTTCATGCCTCCAATGGCTTCTTTCGATCATGCTTGTCTTTCTCAAGTTCTTTTGCCAGATCAACTCTGTTGACGCGAAGTCTCTCATGACGTCCTTTAATATTCTGGAGTTGCGTTCCAAACTTCTGGTTTCAACATCCTTCACATGAACCATGGTCATACTGTCCTTCAGTTCCTGACAAATCTCCGGTATCTCGAGGTTGTAGCTCCTCCAGCTTGGCTACTTTCAGCTTTTGGTTCCTGAGTTCTTCACGAAATGCTTCCTTGTCTAATACGGCTTCATGGAGCTCCACCTTAAACTTCTTGATGTACTACTCCAGATCCTGGTGATACACCGGCTAAGGTTAAAACTTCATCTTACTAATAGGTGCTCCATCAGCCTTCTTTCATCAAATCCATTCTGAAGAAATGCATCCTTAACTCAGCACGGTGACAATAGCATCAGCGGGCGATGACATCATGGATAACCGTGTTTCTGCTCTTGTCATTCCCATGAGCTATCATTCCATAGTTGATATCTCCTTCCTTAGGGTTTTCTTTGACAAAACTTCGAGTTCTCATGCTCCTTGTTTCAGTCTTTCTCCGATACACCTTGATCTCAGGTATTGACAACTTCCATAGTCTGCCAAGTTCCATAAGGGTAGCCTTCCTAGGTCATACAAATCTGGGAATTCTTCAGAGCCTTCAAATTCTACTTGTCTTCAGTCTTCAACCGTTGTAGTTTCCATTATTCAGATGCATGGAAAATACTCTTCATTCCGAAGTGGTCTTAGTTGTCCGATATCTTGTACTTCTTGGAGTGGTCTCATCAGTCGAATCTTCGTGTGGTCAAAAGGGGAAAGGGGTATCGTCTCACTAAAGGGAATTTTTGAATAAGCTCAGAAGAGAAGAGAGGTAAAAGATCTTTTTGAAAGGGAAAGTTGTAGAGAAAAATCTTTGATATGGGCTTGCCAGTTTCTAGGGTCACATCCTACAATCAACATGTGCTCTGATACCATCTTGTAGCGACCCGACTTTAGACGGTCAAGTCTCTGTGCTTAAGTGTCATCCCTGGATCGGTATGCTGACACACACAGTACTCGAGGATTTATAACAGAGGTAAATCACATGTAAAAAGTAACGTAAATACTATTACCTCAATCCAAATAGCGGAAGTAACAAGGTTGTGGATTCCCATCAACACCAACGGAAAAGTTGAGTGTAGAAATAGTAACTGTATCACTTACTCGTCATAAGATTCCTGCAACATGAGACGTTGCAGCCACAAAGGGTCAGTACATTGAATGTACTGGCAAATTCACACCATAGAGAATGATGAATAAAGGCTATCACTACATGCATATTTGGCTGGTGGAAAAGCTCTATGGTTATAAGGTTTTTGCGAAAAGCCAATTTTTCCCTACTACAATGGAATAAATTTTATTTAACTATCATGGTGGTTGTTAATCATTGAGAATGGTTGACAGCATTCTCAATCCCAATTAAGTAACATCATTAAACCCGTCGGATTTCGGGTTCCGGCAGACCCTTAAGGTTCGAACACTGGGGTGCGTGCGGAGATTACGCCTTCTACCCCCCCCCCCCCCCCCCCCCCCGCCTCGCTAAGATCTAAACTACTAAAAGAACTACACAAGGGACACAAGATTTATACTGGTTCGGGCCACCGTTGTGGTGTAATACCCTACTCCAGTGTGTGGTTGGTGGATTGCCTCTTGGGGCTGATGATGATGAATAATACAAGGAAGAACATCCTCGCGAGGGTCTTTTCTTGGTTCGGGTGACGAACTGCTAGGAGGAGTTCAACCACGTTCTCTCTCTCTCTTACTCTGCTTCCAACTGATCGAACCGACTCTTCGAACCGAACCCCTTGCTATGTGGGTGGCTGGTCCTATTTATAGAGGCCCTGGTCCTCTTCCCAAATATTGAGCGGGAAGGGAGCCAACAATGGTGAGCTAATTTGAAGGGGGACAACAAGTATCAACTATCCTGACAAAAGCAGTCTTCGCCTGCGCAAAGCTCAGGTGATGACGCCGTCTTGGGCTCCACGGTGACCTCTGTCTCGTAGTCCTCCTGGTCTTGGTCTCGTTGCACTGAAATGGCAACCTTTGCCTGATGCCTCGGTACTCCGCGGCTGCGCTTGCTCCCGTTGCACCAAAGAGGAAAGAAGGACGCTGCGCGCGCTGGCACCCGCCTGGCGCCCTGAGTCGTCATGGCTTGCGTCATGGGCACCTCGCAAGGTACCCCGCCTTGATCTCTCCGCCTCCTCACGAGCCAGCCTGACGAGGTCGTGCCTAAGGAAGCTCTATGTCGTCCGCCTCGCGAGGCTTGGCCCCTCGCGAGGGTCTTGAGTCTTGTGTTGGTGAAGATGGGCCATGCTAGGCCTCCTTTGAGCCACGTCGTAGGCCGCAGGCAGGCAAGTCTGGGGACCCCTGTTCCTAGAACACCGACAGTAGCCCCCGGGCCCAAGGCGTGCCCGGACTTGTCCGTGCCGAGAGGCGAAAGGGCAGGGGGGAAGCGCCGCGGGCCCTAACAGCCTGCAGCCTTGGGCGCCGCGTGGCGGTTGATGGGACGTGGGCGGCACTGTTCCCCCCACGCCCCCTTATTTTGCGCCCTGCTAGGCAGACTTGTAGTTGCACACAGCCGCTCCCCTTCCTGTTGCTCGAGCGTCCCCTGTTCTTCCTTCCTTCAAACGCCTGCTCCCGCCTCCAATCCAATCTCGAATCCTCCCCCTCCTTCCCATCGCCATGACTCCGACGAGGAAGCAGAGAGGGGAGAAACCCATGCCTCCGTCTTGTGCGCCGCCATCGGTGGCCCCCGCCGTTGGCCAGTCGACCATACTCAATTAAGAGTGCCTGGGCAGGGATAGCTTGGCTCTGGCCACCGTCTTCAATGAGTGCGGGAGGACGACGGCCTAGCCCGCGTCCTACTTCTCCATCGACAGGATAGCAACCGAGGTCCCATGTTTTACCGACGCCTTGTGGGCGGGTCTGGTTCCCCCCTTCTCTAATTTCTTTAATGCCGTACTCTCCCATTATCAGATCCACATGATGCATCTAAGTCCTGAGTCCATCACCCTCCTTTCGGTCTTCGCCTTCGTTTGCGAAGCCATGGTGGGCATCCCTCCTTCGGTTGCCTTGCTGCGCCACTTCTTCTCGCTGCACCTTGTCGACCCTTCCCAATGGTGGGCGTGCATGAGCTTTGCTGCCGAGCCTAAGACCGAGGCCTCTGGGATTGACTTCAAACTCCCCCTGCCCGCGGTTGGGTTCCGCGAGAGGTGGTTGTATGTGGACGCAGGGGTGCCCAGCCCCCTGCTATCGGAGCCGACCTCGCCGGCTATCCCCAATTCGGGTTGGGGCCAGGAGACGCTCAAGAGCCCCCGGCTCGTCTTTGTCTGGACCGCTTCACGCTCCTGAGGAAGCTCGGCGTGATAGTGCCTAAGGTGGTGAAGGAGTTTCTGTTATGCCGTGTTGCTCCCCTTCAACGCCACTCCCACCGGATGTGGGCATTCCGTGGGCGCGAGGATAGCATGAGGCTCCAGGAAGAGGACCTGGCTCCCGCGGTGCTGAAGTCGACGCTCTTGACCTTGGCCGGGGACCTCAACCCCGGCAACGTCCGGCAGGGAGGGGCCTTGCTGTATCTCTGCTAGAGCAGGGCCAACTTCGTGAAGTAGATGCCCGTGTTTGATGAGTGGGGGCTGCACCCCGCCGGCCTCCAGGGACCTCGCGAGAATCCTATGGTGGTGACTGCCCTTCCAATCGGCCAAGGCGACTCCTCCTCGAGTGGCGGAGCAGGGAGGCAGGAGGCACCGGAGGCCGAGGGGGCTCCTGATGAGGTGGCAGTGCCGGGTGATGCTCGCGAGGGGACAACTCCTGGGACCCGAGCCGCTGTGGCTGAAGGTGGCAAGCAGCCACTCCCAGCGCCCGGGGCTGAGGCCTCGGAGGCCCCAGCCGCGTCTTCTGGCGAGGTGATGGATGGCATGCGCCAGGCAGGCGCCCCTGACGCGGATCGCTCTGGTGCTCCGTCTTCGTCGCAGGTTGATCCTTGTGCTCTCCTCCTGGGCCGCTTCCGCATGGACTTTGAGGCCCTCCGGAGCAAAAGAGAGGCCCTGGGTGATGACTTCCCTTGTCGCGTGCTGAAGCGCAGGAAGTACTTCGCCACTAACGAGTAAGTCTTCTCCCTCTCTGGCTCCTGGCCCTCTTGTTGCTTTTACTAATCCTTGCTCCGCAGGCCCCTTTCGGCCGAGCTCGCGGAAGTAGCAGAGGTGCCGCCTCCTCTGGCTTCGCCCCCTCTACCGTCCTCAGGTGCTCCGAGCAGCTCTGCCCTTGTGGTGAGGGCGTCTGAAGGGGTGTTCTATCCCGAGGTGCACCGCGGCCCTTCATTCCCCGCGATTTTCCTTCGTGGGCCCTCTCGGGGAATAGCCAGCCTGTCGTGGGCTTCTTGTATGGTCGTGGACTGCGACTGGTTGAGGCGCCTCCTGCGCCCTTCATCTCGAGACGGGCTAGCTCCAGGCCGGGCTTCTGGTGCGGCACGCCCGGCCGTCGCAGGGGCGCCAACCCCCAGCCCCCTGCCAGGAGGAGGAACGATGATTCATGGCCCCCGACGCTTGCTCGGGCGGATGATGGTGTGGAAGACATGCTTGAGCGCGCCCGGGAGCGCTGTGCTCGCCGCCAAGGGTTCCTTCGAAGGGCGACCGACGCGGTGAACTTGCTTGGGGAGGAGCTTGCTGACGAGGACGCGCGTCTGGAGGCTGAGGGCATGCGCCTGGCTGCAGGGAGGCGCGAGCTGGAGGCCGCCATTGCCCTCACATGCCGTCAGCGTGATCTTGACGATGAAGAGGCGAAGGCGTCACTGGAGGCCTCTCGAGTTGCCCAATCCCAGGCCGCCGAGGAGGCCCGGGGAGCTGACCGACGGCGAGAGGCGGCAGAGGAGCGGGCTCGTGAGCTCCTGGCCGGGTGCCACTCATTGGAGGAGCAAGCGGAGTTGCGCGAGCTGGCCCTTGCGTCGATGCGGGTTGCCTCCGGCAACCCAGCTGAGCTCTAGAGGCGTGAAGAAGCATTGACGCTGGAAGCCGCCGAGCGCACCCGCGAGTACGAGCGGCTGGAGACGAGGGAGCACTTGGTGACGCAGGCGGAGGACGATGTCACCGCACGGGAAGCTCGTGTCCTGGAGGAGGTCGGGCGTCGGGTGGCGATGGCGCGCCAAGACCTCGAACGCGAGTTCGAGAGGAGGCTGGAGCTGATCCGGGTCGAAGCTGAAGGGAGGACCGCAGTCTTGAGGGCCAAGCAGGAGGAGGCGACACGGCTGGCCGACGCCTCCCGGGCCGCCCTTGAGGTAGCGCGAGGGGAGTTAGCCGCCTCCCAGACCGAGGTGCTCTGTCTCCGCCAGCGGGTGGAGGAAGCTGAGGGCGTCGCGTGCCAGAACGCGGATGAGATATGTCAGCGGCAGGTCCTGGAGCACATGCAGGGCCCCATGCTCGCTAAGCTCCGGGAGAGGGCTAGCGCAGCCTTGGGCAACATCTGTGAGCCGGCTGTTGGCGAGCTGCACACAGCCAACTATGCTGGCAACCTTCAGTTTTTCACTGCCGTGGTGACGCAGCTAGAGGCGCGGTCGGCCAGGGCCGACAGGTTGGTGGAGGAGAGGAGCCGCGCCTTGCTCGGGCGCGCCTTTTCCCATGTCTTCAGTCATCTCCAGAACATGGATTCCTGCTTCGATTTTGACGCCGTCATCGCCCCAGTTCCCCAGGCCATCCGAGGCGACCTGGCGCACTGGGTGGAAGACAACATCGACACCCTCGTCAGGGCCTTCGCTTCGGATGACGACGACGTGATCGTGGCTGCTGACGTGGGCGGTGCGGTGAACAGCCCTGACGCTGCTCGTGGCGACGCAGACGGCGATGGCGAGCCCGGCGATGCCAGCGGCGGCTCGGGAGGTGCTGCCAAGGACGCATTGGGGGATTGGTCCGACTGAGTGTGTATTGCTCCTATCTTTTTTGCCCTGCATAGATAGAACTCAGGCTTTTGACCTGATGGCTGTGAGAGCATTTTGGGAGGGGAAGCCCCTCATGTAAAACCTGTGTTCATCATATTAGTAGTTGTCATATTGCACGAGCGCCCGCGCCTGGTGGCTGGCTGGTTTACCTTTGTTTCGCGCTAGCCCCGAAACGGCCTGTGGGAGGGCGTGACATCTGGGGTGTTCTTTAGTTGAATCCGCAGAATATGGGAGTGTCGCCGGCGGGGAGCTTCACAGGAACTTGCCTTCTTCACAGGCTCCGGGCCTTTTCCAAAACGCGATAGCTTCACAGGCGCTCGCCTTGCTTCACAGGCAGCCAAAACGCGATAGCTTCACAGGCACTCGCCTTGCTTCACAGGCTCTGGGCCTTTTCCAAAACGCGATAGCTTCACAGGCACTCGCCTTGCTTCACAGGCTCTGGGCCTTTTCCAAAACGCGATAGCTTCAGAGGCACTCGCCTTGCTTCACAGGCTCTGGGCCTTTTCCAAAACGCGATAGCTTCACAGGCACTCGCCTTGCTTCACAGGCTCTGGGCCTTTTTCCAAACAGGGCAACCTCTGTAGACACCCGAAGATCCTCCCGAGAGGGAGGAACAACAGCAGTTTGGGTTGCGCACGAGCTAGGCCTGACCGGACTCGCGAGGGGCTCGCGAGGGGAGGCAGTTGTGGCGAAGCGGTAACCAGAACGCGAGAAATGGCTCGAGTGAGAATAAGCACCCCTTCCCCGAACACACGCAAATCTCAAATTCAAATCCAACTTAAATCCAGCGGGGGAAAAGCTACAGCCAAAGGGAAAGGCAATGAAAGCAGACAAAAGGCCGCGTCCGGCACCTAATCTAGTCTTGGACGTCTTCTCACCAGCGCGGAGCTAAGTGCTGTCCACTGGGCGTGGGAGGGAGCCCCAGGGCCTGAGGCCGGCAGCCCTGAGACTCCGGGGCGTGTACAGCCCCACTCATTATTATGTGAGAGTGTCACGGGGCGGCGAGCTTCACAGGCACCGGGCCTTCTTCATAGGTACTGGCCTTGCTTCATATCGCCAGACGAGGGCCCCGCCTTGTGCCACACTCTAGTGCCATCAGCAACGACCGGAACCCGGGACGCCGCCCGATGGGGTAGAGCGGTCGCCAGCGGTTCCCCCGACGACCACGGGTCCTCCGCCAGGGGCAGGCCCTGAGGCACCTCCCCAGCAGAGGGCCTACCTCCTGAGAACACCTTGGTCCGACCGTCGCGGTGGTGATGTCGGATCTCGGCTCCTCTCCTGCAGCCCCCTGCGCCCTCCTCCCGAGGGGTAGGAGACTGTAGGAGCGGGGCAGTTGCTTGCCGCGGCGACCTGCACCTCCTGCGATCCATGGTTAGCGTATACCTGCTCCTGAAGAACCAGCGGTGCCCGATAATCGTTGCCTCCAGTGTGGCCAGCGGGACCGTTCCGAGGCTCCTGGAAAGGCGCAGCTTCCAGTGCCTCGTCCCCCCAGCTTGGGCCGAGGAGCAAGCCTTGTCTGTTCTCGTGAGGGTGTCCTTGGTCCATCATGGGGGGCACGTATTCCTCCGTCGCCAACATCCCGAATGCCACGCTGTGATGCCCCGCATGCCACGCGGTCCCGCCTGTCACGCCCACTGCGGGGTGGCAACACGGCCGCCCGCTGGGGCCGCGGGTCGTGTTGAGTCCTTCTTCTTCACAGGGCGGGGGCGGGGGCAGCGCCACCGCCGGTCCGGTGCTGACAGCTTCGCTGGCATCGGAGTAGCCTTGGAGCCCGTGGGCGCGTGCGGAGCCCCCGCGCGGGTCGCCCTAGGCTTGAGATGGGAGCTGGGTGGAGAAGGGGTGAGCCCCCGAGGCGGCGAAGCCCAGGAGCTCCGCCACTCGCTCCAGCAGCACGTCGTGGCCGCCCTCCAGCAGTCTGCACCGCAGCAGCTCCCGGGCCACCTTGAGCGCGGCCCTCGAGTTTGCCTGCTCCCGGCGGGTGAACGGTGTCATGGTCGCGGCGTGATTGGAAGCCCTTGCTGCCGACCGTGCCTGCCGTGGCGTAAGAGTTGTCGAAGTCTGTCCGCGTCACCCGCGGCCCGCAGCACCCTGCGGACCGCGAGCTGCCTGGGGTGTGGGGTCGCCCGAGGCGAACGGTTCCGCGCGGGCGGGCCACGCAGCCCATGGGTCGGGGTTGCCCTCCTGGTCGCCGGGAATGGTGATGACGACGCGACGGGGCACGGAATGGTGGAAGACGAATTCCGGCACACCCCTACCTGGCGCGCCAAATATCGGATTTCGGGTTCCGGCAGACCCTTAAGGTTCGAACACTGGGGTGCGCGTGGAGATTACGCCTTCTACCCCCCGCCTCGCTAAGATCTAAACTACTAAAAGAACTGCACAAGGGACATAAGATTTGTACTGGTTCGGGCCACCGTTGTGGTGTAATACCCTACTCCAGTGTGTGGTTGGTGGATTGCCTCTTGGGGCTGATGATGATGAATAATACAATGAAGAACAGCCTCGCGAGGGTCTGTTCTTGGCTGGGGTGACGAACTGCTAGGAGGAGTTCAGCCACCTTCTCTCTCTCTCTGTTACTCTACTTCCAACTGATCGAACCGACTCTCCGAACCGAACCCCCTGCTATGTGGGTGGCTGGTCCTATTTATAGAGGCCCTGGTCCTCTTCCCAAATATTGAGCGGGAAGGGAGCCAACAATGGCGGGCTAATTTGAAGGGGGACAGCAAGTATCAACTATCCTAACAAAAGCCGTCTTCACGCTACGCAAAGCTCTGGTGATGACGCCGTCTTGGGCTCCATGGTGACCTCCGTGTCGTAGTCCTCCTGGTCTTGGTCTCGTTGCACCGAAATGGCAACCTTTGCCTAATGCCTCGGTACTCCCCGGCTGCGCTTGCTCCCTTTGCACCAAAGAGGAAAGAAGGACGCTGCACGCGCTGGCACCCGCCTGGCGCCCTGAGTCATCATGGCTTGCTTCATGGGCACCTCGCGAGGTAGCCCGCCTTGATCTCTCCGCCTCCTCGCGAGCCAGTCTGACGAGGCCGTGCCTGAGGAAGCTCCGTGTCATCTGCCTCGCGAGGCTTGGCCCCTCGCGAGGGTCTTGAGTCTTGTGTTGGTGAAGATGGGCCCTGCTGGGCCTCCTTTGAGCCACGTCGTAGGCCGCAGGCAGGCAAGTCTGGGGACCCCCGTTCCCAGAACGCCGACAAAACCCAACAAAATTATTTAAAGTCACATGATGAGATTCACATGATAATCCAAGTACTAGATACTCAAAACGTCCATAACTCGGGACACGACTAATCATGATTAGTTTATACACTCTGCAGAGGTTTGCGCACTTTTCCCCACAAGACTCGATCTCCTCCGTTGGATTTCTCGCACTACATGATGTTTGAGAAACGGATGACCGAGACATAGTCTTTCAGAAGCGTTTGCACCTTACGATGGGTAGACCGTACCACCTACAACCCTTACATCTGCTAGTCTACCACTGTTAGAGTTCACACGACTTAATCAACTATGCTAGAGCCCATAATAGCTTGTGGCTGCACACGGAAGTTTCTAGTATGAATAATCTCATGATCCCTATGAGCCTGGGTGGCGGTCCATAAAAAAACAGGCAATCCTGGAATACCCAAGTGCCTAGACAGGCAATCGCTGGAATAGAATACCAAGATAGGGCGCCCGCTGGTACTATGATGCGCACGTGGGCGACAGTTAGTTTCAGGCGCGCGTGCAGTTTTTGTTATTCTTTTTAAATAGAATGCGATAAACTGAAAAATGAAAATAGAAATACAACTTTATATAGGCATATTATATATCAAAAATTTTAGAAAAAGATTTTCTACGACATGAACATTTTTCTAGCATTAAATAAAATACACACAAATTCTAATAATTCCAACAGTGCTCCTGCTCTAATAAGATCCAACAAAATCATTTTAAAAAATACCAAAATGAAATCAAATTTATTTCTCTCCAATTTTCTGTTGTAGGGAATCATGTTACCCTATTTTCCATGTATTTTATTTTTCGAGAAAAATGTTTGAATAAAATCCAAATAACTACAAATTGAAAAATAATTCCAAAAGAGTTTGAATTTGATCCTTTGAAACTCCTAACTCATATTTCATATAATTTGAAGAAGTCATTTTATCTCCTCTCGTGAAAATCATCGAGTTGCATAAAGTTTCAGAATTGGAAATATTTTCCAAATGAAATTCAAATGTTTTCAACACCCCTTGTCATTTAAATAAATGGAAGAAGTCATGTCATCTTCTCTCTAGGGTTTCATGGTGAAAAGAATTTGAATTCACGGAGATCACGAATGCAAAATGAAAGTTTGGGAAAGTCCTTTTATTCCCTCTCATTTAACTTTCAAAAAGGTTTCGAATTTCACTCAATTTCACACAATCAATCAAACAATTAATCAAATCTATCTATTTATTATAACATTCCAAAATTTAGAATTTTGGGATGTTACACGGGGGCCTCGGGCGACGCAAGCACACGTGAGGTGGGATCAACGATGGGTGGTGGGTCGGTAGGGGAAGCCCGCGGTGAGGCCATAGGAGTAGCAGGATCGACTGCGGTCGAGGGGGGCCACCATGTCAGCAGTAGCACGGGGGGAGGTCTTGGCCGAGCGGTCACGGTCAAGGCGCATGACCGGGTCGTGGTCTCAACAAGCGGAGGCACCTTTTTGCTTAGGCCCATGGGGGGGCATCAGCCATGGAGGGGTGGGATCCAAGGATCCCCTGCCAGCCGCAAAACGGCAGGGGGAGCGACGGTGTCGGTGCCGGATAGCCCTGGTGTGCCCAATGCCGTTGCCAGAAGGTGGCATGGCGTCACCGCAGTTTCTGGACTGACATGGAAAATCATGGCAACGCGGCCAGCCGTCTGTTGGGAAATGTAGCATGCAATTTCAAATTTTTCCTACGCTCACGCAAGATCTATCTAGAAGATGCATAGCAACAAGAGCGGGAGAGCATCTTCATACCCTTGAAGATCGCAAAGCGGAAGCGTTATCAACGCAGTTGATGTAGTCGTACACCTTCACGATCCGTCCCGATTAAGTACCGAATGTACGACACCTCCGTGTTCAGCACACGTTTAGCTCGATGACGTCCTTGCCTTCTTGATCCAGCAAGATGGGCGAACTAGTATATGAGTTCCGGCAGCACGACGGCGTGGTGATGGTTGGTGATGAAGAACAATTTCCGCAGGGCTTCGCTAAGCACTACAAAAACTAGACAGATGATCAACTAGAGGGGACGGGGTTGCCGGCACACGGCTTGGTGAATCTTGATGTGTCTTGGGTGCTAGCCCTGCCCCTCTATTTATATGTTGAGCCTTGGGGTCGAAACTTGGAGTAAAATTCTCCTCGGGGTCGGTTTATCCTGAAAGGTAAGAGTCCTTCTCGGACTCCAGGGCTAGACGCCAGGGTTCCCGGCGTCTACCCCCTAGACGCCAGGGTTCCTGGTGTCTAGCCTCTAGTCTCCGCAAAACTTCCTTTTCCACTTTCCAAAAGACTTGTGGGCTTTCCCCTTTGGCCCAAATAAAGTGTTCTCGTATCCAAACATTTCGGGAAACATCCGGAACCCCTTTCGGTGAATTCTGGAACCCTTCCGGAGACCAAACACTATTATCCCATATATCAATCTTTACGTCCGGACCATTCCGGAGCTCCTCATCATGTCCATGATCTCATCCTGGACTCCGAACAACATTCGGCCACCAACATACATAACTCATATAGAACTATATCGTCAATGAACATTAAGCATGCAGACACTACGGGTTCGAGAACTATGTAGACATGACCGAGACACCCCTCCGGTCAATAACCAATAGCGGAACCTAGATGCCCATATTGGCTCCTACATATTCTATGAAGATCTTTATCGGTCGAACCTTTATGACAATATACGTAATTCCCTTTGTCCATCAGTTACTTACCCGAGATCTGATCGTCGGTATCTTCATTCCTAGTCCAATCTCGTTATCAGCAAGTCTCTTTACTTGTTCCATAATACATCACCCTGTGACTAACTCATTAGTCACTTTGCTTGCAATGCTTCTTATGATGTGCATTACCGAGAGGGCCCAGAGATACCTCTCCGATACTCGCAGTGACAAATCCTAATCTCGATATATGCCAACCCAACAAACACCTTTGGAGATACCTGTAGAGCATCTTTATAATCACCCAGTTACGTTGTGACGTTTGATAGCTCACAAGGTATTCCTCCAGTATCCAGGAGTTGCATAATCTCATAGTCAAAGGAATATGTATATGACATGAAGAAAGCAATATCAATAAAACTGAATGTTCAATATGCTAAGCTAATGGATGGGTCTTGTCCATCACATCATTCTCCTAATGATGTGATCTCATTCATCAAATGACAACACATGTCCATGGTTAGGAAACTTAACCATCTTTGATTAACGAGCTAGCCTAGTAGAGGCTCAATAGGGACACGGTGTTTTGTCTATGTATCCACACATGTATCATGTTTCCGGTTAATACAATTCTAGCATGAATAATAAATATTTATCATGGTATAAGGAAATATAAAATAAAAACTTTATTATTGCCTCTAGGGCATATTTCCTTCAGTCTCCCACTTTCACTAGAGTCAATAATGTAGATTACATTGTAATGATTCTAACACCCATAGAGTCTTGGTGTTGATCATGTTTTGCTTGTGGAAGAGGTTTAGTCAACTGGTCTGCCACATTCATATCCGTATGTATTTTGCAAATCTTTGTCTCCCTCCTTGACTTGATCATGGATGGAGTTGAAGCGTCTCTTGATGCGTTTGGTTCTTTTGTGAAATCTGGATTCCTTTGCTAAGGAAATTGCTCCAGTATTGTCACAAAAAATCATTGGACCCGATGCACTAGGTATTACACCTAGATCGGATATGAACTCGTTCATCCAGACTCCTTCATTTGCTGCTTCCGAAGCAGCTATGTACTCTGCTTCACACATAGATCCCGCCATAGCGCTTTGCTTGGAACTGCACAAACTGACAGTGATACGTCTCCGTCGTATATACTTTTCCAAACACTTTTCCCTCGTTTTGGACTCTAACTTGTATGATTTGAATGGAACTAACCTGGACCGACGCTGTTTTCTGCAGAATTGCCATGATGTTGTTTTATGTGCAGAAAACAAAAGTTCTCGGAATGACCTAAAACTCCACGGAATATCTTACAATAAATAATAAAAAATCCTCGCCAAAGATGAAGACCAGGGGGCCCACACCCATGCCACACGGGTGGGGGGCGCCCCCCCTAGGGCACACCCCCTACCTTGTGGGCCCCCTGGAGACCCCCTGACTCCAACTCCAACTCTATATAACTGCTTTTAGGGGGAAAATAGGGGAGAAGAAATCATCGCATTTTACGATACGGAGCCGCCGCCAAGCCCTAAAACCTCTTGGGAGGGCTGATCTAGAGTCCGTTCGGGGCTCCGGACAGGGGGATTTGTTGTCGTCGTCATCATCAACCATCCTCCATCACCAATTTCATGATGCTCACCGCCGTGCGTGAGTAATTTCATCGTAAGCTTGCTGGACGATGATGGGTTGGATGAGATTTATCATGTAATCGAGTTAGTTTTGTTAGGGTTTGATCACTAGTATCCACTATGTTCTGAGGTTGATGTTGCTGTGACTTTGCTATGCTTAAAGCTTGTCACTAGGGCCCGAGTGCCATGATTTCAGATCTGAACCTATTATGTTTTCACCAATATATGAGAGTTCTTGATCCTATCTTGCAAGTCTATAGTCACCTATTATGTGTTATGACCCGTTAACCCCGAAGTGACAATAATCGGGATACTTACTGGTGATGACCGTAGTTTGAGGACTTCATGTATTCACTATGTGCTAATGCTTTGTTTCGGTTCTCTATTAAAAGGAGGAATTAATGTCCCTTAGTTTCCATTAGGACCCCGCTGCCACAGGTGGGTAGGACAAAAGATGTCATGCAAGATCTTTTCCATAAGCACGTATTACTATATTCAGAATACATGCCTACATTACATTGACGAATTGGAGCTAGTTCCGTGTCACCCTATGTTATGACTGTTACATGATGAACCGCATCCGGCATAATTATCCATCATTGATCCAATGCCTACGAGCTTTCCATATACTGGTTTACGCTCATTTACTTTCCCTTTGCTATTGTTATAATCACTATAAAATACCAAAAATATTACTTTTCTTTCATTACTCTTTTGTTACCGTTACCATCACTATCATATTACTTTGCTACTAGACACTTTGCTGCAGATACTAAGTTTCCAGGTGTGGTTGAATTGACAACTCAGCTGCTAATACTTGAGAATATTCTTTGTCTCCCCTTGTGTCGAATCAATAAATTTGGGTTGAATACTCTACCCTCGAAAGCTGTTGCGATCCCCTATACTTGTGGGTCATCAAGATTAATTTCTGGCGCCGTTGCCGGGGAGCGTAGCTCTATTCTTTGAGTCACTTGGGATTTATATCTGCTGGGCACTATGAAGAATTTGAAAGACGCTAAGACAACAATTTATCCCTCAACTATGAGGGGAGGTAAGTTACTGCCATCTAGCTCTGCACTTGATTCACCTTCTGTTATGAGTAAGCTTGCGACACCTAAACCTGCATCTGCTATTCGTTCTGATATGTCGCATATTGATGATGCTACTTCTGCTATACATGATACTTATGATGAAACTACCTCTATGCCTGATACTACTATGCCACTTAGTGACTTTCTCGAGGAACGACTTGCTAGGTCTAGAGAGATTGAAAATATTGAATCTGATTATGAAGATGAAAGTGATGATGAAGAATCACTTGTTATTCCTGAGGGTTATTTATTTGATCAAGAAGCTTCTTTAGCTATTTAGCTTACAAAGATAGATATGAACTTAAAAGGTTATTAGCTAAATGGAATAAGCAATCTCTAAATGCTAGGATGAGACCTAACCCGTCTGTTGCTACTTCACCTATCTGTGTTACTGATAAGGATTGTGAATTCTCTGTTGATCCTGATATAATTACTTTGGTTGAATCTAATCCTTTTCATGGCTATGAATCTGAAACTGTTTTGGCACATCTTACTAAATTAGATGATATAGCCACCCTGTTCACTAATGATGAGAGATCTCGCTACTTTTATATCCTTAAAATATTTCCGTTCTCATTAAAGGGTGATGCTAAGATATGGTTTAATTCTCTTGATCCTGGTTGTGTGCGTAGTCCCCAGGATATGATCTATTACTTCTCTGCTAAATATTTCCCTGTTCATAAGAAATAAGCTGCTTTAAAAGAAATATACAACTTTGTGCAAATTAAAGAAGAGAGTCTCCCGCAAGCTTGCCTGATCATCCTCTAAAGAAAAATGAAATACTTGATATCTTTTATAATGGACTAACCGATGCTTCCAGAGATTACCTGGATAGTTGTGCTGGTTCTCTTTTCAGGGAAAGAACACTGGATGAAGCTGAAATCTTATTGAATAATATGTTGACAAATGAAAATAATTGGGCACCTCCTAAGCCAACTCCGGAGCCAGCTCCTGCTCCAATTAATGATCCTATTCCTAAACCAACTCCAAAGAAGAGAGGTGTTCTATTTCTCAGTCCCGAAGACATGCAAGAGGCAAAGAAATCTATGAAAGAAAAAGGTATTAAAGCTGAAGATGTTAAGAATTTACCTCCTATTGAAGAAATACATGGTCTTAATTTACCGCCTATTGAAGAAACATATGATCTTCATCCTTCATTTATTGAAGAACCTCCAGACCCCGATAACCCGACACATGTAGTAAAGGTAAATTCTCTCTATAGATATGATAAAGCTGAAACCCCTATTACTAAGTTTGCTAGCCCATGCTTAGATGAGTTTGATAAATTTATGACTAAGCAAGAAGACTTTAATGCTTATTTTGGTAGACAATTAAAATACAATTCAAATATGCTTGCACACTTGGGTGATTATATGGCTAATGTCAAAGGTGAACTTAAACTTATAAGTAAACATGCTTCTATGGTTACCACTCAAGTAGAACAAGTACTTAAAGCTCAAAAGGAATTGCTCAATGAGATGAATAGTAAGAAAAATAATTATGCTATTAAAGTGGCTACTAGAACTGGTAGAGTGACTCAGGAACCTTTGTATCCTGAAGGCCACCCTAAGAGAATTGAGCAAGATTCTCAGAGAAATAAAATTGATGCACCTAGCTCTTCTAAAAAGAAGAAAAAGAAAAATGATAGAACTGTGCAAACTTCTAGTGAACCTATTGCTGAACCACCTGATAATCCAAATGATATCTCTATTTCTGATGCTGAAACACAACCTGGCAATGAACATGAACCTAATGAAAATGTTAATGATGATGTTCATAATAATGCTCAACCTAGTAATGATAATGATGTAGAAATTGAACCTGCTGTTGATCTTGATAACCCACAATCAAAGAATCAACGTTATGATAAGAAAGATTTTTTAGCTAGGAAACATGGTAAAGAAAGAGAGCCTTGGGTTCAGAAACCCATGCCTTTTCCTCCCAAACCATCTAAGAAAAAGGATGATGAGGATTTTGAGCGCTTTGCTGAAATGATTAGACCTATCTTTTTGCGTATGTGATTAACTGATATGCTCAAAACACATCCTTATGCTAAGTATATGAAAGATATTATTACAAATAAAATAAAAATACCAGAAGCTGAAATTTCTACCATGCTTGCTAATTATACTTTTAAGGGTGGAATACCAAAGAAACTTGGAGATCCAGGAGTACCTACTATACCATGCTCCATTAAAAGAAACTATGTTAAAACTGCTTTATGTGATCTTGTAGCCGGTGTTAGTGTTATGCCTCCCTCTTTATATCGTAGACTTGACTTGAATAAGTTGACACCTACTGAAATATCTTTGCAAATGGCTGATAAATCAACTGCTATACCTGTCGGTATTTGTGAGGATGTGACTGTTGTGGTTGCAAACGTTACTATTTTAACGGACTTTGTTATTCTTGATATTCCCGAGGACGATAGTATGTCTATTATTCTTGGAAAACCTTTATTGAATACTGCAGGGCCTGTTATTGATTGCACTAAAGGCAATGTCACTTTTCATGTTAATGGTAATGAGCATACGGTACACTTTCCGAGGAAACAACCTCAAGTTCATAGTATCAATTCTATCAGAAAAATTCCATCGATTATATTTGGAGGTTTTGAATTGTCTCTTCCTACTATCAAGAAGAAATATGATATACTAGTTATTGGGGATATGCATATCCCCGTTGAGGTAACCTAGTGTTATTCGAAATTTCTCCGGTTTTATGTTAATCGGAATGAGTTTGTTAACAAGACTTGATCAACCTTGTTAGTGGATTCCTTTTGATGAGCATGAGATGAATGAAAATAGAAGCACAACCTTCTGTACCCTCTCTATACTTTCTGTTATTTAGTTGAAATAAAGTGAAAATAAATAATTTTCTGTCTGTTATCTGATTATCCGTGCAATATAAAAATACCTCGAAAATAAAAGTTCTCCAAATGCCCTGAAAATTAAATATGATTTTTTCTAGAATATTTGAAGATTTATATAACTGAATACACACCAGGGGGCCAACAACCTTGCCACGAGGGTGGAGGGCGCGCCCACCCCCCTAGGGTGCGCCCCCCTGCCTCGTGGGCCCACAGTGGCCCTCCTCCACTTATTCCTGCACCCATCCTCTTCTTTTCTTCCTCCCCCAAACACGAAAAACCAGCTCAAACCCGAGTCCAAGCTCGTTTTGCTGCCATTTTCGATCTCCTTGCTCAAAGCACCTCTCACAAAACTGCTTGGGGAGATTGTTCCTTGGTATGTGACTCCTCCATTGGTCCAATTAGTTTTTGTTCTAGTGCTTTATTCATTGCAAATTTGTGTTGCTTAGGTGACCCTGTTCTTGAGCTTGCATGTCAAATTTATATGATTAAAAGTAGTTTTGATGCATGATATAGGCCCTAGGCACTTGTAGAAGTAGTTGCTATCAATATTATTGAGTTTGGTTTACTTTTATTTTGAAGTTACTAAAAAATTCAGAATTTTTCAGAAAATGATGAGGAGATTATTGAGGGGCTCATCGAGCCAAAGCTCGAAGGAAAAGGCACCGAAGCCTAAGTATAATTTGCCGTGCACCGCGGAGGTTCGGGCGTGTGAATGTCCTTCCGAGGATTTCTTGAGAGCAGCCGGGATTTATGAAGATTTTCATGAATTGGCTCATAATGCTGGCTTCACCGCTTTCCTCCATGACCAATGCGATCAGTATCTCTTACTCACAAATACCTTTGTGCAAAACTTTCATTTTCATTCTAGGAACTCACCACCTACGGTGGAGTTTCATTTATATGATGAGCATAAGGAGATGTCACTTTATGATTTCTGTCGGATTTGTTTAGTCCCTTTTGGGGGCAAGACAGAAGAACCACATCATGATGATGTGGAGGGGTTTATTGATACTATCACTGTAGGAGAAACTAGGAAGGTTTCCGATGCACGAATCACTAGCATACATTTTCCTGTTTTACGTTACTTTGCATTATTTGCTAGTCGTTGCTTAGTTGGACGCGGAAACTGTGGAAACCTTAGTATCCCTGATATAATTATTCTGTTCCATAGTTTATACAGTGATAACACTTTTAGTATGGGCGGTATTATTGCTAAACGGTTAAGTCTGAACCGTACAAAGGGCCCCATCTTTGGAGGCATCTATGCTACACGCCTAGCTACTCATTTTAACATACCCATTAGGCATGCTGAGAAGGAAGAAAAAGTGCTGCCTCGTGTTTATTTAGATTATAAAAGTATGGTGCCACATGATTTTATTGTTAAGAATAGGGCAGGAGAGCTTAAATATCAATTGTTCCTTAATAAACATCATCCTTAGACTATTACCTTGCCTGCTCCTTCTTTGCTAGATTTGACTGTTGGAAAGTACCTTGTTCCGTTGTCGGCTATCCACGCCTACTCGAACCCTACAGCAGCTGAGGAGCCAGAACCAGAACCACAATTTGATCCTTCGCGACAGTCTAACTATCAGTGGGATCCAGAGATGATTGCCAGCCAGTGGCAATCGGAGCCTTCTTCTTCCTCATCGCAGTACGACCCCAACTATTATTATGGATATCAGCTAGGCCAACCGTGGCCATAGACCAACTTAGGCCAAAAGCCTAAGCTTGGGGGAGTATGTATTTCTCACCGACATTACATTTATGTTCACACACACTCATTGCTAGATGTCGATGCTCATACTTTTTCATTGTATCATCCATGATAGTTTATTTTCCTTTTTATGCTTTCTTCTTGTGTGTTTAATAAACATTAAGAAAAAATAAAAAAATTAGTTGTAGCTTTTAGTTAGTTTACTTTCCATGCTTGTAGTAGTAATTAAAAAAACCCAAAAATATTTCCTGTTCTTCTTTTGCTTGTTGGGAGATTTCCCGTGTAAATAGTTTTATTTCTTTTCTTTCTTTGGGGGTCAGTAGGAGAAGACCATGATTAAATTGTTGAAGTGGCTCTTATATGCTTTATTGTTGATTTAACCAAGAGCCCATATTGCTTTGTCTTCTCCTGTTTATTGAATGCTCACAGATTCAAGCTTAGTCCAATGCACGTGCACTCTTATTATTATTCACATCATTCGGTCGTGCAAGTGAAAGGCAATTATGATGATATATGATGGACTGAGTGAGATGAGAAAAGCTGGTATGAACTCGACCTCTTTTGTTTTTGTAAATATGATGAATTCATCGTTCTTGATTCATCTTGTTATGAATAAACATGTTTGCAATGACAATTAGATATAATAGTTGCTTATGCCATCCTTGATTAGCTATGAGTTATAATGGTTTACCTTGCGTGCCAACATGCTATTAAAATGGTTATGATGTGGTATGATAGGGTGGTATCCTCCTCTGAATGATTGAAGTGACTTGACTTGTTGCATGTTCACGCATGTAGTTGAAACAAATCAACATAGCCTTCACGATATTTATGTTCATGGTGGATTATATCCTACTCATGCTTGCATCCAATGTTTATTAATTTTAATGCATGGACATGGCTGTTGTCGCTCTCTAGTTGGTCGCTCCCAGTCTTTTGCTAGCCTTCACTTGTACTAAGCGGGAATACTGCTTGTGCATCCAATCCCTTAAACCCCAAAGTTATTATTGATGAGTCCACTATACCTTCCTATATGCGGTATCTACCTGCCATTCCAAGTAAATTTGTATGTGCCAAACTCTAAACCTTCAAATAAATATCCTGTTTTGTATGCTTGAATAGCTCATGTATCAACTAGGGTTGTCTGTATCTTCCATGTTAGGCGGGTTATTCTCAAGAGGAGTGGACTCCGGTCCTCACTCACGAGATAAATGGCTGGTCACCGGGATGCCCAGTCCCATGCTTTATGCAAACTTAATCAAAAATAATTGCAAACAAAACTCCCCCTGGGACCTGATGTATGTTGGAGGCACTCGTTGTTACGAGCAAGCCATGGATTGATGTTTGTTGGTGGAGGGGGAGTATAAACTTTACCATTCTGTTTGGGAACCGCCTATAATGTGTGTAACATGGAAGATATCGCCATCTCTTGGTTGTTATGTTGAAAATGAAAGTATACCGCTCAAAATATTATTCACCTCTATTTCAAAACCGAGCTCTGGCACCTCTACAAATCCCTGCTTCCCTCTGCGAAGGGCCTATCCATTTACTTTTATGTTGAGTCATCACCCTCTTATTAAAAAGCACCAGTTGGAGAGCACCGCTGTCATTTGCATTCATTACTGTTAATTTATATTGGGTGTGACTATGATTGGATCTCTTTTACCATGAATTACAATGTCTAGTCAGTCCTTGATCTTTAAAGGTGCTCTGCATTTATGTTTTGCGGTCTCAGAAAGGGCTAGCGAGATACCATCTTGTTATATCATATTATGATAGTTTTGAGAAAGTGTTGTCATCCGAGATTTAGTATGGCTTGCTAGTTGATTATGCTATTGATATGGGTAATCATGAGACGTGAGAATTATTGCAAATGTGGTTAGTTATAATCTTTGCTGAAAACTTGAACACTAGCTTGACATATTTATGACAACAAGAGCAAAGAGAGTTTGTAAAAGATTTTCTTTATTTCTTTTAGTTTGTCAGCTGAATTGCTTGAGGACAAGCAAGGGTTTAAGCTTGGGGGAGTTGATACGTCTCCATTGTATCTACTTTTCCAAACACTTTTGCCCTTGTTTTGGACTCTAACTTGTATGATTTGAATGGAACTAACCCGGACTGACGCTGTTTTCAGCAGAATTGCCATGATGTTGTTTTATGTGCAGAAAACAAAAGTTCTCGGAATGACCTGAAACCCCACGGAATATCTTACAATAAATAATAATAAATCCTCGCCAAAGATGAAGACCAGGGGGCCCACACCCTTGCCACGAGGGTGGGGGGCGCCCCCCTAGGGCACGCCCCCTACCTCGTGGGCCACCTGGAGACCCCCCGACGACAACTCCAACTCTATATAACTGCTTTCGGGGAGAAAAAAATAGGGGAGAAGAAATCATCGCATTTTACAATACCGAGCCGCCGCCAAGCCCTAAAACCTCCCGGGAGGCCTGATCTGGAGTCCGTTCGGGGCTTCGGAGAGGGGGATTCATCGCCGTCGTCATCATCAACCATCCTCCATCACCAATTTCATGATGCTCACTACCATGCGTGAGTAATTCCATCGTAGGCTTGCTGGACGGTGATGGGTTGGATGAGATTTATCATGTAATCGAGTTTGTTTTGTTAGGGTTTGATCCCTAGTATCCACTATGTTCTGTGATTGATGTTGTTATGACTTTGCTATGCTTAATGCTTTTCACTAGGGCCCGAGTGCCATGATTTCAGATCTGAACCTATTATGTTTTCACCAACATATGAGAGTTCTTGATCCTATCTTGCAAGTCTATAGTCACCTATTATGTGTTATGATCCGTTAACCCCGAAGTGACAATAATCAGGATACTTACCGGTGATGACCGTAGTTTGAGGAGTTCATGCATTCACTATGTGCTAATGCTTTGTTCCGGTTCTCTATTAAAAGGAGGCATTAATATCCCTTAGTTTCCATTAGGACCCCGCTGCCACGGGAGGGTAGGACAAAAGATGTCATGCAAGTTCTTTTCCATAAGCACGTATGACTATATTCGGAATACATGCCTACATTACATTGACGAATTGGAGCTAGTTTTGTGTCACCCTATGTTATGACTGTTACATGATGAACTGCATCCAGCATAATTATCCATCATTGATCCAATGCCTATGAGCTTTCCATATACTGGTTTACGCTTATTTACTTTCCCGTTGCTATTGTTATAATCACTACAAAATACCAAAAATATTACTTTGCTTTCATTACTCTTTTGTTACCGTTACCATCACTATCATATTACTTTGCTACTAAACACTTTGCTGCAGATACTAAGTTTCCAGGTGTGGTTGAATTGAAAACTCAGCTGCTAATACTTGAGAATATTCTTTGGCTCCCCTTGTGTCGAATCAATAAATTTGGGTTGAATACTCTACCCTCGAAAGCTGTTGCGATCCCCTATACTTGTGGATCATCAGACAGCTCCCCCATTCAATATAAATACGTATCCGGTTTGTGACATATGGATCAGTGTCAAAGCTAGTATCGATGTAACCATTTACGACGAGCTCTTTGTCACCTCCATAAAGGAGAAACATATCCTTAGTCCTTTTCATGTACTTCAGGATATTCTTGACCGCTGTCCAGTGATCCACTCCTGGATTACTTTGGTACCTCCCCACTAAAACTATAGCAAGGCACACATTAGGCCTGGTACACAACATAGCATACATGATAGAACCTATGGCTGAGGCATAAGGAATGACTTTCATTTTCTCTCTATCTTCTGCAGTGGTCGGGCATTGAGTCTGACTCAACTTCACACCTTGTAACATAGGCAAGAACCCTTTCTTTGACTGATCCATTTTGAACTTCTTCAAAACTTTATCAAGGTATGTGCTTTGTGAACGTCCAATTTAGCGTCTTGATCTATCTCTATAGATCTTAATGCCTAATATATAAGCAGCATCACCGAGGTCTTTCATTGAAAAACTCTTATTCAAGTATCTTTTTATGCTATCAAGAAATTCTATATCATTTCCAATCAACAATATGTCATCCACATATAATATTAGAAATGCTACAGAGCTCCCACTCACTTTCTTGTAAATACAGGCTTCTCCATAAGTCTGTATAAAACCATATGCTTTGATCACCTCTTCAAAGCATATATTCCAACTCCGAGATGCTTGCACCAGTCCATAGATGGATCGCTGGAGCTTGCAAACTTTGTTAGCACTTTTAGGATTGGCAAAACCTTCAGGTTGCATCATATACAACTCTTCTTTAAGAAATCCGTTAAGGAATGCAGTTTTGACGTCCACTTGCCAGATTTCATAATCATAAAATGCGGCAATTGCTAACATGATTCGGACGGACTTAAGCATCACTACGGGTAATACATTGCTAACGTGCTCTGATTGACCTAGAAAGTTCGATAGTAACTTGATATGAAGTTTCATGATCATTATCATTAGCTTCTTCTCTCGTTGGTGTAGGCATCACGGGAATGGTTTTCTGTGATTAGCTACTTTCCAATTTGAGAGAAGGTACAATTACCTCATCGATTTCTACTTTCCTCCCACTCACTTCTTTCGGGAGAAACTCCTTCTCTAGAAAGGATGCAGTCTTAGCAACAAAGATCTTGCCTTCGGATCTATGGTAGAAGGTGTACCCAACAGTTTCTTTTGGGTATACTATGAAGACACACTTCTCCAATTTGGGTTTGAGCTTATCAGGCTGAAGCTTTTTCACATAAGCATCGCAACCCCAAACTTTATGAAACGACTACTTAGGTTTCTTTCCAAACCACAGTTCATATGGTGTTGTCTCAATGGATTTAGACGGTGCCCTGTTTAAAGTGAATGCAGCTGTCTCTAATGCATAAACCCAAAATGATAGTGGCAAATCGATAAGAGCCATCATAGATCGCACCATATCTAATATAAATACGGTTACGACGTTCGGACACACCATTACGCTATGGTGTTCCAGGTGGCATGAGTTGTGAAACTATTCCACATTCTTTTAAATTAAGGCCAAACTCGTAACTCAATTATTGGCCTTCGTGATCAGATTGTAGAAACTTTATTTTCTTGTTATGATGATTCCCCACTTCACTCTGAAATTCTTTGAACTTTTCAAATGTTTCAGACTTGTGTTTCATCAAGTAGATATACCCATATCTGGTCAAATCATCTATGAAGGTATGAAAATACCGATACCCGGTGCGAGCCTCAACACTCATTGGACCGCATACATCGGTATGTATTATTTCCAATAAGTCAGTAGCCCGCTCCATTGTTCCGGAGAACGGAGTTTTTGTCATCTTGCCCATGAGGCATGGTTCGCAAGCATCAAATGATTCATAATCAAGTGATTCCAAAAGTCCATCCGCATGGAGTTTCTTCATGCGCTTTACACCAATATGACCTAAATGGCAGTGCCACAAATATGTTGCACTATCATTATCAACTTTGCATCTTTTGGCATCAATATTATGAATATGTGTATCACCACGATCGAGATTCAACAAAAATAGACCACTCTTCAAGGGTGCATGACCATAAAAGATATTACTCATATAAATAGAACAACCATTATTCTCTGATTTAAATGAATAACCATCTCGCATTAAACAAGATCCGGATATAATGTCCATGCTCAACGATGGCACCAAATAACAATTATCTAGGTCTAATACTAATACCGAAGGTAGATGTAGAGGTAGCATGCCGACGGCGATCACATCAACCTTGGAACCATTCCGGACGCACATCGTCACCTCGTCCTTTGCCAATCTTTGTTTAATCTATAGCCCCTGTTTCGAGTTACAAATATGAGCAATCGAACTAGTATCAAATACCCAGGCGCTACTATGAGCATTAGTAAGGTACACATCAATACCTTGTATATCAAATATACCTTTGTTCACTTTTCCATCCTTCTTATCCGACAAATACTTGGGGCAGTTCCGCTTCCAGTGACCAGTCCCTTTGTAGTAGAAGCACTCAGTTTCAGGCTTGGGCTTCTTCCCGGGAGTGGCAACTTGCTTGCCATTCCTCTTGAAGTTCCCCTTCTTTCCCTTGCCCTTTTTCTTGAAACTAGTGGTCTTGTTAACCATCAACACTTGATGCTCCTTCTTGATTTCTACCTCCGTAGCTTTGAGCATAGTGAAGAGCTCGAGAATTGTTTATCCATCCCTTGCATATTATAGTTCATCACAAAGCCTCTGTAGCTTGGTGGAAGTGATTGAAGAACTCTGTCAATAACACTATCATGTGGAAGATTAACTCCCAGCTGAGTCAAGTGGTTATGATACCCAGACATTTTGAGTATGTGTTCAATGACAGAAATGTTCTCCTCCATCTTGCAGCTATAGAACTAGTCGAAGACTTTATATCTCTCAACTCGGGCATTTGTTTGAAATATTAATTTCAATTCCTGGAACATCTCATATGGTCCATGATGTTCGAGACTTCTTTGATGTCCCGATTCTAAACCGTAAAGCATGGCACACTGAACTATCAAGTAGTCTTCAGATCGAGCTTGCCAGACTTTCATAACATCAACATCTACTCCTGCAGCAGGCCTTTCACCTAGCGGTGTGTCAAGGACATAATTCTTTTGTGCAGCAATGAGGATGATCCTCAAGTTACGAACCCAGTCCTTGTAGTTTCTACCATCATCTTTGAACTTAGCTTTCTCTAGGAACGCATTAAAATTCAAGGGACCGGTAGCACGAGCCATTTATCTACAACATAGATATACAAAAACTATCAGGACTAAGTTCATGATAAATTAAGTTCGATTAATCATATTACTTAAGAACTCCCACTTAGATTGACATCCCTCAAGTCATCTAAATGATACGTGATCCAAATCAACTAAACCATGTTCGATCATCACATGAGATGGAGTAGTCTTCAATGGTGAACATCTCTATGTTGATCATATCTACTATATGATTCACGTTCGCCCTTTCGATCTCCAGTGTTCCGAGGCCATGTCTATACATGCTAGGCTCATCAAGTTTAACCCGAGTATTTCGCATGTGCAAAACTGTCTTGCACCCGTTGTATGTGAACATAGAGCCTATCACACCCAATCATCACGTGGTGCCTCAGCACGACGAACTGTCGCAACGGTGCATACTTAGGGAGAAGACTTATACCTTGAAATTTTAGTTAAGGGGTCATCTTATAATGCTACCACCGTACTAAGAAAAATAAGATGCATAAAAGATAAACATCACATGCAATCAAAATATGTGACATGATATGGCCATCATCATCTTGTGCCTTTGATCTCCATCTCCAAAGCACCGTCATGATCTCCATCGACACCGGCTTGACACCTTGATCTCCATCATAGCGTCATGGTCGTCTTGCCAACTATTGCTTCTACATCTATCGCTAACGCATAGTGATAAAGTAAAGCAATTACATGGCGTTTGCATTTCATACAATAAAGCGACAACCATAAGGCTCCTGCCAGTTGCAGATAACTTCTACAAAACATGATCATCTCGTACAGTAACATATATCACATCATGTCTTGACCATATCACATCACAACATGCCCTGCAAAAACAAGTTAGACGTCCTCTACTTTGTTGTTGCAAGTTTTACGTGGCTACTACGAGTGTCGTGGGAGTAAGTCTGACAATAGAATAGGGGGTACGTAGGAGGAGGCAAGGTCCTACCTATGGTGAGGTTGTGCACGCAAGATTTACGAGTTCAGGCCCTTCTCGGAGGAAGTAAAAGCCCTACGTCTTGGTGCCTGGAGGCTTGGTCGACTGGATTATTCATGAGAGTTACAGGGGTGCAAACCCTTGTGCCAGATGAGGGGTGACTTATATAGAGTGCGCCAAGACCCCAGCCGTCGCTCGTTACACAGGGTCCAATGTACATTAAGACAGGGTGTTATTGATAACGCCAGCTACAAAGAGATATAAATGATTTTAAAGACTGCAGAGTGAACGCTTGACCGTTGCCGTCCTGAGTGGCTTTTAGATCTTCTGTACTCCGAGTGGTTTCTTGTATGGTCGAGTGACTTCTTCTTGGTTGAACGGAATGTTGCAAATATGCCCTAGAGGCAATAATAAATTAGTTATTATTATATTTCCTTGTTCATGATAATCGTTTATTATCCATGCTAGAATTGTATTGATAGGAAACTCAGATACATGTGTGGATACATAGACAACACCATGTCCCTAATAAGCCTCTAGTTGACTAGCTCGTTGATCAATAGATGGTTACGGTTTCCTGACCATGGAATTTGGATGTCGTTGATAACGGGATCACATCATTAGGAGAATGATGTGATGGACAAGACCCAATCCTAAGCCTAGCACAAGATCGTGTAGTTCGTATGCTAAAGCTTTTCTAATGTCAAGTATCATTTCCTTAGACCATGAGATTGCGCAACTCCCGGATACCGTAGGAATGCTTTGGGTGTATGAAACGTCACAACGTAACTGGGTGGCTATAAAGGTGCACTGCGGGTATCTCCGAAAGTGTATGTTGGGTTGGCACGAATCGAGACTGGGATTTGTCACTCCATGTAACGGAGAGGTATCTCTGGGCCCACTCGGTAGGACATCATCATAATGTGCACGATGTGACCAAGGAGTTGATCACGGGATGATGTGTTATAGAACGAGTAAAGAGACCTGCCGGTAACAAGATTGGATGAGGTATCGGGATACCGACGATCGAATCTCGGGCAAGTATCGTACCGATAGACAAAGGGAATTGAATACGGGATTGATTGAATCCTCGACATCGTGGTTCATCCGATGAGATCATCGTGGAACATGTGGGAGCCAACATGGGTATCCAGATCCCGCTGTTGGTTATTGGCCGGAGAGTTGTCTCGGTCATGTCTGCATGGTTCCCGAACCCGTAGGGTCTACACACTTAAGGTTCGGTGACGGTAGGGTTGTAGAGATATAAGTATGCAGTAAACCAAAAGTTGTTCGGAGTCCCGGATGAGATCCCGGACGTCACGAGGAGTTCCGGAATGGTCCAGAGTTAAAGATTTATATATAGGAAGTCCAGTTTCGGCCACCGAGAGAGTTTCGGGAGTCATCGGTATTGTACCGGGACCACCGTAAGGGTCCCAGGGGTCCACTGGGTGGGGCCACCTATCCCGGAGGGCCCCATGGGCTGAAGGGGCATGGAAACCAGCCCCTAGTGGGCTGGTGCGCCCCACTTGGGCCTCCCGTGCGCCTAGGTTTAGAAACCCTAAGGGGTGGGGTCTCCTCCATTTGGCTTGGAGGCCAAGCCACCCTAGGGCTGCTGCCCCCCTCCCTAGATGGGATCTACAAGGGGCCGGCGCCCCCCTAGGCCCCTATATATAGTGGAGGGGAGGGAGGGTAGTCATACTTGAAGCCCTGGCACCTCCCTCCCTCCCGTGACACCTCTTCCTCCCCGCTTGTGCTTGACGAAGCCGTGCCGGGATCCCGCTACTTCCACCACCACGCCGTCGTGCTTCTAGAGATCCATCAACTCTCCTTCCCTTGCTGGATCAAGAAGGAGGAGACGTCTCTCCCAACCGTACGTGTGTTGAACGCGGAGGTGCCGTCCGTTCGGCGCTAGGATCATCGGTAATTTGGATCACGATGAGTATGACTCCATCAACCCCGTTCACTTGAACGCTTCCGCTTAGCGATCTTCAAGGGTATGAAGATGAACTCCCTCTCTCTCGTTGCTAGTATCTCCTAGATTGATCTTGGTGACACGTAGGAAAATTTTGAATTTCTGCTACGATCCCCAACAGTGGCATCATGAGCTAGGTCTATGCGTAGATTCCTTGCACGAGTAGAACACAAAGTAGTTGTGGGCGATGATTTGTTCAATTTTCTTGCTGTTACTAGTCTTATCTTGATTCGGCGGCATTGTGGGATGAAGCAGCCCGGACCGACCTTACACGTACACTTACGTGAGACTGGTTCCACCGACTGGCATGCACTTGATAAATAAGGTGGCTGGCGGGTGTCTGTCTCTCCCACTTTAGTCAGATCGGATTCGATGAAAAGGGTCCTTATGAAGGGTAAATAGCAATTGGCATATCACCGTTGTGGTTTTGCGTAGGTAAGAAACGTTCTTGCTAGAAACCCATAGCAGCCACGTAAAACATGCAACAACAATTAGAGGACGTCTAACTTGTTTTTGCAGGGTATGCTATGTGATGTGATATGGCCATTGTTCAAGATATCTTCCGATATTCCGATAAATCGTCTGATTTATCGCTTATCGTGGTCTGGCCGATAACATAAATCGGCCGATAAATCAACCGATATGGCGATAAATCGCCCGATATGCCGATAAACTGGCCGATTTACCCCTTATCATAGGTCGACCGATAAGTTCCCGATAAACGATATCCCCAACATTGGATATGGCCAAAAGGATGTGATGAATGATATATGTGATGTATGAGATTGATCATGCTCTTGTAATAGGAATCATGACTTGCATGTCGATGAGTATGACAACCGGCAGGAGCCATAGGAGTTGTCTTAATTTATCTATGACCTGCGTGTCAATGAAAACGCCATGTAATTACTTTACTTTATTGCTAATCGTTAGCCGTAGTAGTAGAAGTAATAGTTGGCGAGGCAACTTCATGAAGACACGATGATGGAGATCATGGTGTCATGCCGGTGACGATGGTGTTCATGACGTGCCTCGAAGATGGAGATCAAAGGCGCAAGATGATATTGGCCATATCAAGTCACTTTATGATTTGCATGTGATGTTTGTCATGTTTTTACATCTTATTTGCTTAGAACGACGGTAGCATAAATAAGATGATCCCTCATTAAAATATCAAGGATTGTGTTCCCCCTAACTGTGCACCGTTGCTAAGGTCCGTTGTTCCGAAGCACCATCTGATGATCGGGTGTGATAGTGTTACGCCCTCGATGCGGCTATATCTCCCACGTGTTGAAGCACGACTTAGAGGCATAACCGCATTGAAAGCAATGTCGCAAGTGAGGTAATCTTCACACAACCCATGTAATACATAAGGGAAAAAGATACATAGTTGTCTTACAATCGCCACTTCACACAAGTACATGAATAAAGCATTACATCAACCAAATACACTCATGGTCCAGCTATGGAACCAAAATAAAAGAAGAACCCCAAATGCGATAAAGGTCCCGGATCGACCCCAACTGGGCTCCACTACTGATCAACTAGAATGAAACAACACAAAGGACAAGATCTTCATCGAGCTCCTCCTGAGCTTGGCTGCGTCATCCGCACGGTAACCTCGGCACCTGCAAGCTGGTTTTGGAAGTATATGTGAGTCACGAGGACTCTGCAATCTCGCACCCTCGCGATCAAGACTATTTAAGCTTATGGGTAAGGTAAAGGTATGATGTGGAGCTGCAGCAAGCGACTAGCATATATGGTGGCTAACATACGCAAATGAGAGCGAGAAGAGAAGGCAAAGCACGGTCGATAAAAGTATGATCAAGAAGTGATCCTATAACAACCTACGTCAAGCATAATTCCAGCAACCGTGTTCGCTTCCCGGACTCCGCCGGAAAGAGACCATCACGGTTACACACACGGTTGATTCATTTTAATTAAGGTCAACTTCAGGTTTTCTACAACCGGACGTTAACAAATTCCCATCTGCCCATAACCGCGGGCACGGCTTTCGAAAGTTAAAATCCCTGCAGGGGTGTCCCAACTTAGCCCATTACAAGCTCTCATGGTCAATGAAGGAATAGACCTCCTCCTAGGACATTCCGATCAGACTCGGTATCCCGGTACAACAAGACATTTCGACAGGGTAAAACTAAACCAGCAACACCGCCCGAATGTGCCGATAAATCCCGATAGGAGCTGCATATATCTCGTTCTCAGGGCACACTCAGATGAGCCAGACATCGGGTAGGCCAGCCCAGAGTTGCCCCTGGTAGCCCCAGACATCGCTCAGTTGGACCAACACTCAGAGGAGCACTGGCCCCGGGGGGGGGGGTAAAATAAAGATGACCCTTGAGTCTGCAGAACCCAAGGGAAAGAAAAGGCTAGGTGGCCAATGGTAAAACCAATGTTGGGCATTGCTGGAAGAGCTTTACTTAAGACAAACTGTCAAGGGGTTCCCATAATAGCCCAACCGCGTAAGGAACGCAAAATCCGGGAACATAACACCGATATGACGAAAACTAGGGCGGCAAGAGTGGAACAAAACACTAGGCGAGAGGCCGAGCCTTCCACCCTTTACCAAGTATATAGATGCATTAAGATAACATTGCAATATAATGATATCCCAACAAGTAAATAATGTTCCAACAAGGAACGGTCTCCAATCTTCACCTGCAACTAGCAACGCTATAAGAGGGGCTGAGCAAAGCGGTAACATAGCCAATCAACAGTTTGCTAGGACAATGGTGGGTTAGAGACTGAACATGGCAATTTGGGATGCTTGAAAGCAAGTGGTAGGCATCATAGCATTGGCATAGCAAAAGAGCGAGCAAACTAGCATAGCAAAGATAGTAGTGATTTCGAGGGTATGATCATCTTGCCTAAAAAGCTGTCAGAGTTGACTGGATCCTCGAAAGAAAACTCAACGGGCTCCTCGTTAGCGAACTCATCTCCCGGCTCTACCCAAACAAGACAAACAAGCAACAAGGACACAATCAACCATGTGCAAACTCAAACAACACGATGCAAAGATGATATGCTATGCGGGATGCGATGCGGGATGCATATGCAAGATATGACAGGAAAATGCATGAACCTGGCCTCAAATTGGAAATCCAAGTATGTCACTGGAAAGATGAGATGAAATCGCTTGAAAATGATATAAAGATCATCGGAATCGGAGTTATGGTTTGGAAATGGCAAGCGATTCAAATATGACACCGGTCTGCAATTTACAGCAAGTAGTCATCTAAATGCAATGAGATGAACATGCTACAACACTCAAACATGGCAACAAAATACATGACAGGGATGCATTCAAGATGTTTAACAAAAGTCTAGCACTGAGCTACGACCAATTCACCCATTAACAGGTTCAAACAAGCATGGCAAAAATGCAAATGGTAAACAGATCTCAGACTTAGTGAAATTAACACTTGTCTGGAATTTCAGAGCAGATAGCACTCTTCGGAGCAACAAAACTATATGCTGCAGGACCTGAACATGGCAAAGTAAAACATGGCATGGAGCTACTCAAAGAGCTTAACAAAAGTCCCTTAGTGACCTTGAGCCAAAAGGGATCACAAAATACAATTGCAAGCATGTGAACATAGCAAAAACATAATCAGTTTTCAGACTTAGTGAAAACTGGGACATGCTGAAATCATAACTCAGGTAGGCATGTTAACGAGCTCGATGCACTCACTATGGTGCAAGTCATGGCAAGACAAGCATACACCCATCACGAAGGCACAAAATACAAGCTAGACATGGCAATAACAATAGCATAGCATGCACGGATCAACTACAACATCACCGGCAAAATTACAGACAAGTTGACAATCTGCCCAGATTCACAAAGAAGCAAAAGTAGAGCTCGATTAACTCAAGCTAGGGTGCTCCATATATACAAACAAAGACATGGATGGATAGAGCACTACAATATTAACAAAACTCCTTTACTGATCATCCTCAAAAGAGGCACAGATCACTAGGAAACAACATGAACATATGGCATCATGAACTAAACATTCCCAGGACTTAGTGAAAATACTAAGTCCCTGAAAACAGAATTACCGAGTGCCTCACTTTGCAAGCTTGCACTAGTCACCACACACATTAAAAAAATACATGGGTTGCACCTCTGGAAAGATGACAAAACCCTTAACAAAACATATGAATAGCTCATGGGCATATCATGCACACAATAATCATGGAAAAAATGACAAAAGTCTAACATGGAGTAGCAGATCTGACAATTAATTCAAGTAGCCCTCTTCTAACAGCATTTCGGGCATCAAGATGAACTCAAATGAAAATGATGCAATGGAATGAAATGATGTACTCTCATAGAGGAACATTTTGATATGCTATATGCATGAATCCGATCTACGGATGCAAAGATATAGCATGACGAACATAGGCATATGAAGCTGGAAACTCCGGGGACTTTGTAGAATTTCAACCTCTCCGAGAAAAGTCAACCCGGGACGAAGCGGTGCGGGACGGAGGGATCTGGTTCGGGCGCGGGCGCGTTTCGATGAAGGGAGTGGTGGATCTCGTCCACCTTCTTCTTCGGATCCGGCCGGCGAGGGATGAACTCCGGCGAGGTCGAAGACGGGGCGGCTCACGCCGGCGCGGCTGCCGGAGCTTGCAGTGACGAGAGGAGGCGGCAGGGAGGCTCCGGCGAGGAGGCGCGCTGCGGGCGCATGGCGGCGGCGGGGGAGGTAGGCGAGGCAGGGCGGCGCGGCGAGGTGCGAGGCGGCGGGGCGCGGCGGCCGGCGGCGAAGGCGTGCGGGCGCGGGCAGCGCCTCGGGCGCCTAGGCGGCGGAGGGAAGCAAGCGGCCCGGAGCGGCGAGGCGCGGGCCGGCCGCGGGCCTGACGGCGGGGAGGAGGGAGAGGAGGGCCGGCGCGGTGAGGTGCGGCGCCTGGTTGGTGGAGATCGATGCGCGGGGTGACGTGTCGTGTCCTGATTGGACGGAGCGACGTGGCGGCGGGCGGTGGACACGTCCGGCGTGGCGTGGATGCGTCCGGCGGCGCGAGAGGAGGAGTTTTAGGGTTTGGACTGCGGGATTTCGGAGGGGATCACATATTTATAGGTAGAGGGAGCTAGGAGAGTCCAAATGAGGTGCGGTTTTCGGCCACGCGATCGTGATCGAACGCTCTAGATGATGGAGCAAAGTTAGGTGGGTTTTGGGACAAATTGGAGGGGTGTTGGGCTGCAACACACACGAGGCCTTTTCGGTCCCTCGGTTAACCGTTGGAGCATCAAACGAAGTCCAAATGATACGAAACTTGACAGGCGGTCTACCGGTAGTAAACCAAGGCCGCATGACAAGTCTCGGTCCAATCCGGAAATGTTTAATCCCCACCCATGAAAGAAAGGTAGAAATGACCACCGGAGGAGAACGAAGCACCGGAATGCAAAACAGACAACGGAGAAAATGCTCGGATGCACAAGACGAACATGCATGCAAATGAAATGTGCATGATGACATGATATGCAATGCATGACACACAAGCAATGACAAGGCAACAATAGCGGATAACTGAACGACACCTGGCACATCGGTCTCGGGGCGTTACAGATAGGTTCTAACGTTCGCATACAACGGGTGTAAGCCAGATTTACACATGCAATACACTTAGGTTAACTTGACGAGCCTAGCATGTACAGACATGGCCTCGGAACACGGAAGACCGGAAGGTCGAACATGAATCGTATAGTGGATACGATCAACATGAAGATGTTCACCGATGATGACTAGTCCGTCTCACGTGATGATCGGACACGGCCTAGTTGACTCGGATCATGTATCACTTACATGACTAGAGGGATGTCTATCTAAGTGGGAGTTCATTGAATAATTTGATTAGATGCACTTAACTATCATGAACATAGTCAAAAGTCTTTGCAAATTATGTCGTAGCTCACACTTTGGTTCTACTGTTTTAGATATGTTCCTAGAGAAAAATTAGTTGAGAGTTGACAGTAGCAATTATGCGGACTGGGTCCGTGTACTGAGAATTGTCCTCATTGCTTCACAGAAGGGCTATGTCCTTAATGCACCGCTCAGTGTGTTGAACCTCGAGCGTGGTTTCCAGATGTTGGGAAACATCCGACTTACACATTTTGATGACTACGTGATAGTTCAGTACGTAATACTAACGGTTTAGAATTGTGGCACCAAAGACGTTTTGAAACGTCGCAGAACATATGAGATGTTCCAAAGACTGAAATTGGGATTTCAGACTAGTGCCCACATCAGGAGGTATGAGACCTCTGACAAGTTTCTTAAGCCTACAAACTAAGGGAGAAAAGCTCAATCGTTGAACATGTGCTCAGATTGTCTGAGTACTACAATCACTTGAATCGAGTGGGATTTAATCTTCCAGATGAGATACTGATAGTTCTCCATAGTCATTGCCACCAAGTTATTAGAGCTTAGTGATGAACTATAACATATCAGGGATAGACATGATGATCCTTGAGCAATTCGCGATGTTTGACACCGCGAAAGTAGAAATCAAGTAGGAGCATCAATTGTTGATGGTTAAACCACTAGTTTCAAGAAAGGCAAGGGAAATAAGGGATACTTCATGAGACGGCAAATTAGTTGCTGCTCTAGTGAAGAAACCCAAGGTTGAACCAAACCCGAGACTAAGTGCTTCTGTAATGAGGGGAACAGTCACTGAAGTAGAACTACCCTAGATACTTGGTAGATGAGAAGGCTAGCAAGGTCGACAGAAGTATTTTGGATATACGTTATATTAATATGTACTTTACAAGTACTCCTAGTAGCACCAGGGTATTAAAATGCCGGTTCAGTTGCTAAGTGTTAGTAACTCGAAATAAAAGGCTACGGAATAAACAGAGACTAGCTGAAGGTGAGATGACGATATGTGTTGGAAGTGTTTCCAAGGTTGATGTGATCAAGCATCGCATGCTCCCTCTACCATCGAGATTGGTGTTAGACCTAAATAATTGTTATTTGGTGTTTGCGTTGAACATAGACATGATTAGATTATCTTTATCGCAATATGGTTATTCATTTAAGGAGAATAATGGTTACTCTATTTATTTGAATAATACCATCAATGGTATTGCACCTAAAATGAATGGTTTATTGAATCTCGGTCGTAGTGATACACATGTTCATGCCAAAAGATATAAGATAGTAATGATAGTACCACATACTTGTGGCACTGATATTTGAGTCATGTTGGTATAAATGCATGAAGCTCCATTTTGATGGATCTTTGGACTCACTCATTTTTGAAAAGATTGAGACATGCAAACCATGTCTATTGGTAGATATGCATGAAGGAACTCGATGCAGATGGATCATTTGGACTCACTTGATCTTGAATCACTTAAGACATGCAAATCATACCACATGGGCAAGATGACTGAAGGGCCTCGTTTTCAGTAAGATGGAACAAGAAAGCAACTTGTTGGAAGTAGTACATTTTGATGTGTGCAGTCCAATGAGTGCTGAGGCACGCAGTGGATATCGTTACGTTCTTACTTCACAGATGATTTGAGTAGATGTTGAGTATATTTAGTTGATGAAACACAAGTCTGAATTATTGAAAGGTTTAAGTAATTTCAGAGTGAAGTTGAAGATCGTCGTGACAAGATGATAAAATGTCTATGATATGATCATAGAGATGAATATCCGAGTTACGAGTTTGGTACACAATTAAGACATTGTGGAAATTGTTTCACAACTAATACCTCCTAGACCACCATAGTGTGATGGTGTGTCTGAACATCATAACTGCACCCTATTGGATATGGTGCATACCATGATGTCTCTTATCGAATTACCACTATCGTTTATGGGTTAGGCATTAGAGACAACCGCACTCACTTTAAATAGGGCACCACACAATTCCATTGAGACGACACCGTATGAACTATGGTTTAGAGAAACCTAAGCTGTCGTTTCTTAAAAGTTTGGGGATGCGATGCTTATATGAAGAAGTTTCAGGATGATAAGCTCGAATCCAAAGCGGATAAATGCATCTTCATAGAATACCCAAAAATAGTTGGGTATGCCTCCTATTTCAGATCTGGAAGCAAAAATGATTGTTTCTAGAAACGGGCCCTTTCTCAAGGAAAAGTTTCTCTCGAAAGAATTGAGTGGGAGGATGCTGGAGACTTGATGAGGTTATTGAACCATCACTTCAACTAGTGTGTAGCAGGGCACAAGAAGTTGTTCCTGTGGCACCTACACCAATTGAAGTGGAAGCTTATGATAGTGATCATGAAACTTCATATCAAGTCACTACCAAACCTCATAGGTCGACAAGGATGTGTACTACTTCAGAGTGGTACATAATCCTGTCTCGGAAATCATGTTGCTAGACAACAATGAACCTACGAGCTATGGAGAAGCAATGGTGGGCCCGGATTCCGACGAATGGCTCGAGGCCATAAAATCCGAGAGAGGATCGATGTATAAAAGAAAGTATAGACTTTGAAAGAACTACTTGATGGTCGTAAGGTTGTTAGGTGCAGATGGATTTTAAAAGGAAGACAGACAATGATGGTAAGTGTCACCATTAAGAAAGCTCGACCTGTCGTTAAAAATTTTCCTGACAAGTTCAAGGAGTTGACTACGATGAGACTTTTTCACTCGTAGCAATGCTAAGAGTCTGTTGGAATTATGTTAGCAGTTACTGCATTATTTATGAAATCTTGCAGATAGGATGTCAAAACATTGTTTCCTCGACATTTCTCTTGAGGAAAGGTTGTGTGTGATACAACCAGAAAGTTTTGTCAATCCTAAAAGATGCTGACAAGTATGCAAAGCTCCAGCAATCCTTCTAAGGACTGGAGTAAGCATCTCGGAATTGGAATGTACACTTTGATGAGATGATCAAAGATTTTGGGTTTATACAAAGTTTATGAGAAACTTGTATTTCCAAAGAAGTGAGTGGGAGCACTATAGAATTTTTGGTGAGTATATGTTGTTAACATATTGTGGATCAAAATGACGTAGAATTTCTGGAAAGCATGCAGGGTTATTTGAAAAGTATTTTTCAATGGAAAACCTGGATTAAGCTACTTGAACATTGAGCATCAAGATCTATAAGGATAGATCAAAAACGCTTAATGGTACTTACAAATGAATACATACCATGACAAGATTTTGAAGGAGTTCAAAATAGATCGACAAAGAAGGAGTTCTTGGTTGTGTTATAAGGTATGGGTATTGAGTAAGACTCAAGACCTGACCATGGCAGAATAGAGAGGAAGGACGAAGGTCATCCCCTATGCTTTAGACATAGGCTCTACAGTATGCTATGTTGTGTACCGCACCTGAAGTGTGCCAAGCCATGAGTCAGTCAAGGGGTACAAGTGAGATCTAGGAATGGATCACAGGACAACGGTCAAGGTTATCCTTAGTAACTAGTGGACTAAGGAATTTTCTCGATTATGGAGGTGGTAAAAGAGTTCGTCGTAAAGGGTTACACCGATGCAATCTTTGACACTAATCTGGATGATTCTGAGTTGTAAACCGGATTCGTATAGTAGAACAGTTATTTGGAATAGCTCCAAATAGAGCGTGGTAGCTGCATCTACAAGATGACATAGAGATTTGTAAAGCACACACGGATCTGAAAGGTTCAGACCCGTTGACTATGACATCTCTCACAAGCATAACATGATCAAACCCAGAACTCATTGAGTGTTAATCACATGGTAATGTGAACTAGATTATTGACTCTAGTAAACTCTTTGGGTGTTAGTCACATGGGGATGTGACCTTGAGTGTTAATCACATAGCGATGTGAACTGGATTATTGACTCTAGTGCAAGTGGGAGACTGTTGGAAATATGCCCTAGAGGCAATGATAAATTAGTTATTATTATATTTCCTTGTTCATGATAATCGTTTATTATCCATGCTAGAATTGTATTGATAGGAAACTCAGATACATGTGTGGATACATAGACAACACCAAGTCCCTAGTAAGCCTCTAGTTGACTAGCTCGTTGATCAATAGATGGTTATGGTTTCCTGACCATGGACATTGGATGTCGTTGATAACGGGATCACATCATTAGGAGAATGATGTGATGGACAAGACCCAATCCTAAGCCTAGCACAAGATCGTGTAGTTCGTATGCTAAAGCTTTTCTAATGTCAAGTATCATTTCCTTACACCATGAGATTGTGCAACTCCCGGATATCGTAGGAATGCTTTGGGTGTACCAAACGTCACAACATAACTGGGTGGCTGTAAAGGTGCACTACGGGTATCTCCGAAAGTGTCTGTTGGGTTGGGACGAATTGAGACTGAGATTTGTCACTCCGTGTAATGGAGAGGTATCTCTGGGTCCACTTGGTAGGACATCATCATAATGTGCACAATGTGACCAAGGAGTTGATCATGGGATGATGTGTTACGGAACAAGTAAAGAGACTTGCCGGTAACAAGATTGAATGAGGTATCGGGATACCGACAATCGAATCTCGGGCAAGTATCGTACCGATAGACAAAGGGAATAGAATACGGGATTGATTGAATCCTCGACATCGTGGTTCATCCAATGAGATCATCCTGGAACATGTGGGAGCCAACATGGATATCCAGATCCCATTGTTGGTTATTGGCCGGAGAGTTGTCTCGGTCATGTCTGCATGGTTCCCGAACCCGTAGGGTCTACACACTTAAGGTTCGGTGACGCTAGGGTTGTAGAGATATTAGTATGTGGTAAACCGATAGTTGTTTGGACTCCCAGATGAGATCCCGGACGTCACGAGGAGTTTCGGAATGGTCCGGAGTTAAAGATTTATATATAGGAAGTCCAGTTTCGGCCACCGGGAGAGTTTCGGGAGTCATCGATATTGTACCGGGACCACCGGAAGGGTCCCGGGGGTCCACCGGGTGGGGCCACCTATCCCGGAGGGCCCCATGGGCTGAAGGGGCGTGGGAACCATCCCCTAGTGGGCTGGTGCGCCCCCCTTGGGCCTCCCATGCGCCTAGGGTTAGAAACCCTAAGGGGTGGGGGTGCCCCCATTTGGCTTGGAGGCCAAGCCACCCCTAGGGCTGCTGCCCCCCTCCCTAGATGGGATCTACAAGGGGATGGCGCCCCCCTAGGCCCCTATATATAGTGGAGGGGAGGGAGGGCAGCCATAAAGCCCTGGCGCCTCCCTCCCTCCCGTGACACCTCTTCCTCCCCGCTTGTGCTTGGCGAAGCCCTGCCGGGATCCCGCTACTTCCACCACCACGCCGTCGTGCTGCTAGATCTCCATCAACCTCTCCTTCCCTTGCTGGATCAAGGAGGAGGAGACGTCTCTCCCAACCGTATGTGTGTTGAACGCGGAGGTGCCGTCCGTTTGGCGCTAGGATCATCGGTGATTTGGATCACGACGATTACGACTCCATCAACCCCGTTGACTTGAATGCTTCCGCTTAGCGATCTTCAAGGGTATGAAGATGCACTCCCTCTCTCTCGTCGCTAGTATCTCCTAGATTGATCTTGGTGACACATAGGAAAATTTTGAATTTCTGCTACGATCCCCAACATGGAATTGGGGTATCCGAGTGAGATAATTGGTCGAGTGGATTGCACTCCAAGGTTACTTCAGTCGGTATCCTTTGTTGTACTTTGAATGTTCTTGACTCTAGGGTAGTGACCTTGGGTAGGGCATCTAGGTCAGGCCTATGACCCGACCCTAGGTTAATGGCATCGTCATTAGCCTCCGAATGGATTGAGGTCCAAGTGAAAAGAGAGTTGAAGTTGTTTCCGACTCAATTCCACACCTCGGAGGTATTTCACGGGAATCAGGGAGTCATGTTGGGGCTTCAGCTCCAATTCAGTCGCCTTGATCAATTCAGAGGCCATCGAGTGAGTTATGTTGATAATCTTCGAGTGAGTTATGGTACGAAATCTTCGGCATGATTAGTTGCTCTGCCGCTCCCAGATTTCACGGGATTTGAAATTTTGGGGAAGCGCGTGGGATGGAGTGCGCCACAGCAATCGAAGTGTATAGATGAAGGCGCCTCGATCTTTGTGCCACCTTTTTCGCCATGTATCGGGTGAGCGCCTGCTGCGGGATATGATTAGATCGCTCAGGCCCACTCGTCAGCCACTCGGAAGTGGTCCCATAAATAGCGCCCGGGCCGATGCAGCGCACAGTGCCTTCCAATCGTCCCCTTCTTCCTCTGCTTCTCCACTGCGCTCTCTGCCATCTTGATCATCTCCGTTCGCCCGCGAGTACTTCATCGCCACGGGCAAGGACGGGATGGCGGCCCTTGAACGCTCGAAGAAGGCGGCGGCGGCGAAGGGCAAGAAGACAAGTCCAGGGTTTTCGTCGAGGTCCGGTTTGCCGCCTGGTTGGATCCAGGGGACTGGATTCTATCCATGATCCAAAAGGAATACTTGGAGGATTTGGCCAGTGGAGGCTTGATTGCCCACGGGTCTTGGAGGTTGTCGGGGAACGAGACCGAGCCTCGGCTGCAGGAGGGTGAGTGCGTCATCCTTGCCACCCATGTCGACCGCGGTTTCACTCTGCCTCCACATCCTTTTTCTGGGGTTTCTTGAACTTTTTTGGTGCCCAACTTCATCACTTCTCCCCCAACACAACCACATATCTCGCTGCGTACATCTCTGTGTGAAAACTTCTTTGGCTGTCGACCACATTGGGGTTTATTCAAGCAAATCTTTACTTGTTGCTCTCAATCTGTGAATAAGGCAAATCCGACTGACGAAAATACGCACGTGATCCAAATTTGTGGGGGTTTAGGGATCCAGACGAGGGGTAGGAGTACTTTTCCATCTATGACCCTCCCCGAGTCAGTTAGAGGTTGGTAGTCGACCTGGTTCTATTGCCAAGATGTTCTGACTCCTGGTCAGTCGACTGGTCTTCCCCCCTTCACCATGGATCGAGTCCACCAACCCTCTTCGCTGATCGTGAATCCAGCAAAGAAGGGAGAGGTGTCCATGCTAGTCGACCGGGTAGTCCAACTGGTCCGTGAAGGCGTGACTGGCATGGATTTGTTGGAGGTGTTTCTCAGTAGACACATCCAGCCTCTTCAAGCTCGTGATCATCCGATGTGGATGTACTCAGGCCCTAATGACACTGCTCGTGTCGACCCAACGGAAGTCACCGAGGAGACGGTGCAGCAGTGGTTGCGGAGCATCACTGGAAACAAAGACAACCCCAGGGGGTCCCGAAGAGTAGCACCATTCGACGTCGAAAATGAGCCGGACAAGGTCTAACCTTTGCTACCGAGTGCCTTTTTGTTCTGATTTGCAACTGTCCCTGAACCTGGTTGATGCCTGTTTAACTCCTTGCCTGCAGATTTATACTGAGATGTACTCGATGTCAAACGGGGAGCAAGTCCAGGAGGGAACGGAGAGCACAGATGAGAGCGGCGACTGGCAATCCTCGGACGACCATGAAGACGACAGTGACGACTCGGGCGGCAGTGCGGAAGTCGACTCACCACCTCGCTCAGAGCATCGATCCAAACAGTCTCAAGACCCTGCGGGCGGGCGTGGCAAGGTAGCCCCTTCAAGCACACAAGTGCAAAAACTCACTCGGACTTCGTCTCCGGAGCCGTTTGAAAAGGCTGGCAAGCAGCTCAAGACCGCCCCCTCAAAGCCTCGGAAGGCCTTGCCCAAGATCAAGGTGGATGTTTCCATCACTTCTACGTAAGTATTTTCCTTTCTCTCTTTGTTTTTGCGTCGTTTGGGAACTTCTATGTTTCTGTCGACTCATTCTCTCGCTTGACCGAGTGAGTTCTGAAACTTTTAGCGTCGCTACTTCTGGGACCTCCATGGACATTTACAAGGACAAAGGTGATGAGGAGACTAAGGACGTGGCCACTTCGAAAGAGGGTATAACTCTACAACCTTGCCCTCATTTTGTCAAATGTACTGTCGATCGACTGAACTCTTGCGGTCGAGTCCTTTGCAGCACCACCAAACGTCATTGATCTTCCAGACGACGACGATGATGTGCCTCAGAAGACCACGGGAAGAAAGGGCAGGACTTCGGGCAGGAGGGCACCTGCCAGCAAGGTACCTTAGTCGACATCAGTGCCAGAGCCAGTGATCCAGCAATCCAGAGATCCAATTTAGGCTTCTGTTTCTTTTGTCGATCCTGTGTCAACTGATCGTCCTTCGGCGTCGACCGCCCAAGTCCTTGCTCCGTCCGTGCAACTCCATGCCTTAGATCCCTGGCCGCTTTTGACTGTTCCACCAAATCCACTCTTTGTTACCCATCATGTCCCAGAGGACCCAGTGAGCGCTGCTAAGGAAGCTATACGCCAAGCAGGCCTTATGATGGAGCAAATGAAGGTGGTGCACGAAGCAAGCAAGGCTGCCTATGATGCCAGCTCTGCTCTTCGGACCAATGTTTAGGTGAGTTGACTTCCGACTGATCTTTTAGCTTGATCTTTGCTCTATTAGGATATGGTACTTGAAACCTGCTCCTTTATTATTCGTAAGATGTTCGTGGATGAGCGTTTTGAAACCTTTAATGTGCATCTATCATGAGTCTGCACCTTGCATCTATTCACCCACTCGGTGCTTTAATATTTGTTGAATAGTTCTTTCACTTGAGTCGACTAGATCATGTCTAGTGTATCCTTGGATCAGTGGTGGCACGCGGAGTGCACCCACTGGGTGCAGTCCTCGAGACTGCCGTCACATGTTTGATTCGGCGGGGGAATTTATCGAATGTCTCTTTGCAATATTCCACTCGGTCAAGACATGTCGTGCCGAGTGATATCCGGACCAGTGGGGGCATGCCAAGTGCACCCACTAGGTGTAGTCCCCAAAACCGTGGTCGACTGCCGGCAGTCGGCGGTGGTCTGAGAATAATTATTGTCTCCCTCTTTTTTTTGTTCTAACTGGATGGACCATGTCGAGTGGAAAGTCGAACCAGTGGGGGCATGCCAAGTGCACCCACTGGGTGTAGTCCCCAAGACTACTGTTGAATGTTTGATTTGACAGTAGTCTTAAAACTCTTTTCACCGTAATGACCTGAACTTGTATCTTATCACTCGAAAGCAATTGATCTTTGTTCCTGTCGACTGACGTGTATTATTCGTTGATTACAGAAATCTTGTGAACTCGAGGTTCAGTTTGCTGACTTAGAGAAGAAACAGATCCAGCTCAATCTCGACCTCGAGCTGGCCAAGGAGAACTTGCAGAAGGCTAAGGATGAAGCAGCTGCCATGGGAGGTAATAACTTGTCGATTGTTTGCCTTGTCATCTTTTCCTTTTATTTTTTGAACCGAGTGACTCTACTCGAACAGATGTGAGTAGTGAAAATAGACAACTCCAAACTCGTCTGAAGAATGTTATTTCTTTAGACAAAATGAAGCAGGCCTTGGAGCAGAAGAACCTCGACCTTGCAGCGGCGCAGAAGACGGCACGAGAGAAGACTGAACTTGCCGACAAGAAGCTTGCTTCAGTCGACAAGTTGGAAGAGGAAAACGCCAAGCTGAAGGCTGCCATTAATGAAGCCAACAAAGAAGTCGTGCAGTTGATGAAGGACAAGGTGGCTCTGACTGACAAGGTAGGAGATCTCACTCAAAAGAGAAACGAACTGGAAGCCCATCTGGGACGACTCACCAAGAAGATGTTCCTTATGCTTGAAGGTACTTTCCCTTGTCCAGCTGATTTGCAACTACCAACTCATCATGTGACTGTCAACTCATTATTTCTCTATGTGTGCAAAATTCTGTCAAAATTTTGAGGAGACTGGGCAGATTGAGACGAGCCTGGACCCCATTAACTCCCCCGTCAAACATGAAGCTGCAATGAACGTGTTGTGACTGGAATCTTGCCTCGCTAGCGTTGTGGAGTATCTTGCATGACTGAAAGTGGCGATGTCATGGATCGACACAGAACTCTAGCCAAAAGTGACGTTCCAAAACGACCTCGAGTCTCTGATGACTCGATTCAATGAAATCCCTGGTCGAGTGCGGGCATGGAAGAAGTCCTCTGCTCGGTGCGGCGCTGACGTGGCTCTATCTCTGGTCCGTGTTCATTGCAAAGAAGCTAGAGAAGAGAAGTTGGCGGCTATCAAGGTTGCCAATACCAAGAAGCTTCAATTCTAGTCCTTTATGGAGACCTTCATCGAGGCTGCTACTCGCATCGCCGATGGAATCGACCTGGACGAGTTCATCGAGCCAGCTAGCCCTCCTCCTGCGGAATGAACAAACTTGATGCCTCACTTTTATCTGCCTCGGAATGCCGAGTGATTTTGTAACTGTTAAACTTTCGGGCCTGACGCCCGAGTACTTTTGTTTGCAGTTCTGAACCTTGCTGGATTTATCTAAACCTGTTTTTTCTTTGAATATGATTGTTTTGTCTTCATCACCTTTGAGTTTTTTGACTTCTAGTGAATTGGGAATAACAGGTGAAACTCTGAGCGAATGGGTCACTCCTCACTCGGGGTTGACGTTCTACATGTGGCGCAGTTCCGAGTGCAATTGGACATTGTACTTGTGGCGCAGCTCCGAGTGCAACCGGACATTGTACTTGTGGCGCAGCTCCGAGTGCAACCTAACATTGTACTTGTGGCGCAGCTCCGAGTGCAACCGGATGTTGTACTTGTAGCGCTGCTCCGAGTGCAACCGGATGTTTGTACTTGTGGCGTAGCTCCGAGTGCAACCTGACGTTGTACTTGTGGTGCAGCTCCGAGTGCAACCGGGCCGCCGAAACGGAGGAGAGTACTCCACTCGACGTAGTTTTTTAACTTAGGCGAGTACGGGATCACAGCTAAGCCCCTGAGTGGGAGGATTGCTCTCCACTCGAAATAGTTTCGTAACTTAGGCGAGTACAGGGTCGTAGCTAAGCCCCCGAGTGGGAGGATTGCTCTCCACTCTGAGTAGTTTTGTAACTTAGGCGAGTACGGGGTCGCAGCTAAGCCCCTGAGTGGGAGCATTGCTCTCCACTCGGAGTAGTTTTGTAACTTAGGCGAGTACGGGGTCGCAGCTAAGCCCCCGAGCGGGAGGATTGCTCTCCACTCGGAGTAGTTTGGTAACTTAGGCGAGTACGGGCTCACAACTAAGCCCCTGAGTGGGATGATTGCTCTCCACTTGGAGTAGTTTTGTAACTTAGGCGAGTACGGGGTCGCAGCTAAGCCCCCGAGTGGGAGGATTACTTTCCACTCGGAGTAGTTTTGTAACTTAGGTGAGTAAGGAGTCACAGCTAAGCCCCTGAGTGGGAGGATTGCTCTCCACTAGGAATGTTTTTGCAACCTAGGCGAATCGGCTCCACGGCTAAGCCCCCGAGTGGGAGGATTGCTCTTCACTCGAAATGTTTTTGAAACTTAGGCAAATCGGGTTCGCGGCTAAGCCCCCGAGTTGGAGGATTGCTCTCGACTCGGAGTAGTTTTATAACTTAGGCGAGTACGGGGTCGCAGCTAAGCCCCCGAGTGAGAGGGTTGCTCTTCACTCGAAGTAGTTTTGTAACTTAGGCGAGTACGGGGTCGCAGCTAAGCCCCCGAGTGAGAGGGTTGCTCTTCACTCAGAATGGTTTTAAAACTTAGGCGAATCGGTTCGCAACTAAGCCACCACTGGGGGATTTGAACACACATGCTTGATGGGTAACAATCATTAAGATACTGCAAAAATCTTGTCTTTCATAAGCAAACTGAAGGATTCCTATTACAACTCATCGATCCGAGTGTTTAGGTATAAAAACGGTGGAGCAGCTCCACATTCCACGAGCGTGGCTCGTCTTCTTTCTTGGCTACGTTGTAGAGGTGATACGCCCCGTTGTGGAGCACCTTGGTGATGATCAAGGGGCCTTCCTAGGCCGGTGCAAATTTGTGAGGTCGTTTCTGGTGCACTCGGAGCACAAGGTCTCCTTCTTGGAATGCTCGACCTTTGACATTACGGGCATGGAATCGACACAGGTCTTGTTGATAGATGGTCGACCGGATCAGAGCCATCTCTCCTTCTTCTTCCAGGAGATCAACCGCATCTTGGCGTGCCTATTCCGCTTCAGCTTCTGAGAAGAGTTCCACTCGGGGGCGTTGTGCAACAAGTCACTCGATACCACAGCTTCAGCACCATACACCATGAAGAAGGGAATTCGGTCGGTCGACCAGTTGGGAGTTGTTCTCAGTCCCCATAGGACTGATGGCAATTCAGTCACCCAAGCTCCAGCAGCATGCTTGAGATTGCGCATCAGTCGGGGTTTCGGCCCTTGAAGGATCAAACCATTCGCCCTTTCTGCCTACCCATTCGACTGCGGATGCGCAACATATGCATAGTCAACCCGAGTGCCTTGGGAAGCGCAAAACGCTCTGAACTCATCAGATTCAAAGTTGGAGCCATTATTTGTGATAATACTGTGAGGGACTCCATATCTGAATATCAACTCTCTGAGGAAACTAATGGCAGTGCTTGAATCAAGATTCTTGATAGGCTTAGCTTCAATCCATTTGGTGAATTCGTTGACTGCCGCCAGCAAATGAGTGAAACCACTTCTGCCAGTCTTGAAAGGTCCGACCATGTCCAACCCCCAAACTGCAAACGGTCAGACGAGTGGAATAGTCTTCAAAGCAGATGCAGGCTTGTGAGATATGTTTGAGTAGAACTGGCAACCTTCGCACTTGTTGACTATATCTTTCGCTATCTCATTTGCACGCGGCCAGTAGAATCCTGCTTGGTATGCTTTGGCCATGATGGTCCGAGAGGATGCATGGTGACCACAGGTCCCTGAGTGGATCTCATTTAGGATCAATCGACCTTCTTCTAGGGAGATGCAACGCTGAGCAACTCCAGTAACACTTTGTCTGTAAAGTTGTCCACCTATCACTCTGAAGGCTTTGGATCGGAGGATGATCTGACGAGCCTCATATTCATCCTCTAGGAGTTCCTTTCTGAGCAGATACGCAATATATGGTACCGTCCAGTCGGGGGTGATTACCAAAACTTCCATGATCAGGTCGACTATAGCTGGGACTTCAATTTCAGTCGGATTGGTTAAACTTATCGGTTGTGGGGGTTATTCCGTAAAGGGATCTTCTTGAACAGACGAGGTATGGAGATGCTCCAAGAACACATTACTGGGGATAGTTTTCCGAGTGGAACCTATCTTCACCAGATCATCAGCGGCTTGATTCTTGATCCGAGGTATGTGGTGGAGCTCCAACCCTTCAAACTTCTTCTCCAGCTTTCTAACTGCATTGCAATAACCAGTCATAGCTGGGCTCCTGATATCCTATTCCTTCATCACTTGATTAACCACCAAGTCTGAGTTGTCGTAGACCATCAGGCGACGGACGCCGAGTGAGATAGCCAAACGCAACCCATACAAAAGTGCCTCATACTCAGGTTCATTGTTTGAAGAATCAAAGTGAATATGGAGGACATAGCCGAGCTTATCCCCTCTTGGGGATACTATAACCACACCAGCACCAGAGCCATTCAGCATCTTCGAACCATCAAAGAACATAGTCCAATGTTCCGAGTGGATCTGACTCGGTTGCTGCTGTTCAATCCATTCAGCGAGGAAATCTGCTATTGCTTGGGACTTGATTGCTTTCTTTGCTTCAAACTTGATATCCAATGGAAGGAGTTCAATCGCTCACTTTGCCACTCGACCAGTTGCGTCTCTGTTGTTCAGAATTTCTGATAATGGGGCATCACTGATGACTGAAACCGAGTGGTCTGAGAAATAGTGTGCAACTTTCTTCATGGTCAAGTAAATTCCATAAAAAGCTTCTCATATTGCGGATATCTTTGCTTGGACGGAGTCAAGACTTCAGAAATATAGTACACTAGGCGTTGAACTTTGTAGGCTTTGCCTTCATCTTCCCACTCGACCGTGAGCAGTGTGCTGACAACTTGTCTAGTGGTTGCAATGTACAGTAGTAATGGCTCTTTGCTGATTGAGGCAGCAAGCACCGGCTGGGTGGAAAGCAGGGCTTTGAGCTCTTCAAACGCTACTTCGGCTTCAGGAGTCCACTCGAATTTGTCAGATTTCTTCATCAGTCGGTAAAGAGGCAATGCCTTTTCACCAAGACGAGAGATGAATCGACTCAATGCGGCCAAACAACCGGTAAGCTTCTAAACATCGTGCACACGCACATGGCATTTCATTCAGCGGATTGCTCCAACCTTTTCCGGGTTTGCGTCGATCCCATGTTCGGAAATGAGGAAACTGAGTAACTTTCCACTTGGAACTCCGAATGTGCATTTTGACGAGTTGAGCTTGATATCATATCTTCTCAAGTTGGCAAAGGTTTTAGCGAGGTCAGTTAGTAGGACGGAACCTTTACGTGACTTGACCACGATGTCATCCATGTATGCTTCCACATTTCGATTGATTTCAGTGAGCAAGCACTTCTGAATCTTGTGCATGAAAGTGGCGCCAGCATTCTTGAGACCAAAAGGCATGGTAACATAGCAAAAACACCCGAATGGGGTGATGAAGGCCGTTTCTATTTCATCGGGCCCATACAGTCGGATCTGATGGTACCCGGAATATGCGTCCAACAAGGACAAGCGCTCACACCCCACAGTCGAGTCGGCAATCTGGTCGATGCGGGGGAGAGTGAAATGATCTTTCGAGCAGGCCCAATTGATGTGTTTGAAATCAATGCACATACAAAGTGAATCATCTTTCTTAGGGACCATAACAATGTTGGTGAGCCACTTGGAGTGGTATATCTCGCGGACGAACTCAGCTGCCAGAAGCCAAGCCACTTCTTCACCAATTGCTTTCCTCTTCTCCACGGTGGACCGACGGAGATGCTCTTTGACAGGTTTCACTTTTGGGTCGACGTGCAAATGATGCTCAACCAGTCCCCTGGGCACACCCGACATGTCAGATGGTTTCCATGCAAAGATGTCCCAGTTCTCACAGAGGAACTGGATGAGCGCTTCTTCCTATTTCCTATCAAGTGTCATTGAGATATGGGTCGGAGCAGCATTGGGATCAGTCGGGTGAACATGGAAAGGTTTTGTCTCACCAGTCGACTCAAATGCGGACTCTGAAGCAGGCTTCTTAGCTCGCAACAAATCACTCGAATCAGCATTTTTCTGGTACTCTTCCATTTCCACAGCGGCCATATGCTCATCGGCGATCTTCGAGCCCTTCTGGAGGCACTCTTGAGCCCTTTGTCGGTTTCCTGTGACCGTGATCACGCCTCTACGGCCAGGCATTTTCAACTTGAGATACACGTAGCATGGTCGAGCCATAAAAGGAGGATATGTAGTTCTGCCCAGAATAGCATGGTAGGCACTGTGGAAATCCACCACCTCAAAAGTCAGCTTTTCCTTACGGTAATTCTTTGAATCACCGAAAACCACATCAAGAGTGATCTGGCCGAGTGAATCAGCTTTCTTTCCTGGGATGACTCTGTGGAATCTCATGTTGCTTTCACTGAGCTTGGACATCGGAATGCCCATCCCTCGGAGGGTCTCAGCGTACAGAATGTTCAAACCATTGCCACCATCCATCAGAACCTTGGTCCGTCGGGTGCCCCCAACGACTGGGTCGACCACCAACACATTCCTCCCGGGGGTAGCAACATGCACTGGGTGATCGTACTGGTCGAACATAATGGGAGTTTTTGACCACTTCAGATACGTCATCGTTGCCGGAGCAACCATGTTTACTTCTCTATTGATAACTTTCAATTGACTTTTGCTCTCGATGTCAGCAAAAATCACTAAAGTGGCATTGACGTTGGGATAACCATCATCCTCCTCCTTGTCCTCATCCTTATCAGATTCCTTTTCCTTTTCACTGGGTTGGCCCTCTCGGAAGCTCTGAATCAGGAGTCGACATTGTCGAGTGGTATGCTTGGGGTAAATCGGGTTTCCTTCTTCATCTTTATTGGTGTGTATGTGACATGGCAAATCAAGCACATCATTTCCCGCTTGATATTTCACTTTCTTGGGGATCCATGGCCCCTTAGGCTTTCCTTTAAATTTCCCTTGGTTCACAACTGCGGTCTCACCAGGACCTGCGGGTTCGGATTTGCGCTTCTGCTTCCAATTGGAATTTCCTCCTCCGGTGTCCTGGGCGACTGGTTTGTTCTTGCCACTGCGGAGTCGGTCTTCTTCCTCGCTGTTAGCATACCGAGTGGCTATTTCCATCATTCGGACCAGGGACATGTCTATGGTCCGACCGAATTTCAGGTTAAGCTCTCGGTACCGAACGCCCTCCTTGAAGGCGCAAACTGCCTGATGCTCTGACACACTCTCCACAGTATGATGAAGACCGGTCCATCTCTGGATATAATCTCTCAAAGTTTCATTCGGTTTCTGGACATAGTGCTGTAATTTGGTCAGCCCTGCAAGTCGTTTGCAAGTGCCTTCGAATGTCCTGATAAACACTCGGGCCAATTCTTCCCAACTAAAGATACTACGAGGAGCCAACTGATTCAACCAACCTTTGGCCGAACCTTCCAGCATCGGGGGGAGGTGCTTCATGGCCACATCATCATTGCCGCCACCAATCTGCACTGCCACTCGGTAATCTTCTAACCAAGTATCGGGCTTCAACTCACCCGTGAACTTGCTCATGCCCGTCGCCAATCTGAAGTTGGGTGGGATCTCTGCAGCTCGGATAGCTCTGCTGAAACACTCGGGACCAGAAACATGCATTCGGCTTCCACTCGGGCGGTGTACATCTTGTCCTTCTCTATGTGCCCAATTCCGGTCGACTAGATTTTGTACAAGAAGAGATCTCGCATCAAATCCGGGCTCCCTTGGGTCGAACGGAACTCTCCGCTCGTCAGCATACGGGAGCCTGCCATCATACTGTCGGGTCACATACGATCCGCCCCTCGGAGGGGGCGTAGGCACTCGGCGACGGTCATCACGGCCGAGTCGATGATCATACTGCTCGTAATTCTGACGCACGTACTGCTCCTGGCGGTGCCCTCGACCCTCACGCCACTACAAAAAAAAGACACATCCGTGACATTTTGGGCCGAACGAAAAAAATTTCTGTCATACATATGACACTTCTATGACGATAATTGTGACAAAACTCGGTATCATCATAGATGTGGTGGGCTCCTACTTCTATGACAAAAAATCATGACAGAAAATGGGCTTTTCATCCTAGGCGGGCCGGAGACACAGCTGCATGACATTCTTTGGGTCATCCATGACGAAAAAACCATGGTAAAAGAGAGGGGGAGGAAAATTTCGGGGAGTTCCCAGTTACGGTGGGAGGTCGGGGGCCGAGCGATGCGTGTTTCTCTCATACACGTACGCGCGTGTGTGCGAGGCGTTGGCTCTAACTGAACCCGAGCGAGGCGTTGGGCTCTAACTGAACCCGAGCGATTGCACTGCAGGCTACGCGTTACTGAACCCGAGTGATCGATCGATGGTTGTTAACTGAACCCGATCGAGCGATTCCTTCGCTACTGCTGCTAACTGAGCTGATCGATGCTGCCTCTGGGATGGTGAGCGTTGCGGGGGGTTTGGATGAACAGTGAGCGGTGGCGTTGCCTCTGGATGAACAGGACCCCATGGTGTGGTGGAGGGCTGGATGAACAGTAGACGGTGGAGGGGTGCCCGTGGAGGAGTAGTTGAATAGGACCCCGTGGTGTGGAGGGCTGGATGAACAGTAGACGGTGGAGGGGTGCCCGTGGAGGGGTGGTTGAATAGTAGCCGGTGGAGTAGCACGCAGTGGAGGCTGGATGAATAGGAGCCCGTGGAGGCTGTAGGAGATCGACGGTAGCCCGTGGAGGCTGGAGGAGGTCGACGGTGGAGATGAACAGTATCCCGTGGAGTCCCGTTTTGCGGTACGCCACACCCCTCCCGATGAACAGGACCCCCGTTTCAACCGTAGCGCTCCAACACAAGTCCGTTTCGTCCGTTTTGTGGTATGTCACGCCCCTCCCGATCAACAGGACCCCCGTTTCGACTGTAGGAGGTCCGCTTCCTCCGTTTTGTGGTACGCCAGACCCCTCCCGATCAACAGGACCCCGTTTCGAACGTAGGAGGTCCGTTTCCTCCATTGTGCAGTACACCAGGCCTGGTTTCCATCGCATGTTCCGTCCAAGCCCTCCCGATGAACACGACCATGCATTCCGTTCCGACCCAGCCGGTTGGCTCCCACACGTTCCGTCGCCTCCCGATGAAGACGACGCATTCTGTTGCCTCCCCATGAACACGACGAATTTCGTTGCCTCCCCATGAACACAACGCATTCCGTTACCTTCCCATGAACACGATGACGACGTTGTTTCTCCGTTCCGACCCAGCCATGTACACGAGCCCTAGCCGTACGTATGCGCGAGTAGGCGTTCCAGACCCCACCCGTATGTACACATACGTGGCCGTATTTTCTTTCTTGCACCATGGCCGCTGTACGTACGTGTACATGCTACGTGCGTGCCTCTACTACGACACGTACACGCCTCTACATCCACCAGTATATATGTACGTACATGTTCGCGACCAGAATGACAACGCTACGTACGCTTTGACCAGGTGGGTCCCAATTGTCAGGCACTTCCTTGCCCGCGAAGATGTAGCTGGTGGGTCCCAGCAGTTAGGGGGCGAATCGTTTTTTTGCCCGGACGCACTTCCTTGCGTGCGAAGATGTAGCTGGTGGGTCCCAGCAGTTAGGGGAAAACGTTTTTTCGCGGAATACAGTGGCCCGTCTGGTGGGTCCCAGCTGTCAAGTGGAGGAATCATTATTTTCCGCGTAATAAGGAGGAACTTCCTTGCTGTGGCCATGGACCCAGCTGTCAGCCTCTCCACGTACAATCCACGTCCGATGGAAGTCGTTCCTTGACCACGTTGACCACGCCGCGCTGAGAGCACCAGGGCGATGGACGACGGCGAGGCCTAGTAAGGGGACGGCGGGGAGCCGGGGAAGACGCGGCAGTGGAAGCCCGCGCGGAGAGGAGTACGAGGGTTCACTGGTTCGGCTGCAGTGTGAGGCTGCCGTCGCCGCAGGGCCTGGCCAGCGGTGGGAATAGTAGGGGCGGTGAGGCCTCCGCGGCAGCACAGCCGACCACGGGAGGCAGGAGCATGCGGCACGACCGGCGCTGCTTTGGGCGGCTGGAGCAAGAAGACCAGAGGTTGAAGAAGCACTACGACCGTTGGATGGACATCATATGGTCACTGGAGCTAGAATCGTTTATATTGACTAAGTTGACAAAGCCCTCCGTCCCTGTCAACTTAGTAGGCCCACAAGTCAGCCTCCCACCAAGGTGGGTCCCAGCTAGCAGGGGTATTCATTTTTTTGTTCGTAATAAGGAGGCACTTCCGGTGGGTCCGAGCTGACAGCAGGGGGAACGTTTTTTTTGCGGAATACGGTGGCCCTAGGGTGGGTCCCAGCAGTCAGGGGCAAACTTTTTTTCACGAAATACTGGCGGGTCCCTGCTGTCAGGTGGAGGAATAATTATTTTCCGCGTAATAAGGAGGCACTTCCTTGCGGCTGCCATGGACCAAGATGTCAGCCTCTCCACGTACAGTATTCTTCCAATGGAATTCGGTCATTGACCACATTGACCACGCCGCGCCGAGAGCACCACGGCGGTGGACGATGGCGAGGCTTAGGAAGGGGATGACAAGGAGCCGGGGAACATGCGGCAGTGGATGTCCACGCGGAGAGGAGTACGAGGGTTCACTGGTTCGGCTGCGCTGCCGTCGCCGCAGAATAACAGGGGATGTGGGTGAGTGGAGTGGAGGGATGGCCTGGCCAGCGGTGGGAGTAGTATGGGGGTGGTGAGGCCTCCACGGCAGCACAGCCGGCCACGGGAGGCAGGAGCAGGCGGCACGACCGGCGCTGCTTTGGGCGGCTGGAGCAAGAAGAGCAGAGGTTGAAGAAGCACTACGGCCGTTGGATGGACATTGTACTGTCAGTCGAGCTAGAATCATGCATATTGACTAAGTTGACAAAGCACTTCGTCCCCGTCAACTTAGTAGGCCCACTATACTGGGTCCCAGCTAGCAGGGGGAGTATTCATTTTTTGTGCGTAATAAGGAGGAACTTCCTTGTGTGCGAAGATATAGCTGGTGGGTCCGAGCTGTCAGCGGCAGTAACATTTTTTTCATGAAATACAGAGGCCCTTTCGGTGGGTCCCAGATGTCAGGTGGAGGAATCATTATTTTGTGCGTAATAAGGAGGCATTTCCTTGCGTGTGGCCGTGGACCCAGCTGTCAGCCTCTCCATGTACAGTCCACTTCAGATGCATGTCGGTCGTTGACCACGTTGACCACGCCACGCCGAGAGCACCAGGGCGGTGGACGACGGCGAGGCTTAGGAAGGGAACAACACGGAGGCACGGAAGACTCGACAGTTGTTTTTGTTTCCCATGCGGAGGGGAGTACGACTGTACGAGGGTTTACTGGTTCGTCTGCCGTCGCCGGAGAATAACAGTAGGTGTGGGTGAGTAGAGGGATGGCTAGGCCAGCGATGGGAGTACGATGGGGCGGTGAGGCCTGCGCGGCGGCACAGCTGGCCGCGGGGAGGAGGGAGCAGGCAGTCCCGTCGACGCTTCTTTGAGAGGCTGGAGCAGGAAGAGTAGATATTGAAGAAGCATGACGGCCGTTGGATGGACATCCAACAGTATACAGGCCATCTGTGGAAAGCCTCAAATCTGTGGAAAACAGCATACATCCCATCTGCCATTATTTCAAATAATTTACAGCCCATTTGCTAATTCTTACGTGTTTTTTTGGAGCCCATATTCTGTATGTTAGCATTACAACCCATATTGTGGCCATGGTTAAAAAATTATACGAAATTTTGCATATGTCGATGCGGTTTGAACTGTTTTTAATCCCGAAATTTCGAGTCACATTCAGACTAATTTTAAAAATAAATGTATATCAATATAAAATCCAATAGATTGTCCACGCATAAAAATCAATGCAATTTAAAATCTTGAAATGAAAAAAAATAATATTTGAAACTAATTGCCGGTTTGATGTGTTTTAAAAATGTACATCCCATTTCTCATTACTGATAGGCCATTTTCTCGGCCAGCCGAATGAAGCTCTCCTCGTCTTGGAAGATTTGCAGCCCAACAGGCCTGATAAAGCGACTTACTTGACAAATCACAAAAAAAACTGGGCTAGCCATTTTCAGAAAGAAAAAAAACTACTGGGTTGGTCTGTGGTAAACATAAAACAAAAGGTTGTCTAGACAGGCCAGAGTATCCCGCACAGCCCAGTTGACACCCTGCTTCCGTCTTAAAAACAAATTAGATAAATGCCACTCCAATTATGGCGACCATAAAAATGCCACTGCAATTTCCAAACTTTGAAAAATGCCACTGCTTTTGCAAACTTTGAAAAATGCCACTGCAGTTTGCAAACTTTGAAAACGCCACTCTAGACTTCAAAAATGCCACTAGAAATGGCATTTTTCAAAGTTTGGAAATTGTAGTGGCATTTCTCGGATGCACCAGATTTGGAGTGGCATTTATCAAATTAACCCAAAACAAAAATAACTGGGCGAGCTGCTGGGTCCCTGGTGTCAGCCGCTCGTTGTGCAATTCTCTCATTTATTGACTACATTGACAATGGCATGGGACCCAGATGTCAAAAATCCACTAGGAGGAGCCATTTTTATTGGCTTGAAATAAGGAGGCACTTGCTTGCGTACTGCCATGACCTTGGCGGGTCGCTGCTGTCATCCTCTCCACGTACAATCATCTCCTGATTGTGTACGCGTCAACTTGCTAGGCCCACAAGTCAGCCTCTAAACCCGTGGAGGACAAATACAACCCATTTAAAAAATAATAGCCCATTCCATACGTTCAAACGGAAAGTTCAACATTCAGAGCAAAGTAACAGCTCTGATCCACATATAGAGTACTGAACTTCCACGTTGACAACCATCATAGCCAATTTAACTATCTACTCCCACTAATACTCTAGTAGCGTACAAGTACTAACTTACTCTTAGCTAACTAGACGATGCTGGCCGCCATCTGTGGTACACGCTAAATGCCAGCACCGGCGTCGTGCGCCTCGCCTCGGACTTGCAAGAGGTGTGATAGGGCGCGTTGCTCGCGCGCGTTGGCCCTTCCCATGCCGGCGTGGTCCACCAAAGCTTCGGCTTCCAAGCGGGAAACCCACTTGATGAGCTGGTAGTAAAAATCGGCGTCACGAACGTGTGCGTGCCCGACAGCCTCCAGGGCTATTTGCCGGGCGCCGGCCTCCATGTAGTCGGCCCAGTTGCGGGGGCTCTGCTCGCGACTCAGAGCGTCGGTGCGCCGTTGCTCCATGTCCCGCTGGCGGCGCAAATCGGCGATACGCTGCTCCTCCGCCAGGCGGTCACGCTCCAACAACTCCTGCTCCTCTGCCATGCGGTCGCGCTCCAACAACTCCTCGATCTCCGCATTGCCATCTAAAGACAGATAGAATGCCGCCTCCCTTCGTCTGCCTTCCGGTGAAAACCCGAACACTAGTTCCGGCGGTGACCGCCTCCGGCGTCGCCTACCGCGGACGGGCGGGGGCATGGCAGACATGGCGAGCAATGTCGGGCCGGTGGGGGCTTATGAGGATATGGCGAGTTGGGTCACGGTGGCACCGGAGAAGGCCGGGAAGAAGTACTTATAGGCGGAAGGTAGCGCGACGGTCATCGGAATTCAATGCATAATGGCTTAGCACGCCAGCTTGCCATGGAAAACTAGAGAAACTGAAATTACGACTGTGCCGTCCCATCCCGTCTGGGTCGCACGCCAGCATGGCGTTCAAACGAATGCACTCGAATCATCTCCCTCCTTGTCAATAATGATTCCACATATTTAAAAAGCCCGCAACAATTAAAGCGTATCTTTTTTGCATCAGTTAGCTGCCTTAATTACGTTCGTCTGCATGTAGGCACTCAGAATCGCTCGTAGATAGTACGCGAAGCAGCATGCAATGAGTCGCAGCCGAGGGCACGCATGTAGCCACTTAAATCACTAGAATTAATTAGGCTTAAACTTCTGCATGTCGTTAATTATTGCTATGCCTTGGTCTTGCTGCTTTGCTCACGGAACTAATTAGGCTTAAACTTCTTCAGCGGTAGGCATTTTTATCTGTGTATGATCGATAATGTAGCATGTCAGTTTCTTCAGATATAGGCATTTTTATTCAAAAAAAATGCCACTTCGCATCTTGCGTCGCAAATAAAACTGCCAGGAGCGCATTTGTAGGCTAGCTAGTGATCGATCAGTAACTTGTAAACACTGAGCGAACAGAAATAAGTAACTGTTAATGCATCTCAATGATTCATAGATCATATACAAATATGTAGCTCCAAAAGCAAAGATCAGCCACTTCGGATCTTGCGTCGCAAGTAAAACTAACTAGTATGATTCCCATACATAAGATCAACATGTTAGTGCATCTCAATGATTCACAGATCATATACAAATATGTAGCTCCAAAAGCAAAGATCTAGAAAAAACATTTGTTCTTCCTACTAACATGGATACTTCTCTTGGCCAACATTCAGTACAGACTGGAAGACAAATTTGTTTGTGAAGTCTACAATTCCTCTTGCAAACGAAAGTGGTTTCACCAACAGCTGGAACCATGAGAATGAACCACACATGATGGAGGAACATCTACTGCAATATGATTTGGTCTTCTCTCGATCACACCGCGAGACTATTTTCGGAATACAAACTTTAACTTAGGCAAAATGATGCCCATTGTATAATCAGACCAAAGCAATGAAGCACCTAGTGTTGGCCAATAAATAGTACAGTAATACTTTTCCGGAGTCCATGAAGTGAGTATCCAATCTTTCTGTGTCTATTTTCAAATGGCACTGCATGAAGTGACTATACTATTATCTTGTGCAGTTCAACCAAAATTGCGGACACTTTGTTTGTTTGCCAAATAGCAACGGGAATACATCTCTGTCTGCACAAATATCAAGCAGCTAGTAAACATATACCACACCTTATATTTTCGGTTTAAACATGTCTCTTCCGCTTAGCATCTGTCATGTTGTGCACTGGACAATCTGATACAGTTATGTTTTTCCCTGGACAATTTCATACTGAATTGATTTGCTGGTTCAGAGCAGAAATATAGCTCCTATTCTTCATCAGACCAAGGATATCCATGTTCGCATTGATGGAAGAGGTGAAATCGATACAACCGAAATTGAGCATCCAATCATTGAATCCTGTCATGCACCTCCTGTTGGGGAACGCAGTAATTTCGAAAAATTTCCTACGCACACGCAAGATCATGGTGATGCATAGCAACGAGGGGGAGAGTATTGTCTACGTACCAACGCAGACCGACTGCGGAAGCGATCTCACAACGTAGAGGAAGTAGTCGTACGTCTTCTTCCCGGTCCGACCGATCCAAGCACCGTTACTCCGGCACCTCCGAGTTCTTAGCACACGTTCAGCTCGATGACGTTCCTCGGGCTCCGATCCAGCAAAGCGTCGAGGAAGAGTTCCGTCAGCACGATGGCGTGGTGACGATCTTGATGTACTACCGACGCAGGGCTTTGCCTAAGCACTGTAACGGTATGATCGAGGTGGAATTTGGTGGCAGGGGGCACCGCACACGGCTAAGGAACGATCTCAAGGATCAAGTTGTGTGTCTTGGGGTGCCCCCTGCCTCCGTATATAAAGGTTGGAGGGAGGGGGGCTGGCCGGCCAAAGAGGTGTAGGCGCAGGAGGAGTCCTACTCCTACCGGGAGTAGGACTCCCCCCTCCAATCCTAGTCCAACTAGGAATCCTTTAAAGGGGAGAGAGAGAGAGGTGGCCGGCCCCTCTCCTAGTCCTAATAGGACTAGGGAGAGGGGGGGAGGCGCAGCCCTATGTGGGCTGCCCTCTCACCTTTCCACTAAGGCCCATGTTGGCCCATTTGGCTCCCGGGGGGTTCCGGTAACCCTCCCGGTAATCCGGTAAAATCCCGATTTCACCCGGAACACTTCCGATGTCCAAACATAGGCTTCCAATATATCAATCTTTACGTCTCGACCATTTCGAGACTCCTCGTCATGTCCGTGATCTCATCCGGGACTCCGAACAACCTTCGGTACATCAAAATGCATAAACTCATAATAACTGTCATCATAACGTTAAGCGTGCGGACCCTACGGTTCGAGAACAATGTAGACATGACCGAGACACGTCTCCGGTCAATAACCAATAGCGGGACCTGGATGCCCATATTGGCTCCTACATATTCTACGAAGATCTTTATCGGTCAGACCGCATAACAACATACGTTGTTCCCTTTGTCATCGGTATGTTACTTGCCCGAGATTCGATCGTCGGTATCCAATACCTAGTTCAATCTCGTTACCGGCAAGTCTCTTTACTCGTTCCGTAATACATCATCTCACAACTAACATATTAGTTGCAGTGCTTGCAAGGCTTATGTGATGTGCATTACCGAGAGGGCCCAGAGATACCTCTCCGACAATCGGAGTGACAAACCCTAATCTTGAAATACGCCAACCCAACATCTACCATTGGAGACACCTGTAGTACTCCTTTATAATCACCCAGTTATGTTGTGACGTTTGGTAGTACCCAAAGTGTTCCTCCGGTAAACGGGAGTTGCATAATCTCATAGTTATAGGAACATGTATAAGTCATGAAGAAAGCAATAGCAACATACTAAACGATCGGGTGCTAAGCTAATGGAATGGGTCATGTCAATCAGATCATTCAACTAATGATGTGACCTCGTTAATCAAATAACAACTCTTTGTTCATGGTTAGGAAACATAACCATCTTTGATTAACGAGCTAGTCAAGTAGAGGCATACTAGTGACACTCTGTTTGTCTATGTATTCACACATGTATTATGTTTCCGGTTAATACAATTCTAGCATGAATAATAAACATTTATCATGATATAAGGAAATAAATAATAACTTTATTATTGCCTCTAGGGCATATTTCCTTCAGTCTCCCACTTGCACTAGAGTCAGTAATCTAGTTCACATCGCCATGTGATTTAACAGCAATAGTTCACATCACCATGTGATTAACACTCATAGTTCACATCGTCATGTGACCAACACTCAAAGGGTTTACTAGAGTCAGTAATCTAGTTCACATATCTATGTGATTAACACCCAAAGAGTACTAAGGTGTGATCATGTTTTGCTTGTGAGATAATTTTAGTCAACGGGTCTGTCACATTCAGATCCGTAAGTATTTTGCAAGTTCTATGTCTACAATGCTCTACACGGAGCTACTCTAGCTAATTGCTCCCACTTTCAATATGTTTCCAGATTGAGACTTTAGATTCATCTGGATCAGTGTCAAAAACTTGCATCGACGTAACCCTTTACGACGAACCTTTTTGTCACGTCCATAATCGAGAAACATATCCTTATTTCACTAAGGATAATTCTGACCGCTGTCCAGTGATCTACTCCTAGATCACTATTGTATTTCCTTGCCAAATCAGTGCAGGGTATACAATAAATCTGGTACACAGCATGGCATACTTTATAGAACCTATGAATGAGGCATATGGAATGACTTTCATTCTCTTTCTATCTTCTGCCGTGGTCGGGCTTTGAGTCTTTACTCAACTTCACACCTTGTAACACAGGCAAGAAACTTTTTCTTTGATTGTTCCATTTTGAACTACTTCAAAATCTTGTCAAGGTATGTACTTATTGAAAAACTTATCAAGCGTCTTGATCTATCTCTATAGATCTTGAAGCTCAATATGTAAGCAGCTTTACCGAAGTCTTTCTTTGAAAAACTCCTTTCAAACACTCCTTTTATGCTTTACAGAATAATTCTACATTATTTCCGATCAACAATATGTCATTCACATATACTTATCAGAAATGCTGTAGTGCTCCCACTCACTTTCTCGTAAATACAGGCTTCACCGCAAGTCTGTATAAAACTATATGCTTTGATCAACTTATCAAAGCGTATATTCCAACTCCGAGATGCTTGCACCAGTCCACAGATGGATCGCTGGAGCTTGCACATTTTGTTAGCACCTTTCGGATTGACAAAACCTTCTGTTGCATCATATACAACTCTTCTTTAATAAATCCATTAAGGAATGCAGTTTTGTTTATCCATTTGCCAGTTTTCATAAAATGCGGCAATTGCTAACATGATTCGGACAGACTTAAGCATAGATACGAGTGAGAAAAACTCATCGTAGTCAACACTTTGAAATTGTCGAAAACCTTTTGCGACAATTCTAGCTTTGTAGATAGTAACACTACTATCAGCGTCCGTCTTCCTCTTGAAGATCCATTTTTTCTTAATTGCTTGCCGATCATCGGGTAAGTCAACCAAAGTCCAAACTTTGTTCTCATACATGGATCATATCTCAGATTTCATGGCTTCAAGCCACTTTGCGGAATCTGGGCTCACCATCGCTTCTTCATAGTTCGTAGGATCATCATGATCTAGTAGCATGACTTCCAGAACAGGATTACCGTACCACTCTGGTGCGGATCTTACTCTGGTTGATCTACGAGGTACAGTAGTATCTTGATCTAAAGTTTCATGATCATCATCATTAACTTCCTCTCTTATTGGTGAAGTTCTCACAGAAACAGTTTTCTGTGATGTACTATTTCCCAATAACGGAGTAGGTATAGTTACCTCGTCAAGTTCTACTTTCCTCCCACTCACTTCTTTCGAGAGAAACTCCTTCTCCAGAAAGTTTCCGAATTTTAGCAACAAAAGTCTTGCCTTCGGATCTGTGATAGAAGGTGTATCCAATAGTTTCCTTTGGATATCCTATGAAGACGCACTTCTCCGATTTGAGTTTGAGCTTATCAGGATGAAACTTTTTCATATAAGCATCACAACCCCAAACTTTAAGAAACGACTACTTTGGTTTCTTGCTAAACCACAGTTCAGATTGTGTCGTCTCAACGGACTTAGATGGTGCTCCTTTTTAACATGAATGCAGCTGTCTCTAATGCATAATCCCAAAACGATAGTGGTAGATCGGTAAGATACATCATAGATTGCACTATATTCAATAAAGTACGGTTATGACGTTCGGACACACCATTATGATGTGGTGTTCCAGGTGGCGTGAGTAGTGAAACTATTTCACATTGTTTTAACTGAAGACCAAACTCGTAACTCAAATACTCTTTTCCACGATCACATCGTAGAAACTTTATTTTCTTGTTACGATGATTTTCCACTTCACTCTGAAATTATATGAACTTTTCAAATGTTTCAGACTTATGTTTCATCAAGTAGATATACTCATATCTGCTCAAATCATCTGTGAAGATCAGAAAATAATGATACCTGTCGCGATCCTCAATATTCATCGGACCACATACATCAGTATGTATGATTTCCAATAAATCTTTTCTCGCTCCATTGTTCCGGAGAACGGCGTTTTAGTCATCTTGCCCAAAAGGCATGGTTCGCAAGCATCAACTGATTCATAATCAAGTGATTCCAAAAGCCCATCAACATGGAGTTTCTTCATGCGCTTTACACCAATATGACCTAAACGGTAGTGCCACAAATAAGTTGCACTATCATTATTAACTTTGCATCTTTTGGTTTCAATAATATGAATATGTGTATTATTAATATCGAGATCCAATGAACTATTTTCATTGGGTGTTTAACCATATTAGGTTTTATTCATGTAAACAGAACAACAATTTATTCTCTTACTTAAATGAATAACCGTATTACAATAAACATGATCAAATCATATTCATGTTCAACGCAAACACCAAATAACACTTATTTAGGTTCAACACTAATCCCGAAATTATAGGGAGTGTGCGATGATGATCATATCAATCTTGGAACCACTTCCAGCACACATCGTCACTTCACCCTTAACTAGTCTTTGTTTATTCTGCAACTCCCGTTTCGAGTTACTAATCTTAGCAACTGAACTAGTATCAAATACTGAGGGTTTGCTATAAACACTAGTAAAGTACATATCAATAACATGTATATCAAATATACTTATGTTCACTTTGCCATCCTTCTTATCCGCCAATCACTTGGGGTAGTTCCGCTTCTAGTGACCAGTCCCTTTGCAGTAGAAGCACTTAGTCTCAGGCTTAGGATCAGACTTGGGCTTCTTCACTTGAGCAGCAACTTGCTTGCCGTTCTTCTTGAAGTTCCCCTTCTTCCCTTTGCCCTTTTCTTGAAACTAGTGGTCTTGTCAACCATCAACACTTGATGTTTTTCTTGATTTCTACCTTCGTTGATTTCAGCATCACGGAGAGCTTAGGAATTACCTTTGTCATCCCTTGCATATTATAGTTCATCACGAAGTTCTACTAACTTGGTGATGGTGACTAGAGAATTCTGTCAATCACTATCTTATCTGGAAGATTAACTCCCACTTGATTCAAGCGATTGTAGTACTCGAACAATCTGGGCACATGCTCACTAGTTGAGCGATTCTCCTCCATCTTTTAGCTATAGAACTTGTTGGAGACTTCATATCTCTCAACTCGGGTATTTGCTTGAAATATTAACTTCAACTCCTGGAACATCTCATATGTTCCATGACGTCCAAAACGTCTTTGAAGTCCCGATTCTAAGCTATCAAGCATGGTGCACTAAACTATCAAGTAGTCATCATATTGAGCTAGCCAAACGTTCATAACGTCTGCATCTGCTCCTGCAATAGGTCTGTCACCTAGCGGTGCATCAAGGACATATTTCTTCTGTGCAGCAATGAGGATAAACCTCAGATCACGGATCCAATCCGCATCATTGCTACTAACATCTTTCAACACAATTTTCTCTAGGAACATATCAAAATAAACACAGGGAAGCAACAACGCGAGCTATTGATCTACAACATAATTTGCAAAAAACTACCAGGACTAAGTTCATGATAAATTTAAGTTCAATTAATCATATTACTTAAGAACTCCCACTTAGATAGACATCCCTCTAATCCTCTAAGTGATCACGTGATCCAAATCAACTAAACCATAACCGATCATCACGTGAGATGGAGTAGTTTTCAATGGTGAACATCAATATGTTGATCATATCTACTATATGATTCACGCTCGACCTTTCGGTCTCCGTGTTCCGAGGCCATATCTGTATATGCTTGGCTCGTCAAGTATAACCTGAGTATTCCGCGTGTGCAACTGTTTTGCACCCGTTGTATTTGAACGTAGAGCCTATCACACCCGATCATCACGTGGTGTCTCAGCACGAAGAACTTTTGCAACGGTGCATACTCAGGGAGAACACTTCTTGATAATTTAGTGAGAGATCATCTTATAATGCTACCGTCAATCAAAGCAAGATAAGATGCATAAAAGGATAAACATCACATGCAATCAATATAAGTGATATGATATGGCCATCATCATCTTGTGCTTTGTGATCTCCATCTCCGAAGCATCGTCATGATCACCATCGTCACCGGCGCGACACCATGATCTTGCGTGTGCGTAGCAACGAGGGGGAGAGTATTGTCTACGTACCAACGCAGACCGACTGCGGAAGCGATCTCACAACGTAGAGGAAGTAGTCGTACGTCTTCTTCCCGATCCGACCGATCCAAGCACCGTTACTCCGGCACCTCCGAGTTCTTAGCACACGTTCAGCTCGATGACGTTCCTCGGGCTCCGATCCAGCAAAGCGTCGAGGAAGAGTTCCGTCAGCACGACGGCGTGGTGACGATCTTGATGTACTACCGACGCAGGGCTTTGCCTAAGCACTGTAACTGTATGATCGAGGTGGAATTTGGTGGCAGGGGGCACCGCACACGGCTAAGGAACGATCTCAAGGATCAAGTTGTGTGTCTTGGGGTGCCCCCTGCCTCCGTATATAAAGGTTGGAGGGAGGGGGGCTGGCCGGCCAAAGAGGTGTAGGCGCAGGAGGAGTCCTACTCCTACCGGGAGTAGGACTCCCCCCTCCAATCCTAGTCCAACTAGGAATCCTTTAAAGGGGAGAGAGAGAGAGAGGTGGCCGGCCCCTCTCCTAGTCCTAATAGGACTAGGGAGAGGGGGGGAGGCGCAGCCCTATGTGGGCTGCCCTCTCACCTTTCCACTAAGGCCCATGTTGGCCCATTTGGCTCCCGGGGGGTTCCGGTAACCCTCCCGGTAATCCGGTAAAATCCCGATTTCACCCGGAACACTTCCAATGTCCAAACATAGGCTTCCAATATATCAATCTTTACGTCTCGACCATTTCGAGACTCCTCGTCATGTCCGTGATCTCATCCGGGACTCCGAACAACCTTCGGTACATCAAAATGCATAAACTCATAATAACTGTCATCGTAACGTTAAGCGTGCGGACCCTACGGTTCGAGAACAATGTAGACATGACCGAGACACGTCTCCGGTCAATAACCAATAGCGGGACCTGGATGCCCATATTGGCTCCTACATATTCTACGAAGATCTTTATCGGTCAGACCGCATAACAACATACGTTGTTCCCTTTGTCATCGGTATGTTACTTGCCCGAGATTCGATCGTCGGTATCCAATACCTAGTTCAATCTCGTTACCGGCAAGTCTCTTTACTCGTTCCGTAATACATCATCTCACAACTAACATATTAGTTGCAGTGCTTGCAAGGCTTATGTGATGTGCATTACCGAGAGGGCCCAGAGATACCTCTCCGACAATCGGAGTGACAAACCCTAATCTCGAAATATGCCAACCCAACATCTACCATTGGAGACACCTGTAGTACTCCTTTATAATCACCCAGTTATGTTGTGACATTTGGTAGTACCCAAAGTGTTCCTCCGGTAAACGGGAGTTGCATAATCTCATAGTTATAGGAACATGTATAAGTCATGAAGAAAGCAATAGCAACATGCTAAACGATCGGGTGCTAAGCTAATGGAATGGGTCATGTCAATCAGATCATTCAACTAATGATGTGACCTCGTTAATCAAATAACAACTCTTTGTTCATGGTTAGGAAACATAACCATCTTTGATTAACGAGCTAGTCAAGTAGAGGCATACTAGTGACACTCTGTTTGTCTATGTATTCACACATGTATTATGTTTCCGGTTAATACAATTCTAGCATGAATAATAAACATTTATCATGATATAAGGAAATAAATAATAACTTTATTATTGCCTCTAGGGCATATTTCCTTCACCTCCAATGTAGGTCCACCCTGCCAATAAATTCACATGAAACCACTAGTATTACTATCTAATGACAGTACAAAAGGAGTAGCAAGATAGTAGAAAACCATGTACCTTCGTAATGAACAGCTCATAGTGCCACCAATTGGATATAAAGGTTTGGAAAAAAACATGCTCCTAATGTTGAACCAGTTGGACTTTTTGTGCAGTTCCACTAAAATCGAGCATCCCTGTTTGCATAGATATTGAAAGTGTGATTACCTTAAAAGTGGCACTAGATGAAGCATAGACTCACAAATATAAGCATTCCAATTTCTTAATGGGAAAAGGTAGCAAGACTATTTCTAACCACCTGTTTGAAGGAATAAATAAAGCAACAACGGCTGATGTCAGGAAGGCATACATAGTTTTTTCTGAAAAACTGAGCCATTCCTCACCTTTCCTCTTCTTTTAAGCAAATTTTGTGCAATTCTACTAAAATAAAATGCCATCACCGCCTTGACATTTCAGTGGCACTGTATAAAAGGAAATGACTTAACATTACATCATGATGTCAGGTATGTAGTCGACAGGCATTAGAGACAAACATACAGACCTCGTCCGATAACATAATGAACATTAATTTTAACAAAGGTGTGACTAGCTTTACCGGGATAATTTGAGTGAACTCTACACCCTTTGTTCCTTAATATAAGACGTTTTTGTGGTTCAATTTAAAGTACCCAAACGTCTAGTATTTAGAAAAACAGGTAGTAGTTTTCTTGAGCACATATCTGGGAAAGCTTGCCACACTTTATTTATGTCCATACGCTAATGCAACACCATTCGAATACTACAAATATACACTAATACAGTGGCTAGTGCAACAATAGAGTAGTTAGTTTATTACAGCGTACAGTACAATGGTTTTACTGAACAGATTTCAATAAACTCTAGCACTGGGAGGTTTCTATAAGAATTAACAATACAAAATGTAAAGGTAACAAGTTTCAGCATTGGTATACTAGTTGTGCATGAGCATTAAACCAAATACAAACGTCTAAAGGAAACTAGCATTATTAACTAATGACAGTATAAAAAAATTGCAAACCATGTACCTCCAAGGTAAATATCATTTCGAACTCGGGGGGACCTTAAAAATTGCTATCCCAATCTTGATAATCGATCAAACATAAAAACTTGATTGAACAAATCAAGAGAACAACCGGAGGAGGAGGTGCCCACTCTTGACCTTTCCTCTTGTCTTCATAATTGTCTGTGCAGTTTAACCAAAATAAAATGACATGAGCACCTTGGCATTTTGGTGACACTGTACAAAAAAATTAACTTATCTCATGAAAGTGAGGTATGTAATCTATAAGCATTAACAGTGCAAAAATCTGAAGGTAGTAACAAGTTTCATCATTGGTATACTGGCTGTGCAACAGCATTAGAATGCCTTAGCTGAAAAATCTTTAATACATCCACAATCAACAGCTAACCCTGATATAATCCAGTGACATTAAATGGCATTGCTTAAATTTATCGGTGGCAATAGACGGAGAGCGGCATTAGTTAAATGTGGCATCACTTTAGCAGTAGCATTGCTTGACTTGACTGCTGGCGTTATACTAACAGCAAAAAAAGTGGCAATAAGAGCATGGGAGGCCCATTCGGACAGTGGGCGCACTAGTACGACGTACCTCCACGGACGCAGAGTGGTGAGGGAGGTATGGTTGCCCAGAGCAACAAATATCCAGGCAGAATATGTGGATTACGTCCCATTTTTGTTCTCTTTAGCCACCTTTTTTCTATGTGAGGACAACAAACCGATCGACCTGGTCATTCTCTATTGCGTTGTCATGCGTTTCTACCCTTCTTCAACCAAGAGACACGAGACTCGTTCCTTAGCTACTGATTTCCCCTTTTCAACCTAGATGCGGGTTCGATGCCTACTCTCTTGGACAGTACAGTCTCCCTTCCTTTCCTTATTCAACCCAGACATGGATTAGCCTGCATGAAGTAGGGTTTCCTTTAATAGTGCAAATTATGGTTTTCGTCTGCGTGGCCAGCAGAGTAGAGGATAGCAAATTGGGAAGATGGTGGAGTGGAAAAATATCCACATGCAACGACGTGGCAGGTGGGGCAATAGAACAAGGTTATGGTTCGAAAAGAGGTAGCATACCTGAGGGTCAGCGGGAAGTGGCTTCGCTCATGGTCGTCGTCCTCCGCACACACTACGGCAGCGAACTTGGGGACGGAGGCCATCCCGCGCGGGCGCTAGGTCTGAGAGGACGGCCTTGTCGTCAGTTCGTGACCTCGCTTGCCGACGACGAGTGCGTCAATGCTGCACGACCTTTTCTTCCCTGGCGGATCTATGACCACCGGTGAGGAGGGAGAGAGGGGTCGTCTTTTTTAGATCTGGAGACAGGGTGGTAGTGTGAGAAGCAAGTGGGCAGCCCTTAGCAAGAAAGCGCTCAAGCTCCAGCCTATATATCTTTTTATACTACTAGTACTGGAGGTGGAGTAGTGGTAGAGTAGTTTATATTTTCTCTGCGTATAGTACCAGTTACTCGTGCTTCAAAACTAATCGGCACGCCATTAAAAAAATAAAGGTCGATAATTAATGTGGCACCTCGGGCCAACACGGCCAGATCGCATTTTGCACGAGAAATTACACACCATGTTTCGTTGACATGTGGTCCCGTTCCAACATATCAGTGAGACGACGGCGAGTAGTACGAGTATATCCGAACGGACTGTAACGCCCTCGATGCGGCTATATCTCCTACGTGTCGTAGCACGACTTAGAGGCATAACTGCATTGAAAGCAATGTCGCAAGTAAGGTAATCTTTACAACAACCCATGTAAATAGATAATAGGGGAAAAGGTACATGGTTGGCTTACACTCGCCACGTCACACAAAGTACATGAATAACATTACAATCATCCAATACACTCATGGTCCGACTATGGTACCAAAATAAAAGATCAACCCCAACATGCGACATGGTCCCAATCGCCCCAACTGGGCACCACTACTGATCATCAGGGAAAGACACATAGAAACAGCGTGAGTCTTCATCGAACTCCCACTTGAGCTCAAGCGCATCATCTGGAACGGAGTCATCGGGCCCTGCATCTGGTTTGGAAGTAATCTGTGAGTCACGGGGACTCAGCAATCTCGCGCCCCTCGTGATCAAGACTATTTAAGCTTATAGGTAAGGCAAGGTAATATGTGGAGCTGCAGCAAGCGACTAGCATATATGGTGGCTAACCTGTTCGCAAAAGAGAGCGAGAAGAGAAGGCAAAGCACGAACAAAGAACTAGAGAACAACCTACGGCAAACATTACTCCAACACCGTGTTCACTTCCCGGACTCCGCCGAGAAGAGACCATCACGGTTACACACGTAGTTGATTCATTTTAATTAAGTTAAGGTTCAAGTTATCTACAACCAGACATTAACAAATTCCCATCTGCCCATAACCGCGGGCACGGCTTTCGAAAGTTCAAATCCCTGCAGGGGAGTCCCAACTTAGCCCATCACAAGCTCTCATGGTCAACGAAGGATAAACCTTCTCCCGAGACATTCCGATCAGACTCGGCATCCTGGTTCTACAAGACAACTTCGACAAAGATAAAACAAGTTCAGCAACACCGCCCGAATGTGCCGACAAATCCCGATAGGAGCTGCACATATCTCGTTCTCAGGGCACACTCAGATGAGCTCTCCATACAACTAAAACCAAACCTCGAGTTTCCCCGAGGGGGCGCTGCACAGGGCTCTAGTTTGGACCAACACTCAGAGGAGCACTGGCCCGGGGGGGTTTAAATAAAGATGACCCTTGAGTCTGCAAAACTCAAGGGAAAGAAAAGGCTAGGTGGCGAATGGTAAAACCACTGTTGGGCATTGCTGGAGGAGTTTTAGTCAAGGCGAACTGTCAAGGGGTTCCCATTATAACCCAACTGCGTAAGCAACGCAAAATCCGGGAACATAACACCGATATGACGGAAACTAGGGCGGCAAGAGTGGAACAAAACACCAGGCATAAGGCCCAGCCTTCCACCCTTTACCAAGTATATAGATGCATTAATTAAATAAGAGGTATTGTGATATCCTCAACAAGTAAACATGTTCCAACTAGGAACAACCTCTCCATGTTCCAACAAGGAACAAACATTAATCTTCACCTGCAACTAACAACGCTATAAGAGGGGCTGAGCAAAGCGGTAACATAGCCAAACAACGGTTTGCTAGGACAAGGTGGGTTAGAGGCTTGGTTCAACAATATAGGAGGCATGATAAGCAAGTGGTAGGTATCGCAGCATAGGCATAGCAAAAGAGCGAGCAACTAGCAAGCAATGATAGAAGTGATTTTGAGGGTATGGTCATCTTGCCTGAAATCCCGCAAGGAAGAAGAACGAGTCCATGAAGAAGACAAACGGACGTAGTCAAACGGGTCCTCACAAACGCGACGTTATTGGAACCAACCCGAAGAGGCAAACACCGGAAAGAAGCACACAACATAGTAAACAACCAACACAAGAACATAGTATGATATGCGGGATGCGGTATGCGATGCATATGCATGATTTGGAAAGGAATGATTGAACCTGGCCTCAGCTTGGAAATACAAGAGTTCCACTGGAAAGGTGAGGTGATTTCCGTTGAAATCTATATAAAGATCGCCGGAATCGGATGCGCGGTTTGGAAATGGCAAGCAAAACAAATATGGCACCGGTCTGCGATAAACAGCAAGTAGCCATCTAAATGCATCAAGATAATTATGCTGCAGCACACAAACATGGCAACAAAATACATGGCAGGGATCCACTCATGATGCTTGACAAAAGATGAACACTGAGCTACGGCCAATTCATCCATTAACAGGTTGAAGCAAGCATGGCAAAAATGCAAATGGTAAACAGGTTTCAGACTTAGTGAAATTAACACAAGTCTGGAATTTCAGATCAGGTAGCACACTTTGGAGCATGAAAGCTATATGCTACAGGAACTTAACATGGCAAAGCAAGGCATGACATGAAGATACTCAAAGCACTTAACAAAAGTCCCTTAGTGACCTTGAGCCAAAAGGGATCAAAAAATACAATTGCACGCATGTGAACATGGCAAAAACATAATCAGATCTCAGACTTAAAGAAAAACTGGAGCATGCAAATCTGCTAACGAGTAGGTATGTTTACGAGCTCGATGCACTCACTACAGAGCATGGCATGACAAACTAAGCATACACCCATCAAGAATACATGGCATAGAAGCTATACATGGCAAGAACAACAACATAGCACGCACGGATCAACAACAACATCCTCGGCAAAATCGCTAACAAGTAAACAATTTGCCAGGATTCACGAAATAGAAAAAGTAGAGCTCGATTGACTCAAGCTAGGGTTCTCCATAATTGCAAACAAAGACATGGATGGATAGAGCCCCACAACATTAACAAATCATCCTTACTAATCATCCTCAAAAGATGCACGGATCACTAGGAAACAACATGAACATATGGCATATTGATAAAAACAGATCAAGGACTTAGAGAAATTCTAAGTCCCTGAAATCAGCATTAACGAATGCACTACTTTGCAAGCTTGTGCTAGTCACCACACATATCACAAAAATATTTGGTAAGCACCTCTGTAAAGATGGCATGGCATAACAAAACTCATGTAGAACTTAGGAGCATATCATGCACACATTAATCATGGCAAAAATGACAAAGAGCTATTTGATGCAGCAGATCTGCCAATTATCTCAAATAGCTCTCTTCCAACAGCATTTCGGGCATTAAGATGAGCTGAAATGAAAATTATGCAGTGAGATGAAAAGATGTACTCGTCGAGACGAACAATTTGATATGCTACATGCGCAAAACGGAGCTGCGGATGCAAAGTTATGACATGATGAACATGGGCATTTGAATCTGGAAATTTCGGGGACTTAGTAGAAATTCAGTGAGCGTCAAATTGTAAAAATTGCACGGGGCGGAGGATAGCTGGGCTGCTCACCACTGGTCTCGGCCCACGGGAAGAGGATAAAGCCGGCCGGCGGGAGCGGCTGCGCTGGGCCAGACTCGGGCGCGGCCCACGCGGTCAACGGAGCGTCATTGTCGGTGTCAAAACCGGCAGATCTCGGATAGGGGGTCACGAACTGTGCGTCTAGGCCGGATGGTAACAGGAGGCAGGGAACACGATGCTTTACCCAGGTTCGGGCCCTCTCGATGGAGGTAAAACCCTACGTCCTGCTTGATTAATATTGATGATATAGGTAGTACAAGAGTAGATCTACCACGAGATCGAGGAGGCTAAACCCTAGAAGCTAGCCTATGGTATGATTGTTGTATATGGAGTTGATGATGTTGTCCTACGGACTAAAACCCTCCGGTTTATATAGACATCGGATAGGGTTAGGGTTACATAGAGTCGGTTACAATGGTAGGAGATCTTGAATATCCGCATCGCCAAGCTTGCCTTCCACGCCAAGGAAACTCCCATCCGGACATGGGACGAAGTCTTCAATCTTGTATCTTCATAGTCCAGGAGTCCGGCTGAAGGTATAGTCCGGCTACCCGAACACCCCCTAATCCAGGACTCCCTTAGTAGCCCCTGAACCAGGCTTCAATGACGACGAGTTCGGCGCGCAAATTGTCTTGGGCATTGCAAGGCGGGTTCCTCCTCCAAGTCCTTCATAGAAGATTGTAAACACCAAGAGTAGTGTCCGGCTCTGCAAAATAAGCTTCCACATATTGCCATAGAGAGAATAGTATTAACACAAATCAAATATGCTGACGTATTCCGCAGTGCGTTATCACACTACGGCCAAGTCCTTTACTCGAATCGTTTTTACTTTTCCACCTTAGCGCGTTTTGCGAGGCGGTTTCCTTGGCACGTCTTGTCAAAGCAGAGATCGTGTACCCCCCCCCCCCCTTTACGGGATTCTCATCAATACGGACATGGGTAACCCAATCGTGCCCGTTAGCATATTTTCTCGATTAGAGGCGAGTCCCAAACGGTTACGGGGAGGGCTCCTGGTATTCAGCCTCTTATAAAGAGACCGGGGCCTTATCTTTTCTCCAATCCAAAACAAGTTCGCCCGTCGCCTCAAGTTCCAACACCCTAGGCTTCCAGATTTCGGGCGCCTCACACCTTCGACAATGTCCGGTTCCGACCTTCAGGGCCGATGGATGCCCTCCTCCGTCACGGAGGAGGACGTGCTAAAGTTGAGAGAGGCTAAGTTCCTGACCGGCGAAATTTGGCATAGGTTGCCTGCTCAAGGGCAGGTCATCCCAAGTCCCCAGCCCAGTGAGAGCGTAGTGTTCATGTCTCACTTCCTTCGGGGGTTGGGCTTCCTAATGGATCCCTTTGTGAGGAGGCTGCTATTTTATTACGGGCTGGAATTCCATGACTTAGCTCTGGAGTCCATCCTCCATATCTCCTCGTTTATCGTCGTGTGTGAAGCGTTCCTCCATGTTACCCCTCACTTCAGACTATGGCTCAAGACCTTTGAAGTGGAGCCGAAGATGATCGAGGGGCGGCACGTAGAGTGCGGAGGTGCTGTTATAAGCAAAAATGCTGATGCTCCATGGCCTGAGGGCTCTTTTCAAGAGGAGCTGGGCTTGTGGCAACAAGAGTGGTTTTATATCACCGCTCCCCAGAGCACCAAATGGGTGGCGCCTCCTGCCTTTCGCTCAGGTCCACCACCATGGCTAGCATCATGGGTCAACAGAGGGTTAAATTGGGGTTTGCCCAAAGACGTGCCCCTGTTACAGGGCCACATTAAAGATCTCTTGGAAGGAGACCTCAGCCTGGTCAAGGTGACACAGGTCATGCTGATTCGCTGAATATTGCCCGGCAAACGTCGCCCCCTTCGCCTGTGGGAGTTTAATCCAGAGGGACCGCGAGCTCTCCAGAATTTCATGGGCGCAACGCCCGCGGAGATGTATAAATTGTTCTTCGGATCACAAGAGATGTGTCCGGATTTAACCGAGGACGCAGGCCTAAGCCGCAATCGCCCGGATACTCAAGTAAGCAACCTTGTGCTCGGACCTTCTATCCGTATAATTGTCATAAACTTGCCCCTAAAAGAGCCGTCCTTTTAACCAGGAGTGGATAGCGAAGGCAAAGCTGATCAGGTGTCCGGCTCCCCTTCCTGAAACCAGGCTGGATCCCGTGCTAGTCAGGATGCTGGAGATAATGCCTTTGGAGGGGGAGGACAAGGAAGCTATGGCCTCCTCGAAGGAGGCTGCTCCAAAGGGAGGAACCGACAATTCCTCTCCTAAGGGGAAGAAGAGAGCCGCCTCTGACGACCCGGAAACCATGGCCTCGAAGCGGGGGAGAAAATCCTCGTCAGAGGGTCCGACGCCAGGGAGTTCCTCGGCCGGACTACGCCCTCAAGGGGATCAGCCCTCCAGCGAGCCGTAAGTGGAGAAAGATTTTCCTTTTGAGGGATGAGGGGAATCCTTGATTTATATCTGAGAAGATTAACCAAACCTTTACCTTGTAGCTCGGACCTCGGCCCTTCACAGCAGAGCTCGTCTTCGGGGGATCTCCTTCCGGAGATGATGGAGAGCGGGACGCCTCCCCTTGCCGTGGCGCCTAGCAAGGCGGGCAACCCTGAGGTGTAGTCGCGGAGGGTTTCTTTGAATCCGGTAGGGGCGGAAGGTAGATATGCGGCCCCCCGAGGTTCTCCGCGTCCGGCCTTCGAAAGAGGTCATGGGACAAGTCCGGCACCGTCTGGTGCTCGGTCGGAGGAGCTAAAGATTCTGCTGGGGCGATCTTGTATCTCAGAGGAGCACCATGCATTGATGGGCACGGTGATTGAAAGGATTTCATCCGCAGAGAGCGGATTGCATGAGGCCGTCAAAAGTTTACTGACGGGTTTCGAGGTACATTAGATAGTGTACACTTTTGGCAGTTGCGCATGAATAAGATGCGCCCTGTGTAGATAGTAGCCCCTGAGACTTTGCGCGTCGTCAAGAAATGACGGCACACGGAGGATCATAATCCCAGGTCTAAGATGTCGCCTTTGAATGTAGGTCGCATGGTGTCCGGAATCGAGCCGAACTGACGATTTTGCCGAACTAAAGCGGCAACTGGACATGGAAGATGCCGACATCACGCTTGTCAACAAGCGGCTTGATGAGGCTCAAGGTATGTAATTCCTCGGGCAGCATCAGGTAAGAACAGTTTTATGCATGTGTCTTACGATGTGTATGCTTGACGCAGATGGTGCGGCCGCCGTGGGGAGTCTTAGGGCAGAACTTGCCCGAGCGAAAGAACAAGCCAGAGAGAGTGATGCAGCCACCAAGAAAGCCCTTGAAGAGCTGAGAGCCGAACAGGATGCTCATTGCCGAAGCAAGGAAGAGATGGCCGAGGTGGCCGAAAAGTTAAAAAGCGCTACAGACCGTTGCAGATTTCTTGAAAAAGAAGACCGGGCGAAACAGACGGACCTAGAGAAGGCCGTTGCCAATGCCAAGGACGCGCGCTCTGCAATGAGAGCTGCGAAGGAGGAGCTGCGTCAGGCCGAACAGATTGCGGCTAGAAAGCCCTTTATGCTGCGAAGGAAATTTTGCGATCCGAAGTTTGCTCCATTGGACCGGATGTGGAGTGTGGAGGATACCTTTCTGGACTTGGCAGCGAGTGCTGCTGATGCGGCCGAACACTTTCGAGATCAAAAAGATCGCGAAGTGGAAAAGCTTTGCTGGTCGCAATTTCACAATCCAGAGCGTTCACTGGCGGTGGACGATCTTTTGGCTCAATGGGCCGAACTGAATAGGTTGTCCGGACTCGCCATGAAGTACGTCATGGGTCACCTGTGGCCGGGGAGATCGGAGCCGAAGAGTTATTTTAGCTTGGTGCAGCAATTCCTTGACACGGTGCCGCGTATAAATGCAATGAAGAGGTCAGCATGCATAGAGGGCGCAAGGATGGCTCTTGCCCGTGTTAAGACATACTGGACAGAGATGGAGACCACCATTGTTGCGTCCCGAGATTCGGACAAAAGCCGAGTACCCTCCGAGCACTATTTTCAGGAAGTCCTTGAAGGCGTTCGTGTAATAGAGACGCAGTGCTCGAAAGATGCTATGTTATGATAGCATATGTAATTATAAAGTAATATTTTGATAAATTGTAGTGGCCTTTTTATACTTGTGCCTTCAAGTATTGGGAACACCTCCTGTGCGGCCGTTTTAATATATATATATATATATATAATCTGAAAGATGGCAGTCGTTGGCTTCAGCCCCAACGCACATAGTGCGGGGGTGCTCGCAGAAGACGCATTTTCACACTTAACCCAACGTCTTGGTCCTATAAAGGAGGTGATAGCGCAGCGGGCCAGGCAACCGGACTATAATGCTTTAACACTTTCACTTAGCCATAGGAGCTTGACAGTGAGACTATTTATGTAGCTCCTTGGTGGCAACTGCGCTCATCCGAGTTCGGGGCGCGTATGTGCCTGACCGGGAAGCGGCCCTTCGTTAAAGCGGAGGAATCCGATAGATTCCGATAGGTCATCGAGTGGCTGACCAGTCTCACACTACATCATGACAGTCAGTTTTCGGCTTTCTCTACTGAGGTGCTCGCCCGGCCGAACCGGGGCACAATCTCAGTAGTTCTCCTGGTGCTACCTTAGCCGATAGAGCGGAACGTAAGGTAGCCGAACTCAGGAGCCGGGCAACCCAACATTTGACCAAAGAGATGATTCGGAGCTGATGCATATAATGCCAAAACTCGCGACGCCGAACACTCCCTAAGGTATTCGGTCTTTATGAGTGCGGGCGAAACAACACTCTTTATTAAAAAAGCCCCTAGTGTCCAGGTACGTGCAAAAATTCTGACGTGGCCACATGCCAAGACGCCAGCCTCCTCCTTGGTTATATCAGAAAAAACCAGGGGATGTGTAGCAACAAGAGATAGTAAAAAATGTTTACGTGGAGTCTTAATCTAAAAAGAATCCTTTAGGACGGGTCCCTACTGCACGTCTGCACATGTGTCTCCGTTGTGCTGTATCCTGGATGGGCGCTGCACGACGTTCATCTGTAAAAGAGAGGAACTGAGTTGAAAATGGGTCGTGCCGAAAAAGTTTAAAATAAACAAAGTATAAAGTAAAATATATAAGATTGAGCTTTATTGTCTCTTATTGTATATGCGTGGAGCCCCTAGTGCGGGGGTATATGGCCACTAAGCCTGCATCAATGATGATTTTGCACCGAACTCGTCTATCCGCGTTTGTGGTCTTGAATGACCTATTTCGAAGTTTTTTGGCCGGTGAGGCCATTTTACTATGGGGCTGTCAAAGCGGCCGCACAGTCCTCCGCTTGGGGAGGCGCACTTTAGTGCTTCCCCTCCAAAGAGATGATGCCTCGTGGACCGAGCATCTTAAGCGTAAGAGATGCATAATGCGGTATTGCGTTAAAGCGAGCGAAAGCTTGGCGTCCCAGTAGTGCTTGAAAGCGACTTGAGAACGGGGCGACATGGAAGGTCAGCTTTTCACGGCGGAAGTTATCAGGAGAGCCGAATATGACTTCGAGCCGGAGAAAACCCATGCAATGGGTGTCCGGACCAGTTATTACCCCTTGAAAGGAGGTTTTGCTGCGGCGGATTCTTGCTGGGTTTATCGCCATTTGCTGGATTGTATCCTGATATATCAGGTTTAGTCCACTGCCGCCGTCCAGAAGGACATTTGAAAACTGGAGTCCGCCAATTATTGGATCGAGTATCAAGGCAGTACAGCCTGCGTTCTTGATATTTCTAGAATAATCTAACTGATTGAAGATGATCGGTTTTGACAACCAGCGGCAGGACCCTTTGGGGATGGGCCGTGTGGTGCGTACCTTTACGGGCGCCGCACGTTTTGTTATGTGAAGTGAGTTCACTGTTTTTACTTCTTGTGGGAAGTTCTTTTGTTTCCTGGTGCTCTACTTTCGGGGTTCATCCTCGTCTTTGCTTGGTGTGTCGAGCCCCTTGTGTTCAACATTGAGTCTGCCGGATTGTTTGAAAACCCAACAGTCTATGTGGGTATGGTTAGCAGGCTTCCCGGGAGTACTGTGTATCTGACATATCCTGTCCAGGATTTTATTTAGGTTGGATGGATCGTCCCTGTTATCCTGGGGGGAGATTTTGCCTGAATTTGTCGTGAGCCTTTGAATCCGGCGTTGACTACCGTGCTCTTCGGACTTTTGTCCTTAGTCCGGTGACGGTCCTTGTTGCATCGCGGTTTTCCGTTTCCATCCCTAGTTTCGGATGTACTTGGGTCGCTGGGGCTGCACCTTGCCAACCAGCTGTCCTCCCCTGCACAAAAGCGGGTCATGAGGTTTGTTAGTGCGGCCATTGTTCTTGGCTTTTCTTGGCCGAGGTGTCTGGCGAGCCATTCATCTCGGACGTTATGCCTGAAAGCTGCTAAGGCTTCGGCGTCCAGACAGTCGACTATCTGATTCTTTTTAGTGAGGAATCTATTCCAGAACTGCCGAGCTGATTCTCCGGGTTGTTGAGTTATGTGACTTAGATCGTCTCCATCCGGAGGGCGGACATAGGTCCCTTGAAAGTTTGCTTGGAAAGCATCCTCGAGCTCTTCCTAGCTTCCAATTGTGTTTTCGGGAAGGCTTTTAAGCCAATGCCTGGCTGGCCCTTTAAGCTTAAGGGGTAAATATTTTATGGCGTGGAGATCATCTCCTCTAGCCATGTGTATGTGGAGGATATAATCCTCGATCCAAACTCCAGGGTCTATTGTTCCATCATATGCCTCTATGTTTACGGGTTTGAATCCCTCTGGAAACTCATAGTCCAGGACCTCATCGGTAAAACATAGGGGGTGTGCGGCGCCCGTGTATTTGGGTGTGCCGGATTCTGATGATGGCTTAATAGCATTGCTCACGAGAGCTTGCTTTCTTGGCCCATAAATGGACCTGATTGGGCCATGGTGCGAATCCTTAAGTGGGTCGCATGCATATTTAAGTGCGGCGCCGCTTGCTGCTTTATGGGGTCGTCTATCCGACCTTGTGGCTTTCTCATTTTTTGAATGCAAGGGCTCTAGGGCCTCTTCGTCAAATTCAGGCAGTAGCTTTCTTTTCGGATAGCTTTTAGTGCGGCGACTGTCGCCGTATTTGTGTGCGTTATTGATTACTTTGCTCCATCTAATCCGGAGTGCATCTTCTGCTGTTTTTAGCTTCCGCTTCTGCTTTTTCAGGCTACGTGCAGTTGCAACGAGCCTCTCGTGGAGATTCTTCTGCTCCATGGGTTTATCTGGTGTGAGGTCATCCGGAATGCCGTTTTCGCCGGAGGAGGGATGTTCGGTTTCTCTATCCGTGTTGCCCTGTTCGGACGGTTCCTCTAAGGCATGCTCGTCATCTACCGGCTCGTCCTGCTCTATAGCTGGGTTTTTATCGAGGCGGGGCTTGGGTCGGTGTTTACGCCGATGCTTTGATTGCTTTTCGGGGGGTCGATCTCCCGTTCCGTCCCCTTTTTCCTCGTTGTCGCTTCCTTTAGGGGTATCCACCATGTACACATCGTGAGATGAGGTGGCTGTCCAATGCCCTATGGGCATTGGTTCATTGGTACCTCCTGCATCGTCATCCATGCTGTCGATGTCTTCGGAGTCGAAGTTGAGCACGTCATTTAAATTGTCGACAGTGGCTACCAAGTGGGTGGTGGGTGGGCTTTCAATTTCTTCATCGTCCGTGTCCCATCCTTGCTGACCGTAGTTCGGCCAGGGCTCTCCTGACAAAGAGAGAGACTTAAGAGAATTCAGGATGTTGCCAAAAGGCGAGTGCTGAAAGATGTCTACGGCGGTGAACTCCATTATCGGCGCCCAATCGGATTCGATCGGCAGGGGCGCAGGGGGTTCGGAGTCCGGGGAGGAGTCCGGATCCTCGGAGTCACGGGTCATGCAGAGTGCGGGGCTAGCGTTCGGCTCGATCGCCTTTGAGATCGCAGCACCCGAAGGTGACATCCAACTGCTCGTCCTTGATTGGCGCAATAGGCTCCGAGTTAGGGGTCGGAACCGATGCGTGTGCGGCCTCCAGGGCACTGTCCGGAGGCAGAGCTAGATCATGCCCCTCGAGATAGTGCGGCGCGCTTGGCCGTGGCTCGAACCCGTCGAAGATCAAGTCTCCGCGGATGTCAGCCGTGTAGTTTAAGCTTCCAAACCTGACTTGATGGCCAGGGGCATAGCTTTCAATCTGCTCTAGGTGGCCGAGCGAATTGGCCTGCAGAGCGAAGCCGCCGAAGACGAAGATCTGTCCGGGGAGAAAAGTCTCACCCTGGACTGCATCGTTGTTGATGATCGAAGGAGCCATCGGGCCTAAAGGTGACGACACAGAGGAACTCTCAATGAAAGCCCAATGTTGGTGTCAAAACCGGCGGATCTCAGGTAGGGGGTCCCGAACTGTGCGTCTAGGCCGGATGGTAACAGGAGGTAGGGAACACGATGTTTTACCCAGGTTCGGGCCCTCTCGATGGAGGTAAAACCCTACGTCCTGCTTGATTAATATTGATGATATAGGTAGTACAAGAGTAGATCTACCACGAGATCAAGGAGGCTAAACCCTAGAAGCTAGCCTATGGTATGATTGTTGTATATGGAGTTGATGATGTTGTCCTACAGACTAAAACCCTCCGGTTTATATAGACACCGGATAGGGTTAGGGTTACTTAGAGTCGGTTACAATGGTAGGAGATCTTGAATATCCGCATCGCCAAGCTTGCCTTCCACGCCAAGGAAAGTCCCATCCGGACACGGGACGAAGTCTTCAATCTTATATCTTCATAGTCCAGGAGTCCGGCTGAAGGTATAGTCCGGCTACCCGAACACCCCCTAATCTAGGACTCCGTCAGTCGTCCTCCTCCCGATCGCCCGATCGGATCAGGGAGGCAGGGCGGCAGAGACCCATGGCGACGACGGCCGGCGGCGAGCCTGGGGAAAGGCGACGGCGGACGGGAGCCGCCGGATCTGGCCCGATCCGCGGCGGATCTGGTCGGAGGGGCCTGGGTAGGGAGGCCGGCGAACCCGGGGTGCGACGAGGTGGAGACGGGACACTCGGATGAGGCGGCGGCGAAACTCCGGTGGCGGAGGGCTCCGGCGATGGCCGACGCAGTGGCTCGAGGCGAAGTGCGGCGAGGGGAAGGCGGCGCTCGGCAGGGATGAGGCGGTGGCGAGGCGAGGCCCGTGCGGGCGCGGGGAGGGCCGGAGATGGGCCTGCGGACCCGCGGCGGTGGGAGGCGGCCGGCGGCCACGTGGCGCGCTGCTATTGGGTCGGGGCGGCAGCGCGAAGCGTCCGGCCTGAAACGGACATGTCCGGTGGCGGCGCGAGGGGATTTTTACGGTTTCGGGGAAGGAGACCCGGGATTTGGAGTGGGGGTCTATTTATAGAGGTAGAGGGAGCTAGGAAGCTCCAAATGAGGTGCGGTTTGCGGCCACGCGATCGTGATCGAACGACCGAGATGATAGAAGGGGTTTAGGTGGGTTTTGGGCCAAATTGGAAGGGTGTTGGGCTGCAACACACACGAGGCCTTTTCGGTCCCTCGGTTAACCGTTGGAGTATCAAACGAAGTCCAAATGTCACGAAACTTGACAGGCGGTCTACCGGTAGTAAACCAAGGCCGCATGACAAGTCTCGGTCCAATCCGAAAACGTTTATCACCCGCACACGAAAACAGGTAGAAAGGGACACCGGGTGACATAGGAGCGCCGGATTGCAAAATGGACAACGGGGAAAATGTTCGGATGCATGAGACGAACATGTATGCAAATGAAATGCACTTGATGACATGATATGCAATGCATGACACGCAAGCAATGACAAGGCAACAACAGCGAATAACTGGAGGACACCTGGCACATCGGTCTTGGGGAGTTACACGGACATGTATGCCGGGGCGCCTCTTCGTGAACCATGGGAAACTCGCAACCGTCCACCGACTCATCGCCTTTCCCTCTCGATTTGGAACTGCTGTCGCATGCTCTTCCTCTCCCTCCTCCATTTTCCTTCAGCCCTTCACCCTTTCTTCTCCCATTGTTCGATCGTCTTCTCCATGGAGGGAACAGGCCGGAAACGACCCTGTTATTCTTGCCCCGATCTGAAAGATGACATGGTGGAGGAACTCAACGATCGGTGCGACGTCATCACCTCGGCTAGCATGGCAGGTTCGTTCAAGCCCATTCTCGACTCAACTAATAACATCATTACAAAGAACCGAAGAGTCAAGGAGCGGTTTGATCTCCCCTATCTTCTTCGTCGTGACCCAGATGACTGGCGCCGGCATGACGGAGGCCTCGCCCTGTGCCAGTTGATGCTGCTTGATAATGATACGTATGATGTTAAGATGCCATCGCTTGAGGGCAAGGCTTTGGTGGGCGCAAATGGAGATTGGGATGTTTACATTGGGTCCAACTGCGAGTGGGAACTTGTGAATGTGTACACTCGTGTCCGGGTTCCACTTCCAAAAATCTCAGCAGACTGCCCAGAGGTTGAGCACACCGGTATTGTACGCATGTTCAAATACGATCATGGTGACTGTCTTCTACGGAAGATAGCAATTTGTCGAGTTCCCAACCGCTCTTGGAATTACAACAACTATCAAGTTGTTGCTATCTTCGACAAGCTTGTTGCCATCCTTCGTGGTTCAACTCGATGGATATTGCTCAAAAATCAGTTTCTGTACACGGATGAGTACTGTGATGCAATTCAATATGAGGGCCTTGTGTTTGCTACCACCACTTGTGGCACTGTTTTTGCATGGGATCCTCATAGTTTCAGTACGTTTGTCTTCCACTGTAATTATAATTGTTTCATCCACATGCATGCAGGTTAGCAAGTTTCCCTTTACTAATTAACCTTCTTCTTGTGTTTCCAAGGTCCTGTGAACATCTCACCACCTATACTTGAAAAAATTTATAACGAAGGGGGAGATGACGATGGTGATGATCATGAGCATGAGGACGAGCAGCAGCCATATACTCTGTGGCGCCTGGCAACTAATTCCGATGGATCACCTCTTCTTGTGTGTATACAGCCCACTGATGATGTTACTGCTAAGGAAGCAGGTGTAGTCTCCCATGGCCGCACTCTCCGGACCTATTCCATCACCCGTTGCATGGTATTCGGGATGGATACTAGTGTGCTAGCGCCAACTCCTTCTCCCTGGTACAGAATTGATAGTCTTGGAGAAAACTCACTCTTCCTTGGACAAAACTATCCGATGATGGTGAAAGGCGATCCAACTATTGTTGACACAACGTTAACAGTACCATTTATGGGAAGCAACTGTGTCTATACCTCGGACATTTGGGTGGTTCCCTACCCTGGTACTGATATAGTAGTCCGCTTCATCCTGGATGATCAGTCATGCGTTGGTTTCTAGATCGACAATCGATGGCCCGTCCCAGAGAATCACTTGTGGTTCAAAGCAAGCGTTTCCAACGCTGAGGAATGGTTGAGTTGAAGTTCATTTCATTGCTTGTTATTTGTTGTGTGGTGAAAACTTTAGTATTTATAATGTATCCTTGTTGTTGATGTGGGTTGATGACCTGATGTATGTAATAAAATGGCATGCCTGTGATAAACTTACTAAATTTATGAATGGCTTCCGAGTCACTTCTCTGAGTGAGTGGTGCGACGAGGCAAAAAAATATTTTCCGAATACATTATTGTACGTGCATTGCAACAGGTTATCAGATGAGGCCAATCAACAAGAGTAGTACACTATTTGTACTAGCTTCGCATGCTTCGCGCATCGGGCGGGTGTTTTTACTGTAGCCATATGTTAATGTGTTCGTTATACGTAACCAACACCTCGAATCCTCGATACTAGTACTATATAGTAGGAGTAAGTTGTAGGAGTAGTAGGGTGGCATGGGCCAGAACAAGCATTCACGTCCAGGAGTACGGCACACGCCACCACCACGACATCCATTTGACACCATATTATTTCTTGGAGTCCGTGCTAGAGCAATCTCTTCAACCTCGTCATTTCTCTAACTTCAGCCATCGCACGGCGGGTGAGGTGGGGCTTTGCCGATAGTCGGTTTCCTTAACTACGGTCCCACTTGTAAGGCCAACTCCAACGCACGACCCTAAACGGACCTCTGTTTTGCACGAACTCCAACGATAATTTTGACTAGAAAAGCAAGACCAATGAAAACAAGAACCACAAGAATACATTTTACTAGTCCTGTAAGTTAGATTAGTGCCTTCTCGATGCATTCATTGTTGATCTGCGGAGGCTCGATCTTGCGTGCTTCTTTCTTCTTCGAGTGTAAAGAAGTAGATGTTGCTTCCTCGCATCTAGTCTCATGTCTAGCCTCTATTCTAGTTGGAGTATCAACAAGTGCACTAATCTCATCTCTAGCCTCTGTACTAGCTAAAAGTGATAGAACATCTACTAAATTGCGCTCTATCAATATATGGATGTACTCTTCTTCCCAATACAAAAACTTGCATCCATTCTACTCCCTCTGTTGCACAATACATGCCTTCTATTTGTCAAAATATATATGTATCTAGACATGTTTTAGTATATAGGTACATCCATTTTGGGACAAATGGAAGTCAAGTATTTTGGAACGGAGGGAGTGCACAATAAAATTTTTAAGTTAGCACAACTAGTCTAATCCGAGAACACAACCAAAGATTTGGTCGGGTTCTTCCTCCTTTTGCCGACACGTGGGACATCCAGCATCCAGGCCGTGTCATGAAAGAAAATAGAGCGGTAGTTTAAGCCATGAGATGTGCATCTTGGGTAAACTGTAAATAGAATCTTACTACTCTTGAGTAACTCCAAAAGCGGCCACCGAAGATCTTTATTGGATTTGTTTTTCATCACCAGCACGTCGAGGTGAAAGATGTGCAGGTCCAGTGGGTCCTCTTGCGTTTTCACTGACATGTGGGCCGCATGTGAGCAAACAGACGATGGGCTCCGCCCGTCCGCTGGCTGGCTGAGAAGAGAGATAGAGGAGGGTTGAGCACGGACTGCAGGAAATTTGTTCTACGTACCTCGATATAGGCTCGATGTAGTGGGGTGGCATGGGCCATAACTAGCATTCACGTCTAGCAGTACGGCACACGCCACCCACACGAGTCCCATCCGACACCAATTTTCTTGGAGTCCGTGCTACAGCCATCGCGCGGTGGGCGGGGTGGGGTTTGCCGATAGTAGGTTTGCTCAACTGGGGTCCCACTTGTAAGTTGAAAGTGCGTTATATCGACTAGAGGGGGGTGAATAGGCGATTTTTATGAAAGTCTTCAAAACGTGAAGGTTATGAAGACAAATAATACAGATATGCCAATCACTTAAGCAGCGGAAGTTAGATTACACTAGGCAAGCCGTGGTCAAGTATTCAATAGAGTGAAAGCACAAGACAAGTAGCTGCAGTGTAATAAGGATCAGGTAGGAAGAAGTTATGAAGCCAAACAAATCATACAGTTATGTTGTGAAGACAGAAGATAAAGCAAGCATGCAATGGCTTCACCGTGTGTAACAGAAAGTAAAAGGAAGTGAAGATGAAACCAGTGACACACTGAAGACAATGATTTGTTGGACCAGTTCCAGTTGCTGTGACAACTGTACGTCTGGTTGGAGTGGCTAGGTATTTAAACCAAAGGACACACAGTCCCGGACACCCAGTCCTGAACACGCAGCTCAGGACACCCAGTCCTCACCGTTTTCTCCTTGAGCTAAGGTCACACAGACCTCGCCCAATCACTCTGGTAAGTCTTCAAGGTAGACTCCCAAACCTTCACAGACTTCGTTCACTAGCAATCCACAATTTCTCTTGGATGCTCAGAACGCGACGCCTAACCAGCTGGAGGTTGCACAGTCCTCAAGTGTAATAAGTCTTCAGATCACTCAGACACGAAGACTTAAGTGATGCCCAATTTACTCTGGCTCTGGGTGGTTAGGGCTTTTCTCCTCGCTAGGAATTTTCCCTCAAAGGCTTCGAGGTGGGTTACTCTCAAACGACAAAAGCCGTGCACTGAAATCTGAGCAGCCAACCTTTTATGGTTGTAGGGGGTGGACTATTTATAGCCACTGGGCAACCCGACCTGATTTGTCCGAAATGACCCTGGGTCACTAGGGAACTGACACATGTACCAACGGTCAGATTTCAAACTCACACGGCAACTTTACTTGGGCTACAAGTAAAGCTGACTTGTCCGACTCTGGACAAGATTTGCTCTCATAGTCTTCGCTCGAAGATATAGGTTTTGAATTAGGCATCACTTCAGTCATTCTGACTGGTTCTCTTGGACCCCACTTAACAGTACGGTGGTTCGTATGACTCAACACAAATGAAATAAAACTATGAAGAATCTAAGTCTTCGAGTTCCATAGGCTTCACGTGGTGTCTTCTCTTGTCATAGTCTTCAATGTGAATATCTTCAAATACCACCATTGTCTTCAATGTCTTCGTACATTTTTAGGGGTCATCTCTGGTAGTAAAACCGAATCATTGAGGGACTTCTACCTGTGTTATCCTGCAATTCTCACAAACACATTAGTCCCTCAACTAGGTTTGTCGTCAATAGTCCAAAACCAACTAGGGGTGGCACTAGATGCACTTACAATCTCCCCCTTTTTGGTGATTGATGACAAACTAGTTGAAGTTTTCAACGGGGAATATAATTTGTGAAATTGTAAAGGGATTGTCTTCATAAGCTGCAAGGGCTCCCCCTGAAGATGTGCATATAAGTAGTTTGCTTCTGTAACGCAAATGCACATGGCAGGTTGTACTTGTGGAAATCCACTTCAACTTATGATGACAATCCACCATGCGTGTAAAAGTATATGAAGAGAATGACATGCATAATGAAAAATGGACGTCTGCGGAATGATATAAGTGCGGAAATTATCGTCGTACATGCAGAATTTATCTTCGCAAAAACATAGTGGCAAACAAGTAGCAGACGACCATCGAGTTTAAGTGTTACAACTCAAAGAACCAAATGTAGAAAAATGAGAGTTCTAAGCACGAAGCAAAATGTAGCAAAATATAAAGGCACCCGCCCATAGTGACCCGCTTGAAGACTATAAACATCATATGCTTCTCCCCCTTTTGTTAGTGATGACCAAAAAGGCTTGAAGGCATAGAGTTTTCTACATGTTCCCAGGCGCAGCAAGGTCGGTGGAGGCGTTTGGTGGTGCTGAAGAGCTTGGTGCAGGGTCAACGCGCGCTGAAGGAGGTGGTGGTGATGTAGCATCGTCTTCTTCCTCGATGATTCTTGCAGTCACTGTGGCAGCAGAGGAAGAGAACTCAGAATCTTCAAGTGATGGAGTTCCGCGCAGCACAGCTCTTCTGGGGGGTGTGGAGTCAAACTTGAATCTCTCTCTGAAGCCATCCTCATGAAGATCAGCTTCAGGGCACAGCATTGTGAGGCCTTTCCAGGTGCGGCGACAAGTTTCATGAGCAACGAATGCATTCTTGGTGGCAAGATTTCTGATGCGATTGACATCCACCAAGAGGCTTTTCATCTGTCTCTTCAACCAGTCGTGATGCCTATCTTGCTTTTGGTGAAGGGCCACAAGAAGCTCTCGGTCATTGAGGGCACGAGCGCGCTTCTTGGGTCGCTGAGCAGTTGCGCTATCAGTGGCTTCAGTGGATGCAGGTGCACATGTAGTGCCAGCCAACGGGTACACCCTGGAGATGGCTTCAACACCTTCAACGTTCTGCGTGAAGCTCCGGTGTTCTGCATTCTGAAGACTTAAGGGTTGCTTGGCAGCTTCAGCAGAGGTGTCCACATCTGGCAAGAAGATCCGATGGTTGCGGGCCGAGGGCTGATATGAAATCGCAGAATGAAGCTTGATCAGCCGCATAACCCAAGGAGCACAAAACTTCAAGCCAAATAAATCTGAGCCGGATGCCGCAAGCTGGCGTATGAAGAAGTCCTGCGCATTGAAGCATTTGCCATGAAGGATGTAGAATATGAGAGTCTTCATTGCACAATCAACCTTGGCATGTGGAGAGTGTCCCTTGAGGGGCCAGAGAGTCCGCCTGACGATGTGATATATGGTTCTGGGCAGGTACTCTAAGTCTTCAATGAAGAACTCAGTTGGATAGGGTGCATCATGGGGCAATGGCTTCATCATTGAAAGCATCTAACTCATATTTGGTTCAGGAATGGATCACTGGACAGCGGTCAAGAACATCCTGAAATACCTGAAAAGGACTAAGGATATGTTTCTCGTATATGGAGGTGACAAAGAGCTCACCGTAAGAGGTTACGTTGATGCAAGCTTTGACACTGATCCGGACGATTCTAAATCGCAAACCGGATACGTGTTTACTTTAAACGGTGGAGCTGTCAGTTGGTGCAGTTCTAAACAAAGCGTCGTAGCGGGATCTACATGTGAAGCGGAGTACATAGCTGCTTCGGAAGCAGCGAACGAAGGAGTCTGGATGAAGGAGTTCATATCCGATCTAGGTGCCATACCTAGTGCATCGGGTCCAATGAAAATCTTCTGTGACAATACTGGTGCAATTGCCTTGGCAAAGGAATCCAGATTTCACAAAAGAACCAAACACATCAAGAGACGCTTCAACTCCATCCGGGATTTAGTCCAGGTGGGAGACATAGAGATTTGCAAGATACATACGGATCTGAATGTTTCAGACCCGTTGACTAAGCCTCTTCCACGAGCAAAACATGATCAGCACCAAGACTCCATGGGTGTAAGAATCATTACTGTGTAATCTAGATTATTGACTCTAGTGCAAGTGGGAGACTGAAGGAAATATGCCCTAGAGGCAATAATAAAGTTATTATTTATTTCCTTATATCATGATAAATGTTTATTATTCATGCTAGAATTGTATTAACCGGAAAGATAATACATGTGTGAATACATAGACAAACAGAGTGTCACTAGTATGCCTCTACTTGACTAGCTCGTTAATCAAAGATGGTTATGTTTCCTAACCATGAACAAAGAGTTGTTATTTGATTAACGAGGTCACATCATTAGTTGAATGATCTGATTGACATGACCCATTCCATTAGCTTAGCACCCGATCGTTTAGTATGTTGCTATTGCTTTCTTCATGACTTATACATGTTCCTATAACTATGAGATTATGCAACTCCCGTTTACCGGAGGAACACTTTGGGTACTACCAAACGTCACAACGTAACTGGGTGATTATAAAGGAGTACTACAGGTGTCTCCAATGGTAGATGTTGGGTTGGCGTATTTCGAGATTAGGTTTTGTCACTCCGATTGTCGGAGAGGTATCTCTGGGCCCTCTCGGTAATGCACATCACATAAGCCTTGCAAGCACTGCAACTAATATGTTAGTTGTGAGATGATGTATTACGGAACGAGTAAAGAGACTTGCCGGTAACGAGATTGAACTAGGTATTGGATACCGACGATCGAATCTCGGGCAAGTAACATACCGATGACAAAGGGAACAACGTATGTTGTTATGCGGTCTGACCGATAAAGATCTTCGTAGAATATGTAGGAGCCAATATGGGCATCCAGGTCCCGCTATTGGTTATTGACCGGAGACATGTCTCGGTCATGTCTACATTGTTCTCGAACCGTAGGGTCCGCACGCTTAACGTTACGATGACAGTTATTATGAGTTTATGCATTTTGATGTACCGAAGGTTGTTCGGAGTCCCGGATGAGATCACGGACATGACGAGGAGTCTCGAAATGGTCGAGACGTAAAGATTGATATATTGGAAGCCTATGTTTGGGCACCGGAAGCGTTCCGGGTGAAATCAGGATTTTTCCGGATTACCGGGAGGGTTACCGGAACCCCCCGGGAGGTAAATGGGCCTATTGGGCCTTAGTGGAAAAGAGATAAGAGGCAGCCCACACCTGGCCGGCGCCCCCCACCTTTCCCAAGTCCTAATAGGACTAGGAGAGGTGGGCCGGCCCCCTCTTTCTCCTTCTTCCCAAGAATCCTAGTTGGAATAGGATTGGGGGGAAGGAGTCCTACTCCCGGTGGGAGTAGGACTCCTCCCTGCGCCTCCCACCTGGCCGGCCGAACCCCCTGCCCCTGGCCTTTATATACGGGGGCAGGGGGCACCCCAAGACACACAAGTTAATCGCTCCTTAACCGTGTGCGGTGCCCCCTGCCACCAAATTCCACCTCGATCATACCGTTACAGTGCTTAGGCGAAGCCCTGCGTCGGTAGTACATCAAGATCGTCACCACGCCGTCGTGCTGACGGAACTCTTCCTCGACGCTTTGCTGGATCGGAGCCCGAGGAACGTCATCGAGCTGAACGTGTGCTAAGAACTCGGAGGTGCCGGAGTAACGGTGCTTGGATCGGTCGGATCGGGAAGAAGACGTACGACTACTTCCTCTACGTTGTGTGATCGCTTCCGCAGTCGGTCTGCGTTGGTACGTAGACAACACTCTCCCCTCTCGTTGCTGTGCATCACCATGATCTTGCGTGTGCGTAGGAAAATTTTTGAAATTACTGCGTTCCCCAACAGTGGTATCCGAGCCTATGTTTTTATGGTTTGATGTTATATGCACGAGTAGAACACAAGTGAGTTGTGGGCGATACAAGTCATACTGCCTACCAGCATGTCATACTTTGGTTCGGCGGTATTGTTGGACGAGACGATCCGGACCAACCTTACGCGTACTCTTACGCGAGACCGGTTCCCTCGACGTGCTACGCACACAGATGGCTAGCGGAAGACTGTCTCTCCAACTTTAGTTGAACCAAGTGTGACTACGCCCGGTCCTTGAGAAGGTTAAAACGGAGTGTATTTGACAAACTATCGTTGTGGTTTTGATGCGTAGGTGAGATGAGTTCTTACTTAAGCCCGTAGCAGCCACGTAAAACTTGCAACAACAAAGTAGAGGACGTCTAACTTGTTTTTGCAGGGCATGTTGTGATGTGATATGGTCAAGGCATGATGCTGATTTTATTGTATGAGATGATCATGTTTTGTAACCGAGTTATCGGCAACTGGCAGGAGCCATATGGTTGTCGCTTTATTGTATGCAATGCAATCGCGATGTAATGCTTTACTTTATTACTAAGCGGTAGTGATAGTCGTGGAAGCATAAGATTGGCGAGACGACAACGATGCTACGATGGAGATCAAGGTGTCGCGCCGGTGATGATGGTGATCATGACGATGCTTCGGAGATGGAGATCACAAAGCACAAGATGATGATGGCCATATCATATCACTTATATTGATTGCATGTGATGTTTATCCTTTTATGCATCTTATCTTGCTTTGATTGACGGTAGCATTATAAGATGATCTCTCACTAAATTATCAAGGAGTGTTCTCCCTGAGTATGCACCGTTGCAAAAGTTCTTCGTGCTGAGACACCACGTGATGATCGGGTGTGATAGGCTCTACGTTCAAATACAATGGGTGCAAAACAGTTGCACACGCAGAATACTCAGGTTATACTTGACGAGCCAAGCATATACAGATATGGCCTCGGAACACGTAGACCGAAAGGTCGAGCGTGAATCATATAGTAGATATGATCAACATATTGATGTTCACCATTGAAAACTACTCCATCTCACGTGATGATCGGTTATGGTTTAGTTGATTTGGATCACGTGATCACTTAGAGGATTAGAGGGATGTCTATCTAAGTGGGAGTTCTTAAGTAATATGATTAATTGAACTTAAATTTATCATGAACTTAGTACCTGATAGTATCTTGCTTGTTTATGTTGATTGTAGATAGATGGCTCGTGCTGTTGTTCCGTTGAATTTTAATGCGTTCCTTGAGAAAGCTAAGTTGAAAGATGATGGTAGCAATTACACGGACTGGGTCCGTAACCTGAGGATTATCCTCATTGCTGCACAGAAGAATTACGTCCTGGAAGCACCGCTAAGTGCCAGGCCTGCTGCAAGAGCAACACCAGAAGTTATGAACGTCTGGCAGAGCAAAGCTGATGACTACTCAATAGTTCAGTGTGCCATGCTTTACGGCTTAGAACCGGGACTTCAACGACGTTTTGAACGTCATGGAGCATATGAGATGTTCCAGGAGTTGAAGTTAATATTTCAAGCAAATGCCCGGATTGAGAGATATGAAATCTCCAATAAGTTCTATAGCTGAAAGATGGAGGAGAACAGTTCTGTCAGTGAGCATATACTCAAAATGTCTGGGTATAATAATCACTTGATTCAATTGGGAGTTACACTTCCGGATGATTGCGTCATTGACAGAATTCTCCAATCACTGCCACCAAGCTACAAGAGCTTTGTGATGAACTATAATATGCAAGGGATGAACAAGACTATTCCCGAGCTCTTCGCTATGCTGAAAGCTGCGGAGGTAGAAATCAAGAAGGAGCATCAAGTGTTGATGGTTAACAAAACCACTAGTTTCAAGAAAAAGGGCAAAGGGAAGAAGAAAGGGAACTTCAAGAAGAACGGCAAGCAAGTTGCTGCTCAAGAGAAGAAACCCAAGTCTGGACCTAAGCCTGAAACTGAGTGCTTCTACTGCAAGCAGACTGGTCACTGGAAGCGGAACTGCCCCAAGTATTTGGCGGATAAGAAGGATGGCAAGGTGAACAAAGGTATATGTGATATACATGTTATTGATGTGTACCTTACTAATGCTCGCAGTAGCACCTGGGTATTTGATACTGGTTCTGTTGCTAATATTTGCAACTCGAAACAGGGACTACAGAATAAGCGGACACTAGCAAAGGACGAGGTGACGATGCGCGTGGGAAACGGTTCCAAAGTCGATGTGATCGCGGTCGGCACGCTACCTCTACATCTACCTTCGGGATTAATATTAGACCTAAATAATTGTTATTTGGTGCCAGCGTTAAGCATGAACATTATATCTGGATCTTGTTTGATGCGAGACGGTTATTCATTTAAATCAGAGAATAATGGTTGTTCTATTTATATGAGTAATATCTTTTATGGTCATGCACCCTTGAAAAATGGTCTATTCTTATTGAATCTCGATAGTAGTAATACACATATTCATAATGTTGAAGCCAAAAGATGTAGAGTTGATAATGATAGTGCAACTTATTTGTGGCACTGCCGTTTAGGTCATATCGGTGTAAAGCGCATGAAGAAACTCCATGCTGATGGGCTTTTGGAACCACTTGATTATGAATCACTTGGTACTTGCGAACCGTGCCTCATGGGCAAGATGACTAAAACACCGTTCTCCGGTACTATGGAGAGAGCAACAGATTTATTGGAAATCATACATACCGATGTATGTGGTCCGATGAATATTGAGGCTCGTGGCGGATATCGTTATTTTCTCACCTTCACAGATGATTTAAGCAGATATGGGTATATCTACTTAATGAAACATAAGTCTGAAACATTTGAAAAGTTCAAGGAATTTCAGAGTGAAGTTGAAAATCATCGTAACAAGAAAATAAAGTTTCTACGATCTGATCGTGGAGGAGAATATTTGAGTTACGAGTTTGGTGTACATTTGAAAAATTGTGGAATAGTTTCGCAACTCACGCCACCCGGAACACCACAACGTAATGGTGTGTCCGAACGTCGTAATCGTACCTTACTAGATATGGTGCGATCTATGATGTCTCTTACTGATTTACCGCTATCATTTTGGGGTTATGCTTTAGAGACGGCCGCATTCACGTTAAATAGGGCACCATCTAAATCCGTTGAGACGACGCCTTATGAACTATGGTTTGGCAAGAAACCAAAGTTGTCGTTTCTTAAAATTTGGGGCTGCGATGCTTATGTGAAAAAGCTTCAACCTGATAAGCTCGAACCCAAATCGGAGAAGTGTGTCTTCATAGGATATCCAAAGGAAACTATTGGATACACCTTCTATCACAGATCCGAAGGCAAAACTTTTGTTGCTAAATTCGGAAACTTTCTTGAGAAGGAGTTTCTCTCGAAAGAAGTGAGTGGGAGGAAAGTAGAACTTGACGAGGTAACAATACCTACTCCGTTATTGGGAAATAGTACATCACAGAAAACTGTTTCTGTGAGACCTACACCAATAAGAGAGGAAGTTAATGATGATGATCATGAAACTTTAGATCAAGATACTACTGTACCTCGTAGATCAACCAGAGTAAGATCCGCACCAGAGTGGTACGGTAATCCTGTTCTGGAAGTCATGCTACTAGATCATGATGAACCTACGAACTATGAAGAAGCGATGGTGAGCCCAGATTCCGCAAAGTGGCTTGAAGCCATGAAATCTGAGATGGGATCCATATATGAGAACAAAGTATGGACTTTGGTTGACTTGCCCGATGATTGGCAAGCAATTGAAAATAAATGGATCTTTAAGAAAAAGACTGACGCTGATGGTAATGTTACTGTCTACAAAGCTCGACTTGTCGCAAAAGGTTTTCGACAAGTTCAAAGTGTTGACTACGATGAGTTTTTCTCACTCGTATCTATGCTTAAGTCTGTCCGAATCATGTTAGCAATTGCCGCATTTTATGATTATGAAATTTGGCAAATGGATGTAAAAACTGCATTCCTGAATGGATTTCTGGAAGAAGAGTTGTATATGATGCAACCAGAAGGTTTTGTCAATCCAAAGGGAGCTAACAAAGTATGCAAACTCCAGCGATCCATCTATGGACTGGTGCAAGCATCTCGGAGTTGGAATAAACGCTTTGATAGTGTGATCAAAGCATTCGGGTTTATACAGACTTTTGGAGAAGCCTGTATTTACAAGAAAGTGAGTGGGAGCTCTGTAGCATTTCTGATATTATATGTGGATGACATATTACTCATCGGAAATGATATAGAATTTCTGGATAGCATAAAGGGATACTTGAATAAAAGTTTTTCGATGAAAGACCTCGGGGAAGCTGCTTACATATTAGGCATAAAGATCTATAGAGATAGATCAAAACGCTTAATTGGACTTTCACAAAGCACATACCTTGACAAGATTTTGAAGAAGTTCAAAATGGATCAAGCAAAGAAAGGGTTCTTGCCTGTATTGCAAGGTGTGAAGTTGAGTCAGACTCAATGCCCGACCACTGCAGAAGATAGAGAGAAAATGAAAGATGTTCCCTATGCTTCAGCCATAGGCTCTATCATGTATGCAATGCTGTGTACCAGACCTGATGTGTGCCTTGCTATAAGTTTAGCAGGGAGGTACCAAAGTAATCCAGGGATGGATCACTGGACAGCGGTCAAGAACATCCTGAAATACCTGAAAAGGACTAAGGATATGTTTCTCGTATATGGAGGTGACAAAGAGCTCACCGTAAGAGGTTACGTTGATGCAAGCTTTGACACTGATCCGGACAATTCTAAATCGCAAACCGGGTACGTGTTTACTTTAAACGGTGGAGCTGTCAGTTGGTGCAGTTCTAAACAAAGCATCGTAGCAGGATCTACATGTGAAGCGGAGTACATAGCTGCTTCGGAAGCAGCGAACGAAGGAGTCTGGATGAAGGAGTTCATATCCGATCTAGGTGTCATACCTAGTGCATCGGGTCCAATGAAAATCTTCTGTGACAATACTGGTGCAATTGCCTTGGCAAAGGAATCCAGATTTCACAAAAGAACCAAACACATCAAGAGACGCTTCAACTCCATCCGGGATTTAGTCCAGGTGGGAGACATAGAGATTTGCAAGATACATACGGATCTGAATGTTTCAGACCCGTTGACTAAGCCTCTTCCACGAGCAAAACATGATCAGCACCAAGACTCCATGGGTGTAAGAATCATTACTGTGTAATCTAGATTATTGACTCTAGTGCAAGTGGGAGACTGAAGGAAATATGCCCTAGAGGCAATAATAAAGTTATTATTTATTTCCTTATATCATGATAAATGTTTATTATTCATGCTAGAATTGTATTAACCGGAAACATAATACATGTGTGAATACATAGACAAACAGAGTGTCACTAGTATGCCTCTACTTGACTAGCTCGTTAATCAAAGATGGTTATGTTTCCTAACCATGAACAAAGAGTTGTTATTTGATTAACGAGGTCACATCATTAGTTGAATGATCTGATTGACATGACCCATTCCATTAGCTTAGCACCCGATCGTTTAGTATGTTGCTATTGCTTTCTTCATGACTTATACATGTTCCTATAACTATGAGATTATGCAACTCCCGTTTACCGGAGGAACACTTTGGGTACTACCAAACGTCACAACGTAACTGGGTGATTATAAAGGAGTACTACAGGTGTCTCCAATGGTAGATGTTGGGTTGGCGTATTTCGAGATTAGGTTTTGTCACTCCGATTGTCGGAGAGGTATCTCTGGGCCCTCTCGGTAATGCACATCACATAAGCCTTGCAAGCACTGCAACTAATATGTTAGTTGTGAGATGATGTATTACGGAACGAGTAAAGAGACTTGCCGGTAACGAGATTGAACTAGGTATTGGATACCGACGATCGAATCTCGGGCAAGTAACATACCGATGACAAAGGGAACAACGTATGTTGTTATGCGGTCTGACCGATAAAGATCTTCGTAGAATATGTAGGAGCCAATATGGGCATCCAGGTCCCGCTATTGGTTATTGACCGGAGACATGTCTCGGTCATGTCTACATTGTTCTCGAACCGTAGGGTCCGCACGCTTAACGTTACGATGACAGTTATTATGAGTTTATGCATTTTGATGTACCGAAGGTTGTTCGGAGTCCCGGATGAGATCACGGACATGACGAGGAGTCTCGAAATGGTCGAGACGTAAAGATTGATATATTGGAAGCCTATGTTTGGGCACCGGAAGCGTTCCGGGTGAAATCAGGATTTTTCCGGATTACCGGGAGGGTTACCGGAACCCCCCGGGAGGTAAATGGGCCTATTGGGCCTTAGTGGAAAAGAGAGAAGAGGCAGCCCACACCTGGCCGGCGCCCCCCACCTTTCCCAAGTCCTAATAGGACTAGGAGAGGTGGGCCGGCCCCCTCTTTCTCCTTCTTCCCAAGAATCCTAGTTGGAATAGGATTGGGGGGAAGGAGTCCTACTCCCGGTGGGAGTAGGACTCCTCCCTGCGCCTCCCACCTGGCCGGCCGAACCCCCTGCCCCTGGCCTTTATACACGGGGGCAGGGGGCACCCCAAGACACACAAGTTAATCGCTCCTTAACCGTGTGCGGTGCCCCCTGCCACCAAATTCCACCTCGATCATACCGTTACAGTGCTTAGGCGAAGCCCTGCGTCGGTAGTACATCAAGATCGTCACCACGCCGTCGTGCTGACGGAACTCTTCCTCGACGCTTTGCTGGATCGGAGCCCGAGGAACGTCATCGAGCTGAACGTGTGCTAAGAACTCAGAGGTGCTGGAGTAACGGTGCTTGGATCGGTCGGATCGGGAAGAAGACGTACGACTACTTCCTCTACGTTGTGTGATCGCTTCCGCAGTCGGTCTGCGTTGGTACGTAGACAACACTCTCCCCTCTCGTTGCTGTGCATCACCATGATCTTGCGTGTGCGTAGGAAAATTTTTGAAATTACTGCGTTCCCCAACACATTCCAGTGCTCTTCATCAGTTACGAACTGTAGCAGACCCACTTGCTTAAAGCAATCCAAAGCGTCCTCCAAACAGGGCAGTCCAGCAATGGCTTAAACATCAAGGCGCTTGTGCGGGAAGATGTGACCTTGGTTGTAGAGGATGCAGGAGTAGTAGCTGCGCTGAGGATAGCTCCAGAACCTATCAGATACAATCCTTTCCCTTGAATAGGGGTTCTTGGAGCTGTTGAAGAACGTGTTGTCGGCCTTGAAGCTAGTGATGTTGAAGGAGCCAGGAGCTGATGCAGGACCTGGGAACCTTGGCAGGCGAGGGATTGGCGTCTGGACCTAAGGCCTGTGCTCAACATGGTAATCAAATTGAGGACCTGCAGCAGACTCAGGAACAGACGTATCTGGATCAGTAGCTTCACTGTCTTCAGAAGCTTTGGGTGGGGAGGGCGCCACATTGGCTTCGGTGTTGGTTGTGGCAGCCTCAACATTTTCAGCCTCCACTTGTGTAGTTGGAGGGACAGACTCCGGCACGTTCTCCTGGAGAACGGTTTCTTGTTGGAGCGGGGGAGTTGGAGCTTGTGGTACTTCTTCATGCTCTTCGGCTGATGCAGCCGGAATGTCATCAGCAGAGTCCTAAGGCCTTGGACCTTTGCGAAGCCTGCGAAATGCAGACGACGCCTGTGGAGTTGGAGTGGGCTGGACCTCAGATTCTTCTTCCACTTGTGGGCGATCCGCCCATGATGCACCTTGTGCAATTGGCGTCAGAGGACGACCAATGCTGATGAGTTCGCTTGTCTCAAGCTGAGGAAGGGCTGCATCATCTTGTACATTATCCTGATGACCAATGTCTTCAGCAGCGATGGGGTCGGCTGCTGGAATGTCTTCAGCTTCAGGAGCCTCTATGGAAGCAGGCTCATGAACTGTGAGTTGGCGTTCTGCGTCAGGATAGATGACAGAGAGGGGTTCAACCATCAAGGGCTCTGTGGGAGCAGCCCGAGCTTTCTTGATCTTGAGCTTCTTCTTGTTGGGGTCAGAAGGAGAGGCTTCATAGTGTTTCCTCTTCCTTGCTTCAGCTTCGGCTGTCCGTGTCTTCTTGAGCTCTGAAGCGGTTGACCGGCTCTTTGGCTTCGAGCCAGTCATAGCAGTGGGGAAGACAGTCGGAGCAGCTTCTTGTCTTGGTGCCTCTGGTTCAGGCACAGCAGGCTTCTTCTTCTTCTTCGCGGCCATCCTGGGGTCGATGCCGGGACGCCCAAGTGCCTTGCGCTTCTCGGCCTCATTGTAGGCCTGCACACAGCGATCAGGCAGAGTCTTCATTCGCTCCCGCGAACCCTGAGCTTCTGCACATTTCTTCAGAAAGTTTTCCTTTAACTCGTGCAACATGATCTTGAAGTCCTTGACTTCTTGGACGCTGAGCCTGGCCATATTCTGCTTGAACTGAGCCTTTTCAAAATCAATTTTCTGCTTCAGTTCAACAATGTGCTGGGCAATTGCAAGTTCTGAAGCAATAGCGCCTTGGAAGGCGACGCTAAGGCCAATGGGCAGCTGCAGATCATCGAAGCTGATATTTGGTGTAGCAAACCACTCATCGATGAAGTTGTGGATGATTGCTACATCAAACAGAGGTAGATTGTTGAAGATTTCAGCCTCCTCCTTGCTCTTGATGAGCTGCTCAAGAGCGTCATCTCCAAGATCTTCGTCGCTGGACAGATCAATGGTTTCGCTGCGCAGAATGGCAGCAGCTGTGAGCTCTTTGCCTGTGTGTGGCTGAGGCTTCTTTGCTTCCTGGGGCTTGGAGACTCGAGATAAGTCTTCAGACTGCGCACTTGCTTCAGGAGGTGCAGTTGCCAATGGCTTCGCCCTTGAGATTTTGGGTGAAGGGGTCTGCTTTGAAGCTTTTTGCTTCTTTGCCTGCTTTGGCTTCGGTGCAGCAGGCGCTTCATCAGATTCAGAGTCAGCAGGAGGGTCATTGACGGCAGTCCCTTGGACTAAGATGCGGGTGATGATGCCCTCAAGATTTGCATACGGACCGATGATATTGGGGTCGGCCTCACGTGTGCCATCTGCCCTTGGTGCGGAGGGACCAGGGTTGAAGTCTAGACCCAATTTCTTCTTGTTGTGCTTCGCTGACCTCTGGGCAAACTGGAAGTTGCGCTTGAACAGATTGTCGTCACGACACCAGAGTAGTGACGACGGATGAGCATCAGCAGGCTGCAGTCCTCTGACCATGCATGGATAGAAGCCTTGAGCACTGGCTTCGTCTCTGGACCTGGGCATGAGATTTTTGTATAGTACGTCTCCCCATGGTCTCTTGATGGCGCTTTTCTCAGCGTACTCTGTCGGTGTACTAAAGTAGGGGTACCTTAGTATCCCGAACTTGTGCACGGGCAGTCGCAGCATCCCGCGGCAAGGCTTGCCGGGCGACCGCCAAGATCCTCCGTGGTTCCTTTGGAGCCATTCAAGAACAAAGTATCCAAACCAAGGAGACAAGGCCCCGGCAAGAGGAGCTTCCGGGAAGGAGACAAGACCCCGGCAAGAGAAGCTTGCCGGGGAGGCCAACCAAGGCATCTCAAGGAAACTTGCCGCAGCGCACCATGCATCCCGGCAAGACCCAGTGAGCGACAAGCTCCTGGACGCGACAAGATAATAACCGCGGCAAGGCGCTTGCCGCGACAAGCTTCCATCCTGTACATGCGCTCCAGCACATCTACCAACGTGTCGCTCTGGGACCCTTCCAGGCGCACGTGGCGGAAGGCTGTGCAGCCAGAGGTACACGGTGGCAAGCGACGATGACAAGATCGCCATCGTGGCAAGCAATGGCGTCCCTAGCGGTCCCTTTCTGCACCGTCTAGGCGACACAGACAGGCATTTAATGCCTTTGTCCCCTGCCGTCAGGGTTAGGTACGATAACACTGTTATAGGCGGCGGTACCAACCGCATGCCTTTTTACATTTTTACCCTCATCTGCGTTGCCACCTGTCGGTGACCCCTTTAGCGTATAAAAGGAGGCCCATGTGCAACATAGAGGGGGGTCGGACAATCATTCTCACGCTCGGTCTCGCTAGCCACCTGAGCGTACTGTAGCATTCATCGCTCCCGAGCAAGAACACAATACAAATCACAAGCAGGAGTAGGGTTTTACGCATCCGTGCGGCCCGAACCTGGGTAAACTGATCGTGTCGCTCGTGCGTTCGCCTCGATCTGCTCTTCGTGCACTCTCCGCCCCCCTGCTGAACCGAAAGGGGCCTCGGTCCGCCGTGGTCCCATAGGTGTCCGTGGGATCAGCACCCCCGACATACTCCTTGGTGACGAAGCGGTATTGGAACCATTGCTCCGCCCAATAGCGTCGAATCCATTGGATTCGTGTCTTGCGCTGATTGTAATCCTCTTCAAGATCTGTATTGTACAGCTCTAAGAGGTCATCGGGCAGATCTCTTGATGTTTCCCCTCGACGCTTTCTGCCACCCTTCCTTGCTGGTTTTTCTGCAGCCATGAAGCTTAACTTGGAAGGCTTCAAGATGTTCAAAGGCTTCAAAGGCTTTCTTTTGCTGGACCAACAGGAACTGGCTTCAGGAGAATTGATGTGACGCTGTAAGAACTCTGCAAATGAATGCAGACTATGAGAACCAAAAGATTCTCCCACGGACATGTACCTGTGACAGCATTAAGGTGCGAGGGAAGGGGAAGAGGTCATATGCATTCTCAGAAGATTTTGAAGATAAATCAGTTTAGAAGATATTGACCTCATCGTGCGAAGACATTCACTTATAGAAAAGAAGTTGGTTCCAGATTTGTACGAACCCATAGATCAGTACAAGTGAGGAATCTAACTACTTCATGAAGCACAAGTGAATATACTAGGCAAGTTATGAGATGCAGACTGAGACAGATCTAACTTGTGTGAATAGAAACTTCTTATGGCAGAAAGTGACCGAACTGTAGGATCAAAAGAGGCTGTAAAAAGAGGTTTTATTTACCACACTTGGAACTGCTAGACGGAGTGGGAGATGAGGCCGAGCAGTTCTATCCTCCGTGCCCTAACTTGGCGACGGAAGACACCTACGGCGACGGCGGAGAGAGTGATGTCCGCGGTCGGCGTGAAAACGGCGTCGGAGAGGTTGCGGCAGTGAAGCGCTTCGTCGCCGGCGTCGTCGAGAGCTAGCGGTGGCTCTAGGGTTCGTGCGAGGGAGGAAGAAGGAGAAGGAGATAATGACCGCGGTGAGTGTGTATTTATAGTCATAGGGGCTGCACTGCGCTATTACACAGGTGCCCCTGGCAATTCGCATCTGAACAGCACGTGGCCATCATGCGGAGTCTCGGGGGCAGTTCCACAACCCACGCACGCCTGGATTGTCGGGTGGTCGTTCCTACTTCTCCGGATTTCTTGTGGATGAATGAGCATTGAAAACGGTTTTAAAGTTTGTCTCCGTGTCTTCTGCTGACAAGGACGCAGAGAAGACATTCGACAGTTTCAATAGGATGCATATGACTTGGAGAGATAGAATTTGAGATAGAGAGCATGGAGAGATTAGGGTCCGATCACATTCACTTAGTTCAAAAGATTCAAAACAAGAAGACATAGCTATAAGTGAATGCTGTAGAGGATAGAACACTAGTATATATATATATATATATATATATATATAATCCACGTAATGAAGATAATCATGAAGACATGTAGAGATTGAAGCCAAACCAAATGTGAAGACATTGCTAGGTAACGCCATGAGTGAAGCACTTCAAAAATAGAACGTTTGGTGGTGGCGTTACCCACCGTATAGGAAGTGTTAGACTCAGACACGGCGCACAATTATCGTGGCGCTCCGAAGTCAATTTCCACATTAATGTATTCACACTTAGAATATATGTCTTCATTGATTGAAGATATACGTTACTTTGTGTGTTGCACATCTAAGTCATCAATATGCATAAGTGTTAGGATGTGTGCCTGATCACAGGACATTTGAGGATTCCAAGATATTTAGCTCACACCGTAACTTGCAAAATCTCTTCTCATCCAAGGGCTTGGTGAAGATATCTGCCAATTGCTCTTCAGTGTTGACGTGTATGATATCAATATCTTCCTTTGCAACATGATCTCTGAGAAAGTGATGACGAATTTCAATGTGCTTTGTCTTCGAGTGCTGAACTGGGTTGTTGGCGATCTTGATGGCGCTTTCGTTGTCGCAGTAGAGAGGCACTTGCTTCAGTTGAATGCCATAGTCCTTGAGGGTTTGCTTCATCCACAGAAGCTGAGCGCAGCAAGATCCAACAGCAATGTATTCAGATTCAGCAGTGGAGAGGGATACACAGTTCTGCTTCTTTGAAGACCAACACACAAGTGATCGTCCCAGAAAGTGACATGTGCTTGATGTAGACTTTTGAGCAACCTTGTCACCAGCATAATCAGCATCTGAGAATCCAACCAGATCAAACTCTGAGCCCTTTGGATACCACAATCCTAGAGTTGGGGTGTGAGCCAAATATCGAAGAATTCGCTTCACTGCTAAGTGATGCGACTCCTTTGGTGCCGCTTGAAATTGAGCACACATGCAAACACTAAGCATAATATCTGGCCTAGATGCACATAAATAAAGCAAAGAACCAATCATGGAGCGGTATACCTTTTGATCGAACTCTTTACCATTGTCGTCAGGACCCAGATGATGTTTGGCTGGCATTGGTGTTGTGAAGCCTTTGCAGTCTTGCATACCAAACTTCTTCAGGCAATCTTTGAGATACTTCTCTTGAGATATGAAGATGCCATTGCGTTGTTGCCTTATCTGAAGACCGAGGAAGAATTTCAGCTCCCCCATCATAGACATCTGGTATTGCTCTTGCATCATATATCCGAACTCCTCACTATACTTCTGATTGGTGCGGCCGAAGATAATGTCATCCACATATATTTGGCACACAAACAGTTCACCATCATATGTCTTCGTGAAGAGAGTGGGATCTAGGGAGCTAGGTATGAAGCCTTTGCTCTTCAGGAAGTATTTGAGTGTGTCACCAGGCCCGAGGGGCTTGTTTGAGGTCATATAGTGACTTATTGAGCTTGTAAACCATGTCAGGATGTTTTGGATCTTCAAACCCAGGTGGTTGTGCAACATACACTTCTTCTTCAATCTTGCCATTGAGAAAGGCACTCTTCACATCCATTTGATATAAAAGTATGTTATGATGATTTGCATAGGCCAGCAGTATACAAATGGCTTCAACTCTGGCCACAGGAGCAAATGTTTCATCGAAGTCAATGCCTTCCACTTGAGTATATCCTTGAGCAACGAGACGAGCTTTGTTTCTGACAACTTGACCATGCTCATCTTGCTTGTTGCGGTATATCCATTTGGTGCCTATTATGTTATGCTTCCGTGGATCAGGACGCTGAACCAATTCCCATACATTGTTCAGCTCAAACTGATGAAGTTCTTCTTGCATTGCTTGAATCCACTCAGGTTCCATAAAAGTTTCTTCAACTTTCTTGGGTTCTGTGATTGAAACGAATGCGAAGTGTCCGCACAAATTTGCTAGTTGAGTTGCCCTTGAACGAGTCAGTGGACCAGGTGCATTGATGCTGTCAATTATTCTGTCAATCTGCACTTCATTGGCAACACGAGGATGTATGGTTTGAAGACTTTGCTCTTGCTGATCTATGTTGTCGTGGGGAGGAATGTCTTCAGGCTGAGCATTGTCTTCATGTGGATCAGGTGCTGAGATGATAAGTTCTTCTTCAGGATGAGCTTCAGAAGGTATAATTTCTCCAGTTCCCATTAGCTTGATTGATTCACTGGCTGGAACTTCATCTAGCACATCTGGCAGTTGCTCTCTTTGTGAACCATTGGTCTCATCGAACCGCACATCCACTGTTTCAACCACTTTGTAGTGAAAGAGATTGAAGACTCTGTAGGAGTGTGAATCCTTTCCATATCCAAGCATAAAGCCCTCATGTGCTTTTGGTGCAAATTTTGAGGTGTGGGTCCTTGATCCAGCATCTTGAGCCAAATACTCTGAAGTAACTGACATTTGGCTTCTTGCCAGTTAGAAGTTCATAAGATGTCTTGTTCAGAAGCTTGTGAAGATAAACATGGTTGATTGTATGGCATGCAGTGTCAATGGCTTCAGGCCAGAATTTTCTTGGAGTCTTGTACTCATCTAGCATTGTTCTGGCCATCTCAATGAGTGTTCTGTTCTTGCGTTCGACGACGCCATTCTGCTGAGGCGTGTACGGAGCTGAGAATTCATGTGTGATGCCCAAGGTATCCAGATATGTATCAAGGCCAGTGTTCTTGAATTCAGTGCCATTGTCACTTCTGATGTGCTTTATCTTGGCGCCATAATTGTTCATAGCCCGATTTGCGAAGCGTCTAAAGACATCCTGCACTTCCGTCTTGTAAAGGATTATGTGCACCCAAGTATATCTAGAGTAATCATCAACAATGACAAAGCCATAGAGGCAAGCAGTAGTGGAAAAAGTTGAGTAGTGAGTGGGACCAAAGAGATCCATGTGAAGCAGTTCGAAGGGTCGAGTAGTGGTCATGATTGTCTTCGAAGGATGTTTTGCCCTTGTCATCTTCCCTGCTTCACAGGCACCGCATAAGTGATCTTTCTTGAACTTGACGCCCTCGATGCCTATGACATGCTTCTTCTTCGCAAGGGTGTGGAGGTTCCTCATGCCAGCATGCCCAAGCCTCCGATGCCAAAGCCAGCATTCTGAAGCCTTTGCCAGAAGACATACTGCAAGCTGTGGCCCTGCTGAGAAATCTACCACATATAGATCATCTTTCCGATACCCTTCAAACACTAGAGACTTGTCAGATTCCATTAGTACTAGGCAACAATATTTTCCAAAAACTACAATCATGTTCAAATCACAAAGCATTGAGACAGACATTAAGTTGAAGCCAAGGGATTCAACAAATATGACTTTATCCATGTGTTGATCCTTTGAGATTGCAACTCTACCTAGACCCAATACCTTACTTTTACCAGTGTCAGCAAATGTGATGTGGCTCTTGTCGGATGGACGTAAGGTTGAGTCCATAAAAAGACTTCTTTTGCCAGTCATGTGATTTGTACACCCACTGTTAATATTCCATTCTGAATACTCTGAAGGCGCTTGTGTCGTACCATATAGTGCAGTTAGGGGGATAGGCTTCACGAAGAGAATTGTGAAGCAAAAACATTTGACGAACCAGTGGGTTATGAAAACTTAGATCCAGGTTAGGACTAATAGGAAGAGTAGCATGCGTTTCGGGTACGAAATACATAGTGATGCCATTCGGGCATTTGATCTTGCGCCCCACAAGATTTTTTAAGGTCCCCAGCAATAGCGTCAGAGGATTTTGGTTTTCTGCTGGAGACCTTTCCCTGCAAAAGAGAGTTAAGCTTTCTTAACCACCCACATCTTCAAGGGTGGCTTAGAAGCAATAAGTCTAAGTGCAGCATCTGAGAATTTTGGCTTTGGAGCCCTAGCAAACAGTCTAGCAGGCGGGCAATAGTACTCATAAGAATAGGCAGAATAGTTCTTGGTCATATGAACATGACGGTTTGAAGAACCGCTCTCATATGCCTGAGCATGGTTTCCCTGCAAAACATTTGCGTTAGTGCGACTCAGGTGAGTCCTCTGCCTATATGAAGCCTTTGGACCATATGAAGCCTTTGGTCTGAGGTTTGTCTTCTTCATGTGAGGTGTCATGAGGACATTCACAGGAAGATTCTCTAGACACGTTTTTGGAACCCAGATCTTCTTCATAGGCGTTCCATTCCTGCAGTTAGTGCCAATGTACCTGGCAAATACTTCACCATTCTGATTCTTAAACAGTTTATAGTTTGCATCAAAGGATTCATCAATGATAATAGGATTAGCACAAGTGAAGCCAGATAGATTGGATGGATCTGCTGAGGATTCCTTTGCAGCAACCCATGTGGTTTTGGGGTACTGCTCAGGTTTCCAGTAAGAAGAGCCATCTGCATTGATTTTCCTCACGAACCCAACACCCTCTTTCCTAGGGTTTCGGTTCAGAATCTGCTTCTTGAGGACATCACATAATGTCTGATGTCCTTTGAGACTTTTGTACATCCCTGTTTCAAGCAATGTCTTCAACCTAGCATTCTCATCAGCAATAGCAGTGGTATCCTCAGCAGAGGGGTTAGTTACCACTTCAACAGTTGAAGATATTGCAACAGCAGTAGCCGTGGAACATTCAGCAACAGAAGTAGCATTATCACGCTCAATGCATCAAGATCTTTCTTCCTTTGAAGATAATCATAGGAAAGCTTTTCATGAGTTGTTGAGAGAGTATCATGACAATCTTCAAGTTCCTGATACTTAACATGAAGATTTTTTATGTCTTCAATTAAGGATTCAGATCGAGTCATTTCAGCACCCAACAGATCATCGCTTCTGTCTAACAGTTTTTGAATATGTTCCATGGCTTTCTGTTGTTCAGTGGCAATTTTAGCAAGTGTTTTGTAGCTGGGTTTTGAATCACAATCAGAGTCATCGTCACTTGATGTTTGATAGTGAGTAGTGCGTGTGTTTACCTTGGCACCGCGTGCCATGAAGCAGTAGGTAGGAGTAGAGTCATCCTTGTCATTTGCATCGGTGTTGGTGATGAAGTCATTGTCTTCAGTGTTGAAGATGGACTTGGCGACGTATGCTGTAGCCAGACTCGCAATGCCAGAATCAGACTCCTCCTCAGACTCCACCTCTGCCTCCTCAGAAGCGGACTCCTCCTCTGAATCCATTTCCTTGCCAACAAACGCACGAGCCTTGCCAGTTGAGCTCTTCTTGTGTGATGAAGACTTTGAGGAAGACTTGGAAGAAGACTTTGAGTATTTCTTCTTCTTGTCGTCAGAGTCATATTCCTTGCTCTTCTTCTTCTTCTTTCTGCTCTCATTGTCCCACTGTGGAGACTCAGAGATGAAGTGTTCAGTTTTCTTGCACTTGTGACATGTTTTCTTCTTGTAGTCATGAGCAGAAGCTTCATCATTCCTTGAGCTTGATCGTGAAGACTTTCTGAAGCCTTTCTTCTTGGTGAATTTCTGGAACGTCTTCACTAGCATTGCAAGTTCCCGTCCAATGTCTTCAGGATCATCAGAACTGCTGTCAGATTCTTCTTCAGATGAGGACACAGCTTTTGCCTTCAAGGCACGAGTTCGCCCATAGTTTGGACCATAGATATCTCTTTTCTCAGAAAGCTGAAACTCATGTGTGTTGAGCCTCTCAAGTATGTCAGACGGATCGAGTGTCTTGAAGTCTGGACGTTCTTGAATCATCAGGGCTAGGATGTCAAACGAACTGTCAAGTGATCTCAGCAGCGTCTTGACGATTTCATGTTTGGTGATCTCAGTGGCGCCGAGGGCTTGAAGCTCATTTGTGATGTCAGTGAGCCGGTCAAATGTGTGCTGGACATTCTCATTGTCATTTCGCTTGAAGCGGTTGAAGAGATTGCGAAGAACACTGATTCTCTAATCTCTCTGGGTTGAGATGCCTTCATTGACTTTGGAGAGCCAGTCCTAGACCAGCTTGGATGTCTTCAAGGCACTCACACGGCCGTATTGTCCCTTGGTCAGATGACCACATATGATATTCTTGGAAATAGAGTCCAGTTGAGTGAACTTCTTGACATCAGCAGTAGTGACACCTTCTCCAGCCTTGGGAACGCCGTTTTCGACGACATACCATAGGTCGACGTCAATGGCTTCAAGATGCATGCGCATCTTATTCTTCCAGTAGGGATATTCAGTTCCATCGAAGACGGGGCACGCAGCGGAGACTTTAATTATCCCTGCAGTCGACATAGCTAAAACTCCAGGTGGTTAAACCGAATCACACAAAACAAGGGAGCACCTTGCTCTGATACCAATTGAAAGTGCGTTATATCGACTAGAGGGGGGTGAATAGGCGATTTTTATGAAAGTCTTCAAAACGTGAAGGTTATGAAGACAAACAATACAGATATGCCAATCACTTAAGCAGCGGAAGTTAGATTACACTAGGCAAGCTGTGGTCAAGTATTCAATAGAGTGAAAGCACAAGACAAGTAGCTGCAGTGTAATAAGGATCAGGTAGGAAGAAGTTATGAAGCCAAACAAATCATACAGTTATGTTGTGAAGACAGAAGATAAAGCAAGCATGCAATGGCTTCACAGTGTGTAACAGAAAGTAAAAGGAAGTGAAGATGAAACCAGTGACACGCTGAAGACAATGATTTGTTGGACCAGTTCCAGTTGCTGTGACAACTGTACGTCTGGTTGGAGCGGCTAGGTATTTAAACCAAAGGACACACAGTCCCGGACACCCAGTCCTGAACACGCAGCTCAGGACACCCAGTCCTCACCGTTTTCTCCTTGAGCTAAGGTCACACAGACCTCGCCCAATCACTCTGGTAAGTCTTCAAGGTAGACTCCCAAACCTTCACAGACTTCGTTCACTGGCAATCCACAATTTCTCTTGGATGCTCAGAACGCGACGCCTAACCGGCTGGAGGATGCACAGTCCTCAAGTGTAATAAGTCTTCAGATCACTCAGACACGAAGACTTAAGTGATGCCCAATTTACTCTGGCTCTGGGTGGTTAGGGCTTTTCTCCTCGCTAGGAATTTTCTCTCAAAGGCTTCGAGGTGGGTTGCTCTCAAATGACAAAAGCCGTGCACTGAAATCTGAGCAGCCAACCGTTTATGGTTGTAGGGGGTGGACTATTTATAGCCACTGGGCAACCCAACCTGATTTGTCTGAAATGACCCTGGGTCACTAGGGAACTGACACGTGTACCAACGGTCAGATTTCAAACTCACACGGCAACTTTACTTGGGCTACAAGTAAAGCTGACTTGTCCGACTCTGGACAAGATTTGCTCTCATAGTCTTCGCTCGAAGATATAGGTTTTGAATTAGGCATCACTTCAGTCATTCTGACTGGTTCTCTTGGACCCCACTTAACAGGACGGTGGTTCCTATGACTCAACACAAATGAAATAAAACTACGAAGAATCTAAGTCTTCGAGTTCCATAGGCTTCACGTGGTGTCTTCTCTTGTCATAGTCTTCAATGTGAATATCTTCAAATACCACCATTGTCTTCAATGTCTTCGTACATTTTTAGGGGTCATCTCTGGTAGTAAAACTGAATCATTGAGGGACTTCTACCTGTGTTATCCTGCAATTCTCACAAACACATTAGTCCCTCAACTAGGTTTGTCATCAATACTCCAAAACTAACTAGGGGTGGCACTAGATGCACTTACATAAGTGAAAATGCAACACCGCATGCATTCCTGAGCGGCGTGCCAGACCAATCGTGTGGGGGTGCGACGCGAACACGGCAGGATTTTCCTTTTGAACTCGTAACTTGTAAAATTTGGTTCTGCTCCATGGCGCGACCGATAGATAGAAAATAACGATTTTTCCTAGAGTAATGAGAAGTTTGGTTCTGGCGCCGTTCATGCATGCAGTACGTACGAAAATTATGAAGTTGATGCGAAAGGTAAGATAATTACTGTAGTATCATATACTACTACATGGATTTGACGGAAAGATAAAAATACATACGGATCCATCAACGACATCCTCACGCCCTAGTGCGTCGGGTTACCAACCGACGTGTGAGGAGCAGCGGCGTTGGTGGCGAGCTCAACGTGCTTCTGAACAGTGCTGTCCAAGGTTGCCCTGCAGTCCAAGAAGGCCAGCATCCTATCGTCCTCCTCTTGCATGTAGTAGTCCTTGTGGACGATTTGCGCATAGACGTGGGTGATTATGTCGATGGTGTCTCACTGCGCCAGGCGCTGCGCGGCAAGCGCGACCTCGAGGTGGACATTCTCCGGCTCTACGGCGGGCAGTCGCAGGGCCACCAGTGCGTTGAAGAGGTTGTCACCATAGTGGCCGTTGAGAGTGGCGGGCATCGCAGAGCCTGGGCGCATCGGCTGGAGGCTTACGTCAAAGTCGTCTGCAAGCTTCTTGACGATGGTTAACTTGTCGAGGAAACCGACAAGGACCTCATCGAACAAGGAGACGAAGCTGTCGTCCAAGCGGCCCCTCGCCCTGGCGGCCTCAAGCAATACTACCTGGAGACATTCCTCGGTGTCGGGCCGCAGGCCGGCGTCGTGGACCATCTGGCACAGCCGGCTGATGCTCGCGCTCATCGCCTCCATGGGTCTAGCTTAGCTTCTAGTCAACTGATCTTGCGATTCGAGTGATCACTCTTGCCCTTGGTTATCGTGCATAGGTGCGTAGGATTTCGTACTACTCCTCGGCTCTCTACTACACCTGCCTTTGGCTGTATGATAGGTGGGCCAGCCACCCCCTGGGCCCATGTGTCATTCACCCAAAGGCAGTTGTCGTAAGTCAATGAAGCTATGTCCCCCTCCGTGCCGGTGCAGTATAGTCATCTCACCGGACCTCTTGTTGGGGCCAAACGAGAGAAGTTTGATGTTTACTGGTTTATTGGTCCCCTTTGCATTTTGCGCCAAGTTTTGACCTTTGATTTAACTAATAAAATGTTAATGCATGTAAACAAAACTGTTGTGTAAGTCACCTTATGAAAACCAAATAATCCCAAAATACTTAGTCACGATGCATTAAATCCATCCTTGGTTCTTATTTCGTGACATATCAACCAATGAGAGATGTGGGCCGTGCATGCTTTCAATGACTTGAGACTACCAAACATGACATGTAGTGTTTAGTTCATTGCATGTAATCCTATTAGTACTCTAGTTAGCAAAAAAACATTAAGTTCTCTCGCCGATAGGAATAAAACACCATGTATTTATTTACAGAGGGAGTAGTACATTTTTTGTGACATGCATTACTAGATATTGCTAGTCAAATACTAAAATCCAGATGGACGTGGTAGTACTCCTAAATCCAAACGGTGGTGCTACTAGTACTGGTAGTAGTACTACCAATGTAGTAGTAGGAGTACTAGCACTGTACTACCCGTTGGTCAAATTATTACGTGTTGCTCCTCACAGTGAAGTGACAAGACCCTGCGCCGGAGATGACACCAGAGTATAGGCGCTGTGTTCGGCATACCATAGTCAGCCTCACCGTCTGCAGTCACTATCATCATGGCTGTAGAGCTAGCCTGCTTACAACTAGCCCTGTTCGACATAATTTCCCATGCGTAGATGCCTGTGCATTGCACGGAACACCAAGATTGGGGGTGGACGGCTCCGGCAGCGGCCATCGCGCTAGATTTTTCCATGGCCTTCTAGATGTGGTGGGGAGGAGATAAGGCTGATTGTGAGAGACAAGGGGTTGTTTGTAAATAGGGAACAAGTGCGGGCATCTTTTTGCAAAAATGGAGAAGCTTGGTTTGTATGCGTCAGATCTAGATCCGATGGCTATTGGTGAAACATGGGAGGCACAACATCATCACCAACTCAGGACCTGTTTGATTCACAGGGTTTTGAAAACGCAGGAATAGGACACGGCAATATTACAAGTTTCAAACTGATATTACAAATGTTAGGAGTAATGTTGCGCCTACGAAGAGGGAATTACTAGGAAGTTTATGTAAGAACTTTCGTTACTTTAGGTGGATGCAGCATTATCGTACAAACTAAAGTCCACCGCCCTGACAAGTCACTAATGGACAAATAAGTTTTTGAGTCTCTGGCCACTTGATGTTTCAAAAACAAATTCAGCTTCTGCGGAGACTTTATCATTTAGGCTTAGATGCTTGTGGTGATCAGTACGCCATTCATTGTTGCGCCAGAGAACGCCAAACCTCATTACCTTGAGCACACTTGCCTCCGGAACAAAGAACCTGGCCAATTTAGTCTCAGATCTGCTGCCTCGGTAGTCGATCAAATCAATTTCTATAAGATGGAGATCAAGGCATTCGATGAGATTCTTATAGTGCAGCACATTTTTCACTTTCGGGTCTTTTTTTATCTTCAAAATAAGAGAACATATTAGAGCAGTTGGCTGCATAAGATTGTCGTGTCATCAAGAGGTACCAATATCATTCGCTCATACGATAGGGTTGGCTGGCTAGTGATATTTTTTCACTCTCTCTCTCTCTCTTTCTGTTTCCTCTCATTTAACTAGGAGCACGTGAAGAGCTTGGGCATTTGTTGCCTTCCACTATGTGGTTGATGCCATATTTCGCAAAAGTATGCCACATAATACACATCGATGTCAAATCAAAAGATTTTGGCACCGCTCTCGCGATGTGAGAGAGTTGGCACCGCTGTGCACACAGACCCACATGTATAAACAAATCAATCAAACCAACTACACCAGCCTCTCACTCTCCCAAACAAGTGTTTTTATTGCCTTAGTCCTCTCTCTCTCCCACGCAGTGTTTTTTCATTGCGTGAGTTAATTTGGCACCGGAGCAAAGTAGGTGATCCAGATTGGGGCACCAGGTGAGCAATGGAGGGGCATCGATGCCAAATGCATCACAAGTGAATTTGGCACATGTTTTGGCCTAAATAGCCCACTTTTGTACTCCCTCCGTCCCAAAATTCTTGTCTTAAATTTGTCTAAATACGGATGTATCTAGTTACATTTTAGTGTTAGATACATCCATATCTAAACAAATGTAAGACAAGAATTTTGGGACGGAGGGAATACTACCTCGTATTTAGTATAAAATTTTGACCATAGATTTACCTAAGAAAATGCCAATGCATGTCAATAAAAATTACACCATTTGAAATTATGTTCAAATACGAATCCAATGATATAGTTCTTAGTGACATGCATTAACATTTTGTCAGTTAAATCTATGGTCAAATTTTGATACTACAAAATTGGAAGAGTAAACCAGGACGGAGGTAGTACTTGCTCTTAGGGTAACCATAGAGTTACTGGAGTAGTCTAAGTTACTTTCCACTATGACTAGCCTAGGCTACTATAGTAGTACAGCATAAAAACGATGTAGGTGATCACGTGAGAAAAAAATACTAAAAACATTTCTTTCAATGCAGTGCGTAGATGCAGTTTTGAACACTACACTTGTCATCGTAATTTCGGAAAATTACGAAAAAATTGAGCTACATTGTGATTACCGTTTACTTATAGGAAAGAAGTTTCACCTGGATGAGTAGCTTCTCCGTGCACGGAAAGCATGTAAGGAATCCAACAACTTGATCTAGATTGGGGCCGATAGATTTTAGTGCTAAGATCTTCACTGTGCGCATGGATTGGGTCAAGCTTGTGGGAATCATTTTCTGGAAGATGGTCATAAATACATCAAGAAGAAATTAAAAATGTGAATTTCAAGAAGACGGAGAAGAAGATGAGTGTTGTACCTGAACGATTACGGAGCCAATAAAGAGTTCAGAGAATTTGGCAGACGAGTACACCAACGCTGTCAATTTCGGCACGTCAATGACCCTGATTTTTGTTGGACCTTCTAGATCTGATACAAGCAATCTCTGAAGGAAAGGCGCATTCTCAATGACCATAACGTGGAACAACTGGAGTGATCTCTTCCCAATTGATGTCATGTTGCGGGGCCAGCAAGACACATAAATCCATCGGAGATTCGTCGAGGCGATGTGGAGGCTAATGAACCCATGGATCTGCTCAAGACGAAGGTACTCGAGTGCAGTACAGCTGCGGAGCAGGTGCTCCATAGCCTTCTTCGAGATGACAACGTCGAAGAGGTCGAGCTGCTTGAGTTGAGGGAGAAGAAGGGCGGGCGCGGCATTAATCTAGGGAAGATAGCAGGAGCTGAAGCTGGCACGACGCAGCATTGGCGTGAGGCGGAGCACAGACGGCGGCAGAGAGTGACATCGTCCAGCTTCAAAGCTGAGCTCCTCGAGCTGATCTAGGGCAGGGGATAAGAACCACTCGTCAAACTTGGGTTGGACCTTGCAGTTGGTACTGAACATGCGGATGTCAAGGCGTCTAGCTGGCCCAGGGTGCGGAGAAAGGATCTTGGAGACTGCGGCCATGCATTTGCAATCCCCGTCGCAGAGGCGGCTGTCGACGATGAGGTTGAGGGGGACGCAGCGCTAGAGGGGGCGCCACCACCAGGAGAGCAGGGCGGTCTGAACGGCAGATTTTGTGGGGAGGAGGCCGATGATGACGAGCAGCATGTCGTCGAGGAGGCTGTTGATGAAGTCCGGGCTCGCAGGATGCAGTTTTGGCTCGAGCCGCCTCCGCTTGTTGGCTGCCTCGCCGTCCATCTCAACCGGCGGTGACGCCGGTGTACACGTGTGCTGGTGTGTGTTGTGTGCTGGGTATGCGCAAGTGCGTCCTTCTGTGCATGCCGCCGCGCAGTGGTGAATTGTGCGCGAGTGCGTCCTTCGCGCGCAAGAAGTTTGTCCTCAATGCGCCCTCAATTTACCAGCGTGCGGGGTGCTACCCCGAGTGGTTTCAACTTTGTTTACTTCACCGCGTGTCAGATGGGCCTCTAGTTTACTTATTTTCACCCACCGCCACATGGGCCAGCACACGAAGATACAGAACACGAGCTGACAAGGCAGCATGTGGATTAGTTGACCGGTCAACTGAACAATATACGGAGCTATACGCTGACACAGTGAGCGTATAATCCGTCGGTATAGAGAGTTCGAGTGAGACGGGAGGCCCGTGAGAGATAGCAGAGAGAGAGAGAGAAAGAGCTACTCCCTCCGTTCGATAATGTAGTTCCAACATTTTTTTAAGTCAAACTTTTGAAACTTTGACCAAGTTTATAAAGAAATTACTTATATCTACAATACCAAAGATAAATGATAGTATGAAGTAAGTACATGTTGTGATGAATCTAATGATCGTTCCAGATGTAAATGTTTTTCTCCACATATACCTGGTCAAACTTTTCTGAGGTTTGACTTTTCAAAACATCCATATGTTTATGGACATGACAGGGTCCCTAACTAGAGAGAGAGAGAGAGTGAAAAAAGTGTGTGTGCGTGTGTGAAAGAGACATGGACAACACACGATAAAAGTAGAGAAAAAGCATGCGTGTCTTATGCAAACATATCACACATGCATCTTCGACAACGGAGGCAAGGTGAGGAGATAGTGTGTGGTTGTTTGGAACCGAGAGAGCAAGACCCCTAGCACGTGGCCAAGAGGGGTCTGACAAACAAGGGACAGAGGTCGAGAGAGATGTACGGACAAAATGCAGACATGGGGAGGAGAGAGTGTATGTTTGTCATAGAGAGATCCCCTGGAGATCGTGATGGGACTACATGGGTGGGAGATCGAGTGACAAGGTGTGTGCGCGATAGAAGATGCCTCGAGAGATATCGAGATAGACGTATGGATGGAAGGAGACAATACGTGTGTTCCTGATGGCTAGTAAGAGATAATCATACTTAGGAGGGGGGAGTGCTTGCGCCTATGATGGAGGGATTATGGTACTTAGGGGGGTGCGTGTCACATGGAGAGAGAACAAGGGCAGAGAGTGTTGGATGGGTCTATATGTATAGCGCGAGCGAGACAAGTGTATGTGTGAACCAGGGAGATATAAGGCCAGTTTGGCTTGCGTCCTGAGCATCTTTTGCCTGGCCTGGGGTTGTGGCTGGATTTCATGCACACTTGTTTGGTTGCTACCCTGTGAAAAAGAAAGCCCGCCTGGCCTGGGTTCCCATGCATTTTAATTAGTTTGGCTAAACTCCAGACACTGCAAGTAGCCTGGCCCAGGCGACCGATTTCGAACGCCTGGCCGTGCCTGGTCATGTGGCCACGAGGCTAACAGCAACGTGGATGGATATTAGCAATAAATAATTGATGCATGGATTGATTGATGGGACGTTGATTCTTTGCCTGGCCCAGGCATGAACCAAATGCGTCAGCACCACACAAGCCTAGCGAGGCAGAAATATTTTACATCTCACGTCCACACCAGGCAGTACCGGCCATCAAGGCATGAGGGTCAGGTCATGAACCAAACTGACCAATAAAGTTTGAGAGAGATTGAGGAGCCCCAATAAGGCTGAGTGGTGCGTCAGATAGCTGATAGGGGGAAAGAGATATTCCATCCGCTCGATAATGCAGTGCATGTAAATTTTTTAGAAGTCAAACTTTGGAAACTTTGATCAGGTTTACGCAAATGTTATTTATATCTACAATACAAAAGATAAATCATACAAAACTACATCTCATGGTGAATCTAATGGTATATGTTTGCCGTACTAGATGTAATTCTTTTTCTCCACGTACATGGTCAAACTTTGTGATGTTTGACTTTTCAATAAATCTATATGCTATGGACCGAGGAGAGTGCCTCAGTCGAGACAGATCAAGTGTGTGTGAAGGAGAATGAGTAAGTGTGCAAAAAGAGTATGTGTGTGAAAGATAAAGTGACAACAAATGATAAATTAGAGAGAGTGTGTGTTTTTTCGTTTCTTATGCGAACATATCACGCATGCATCTCTGAGATGGAAAAGCGGGGTGAGGAGATACACATAGATAGCTAGTGTGTGATTGTTTATAACAGAGAGAGACACCCCTGTAGCACATGTCCAATAAAGGTCTGGCCAACAAGGAACAAAGGTAGAGAGGGACACATGGATGGCATGGACGCATGGGGAGGGAGAGAGGGTGTGTTTGTGATAGAGAGATCCCTTCGAGATCGTGAGGGGACTATATGGGTGGGAGATCGAGGGAGTGCGTGCGCGATAGAAAGATGCCCCGAGAGAAATCGAGATAGACCATGCACATGTTTGTGATGGAGACTAAGATTAGCTAGTCATATACATATAGGGGGGACTGGGTGTGCCTACAATTGAGTGAGAGACCATCATACTTGGCTAGTTGGGCATGAGATTGTGTGTGTGCGCGTGTGAGATGGAGAGAGAACGAGGGGGAGAGATAGAGTTTTAGATGGGCCTATCGAGTGCGAGTGAGAATGCATGTGTATGTGTGACCCAGGTGGATGGAGAGTTTGAGAGGGGGGAAGAGCTCCGAGACGACATAGTGGTGCGTGAGAGAGTTACGGGCAAAGAGCCAAGGAATTTGTGTGCGTACGATGAGTGCACCCAAGATATCTAGCTTGGACTAGCTAGAGTATCATACATAGTGTGCGAGAGAGACCTATAGATGGTGTATATATGCATGCGAACTAGAAAGACCCCCCCCCCCACACACACACACACAAAGAGAGAGAGAGAGAGAGAGAGAGAGAGAGAGAGAGAGGGAGGGAGAGGGGCCAACAAGGTTTTTGTGTCGGATGCGTGTAACACAATTGAAGATTGTCGGCGAGAGAGAGAGAGAGAGAGAACAGGAGTCCGGGAGAGGGGGAGGTCGCGTTTTATGCATCAAAGACTGATATAAACCATGTTTCAATATAAACTTGCATTCAAATATTTAAATTGGAGAACATTTTGTCTGCAATCCACACATGAACGGATATATGCGTATATCAAACAAGTTCATTAATTTGACTTTCAACATGTTCATGGAGTACTATAATACTGTACAACATGCTACTCGATTGAGGTGTTCAATTTTGGATTTAGTTCACTATTTTGACCTACTGAACGAGCTATTTCATTGAATCGAGAAATTTCATTTTGGGTTTGATTCGCGTTTTTGAGTGGGTCAACTATTTGTCATATAGTAAATTGCTAGCAACGAGCATGTAAAAACACATTACTCCCGAGCATCATCTCTCCATCTAAAAAAGAAGTGGCAAGCTAATATTTCAAAATTTGATCCAAATCGACTTGGTAAGGTAGACGTGGATGCTCGTTCTCCCAAAATTTGAACGAACCGTTAAACATCCTCTCTGCTTGGTGGAATTCGCCCGAGCAAATAAATGGGAGACGCGAAATTACCGTCCTATGTGGGACACGCATCAATTGGCTCATTGTACATCGAGGGTAGGTTCGTAACTTCATCCAAGCGCGCCTTCTCCTCGGCCGAAATGACATGTGCCGAATAATTCATAAACCATGGTCAGCAAAACACGCTCTCCTCGCCCGAAATAGCTCGCGCCCACTATTTCAAAACACGCTCTCCTCGCCCGAAATCGCTCGCGCCCACTATAGTTCAAAACACGCCCTCCTCGCCTGAAATCGCTCCCGCCCACTATTTGGGGAGAAGCAAAGTTACTCTACTATCCCCGACCCTCAGTACACAGACCCAAGCCTAGAAGCCTATAGGCAAGGGTAGAACTGTAACTCCCCCTCACATTTCAGACAAATGCATCCGTAAGACATGGTTCCACTCCCCTCCCAGTTCCCCCCCCCCCCCCATTCATACCTTGTGGGCGCCAAATCACCTTCTCCCCGGGAAGCTCCCTTCTCCCGAGCCGCGAAACCTCAGCCCCACCTCCATGGCGCCCCCCACCGCACCAATTTCATAGCCACCCTCCTCCCTAATGCCGGAAACGTTGTCCATTTGCCGTCATGCATTGGGCCATGTGCCTCTTACTCCATGCTGCTGGTGTTGCCTCGACGACGGCCGCGTGAACCGTACCGGAGCCGATTCACCCCCGCCGTTGTTCACGGTGTCGGAGCGGCTCAAACTTCGGATCCGTCCAGAGTCTTGGCTCTGCTTCCACGTAGTCGTCGACCGTCGTGACATCACTCTTTCCCTACCACCGGTCGCCACCGCAATCGCGCCGGCCTCACCGACTCGGCAGCTGGACCTGCCTACTTCACCATGCCGCTAGATAGGTCGCACCCTCATCTCAAATCACTTTATTTAGGCGTCAGTTGTCTGAATTTTTATTCTGGGCCAATCGATTCCCAATGGGAAGCAGCACCCCTCGAGGCGGCGGAGCTCCTAGGCTGCCAGTTGGCTGGTGTCTAACGTAAGGGTGCGGGGCCGCAAGTACGCCATAGAAGCAGCGCTTAGATGGCTATCTTTTAGAGTTGCGTGGGTTGAAGGTACTGCCGCCGCCGGATCTGGATGATGGGGAGTCTGTGTGGATTGGCCCGGGGGCGGCGCAACCACGGCAGTGCAGTGGGGCGGGGAGCGGGGTTTTGGCCGGGGCCACGGACGGCGGAGGCAGGCTGCTCTACCGTTGGTCGCTGGCTCTTTGGGGAAGATTCCGAACGGTGTCAGCCGGGAGGCACAAGACGGCCAGCCATCCGGCGTAGATCAGACAGTACCAAAATAAAATAAAATCGTGTGACCCCAATTTACTCTTCCGTCAACAGACGTGTGACCACTCTCGTACCTTGCTGTTGATCTCTTAGTGTATTTCTTCGGATCAAAGAGATATGTCGTTCTTAACATTATGCGTTATCTGCATCTTTAGACACACCGTCTTTTGACTCACCGCAGCTGCTCCAACAAGGGAAGCATACACCATAAGGGAGCTATAGTCCCCACTCAACAGTTCCCTGCATCGAATGGGCGTGCTGACATGGACAGCCACAACAACTGCAGGGCCATCGACAAGTCAGCACATGATGCTCACTCCTATGGATGGCAGCCAGATAGGTTGTACCCTCATCTTACTTGTGTGCAACATTTATGGCTTTGTTATTCATCTAAGCATGGAAAATAGATCATCACATTTCACTGTATATTCATGTTGATCTCTTACGGGTCTTGTTTGGGGGTTAACGTTGTTCCATAGTTCAGCTAAGATACTTGTTCTTTAGGTAACGTTGTTCCATAGTTATCATCCATCAGCCAGTGCTATCCCACAGGCTGGTGATTATAGTATTATACCACTTCTAGTATTACCTATGTTGTTCTTTAATACTTTTGTGTGCCATCTAGTTAATCTTGAGTACAAATGATACATATTCTGTAGCTTTCATATGTGTTCTCCCTTTAGTTTATGAGACATGTTGCTACTAGTTAACCCAGTCCTACTATTTATGTCGTCGCCTACAGGCACCCATTACATAAATCTAACTACTAGTTGTCTTCCATGCATGTCAGATATAATTGCACACACTGATATATCCACAAGAACCTCATGGAGCAATGTAAAGGCCAATAAACTTGATGTCAATGATACCCAATATGATGGAACATGTAAAGGCAGTTCTTTAGAAGACTTGCAGAAAGATGATGAATCCTCTTCACCCCACAAGGTCCTTTCTCTAACTTGGCATGTGATATGGGTACAACATGCGTATAATGCCTGGAGTGTGTCTACTCTGTTGCAATGCCATGTGCTTAGCATGTTGATCATGCATGTAAATATGTCATGCCTTCCTGTTTTTCAGTACCTATTCCATTCATGATAACATGTTTTCAAATTCAAGTACTGTCATTCTACTCTATCGCAATGCCATCTGCTTAATTTGGACATCATGCTTCTGAATATCTTATGCATTGTTATTCATCAGTATGTACTTCATCTGTCTACCATACCATGTTTTTTTACATTGAAGTGTTGTTCTAGTGCTCTGTTGCAATGCCATCTTATTTTCCCAAAAATACACGTGTATGTTGCCTTAGTTATTTCTGTATGTATTCCGCTAGCATACAGTTTTACATTCAACTAGTGTTTTTTTGCTGTGTTGTCCTGTCGTATCCCTAGCTCTTACACCATACTCCCTCCGTCCGGATTACATGTTGCCGAAATTGATAAAAAAGGATGTATGTAGAACTTAAATACGCCTAGACCCATCCATTTTTTGGATGGAGGGAATACATGTCAATATGTCATGCCTTTCTATTCTTCAGTACCTATTCCATCTCTCTACTGTCGCATGTTTTATAATTAAAGCACCATTCTTGTATACAAGGCATGCAAGGGGAAGACGACTATGTTAGAATCTGAAGGGTTACAAACAAGGCCTTTGCAAAAGATCCAAACGCCAGGCGCTAATAAACCAACTCTAGTTTTTATAGATACTGCTCCAACACAGAGAAACCCAACTCCTACTGATAATAAGCAAATTCCAGTGGCCAAAGAACTAGTCCATTCCAGTCCAGCAAAAATATCTCAACTCAATTCTAAGAAGCATGTGTGTATCCTTGCATCATGAAATTTTATAGCATGCTGATCATATTTTCTACAGGTTTCTTACCCATCTCTCTTTTAGAAAATAAGCTTAACAGATAGAAGAATTTCTGCAATGGTATCTGTCATGGGTTTGTCACGGCAGATGTCCTTGTGAAAGGACTTAGTCGTGGAGCCATCGCTATGGGTTAGCTTTAAGGGGTTAAACTAGACAAAGGGACATGGGGAATTTTATACTAGTTCGGCCCCTTCGAGGAAGGTAAAAGCCTACGTCTAGTTGTGATTGGTATTGCTAGGGTTTCGAAGGCCAGGGAGCGAATCCGCTTTGTCTGGCTCTCGAGTTGTTGTCTGTTGTCCTGAACTGCTGTCGGGTCATCCCCTTATATACATGGGCGGCGCCCGTCGGTTTACAGAGTCCCGAGACCGGCTCATAAACGTGTCCGGTTCAGTCTCCACTCTTTCTATCTTACAATACAAGTTTCATACAAATGTCGGTTCATGGCTACGGGCCTTAAACCGGTTCTGGGCCTTGGACCTTTCCTCTTCTGTCTACATGGGCTTCAAGCATAATCAACTACGGATGAAGTTAACCCGGCCTTTCCTGGCCGGTTTACGCCTAGTAGTAATATTCCCAACATTAGGCCCCAGATTGATTTGAACAGGTTCATGTCAATCCTTAGTAACAACTTCATCTTCAACATCTTCTCATAATTTAGTAAACTGCCGTGACATCATCTTCTCGGATCGTGGTAAACCGTCATGACGTCATCTGTTTAAAAACTGTGTATGACATATCTTCATTAATGGGTCTTCGACAATCGAGGCGACAGCTCCACCTTACTTCCAAATTTCTGGCCCCTCGATTTTCGCACCTGACACTTATCCCTTGCCTTTATAAATAGGACCGAGGGGTCATTTTCACCTTTTTTCCCCCTCGTGCCTCTTCGCATCGTCTTCCTTGCGCTGCTCAGCCTCTGGAGCTCCGCCGCCACCGTCGACCGTCGCCTCTGCTCAGACCCTGGCCGCTGCATCACCCTGAACGCACCAGAATACTGCGGCGCCACTGATCTGTTCTAGGGTTTCGACATTCTTCGCAGTTCTTCCGAAGTTCATCAGTGCTGCAGTGTTGTTCTTCCCTGTTCTGCCTTTAGTCAGTAGCTGGACACTTTGTGCTTGACATATCCCTTGCCGTAGCTAACCTTCCATTGTCATCACAAACCCTTATGCACAAAGAACTGATCTAGTCCTTCATAAATTGCTTCGGTTCTGCACCCCTTCTAGATCCAATTATTTTTGCTTTTCTATCTTATCTTAGATCCAAAAAAATTATATGTCACTATGAGATCTGTTTCTATATCCCTGTGAGATATGTTTCTCCTTGCACCAATATAGGCGGTTTAACCTTGTATAAGCAGTCTATGCCATTAGCCCTCTGATAAACCGGAGGAGCATTTTACCTTCATAATTATGCTCCGGTTTAACAGTGTCTGAGTAATCTTGTGCTAGTATTACCTTTTTCTCTTATTGCATTAGTCTCCGGTTTATGCCATTTCACATATCAGTATGTTTCTTACTCCCTTGTCTCTTGCATATAATCATGCATAATTTATAAACCGGCCTTTCATTTTCAGCTTGTTTGCTTCGCAATGGCCAAACAATTCACTGCCTGCAACTGGGCTTGTTCCCGGGTTACTGAGACTCAGTTGAATGAGATGGTTAGCATCGGCTCTCTGCCTAAGAAAACTGCGATCAAATGGCGAGTTCCAGGAACAGAAAATCCTCCAACCCCAAGGCAGGGCGAGGTGGTGGTCTTTGTTGACCATATAGGTCATGGCTTCAAACCGCCAGGGTCAAAGTTTTATCAAGATGTGCTTGCCAGCTTCCAACTTCATCCACAAGATATTGGTCCCAACTCGGTTTCCAACTTATGCAACTTCCAGGTCTTCTGTGAAGTATATTTACAAGAAGAACCAACTACCGAACTGTTCCGGGATTTCTTTCACTTAAACCGGCGCACAGAGTTTGTAAATGGCCCGAACACCGAACTTGGTGGTGTCTCAATTCAAAAGCGGAAATAAGTTGAATTTCCTCATGCCAACATCATAGCCACCCAAAGGAATGGAACCAAACATGGTTTTATTGCAGAGACACTTCACCTGAGGATGAAAATCCCCTCCCCGGCTTTCGTGATCACAGACTATCCAGTACTCACCCAATGCCACAATGTCTGAGCTCTTCAGAAAGGGCGAAATATGCTCCTCAACTCACCAAACTCCGGGCCTTTATGGCAAACGGTTTAATAGGCGTGGACTTTGTGCGTTGTTGGATATCCTGGAGTATCTTGCCACTAAGCCGGTGTCCTAGTTTAATGTGTGAATATACCGGTGAGGTTGATGACCCTCAACGCCATTGCAACATCCAATTATCTGAGGAAGAAGTTACTGAAGGTGTAAAGAAGATTCTGAATGAGTCGGAACTGATTTGTAGTCAAACCGGTCTGAGTCCCTTCTATGCCAAGAACAAACCACCTGCTGTAAGCATTATACTCCCTCTTCATCTCTAATATCTTTAACTTATGCAACCTGTAACCCTTCTTGTTTATATGTAGGGTGATGACCCCTTCTGGAAAAGGAAAACCGTAGAGAAAGCGGCAAAACCGACTGGAGATAAAGCGGTCAAGCCATCCCGCCCAAAGACCAAAGCCGTAAAAGGGACGTCAAAACAGAAAATGGCTGACCGGATTAATATGGAGCTTGATGATGATACTGATGATCCAAAAGTTGAGGTAGAACTTGACTCACTTGGCTCTCTTTTCATGCATCTCATTAACAATGATCTTCCTCAGGAGGACGCAGAAGCTAGTCAAGCTGATGACGTAGAGGTAATTACCCTTTCCTCCGGTTCAGACTCTATGCCAACACAAAAAACTCGCCAAGCAGTCCGGAAAATAAGCTTTTCTCATCCTCTTGCTCACTTGCATCCAACATTTATTTTGAAGACTCAACAGCATGAAGCTCGCCGGACAACCCGACACAGTGGCCAACAGGTCACTTCAGCCGTTTTACCTAACACTCTGGTTCGGAAGCGCCGGTCTGAGGTCTCTCCTACTTCTGACTATTCTTACCCCAAGGCAGGTTATTTCAGACAGCCTCTTAATCCGTCCGATTCAAATTATCAGGTGACACCTCCTTCATCTTCTAGTGAATCGACAGCAACTCAACTTCCTCCTTTGAAAACTGTGGCTGGGTGAGTTGTAAAAACCTTTTCCTTTCAATGCATCATAAATCCTTTGAATAGGATGTTAATCCTTTTTTATTCTGTTTGCAGGGCCAAAGCCAGACCCAGCAAGAAAGCTCGGGTCACCAATCCGCCAGAAGACCCTGTCACCGAAGAAGAAGAACCAAGAGGTGAACCGGAAGACCCCCATCCTGAAGCTACTTTTGATGATCCACCCCTTGAAGGCCAACATACTGATGAACCAACAGATGCTGAGCCTGCCGCACCCGATACTGAACCGGCAGAGCCAATCCGGGCTAGTCCGGTGAAAGACACTGAAATTACAGCATCATCCACCAAAAATCCTGAAGGCCAAGGTGACGATGTTATTATTACTGGAATAGGCCACAGCTCTCCTGGCCATCCCATCATTTTAGCTTAGCATAGTGCCAAAGAAGAGCAAGCTGCCCGGGATAAAAGTAAATGGAGCAGCGACTTATCAAACTATGCTCATCTTAACGCTGATGAGCTTCATTCTGGCTTCTTGAACCGTCTGCAGTCAAACCGGGATTATGAAGCCGGCTTGGTGAACTTGATGAAAGAGCGATATGAGGTAAATTCCTCTCCCTTTGTATATTGATTTATAGCTGAAACACTATCTCAAGTAGCCCCCAAGGGCTGTTTTATGATTGTTAATTACAAACCGGGTCTTTGTAACACTTTAAGCATCTCATCATTGATCCTTGCAATGGCAGGTCGCTAATAATAGATAAGACTCATCTTGAAAAAATGAGATAACTTTCTGCAGCATAGCCCCCAAAGGCCGGTTTAGCTTGGCAAGTTAATCCGGTTTTTAATCCACACATCCCTTTTAGAACAGACGCACATTAGCCCCCAAGTGTCAAGGATAATGCTTGCATTGTTCTGGAGACTTGTATAATGTGTAGTACTTGAGAGCAAATAGGCATTAGCCCCCAAGTATGAAGTGCATAACTTTGTTATACGCTTTGTACTTTAGCATAGATATATGTTGTTTGTTTAACATACCTTCAACGTTGCAGGCTGAACTGAGAAACAAAGATGCCCGAAATTCTGACTTGCGAGAAAATGTAAAGTCACAACAAGTCGAGGCTGCAAAAGCCAAAGAAGAGCTGACCCAGGCCCTGGCCGGAATGGAAAAGCTGAAAGAAACCTTCAACCAAGAACGTGCTGAATGGGAAACCGAGAAATTCGGTTTAACCAAAAGAGTTGTAGACGCCGAGGCAGCTCTGAAGCCAGTGGTTGAAGAACTAGCCAGTTTGAAACGCCAAATCAATGCTATGACTTCTGCTATCTTTGGTAAGTGTCTGCTTATGTATGTTGCGCCAGTCGATGAATCTTATAACTGACCAAAATGTTGATAAAATCTTTGGCAGGCACTCGGATCGCTCATCTTGGTACAGATATGCGGATTAAACTCAAAGCGGCATATACATTGGTTGAACAGCTATACTCTGGGTCTCAATGGGTTATTAGCATGGCAGCTTATAACAAATCGGCTCCAACTTTGATTAAGGAAACCCTTGAGAAGCTGGGCATGTTACCAGCCCGTATTACCGAGTTGAAGAGAGCAGCTGCCCGAGTAGGAGCTTTAGCCGCCCTTATTCGAGCCAAAGCCTGGATTCCAGACCTTGAAGTGGAGGATATCATCAAAGGATACCCAAGCGTCAAAGAAGACGGTTCAAACTTCGACAATGATGATCTTCGGTGGCTGACCAAACAGATGCGGCCAGCAGCCAGCAAATTGGCTGAGGATACCGATTTGTCCCATTTTCAACCGTTTTATGATGCAGAAGGGAAAAGACAGCCGGCCGACATCCATGAAGTCGAAGAACTTGTGCCTCCAATTCGTAAGCACACTTACGCTCCTGATATTAACCCTTCCAATCTTATCCATGAGGAAGCAGTGTTTTAAGCGTTAACTGGAATTGATTGGTCAATGGCTGATTTCCAGTGTCTAGGGAGGGATGAAGAAGGGCCTACACCAACTGACCCTCAACCGTCAAACCATTGCAATGAAGAGTCATGATCCGGTCGCCGGTTTATATGGCTACTATGAAAAACAATGATACTGTTTGAGCCGCTTTGAAGCTTCATGTAATAGGATAGCTGAAACTCCGTTTATCTGCCATGCCATCGAGCATGTTTCGTAATACTTTGTGACAATCCGTGCCGCCCTTTGGGATGTATTTATGCATAACCCATGATGAATTGCGTTCCTGAGTACAACAACTTAAAAGTATCTAGCGGTTTATCGCTAGACGTGTCATGATGTCCAAGAAGTATATGGTACCTAGATGAATAATCAAGTGTTTGTACAAAAAGTAATGTACAGAACATACCTCATTGGTTGACCAAACGTGTATACGACAAAGGTGTTAATACCAATCCAGAATGTTGATAACTCCATCTTCATAATACCGGTCTATATATTAAACCGGACCGGGATAACCACCATATTTTCTTTATAACACTAGCGATTTAGTCAAACCAGACCAGGTCAATGAACATTGATTTATAATTGATCATGTGCCCACAACTTGTAGTTGAGAAGCAAGCCGGGTCAAGGACGCCGGTTTATCAAAAAATACTTATGATTTTCAACAAACAAAAGTCAAACAGGAAAATATGCAAGGCTTTTTACGAGCTGCCAGGCTCCAAATCGAGGCTTTTCATGGGTTGCCGGGCCTCTGAGTTAAACCATTTAACAAAGCCTTTTAAGATGGGCCTCCAATTAACCAATCATCATTTTAACTGTGACAAGTTCAGGGTCTGTAAAAGATTTACTTGTCAAATGTTTGATGGGTCATACCAGGATTACCTGGACAGGAGTGGCTTACTTGATCAAGGCAGGTTAACCCAAGTTTTTAGGTGAATACACCAGGCTTCCAAGCCGTGGCTTGATAGCCAATTACGAGGGTCCTTTCAAACTCTTTGTTGCTTTGCAAAAAGAGGCCCCAAGTAACTTTGTGAGCGACGCTCAGTGTGTGCCCATGTTTGAGTCTGTACTGTGTACAACACTCTCTTTGGCTCCACAAAATTTTCCCTTTGTGGCTTAAATGCCTATCAAGAGGTGTAGCTATGGTGTGAGGACAACCAAGCCCCCTAGTGATATCCCTTCGTGGTTTAAAAACTGATCAAGAGGTGTAGCTGCAGTTCAAATATGACCAAGCCCCTAGTGATTTTCTTTGTATCTATGCAGCTGCTAAAGCCGGATTAACAAAAACTCCGCTTTGTCAGTTAACTTGTAAAAGCACACACAGGATATAAAAAGAACAGATACCCTGCTTAAAACGGAGGCTCCGGTTTATTATATGATATATACACTGTCATAAATATGTACATATGAAGAGCCTATGGCTTCAAGTATAGTAAGGCCGAAGGAGAGCTATGTTCCATGGCCGCTTGGTCTCCTCCTCTGATTGACGTGAGTCTTTATGCTCTCGAACATCAATGAGGTAGTAAGATCCGTTGTGCAGATTTTTGCTAACCACAAAGGGTCCTTCCCAAGGTGGGGATAACTTGTGCATATCAGTCTGATCCTGGATGAGCCGGAGCACCAAATCACCTTCTTGAAAGGTTTTGGTTTTAACCCGGCGGCTGTGATAACATCGGAGATCTTGTTGATAAATCGCTAATCGTGCTGCTGCAAGATCACGCTCTTCATCCAACAGGTCCAGTGAATCCTGACGTGCTTTCTCATTATCAGCTTCAACATAAGCTGCCACACGGGGCGAATCGTGACGGATGTCACTAGGAAGAATCGCCTCCGCTCCATAAACCATGAAGAAAGGTGTGTAACCCGTAGACCTATTGGGTGTGGTGTTGATGCTCCATAACACAAAAGGTAGCTCCTCAACCCAACAACCCGGCGCCGCTTTAAGGGAACCATAAGCCTTGGTTTGATACCCCGTAGAATTTCTTGATTTGCCCTTTCTGCTTGACCATTAGATTGGGGGTGAGCCACCGACGCTAGATCAAGCCGAATGTGCTCACGTTGACAGAATTCTTCAATCTCCCCTTTTAACAGATTAGTACCATTATCTGTTATAATGTTGTGTGGAAAACCAAACCGGAATATCACCTTCTTGATGAATTGAACCGCCGTGGCTGCATCACACTTGCTGACTGGCTCTGCCTCCACCCATTTAGTGAATTTATCAACTGCTACCAACAGGTGGGTCTTTTTGTCCTTAGAACGCTTGAAGGGTCCAACCATATCAAGCCCCCAAGTTGCAAACGGCCACGTAATTGGAATCATCCGCAACTCTTGAGCCAGAACGTGCGCACGGTGGGCAAATTTTTGACATCCATCACATCTTTTGACTAAATCCTCCGCATCAGCATGTGCCGTTAACCAGTAAAAACCGTGGAAAAAAGCTTTGGCAACCAACGACTTTGAACCGGCATGGTGACCGCAATACCCTTCATGGATTTCTCGCAAAATCTCACAACCTTCTTGAGGAGAAACACAGCGCTGAATTGCTCCTGAAACACTGTAACGATGTAACTCCCCATTGAGTATGGTCATGGACTTGGAATGCCAGATTATCTGTCGAGCCAATGTTTCATCGTCTGGTAACTCGCCCCGGTTCATGTAATCCAAATATGGGATCGTCCAATCCTGTATGGCATGCAGAGCGGCCACCAACTGAGCCACCGGATCAGGAATAGCCAAATCTTCTTCGGTTGGTACTTTGACTAACGGATTGTGCAACACATCAAGAAAGACATTGGGCGGGACCGGTTTACGTTGGGAACCGAGACGACTTAAAGCGTCCGCCGCTTCATTCTTCTGCCGGTCTATATGGTCCACCTGATAACCTTTAAAGTGACCAGCCACTGCGTCCACCTCTCGCCGATATGCAGCCATGAGTGGGTCCTTAGAATCCCAAGTGCCAGACACCTGCTGAGCCACTAGATCTAAATCGCCGAAGCACTTAACCTGGCTCAAATTCATCTCCTTAGCCATCCGAAGACCGTGGAGCAAAGCCTCATATTCAGCTGCATTGTTAGTACAAGGGAACATTAAACGGAGGACATAACAAAACTTGTCACCTTGTGGGGAAGTTAGTATGACTCCAGCCCCCGAGCCCTCCAACTATCTGGATCCATCAAAATGAATAGTCCAATATGTATTATCTGGTTTCTCTTCAGGTGCATGTAACTCCGTCCAATCATTGATGAAATCCATGAGTGCTTGGGATTTGATCGCTGTGCGAGGTATATATTTGAGCCCATGAGGTCCAAGCTCAATAGCCCACTTGGCAATCCGGCCAGTTGCTTCTCTGTTTTGAATGATGTCGCCCAGAGGAGCTAAACTGACCACTGTGATAGGATGGCCCTGAAAATAATGTTTAAGCTTCCAGCTCACCATAAACACCCCATATACCAGCTTTTGCCAATGTGGATACCTCTGCTTTGACTCAATGAGCACCTAGCTGATATAATAAACCGGTCGTTGAACCCGATATTCCTTGCCAAGCTCCTTGTGCTCTACCACAATAGCTACGCTAACAGCGTGGGCATTAGCAGCAACATATAATAATAATGGCTCTTTATCGATCGGCACTGCAAGCACGGGCGGTTCAGCTAGCTGCCTCTTCAGATCCTCGAACGCCTTATCAGCTGTCTCGCTCCAGACAAAGTTATTTGTTTTCTTGAGCATCTGATATAAAGGGATGGCCTTCTCTCCAAGGCGACTGATAAACCGGCTCAAGGCTGTAATCCGGTCTGCCAGACGTTGAACATCGTTAATACACGCCGGTTTAGCCAAGGATGTAATTGCCGCAATCTTTTCTGGATTAGCCTCAATGCCTCTGTTTGTACCAGAAAGCCTAAGAGCTTGCCTGTCGGGACACCGAAGACACACTTCTCCAGATTGAGCATCATCTTGTAAACCCGGAGATTGTCAAAGGTTTCTCCTAGATCATCTATCAATGTCTCCTCCTTTCTGGACTTGACCACAATATCATCCACATATGCATGAACATTGCGCCCAATTTGTTTATGACGGCAGTTCTGAACACATCGCTGGTAAGTTGCCTGGGCACTCTTGAGTCCAAACGGCATGGAAACATAGCAGAAGGCTCCAAAGGGAGTTATGAAAGTTGTCTTCTCCTGGTCCTTAACCGCCATTTTGATCTGATAATAACCAGAGCAGGCATCCAGAAAACAAAAACAGTCACAATCCGCCATAGCATCAATTATCTGATCAATGCGAGGGAGAGCAAAGGGGTCTGCAGGGCAAGCCTTGCTTAAATCTGTGTAGTCCACACACATGCGCCAAGTGCCGTTTTTCTTAAGAACTAGCACCGGATTGGCTAACCACTCTGGATGAAAAACTTCGACAATAAACCCAGCAGCCAACAGACGGGCTACCTCTTCACCTATAGCCTTACGTCTCTCCTCATTGAAATGGCGGAGGAACTGCCAGACCGGTTTGAACTTAGGATCAATGTTGAGTGTGTGCTCAGCGAGTTCCCTCGGTACACCTGGCATGTCAGAAGGTTTCCATGCAAAGATGTCCCGATTCTCACGGATAAACTCGATGAGCGCGCTTTCCTATTTGGGATCCAGGTTAGCGCTGATGCTGAACTATTTGGATGAATCGCCAGGAACAAAGTCAACCATCTTAGTGTATGTAGCCGATTTGAACTTCAACGCTGGATCATGTTCCGTAGTTGGCTTTTTTAAAGAGGTCATGTCTGCCGGATCAACTTGCTCCTTATAGAATTTCAGCTCCTCCCTGGCACAAACCGACTCAGCATAAGCCGCATCACCTTCTTCACACTCCAAAGCAATCTTTCTACTTCCATGTACTGTGATAGTCCCTTTATGACCTGGCATTTTAAGCTGTAGATAAACATAACATGGCCTTGCCATAAACTTAGCATAAACCGGCCGCCCAAACAAGGCGTGGTACGGACTTTTGATCTTTACCACCTCAAATGTCAATGTTTCTGACCTTGAATCATAGTCATCTCCAAAAGCTACCTCCAAAGCTATCTTGCCAACAGGATATGCAGACTTACCAGGCACCACACCATGAAAGACTGTATTTGACGGTTTAAGATCCTTATCTGTCAACCCCATACGACGGAATGTATCATAATACAAAATATTGATACTACTTCCCCCATCCATGAGCACTTTAGTGAACTTGTATCCCCCAACTTGAGGGGCTACCACCAGGGCCAAATGACCTGGATTATCAACCCGGGGTGGGTGATCATCTCTACTCCACAAAATAGGTTGCGCAGACCAGCGTAAATACTGAGGTACTGCCGGCTCAACAGAGTTTACTGCCCTTTTGTGAAGCTTCTGATCACGTTTGCACAAACTAGTAGTGAAGACATGATATTGCCCGTTGTTCAGCTGTTTGGGATTGCTTTGATAACCCGACTGCTGCTGCTACTGCTGACTCCCCTGATGGTTGTAACCTCCCTGGTTACCTTGGTGCCCTTGATTGACGTGTCTGGTTTGGTTGCCTGGAAACCCTGAACCGGAACCACTACCTCCGTAACCCGGCCCGTGGAAACCTCCTCCTGGCCCGCCGGGTGGGCCGTTGTCATATTGGAACATATTGGAATTCTTGAAATCCCGCATGATATAAGAGTCCTTCCAAAGATGTGATGCCGGCTTCTCCTTCGATCCATGCTTTGGACAAGGCTGATTTAACAAGTGCTCCAAATTGTTGCCTGAACCGCCGCCCCTCTGGGGCTGCTTGCCCTTACGGCACTGGCCATTCTCCTGCACATTGGTATTTGCAACAAAGTCCAAGCTACTGTCGGCCTTGCGCTTACCACTGTTTCCATGCCCTGCCGGACTATGTTGCTGACCTTTGGCATTGTCGTTCTTCTTACCTTTCTCCGGTTTGTCCTCCTCTGAATCCGGATCCTTGGTATTATCTGAATCGGCGTTCCAAAGCGTCCATGAGTGTTGACATATCATTGCAGTGACGTTTGAGCCTTCCCAATTTCTATTTTAGTGGTTTGAAACGACAATTGCCCTCTAATGTTAAAACTGCAGTGTCTACATTGATACGATCTGATGAATGCAAAATTGCTGAGACCCGTTTGACCCAATGGGTCGTGGACTCCCCTTCCTCTTGGACACAAGCGACCAGATCCACGATTGACATCGGTTGCTTACACGTATCCTTGAAGTTCTGGATAAACCGGTGCTTCAATTCGGCCCATGATCCAACAGAGTTGGTCGGCAAGCTCTTCAACCAAGTGCGAGCTGTCCCTTCCAACATCATGGTGAAATATTTAGCATACACTGCCTCATCCACATCTAACATCTCCATTGCCATCTCATAGCTCTCCACCCACGCCTCTGGTTGCAAATCGGCGGTGTAATTTGGTACCTTATGAGGTCCCTTGAAATCCTTGGGCAGTCTCACATTACGCAAAGCGGGGGTTAAACACAGCACCCCTAAGGAACTAAACATCACTCCTGGCTCCACGGAGGCGTGGGGTGAACCGGAGTATGCTGTCGTGCTTCGTTTCGAGCTGCCAACTCGGCCTCCCGACGTGCGCGGCCATGGTCCACAACATCTTGCGCATTAGCGCCTCCCCCGGCCAGGTTGTTCCCTCATGGTGAAATTCGGCGACATGCACTACTGGACACGGCCGGTTCGTCCTCCACGTGTCTGCTATAACTCCGGCTTGGACGGGGAGTGGAATGAATCCTCTCACGACTATGTGAATACGCCTGCTGTTGATTTAGTGCTGTCTGAAGGAGATCCCTGGCCCGACGTGCTTCCACTGCAACTGGTGACTTGCCGTCGGTTGGGAGGGCCGCCAGGCATGAAGTGGCGGCCACAATGTTGTCCAACGGGTTGGAATAATGCCCGGGCGGCGTTGATACATACTGTGGCACAACGTTGTTCTGGCGAGGCGGGTCCGTCGTGCGTGGCTGAACCGGCGCTCCTGTTCCCGGCGCCCCCGCCCGGTTTAGTGTGGGTTGGTTACCAGGCCCTGCTCCTGGTGTGTTGAAAAGATTCTGCGGCTCATAAACTGACGGGTGACGTGATCGATACCTTCTTCTCGTGACTTCCGCTGAAGCATTCTGATCCAGTCTAATCTGGTAGGCCTGTGCTTCCAATTCAGCCCGCTCTGTAGCCATCCTAGCATTCTCTGTTGCCAGGTCCGCTTTAGCCTAGGCTATTTGATCTTTTACCTTTGCAATCTCCGCATTGTGCTGAACCCTGGCTGCTGCATCCACCTCCACGGCCATCAACGTTGCCAAAGCGTCGAACAAATCAGACAAGACTTGGGCCGAAGGCGGCGTCGAGCTTCCTGCCCCTGCTGGTGTGGCCGTCGTTGAACCGGAGAGCATTGCTGCGGCGGTAGATGAATGAGGCGCTGATTGTGTGCCAGCCATGAAGATGGCGGCCCGGTTTGGTAGATCGGGGGAATCCGGAATACTGTTGCCCTCGGATCCTCCCTCAATCCGGTCGTCCTGCAACTGGTAAAGTGATTCGGTCTCTCCAGAAGACTCGTCATCAGAACAGACCACGGTCTCTCCATCGGACACTGGTCCGTCCTCGTACCTCGATCCATGGATGACTCCCATGAAAACATGCCTTGCCTCGGGATGAACCGGCGAAGAACTTGCACGCCGAGCCGTTTCTATGATGTCGGTATAGATGTCCGGCTCGGGGGCTGGTTCGCCGATCTTGCTGATGATGACATGAATCCCACCAAAGGGGACCCGGTACCCATATTTGATTGAATTGGCCTCGGGACCCCATCCTGCATTGTCGATGTAGAGCTTGCCGCGATGATTCTTCATCATCCGGCCCACAGCGTATCCCTTAAGTCCATAGAAGCTGCCCTTCAAGAACTCAAAACCATCATGCGATAGCCCCACGGTGGGCGCCAACTGTTGTGGGTTTGTCACAGCAGATGTCCTTGTGAAAGGACTTAGTCGTGGAGCCATTGCTACAGGTTAGCTTTAAGGGGTTAAACCAGACAAAGGGACACGGGGAATTTTATACTAGTTCAGCCCCTTCGAGGAAGGTAAAAGCCTGCGTCTAGTTGTGATTGGTATTGCTAGGGTTTCGAAGGCTAGGGAGCGAATCCGCTTTGTCTGGCTCTCGAGTTGTTGTCTGTTGTCCTGAACCGCTGTCGGGTCGTCCCCTTATATACATGGGCGGTGCCCGTCGGTTTACAGAGTCCCGAGACCGGCTCATAAACGTGTCCGGTTCGGTCTCCACTCTTTCTATCTTACAATACAAGTTTCATACAAATGTCGGTTCATGGCTACGGGCCTTAAACCGGTTCTGGGCCCTGGACCTTTCCTCTTCTGTCTACATGGGCTACAAGCATAATCAACTACAGATGAAGTTAACCCAGCCTTACCTGGCCGGTTTACGCCCAGTAGTAATATCCCCGACAGTATCGTTTATGAGGAAAGATTCTTGCAGGAATTCTCTGTGCTCCAATGTAGATGTAAGTACCTGTTGTATATCACTATATTTTTACATCAGCATGTATTTTGTTAATCGGCGTGAATCCAACATTTATCTGATCTAAATTTAGTTGTAGCAAAATGTATGATTAAAGGCCATAATGTTGATTTTTGCAAGGAAAACTGCCTGGTAGTTTTGCATCCTGAGCTGCATGAGTGTACTATCTCATATCAGTGGGTTTGAATACTTTGGTTCTGTAGTGGGTTTTTCAGTGTGCTTTTTTACTATGTTGTCCTGTCGTATCCCTAGCTCTTACATCATACTCCCTCCATCCGGATTAAATGTCATAGAAATGGATAAAACTGGATGTATCTAGAACTGAAATACGCCTAGACCCATCCATTTATTTCCGGATGGAGGGAATACATGTCAATATGTCATGCCTTTCTATTCTTCAGTACCTATTCCATCTCTATTGTAGCACGTTTTGTAACTGAATCACCATTCTTCTATATAAGGCATGCAAGGGGAATACGGCTATGTTAGAATCTGAAGGGTTACAAACCAGGTCTTTGCAAAAGATCCAAACGCCAGGAGATAATAAACCAACTCCATTTTTCATAGATACTGCTCTAGCATAGAGAAACCCAACTCCCACTGATAATAAGCAGATTCCAGTGGCCAAAGAACTAGTCCGCTCCAGTCCAGCAAAAGAATGTCAACTCCATTCTAAGAAGCGTGTGCGTATCCTCGCATCATGAAATTTTATAGCATTCTGATCATATTTTCTACATGTTTCTTATCCATCTCTCTTTTAGAAAATAAGGTTAAACGATACAAGATTTCCTCCATTGGGATCGTATTCGAGGAAAATATCTTGCGGGAATTCTCTGTGCTCCAATGCTGATGTAAGTGCCTGTTGTATATCACTATATTTTTACATCAGCATGTATTTTGTTAATCGGCGTGAATCTAACCTTTATCTGATCTAAAATTAGTTGTAGCAAAATGTTAAAGGTGCCAATGTTGATTTTTGTAAGGAAAACTGCCTGGTAGTTTTGCATACTGAGCTGCATGAATGTACTATCTCATATCACGCACATTACTGAATTGTAGTGCTTCTCTGGTTGCCCATTCATTCATTGTGTCAATGTTGCTTTCGTATTACCTTACCTGGCTGATGATAGTTGTGCCATATTGTGTTAATTTGGTGTAGGCTAGTTGCCCAAATGTTTTTGTGTCAATGTTGCTTTCCTATTATCTGACTTGACCAATGCTAGTGTGTTAATTTTGTGCAGGCTGCTGAAGATAAGAAGACAAACTCTGAAAACAGCAAGGCAACCCCATTGTTTCTTTCCAGTAAATCTAGGCCAGATAATATGGCAATAACTCATGATTAATCTGTTTGGTTCCCGTCCTAATTTATGTTATGATGCAGTGGTCGAGACACTCTCCACTATCAATAATACAAGCCTGCCAAAATCGTCATCTGAATTTGTTCGGTATCCTCTATCTCGAATGCAACGGAATAAATGTATGTTTGTGAACCAATTAATGGCTGAAGCAATGATGGAAATGGTGGATGAATCAGAGGTGCAGAGTCGTGCGACACAACAACTGATCAATGTTTTCAGAGACAGTGTAGCAAAGCAGCAAGAACTTGCCCACATGCTTATGGGCGTCATCTGTGCTGAGGTTGCAGATTGTGACGTTGTAGATGGTTAGGTTCTGCTCATTTATTTGCACTGGCATCAATCTTTGATTACCCATTGGATGTAATTTCCTGTAATATATGCTGGATGTGAAGGAAATATGCCCTAGAGGCAATAATAAAGTTATTATTTATTTCCTTATATCATGATAAATGTTTATTATTCATGCTAGAATTGTATTAACCGGAAACATAATACATGTGTGAATACATAGACAAACAGAGTGTCACTAGTATGCCTCTACTTGACTAGCTCGTTAATCAAAGATGGTTATGTTTCCTAACCATGGACAAAGAGTTGTTATTGATTAACGGGATCACATCATTAGTTGAATGATCAGATTGACATGACCCATTCCATTAGCTTAGCACCCGATCGTTTAGTATGTTGCTATTGCTTTCTTCATGACTTATACATGTTCCTATGACTATGAGATTATGCAACTCCCGTTTGCCAGAGGAACACTTTGTGTGCTACCAAACGTCACAACGTAACTGGGTGATTATAAAGGTGCTCTACAGGTGTCTCCGAAGGTACTTGTTGGGTTGGCGTATTTCGAGATTAGGATTTGTCACTCCGATTGTCGGAGAGGTATCTCTGGGCCCTCTCGGTAATGCACATCACTTAAGCCTTGCAAGCATTGCAACTAATGAGTTAGTTGCGGGATGATGTATTACGGAACGAGTAAAGAGACTTGCCGGTAACGAGATTGAACTAGGTATTGGATACCGACGATCGAATCTCAGGCAAGTAACATACTGATGACAAAGGGAACAACGTATGTTGTTATGCGGTCTGACCGATAAAGATCTTCGTAGAATATGTAGGAGCCAGTATGGGCATCCAGGTCCCGCTATTGGTTATTGACCGGAGACGTGTCTCGGTCATGTCTACATTGTTCTCGAACCGTAGGGTCCGCACGCTTAAGGTTTCGATGACAGTTATATTATGAGTTTATGAGTTTTGATGTACCGAAGGAGTTCGGAGTCCCGGATGAGATCGGGGACGTGACGAGGAGTCTTGAAATGGTTGAGACATAAATATCGATATATTGGACGACTATATTCGGACATTGGAAAGGTTCCGAGTGGTTCGGGTATTTTTCGGAGTACCGGGGTGTTACGGGAATACGGGAGAAGAAGTATATGGGCCTTATTGGGCTTTAGGGGAGAGGGAGAGGCAGGCCGCGAGCCCCCCAAGGCCTAGTCCGAATTGGACTAGGGGGAGGGGCTGCGCACCCTCCTTCCTTCTCTCCTCTTTTCCCTTGCCTTGACTCCTACTCCTACTACATGGAAGGACTCCTAGTTGGACTAGGAAAGGGGGAATCCTACTCCTGGTGGGAGTAGGACTCCCCTAGGGCGCGCCATAGAGAGGGCCGGTCCTCCCCTCCTCCACTCCTTTATATACGGGGGCAGGGGCACCCCATAGACACACAAGTTGATCATCGTGATCGTTCCTTAGCCGTGTGCGGTGCCCCCCTCCACCATATTCCACCTCGGTCATATTGTAGCAGCGCTTAGGCGAAGCCCTGCGATGGTAGAACATCAAGATCGTCACCACGCCGTCGTGCTGATGGAACTCATCCCCGAAGCTTTATTGGATCGGAGCCTGGGGAGCATCATCGAGCTGTACGTGTGCCAAGAACTCGGAGGTGCCGGAGTAACGGTGCTTGGATTGGTCGGATCGGGAAGACGTACGACTACTTCCTCTATGCTGCATCAACGCTTCCGCTTCGGTCTACGAGGGTACGTAGACAATACTCTCCCCTCTCGTTGCTATGCATCACCATGATCTTGCGTGTGCGTAGGAAATTTTTTGAAATTACTACGTTCCCCAACAGGATGTGCAACGTTATTCCCTGTATGTCGTACCTTTGCTTGATCGGTTTTGGTCCTGTGCATAATTGCTCGTCATAATGGGCTCAAATTATCTAATTTGGCCTAAAGACATGAACGAACTTTAGTGGGCCCATTAAGTTAATAGGCCGTTACTAGGCCAAAAGTTAATGGTCGGCCCTCTTACCTCCCGGGTCGTTAACAGGTCGTTACTAAGTTTGGGCTACATATGGTCCAACTATACTGTAGGCCTTTAGCAGGCCGAAAGAGATAGCAGGCTTGTACTGGACCATGAAGAGCATGGGCCACTAAGAGGCCGAAAGTCAGGTCGTATTATAAACGGCCCAACTATGTTGTGGGCCTTTAGCAGGCCGAAAGAGAAACCGGGCTGGTATTGGACCATGAAGGGCATGGGTCATTAAAAGGCCAAAACTAAGGTCCGACTATAAATGGCCCAACTCATTTATGGTCCGTTAATAGGCAGAAAGGCACACAGGGCCGGGAATTGGCCCAACACTTAAATGGGTCGCTAAAAGGCCAAAACTTAGGTCCGAATACAAATGGCCCAACTGATTTATGGGCCGCCAATAGGCTGAAAGTGACACTAGGCCAGAAATTGTACCAACACTTAAATGTCCCGCTAAAAGGCCGAAACTCAGGTCCGACTACAAATGGCCCATCAGATTTACGGGCCGTCAACAGGCTGAAAGACACACCGGGCCGGAAATTAGCCCAACATTTAAATGGGTCGCTAAAAGGCCGAAAGATGTACATCCTGAAAATTGGCCCATCCATTAAATTGGTCGTTAACAGGCCGAAATCTCATTGGGCTGATATTGAGCCCAAATATATAGCGGGCTGTTAACGGGCACAAACTGACGATGGGCTGCAATGGTGTCAAATCTTTAACGGCCGTTGACGGGCCGAATTGGCACATCTCGTATGGGCCGTGGGCTTAAATGGACCTGACACGAGCAGGCCTTATATGGGCCGGCCTGCTAATTTTTACTAGGCCGGCCTTTTTCACCGGAATGGGCCACTGTTGGGTTGTGCCACATGTTGACCTATCATAGGCGCCTCCTGTCCAATGAGTGGATGACATCTGTCCCAACGGTGAGGCAACACGTGTTTCCTTCGGCCAATCAGAATTTTACACGTGGAAATTTCCCATTGGTCAGGGCTGTAACGGGTTATCGGATCCAAAATCTGACCCGATAGCTTAACGGCGTTCCGTTACGGTGGATGCCACGTGTCGGTCACCCTTGACGAAAGCACTTCTGTGACGCACGATTTATCATCATGGAAGTGGACACTTCCGTGATGATAATTTTGGTAATGTCATGGAACACTTCTATGACAACGCAGGTATGACTATCTTGATTCTGTCATAAAATCTTCATGGATGTACATGCATGACAAAAAACGTGACCTACTGTGACAAACATGTATCATCACGGAAGTGTATTTTTTTTGTAGTGCGCCGCGGAGGCGATCTTGGGCTGTGAGCTGACTGGACGGTGTCCGCCATCACGGACCGGTTGTGGATCCTGTTGCGCGACTGAGAAATGGCTAAGTTTTGTTCCCCCGCCACCGGAAGCAATGCTCGGATTTGCATCAAACCTCTACCAGCCTCTAAACGGGATGGCTAAATCGACTCTGCTATGTGGGTTGCGGCTGCAAGATTCTGGACTGGTGTGCGATATACCTGAGGTTCAGGCGGAAACAACTGTCGATTCCGTCGACTGGATTCGGGGATCTGCCGACGAGCACGTTCGTTAAGTGAATGTTGGAGATTCTCCAGACATGCGCGCTCAGCCAAGGTGGCGAGGCACATAGTCTCCAAGGCCCAAGCCTCGTAGGTTTCCCCGATGATGGGGGTGTGGAGGGCCTCCACGTTGCGATGATGCAGCTCTTCCCTCTGCTCCAAAGTGAGGGCTTCGGGTGATACTCGTCATGGCCGCGAGACTAACCGCCACCACCATCGCCGCCGCCACTACGACAGAAACCAGGCGGGCTGCACGGCGTGTCGACCATCAGGACCTCTGCCACCGGGTTAATACTCCCGCACTCGGACAGAGTCTCAGCGGAACCAGTTGACAGGTTGAATAGTCTGTAGATAGATTCATCTGGCTCGATTTCCATGACTTGTGGGGTGGCTGACTGCCGAGCCACCGCATGTTTCACCCAGCGTTGAAGCTGCAATCGACCAGATCTCTTACAATGGCGTACAGCTAGAAGGGTGGATGACACGGGAGCCGACCGATACTGGGCCGACGACTGTCGCAGGAGGACGCCGCAGGCACTCGCATGGAAGTGCGCCGCCCCGCGGACGGGAAGGGCCTCGACGTTGAGGGGGGCCTCTTGTAACTAGGCGGAGTCGTCGGCGATGAAGACAAGCGCGCCAAGTCGGATCTCGCGGCCCAAAGCCAAACCACCGTCGGAAACCATGTTGAAGATCGGAAAAAATGCAACCTAACCAGAAGTCGCTAAGACACCCGCCCCAAGGTGGGCGCCAACTGTCGTGGGAGTAAGTCTAACAATAGAATAGGGGGTACGTAGGAGGAGGCAAGGTCCTAGCTACGGTGAGGTTGTGCACGCAAGATTTACGAGTTCAGGCCCTTCTTGGAGGAAGTAATAGCCCTACATCTCAGTGCCCAAAGGCTTGGTCGACTGGATTATGCGTGAGAGTTACAGGGGGTGCGAACCCTTGTGCCAGAGGAGGGGGTGGCTTATATAGAGTGCGCCAGGACCCCAGCCGTCGCCCGTTACACAGGGTTCAATGTACATTAAGACAGGGCGTTACTGATAACGCCAGCTATAAAGAGATATAAATGATCTTAAAGACTGCGGAGTGAACGCCTGACTGTTGTCGTCCTAAGTGGCTTTTAGATCTTCTATACTCTGAGTGGTTTCTTGTATTGTCGAGTGACTTCTTCTTGGTCGAATGGAATTGGGGTATCCGAGTGAGATAATTGCTTGAGAGGATTGCACTCCAAGGTTACTTCAGTCGGTATACTTTGTTGTACTTTGAACGTTCTTGACTCTAGGGTAGTGACCTTGGGTAGGGCGTCTAGGTCAGGCCTAGCAAGAACCGTTCTTACCTACACATCAAAACCACAATGGTGATTTATCAAGTTTGTTGTTTTAACCTTCAACAAGGACCGGCCGCAGTCAAATTCGATTCAACCAAAGTTGGAGAAACAGACACCCGCCAGCCACCTTTATACAAAACTAGTTGCATGTCTGTCGGTGGAACCGGTCTCATGAACGTGGCCATGTAAGGTTGGTCAGGGCTGCTTCATCCAACAATACCGCTGAATCAAAATAAGACGTTGGTGGTAAGCAGTATGACGATCACCGCCCACAACTCTTTGTGTTCTACTCGTGCATATCATCTACGCATAGACCTGGCTCAGATGCCACTGTTGGGAAATGTAGCATGCAATTTCAAAAATTTCCTACGCTCACGCAAGATCTATCTAGAAGATGCACAGCAACAAGAGGGGGAGAGCATCTTCATACCCTTGAAGATCGCAAAGCGGAAGCGTTTATCAACGCGGTTTCTGTAGTCATACACCTTCATGATCCGTCCCGATCAAGTACCGAACGTACGGCACCTCCGCGTTCAGCACATGTTCAGCTCGATGATGTCCTCGCCTTCTTGATCCAGCAAGACGGGCGAAGTAGTAGATGAGTTCCGGAAGCACGACCGTGTGGTGACGGTTGGTGATGAAGAACAATCTCTGCAGGGCTTCGCCAAGCACTACAGAAACTAGACGGAGGATAAACTAGAGGTGACAAGGTTGTCGGCACACAGCATGGTGAATCTTGATGTGTCTTGGGTGCTAGCCCTGCCCCTCTATTTATATTTTGAGCCTTGGGGTCAAAACTTGGAGTAAAAGCATCCTCAAAGTCGGTTTTGCCCGAAAGGTAAGAGTCCTTCTCGGACTCCAGGTCTAGACGCCAGGGTTCCCGGCATCTACCCCCTAGACACCAGGGTTCCTGGCGTCTAGCCTCTGGTCTCCGCAAAACTTACTTTTGCACTTTCCAAAAGCCTCGTGGGCTTTCCCCTTTGGCCCAAATAAAGTGTTCTCGTACCCAAACATTTCGGGAAACATCCGGAACCCCTTCCGGTGAATTCTGGAACCCTTCCAGAGACCAAACACTATTATCCCATGTATCAACCTTTACCTCCGGACCATTCCGGAGCTCCTCGTCATGTTTGTGATCTCATCCGGAACTCCAAACAACATTCGGTCACCAACATACATAACTCATATAAAACTATATCGTCAACGAACGTTAAGCGTGCGGACCCTACGGGTTCAAGAACTATGTAGACATGACCGAGACACCTCTCGGTCAATAACCAATAGCGGAATCTGGATGCCCATGTTGGCTCCTACATATTCTACGAAGATCTTTATGAAGGAAATATGCCCTAGAGGCAATAATAAAGTTATTATTTATTTCCTTATATCATGATAAATGTTTATTATTCATGCTAGAATTGTATTATCCGGAAACATAATACTTGTGTGAATACATAGACAAACTAAACGTCACTAGTGTGCCTCTACTTGACTAGCTCGTTAATCTAAGATGGTTATGTTTCCTAACCATAGACATGTGTTGTCATTTGATTAACGGGATCACATCATTAGGAGAATGATGTGATTGACATGACCCATTCCATTAGCTTAGCACCCGATTGTTTAGTATGTTGCTATTGCTTTCTTCATGACTTATACATGTTCCTATGACTATGAGATTATGCAACTCCCATTTGCCGGAGGAACACTTTGTGTGCTACCAAATGTCACAACATAACTGGGTGATTATAAAGGAGCTCTACAGGTGTCTCCAAAGGTACATGTTGGGTTGGCGTATTTCGAGATTAGGATTTGTCACTCCGATTGTCGGAGAGCTATCTCTGGGCCCTCTCGGTAATGCACATCACATAAGCCTTGCAAGCATTGCAACCAATGAGTTAGTTGCGAAATGATGTATTACGAAACGAGTAAAGAGACTTGCCGGTAACGAGATTGAACTAGGTATTGAGATACCGACGATCGAATCTTGGGCAAGTAACATACCGATGACAAAGGGAACAAAGTATGTTGTTATGCGGTCTGACCGATAAAGATCTTCGTAGAATATGTGGGAGCCAATATGAACATCCAGGTTCCGCTATTGGTTATTGACCGGAGACATGTCTCAGTCATGTCTACATTGTTCTCGAACCCGTAGGGTCCGCACGCTTAACGTTATGATGACAGTTTCATTATGAGTTTATATATTTTGATGTACCGAAGTTTGTTCAAAGTCCCGGATGTGATCACGGACATGATGAGGAGTCTCAAAATGGTCGAGACATAAAGATTGATATATTGGACGGCTATATTCGGACACCGGAAGTGTTCCGGGTGATTTCGGAGAAAAACTGGAGTGCCGGAGGGTTACCGGAACCCCCTCGGGAGAAGTAATGGGCCTTATGGGCCCTAGTGGAGAGAGAGAGAGAGAGAGGGGCAGCCAGGGTGGGCCATGTGCCCCCTCCCCCTCTGGTCCGAATTGGACTAGGAGAGGGGGGCGGCGCCCCCCTTTCCTTCTCCCTCTCCCCCTTCCTTTCCCCCTCCTAGTAGGAGTAGGAAAGAGGGGAGTCCTACTCCTACTAGGAGGAGGAGGACTCCTCCTTGGCGCGCCCCAAGGGCCGGCCGGCCTCCCCCCTTGCTCCTTTATATACGGGGCAGGGGGGCACCTCTAGACACACAAGTTGATCTTCGTGATCGTTTTCTTAGCCGTGTGCAGTGCCCCCCTCCACCATACTCCTCGATAATATTTTAGTGGTGCTTAGGCGAAGCCCTGCGACGGTAGAACATCAAGATCATCACCACGCCGTCGTGCTGACGGAACTCTTCCCCGACACTTTGCTGGATCGGAGTCTGGGGATCGTCATCGAGCTGAACGTGTGCTAAAACTCGGAGGTGCCGTAGTTTCGGTGCTTGATCGGTCGGGCCATGACGTATGACTACATCAACCGCGTTGTCATAACGCTTCTGCTGTCGGTCTACGAGGGTACGTAGACAACACTCTCCCCTCTCGTTGCTATGCATCACCATGATCTTGCGTGTGCGTAGGAAAATTTTAAAATTACTGCGTTCCCCAACAGTGGTATCAAAGCCTAGGTTTTATGCATTGATGTTGTGCACGAGTAGAACACAAGTGAGTTGTGGGCGATATAATTCATACTGCTTACCAGCATGTCATACTTTGGTTCGGCGGTATTGTTGGATGAAGCGGCCCAGACCGACATTACGCGTATGCTTATGCGAGACTGGTTCTACCGACGTGCTTTGCACACAGGTGGCTGGCGGGTGTCAGTTTCTCCAACTTTGGTTGAACCAAGTGTGGCTACGCCCGGTCCTTGCGAAGGTTAAAACAGCACCAACTTGACAAACTATCGTTGTGGTTTTGATGCGTAGGTAAGAACGGGTCTTGCTAAGCCCGTAGCAGCCACGTAAAACTTGCAACAACAAAGTAGAGGACGTCTAACTTGTTTTTGCAGGGCATGTTGTGATGTGATATGGTCAAGACATGATGCTAAATTTTATTGTATGAGATGATCATGTTTTGTAACTGAGTTATCGGCAACTGGCAGGAGCCATATGGTTGTCGCTTTATTGTATGCAATGCAATCGCCCTGTAATGCTTTACTTTATCACTAAGCGGTAGCGATAGTCGTAGAAGCATAAGATTGGCGAGACGACAACGATTCTACGATGGAGATCAAGGTGTCGCGCCGGTGACGATGGTGATCATGACGGTGCTTCGAAGATGGAGATCGCAAGCACAAGATGATGATGGCCATATCATATCACTTATATTAATTGCATCTGATGTTTATCTTTTATGCATCTTATCTTGCTTGGATTGACGGTAGCATTTTAAGATGATCTCTCACTAATTATCAAGAAGTGTTCTCCCTGAGTATGCACCGTTGTGAAAGTTCTTCGTGCTGAGACACCACGTGATGATCGGGTGTGATAGGCTCTACGTTCAAATACAACGGGTGCAAAACAGTTGAACACGCGGAATACTCAGGTTATACTTGACGAGCCAAGCATATACAGATATGGCCTCGGAACATGGAGACCGAAAGGTCGAGCGTGAATCATATAGTAGATATGATCAACATAGTGATGTTCACCAATGAAACTACTCCATCTCACGTGATGATCGGACATTGTTTAGTTGATTTGGATCACGTGATCACTTAGAGGATTATAGGGATGTCTATCTAAGTGGGAGTTCTTTAGTAATATGATTAATTGAACTTAAATTTATCATGAACTTAGTACCTGATAGTATCTTGCTTGTTTATGTTTGATTGTAGATAGATGGCCCGTGCTGTTGTTCCGTTGAATTTTAATGCGTTCCTTGAGAAAGCAAAGTTGAAAGATGATGGTAGCAATTACACGGACTGGGTCCATAACTTGAGGATTATCCTCATTGCTGCACAGAAGAATTACGTCCTGGAAGCACCGCTAAGTGCCAAGCCTGCTGCTGGAGCAACACCAGATGTTATGAACGTCTGGCAGAGCAAAGCTGATGACTACTTGATAGTTCAGTGTGCCATGCTTTACGGCTTAGAATCGGGACTTCAACGACGTTTTCAACATCATGGAGCATATGAGATGTTCCAGGAGTTGAAGTTAATATTTCAAGCAAATGCCCGGATTGAGAGATATGAAGTCTCCAATAAGTTCTGTAGCTGCAAGATGGAGGAGAACAGTTTTTTCAGTGAGCATATACTCAAAATGTCTGGGTATAATAATCACTTGATTCAATTGGGAGTTAATCTTCCAGATGATTGCGTCATTGATAGAATTCTCCAATCACTTCCACCTAGCTACGAGAGCTTCATGATGAACTATAATGGTTGTTCTATTTATATGAGTAATATCTTTTATGGTCATGCACCCTTGAAGAGTGGTCTATTCTTATTAAATCTTGATAGTAGTGACACACATATTCATAATGTTGAAGCCAAAAGATGCAGAGTTGATAATGATAGTGCAACTTATTTGTGGCACTGCCGTTTAGGTCATATCGGTGTAAAGCGCATGAAGAAACTCCATAATGATGGACTTTTGGAACCACTTGATTCTGAATCACTTGGTACTTGCGAACTGTGCCTTATGGGCAAGATGACCAAAACACCGTTCTCCGGTACTATGGAAAGAGCAACAGATTTGTTGGAAATCATACATACAGATGTATGTGGTCTGATGAATGTTGAGGCTCGTGGTGGATATCGTTATTTTCTCACCTTCACAGATGACTTAAGCAGATATGGGTATATCTACTTAATGAAACATAAGTCTGAAACATTTGAAAAGTTCAAAGAATTTCAGAGTGAATTGAAAATCATCGTAACAAGAAAATAAAATTCCTACGATCTGATCGTGGAGGAGAATATTTGAGTTACGAGTTTGGTGTACATTTGAAACAATGCGGAATAGTTTTGCAACTCACACCACCCGGAACACCACAGCGTAATGGTGTGTCCGAACGTGTAATCGTACTTTACTAGATATGGTGCGATCTATGATGTCTCTTACTGATTTACCGCTATCGTTTTGGGGTTATGCTTTAGAGACGGCCGCATTCACGTTAAATAGGGCACCATCAAAATCCATTGAGACGACGCCTTATGAACTGTGGTTTGGCAAGAAACCAAAGTTGTCGTTTCTGAAAGTTTGGGGCTGCGATGCTTATGTGAAAAAGCTTCAACCTGATAAGCTCGAACCCAAATCGGAGAAATGTGTCTTCATAGGATATCCAAAGGAAACTATTGGATACACCTTCTATCACAGATCCGAAGGCAAGACTTTTGTTGCTAAATTCGGAAACTTTCTAGAGAAGGAGTTTCTCTTGAAAGAAGTGAGTGGGAGGAAAGTAGAACTTGATGAGGTAACTGTACCTGCTCCCTTATTGGAAAGTAGTACATCACAGAAACCGGTTTCTGTGACACCTACACCAATTAGTGAGGAAGCTAATGATAATGATCATGAAACTTCAGAACAAGTTACTACTGAACCTCGTAGATCAACCAGAGTAAGATCCGCACCAGAGTGGTACGGTAATCCTGTTCTAGAAGTCATGATACTAGATCATGATGAACCTACGAACTATGAAGAAGCAATGGTGAGCCCAGATTTCGCAAAATGGCTTGAAGCCATGAAATCTGAGATGGGATCCATGTATGAGAACATAGTGTGGACTTTGGTTGACTTGCCCAAAGATCGGCAAGCAATTGAGAATAAATGGATCTTCAAGAAGAAGACTGACGCTGACGGTAATGTTACTGTCTACAAAGCTCGACTTGTCGCAAAAGGTTTTCGACAAGTTCAAGGAATTGACTATGATGAGACCTTCTCACCCGTAGCGATGCTTAAGTCTGTCCGAATCATGTTAGCAATTGCCGCATTTTATGATTATGAAATTTGGCAGATGGATGTCAAAACTGCATTCCTGAATGGATTTCTGGAAGAAGAGTTGTATATGATGCAGCTGGAAGGTTTTGTCGATCCAAAGGGAGCTAACAAAGTGTGCAAGCTCCAGCGATCCATTTATGGACTGGTGCAAGCCTCTCGGAGTTGGAATAAACGCTTTGATAATGTGATCAAAGTATTCGGTTTTGTACAGACTTTTGGAGAAGCCTGTATTTACAAGAAAGTGAGTGGGAGCTCTGTAGCGTTTCTGATATTATATGTAGATGACATATTACTAATCGGAAATGATATAGAATTTCTGGATAGCATAAAGGGATACTTGAATAAGAGTTTTTCAATGAAAGACCTCGGTGAAGCTGCTTACATATTGGGCATTAAGATCTATAGAGATAGATCAAGACGCTTAATTGGACTTTCACAAAGCACATACCTTGACAAAGTTTTGAAGAAGTTCAAAATGGATCAAGCAAAGAAAGGATTCTTGCCTGTGTTACAAGGTGTGAAATTGAGTAAGACTCAATGCCCGACCACTGCAGAAGATAGAGAGAAAATGAAAGATGTTCCCTATGCTTCAGCCATAGGCTCTATCATGTATGCTATGCTGTGTACCAGACCTGATGTATGTCTTGCTATAAGTCTAGCAGGGAGGTACCAAAGTAATCCAGGAGTGGATCACTGGACAACGGTCAAGAACATCATGAAATACCTAAAAAGGACTAAGGATATGTTTCTCGTATATGGAGGTGACAAAGAGCTCATCGTAAGTGGTTACGTTGATGCAAGCTTTGACACTGATCCGGACGATTCTAAATCGCAAACCGGATACGTGTTTACATTAAAACGGTGGAGCTGTTAGTTGGTGCAGTTCTAAACAAAGCGTTGTGGAGGGATCTACATGTGAAGCGGAGTACATAGCTGCTTTGGAAGCAGCAAACGAAGGAGTCTGGATGAAGGAGTTCATAACCGATCTAGGTGTCATACCTAGTGCATCGGGTCCAATGAAAATCTTTTGTGACAATACTAGTGCAATTGCCTTGGCAAAGGAATCCAGATTTCACAAGAGAACCAAGCACATCAAGAGACGCTTCAATTCCATCCGGGATCTAGTCCAGGTGGGAGACATAGAGATTTGCAAAGATACATACGGATCTGAATGTAGCAGACCCGTTGACTAAGCCTCTTCCAAGAGCAAAACATGATCAGCACCAAAGCTCCATGGGTGTTAGAATCATTACTGTGTAATCTAGATTATTGACTCTAGTGCAAGTGGGAGACTGAAGGAAATATGCCCTAGAGGCAATAATAAAGTTATTATTTATTTCCTTATATCATGATAAATGTTTATTATTCATGCTAGAATTGTATTATCCAGAAACATAATACTTGTGTGAATACATAGACAAACTAAACGTCACTAGTGTGCCTCTACTTGACTAGCTCGTTAATCGAAGATGGTTATGTTTCCTAACCACAGACATGTGTTGTCATTTGATTAACGGGATCACATCCTTAGGAGAATGATGTGATTGACATCACCCATTCCATTAGCTTAGCACCCGATCATTTAGTATGTTGCTATTGCTTTCTTCATGACTTATACATGTTCCTATGACTATGAGATTATGCAACTCCCGTTTGCTGGAGGAACACTTTATGTGCTACCAAACGTCACAATGTAACTGGGTGATTATAAAGGAGCTCTACAGGTGTCTCCAAAGGTACATGTTGGGTTGGCGTATTTCGAGATTAGGATTTGTCACTCCGATTGTTGGAGAGGTATCTTTGGGCCCTCTCGGTAATGCACATCACATAAGCCTTGCAAGCATTGCAACTAATGAGTTAGTTGCGAAATGATGTATTACGAAACGAGTAAAGAGACTTGCCGGTAACGATATTGAACTAGGTATTGAGACACCGACGATCGAATCTCGGGCAGTAACATACCGATGACAAAGCGAACAAAGTATGTTGTTATGCGGTCTGACCGATAAAGATCTTCGTCGAATATGTGGGAGCCAATATGAACATCCAGGTTCCGCTATTGGTTATTGACCGGAGACATGTCTCGGTCATGTCTACATTGTTCTCGAACCCGTAGGGTCCGCACGCTTAACGTTATGATGACAGTTTCATTATGAGTTTATATATTTTGATGTACCGAAGTTTGTTTGGAGTCCCGGATGTGATCACGGACATGATGAGGAGTCTCGAAATGGTCGAGACATAAAGATTGATATATTGGACGGCTATATTTGGACACCGGAAGTGTTCCGGGTGATTTCGGAGAAAAACCGGAGTGCCGGAGGGTTACCGGACCCCCCCCCCCCGGAGAGAAGTAATGGGCCTTATGGGCCCTAGTGGAGAGAGAGAGGGGCGGCCAGGGTGGGCCGCGCACCCCCTCCCCCTCTGGTCCGAATTGGACTAGGAGAGGGGGGCGGCGCCCCCCTTTCCTTCTCCCTCTCCCCCTTCCTTTCCCCCTCCTAGTAGGAGTAGGAAAGAGGGGAGTCCTACTCCTACTAGGAGGAGGACTCCTCCTTGGCGCGCCCCAAGGGCCGGCCGGCCTCCCCCCTTGCTCCTTTATATACGGGGGCAGGGGGCACCTCTAGACACACAAGTTGATCTTCGTGATCGTTTTCTTAGCCGTGTGCGGTGCCCCCCTCCACCATACTCCTCGATAATATTGCAGCGGTGCTTAGGCAAAGCCCTACGATGGTAGAACATCAAGATCGTCACCACGCCGTCATGCTGACGGAACTCTTCCCCGACACTTTGCTGGATCGGAGTCCGGGGATCGTCATCGAGCTGAACGTGTGCTAAAACTCGGAGGTGTCGTAGTTTCGGTGCTTGATCGGTCGGGCCGTGAAGACGTACGACTACATCAACCACGTTGTCATAACGCTTCCGCTGTCGGTCTACGAGGGTGCGTAGACAACACTCTCCCCTCTCATTGCTATGCATCACCATGATCTTGTGTGTGCGTAGGAAAATTTTAAAATTACTATGTTCCCCAACACTTTATCGGTCGAACCTTTATGACAATATACGTAATTCCCTTTGTCCATTGGTATGTTACTTGCCCGAGATTCGATCGTTAGTATCTTCATACCTAGTTCAATCTTGTTACTGACAAGTCTCTTTACTCGTGCTGTAATACATTACCTTATGACTAACGCATTAGTCACTTTGCTTGCAAGGCTTCTTATGATGTGCATTACCGAGAGGGCCCAGAGATACCTCTCCGATACTCGGAGTGACAAATCCTAATCTCGATCTATGCCAACCCAACAAACACCTTCGAAGATACCTGTAGAGCATCTTTATAATCACCCAGTTACGTTGTGACGTTTGATAGCACACATGGTATTCCTCCGGTATCCGGGAGTTGCATAATCTCATAGTCAAAGGACTATGTATATGAAATGAAGAAAGCAATAGAAATAAAACTGAACGTTCAATATGCCAAGCTAACGGATGGGTCTTGTCCATCACATCATTCTCCTAATGATGTAATCTCGTTCATCAAATAACAACGCATGTCCATGGTTAGGAAACTTAACCATCTTTGATTAACGAGCTAGTCTATTAGAGGCTCACTTGGGACACGGTGTTTTGTCTATGTATCCACACATGTATCAAGTTTCCGGTTAATACAATTCTAGCATGAATAATAAACATTTATCATGATATAAGAAATATAAAATAACAACTTTATTATTGCCTCTAGGGCATATTTCCTTCATCGTCTGGGCAGGTCAGCGATGGAGGAACGTGGAAGGGGTCATTTTCATCGGCTGGCAGTGACGGTGGGGTTGGCGGGATGGGCAGCCGAAAGTCGATGGAGCGGGTCACATGGATAGTCATGTAAGAATGAATCAATCAACAAGTTAAGCAAGAAGAGGCAAAACTTACGATCTCCATGGATGCCGCGTCCAATGGCTACATTGCCTCCAGCCGATCAACCGCTTACAAAACTTGGTGATGGTGGTCTGGATGGTGTACCATCAATATGCTAATGACTTCACATTGCGTTCATTGATGATGTGCATGTCGTAAGGCGCATTGTGCTTTCGTGCGTGAAATGAACCATACACGCGCTGCCAGAAGAACCCCCTTCTTCTCCAGCCAATGAAATCTGCGGATAAGGCCAACCATGCATCGCTCAACAACTCATCCTCCATGCTCGAGTACCCCTCCATCCTTCATACTCTAAAAAATGACATATATTTTTTTTAAAAAAGGTCAATGGCACTTGACCGAACACCTGCCAGGTGTGGTGTCCGTCATGGACGTCCAAGATAGGGGGCGGAGGGTACATGGTTGCGGGCGAATCCTGGGTGGACGACACCGTAGTACAAGGCGAGCAGGCGTGTGGATGGTGGTTGCAGTCGTCCAGCAATGACTGGGTGTCGGCCAAAGAGGTACATCAGCAGGGTACATGGCTGCGGACGAATCCTGGGTGGATGATACCGTAGTACAAGGCGAGTGGGCGTGTGGATGGTGGTTGCAGTCGTCCAGCAATGACTGGGTGTCGGCCGAAGAGGTACATCAGCAGCATCGGAGGAGGGCACGGATGCAAAGTAAAGGGGAGCAGAGGCGGAGTGGAAGAGAATGGGACCGAGAGGGGGATTTGAGTGGGCCGCGTTGGATGTCAAAACACATCCGAACCGCACGGTCCAAACGGATTAGGGCGGTTTAAAAGTCCGTTTTGGAGATGCCCTAATCAGGCTATGCTTGCAAAACAAGGCTGGATATTACTCACAAATCCGAACTCCTTATGTGCTTTAGATTTGATCTATTCGTCTATTCTATTTTGCTAGTCCGCGTCATTAGTTTAGTTTCTATTTGGATTAAATCTTGTACTCTGTCCGATCCAAAATAGTGTCCTGGCTTTAGTTTAGCTTTAGTTCAAATTTGAACTAAAGGCATAATATATTTTTTTTGGATCGGAGGGAGTAGTAATTTCCTCATATATTCAACAGCCTACACCAGCCGATCCGTGATGATCACTGTCCTGGAGTCTGCAAGCCGTCAATGGTCTAACAGGGACCAAGGGTATTGGGTATCCCATGAACCCGTCAATGGTCCATGATAAACTGGGAACAGACAAGTCATAAAAACATGATACACCGAAGCAACTAATTTGATCGGTTCAGTATCTCTAGTGGCAGCATTGTTGGTTCAGTATCTCTAGTGGCAGCAACTATCACCTGCATATATAACACAATGATGAAGAACTTGGCAGTATATTATTATTAAAAAGCAGAATGGAAATATAATAGTGCTCACTTTATGTATGTGCGCGAAAGAAAAAAAACCTGGTCTTCTGTTCGTCGAGCACTACAAGTGTGCATATCTTGCCACAAACATCCTTACAGCTTACAATTTGTTTTGGTCAAAGATAGTTATGTTTTCTCCAAAAGAGGAAGACCCCCGGCCTCTGCATCTGGGCGATGCATGTAGCCATTTTATTAATTATTCACAAAAGACCTTACAAAGTACTCCCTCCATTCGGAATTACTTGTCGCAGAAATGGATGTATCTAGACGTATTTTAGTTCTAGATACATCCATTTTGGAGACAAGTAATTCCGAATGGAGGGAGTAATACAACAGTAAGACTGAAACCACCGTCTAGACAACATTTGTCGCTACTCCTATCCAGTTAATGAAGAGATGCTGATCTAGGCCTAATACCAAACAGACCTTGCAGCCAAACCTAACATCTAAGACCTGAGGCCCCAACCAAGCCACCTGCCGGGTATGGGGCACCCATCGGTCCGGCGCACACTCAGAGGCCGCCGCCACCAACTGCCATCTTCAGAGCTACTGACGCATTAACCTTGCCAGGTCTAGCTGCCGTCGACGCCATCACGACGCCAAACAACGCCGCCATCCTGCACTCGTCCATCAACACATGCCCAGCAGCGTGAAATATTGGAAACGACATGTTTAGCTATATAAATTATGTGGGAAAACAAAAAAGCTGAATCAAATGCAGCCAGCAATGTGAAAGAATCTTCACATCATGCAAGATACTAAAAGAAAAAACTATGGGGAAATGTAGGCTTTCCCCAACACAAAGTGTTGTTTGCAGAATCAAATGCAGGCAGCAATGTAAAACTTACATCTCCTAAACATCTCTTTTGCGCTGAACCAACATAGGAACTATCAACCTTTCTATACTTCTAAAGTAGACTGGCTAGCCATGAGCACTTGATAACATCAGACTTGGATGAATGAAAATCAAACGACATATCTCATTTCAAAAATATTTACTACTTCATCAACGAATTACTGGTGATATTGATTTCAATACCGGATAAACAAAAAACATGAACCAACACATATAAAAAGCATGCAAGATCTTACGGTTCAGTTTCTCAAATGATGTGTATCAGGAAGCTACATAAAATATGTGTGTTAAGAATCTCGCGATGATCTGGAGAGGAGGGCATGCAGCAAAACCTGAACAATAGAAAATATCCTGTGAAGGATCCTAGCCTTTAGGCTTTAGCCCTCAAGGCTAGCTGCCACTGATTCATAAAGCTTCTATGTAAATTCGGCCTGCGTACCCAAGGAAAATATTCTTTGCCCAGCCTGACGGATAACCAAATTACAAAGAGCTATATGATCATTGAATATTAAATATGAAGCAAGTTATTTGAAGAAATGTTAAATTAAGAAATACGCAGATCTGAAAGTAATGAATTCATTGCAACTTCGATTTTTTTGAAGTTATAGTTTGTCTTTGTTGTTCAGCATGACAACCCCTAGTGGCAGGTTTTACCCTCACAAAAGGATATGCTTATCAGTGAGTAACTGTAAGCATCATGCTGTAATCACATCTTATAATTTCCTTTGTATTCAATCGGGGTTTGAATTCCCATATGACTTTGCTGTTGCAGTTCATCCAGAATCGTAGAATCCAGTGTGGTCTGTAGCAAGGTATGCACACACTAGACTGGCCAGTGAGTATAATGTGCTTTCTCTCCCCCGCAGAATATATTTCTTCACTGAGTTTCTTAATACATTTTTTGGGGTATCTAAACCAATACATGCCATTTCAGCTCCTAAATTTGAACGTGGATTTGCGCCCATAAGGTGTTTCCAGTTTCAATTACTTGAGTGTATGGTCTTCACTTACTTACCGTCAAATCATGCTTCAGTAGCAAGTCTTATTATCCTATAGGAAGATTCATGAATCATGCTTTTCTGCTGCTTGTGAGTGAACAAAACTTTATATGTAACTATAAGAGGATGGAACTCGCAAGAACATCAAAGCGTACCTTCACTTTTCGAGCAATACAAGTGATCTTTCATTGTCAAGTTGTGTATGTATGTTGCCAGAGAATTCTGACTATTTTTCATCACTGGTCTGACTCTGACATATGAACAGCACTCCTATCATTTATGGTAAGTTGTTACTTTTTGATCAGCTACAAATAGCAAAAAGAGCATCTTATTAGGAGATGAACCAAGCCTAGAAATTTGCACTCTTAACAACTTACTAAGCACTAAACTACTTCTGCAAGCAATTCTCCAGAGTGTTCAGATAACTAACACTGGCATTTCACTTGCAAGGATGCAGTACTATGATCGATTTTTCTGTTCTACTGATAAATCTTACTTAATTTGCCTGCTGGTCACCTAAATCAGTATTCTGGTGCATAAGTGAATGATTTGTTGTTGCAGCAGACTATTTTCTATCCCTTATAACTATTGGTTGTTTCACCAAAAACAATCGTTCAAGCATTTTAGTCCACAAACTAAACAAGCGGAGCATTCATAGAGGATACAGAAAATCTCAGAGACTTGATGAGTGCTTGGGAACACCGGTGTGCTTCAAGAAGCAAGCAGCCAATGTCGGATAACCTCATCACCGACATCTCCAGCCTAGCCTGTTCCTCATTGAGGCCCTCACTGGGATGTGTGCATGCACTGAGTTCTCTAGGAGGAAAGAAACATGCATAACACTTGCTCTGTATGATGCAGAATAAAGACTGCAAAAAAGAAGAGTGTCACAGTTTCAATACAAAATTATTCCGTGAAGTAGCTAAATGTAAAATGCATATGTATCTGATGCCACAACCAAGTGTGTGAGTATACCTGAAACTGTGTCTGAATAATAGCTCGACAGTGCCAAGAAACTTGCTTTGTTCGATGCAGAGTTAATACTGCAAAAAGAAAGATCGGGGTGGCAACCTTCACAGCCAGGTTGAACTCCTATTTGTCAACGATTCAGCCACAACATCTTTCTCGATCCACCTTTTAATTTACCACCAAACTATCGAAGATTGCAAGCAGAAGAGGGTCAGTTCACAAGTCACATGAGAAGTCTGAAATCCCAGCATCTAACAGAAAATGTTTTGCTACTGGACATGGAAGAATAAATCATCAAAAGACTCAATTATCAAAATTGACAACTTCTATCTCCTTGCTATCATCTCTTGGTCAACTTTTATTTGGCCAGAATGCTTTTGTAGTAACTAAACAAAGATTGGTATTGATCTTCAAAGGATCTTTAGAAACACATAATGACCAATGAAACCAAAAGGCGAACATACCATGATACAGAGCATGAACTTTAATAGCACATACTGCAACAAAATATATGTACATGTCAACTCTTGTGTTTAGTAACCATGACCTCGAATCAGTGCAGAGCTAGTGCTACTTTCAGAACCAACTTCCCATGTTTCAATTTGCTAGATCTCAAGTTCAAAGCAAAACGAACCTAATATAATTTCCGTAACCAAGTTTGGTTTTTGTTCACATTGTGCATCTGCCTCTACTTGTGGTCATAAGCCATTGATGATCTACATTGCCAAGTACAATTCATAATTTTCTTACAATGTAGAAGCATCGGAAAAAAATGATCAGCTTTGAGGTTTGGCTTATATAATGACACGACTTGTGTATCAGACAATGTGTATTTACCTAGAAATAAAATTGTTTCCAAATACATGTTTGTAAACTAAGTGATAAGTGATTCATGCTTTTCAGTTTCATATATCCTCCTGCTTATCAACAACAAAGGCACACCAATCTTTTACAGAGATACAACATATTACTGTACTTCTACACAGTTACAATGGCCAGATCAAAAGATACCAACGTGAGTACCTCTGAAGTGCACTTTTTAATCATCTTTTAAATTTTCTCATGACATTTTACTGAATAATGTCACCAGATGGATTTTGTATAGAAAAATACAATAGTGTTTCTATAGGCTGTGATTTTATTTTCTACCTTTAGGTATCTACTTCTAAATTTATGTTACTCTGTAATTTACCAAAAAATCCCTATAAATAAACCAGGTATTCGTAATTAAAAAGGCCCAAGCATGAAAAAATGCCAGGTATTTGATGCATAAGCATTTGCCAATTACTTTTTTTAGATGATTGGCCAACAAATTCACATCATAGAATAGAATGTAGCAACGGAATAAAGGAAACCATGTTGGTATCTATCTTAATTACTGCAGAACCTTTCACTAAATATATCTAGTTTACAACGCATCCTATAAATAAACCAAGCATACTGCATATATAAAAAAAACAGATATAAGAAAATTGTTAAAGGTTGAGGGCAACATCCGAACCACTGTACTGATCAACATTTGTGAGCACGATGGAAAACATCCTGGCTATAAAATGAACCATCTATCTAATAGCCTAGCCACTTTGGTGAACATGTGATGCACAATTAACGAACATGGAACAACAGCAGAACAAGTAACATATCACGAAATGTGTAGTGTAAAAAATAGCTGCTAAATCATGTTTTGCACCAGCATCATAATAAGTGAAGGCTTTCTTTGGCAACTGATTGTAAATCCGTAATGCCTCTGCATAAAAGCAACTAAACAGGGGATGATTTAGTTGCCAAGAAATAAATTATTTGCATTTTAACAGAATGTAAATTGTAAATAAGTAGACGCGGCATTAGCCATGTCATGTAAAATATTATTTTATCAGCATTCTTCACGCGAGCATCCTAATGAGTTTACATATCCGATCAATGGCTAGCTTCTCCATAAAGCGATTCCAAAACCTGAGTGTGTTCTTTTATGAAACACAAATCTGAATCCTAAAGATGTTCCAAATTTAACATATTCTTGGACTTATGGGCAGGAGACTGTACGTACTACCATGTGAAGGAAAGAAAGCGGCCATGAATTAACATTCTCCAGTCCATATAATAAATAAGTAAATGTTTGCGAATTATGAACAACTCACATTACGCTTTGTTTAACTTTCCTTGTTTAATTTCTCATAGTTATAGACATCCATCGCTCGGTTTCTGCATTTGCAGAATTAACAACTAAGAGCTCCGAAAGGTTCCACACAATAACCGGTTTGCTTTTTATTGATTCAAATCATACTCCCTCTCTTTTTCTATACAAGGCCATTTCATAATTTGGGTTTAACTTTGATCATCAGTATGAGCAACAAAATATGTGGTATATGCCAATGCTTTGTGTGGCATATAACATATATTTTGTTGCTCAAATCGATGGTCAGAGTTGGACCCAATTTACAAAGTGGCCTTGTATATAGAAAAATGGAGGGAGTAATTTACAGATAGGACGATGAACATAACTAGTATGCATTACATACAGCTAAATAAATGAAAAACAGCATGAGCAGTTTCCTTGGCTGTAGCTACATCCAGAAGGCCACGGGGGAGAAGGTCGAGAGTTGCTTAGACACGCGACAAGAGGTAGTGTTCCTGTCTTTGATTTTCAGATTTCCCTCACGATCGTAGCTGAGACGAAACGTGGTCATGTTAAGCACGCAGCCACAAGAGTCACCAAAAGCATCCTGGAACTCTAAACCATCGGCCGCCAGGCAATCAACAAGGAAAAACCTGGAGTTGCCCATGTAGGTGAGAGTAGGCCCTCGCCCTCTAGCCAACTGATACCATGGGTTCCACATCTTGTGATCCTTGGCGATCTTCCATTTGGGCTGCTGCAATGTGCTGCTGCTACTGCTGAGGGAGGGAACTTGGCAGGAGCAGATGTAGCCATCTAGGTGTAGCCCAACCCATGCATCTAGCTCGGCGTCGAAGTAGCCTTCGGGTTCGAAAGGGAGCATCCAATCCCCATGGCGCCTCCACTCACAGTTCTTGGTGTCAAAGGAGAAGGTGCCAGCGATGACCTCGCTGGTGTATGAAGACACAAATATGGTGTGTCCGTCCGGGTGAAGGGCGTAGGATTTAATCTTTTCAGCCTTGGTGAAGGGAGCCGGCATGCTTTTCCAGGACCAGTCAGTGCTTGGGCACAAAGTGTCCATGTCGTCCTTGGTGGTGGTCAGGACGTGAAAGGACTGAGGCCGCCTCATGAAGTAGTAGGCGAACGCAAACAGCGCGTCGCCGGCGGTGAGAAAGTAGTTGGCCGCATCGAGGAGTGAATCAGGGAGGGGATTGCCCATGGCCAGAGCGGCAGTTTCCGTGTCGAAGACCACGGTGGCAGCATATTGGTTGCTGGTGGCTATGATGTTGCCGCCCAGTGCTGCAAAGTCCATGGGAAGGTCACGCGCAGGTGACACTAGCCGGACGACAGGCGGGTGGCTTAGGTCAGGGCTGCCAGCGTCAAGCTTGCGGATGGTGAAGCCCCTGTGCCAGTCGTCTAGAACCAGATAGAGGCTCTTGTGCTTGTTGCCGCTGCGGTCATGGCAGTTGGCCTCACCCTCCTCGCTCCGGCGTCGTCGCTTAGACATCCTACAAACCGGAGGCAAAAGATCAGCGCAATCGATCTGGTCTTGTGGGCGTCGGGGCGGATCTAGATATATAGAGCTCATACCACGAAACCAAATCGCGGACGGGGAGGAGACAGGCGGGGCGGGGCGCGCGAGAGCGTTTGTGTAGACGGGAGCACGAGTCTGTTTCGGAGTCCGAGTTGGTTCCGGGGAGAAGACAGGCGGCGCCGGAGAACAGACCGGACCTCACCTCATCTCATCTCTCGCGAAACCCACGGGCTCCGTCTGATCCACACCGGAGGCCGCGCCCCATCGGCCACCACACAACCCACGACCCCATCCCCAGATCCAGGCGGAGCTGTTGCGCTCGTGGGAGGAGGCCGGCGCCGCACGGAGGCTCGCGGACCGGCCGGAGAGCTTGGCCGTTCCCATGGCGCACCGGCCGGAGAGCTTGGCTCCTTCCCGAGCTTTTTTTTTAGTAAAGCAAAGCTTTATAAATTAACGGTGCACGGGCAAATCACCCGAAACACAAACAGCCACTGAGGGCGATACAATAGAGTTTCAGCTAGCACTGTCATTTGACGAGGAAGAACGATCAACTTTAGCTAGTTCGTGTGCTACAGAGTTTGCACTACGACGACATACACTAATAGAGTGTTGAAAGAACCACATTTTGAGCTGGATTTAGTATCTTCAATGATGGCCGCATAAGGAGATGAGTCCACCTTGATGAAGTCAAATGCTTCGGACAGGAGTTTTGAGTCTGTTTCGAAGATCACCCGGAGTGCACCAACCTCGGCCGCCACTGAGACAGCCTCAGACATGGCAGTAGCTTCCCCAGCAAAAGGATTGGCAATATTCTCCTTCCGTCCCGCACGGGCCAACATAACCTCCCCAGCATCATCCCGGATCATGTTGGAAATATGCCCTGGAGGCAATAATAAAATGGTTATTATTATATTTCCTTATTTATGATAATTGTCTATTGTTCATGCTATAATTGTGTTATCCGGAAATCGTAATACATGTGTGAATACATAGACCACAACATGTTCCTAGTGAGCCTCTAGTTGACTAGCTCGTTGATCAATAGATGGTTACGGTTTCCTTACCATGGACATTGGATGTCATTGATAACGGGATCACATCATTAGGAGAATGATGTGATTGACAAGACTCAATCCTAAGCATAGCGCAAGATCGTGTAGTTCGTCTGCTAAAGCTATTCTAATGTCAAGTATCTTTTCCTTAGACCATGAGATTGTGCAACTCCCGGATACTGTAGGAATACTTTGAGTGTGCCAAACGTCACAACGTAACTGGGTGACTATAAAGGTGCACTACGTGTATCTCTGAAAGTGTCTGTTGGGTTGGCACGAATCGAGATTGGGATTTGTCACTCCGTATGACGGAGAGGTATCTCTGGGCCCACTCAGTAAGACATCATCGAAATGAGCTCAATGTGACTAAGGGTTGGTCACGGATGATGTGTTACACAACGAGTAAAGTGACTTGCCGGTAACGAGATTGAACGAGGTATTGGGATACCGACGATCGAATCTTGGGCAAGTAACGTACCGATTGACAAAGGGAATTGTATACGGGATTGCTTGAATCCTCGACATCGTGGTTCATCCGATGAGATCATCGTGGAACATGTGGGAGCCAACATGGGTATCCAGATCCCGCTGTTGGTTATTGGCCGGAGAGTTGTCTCGGTCATGTCTGCATGGTTCCCGAACCCGTAGGGTCTACACACTTAAGGTTCGATGACGCTAGGGTTATTAGGAAGATTTGTATGTGATTACCGAATGTTGTTCGAAGTCCCGAATGAGATCCCGGACGTCGCGAGGAGTTCCGGAATAGTCCGAAGATGAAGATTTATATATGGGAAGTCATCATACGGTCACCGGAAATATTCGGGGATATACCGGTATTGTACCGGGACCATCAAAGGGGTTCCGGGGGTCCACCTGCCCCGGAGGGCCTTATGGGCTGTAGGTGGAAGGGAACAGCCCCTAGTGGGCTGGGTGCCATTCCCCACTAGGGCCCATGCGCCTAGGGTTTGGGGGGAACCCTAAAGGGGGGCGCCCCCCTTGCTTGGGGGGCAAGCCCCCTCCCCCTTGGCCGCCGTCCCCCCTCTAGATCTCATCTAGAGGGGCCGGCCCCCCTTCCCCCTTCTCCCTATAAATAGAGGGGCGAGGGGAGGGCTGCAGCACCACATCCAAGGCGCAACCCCTCCCTTCCCCAACACCTCTCCTTCTCAGCGTGAGCTTGGCGAAGCCCTGCCGAAGAACTGCCACTCCATCACCACCACGCCGTCGTGCTGCTGTTGGAGCCTTCTTCCTCAACCTTTCCCTCCTCCTTGCTGGATCAAGGCGCGGGAGACGTCAACGGGCTGCACGTGTGTTGAACGTGGAGGCACCGTTGTTCGGTGCTTAGATCGGATTCGGCCGCGATCTGAATCGCTACATGTACGACTCCTCCAACCGCGTTCTTGCAACGCTTCCGACTCGCGATCTTCAAGGGTATGAAGATGCACTCCCCTCTCATTGCTAGTTACTCCATGGATTGATCTTGGTGATGCGTAGAATTTTTTTAATTTCTGCAACGATCACCAACAGTGGCATCATGAGCTAGGTTTATGCGTAGTTTCTATGCACGAGTAGAACACAAGTTGTTGTGGGCGTCGATTTTGTCAATTTACTTGCCGTTACTAGTCTTATCTGATTCGGCGGCATCGTGGGATGAAGCGGCCCGAACCAACCTTACACGTACACTTACGTGAGACTGGTTCCACCGACTGACATGCACTAGTTGCATAAGGTGGCTAGCGGGTGTCTGTCTCTCCCACTTTAGTCGGATCGGATTCGATGAAAAGGGTCCTTATGAAGGGTAAATAGAAATTGGCATATCACGTTGTGGTTTTGGCATAGGTAAGAAACGTTCTTGCGAGAAACCTATAGCAGCCATGTAAAAACTTGCAACAACAATTAGAGGACGTCTAACTTGTTTTTGCAGCATATGCCGTGTGATGTGATATGGCCAAAAGGATGTGATGAATGATATATGTGATGTATGAGATTGATCATGTTCTTGTAATAGGAATCACGACTTGCATGTCGATGAGTATGACAACCGGCAGGAGCCATAGAAGTTGTCTTAATTTATTTATGACCTGCGTGTCAACATAAATGTCATATAATTACTTTACTTTATTGCTAACTGTTAGCCATAGTAGTAGAAGTAATAGTTGGCGAGACAACTTCATGAAGACACAATGATGGAGATCATGATGATGGAGGTCATGGTGTCATACCGGTGACAATGATGATCATGGTGCCCCGAAGATGGAGATCAAGAGGAGCAAAATGATATTGGCCATATCATGCCACTATTTGATTGCATGTGATGTTTATCATGTTTTATATCTTATTTGCTTAGAACGACGGTAGCATAAATAAGATGATCCCTCGCAATAATTTCAATAAAGTGTTCCCCCCAATTGTGCACCATTGCTAAGGTCCGTTGTTCCGAAGCACCACGTGATGATCGGGTGTGATAGGTTGTAACGTTCGCAATCAACGGGTGTAAGCCAGATTTACACATGCAATACACTTAGGTTGACTTGACGAGCCTAGCATGTACAGACATGGCCTCGGAACACGGAAGACCGAAAGGTCGAACATGAGTCGTATAGAAGATACGATCAACATGTAGATGTTCACCGATGATGACTAGTCCATCTCACGTGATGATCGGACATGGCCTAGTTGAATCGGATCATGTATCACTTAGATGACTAGAGGGATGTCTATTTGAGTGGGAATTCATTAAATAATTTGATTAGATGAACTTAATTATCATGAACATAGTCTAAAATTCTTTGCAATATGTCTTGTAGATCAAATGGCCCACGCTAATGTTGCCCTCAACTTCAACGCGTTCCTAGAGAAAACCAAGCTGAAAGATGATGGCAGCAACTACACGGACTGGGTCCGTAACCTGAGGATTATCCTCATAGCTGCCAGGAAAGCATATGTCCTTGATGCATCGCTAGGTGAAGCACCTGTTTTCCCAGCAGAACAAGACGTTATGAACGCTTGACAGACGCGTAGTGATGCTTACTCCCTGGTTCAGTGTGGCATGCTTTACAGCTTAGAACCGGGGCTCCAAAACCGTTTTGAGCAACACGGAGCATATGAGATGTTCCAAGAGCTGAAAATGGTTTTCCAAGCTCATGCCCGAGTCGAGAGATATGTAGTCTCCGACAAGTTCTACAGTTGTAAGATGGAGGAGAATAGTTCCGTCAGCGAGCACATACTCAAAATGTCTGGGTTGCACAACCGCTTGTCTCAGCTGGGAGTTAATCTCCCGGATGATGCGGTCGTTGACAGAATCCTTCAGTCGCTCCCACCTAGCTACAAGAGCTTTGTGATGAACTTCAATATGCAGGGGATGGAAAAGACCATTCCTGAGGTATATTCAATGCTGAAATTAGCGGAGGTGGAAATCAAAAAGGAACATCAAGTGTTGATGGTGAATAAAACCACTAAGTTCAAGAAAGGCAAGGGTAAAAAGAACTTCAAGAAGGACGGCAAGGGAGTTGCCGCGCCCGATAAGCAAGCTGTCGGGAAGAAGCCAAAGAATGGACCCAAGCCTGAGACTGAGTGCTTTTATTGCAAGGGAAACGGTCACTGGAAGCGGAACTGCCCCAAGTACTTAGCGGATAAGAAGGCCGGCAATGCCAAAGGTATATGTGATATACATGTTATTGATGTGTACCTAACCAGCGCTTGTACTAGCTCCTGGGTATTTGATACCGGTGCAGTTGCTCACATTTGTAACTCAAAACAGGAACTGCGGAATAAACGAAGACTGGCGAAGGACGAGGTGACGATGCGCGTCGGGAATGGTTCCAAGGTCGATGTGATCGCCGTCGGCACGCTACCTCTACATTTACCTACGAGATTAGTTTTAAACCTCAATAATTGTTATTTAGTACCAGCTTTGAGCATGAACATTGTATCTGGATCTCGTTTAATGCGAGATGGCTACTCATTTCAATCTGAGAATAATGGTTATTCTATTTATATGAGAGACATGTTTTATGGTCATGCCCCGCTGATCAATGGTTTATTCTTATTTAATCTCGAATGTGATGTTACACATATTCATAGTGTGAATGCCAAAAGATGTAAGATTGATAATGATAGTCCCACATACTTGTGGCACTGCCGCCTTGGTCACATTGGTGTCAAACGCATGAAGAAACTCCATGCAGATGGACTTTTGGAGTCTCTTGATTATGAATCATTTGACACATGCGAACCATGCCTCATGGGCAAAATGACCAAGACTCTGTTCTCCGGAACAATGGAGCGAGCAACCAACTTATTGGAAATCATACATACTGATGTGTGCGGTCCAATGAGTGTTGAGGCTCGCGGTGGCTATCGTTATGTTCTCACCCTCACTGATGACTTGAGTAGATATGGGTATGTCTACTTAATGAAACACAAGTCTGAGACCTTTGAAAAGTTCAAAGAATTTCAGAGTGAGGTTGAGAATCAACGTGACAGGAAAATCAAGTTCTTACGACCAGATCGTGGCGGAGAATATTTGAGTCACGAATTTGGCACGCACTTAAGGAAATATGGAATTGTTTCACAACTCACGCCGCCTGGAACACCTCAGCGTAATGGTGTGTCCAAACATCATAAATCACACTCTATTGGATATGTTACGATCTATGATGTCTCTTACCGATCTACCGCTGTCATTTTGGGGTTATGCTATTGAGACTGCCGCATTCACTTTAAATAGAGCTCCATCGAAATCTGTTGAGACGACACCGTATGAATTGTGGTTTGGTAAGAAACCTAAGCTGTCGTTTCTAAAAGTTTGGGGATGCTATGCTTATGTCAAGAAACTTCAACCTGAAAAGCTCGAACCCAAATCAGAAAAATGTGTCTTCATAGGATACCCTAAAGAAACTATTGGGTATACCTTCTACCTCAGATCCGAAGGCAAGATCTTTGTTGCCAAGAATGGATCCTTTCTAGAGAAAGATTTTCTCTCAAAAGAAGTAAGTGGGAGGAAAGTAGAACTTGATGAAGTATTGCCTCTTGAACCGGAGAGTGGCGCAGCTCAAAAAAATGTTCCTGAGGTGCCTGCACCGACTAGAGAGGAAGTTAATGATGATGATCATGAAACTTCAGATCAAGTTGCTACTGAACTTCGTAGGTCCACAAGGACACATTCCGCACCAGAGTGGTACAGCAACCCTGTACTGGTAATCATGTTGTTAGACAATGGTGAACCTTCGAACTATGAAGAAGAGATGGCGAGCCCAGATTCCGACAAATGGCTGGAAGCCATGAAATCAGAGATAGGATCCATGTATGAAAACGAAGTATGGACTTTGACTGACTTGCCCATTGATCGGCAAGCCATAGAAAATAAATGGATCTTTAAGAAGAAGACAAACGCAGATGGTAATGTGACCATCTATAAGGCTCGGCTTGTCACTAAGGGTTATCGACAAGTTCAAGGGGTTGACTACGATGAGACTTTCTCACCCGTAGCGAAGCTGAAGTCCGTCCGAATCATGTTAGCAATTGCCGCATTCTATGATTATGAGATATGGCAAATGGACGTCAAAACGGCATTCCTTAATGGTTTCCTTAAGGAAGAATTGTATATGATGCAGCCAGAAGGTTTTGTCGATCCTAAGAATGCTGACAAGGTGTGCAAGCTCCAACGCTCAATCTATGGGCTGGTGCAAGCCTCTCAGAGTTGGAACATTCGATTTGATGAGATGATCAAAGCGTTTGGGTTTACATAGACTTATGGAGAAGCCTGTGTTTACAAGAAAGTGAGTGGGAGCTCTGTAGCATTTCTCATATTATATGTGGATGACATACTATTGATGGGAAATGATATAGAATTCTTGGAAAGCATAAAGGCCTACTTGAACAAGTGTTTTTCAATGAAAGACCTTGGAGAAGCTGCTTATATATTAGGCATCAAGATCTATAGAGATAGATTGAGACGCCTCATTGGTCTTTCACAAAATACGTACCTTGACAAGATATTGAAAAGGTTCAATATGGATCAGTCCAAGAAGGGGTTCTTGTCTGTATTGCAAGGTATGAGATTGAGCACGGCTCAATGCCCAACCACGGCAAAAGATAGAGAAAAGATGAGTGTCGTCCCCTATGCCTCAGCCATAGGGTCTATTATGTATGCCATGCTATGTACCAGACCTGATGTAAACCTTGCGTGAGTTTGGTAGGAAGGTACCAAAGTAATCCCGGCATGGAACACTGGACAGCGGTCAAGAATATCTTGAAGTACCTGAAAAGGACCAAGGATATGTTTCTCGTTTATGGAGGTGACGAAGAGCTCGTCGTAAAGGATTACGTCGATGCTAGCTTCGACACAGATCTGGATGACTCTAAGTCACAAACCGGATACGTGTATATTTTGAATGGTGGGGCAGTCAGCTGGTGTAGTTGCAAGCAAAGCATCGTGGCGGGATCTACATGTGAAGCGGGGTACATGGCAGCCTCGGAGGCAACACAAGAAGCAATCTGGATGAAGGAGTTCATTACCGACCTAGGAGTTATTCCCAATGCGTCGGGCCCGATGACTCTCTTCTGTGACAACACTGGAGCTATTGCCCTTGCCAAGGAGCCCAGGTTTCACAGGAAGACCAGGCATATCAAGCGTCGCTTCAACTCCATTCGTGAAAATGTTCAAAATGGAGACATAGATATTTGTAAAGTGCATACGGACCTGAATGTCGCAGATTCGTTAACTAAACCTCTTCCTCGAGCAAAACATGATCAACACCAGAACTCTATGGGTGTTCGATTCATCACAATGTAACTAGATTATTGACTCTAGTGCAAGTGGGAGACTGTTGGAAATATGCCCTAGAGGCAATAATAAAATGGTTATTATTATATTTCCTTGTTCATGATAATTGTCTATTGTTCATGCTATAATTGTGTTATCCGGAAATTGTAATACATGTGTGAATACATAGACCACAACATGTCCCTAGTGAGCCTCTAGTTGACTAGCTCGTTGATCAACAGATGGTTATGGTTTCCTGACCATGGACAATGGATGTCATTGATAACGAGATCACATCATTAGGAGAATGATGTGATGGACAAGACCCAATCCTAAGCATGGCCCAAGATCGTGTAGTTCGTCTGCTAAAGCTATTCTAATGTCAAGTATCTTTTCCTTAGACCATGAGATTGTGCAACTCCCAGATACTGTAGGAATACTTTGCGTGTGCCAAACGTCACAACGTAACTGGGTGACTATAAAGGTGCACTACGGGTATCTCTGAAAGTGTCTGTTGGGCTTGCACGAATCGAGACTGGGATTTGTCACTCCGTATGACGGAGAGGTATCTCTGGGCCCACTCGGTAAGACATCATCGAAATGAGCTCAATGTGACTAAGGGTTGGTCATGGGATGATGTGTTATGCAACGAGTAAAGTGACTTGCCGGTAACGAGATTGAACGAGGTATTGGGATACCGACGATCGAATCTCGGGCAAGTAACGTACCGATTGACAAAGGGAATTGTATACGGATTGCTTGAATCCTCGACATCGTGGTTCATCCGATGAGATCATCGTGGAACATGTGGGAGCCAACATGGGTATCCAGATCCCGCTGTTGGTTATTGGCCGGAGAGTTGTCTCGGTCATGTCTGCATGGTTCCCGAACTCGTAGGGTCTACACACTTAAGGTTCGATGACGCTAGGGTTATTAGGAAGATTTGTATGTGATTACCGAATGCTATTCGGAGTCCCGGATGAGATCTCGGACGTCACGGGGAGTTCCGGAATAGTCCGGAGGTGAAGATTTATATATGGGAAGTCATCATACGGTCACCGGAAATATTCGGGGGTATATGTAACACCCCGGATATGATTTACCCAATATGTAATCCAACTCTTGCCATTTCCGGCGTTAAGTTATTTTATTTTCTCGGGTTCGGGTTTTTGTCTCCGGGTGTTGTTGTCGTTGTCATGCATCTCATATCATGTCATCATGTGCATTGCATTTGCATACGTGCTCGTCTCATGCATCCGAGCATTTTCCCCGTTGTCCGTTTTGTATTCCGGCGCTCCGTTCTCCTCCGGTGGTCGGTGGTCATTTCTACCTTTCTTTCGTGTGTGGGGATTAAACATTTCCGGATTGGACCGAGACTTGCCAAGCGGCCTTCGTTTACTACCGGTAGACCGCCTGTCAAGTTTCGTACCATTTGGACTTCGTTTGATGCTCCAACGGTTAACCGAGGGACCGAGAAGGCCTCGTGTGTGTTGCAGCCCAACACCCCTCCAAGTTGGCCCAAAACCCACCAATACCCTCTCCATCATCTAGAGCGTTCGATCACGATCACGTTGCCGAAAACCGCACCTGATTTGGACACACCTAGCTCCCTCTACCTCTATATAAAGACCCCTCCGAATTTCTCCTTCTCCTTCCCCCCGAAACCCTAGATCCACTCATCATCGCGCGCCGCCGGACAGAGCCGCCACCGACGGACACGTCCGAATCCGCCCCGCCGCCGCCACATGGCGCTCCGCCACTCGCCCGCCGAGCCGCCCCACTTCGCCGGCCCGTGAGGCCCGTACGGGGCCCCCGAGGCCCGCGCGCCCCGCCGCCTCCCAGCTCGCCTCGCCCGCCGCCTCTCCCCGAGCTGCGCCGGAGCGCGAGGCCGCCCGAGATCAACGTTCAGCGACCTCGCCAACCGCGCCGCAAGCCGCCACCTCGTCGCATCCGCCGCCGACCACCTCCTCGGCGTCCGCGTCACCTCCTTGACGTCCGCGCCACTCCAGCGACCTCCTCCGGCGTCGTCCCCGCCCCGGTGTACAGTTTTCGGCGAACTTCGTAAACCGCGCCCGGCTGGATCTAGATCTGGGAATAGATCGGGTTGACTTTTTGCCCGAAACCCTAATTTCTTTGCTATGTTCATCGCATCATAACTCCGCATCCGTAGCTCCGTTTTGGGCATATAGCATATCAAAATGTTCATGTCATAGAGTACATCATTTCATCTCATTGCATCATTTTCATTTGAGTTCATGTTGATGCTCGAAATGCTGTTGGAAGAATGCTATTTGAGATAATTGTCAGATCTGCTGCTCCAATTAGATATTTGTCATTTTTGCCATGATTATTGTGTGCATGATATGCCCCTGAGCTCTTCATGTGTTTTGTTATATGTTTTGCCATCTATCCAGAGGTGCAACCCATGTATTTTTGTGATGTGTGTGGTGACTAGCACAAGTTTGAAAAGTGGAGCATTCGTTAATGCTGATTTCAGGGACTTAGCATTTCCACCAAGTCCTTGGACTGTTTTTCTCAATATGCCATATGTTCATGTTGTTTCCTAGTGATCCGTGCCTCTTTTGAGGATGATCAGTGAGGATGTTTTGTTAATCTTGTAGTGCTCTATCCATCCATGTCTTTGTTTGCAACTATGGAGCACCCTAGCTTGAGTCAATCGAGCTCTACTTTTGCTATTTCGTGAATCTGGGCAGATTGTCTACTTGTTAGCGATTTTGCCGAGGATGTTGTAGTTGATCCGTGCATGCTATGTTATTGTTCTCGCCATGTCTAGCTTGCATAATTTGTATTCTTGAGGGTTGTATGCTTAGATTGTCATGACTTGCTCTGTAGTGAGTGCATCGAGCTCGTAAACATGCCTACTTGATATCTGTTTCAGCATGCTCCAGTTTTCACTAAGTCTGAGAACTGATTATGTTTTTGCCATGTTCACATGTTTGCAAATGTATTTTCTGATCCCTTTTGGCTCAAGGTCACTAAGGGACTTTTGTTAAGCTCTTTGAGTAGATCCATGCCATGCTTTACTTTCCCATGTTCAGGTCCTGTAGCATATAGTTTTCATGCTCCAAAGTATGCTATCTGATCTGAAATTCCAGACAAGTGTTTATTTCACTAAGTCTGAAATCTGTATGCCAAATGCATTTTTACCATGCTTGTTTGAACCTGTTAATGGATGAATTGGCTGTAGCTCAGTGTTCATCTTTTGTTAAGCATCATGAATGGATCCCTGCCATGTATTTTGTTGCCATGTTTGAGTGCTATAGCATGTTCATCTTGTTGCATTTAGATGGCTACTTGCTGTAAATCGCAGATCGGTGTCATATTTGAATTGCTTGCCATTTCCAAACGGTATCCCCGATTCCGGTGATCTTTATATCGTTTTCAAGCGATATCATCTCACCTTTCCAGTGGCACACTTGGTTTTCCAAGTTGAGGCCAGGTTCATTCATTCCTTGTCAAATCTTGCATATGCATCACATATCGCATCTCGCATAGCATACCATGTTTGCATCATATTGTTTGAGCTTGGCTCGTGGTTGATTGTGTCCCGTTTGCTTGTTTGTCTTGTTTGGGTAGAGCCAGGAGACGAGTTCGCTAATGAGGAGCCCATTGAGTTTGCTTTCGAGGATCCAGTCAACTCTGACAACTTTGCAGGCAAGATGATCATACCCTCGAAATCACTACTATCTTTGCTTTGCTAGATGCTCGCTCTTTTGCTATGCCTATGCTACGATGCCTACCACTTGCTTATCATGCCTCCCAAATTGCCATGTCAAACCTCTAACCCACCATGTCCTAGCAAACTGTTGATTGGCTATGTTACCGCTTTGCTCAGCCCCTCTTATAGCGTTGCTAGTTGCAGGTGAAGATTGGAGACCGTTCCTTGTTGGAACATTATTTACTTGTTGGGATATCATTATATTGCCATGTTATCTTAATGCACCTATATACTTGGTAAAGGGTGGAAGGCTCGGCCTCTCGCCTAGTGTTTTGTTCCACTCTTGCCGCCCTAGTTTCCGTCATATCGGTGTTATGTTCCCGGATTTTGCGTTCCTTTCGCGGTTGGGTTATAATGGGAACCCCTTGATAGTTCGCCTTGATTAAAGCTTTTCCAGCAATGCCCAACCTTGGTTTTACCATTTGCCACCTAGCCTCTTTTTCCCTTGGGTTTCCGGAGCCTGAGGGTCATCTTATTTAAACCCCCCGGGCCAGTGCTCCTCTGAGTGTTGGTCCAAACTAGAGTCCTGTGCAGCGCCCCCTCGGGGAAACTCGAGGTTTGGTTTTAGTTGTATGGAGCGATCATCTGAGTGTGCCCTAAGAACGAGATATGTGCATCTCCTATCGGGATTTGTCGGCACATTCGGGCGGTGTTGCTGGATTTGTTTTAACTTGTCGAAGTGTCTTGTAGAACCGGGATACCGAGTCTGATCGGAATGTCTCGGGAGGAGGTCTATTCCTTCGTTGACCTTGAGAGCTTGTCATGGGCTAAGTTGGGACTCCCCTGCAGGGATTTGAACTTTCGAAAGCTGTGCCCGCGGTTATGGGCAGATGGGAATTTGTTAGTGTCCGGTTATAGATAACTTGAACCTTAACTTAATTAAAATGAATCAACTGCGTGAGTTACTGTGATGGTCTCTTCTCGGCGGAGTCCGGGAAGTGAACACGGTGTTGGAGTAATGCTTGCCGCAGGTTGCTCTCTAGTTATTCGTTCACGCCTTGCCTCCTCTTCTCGCTCTCTTTTGCGAACAAGATAGCCACCATATATGCTAGTCGCTTGCTGCAGCTCCACATATTTACCTTGCCTTACCTATAAGCTTAAATAGTCTTGATCGCAAGGGTGCGAGATTGCTGAGTCCATGTGGCTCACAGATTACTATTAAACCAGATGCAGGGCTTGATGACTCCGTTCCAGATGACGCGCTTGAGCTCAAGTGGGAGTTCGATGAGGACTCACGCCGTTACTATGTTTCTTTCCCTGATGATCAGTAGTGGTGCCTAGTTGGGGCGATCGGGACCGTGTCGCATGTTGGGTTGGTCTTTTATTTTGGCGCCGTAGTCGGGCCATGAGTGTTTGGATGATGTAATGCTATTTATGTACTTTGATTGACGTGGCGACTGTAAGCCAACTATGTATCTCCCCTTTTATTATCTATATATTACATGGGATGTTGTGAAGATTGCCTAACTTGTGACATTGCTTTCAATGCGGTTATGCCTCTAAGTCGTGCCTCGACACATGGGAGATATAGCCGCATCGAGGGCATGACAATATACCGGTATTGTACCGGGACCACCGGAGGGGTTCCGGGGGTCCACCTGCCCCAGAGGGCCTTATGGGCTGTAGGTGGAAGGGAACCAGCCCCTAGTGGGCTGGGCGCCATTCCCCCCTAGGGCCCATGCGCCTAGGGTTTGGGGGGGAACCCTAAAGGGGGGCGCCCCCTTGCTTGGGGGGCAAGCCCCCTCCCCCTTGGCCGCCGCCCCCCCTCTAGATCTCATCTAGAGGGGTCGGCCCCCCTTCCCCCTTCTCCCTATAAATAGAGGGGTGAGGGAAGGGCTACAGCACCACATCCAAGGCGCAGCCCCTCCCCTCCCCAACACCTCTCCTCCTCCGCGTGAGCTTGGCGAAGGCCTGCCGGAGAACTGCCACTCCATCACCACCACGCCGTCGTGCTGCTGTTGGAGCCTTCTTCCTCAACTTCTCCCTCCTCCTTGCTGGATCAAGGCGCGGGAGACGTCAACGGGCTGCACGTGTGTTGAACGCGGAGGCACCGTTGTTCGGTGCTTAGATCGGATTCGGTCACGATCTGAATCGCTACATGTATGACTCCTCCAACCGCGTTCTTGCAACGCTTCCGACTCGCGATCTTCAAGGGTATGAAGATGCACTCCCCTCTCGTTGCTAGTTACTCATGTTTGATCCTCCAGGTGAACATTTGGATCTTGCGCGGTGTTGGCAGTTTCCAAATCCTCTTCCAGGACATATCATCGCATCGATCCAGGTTGCCGACCGCCGTGTTGCTGTTACCCGGGGCACCGCCACGTCCTTGCTTCTCCAGTTGGACCTGCAACTTGTAGGCGTTCCGAATTGAATGTTGCCCCTTACTGTCAAAGTGCCAAGCCGTGAAGTCTTCAACACCCTCCTGGAGCGGGATCTGTAGGATATGGCGTGCGTCGTCCGTCCAGAATGATGCATTGACAAGTTCTTCATCCCATGCACCTATGATCGGGCTGATGAGCTCGCTGACCTGTGTTAGCAGGCTCTGTCCACGTGGGGTGATAACCTACCGCGACCAAGCTCGAGGGATCCATGGGTCGGTCCATATCTTCACCGATGAGCCATCCCCTATTCTCCTGATGTACCCCTGTTTAACTAGGTCGAGGCCTTTCAGTATGCTTCTCTAGGTGTAAGAGATTCCCTCCCTCGGCACCGCCTCCAGGATACTACAGTACGGGAAATAACGAGCTTTCAGAATTCTGCAATAGAGGTTGTCGGGGTTTTGAAGGAGGCGCCACCCTTGTCTGGACAACATAGCGATGTTAAAATTTTGCATGTCACGAAAGCCCAACCCTCCCATTGCTTTTGGTCTCGTCGGAGTCTCCCAGCTTAACTAGTGCATTGTATTCTCCTTGTCCTGATGGCTCCACCAAAACTTCCCTAGTAACGTGTTTAGCTCCTGGCAAAAGGTTTTTGTGAGATCGAAACATGACATGGCAAAGGTCGGGATGGCCTGCCCCACAACCTTTACCAGAGTCTCCTTCCCACTCTTTGCCAAGAGTCTTTCCTGCCAGCCATGGACACGGCCACACAAGCACTTTTTGATGTATGCAAACGTGCGTCGCCGGGATCGACCAACATGTACAGGCAGCCCCAAGTAGCGATCATTCCATTCCTCACTCATGATTTGCACCTCAGCCTTCACCTGATGTTTAGTGTGTTCATCCGTGTTAGGGGAGAACATGATAGCAGACTTCTCCGTATTGATGCATTGGCTAGAATAGTTCTCATAGAGTTCAAGGATGTCATGGAGAGCAGCGGCTTCCTCCTGCTTGGCCTTTAGCAAAATCACCGAGTCATCGGCGAACAATAGGTGTGACACGCTAGGCGCAGTTTGGCAGATTTTGACTCCACTGATTCGTCCATGTTCCTCAGCATCATTCAGCAATTCAGACAAGCCCTCGGCACAAATCACACAGAGGTAAGGGGAAAGGGGGTCCCCCTGCCTCAATCCCCGGGTCGGCACAAATTGTTCCGTGAGAACTCCATTCACCTTGATCTGATAACGCACAGTTGTGACACACTTCATTATGAGAGTTACCCACCTCCTGCGAAAGCCTAGTTTTATTAGCATTGCCTCAAGAAAAGTCCACTCGACGCGGTCATATGCCTTGCTCATGTACGCTTTTATCGCAGCAATACCATCTAGACCCCCTCTTTTATTCCTCAAGTAATGTGTGACCTCATAAGCAATCAAAACATTGTCTGTGATAAGATGTCCCGGAATGAACGTACTTTGGTTTTCAGAGATGATGTCTGGTAGTACAACTTTCAGTCGGTTTGCCAGCACCTTGGACACGAGTTTGTATAGGACATTGCACAAACTTATGGTACGCAAGTCCTTGATCCTTCTCGGGTCCTTGACTTTATGTATAAGTACCACGAGAGTATCATTCCGGCCTTCTGGAATATCACCACCATTGAGCACTCCCAACACTTCTTCAACAATATAGCCCCCCATAAAATGCCAATGTCTCTTGAACACTATAGCCGGCATCCCATCCGGACCCGGCGCTTTTAGGTCCCCAATGTGATCTAGTGCCGCCTTCACCTCCTCTTGGGTAAAGGCAGCGTCCATGGCATTAAGCATTGTAGTACTGACACGCGGCTGCACCTTGTCGATAAGTTCATCGACCCGGTTGCCCGCAGTGGACGTGAAAAGATCCTGAAAATAAGATCAGACATAGTTAGTTAAATCTTCCTCGGCCACCACTGAACCATCCTCCCTCCTCAGCTCCTTGATCTTATTAGCTTTCTTCCTCACAGACGCCATCATATGGAAGAAACGAGTGTCCCTATCCCCTTCCAAAAGCCACCACATATGAGCCCTTTGCTTCCACATAGTATCCTTCTTCTCCTCTAGATCATCCACCAAACACCTAAGGTTGGCTTCCTCCTCAATCTTCTCATGGGACACTGTATCCTTCATACATCGCTCCAAATCAGCTTTGGCCTTCCTTAGTCTGCCTTCCAGTTTGCCAACTACCTCCTTGTACCACTTCCTCATCTTCTCGGCTATCTCCTTCAGAGCATGCGCTACTCCACCCTCCCTGCTCACCCAACTTCTCTCCCACGCCTCCCTGATCACCTCCTCACACCCATCTTCCTGCAACCATCTGGCCTCAGATCGAAAGCCTCGGTCACCTCCTCTCCAACTTCTATCACTCCCCCTTGTGTTGACAATTATGGGCCGATGATCAGTGTCTCGACATCCCATTGACGACCACGTACTCCGGGAACTTTTCTCGCCAAGATCTACTAGCAGTCGCCTGATCCAGCCTTTCATAGATGTATGTACTCAGTTCCTTGCTATGGTTCCTCCACGTAAAGATGTCACCCTCGAAGCCCAAATCATCCAATTCACTAAACTCCAACACCTCCCGGAAACCATCCATCATGCCCTGAGAACGGTCCGCTCCACCCACCTTCTCTATACCAGATAGGATTTTGTTGAAATCTCAAGACATAGCCACGGTCAGTCCTGTTGATGCTTATGCTTGAGAAGTCGAAGGGTTCTCCATGTTTCTTTCTTCCTCTCTGTAGCCGACTCCCCATAAACACCTGTCAAATGCCATGTTGAGCCGTCCTCTTCCTTCACGTCCACGTCAATATGCCTCCTCCCATACGAACGAAGTGATACATCAAGCCCTCGCCGCCAGAACATTGCAACTCCCAGACTTCTACCCACCGGGTTCCAGGCGGATAAGTTAGCGAGCCCTAACTTCGACCGGAATTGATCCAACTCCTTCTCTGTGAGCCTCGTCTCCGCCAAAAATAGCACATCGGGATCCTCCGCCTTCCCCAGCTCGAGGAGAGATCGAACTGCCGGGCCGTTCCCAAGCCCCCGGCAGTTCCAACTGATGGATTTCATTGTGTCCGGCGGGGCTGCTCGGACAACCCGGCCGATATCTTGTCATCATCGTTGTTGTTAGCTGCTCCCTCCTTGCTTTCGACTGCTGCCACTACCTTCTCCACCAGCTTCCCTCTCTTTGCATCCTCCTCCATCCCTGCCTCATCCTCCTCATGGCATCTCTTCTTTCCCAGTACAGGATCGCTGCTTTGACCTGCATCCCTCTTGCTTTCATTCTTCCTTGGAATCCGATGGAACATCCCCCCTTCTTAGGGTTTTGGTTTTTGCCCGCCCCAACCTTGCCTTCATCGGATGCCCGTGACTGTGTTACTTGACCCTTCTTCTTTTCCTCCACTTTCTCCTTAGGGAGCGACACCTGCAATTTCTCCTTTGACTTGACATGCTGCTCAAGCAAGGCCACTTATTTCCCATGGGTCATGTTATCGCATGTGACCGGGACCTGTGCAGCAGCCTCATTCATATTCAACTTCCTCGGCTTACCACCATGTGCAGGATTGTTAGTTGTCAGCTTTGCAGCACTCGTGACTTCCTCCTCTCCTTCACCCCTGCCTCCCTTTCCATCAGCCTCCCGAGCGCCCTCCTTTCTCCAATATAAGCTATTGCTACCACTTCCACTCCCCGATCTTCCTCCTGATATATTGTGCCCATATTGCCGAATACCTCCTGCACTACCCCCTCCCCTTCCAGCTGCGGTCTTCCTAGTTTACAAACCTCCTCTTCCCCACATCTGCTCTGAGCCAAGGGCCAAACTGAGGGTCCTCTCCTTTCTTCATCTTGATAGAGCATTCCTTGGCCACATGTCCAATGAAGCCACACATATAACAAAAGTCAGGCAAGAACTCATATTGGAAGCGACACCAGAGACCTTCTTCCTCCTTGCCCTCCTTCCCATCAATACTCATATTCTTCTTTCTCTTCTATGGTTCCTTCTCATTGTCATCATCTAGGGTAAATCCTCTCATGATTGGCTTTTCTATGTTCATCTTGATTTTCACCCGCAAGAACTTGCCAATTGCTCTCCCATCTACACCAGCATCCACCTCAACAAATCGCCCAATGATGTTACCTATCTCCTCCGTTGTGGCTTCGTTCATCATACCGAGAGGGAGACTGAAGATTCTCACTCATATAGGGATATTGTTGAAATCATAGTCCTCTATCCTCTTGCTTGGATCATAGTCCTCCACCACAACAAGATCTTTATCGAACATCCACAACCCGTCCTCAAGTGCCTTCCGCTTACCAGACTCCTGTTTGAAGGTGAACACAAACCTATTACCCCCCGCCTCCTTGCAATCAATTCCTTTTATTGGGCACCAGATCCGCCCCAAGGAGAGACAGATCGCATCTAGATGAGCCCGCTTCTCGGACACCACCCTCACCACCGCTTGAGACTCCGATCCCTTCCCTTTCTCCTCCCCCAGCCGGATCTTGACCCCTTTCCTCTCTTCCTCCGACAGCTTGAGACTCCTCAACATCCCTGCCACTCCCTCCATCTGCCTCCTATTGGCCAAGTGCCGCCGCTGAATGCCTCCTAGGGCTTTGGTGTCTTACGACCATGCGCCCTAGGGAGCACACAGAAGGCTTTGGTGGAGGGTTTACGACGAGGCTCGCTTGGACGCGAGAGACGAACGATCGATCGAGATCAGGGAGATGGCGATCGATCCCAGACGAGAACTATGGAGGAGAAAGCACGCCCGAACCCTAATCGCCCCCATAATCGACGGAGCGATACGCGAACCGTCACCAGTTGGGACGGACACTCATCCCTGTGGCTCCTCCCCGAGCTCGTGCAGGCACTAGGCTTGCTTTTATTTTGGAAATGTTAATTGGCGACCGTTCTGCCAGGGGAAATTTCGCAGCGAACTCCCTTTTGGCCATCGGATGAAAAACACGGACCTTAAAGCAGCCTCAGGAGACACGTCAGAGAAAATAAAGGTTTGCTGTGAAAGGTGCCTCCAGTGAACGCGTGCGTGTCTATATTGAGACTACCGATAGGTCTTTGTCCCCACCCTCTCTCACGCATCATAGAGAGTGAGAGAGAACGAACAAAGAGGAAACATAGGGGAGAGGTGATTAGTCCCTTTAATGATACGGTAAAGGAGTAGAAATGATTCTCACCCTTTTTTCTCAGAGATGATTCTCGCCCTTTTTTCTCAGAGATGACTCTGAGTTATCGAACTCATGAAAGGAAGGTGCAAGGTTTCTACCAAGCTTTGTGAGAGAATTAATTCCAGTTTTTGACCAAACAAAATCAAGTTGACACTAAAAACTCGTATAATAAAAATAAGCATGAGTATGAGGACTTATTCTTAAAACCATATATTTGTGACGGGACCATTATGATCTTAATTTGTGCCCTGGAAGTCACCCATCGAGATGTACTTGCTATGTATCGAAGTGGGGGGTGTCCAAATTATGTCTTGACCGACGCGCGTCCTGTATCAAGAGTCAATTGTCCAACTGAAAGCCTTATCCGAAGCTTGAGGTTGCCCGGTAATTAAGATAGAAATCAGACAAAATCATTAGGTGTTTAATGACTACACCTCTTATACCCCCAAAGATAAGTTCTGTGTTACCATACTAAACTTTTTTGTCACCGGTGTTCAGAATAACACATTCCAGTCTCCCTGCGCTTAGCCTCCCAGTGGCTTGTTCTTGATGACCCACAAGTGTAGGGGATTTACCATAGTCATTTCGATAAGCAAGAGTGTCGAACCCAATGAGGAGTAGAAGGAAATGACAAATGGTTTTCAGCAAGGTATCCTCTGCAAGCACTGAAATTATCGGTAACAGATAGTAGTGTGATAAGATAATTCGTAACGGGTAACAAGTAACAAAAGTAAACAATATGCAGCAAGGTGGCTCAATCCTTTTTGTAGTAAAGGACAAGCCTGGATGAACTCTTATATAAAGCAAAGTGCTCCTGAGGACACATGGGAATTGTTGTCAAGTTGGTTTTCATCATGCTCATATGATTCGTGTTCGTTACTTCGATAATTTGATATGTGGGTGGACCGGTTCTTGGGTGATGCCCTTCCTTGGACAAACCTCCGACTTATGATTAACCCCTCTCGCAAGCATCCGCAACTACGAAAGAAGAATTAAGGTAAACCTAACCATAGCATGAAACATATGGATCCAAATCAGCCCTTACGAAGCAACGCATAAACTAGGGTTTAAGCTTCTGTCACTCTAGCAACCCATCATCTACTTATTACTTCCCAATGCCTTTCCCCAGGCCCAAATCATGGCGAAGTGTCATATAGTCAATGTTCACATAACACCACTAGAGGAGAGACAACATACATCTCATCAAAATATCAAACGAATACCAAATTCACATGATTACATATAACAAGACTTCTCCCATGTCCTCAGAAACAAACATAACTACTCACAATATATATTTATGATCAAGATCAGAGGAGTATTAATTATCATTAAGGATCTGAAAATATAATATTCCACCAAATAAACCAACTAGCATCAACTACAAGGAGTAATCAACACTACTAGCAACCCACGGGAAACAATCTGAGGTTTTGGGACCAAGATCGAATACAAGAGATGAACTATGATTTGAGAGGAGATGGTGCTGGTGAAGATGTTGATGGAGATTGACCCCCTCTCGATGAGAGGATCGTTGGTGATGATGATGGCTTCGATTTCCCCCTCCCGGGGGGATGTTTCCCCAGCAGAACAGCTCCGCCAGAGCCCTAGATAGGTTCTGCCCAGGTTCTGCCTCGAGACGGGGGCGCTTCGTCCCGAAAGCTTCCTTCTAATTTTTCCAGGTCAAAACACACCATATTGCAGAAGATGGGCATCGGAGGCCTTCCAGGGGGCCCACAAGGACGAGGGGGCGCCCAGGGGGGTAGGGCGCGCCCTCCACCCTTGTGGCTGGCTGGTGCTACCTCTTGACCATGTGTTGGTTTTCCCTTGAAGAAGAAAGGGTGATGCAGCAAAGTAGCATAAGTATTTCCCTCAGTTTTTGAGAACCAAGGTATCAATCTAGTAGGAGACTACACGCAAATCGCCTTGTACCTGCACAAACAAATAAGAACCTTGCAACCAACGCGATAAAGGGGTTGTCAATCCCTTCACGGCCACTTGCAAAAGTGAGATCTGATAAAGATAATAAGATAAATATTTTTGGTATTTTCGTATAGATTGGAAAGTAAGATTGCAAAATAAATAGTAAACTAGAATTGTAGATTGGAAACTTATATGATGTAAAGTAGACCCAGGGGCCATAGGTTTCCCTAGTGGCTTCTCTCAAGATAGCATATATTACGGTGGGTGAACAAATTACTGTTGAGCAATTGATAGAAAAGTGCATAGTTATAAGAATATCTAGGCATGATCATAAACATAGGCATCACGTCCATTCAAGTAGACCGAAACGACTCTGCATCTACTACTATTACTCCACACATCGACTGCTATCCAGCATGCATCTAGAGTATTAAGTTCATAAGAACAGAGTAACGCATTAGGCAAGATGACATGATGTAGAGGGATAAACTCAAGCAATATGATATAAACCCCATCTTTTTATCCTCGATGGCAACAATACAATACATGTCGGTTCCCTTTCTGTCACTGGGATCGAGCACCGCAAGATTGAACCCAAAGCTAAGCACTTCTCCTATTGCAAGAAAGATCAATCTAGTAGGCCAAACCAAACCGATAATTCGAAGAGACTTGCAAAGATATCAAATCATGCATATAAGAATTCAGAGAAGAATCAAATATTTTTCATAGACAAACTTGATCATAAACCCACAATTCATCGGATCTCGGCAAACACACCACAAAAAGGATTACATGGAATAGATCTCCAAGAACATTGAGGATAACTTTGTATTGAAGATCAAAGAGAGAGAAGAAGCCATCTAGCTAATAACTATGGACCCGAAGGTCTGTGGTAAACTACTCACACATCATCGGAGAGGCTATGGTGTTGATGTAGAAGCCCTCTGTGATCGAATCCCCCTCCGGCAGATCGCCGGAAAAGGTCCCCAGTTGGGATCTCACGGGTACAGAAGGTTGCGGCAGTGGAAAAGTGGTTTCGTGGCTCTCCTCGATGTTTTCGGGGTATAAGAGTATATATAGGCGAAAGAAGTAGGTCGGTGGAGCTACGAGGGGCCCACGAGGGTGGGGGCGCGCCGCCCTATCTCGTGGCCGCCTCGTTGCTTCCTTGACGTCCACTCCAAGTCTCCTCGATTGCGTTTGTTCCAAAAAAGATCCTCGCGAAAGTTTCATTCCGTTTGGATTCCGTTTGATATTCCTTTTCTGCAAAACACTGAAATAGGCAAAAAAACAACAATTTGCACTCTGCCTTCGGTTAATAGGTTAGTCCCAAAAAATAATATAAAAGTGCATAATAAAACCCATTAAACATCCAAAATAGATAATATAATAGCATGGAACAATAAAAAAAATTATAGATACATTGGAGACGTATGAAGCATCCCCAAGCTTAATTCCTGGTCGTCCTCGAGCAGGTAAACGATAAAAACAGAATTTTTGATGTGGAATGCTACCTAACATAATTTTCAATGTAATTTTCTTTATTGTGGCATGAATATTCAGATCCGAAAGATTCAAGACAAAAGTTTAATATTGACATAAAAATAATAATACTTCAAGCATGCTAACCAAGCAATTATGTCTTATCAAAATAACATAGCCAGAGAAAGCTTATCCCTACGATATCATATAGTTAGGCCATGCTTCATTTTCGTCACACAAAATGCTCCCATCATGCACAGCCCCGATGACAAGCCAAGCAATTGTTTCGTACTTAGCCTTTTCAAATTCTTTCAATTTTCATGCAATATATGAGCGCGAGCCATGGACATAGCACTATGGGTGGAATAGAATATGATGATGGAGGTTGTGTGAGAAGACAAAAAGGGAGAAAGTCTCACATTGACGTGGCTAATCAACGGGCTATGGAGATTCCCATCAATTGATGTCAAATGCAAGGAGTAGGGATTGCCATGCAACGGATGCACTAGAGCTATAAATATACGAAAGCTCAACAAAAGAAACTAAGTGGGTGTGCATCCAACTTGCTTGCTCACAAAGACCTAGGGCATTTTGAGGAAGCCCATCATTGGAATATACAAGACAAGTTCTATAATGAAAAATTCCCACTAGTATATGAAAGTGACAAAATAGGAGACTCTCTATCATGAAGATCTTGGTGCTACTTTGAAGCACAAGTGTGGAAAAATGATAGTAACATTGCCCCTTCTCTCTTTTTCTCTCATGTTTTTTCTTTTTTTATTATGGACTCTTTTTTTGGAGTCTCATCCCGACTTGTGGGGGAATCATAGTCTCCATCATCCTTTACTCACATGGGACAATGCTCTAATAATGAAAGTCATCACACTTTTATTTACTTATAACTCAAGAATTACAACTCGATACTTAGAACAAATTATGACTCTATGTGAATTCCTCCGACGGTGTACCGGGATATGCGATGAATCAAGAGTGACATGTATGAAAGAATTATGAAGGTGGCTTTGCCATAAATATGATGTCAACTACATGATCATGCAAAGCAATATGACAATGATGGAGTGTGTCATAATAAACGGAACGGTGGAAAGTTGCATGGCAATATATCTCGGAATGGCTATGGAAATGCCATAATAGGTAGGTATGGTGGCTGTTTTGAGAAAGATATAAGGAGGTTTATGTGTGATAGATCATATCATATCACGGGGTTTGGATGCACCGGCGAAGTTTGCACAAACTCTAGAGGTGAGAAAGGGCAATGCACGGTACCGAAGAGGCTAGCAATGATGGAAGGGTGAGAGTGCGTATAGTCCATGGACTCAACATTAGTCATAAAGAACTCACATACTTATTGCAAAAATATACAAGTCATCAAAAACCAAGCACCACGCGCATGCTCCTAGGGGGATAGATTGGTAGGAAAAGACAATCGCTCGTCCCCGACCGCCACTCATAAGGAAAGCAATCAAAGAACACCTCATGCTTCAAATTTTTCACACAACGTTTACCATACGTGCATGCTACGGGACTTGCCAACTTCAACACAAGTATTTCTCAATTCCATAATTACTCAACTAGCACAACTCTAATATTGCCACCTTTATATCTCAAAGCAACTATCAAGAATCAAATTTCTCATCGTATTTAATGCACTCCATATGCAAGTTTTTATTATACCCACCTTGGATGCCTATCATATTAGGACAAATTTTATAGCCAAAGCAAATTACCATGCTGTTCTAAAAGACTCTCAAAATAATATAAGTGAAGCATGAGAGATCAATAATTTCTATAAAATAAAACCACCACCGTGCTCTACAAGGATATAAGTGAAGTACTAGAGCAAAATTATCTAGCTCAAAAGATATAAGTGAAGCACAAAGAGTATTCTAATAAATTCCGATTCATGTGTGTCTCTCCAAAAGGTGTGTACAGCAAGGATTATTGTGGTAAACTAAAAAGCAAAGACTCAAATCATACAAGACTCTCCAAGCAAAACACATATCATGTGGTGAATAAAAATATAGCCTCAAGTAAAGTTACCGATAGATGAAGACGAAAGAGGGGATGCCTTCCGCGGCATCCCCAAGCTTAGGCTTTTGGTTGTCCTTGGATTTTACCTTGGGGTGCCTTGGGCATCCCCAAGCTTAGGATCTTGCCACTCCTTGTTTCAAAATCCATCAAATCTTTACCCAAAAACTTCAAAACTTCACAACACAAAACTCAACAGAAAATCTCATGAGCTCCGTTAGTATAAGAAAATAAACCACCACTTTAAGGTACTGTAATGATGAAAGCACAAGTGCTCCCTAGGTGGTTTTGATAATTGATGACAACATATCTCTTGTTGGACTAACATTTCTATCTAGTATGTTTCAGATAAGTTCAACAATGGAGTGGCATGGACTAAAGGTTGTGGGAAGTCCTCCAAGATGCTAAGGACAAAGGATTGGCTAAAGCTTAAAGCTCATGACTCTTCATTTTACATTTTAGTGATCCAAGATCACATTGAGTCCATAGGAAAAGCCAATACTATCAAGGAGGGATGAGGTGTTGCTTAATGAGCCTCTTGCTCAAGTGCTTAATGATATGCTCCAAAATCCTCAGCTACTTTCCCACTTCCACATATGACCTAAACCCAAAGCCAAACTTGGACCTACCGATTATTTCTATCCGGCGCCACCGAGTTTCACTTGTCATAGCCACTGCCAGAAACCCTAATCAGTTCGGTCTCACCGATGGGATCTCGGTCTCACCGAGATGGGCTTGCAAACTCTCTGTTACCTATTGCAATACTTTCGGTCCCATCGAAATATGCAATCGGCCCCACCGAGTTTGCTTGGTCAACTCTCTGTTTCACTTATTACCCAAATCGATCCCACCGAGTTTGAGTAATCGGTCAAACCGAGTTTTGAATTTACCCTAACCCTAGCACATCGGTCCCACCGAGTTGATTCAGTCGGTCCCATCGAAAATCTCTAACGGTCACTAGGTTTACCTTTTTGGTCCGACCGAGTTTGTTGATTCGGTCCCACCGAGATTGGAAAACTGTGTGTAACGGTTGGATTTTGTGTGGAGGCTATATATACCCCTCCACCTCCTCTTCATTCGTGGAGAGAGCCATCAGAACACATCTACACTTTCAACTCATATGTTCTGAGAAAGAACTACCTACTCATGTGTTGAGACCAAGATATTCCATTCCTACCATATGAATCTTGATCTCTAGCCTTCCCAAGTTGCTTTCCACTCAAATCTTCTTTCCACCAAATCCAAATCCTATGAGAGAGAGTTGAGTGTTGGGGAGACTATCACTTGAAGCACAAGAGCAAGGAGTTCATCATCAACACACCATTTGTTACTTCTTGGAGAGTGGTGTCTCCTAGATTGGCCAGGTGTCACTTGGGAGCCCCCGACAAGATTGTGGAGTTGAACCAAGGAGTTTGTAAGGGCAAGGAGATCGCCTACTTCGTGAAGATCTACCGCTAGTGAGGCAAGTCCTTCGTGGGCGATGGCCATGGTGGGATAGACAAGGTTGCTTCTTCGTGGACCCTTCGTGGGTGGAGCCCTCCGTGGACTCGCGCAACCATTACCCCTCGTGGGTTGAAGTCTCCATCAACGTGGATGTAGGATAGCACCACCTATCCGAACCACGGGAAAAATATCCGTGTCTCCAATTGCGTTTGAATTCTCCAAACCCTTCCCCTTACATTCTTGCAAGTTGCATGCTTTACATTCCGCTGCTCATATACTCTTTGCATGCTTGCTTGATATGTATTGTGTATGTTGAAATTGTGCCTAAAACTCCACTCAAACCTAAAATCTTAAAAATTGCAACTTTAGCACTGAGTGTCTAATCACCCCCCCTCTAGACACACCTACTTCTAGATCCTACAAATGAACTCATTCTTTATTTATATTGGTGTTAAACCTACTGTATTCCAACCTCTCTATGGTTCATACCGCTGATACTAGCCATAGATTCATCAAAATAAGCAAACAACACACGAAAAATAGAATCTGTCAAAAACAGAACAGTCTGCAGTAATCTGTAGATTTTGAATACTTATGTAACTGCAAAAATCGTAAGAAATTAGGACATTCTAAATAATTTGTATATTGATCTACTGCAGTTGGAATTAGTATTTTATCGCTCTCTGGTAAAAAATGAAAATTATTCTCGTGAGTGCATACTTTCTGTTTTTTCAGTAAGATCAAATAACAATCACCCAAGAAGATCCTAAAGGCTTTACTTGGCACAAACACTAATTAAAACATAAAAACACAATCATAACAGAGGATAGATGATTTATTTATTACTAAACAGGAAAAAAAGGAAGGAACAAAAATAAAATTGGGTTGCCTCCCAACAAGCACTATCGTTTAACGCCCCTAGCTAGGCATTGAAACAAAAATAGATCTAGGTATTGTCATCTTTGGTATGCAATCCATATGTGGCTCTCATAATAGATTCATAAGGTAATTTAATTTTCTTTCTAGGAAAGTGTTCCATGACTTTCCTTAACTGAAATTGGAATCTAATATTTCCTTCTTTCATGTCAATAATTGCACCAATTGTTCTAAGGAAAGGTCTACTAAGAATAATAGGACATGTAGGATTGCAATCTATATTAAGAACAATAAAATCTACGGGCACATAATTCCTATTTGCAACAATTAGAACATCATTAATTCTTCCCATAGGTTTCTAATGGTGGAATCCGCAAGATGCAAATTTAAAGAGCAATCATCAAATTCACGGAAACCTAACACATCACACAAAGTTTTTGGAATCGTGGAAACACTAGCACCCAAATCACATAAGGCATAGCATTCATGATTTTTAATCTTAATTTTAATAGTAGGTTCCCAATCATCATAAAGTTTTCTAGGGATAGAAACTTCTAATTCAAGCTTTTCTTCATAAGATTGCATTAAAGCATCAATGATATGTTTAGTAAAAGCTTTGTTTTGATCATAAGCATGAGGAGAATTTAACACAGATTGCAACAAGGAAATACAATCTATCAAAGAGCAATTATCATAATTAAATTCCTTAAAATCCAAAATAGTGGGTTCATTTCTATGTAAAGTTTTGACCTCTTCAATCCCACTTTAACCAATTTTTGCATCAAGATCTAAAACTCTGAATCATTGGGACGCCTTCTAACTATAGTTGACTCATCTCCAGTCCCATCTTTATAAAGAATCATATTGGCAAACAAAGACTTAATAGGAGACACACCAATCACTTTTAGATCTTCATCATTATTATCATGAAAACTAGAAGAACCCGCTTTCACAAAGCAATCTTTTTTTGCACACATCCTAGTGGTTCTTTCTTTGCACTCATCAATGGAAATTCTCATGGCTTTGAGAGACTCATTGATATCATGCTTAGGTGGAATAGATCTAAGTTTCAAAGAATCAACATCAAGAGAAATTCTATCCACATTCCTAGCCAACTCATCAATCTTAAGCAATTTTTCTTCAAGCAAAGCATTGAAATTCTTTTGCGAATTCATAAACTCTTTAACACTAGTGTCAAAATAAGAGGGCATCTTATTAAAATTTACATAAGAGTTGTCGTAGGAATTACCATAATTATTAGAGGAATTACTAGGGAACGACCTAGAATTAAAGTTTCCTCTATACGCGTTGTTACCAAAATTGTTCCTACCAACAAAATTCATATCCATAGATTCATTATTATTCTCAATCAAAGTGGACAAAGGCATATCATTAGGATCAGAAGAAGCACTCTTGTTAGCAAACAATTTCATAAGTTGATCCATCTTTCCACTCAAAACATTAATCTCTTCAACAACATGAACTTTTTTACTAGTGGATCTTTCGGTGTGCCATTGAGAATAATTGACCATAATATTATCTAGGAGTTTAGTAGCTTCTTGATACGTCTCCAACGTATCTATACTTTTTGATTGCTCCATGCTATTATATTATCTATTTTGGATGTCAATGGGCTTTATTTTACACTTTTATATCATTTTTGGGACTAACCTACTAACCGGAGGCCCAGCCCAAATTGTTGTTTTTTGCCTATTTTAGGGTTTTGCCGAAAAGGAATATCAAACAGAGTCCAAATGGAATGAAACCTTCGGGAACGTAATTTTCTCAACAAACGTGATCCAGGAGACTTGGAGTGGGCGTCAAGAAACAACGGAGGAAGCCACAAGGCAGGGGGCGCGCCTACCCCCATGGGCGCGCCCTCCACCCTCATGGGCCCCCCGTTGCTCCACCGACATACTTATTCCTCCTATATATATCCACGTACCCCCCAAACATACATGAGCACCACGAAAACCTAATTCCACCAGCGCAACCTTCTGTACCCGAGAGATCCCATCTCGGGGCCTTTTCCGGAGCTTCGCCGGAGGGGGCATTGATCACGGAGGGCCTCTACATCAACTCCATGGCCTCTCCGGTGATGTGTGAGTAGTTTACTTCAGACCTTTGGGTCCATAGTTATTAGCTAGATGGCTTCTTCTCTCTCTTTGAATCTCAACACAAAGTTCTCCTCGATCTTCTTGGAGATCTATTCGATGCAATCTTCTTTTGCGGTGTGTTTGTCGAGATCCGATGAATTGTGGGTTTATGATCCAGATTATCTATGAACAATATTTGATTCTCCTCTGAATTCTTTTATGTATGATTGGTTTATCTTTGCAAGTCTCTTCGAATTATCAGTTTGGTTTGGCCTACTAGATTGATCTTTCTTGCAATGGGAGAAGTGCTTAGCTTTGGGTTCAATCTTGCGGTGCTCGATCCCAGTGACAGAAAGGGAACCGACACGTATTGTATTGTTGCCATCGAGGATAAAAAGATGGGGTTTATATCATATTGCAGGAGTTTATCCCTTTACATCATGTCATCTTCCTTAAAGCATTACTCTGTTCTTCTGAACTTAATACTCTAGATGCTTGCTGGATAACGGTCGATGTGTGGAGTAATAGTAGTAGATGCAGAATCGCTTCGGTCTACTTGTCATGGACGTGATGCCTATATACGTGAGCATACCTAGATATTCTCATAACTATGCTCAATTCCATCAATTACTGGACAATAATTTGTTCACCCACCGTAATACTTATGCTCTTGAGAGAAGCCACTAGTGAAACCTATGGCCCCGGGTCTATCTTCCATCATATTAATCTTCCAATACTTAGTTATTTCTATTGCCGTTTATTTTATTTTGCATCTTTGTTTCTCTTTATCATAAAAATACCAAAAATATTACCTTATCATATCTATCAGATCTCACTCTCGTAAGTGACCGTGAAGGGATTGACAACCCCTTTATCATGTTGGTTGCGAGGTTCTTATTTGTTTGTGTAGGTGTGTGGGACTTGAGCGTGATCTCCTACTGGATTGATACCTTGGTTCTCAAAAACTAAGGGAAATACTTATGCTACTTTGCTGCATCACCCTTTCCTCTTCAAGGGAAAAGCAATGCAGTGCTCAAGAGGTAGCAAGAAGGATTTCTGGCGCCGTTGCCAGGGAGATTCACGCCAAGTCAAGTCAAGATTTGACTCCCAACAATGAGTCATTTATGGTGCCATTGCCAAGTCATGACATACCAAGTACCCATCACAAACTCTTATCCCTCGCATTACATTATTTGCCATTTGCCTCTCGTTTTCCTCTCCCCCACTTCACCCTTGCCATTTTATTTGCCCTCTCTTTTCTGTTCGTCTCCCTCTTTCTTTTGCTCCTCGCACTTTCTGCCGCTATGTCTGAAATTGGGAAAATTATTGTCAATATGAACAATAATAATAACATGGAAAATTCGGATGCTCCTGCTGAAGAACCCCCTATCTTACATACAAAAAATTCCGAATCGGTAGTGGTAATATTATTGGAAAAGGAGTTATCCAAGATTTCTTTACTTGTGTCGGTGCTTTGCCTTCTATGGGTAGTTCTATTCTTCATAGAACTGGTAGTCTTGTGGACGCTATCGCCATGCTTGTAGTTGAACTTGAAAGGCAATTTATGCACATGCATCCTTGCATACAAAGGATTTTCCTAGAATTTTCTAATATTGCGCATTCTTCTATTAAGCGTGCCGCTACTATCTTTTTGGCTCATGAGTTCAGATTTATAATAAAAGAGGCCAAATAAATATTTGCGCACTATAGGGTGGACACTGGCCGTCATCCCATAGAGGCAATCCTCTTTGATCAAGAGGAAATAATGTGTTTTCAATCTTTAGACTATGTTGCTTTTAATGAGAACCTTAGAAAAAAGGTCCCTACCAATGTTATAGTTGATAGAATTTCCAAACTTAATAATTATTTTGCTATTAGAAATAATGAGCTAGGATATTCTCTCGAGTATAGGCTCACGAAGTTTTGTCAAAAGAATGCTTATAATGATGAATTGGTTGTGCAATATGAAGGGCCAAAGGAGGAACCTATACCTCCCAAAATTGATCTTGGGGACTTCTATCCCATTCAATTTAGCCCTTTTGATTACTTTTGCTTGCCTCAAAGAAAACTTCCTGCTGAACATAGAGAATATGAAATGATTTTTCATGATCTATCCTACTATTATGGCAATACCTAGATCTATCCTTGCTTTTATGCCTAGCTAGGGGCGTTACACGACAGCGCTTGTTGGGAGGCAACCCAATTTTATTTTTATTCCTTGCTTTTTGCTCCTGTTTAGTAATAAATAATTTATCTAGACTCTGTTTTGATTGTGTTTTTTTGTGCTTAATTAGTGTTTGTGCCAAGTAGAACTGTTGGGAAGACTTGGTGAAAGTCTTTTTGATCTTGCTATAAAAAACAGAAACTTTAGCGCTCACGAGAATTGCTGCCATTTTTATTTAGAAGGTGATATTTAGTTAATTAGTTTTGAAGATGATCAATACATAAATTCCTCACGTCCAGCAATTTATTTTAGAATTTTGGGGGTTCCAGAAGTTGCGTTAGTTACAGATTACTACAGACTGTTCTGTTTTTGACAGATTCTGTTTTTCGTGTGTTGTTTGCTTATTTTGATGAATCTATGGCTAGTAAAAGAGTTTATAAACCATAGAGAAGTTGGAATACAGTAGGTTTAACACCAATATAAATAAATAATGAGTTCATTATAGTACCTTGAAGTGGTGTTTTGTTTTCTTTCGCTAACGGAGCTCACGAGATTTTCTATTTTGAGTTTTGTGTTGTGAAGTTTTCAAGTTTTGGGTAAAGATTTGATGGATTATGGAACAAAGAGTGGCAAGAGCCTAAGCTTGGGTATGCCCATGGCACCCCAAGTTAAAATTCAAGGACATCAAAAAGCCTAAGCTTGGGGATGCCCCGGAAGGCATCCCCTCTTTCATCTTCGTCTATCGGTAACTTTACTTGGAGCAATATTTTTATTCACCACATGATATGTGTTTTGCTTGGAGCATCTTGTATGATTTGAGTATTTGCCTTTTAGTTTACCACAATTATCCTTGCTGTACACACCTTTTGAGAGAGACTCACATTATTTGAAATTTATTAGAATACTCTATGTGCTTCACTTATATCTTTTGAGCTATATAGTTTTTGCTCTAGTGCTTCACTTATATCTTTTAGAGCACGATGGTGGTTTTGTTTTATAGAAACTATTGTTCTATCATGCTTCACTTATATTATTTTGAGAGTCCTTTAGAACAATATGGAAATTTGCTTTTAGGAATAATATAAAAACTTTCATAGAAGTGCATTGAATGCTATGAGAAGTTTGATAGTTGATAATTGTTTTGAGATATGGAGATGGTGATATTATAGTCATGCTAGTTGAGTAGTTGTGCATTTGAGAAATACTTGTGTTGAAGTTTGTGATTCCCGTAGCATGCATGTATGGTGAACCGTTATGTGATGAAGTCGGAGCATGATTTATTTATTGATTGTCTTCCTTATGAGTGGCGGCCGGGGACGAGTGATGGTCTTTTCCTACCAATCTATCCCCCTAGGAGCATGCGCGTAATACTTTGTTTCGATAACTAATAGATTTTTGCAATAAGTATGTGAGTTCTTTATGACTAATGTTGAGTCCATGGATTTAACAATATTATTATCCACATCTTTCTTCTTTTGCATATCACACAAATCAATGAAGCTGTTTAGATGGGCAGCGACATCTTCACTAGGAAGGCCAGAAAATTGATCTTCCATAACAAGATTCAACAAAGCGGTATTGATTTCACAAGATTCAGCATCAGTAGTAGGAGCAATCGGAGTGCTAATAAAATCATTGTTGTTGGTATTGGAGAAGTCACATAATTTAGTATTATCTTGAGTCATCGTGACAAACAATCAATCAAACACACAATCACACAATAGGCAAGCAAAAGAAGGCGAACGGAAAAGAGACGAATAAAATGGCAAGGGTGAAGTGGGGGAGAGGAAAATGGGAAGCAAATGGCAAATAATGTAATGCGAGGGATAAGAGTTTGCGATGGGTTCTTGGTATATCTTGACTTGGTGTAGATCTCCCCGGCAACGGCGCCAGAAATCCTTCTTGCTACCTCTTGAGCATGCGTTGGTTTTCCCTTGAAGAGGAAAAGGTGATGCAGCAAAGTAGCATAAGTATTTCCCTCGGTTTTTGAGAACCAAGGAATCAATCCAGTAGGAGACTACATGCAAATCGCCTAGTACCTGCACAAACAAATAAGAACCTTGCAACCAACGCGATAAATGGGTTGTCAATACCTTCACGGCCACTGGCAAAAGTGAGATCTGATAAAGATAATAAGATAAATATTTTTGGTATTTTTGCATAGATTGGAAAGTAAAGATTGCAAAATAAATAGTAAACTGGAATTGTAGATTGGAAACTTATATGATGTAAAGTAGACCCGAGGGCCATATGTTCCACTAGTGGCTTCTCTCAATATAGCATATATTACGGTGGGTGAACAAATTACTACCGAGCAATTGATAGAAAAGTGCATAGTTATGAGAATATCTAGGCATGATCATAAACATAGGCATCACGTCCGTGTCAAGTAGACCGAAACGATTCTGCATCTACTACTATTACTCCACACATCGACCACTATCCAGCATGCATCTAGAGTATTAAGTTCATACGAACAGAGTAATGCATTAGGTAAGATGACATGATGTAGAGGGATAAACTCAAGCAATATGATATAAACCCCATCTTTTTATCATCGATGGCAACAATACAATACGTGTTGGTTTCCTTTCTGTCACTGGGATTGAGCACCGCAAGATTGAACCCAAAGCTAAGCACTTCTCCTATTGCAAGAAAGATCAATCTAGTAGGCCAAACCAAACTGATAATTCGAAGAGACTTGCAAAGATATCAAATCATTCATATAAGAATTCAGAGAAGAATCAAATATTGTTCATAGATAAAATTGATCATAAACCCACAATTCATCGGATCTTAGCAAACACACCGCAAAAAGGATTACATCGAATAGATCTGCAAGAACATTGAGGAGAACTTTGTATTGAAGATCAAAGAGAGAGAAGAAGCCATCTAGCTAATAACTATGGACCTGAAGGTCTGTGGTAAACTACTCACACATCATCGGAGAGGCTATGGTGTTGATGTAGAAGCCTTCCGTGATCGAATCCCCCTCCGGCAGATCACCGGAAAAGGTCCGCAGATGGGATCTCACGGGTACAGAAGGTTGCGGCGGTGGAAAAGTGGTTTCGTGGCTCTCCTCGATGTTTTAATGGTAAAAGAGTATATATAGGCGAAAGAAGTAGGTCGGTGGAGCTACGAGGGGCCCACGAGGGTGGGGGGCGCGCCGCCCTACCTCGTGGCCGCCTCATTGCTTCCTTTACGTCCACTCCAAGTCTCCGGGATTGCGTTTGTTCCAAAAAAAAGATCCTCGTGAAGGTTTCATTCCGTTTGGATTCCGTTTGATATTCCTTTTCTGCGAAACATTGAAATAGGCAAAAAAAACAACAATTTGCACTAGGCCTTCGGTTAATAGGTTAGTCCCAAAAAATAATATAAAAGTGCATAATAAAGCCCATTAAACATCCAAAACAGATAATATAATAGCATGGAACAATCAAAAAATTTAGATACGTTAGAGACGTATCAGCTGGTGGCCCCCTCTGGTATTTTCTTTACCCAATATTTTTTATATATTCCAAAAACATGCTTCGTGAAGTTTCAAGACTTTTGGAGTTGCGCATAATAGGTCTCTAATATTTGCTCCTTTTTCCAGTCTAGAATTCCAGCTGCTGGCATTCTCCCTCTTCCTGTAAACCTTATAAAATAAGAGAGAAAGGCATAAGTATTGTGATATAATGTGTAATAACAGCCCATAATGCAATAAATATTGATATAAAAGCATGATGCAAAATGGACGTATCAGTTCTCCAAGATCCTGGGTACCTACATGGATGAAGAACGCGAATGAGACAAGAGACAACTATGAAGCAATTCTATGTTACACATATGCGATGTTAATTCAAAGTACTTCCTGATCCCTCCAACAAATACATCGGGTTGTAGGGCTATGCCTCAACCATGACCTTACTGAACTACTCACACATGAAGATCAAATCATATGAAGAAATCATTGAAGAACACATCATGAAGGTTGATTGATTAATAATATGTCCTAGAATGGATGTCGGATGTGCCAATTACAAAGTATGGATAGTTGGCTGAGTACTACAGTGGCGAAGGTGGTGGCGGCTATGGAGATGTAGAAGAGAAATGATGGCGGCTAGTGTTGCTGTGGATGATGAAGATGGGGGTTTCAGCGACGATTTGTGTTGTTTATGGCATTGGCTCCTTCATGGTGTTTGTAGTGGCGAATCAGAGGGTGCCCTTGGCAGACCATACGACCACTCACGGTCGTATGGAATGCCCTTTTTTGCTCTAGCTTATCTTGTGCACCACCCATTTGATCTCTTCTATATCCTCTTTACTTCTTTTCATGTATTGGCTTGATTTCGTTCAGAAATAGCCCATTTTCTATGGAAACAAAATAAAGATCGGATATTTGGAATATTTGCATTCATTAGTCATTGTGGCAATATCTGAGCAAATATCTCAATTTTTAATAAAAATCTCAGTTTAAAATAACGTTTGAATGAGCGTAAAAATAACACTCGGTTGTTTAAACCCAAACTTAAACTTGGTCGTCCTCGACTAACATAGAGAGAAATCCAAACCATAAGGACCTCAGTTGTTTAAACCGAAATAACGAGAATGTTTTGGTTCACTTATGATAGGTACCCCTGGATAGCCCTCCACTTCTTGACCTGAAAACTTAGTATAGTTGTAGATGTGACATGGTTATTATGCAAGTGTTAGTGAAGCAAATATAATCAATGCAAATTTCTTGCTCAACTAGATAACATAACTAAGTAGCTCTCAATTCTATTTCTTCTAGTTAACACTTGCTTACTGGGAATGCATGGAAGAGCTTTTCTTTCTTGAGCAATGAAAACATAAATTAGGGAGTGAAAGATATGTAAAGATAACATGATTCTATAGTAACTCACTAAAAACACCCATGAGTGTATGATTATCAAGGTTCTCAAGCACTTTATTTCAATCATTGCTTGTTGAAACTTTTGTTGTCACGTGATAGGATTATGCCAAATAAATGATCATTCATAAGGTTTCACGGTGGCTTAATTTTGGCTACTATGCGCCAATATGTTGTCTCTTTTGAGCTCTTGTGATCAACATCCGGTATGTACCACATACACACCCATTCAAGAGAAATCGGAATAATATTCGATGTAGCATTGCCATTACGTACGGCAACAAACTCATAGCCGAAATCCAAGCCAAAACTCTGGTGGATTGTTCATTGGCTAGCAGAGTTCTTAGCATAACATCAAGAAAGGTGATGAAGCCACATTTACAAACGTATACGTGCATAGAGTAGGAAGTCCATAGCACCAGCAAGAACTTGAAATGCTAGTAAGAAATACAACACAAATTTTTGACATGAACTCATTCACCTTTCAACTAAGTTCATGTAAGTGCATCTAGTGCCACCCCTAGTTGGTTTTGGAGTATTGATGACAAACCTGGTTGAGGGACTAATGTGTTTGTGAGAATTGTAGGATAACACAGGTAGTAGTCCCTCATTGATTCGGTTTATCTACCGGAGATGACCCCTAAAAATGTATGAAGACACTGAAGACAATGGTGGTATGTGAAGATATTCACATTGAAGACTATAACAAGAGAAGACATTGCTTGAAGACTATGGGGCGCGGAGACTTAGTTGTTTCGTTGTCTCCTTTTCTTCTTTGTTGAGTCATAGGAACCACCGTACTGTTAAGTGGGGTCCAAGTGAACAAAGTCAGAGTGACTGAAGTGATGCTCAACCAAAATCATATGTCTTCGAGCGAAGACAATGAGAGCAAATCTTATCTAGAGCTGGATGAGTCAGCTTTGCTTGTAGCCCAAGTAAAGTTGCCACGTGTGTTTGAAATCTGATCGTTGGAACACGTGTCAGTTCCTTAGTGACCCAGGGTCATTTCGGACAAATCAGGTCGGGTTTCCTAGTGGCTATAAATAGCCCACCCCCTACAACCATAAACGGTTGGCTGCTCAGAGTTAGTGTACGACTTTTGTCGTTTGAGAGCAACCCACCTCAAAGCCTTTGAGAGAGAATTCCTTGCGAGGATAAAGCCCTAACCACCCAGAGCCAAAGAGTGTTAGGCATCATTGAAGTCTTCCTGTCTATGTGATCTGAAGACTTATTACACTTGAGGACTGTGAATCCTCCAGCCGGTTAGGCGTCGCGTTCTGACCATCCAAGAGTCATTGTGGATCGCCGGTGAACGAAGTCTGTGAAGGTTTGGGAGTCTACCTTGAAGACTTGCCAGAGTGATTGGGCGAGGACTGGGTGTCCTTATCTCAAGGGGAATAAGGTGAAGACGCGGTCTTCTGAGTTGAATCTCAGCCTCCCTAACCAGACGTACAGTTGTCACAGCAACTGGAACTGGTCCAACAAATCATTTTCTTCAACGAGTCACTGGTTTCATCCTTCCCATTCCTTTACTTACTGTTGGCCCTGGTGAAGTCATTGCATTGTCTTTTGTCTTCACTGAGTAACTGATTGTTCTGATTGGCTTCACACTATCTTCCTACCTGATCTATACTGCCTAGCTACTATTAGTCATTATGCTTTCACTTCATTGAATACTTGACTATGGCTTGCTTAGTGTAGTATACATTCCGCTGCATGGTAATAGGTTTATTTCTATCATTTGTATTTGAAACTTCCATGTTTGGAAGACTTTCATAAAAATCACCTATTCACCCCCCCTCTAGTCGATCACTTGGTATCAGAGCAAGGTACTCCCTTGTTATGTGTGATTCCATTTAACCACCTGGAGTTTTAGCTATGTCGACTGTAGGGATAATTAAAGTCTCCGCTGCATGCCCCATCTTTGATGGAACTGAATATCCCTACTGGAAGAATAAGATGCGCATGCATCTTGAAGCCATTGATGTCGACCTCTGGTATGTCATCAAGAATGGCGTTCCCAAGGCTGGTGAAGGTGTCACCGCTGCTGATGTCAAGAAGTTCGTTCAACTGGATTCCACTGCCAAGAACATCATCTGTGGTCATCTGACCAAAGGACAGTATGGCCGTGTGAGTGCTCTGGAAACATTCAAGCAAGTCTGGGACTGGCTCTCCAAGGTCAATGAAGGCGTCTCAACCCAGAGAGATCAAAGAATCAGTGTCCTTCGCAACCTCTTCAACCGCTTCAAGAGAAACAACAATGAGAATGTCCAGCTCACGTTTGACCGCCTCACTGACATCACAAATGAGCTTCGAGCTCTCGGCGCTACTGAGATCACCAAGCATGAAATCGTCAATACACTCCTGAGATCATGTGACACCTCGTTTGACACCCTAGCCCTGATGATTCAAGAACGTCCTGACTTCAAGACACTCGATCCGTCTGACATACTTGAAAGGCTCAACACACATGAGTTTCAGCTTTCTGAGAAAAGAGACATCTATGGTCCCAACTATGGGCGAACTCGCGCCTTGAGGGCAAAAGATGTTTCCTCATTCGATGAAGAATCTGACTGCAGTTCTGATGATCCTGAAGACATTGGAAGGGATCTTGCTATGCTTGTGAAGAAGTTCCAGAGATTCACCAAGAAGAAAGACTTCAGAAAGTCTTCACGATCCAGCTCAAGAAATGATGAAGCTTCTGCTCATGACTACAAGAAGAGAACATGCCACAAGTGCAAGAAACCTGGTCACTACATCTCTGAGTGTCCGCAGTGGGACAATGAGAACAAGAAGAAGAAGAAGAAGAAGAGCAAGGAGTATGATTCTGACAACAAGAAGAAGAATAAATACTCAATGTCTTCTTCCAAGTCTTCCTCGTCTTCATCACACAAGAAGAGCTCATCTGGAAAGGCCCGCGCATTTGTCAGCAAGGAAATGGATTCAGAGGAGGAGTCTGCTTCTGAGGAGGCAGAGGTGGAGTCCGAGGAGGAGTCCGATTCTGGCATTGCAAGTCTGGCTACAACCTACGTTGTCAAGTCCATCTTCAACACTGAAGACAATGACTCCGTCACCAACGCTGATGCTAATGACAAGGACAACTCCACTCCCACCTACAGCTTCATGGCACACGGTGCCAAGGTAAACTCACGTGCCACTCACTATCAAACATCAAGTGAAGATGACTCTGATTGTGGTTCCAAACCCAGCTACAAAACACTTGGTAAAATTGCAACTGAACAACAGAAAGCTATGGAACATATTCAAAAACTATTAGACAAAAGCGATGACCTGTTAGACGCTGAAATGACTCGATCTCAGTCCTTAATTGAAGACATAAAAAATCTTCATGTTAAGTATGAGGAACTTGAAAGTCGTCATGAAACGCTCTCAACAACTCATGAAAAGCTTTCCTATGATTATCTTCAAAGGAAGCAAGATCTTGAGAAATTGAGAGCGGCTCATGAAGATCTTCAAAAGGAAAACGAGTCACTTCGCGCCAAACAGATCAGTTTCGCTCAGGAAGGATTTGAACCACCATGTCTTAAATGCATTGAGTGTGATAACGCTACTTCTATTGCTGAATGTTCTACTGCTGCTACTGTTGCAATATCTTCAACTACTAATGTGGTAACTAACCCCTCTCCTGAGGATGCCACCGCTATTGCTGATGAGAATGCTAGGTTGAAGACATTGCTTGAAACATGGATGTTCAAAAGTCTCAAAGGGCATCAGACACTATGTGATGTCCTCAAAAGGCAGATCCTGAACCGAAACCCTAGGAAAGAGGGTGTTAGGTTCGAAAGGAAAATGAATGCTGATGGCTCTTACTGGAAACCTGAGCAGTACCCCAAAATCACATGGGTTGCTGCAAAGGAACCTTCAGCGGATCCATCCACCCTATCTGGCTTCACTTGTGCTAATCCCATTGTTATTGATGAATCCTTTGATGCAAACTATAAACTGTTTAAGAATCAGAATGGTGAAGTGTTTGCCAGGTATATTGGTACTAACTGTAGGAATGGGCCGCCTATGAAGAAAGTCTAGGTGCCGAAAAGATGTTTGGAGAATCTTCATGTGAATGTCGTCATGACACCACACATGAAGAAGACAAACTCCAGACCACAGGCTTCATACGGTCCAAAGGCTTCATACAGACAGAGGACTCACCTGGGTCGCACTAACGCAAATGTTTTGCAGGGAAACCTTACTCAGTCCTATGAATATGAGCGCGTTTCATCAAACTGCCATGTTCATAAGACCAAGAACTACTCTGCTTATTCTTATGAGTACTATTGTCCACCTGCAAGACTTTTTGCTAGGGCTCCAAAGCCAAAGTTCCCAGTTGCTGCACTTATGCTCATTGCTTCGAAGCCACCCTTGAAAATGTGGGTGGCTAAGAAAGCTTAACTCTCTTTTGCAGGGAAATGTCTCCAGCCGAAAACCAAAATCGTCTGAAGCTATTGCTGGGGACCTTAAACATCTTGTAGGGCGCAAGATCAAATGACCAAATGGTCTTATTATGTATTTTTGTTCCTGAGTCGCTTGCTACTTGCCCTATCAGTCCTAACCTTGATCTAAGCTTTCATAATCCACTTGCTCGTCAAATGTTTATGCTTCACAATTCTCTTCGTGAAGCCTATCCCCTAATTGCACTGTAGGGTACGACACCAGCTGCTTTAGAATGGATTATTGATAGTGGGTGTACTAATCACATGACTGGCAAGCGAAGTCTTCTTATGGACTCAACCTTACGTCCATCTAACAAAAGTCACATAAGCACATCAGAAGTGACAATGGCACTGAATTCAAGAACACTGGCCGAGATACGTATCTTGATACTTTGGGCATCACACATGAATTCTCAGTTCCGTACACGCCGCAGCAAGGTATTGGGTCTAGGTAGAGTTGCAATCTCAAGGGATCAACACATGGATAAAGTAAAGCTTGTTGAATCCCTTGGTTTCAACTTAATGTCTGTCTCAATGCTTTGCGATTTAAACATGATTGTGATGTTTGGAAAATATTGTTGCCTTGTTCTAATGGAATCTGACAAGTCCCTAGTTTTTGAAGGGTATCGGAAAGATGATTTGTACATGGTAGATTTCTCAGCAGGACCACAACTTGCCGTATGTCTTCTAGCAAAAGCTTCAGAATGCTGGCTCTGGCATCGAAGGCTAGGGCATGCTGGCATGAGGAACTTGCACACTCTTGCAAGAAAGAAGCATGTCATAGGCATCGAGGGTGTCAAGTTCAAGAAGGATCACTTATGCGGTGCCTGTGAAGCAGGAAAGATGACGAGGGCCAAGCATCCCTCAAAGACAATCATGACAACGACTCAACCCTTCAAACTGCTCCACATGGACCTTTTCGGTCCCACTCATTACTCAACTCTTACTACTACTGCTTGTCTCTATGGCTTTGTCATTGTTGATGATTATTCAAGATATACTTGGGTGCATATAATCCTCTACAAGACTGAAGTACAGGATGTCTTCAGACGCTTCGCCAATCGAGCCATGAACAACTATGGCATCAAGATAAAGCACATCAGAAGTGACAATGGCACTGAATTCAAGAACACTGGCCGAGATACGTATCTTGATACTTTGGGCATCACACATGAATTCTCAGTTCCGTACACGCCGCAGCAGAATGGCGTCGTGGAATGCAAGAACAGAACACTTATTGAGATGGCCCGGACGATGCTTGATGAATATAAGACTCCAAGAAAATTATGGCCTGAAGCCATTGATACTGCATGCCATATCATCAACCGTGTTTATCTTCACAAACTTCTCAACAAGACATCCTATGAGCTCCTTACTGGCAAGAAGCCAAATGTCAGTTACTTCAGAGTATTTGGTGCCAGGTGCTGGATCAAGGATCCACATCACACTTCAAAATTTGCACCGAAAGCACATGAAGGTTTTATGCTTGGATATGGAAAGGATTCGCACTCCTATAGAGTCTTCAACCTCTTTCACTATAAAGTGGTTGAAACTATGGATGTGCGATTCGATGAGACTAACGGCTCGCAAAGAGAGCACCTGCCAAATGTGCTAGATGAAGTTCCATCCAGTGAATCAATCAAACTTATGGGAACTGGAGAAATCATACCATCTGAAGCTCAGCCTAAAGAGGAACTTATCATCTCCGCACCTGATCAACCTGAAGACAATGCTCAGCCTGAAGACAATCCATCTAACGATGACAATGATCAGCAAGAGCAAAATCTTCGTCCTGTACATCCTCGTGTTGCAAATGAAGTACAGATTGAGAGAATAATTGATAGCATCAATGCACCAGGTCCAGTCACTCGTTCAAGGGCAACACAACTAGCAAATTTCTGTGGGCACTTCGCATTCGTCTCAATATCTGAACCCAAGAAAGTTGATGAAGCCTTCATGGAACTTGAATGGATTCAAGCTATGCAAGAAGAGCTTCAACAGTTTGAGCTGAATAATGTATGGGAACTGGTTAAGCGTCCTAATCCTCGTAAGCACAATATAATAGGCACTAAATGGATATATCGCAACAAGCAAGATGAGCATGGTCAAGTTGTAAAAAACAAAGCTCGTCTCGTTGCTCAAGGATACACTCAAGTTGAAGGGATTGCCTTCGATGAAACATTTGCTCCTGTGGCTAGGCTTGAAGCCATACGCATACTGCTGGCCTATGCAAATCATCATAACATTCTTCTGTATCAAATAGATGTGAAGAGCGCTTTTCTCAATGGCAAGATTGAAGAAGAAGTGTATGTTGCACAACCGCCTGGCTTTAAAGATCCAAAACATCCTGACATGGTGTACAAGCTCAACAAGGCACCGTATGGCCTCAAACAAGCCCCTTGGGCTTGGTATGACACACTCAAAGACTTCCTGAAGAGCAAAGGCTTCAAACCTGGTTCCCTCGACCCCACTCTCTTCACAAAGACATATGATGGTGAACTATTTGTGTGCCAAATATATGTGGATGACATTATCTTCGGCTGCACCAATCAGAAATACAGTGACGAGTTTGGATATATGATGCAAGAGCTATATCAGATGTCCATGATGGGTGAGCTGAAGTTCTTCCTTGGTCTTCAAATACGTCAGCAATGCAACGACATCTTTATATCTCAAGAGAAATACCTCAAAGATTGCCTGAAGAAATTTGGGATGCAAGATTGCAAAGGCTTCACGACGCCAATGCCAGCCAAACATCATCTGGGTCCCGACGACAATGGTAAAGAGTTCGATCAAAAGGTATACCGCTCTATGATTGGTCCCTTGCTTTATTTATGTGCATCTAGGCCAGATATCATGCTTAGTGTTTGCATGTGTGCCCGGTTCCAAGCGGCACCAAAGGAATTGCATCACTTAGCTGTGAAGCGAATTTTCAGATATTTGGCTCACACCCCAACACTAGGATTATGGTATCCAAAGGGCTCAGAGTTTGATCTAGTTGGATTCTCGGATGCTGATTATGCTGGTGACAAGGTGGATCGCAAGTCTACATCAGGTACATGTCATTTTCTGGGACGATCACTTGTATGTTGGTCTTCAAAGAAGCAGAACTGTGTATCTCTCTCCACTGCTGAATCTGAATACATTGCTGCTGGATCTTGCTGCGCTCAGCTTCTATGGATGAAGCAAACACTCAAATACTATGGCATTCATCTGAAGCAAGTGCCACTCTACTGCGACAATGAAAGCGCCATCAAGATTGCCAACAACCTAGTTCAGCACTCGAAGACAAAGCACATTGAAATTCGTCATCACTTTCTCAGAGATCATGTTATGAAGGAAGATATTGATATCATACACGTCAACACTGAAGAGCAATTGGCCGATATCTTCACCAAGCCCTTGGATGAGAAGAGGTTTTGCAAGTTACGGTGTGAGCTAAATATCTTGGAATCCTCAAATGTCCTATGATCAGGCACACATCCTAACACTTAAGCATGTTGATGACATAGATGTGCAACACACGAAGTAAAGTATATCTTCAATCAATGAAGACTTACATTCTGAGTGTGAATACATTAATGTGGAATTTGACTTCGGAGCGCCACGATAATTGTGCGTCGTGTCTGGGTCTAATACTTCCTATACGGTGGGTAACGCCACCACCAAATTCTTCTGTTTGAAGTGCTTTACTCATGGCGTTACATTTGCTATGTCTTCACATTTGGTTTGTCTTCAATTTCAACTTGTCTTCATGATTATCTTCACTATGTTGATTTGATTGTCTTCTGATATATACATATTAGTGTTCTGTCCTCTACAACATTCACTTATAGCTACGTCTTCCTTGTTGAATCTTTTGAACTAAGTGAATGTGATCGGACCCTAATCTCTCTATGCTTTCTATCTCAAACTCTATCTGTCCAAATCATATGCATTCTATTGAAACTGTCGAATGTCTTCTCTGCGTCCTTGTCAGCAGGAGATACAGAGACAAACATTAAGTCTGTTTTAAATGCTCTATCCTTATTGCCTGAAATCTGGAGAAGCCGGAACGACCATCCGACAGTTCGGGCAGGCGTGGGAACGTGGGACAACTCCGAGTATGTTGCATGCTTGCCACATGTTCCTCAGATGTGAACCGCCAGGGGCACCTGCGTAATTACGTTGTGCCGCATACTTCCTTATAAATACATGTCCCCTGTGGTCAAGAAAACCTTCTTCCACCTCTCCACCTTGTCAAAACCCTAGCACCACCGCTAGCTCTCGATGATGCCGGCGACGAAGCGCTTAGCTGCCGCGACTTCACCGACGCCGTCCTCACGCCGGCCGCGGTCATCGTCCTCTCCACCGCCGTCGTAGGTATCCTCCGTCGCCAAGTTAGGGCACAGTGGATTGAACTGCTCGGTCTCCTACTCTTCCCATCTAGCAGTTCATCGTGTGGTAAATAAAACTCTCTTTTTTTACCATCTTTTTGATCCTAAGAGATTCATCCTGTTTACCGAAAGTGGTTTCTGACTACTCAATGTTAGATCTATCATGTCTGCATCTCATATAATGTCTAGTATATTCACTTAAACTTCATAACGAGTTATATTCCTCACTCGTACCTATTCCTGAATTCGTACAAATCTGGAACCAACTTCAAACACATAAGTGAATGCCTTCGCACCATGAGGTCAATGTCTTCAAACTGATTTATCTTCAAAATCGTCTGAGAATGCATATGACCTCTCCCCTTCCCTCGCATCTCTAATGCTATCACAGGTACATGTCCGTGGGAGAATCCCTTGGTTCTCATAGTCTGCATTCGTTTGCAGAATTCTTACAACATCACATTAACTCTCCCGAAGCCAGTTCCTATTTGACCAGCAAGCGGAAGCCTTTGAAGCCTTTGAACGTGTTGAAGCCATTCAGTTTGAAGTTCATGGCTACAGAGAAATCAGCAAGGAAGGGTGGCAGACAGCGTCGAGGGGAACATCAAGAGATCTGCCTCATGACCTCTCAGAGCTGTACAAGACAGATCCAGAAGAGGATTACAATCAGCGCAAGACACGAATCCAATGGATTCGAAGATATTGGGCCGAACAATGGTTTAAATACAAGTTTGTGACCCAGGAGTATGCTAAGAAGAATGCCATCAAGAGTCCTTGGGGTGACATTCTCTTCCGAAGCCTTCCACCCAAGACCAGAGCTGAAGCTATTGCTCAGGGTTTCTATCCCTGTATGGTCCGTGGACCACAGCCTGAAAATGCCGACCCATCATCACTGCTCTGGTGTCGTGACGATAATCTCTTCAAGCGCAACTTCCAGCATGCAAAGGCATCGGCCAAGGAAAACAAGAAGTCATTGGGACTAGACTTCAACCCTGGTTCTTCTGCTCCTCGGGCTAACGACACACGCGATGCTGAACCCAATATCGTCGGACCTTTCTACAACCTTGATGGCCTTATCACTCACATTTCTGTTCAAGGTGCCAAAGTGGATCATTCTGATGATGATGCCGACACTGATGAAGCCCCAGCTCCTACTCCAAAGCCGCAGAAGCAAAAGAAGGCTAAAGCTTCAAAGTCAGCTGCTCCTCCAAAAGCTTCACGTGCGAAGCCATTGGCTACTGCACCTCCTGAAGACAGTGTGCAGTCTGAAGATCTATCACGTATCTCCAAGAAGACGGAGATGAAAAAGAATACTGATCAGGCATTGACCCCTTCTGCCATTCTGCGAGACGAACACATTAATCTGTCCAGTGATGAAGATCTTGCAGATGACTCTCTTGAGCAACTGATTAAGAGCAAGGAAGAAGCAGAAATCTTCAATGATTTGCCTCTCTTTGACGTGGAAATCATCCACAACTTCATTGATGAGTGGTTTGAAACCCCCAATCTCAGCTTTGACAATCTGCAACTTCCAACTGGGCTCAGCGTCTCTTTCACTGGCGCCATTGCTTCTGAGCTAGCTCTAGCTCAGCGCATCGTTGAACTGAAGCAAAAGATCGACTATGAGAAAGCTCAGTTCAAGAAGCACACGGCAAAACTCAGCGTGCAATATGTCAAAAACTTCAAGGTTATGCTGCACGAGCTCAAGGAAGCTTTTCTCAAGAAACGAGAAGAAGCTAAAGGTTCTTGTGAGCGCATGAAGAGTCTGGCTGACAAGTGCGTGCAAGCCTACAATGAAGCTGAGAAGCACAAGGCTCTTGGGAGTCCTGGCATCGACCCCAGAATGGCTGCAAAGAAGAAGAAGCCATCAATTGACAAATCTGCACCTTCAAGGCGGGAAGAACCTTGCATTGTCTTCCCAAGCAGCATGTCCGGCTCGAAGCCAAAGGTCAAGTCAACCGTTTCAGAACTGAAGAAGACAAAGGCTGCCGAGGCTGAAGCCAGAAAGAGGAAAAATCCTGAAGCTTCTGATGTCGCTCCCTCCAAGAAGAAGCGCAAAACCAAGAAAGATCGGGCTGCTCCCATAGAGCCCCTTGTTGTTGAGCCCATCTCGGTTGCTCGTCCTGCCTCTTCGCATCAAGAACGACGGATGGTAGTTCATGAGCTTGCTTCCACAGAGGCTCCTGAAGCTAAAGACATTCCAGCAGTTGACCCCACCGCTGCTGAAGACATTGGTCACCATGACAATGTTGAAGATGATGTAGTTCTTCCTCAGATTGAGCACAACTTGGTATCATCGCCTGTTCTCACGAACAGCGAACTCATCAGCATTGGTCGTCCTCTGACGCCAATTGCTCAGGATGCATCATGGGCTGATCACCCACAACAACAAGACACCCCGAGTACTCCCCAACAACAAGTCACCCCACCAGTGCAAGAAGAAGAAGATGACTTTGAGGCCCAGCCAACTCCATCTCCACAGGCGTCGCCAGCGTTACGCAGGCTTCGCAAAGGACCAAGGCCCCCAGTCCCTCTTTCGAGCATTCCAGAAGGAGAAGTGCACCACCAATCTGTTGCACGTCAGGTGTTCCCAGAAGCCACTCCTACTGTGAATGTCTCCGAGTCTGAAGCTAAAGTTGCTGAAGACAATCCGGCTGCATTTGCTGAAGAAAAACAAGCAGAAGAACGTGTCCCTACTCCCCCATCACTGAAGAAGCTGTTCCTGAAGTGAACGTGCCGGTGCCCGACCCTCCAGCTCCTCAAGTGGAGGTTGAGAATCCTGAGGTTGCCACCACTAACACCACTAAAGCCAATGATGTGGTCATGGCTGAAGATAATGTGGAGCCTGCACCAAACACTGTGCCAGAGGCCAATGAAGCCAATGATGCACCTGCAACAGATGTGCAGCCTGACGCCTCTGTTGATACCACTGCTCCTGTTCCGCCACCAAGGCCACATACTATCGAGCAAGCATACAACTATGGCCAACTTATCACTGTCAAGTGGCCTCTTCTTGTTCCACCACCTGCTGCTGGTCCCCAATTTGACTATCACGTCGAGCGCAAGCCTCAGGTTCAGAGGCCAATGCCAAGGCTGCCTAGGTTTCCAGGCACTGCATCTGCACCTGGATCATTCAATATCAATGGCTTCAAAGCACACACCACCCTCTTTAATAGCGCCAAGAACCCTTACTCTAAGGCAAGAATATCTTCTGATCGGTTCTGGAGCTATCAGCAGCGCAGTTATTACTCATGCATCTTATACAATCAAGGTCGCATTTTTCCACATATGCGTCTTGACACTGAAGCCATAACTGGTCTGCCCTGTTTGGAAGAAGCGCTGGATTGCTTCAGAGAGTCTGGCTTGTTGCAGTTCGTCACTGAGAAGGAGCACTGGAACGAAGAATTGCTGCTCTTCTATGCCACTCTTCATATTCGTGGCTACAATAGGGATCCGAAGACTTGGGTCCTTGAGTGGATGACAGACAATGTTCATCATGAAGCCAAAGCCTTTGATGTCATTGAGCTCACTAGTCTGCCCACTCCAGGTGATCTTTATGAACCTGGTTGTCAGCTTCACCGTGCTGCTATGGAAAGCATTTTTCACAAGCCTGAACCCAACATGAGTCAGATGCTTAGCATGATGAAGCCTTTGCCTCCCGATGCTGAATATCCTAAGGAGTTCTTTGTTGAAGACCTTGAGTATCTGCCACGTACTATCTATCACATTATAAGGCGAACTCTCTAGCCCATCAAAGGACATTCTCCACATGCAAAGCTTGAAGGTGCAATGAAGACTTTGGTCTTCCATATTCTTCACGGCAAAAGCTTCAATGCACAAGATTTCTTCATCCACCAACTTGCTGCATCAGGATCTGATCTCTTTGGCTTGAAGTTTTACGCTCCATGGATTATGCGTCTGATCAAACTACACTCAGCTATCACCTATCAGCCCTCTGCTCGCAAACATCTGATTTTTCTACCTGACGTCGATATGTCAGTTGAAGCCATCTATCCAGAGCCTGCCAAGGAGCCCCTTAGTCTTCAAAATGCTGATAATCAAAGCTTCTCACAACACATTGAAGGAGTCCAAGCAGTCACTCATGTTTATCCTCTGGCTGGTACTACCCGTGCACCTCATCGTGCCCTCACTGAAGCCACTGAAAGCACCATTGCACAACGGCCTAAGAAGCGATCTCGTGTTCTAAATGACCGAGAGCTTCTGGTTTCCCTTCATCAGAAACAGGATAAGCATCATGACTGGCTGAAGCGCCAAATGCAAAGCCTCTTGGTGGACGTAAACAGGATTCGCAACCTTGCCACCAAGAATGCCTTTGTCACCCATGAAACCTGTCGGCGTACATGGAAAGGGCTAACGCTTATGTGTTCTGAAGATGATCTTCAAGATGCTCGCTTCTCTGAACGCTTCAAGTTTGACTCAACACCTCCGAGAAGGATTGTGCTACGGCGTACTACGTCTCTTGAAGACTCTGAGTTCTCCTCCTCTGCTGCAACAGTGAATGCACGTGTCATCGATGATGAAGACGATGCTACTTCACCACCTTCAGCGCGAATCAACACTGCACCAAGTTCGTCTGCACCGCCAACCAACACCGATGACCCTGCTGCTTCACCAACTCCTCATGGGAACGAGTAGGTGCTCTATGTCTTCAAACCTTTTTAGTCCTTACTGACAAAAGGGGGAGAAGCATATGAGTTTGATAGTCTTCAAGCGGGTCCATATGGGCGGTGGTTTTATATTTTGCCTAGTGTTTACAAATCTCGCTTTTTGATACATTTGGTTCTTTGAGTTGTAACACTTAAACTCGATGGTCGTCTGCTACTTATTTGCTATTCTGTGATGCGATGATAAATTCCGCATGTGCGATGATAACTTCCGCACTTAGGTTATTCTACAGACGTCCATTTTTCATTATGCATGTCATTATCTTCACGTACTTTTCATGCATGATGAATTGTCGTCATAAGTTGAAGAGGATCTCCACAAGTACAACCTGCCATGTGCATTTGCATTCCAAAAGCAAATTACTTATATGCACATCTTCAGGGGGAGGCTTTGCCACTTATGAAGACAATACCTAAATCCTTTACATTTCACATACTTTTATCCCCGTTGAAAACTTCAACCAGTTTGTCATCAATCACCAAAAAGGGGGAGATGTAAGTGCATCTAGTGCCACCCCTAGTTGGTTTTGGAGTATTGACGACAAACCTAGTTGAGGGACTAATGTGTTTGTGAGAATTGCAGGATAACACAAGTAGTAGTCCCTCATTGATTCGGTTCATCTACCAGAGATGACCCCTAAAAATGTATGAAGACATTGAAGACAATGGTGGTATGTGAAGATATTCACATTGAAGACAATGACAAGAGAAGACATTGCTTGAAGACTATGGGGCGCGAAGACTTAGTTGTTTTGTAGTCTCCTTTTCTTCTTTGTTGAGTCATAGGAACCACCGTATTGTTAAGTGGGGTCCAAGTGAACAAAGTCAGAGTGACTGGAGTGATGCTCAACCAAAATCCTATGTCTTTGAGCGAAGACAATGAGAGCAAATCTTATCCAGAGCTGGATGAGTCAGCTTTGCTTGTAGCCCAAGTAAAGTTGCCACGTGTGTTTGAAATCTGACCATTCGAACACGTGTCAGTTCCTTAGTGACCCAGGGTCATTTCGGACAAATTAGGTCGGGTTGCCTAGTGGCTATAAATAGCCCACCCCCTACAACCATAAACGGTTGGCTGCTCAGCGTTAGTGTACGGCTTTTGTCGTTTGAGAGCAACCCACCTAGAAGCCTTTGAGAGAGAATTCCTTGCGAGGATAAAGCCCTAACCACCCAGAGCCAAAGAGTGTTAGGCATCACTAAAGTCTTCGTGTCTATGTGATCTGAAGGCTTATTACACTTGAGGACTGTGAATCCTCCAGCCGGTTAGGCGTCGCATTCTGAGCATCCAAGAGTCATTGTGGATCACCGATGAACGAAGTCTGTGAAGGTTTGGGAGTCTACCTTGAAGACTTACCAGAGTGATTGGGTGAGGATTGGGTGTCCTTAGCTCAAGGGGAATAAGGTGAAGACGCTGTCTTATGAGTTGAATCTGAGCCTCCCTAACCAGACGTACAGTTGTCATAGCAACTGGAACTGGTCCAACGAATCATTGTCTTCAACAAGTCACTGGTTTCGTCCTTCCCATTCCTTTACTTACTGTTGGCCCTGGTGAAGTCATTGCATTGTATTTTGTCTTCACTGAGTAACTGATTGTTCTGATTGGCTTCACACTATCTTCCTACCTGATCTATACTGCCTAGCTGCCATTAGTCATTGTGCTTTCACTTCATTGAATACTTGACTATGGCTTGCTTAGTGTAGTCTACCTTTCGCTGTATGGTAATAGGTTTATTTCTATCGTTTGTCTTCGAAACTTCCATGTTTTGAAGACTTTCATAAAAATCGCCTATTCACCCCGCTCTAGTTGATCACCAGCACTTTCAGTTCCTCTAGACGATTTAATCCACAAGCATTACTGAGTCTATTAAAATTAACACTATGGGGTTACGTGTCTCTAAGATCATCTTCTCTACAAGTTTTCTCAACACATAAGTCTTTCTCTTGTGCATGGCTATTCTTTGTTAACACCACTTTCTTTAAAAATAATCCCACGGTAAGTCTCAGTTATCTAGATTAAACAGAATAAAGGCTACTAAATTATTTCAGCTACTAGAACAAAATCTTTGTTTTAACTATCAAGACTTACTTTCACTTGAACACATCACACATACTACTACTTGAAAGTGCTAGTTATTGACTAGAGGGGGGGTGAATAGGCGATTTTTATGAAAGTCTTCAAGACAGTCAATGTCTTTGAAGACAGACAATCAAATACAACCTACACAGTATGCAGCGGAAGATAAACTACACTAGACAAGCCATAGTCTAGGAAATAGTATTGAGTAAACACGAAGACAAATAGCAGCTGGTAGAGTGGATCAGGATAGAAAGACAGTATGAAGCCAATTATGCAATAAGAGAGAATGTCTTCACATTACGAGGTCAAACAGGACAGACAAGCAATGACTTCACGAAGCTAAACAGAAGGTAAAGAGTGAAGTGATAGAACCAGTAGCTTGACGAAGACAAGGATTTGGTAGACCAATTCTAGTTGTTGTGACAATTGTACGTCTGGTTAGGGAGGCTGAGATTGAACTCAGAAGACCACGTCTTCACCTTATTCCCCTTGAGCTAAAGACACTTAGTCCTCGGCCAATCACTCTGGTAAGTCTTCAAGGTAGACTTCCAAACCTTCACAGACTTTGTTCACCGGCGATTCACAATGACTCTTGGATCCTCAGAATGCGACGCCTAAATGACTGGAAGATACACATTCTTCAAGTGTAATAAGTCTCTAGAAAGACTTCAGTTATGCCTAACATTCTTTGGCTCTGGGTGTTTTGGGCTTTGTCCTCGCAAGATTTCTCACTCAAAGGCTTCAAAGGTGGGTTGCTCTCAAACGATAAAAGTCGTGCACTAACTCTGAGCAGCCACCAATTTATGGTGTAGGGGGTGGGATATTTATAGCTATTGGGTAACATAGCATGCAATTTAAAAAAAAATCCTACGATCACGTAAGATCTATCTAGGAGATGCATAGCAACGAGGGGGGGAGAGTGTGGCCACGTACCCTCGTAGACCGAAAGTGGAAGCGTTAGGTTAAAGCGGTTGATGTAGTCAAATGTCTTCGCGATCCAACCGATCAAGTACCGAACGTATGACACCACCGAGTTTAGCACACGTTCAGCTCAATGACGTCCCTCGAACTCTTGATCCAGCAGAGGGTCGTGGGAGAGTTCCGTTAGCACGACGGCGTGGTGACGGTGATGGTGATGTGATCCGCGCAGGGATTCACCTAAGCACTACGATGCTATGACCGAAGGAGTAAACTGTGGAGGGGGCCACCGCACACGGCTAAGAGAACAATTGATGTGCTTTGGGGTGCCCCCTGCCCCCGTATATAAAGGAGGAGGGGAGGAGGCGGCCAGCCTAGAGGGGCGTGCCAAGGGGGAATCCTACTAGGACTCCTAGTCCTAGTAGGATTCCCCCTTCCTTCTCCGGAGTGAAAAAGGGGGAAAGGGAGATGGAGTATGAAAGGAAAAGGGGGGCGCCACCCCCTGATATGTCTCCAACGTATCTATAATCTTTTATTGTTTCATTCTGTTATACTATCAATCTTGGATGTTTTATAATCATTTTATAGTCATTTTATATCATTTTTTGGTACTAACCTATTGACATACTGCCAAGTGCTAGTTCCTGTTTTTTCCATGTTTTTTACATCGCAGAAAATCAATATCAAATGGAGTACAAATGGCATGAAACTTTACAGAGATTTTTTATGGACCAGAATCAACAAGTTGGGCCCTGGTAGCACCTGAGGGAGTCCCGAGGAAGGGACAACCCACCAGGGCGCGCCAGGAGACCCAAGGCGCGCCCTGGTGGGTTGTGCCCACCTCGAGTGCCCCCGGACCGCCTCTTTGCTCTATAAATACCCAGATATTCCAGAAACCCTAGGGGAGTCGACGAAATATTCATCCAGCCGCCGCAGAGTCCAGAACCACCAGATCCAATCTAGACACCATCTCGGATGGGGTTCACCACCTCCATTGGTGCCTCCCCGATGATGCATGAGTAGTTCTCTGTAGACCTTCGGGTCTGTAGTTAGTAGCTAGATGGCTTCATCTCTCTCTCTCTTGATTCTCAATACAATGGTCTCTTGGAGATCCATATGATGTAACTCTTTTTGCGGTGTGTTTGTTGGGATCTGATGAACTTTGAGTTTATGATCAGTCATATCTTTTTATATCCATGAAAATTATTTGAGTTTCTTTGATCTCTTATAGCCTCGTATTTCTTCTCCGATATTTGAGTTTTGTTTGGCCAACTTGATCTATTTATCTTGCAATGGGAAGAGGTGCCCGGGAGTGGGTTCGATCTTATGGTGCTTGATCCCAGTGACAGAAAACGGAACGGACACGTATGTATCGTTGCTACAAAGGATAAAAAGACGGGATCTATATCTACACAATAGATAAACGGATCTTGTCTACATCATGTCATCATTCTTATTGAATTACTTTGTTTTTCCATGAACTTAATACACTAGATGCATGCTGGATAGCGGTCGATGTGTGGAGTAATAGTAGTAAGATGCAGGCAGGAGTCGGTCTACTAATCTTGGACATGATGCCTGTAATGATCATTGTCTGGATATCTTCATAATTATTCCAGGTTCTATCAATTTCCCAAGAGTAATTTTTTACCCACTGTTTGCTATCTTTCTCGAGAGAAGCCACTAGTGAAACCTACGCCCCCGGGTCTTCTTCCTCATATATTTGCTTGCGATCTACTTTTTCTTTGCATTTTTATTCAGATCTATTAAACCAAAAATACGAAAATACTTTGCTGCAATTTATTTTATTTGCGATCTATTATTTCAATCTACTACAATTTTCTGGCATCGTTACCCGAAAGGGATTGACAACCCCTTTAACGCGTCGGGTTGCGAGGTGTTGTTATTTGTGTGCAGGTGATGTTTACGTTGTGTTGCATGGTTATCCTACTATTTCGATAACCTTGGTTTCTTAACTCAGGGAAATACCTACCGTCGCTGTGTTGCATCATCCCTTCCTCTTTGGGGAAATACCGATGTAGTCCTAGCAGACAGGAGCTTTTTTGGCACTATAACCAGAGAGCAATCAAAAGGAATTTCTGGTGCCATTGCCAGGGACGATCTTCTTCATAACCAGGTTCCTAATCAGAAATCTCATCTCCTCGCAGTTTACATTATTTGTCATTTTCCTCTCGTTTTCCTCTCCCCCACTTCACAAAAATTTGCCGTTTTATTCGCCTCTCTCTCTCGTTCGCCGTTTTCTTGCCGGATCTGTTTTTGAGTGCAATCTTGTTGTGTGGTCATCATGACTCAAGAGAACACCAAGTTATCTGATTTCTCAAATACCAACAACAATGATTTTATCGGCACTCCGCTTGCTCCTCCCGCCTCTAGTGCGGAGACTTGTGATAGTAATACCGCTTTGCTGAATCTTGTTATGCAAGACCAATTTTCCGATACTCCTAATGAGGATGTCGCGTCCCATCTTAATACCTTCATGGAATTATGCGATATGCAAAAGAAAAAAGATGTGGACAATGATGTGGTCAAGAACTCAAGATGAAATTGTTTTCGTTTTCTTTGCGTGATTGTGCAAAAATTTGGTTCTCTTCTTTGCCTCGCAATAGTATCGGTTCTTGGAATAAGTGCGAAGTTGCTTTTATCACTAAGTATTTTCCTCCCGCAAAAATTATTTTCCTCAGAACCCAGATCATGAATTTCAAGCAACTTTAACATGAGCATGTTGCACAATCTTGGGAAAGGATGAAAATGATGCTAAGGAATTTCCCAACTCATGGGTTAAATCTTTGGATGATCATACAATTTTTTTGCGGGGTTGAATTTCGTTTCTCGTAATCTTTCAGATTCCGCCGCGGGTGGTACTTTTATGGAAATTACTTTGGGTGAAGCCACCATATTGCTTGACAATATCATGGCAAATTATTCGCAATGGCATACCGAAAGGGATCCTACTAGTGTAAAGGTTAATCCGGTTGAAGAAATCTCTTCTTTGAGTGAAAAAGTTGATCTGTTGTGAAATTGGTTGCTAGTAGAAGTGCTCTTATTCATCTTAGGAAGATTTACATCTATGCCCTTAACTCGAACCCACTACTCAGTTTTGCCCCTAATTTTTAGGTATCCTCAGTTTTTCCCCTCCGCCGTTAGTTTCACTTATAGAAATGCCCTTCTCTGTCGTTACCGTCCGGTCAAATGTCTTTGACCATCCTGAAAAAATAGCAAAAACAATTGAAACTTTGTGGGATCGAAGATACTCATGTCTGCAAGGTGTGTACAAATTTTCATGCCATTCGGACACCCTGGGAGCTCGTGGCAAAGGAAAACATAATTTTTGTACGCATGTGAACCGTAAATTCAAAAAAATAGAAAAAATCAAAAAAATATTAAATTTCGTGGGACTGAAGATACTCAGGTGCGCAAGATGTGTGCACATTTTTGTTGTGTTTGGACATCGTAGGAGCTCATGGACAAAAAAACAAATTTTAGGTCAAAAAAACTTTGAAAAAATGAACTATTTTGTTTTTCTTTCTCTAGAGCGCCTCATACGTCATTTGATCACCAAAACTTGCAAGCACCTTGTGCACTCAAGCCTCTTTGACACAAAATAAATTCAATTTTTTTTGAAATTTTTTTGCTTTTTTTTGAATTTACTGTTCATAGGCATAAATTATTTTTGTTTTCCTTTACCACGAGCTCCCGGAGTGTCCAACCAACACAAAAATTTGCACGCGCCTTGCGGACATGACTATCTTCGATCCCACAAAATTTCATATTTTTTTATTTTTTTGCTATTTTTTCTGGATGGTCAAAGTACATTCACCGGACTGTAACGGCGCAAAAGGGCGTTTCTATAAGTGACACTAACGGCGGAGGGGCAAAACTGAGCATACCTAAAAATTAGGGGCAAAACTGAGTAGTGGGTTCGACTTAGGGGCAGAACTGGAATGGGCCCTTGATCTTAATGATATGCCTTCGTCTACTTTTATTGATCAAAATAGTGATGCCATAGATGTGAATTTTATCTCTTGAAATAATTTCAATAACAATGGTTATAGAGGTAATTTTAATCCTAGGCATTTTCCTAGCAATTCCTCTAATAATGATGGTAATTCCTATGGAAATCAATCTTATAATAATAATAGGAACACCTCTGATGTTGAGAATAATATTAAATAATTTATCAATACGCAAAAAGTTTTCAACACTTCCATAGAAGAAAAGTTGAGTAAGATTGATGATTTGTCTAGAAGTGTTGATAGAATTGCTCATGATGTGGAAAATCTCAAGATGAAATTTTTTGTGCCTAAAGTAGATGAATCAATTAAAGCTCTTTATGTTTCTATGGATGAAAGTAAGAAAAGAACTGTTATGATTAGAGCTAAAAGAGAATTCTTAGAAAAAGTGTTTACTAGTGATTTCTTTTGTAAAAGTGGTGAAGATCTTAAAATGATTGGTGTTTCTTCTATTGATTCCTTGTTTAGCAAAGTTAATATTGATGAAAAAGGGACTGGAGAAGAGTCAACTTTAAGTAGAAGGCATCCCAATATTTTGGAGGGTGAAATTCTTCTTGAAAAAATTCATGAAAGTGGGTTTGAAGAGGTCAAAACTTTAACTAGTGATGTGCCCACTCTTTTGGATTACAAAGACTTTAATTATGATAGTTTCTCTTTGATTGATTGTATTTCTTTGTTGCAATCCATGATAAATTCACCCCATGCCTATGAATGAAATAAAGCTTTTACTAAACATATTGTTGATGCTATGATGAAAGCTCTTGAAGAAAAATTGGAATTAGAAGTTTCAATGCCTAGAAAATTGCATGATTAATGGGAACCTACTATCAAAGTCAAGATTAAAAATTATGAGTGTTTTGCTTTGTGTGACATAGGTGCTAGTGTTTCTAAACTTCCGAAATCTTTATGTGATGTGCTTGGTCTTACTGATCTTGAATCATGCTCTTTAAATTTGCACTTGGTGGATTCTACTATTAAAAAGCCTATGGTAAGAATTAATGATGTTCTTATTCTTGAAAATAGGAAGTATGTGCACATAGATTTTATTGTTCTTGGATTGCAACCCGTCTTGTCCGATTATTCTTGGTAGACCATTTTTACGCACTATCGGTGTCGTGATTGATATGAAAGAAGGCAATATCAAGTTCCAATTTGCTTCGAGGAAGGGTATGGAACACTTTCCTAGAACTAAATTAAGCCACCCTATGAATCAATCATGAGGGCATCTTATGGATCTCGAACCAAAGATGACAAAACTTAGATCCTTGCTTTATGCCTAGCTAAGGGCGTAAAACTATAACGCTTGTTGGGAGGCAACCCAATGAATAAAATTTATTTTTTCTTTTTGCTTCCTGTTCTTGTGTGTTAGGAAAATTATTCTACTGATATAATTGTGTTTTTTATGTTTTAATTAGTGTTTGTGCCAAGTAAAGCGTTTAGGATCTTCTTGGGTGATAGTTGTTTGATCTTGCTGAAAAAACAGAAACTTTTACGCTCACGAAATTAATTTTCATCTTTTACCAGAGAGCGATAAAATACCCATTCCACCTTCAGTAGATCAATATACAAATTTCTCAAGTCTTCCTAAATTTTTATAATTTTTGGAGTCAGAGAAGTATTCGAAATAGTCAGATTTCTACAGACTATTCTGTTTTGACAGATTCTGTTTTCTTTGTGTTGTGTGCTTATTTTGGTGGCTCTATGGTTTTCTTTGATGAGTTTTTGCCATAGAAAAGTTGGATTACAGTAGATATAATGCAAGAACAAAATATTAATTGGTTTGATACATCACTTATAGTAGTGGTTTATTATTCTTATACTAACGGATCTCACGAAGGTTTTGTTGAGTTTTGTGTGATTGAAGTTTTCAAGTTTTGGGTTGTCTTACGATGGATGAAGGAAGGATGGAAGAGGCTAAGCTTGGGGATTCCCCGGCATCCCAAGCTATTATCCAAGAATGAGCAACCAACTAAGCTTGAGGATGCCCCCGAGTGGCATCCCCGCTTTCTTCCAACAACTATCGGTATTTTACTCGAGACTATATTTTTATTCGTCACATGATATGTGTTTTGCTTGGAGCTTCTTGTATGATATGTGTCTTTGATTGTTTTATTTTGTGTTTTAAGTCATCAATCCTTGCTGGACACACCTATTTGAGAGATCCAAAATTATGTCATGACTTGTTAGAATTGCTCTCTATGCTACACTTAAATCTTTTATGAGCTAGGACTTGCTCTAGTGCTTCACTTATATCTTTTTCAGCACGGTGTGCTTAGTATTTTTGAAGAAATGTTCTCTTGTTTCAATTAGATTTATTTGAGAGTTAGTAAAATTTTGAAGAAAATCTCTCTTGCTTCACTTAAATTATTTCGAGAGAAAGAAATATTAAGCTCATGATCTTCAGTTATATTTGTTTGAGCTTATGAAAAGCAACACATGAAAATTAGTCCCAAAGTGATAGATATCCAAGAAGGATAAAGAAAATAAAAATGTCATGAAGATCACTGGACAAAATAAACTTGATTCTTAGTAATAGTTTTGAGATATAATGATGTGAGATGTGAGTCATCTTGATGAGTAATTATGCTTTAGTAAGAATATTGGTGTTAAGGTTTGTGATTCCCTATGCAAGTACGAAAGTCAATAGTCATGCAATGAAATTATATCCTACTTATGGTGCATTATTCGGTGTTATTTATGCTTAATGCTTGCTTATGAGATTATTCATTTCTTAGTTGGTCGGTTCCCAATCTTTTGCTAGCCTTCATTTTGCACTAAGTATGATCACTACTTGTGCATCCAAATCCTTTAACCCAGTTTTGCCACATGAGTCCATTATATCTACCTATATGCGGTATTCTTTGCCGTTCTAAGCAAATTTGCATGTGCCATCTCTAATTTTCAAAATAAACTTCTCTTTTGTGTGTTTGTTTCGCTCGCGGAGCACTGAGGGGTGGCTAATATTTTACGTGCTAGATGTGTTATTCTCAAGATGCGTGTTTATTCACTTGTCATTGCACGAGAGTAAGGAAAATGTATTAGGGATGCCCAGTCCCGAAATGCAAAAATGAATTTACTTTATGTTGTCAAATAGTAAATTCCTTGGAAAGTGTTGGTATGGAGGGCACCCGTGGATACGGTTAGCCATGGAAAGTGAAAGTTATGGTAGAAAAAGGAATAAACTTTATTTTCTGTTTGGGAACCGCCTATGATATATCTATGCATGGAAAGTATTGGGAACTCTAAGTCATTTTTGTTGGTGGGATGGATACACCTCTCAAAATTGTTTTTATCTCTAAGTTTTTTGCTTTGAGCTCTGGCACCTCTACAAATCCCTACTTCCCTCTGTGAACGACCTTTCTTTTACTTTATGCAATTTTTATTTCGAGTCTCCATCTTCTCTTATAAAAGCACCAACTAGGAGGCAATATGATCGTACTTAAGCATTGGGTGTAGCTAATATTCGAGTGTGTTTCATGAACGGATCATTGTTTGAGCATGCTGGGCTAGGGATAACTTATTTTAGCGTTGATATTTTCGAAGACATGGTTGCTTGTTGATATGCTTGAGTATCTAAATTATTATGTCAACACTAGACTATTGCTTTGAACCACATAAAGAGTCCAATTTTCCATGCTATAAAGAAAAGAATATGATATGACCTGTTAAACAACATTCCACATCAAAAATTCTGTTTTTATCACTTACCTACTCGAGGACGAGTAGGAGTTAAGCTTGGGGATGCTGATACGTCTCCAACGTATCTATAATTTTTGATTGTTTCATGCTATTACATTATCAATCTTGGATGTTTTATAATCATTTTATATCAGTTTTTGGTACTAACCTATTGATATAGTGCCAAGTGCCAGTTCCTGTTTTTCTGTGGTATTTACATCACAGAAAATCAATATCAAACGGAGTCCAAATTCCACGAAAATTTACAGAGATTTTTTATGGACCAGAAGGAACAAGTTGGGCCCTGGTAGCACCTGGGGGGGTCCCGAGGAGGGGACAACCCACCAGGGCGTGCCAGGAGGCCCAAGTGCGCCCTGGTGGGTCGTGCCCACCTCGGGTGCCCCCGGACCGCCTCTTTGCTCTATAAATACCCAAATATTCCAGAAACTCTAGGGGAGTCGACGAAATATTCATCCAGATGTCGCAGAGTCCAGAACCACTAGATCCAATCTAGACACCATCTTGGATGGGGTTCACCACCTCCATTGGTGCCTCCCGAATGATGCGTGAGTAGTTCTTTGTAGACCTTCGGGTCCGTAGTTAGTAGCTAGATGGCCTCATCTCTCTCTCTCTCTCCCCCCCTCTCTCTCTCTTGATTCTCAATACAATGGTGTCTTGGAGATCCATATGATGTAACTCTTTTTGCGGTGTGTTTGTTGGGATTTGATGAACTCTGAGTTTATTATCAGTCATATCTTTTTATATCCATGAAAGTTATTTGAGTTTCTTTGATCTCTTATATGCATGATCTCTTATAGCCTCATATTTATTCTCCAATATTTCGGTTTTGTTTGGCCAACTTGATCTATTTATCTTGCAATGGGAAAAAATGTCTGTCGGTGTCAAAACCGGCAGATCTCGGGTAGGGGGCCCCGAACTGTGCGTCTAAGGCGGATGGTAACAGGAGGCAGGGGACACGATGTTTTACCCAGGTTCGGGCCCTCTTGATGGAGGTAAAACCCTACGTCCTGCTTGATTATTCTTGATAATATGAGTAGTACAAGAGTTGATCTACCACGAGATCAGAGAGGCTAAACCCTAGAAGCTAGCCTATGGTATGATTGTATGTTGTCCTAGGGACTAAAACCCTCTGGTTTATATAGACACCGGAGGAGGTTAGGGTTACACAAGGTCGGTTAAAAAGGAGGAGATATACATATCCGTATTTCCTAGCTTGCCTTCCACGCCAAGTAGAGTCCCATCCAGACACGGGATGAAGTCTTCAATCTCGTATCTTCATAGTCCAACAGTTCGGCTGTCCGGATACCCCCTAATCCAGGACTCCCTTAGTAGCCCCTGAACCAGGCTTCAATGACGATGAGTTCGGCGCGCAGTGTTGTCTTCGGCATTGCAAGGCGGGTTCCTCCTCTGAATACACCAGAGAAGAGTTTGAATACAAGGATAGTGTCCGACCCTGCAAAATAAGTTCCACATACCACCGTAGAGAGAATAATATTTCCACAAATCTAATCTGCTGACACGTTTTGGCAGCATGACATCATGCCATGGCCCAGTAATTATTCGAACCATTTTTCTTTAACCAGCCCCGCACATAATGCGAGGCGGTTTCTTGACACGTCTTGTCAAAGCAGAGATCGTGTTCCCTTTATTACGAGATTCTCATTAATACGGACGTGGGTAATCCAACCGTGCATAGGACTCCTAGATCTTAGGCAAGTCCCAAACGGCCACGAGGAGGACGCTTGATATTCACCCTCTTTATAAAGGGACAAGGCTTTTTCTTTTTTCCCTCCCGTGCTCAATCGAATCCTTCCCCCGCCTCAAGTTCTAACACCCAAAGCCCGGGTCAGGTGCCTCGGACCTTCAATCATGTCCGGAGCCATCCTTCAAGGCCAGTGGATGCCCTCCTCCGTCACGGAGGAGGAGATCAACAAGTTGAGGGAGGCCAGATATCTGACCGTCGAAATTTTGCATAGCCTGCCCGCCCGAGGGCAGGTCGTCCCTATTCCCGAACCCAACAAGAGTGTTGTGTTCGTCTCCCACTTCCTCCGAGGACTAAGCCTCGCTCTGGATCCCTTTGTTAGGGGTCTCATGTTCTATTACGGGCTGGATTTTCATGATCTGGCCCCGGATTCCCTTCTTCACATCTCGTCATTTATTGTCGTGTGTGAGGCATTCCTCCGCATTACCCCTCACTTTGGCCTATGGCTCAAGACCTTCGATGTGAAGCTGAAGATGGTCGAGGGGCAGTACGCAGCGTGCGGAGGTGCTCTAATAAGCAAAATTGCTGACGCTCCATGGCCAAAGGGTTCCTTTCCAGAGGTGTCCGGATTGTGGCAATGGGAGTGGGTTTATGTCATAGCTCCCCGAAATGCCAAGTGGGTAGCTTCCCCCACCTTTCGCTCGGGCCCTCCACCACAACTGATGTCATGGATCAGCAGGGGGCTGAGCTGGGGTCCAATCAAGGACGTGCCAATACTGCAGAGCCGTATCCGAGATCTCTTTGAGGGAGATTTCAGTCTGGTTATGGTAATGCAAGTTATGCTAGTTCGTCGAGTCCAGCCTTGCAAACGTCGGGCCCTCCGCATGTGGGAATTCAACCCGGAAGGACCGCACACTATTCAGAATTTCCTCGGCATGACGCACGAGGAGATGTACAAATCGTTCTTTGGACCCCAAATAGAGTGTCCGGACACTACCGAGGACGTGGGCCTGAGCTGCAACTGCCCCGCTCCCCAAGTAAGTAATCCCATGGATGAACACACTGTCCTTTTATTTATCATGACATCATTTTGAAGAATCGCTCTTTGACCAGGACTGGATAACAAAGGCGAAGATGATCCGGTGTTCGGCCCCCCTTCCTGAAGGCTTGGACAATCCGGTGCTGGAAAAGATGCTCGAGCCGGCACCTTGTCTAGTGCCCTCAAAGGAAGATGAAGGGGGGGAATAAAGAGGGCGAAAGCGGGCCTCCATCGCTACCTATTGCAATCGAGGGAATGAGCGCCTCCGCGAGGGAGGATAACCAAGGGGAAGAATCTGACATTCTCTCTCCCCGGGGAAGGAAGAGGTCTACCTTTGATGATCCGGAAACTAAGGTTTCCAAACGGGAGAAGAAATCTCCGCCAGAGGGACCTGCCTCAGAGGGTACTCTTGCCGCACAATGTCCGCGCGGGGATCAGCCCTCTACCGAGCTGTAAGTAAAAGGGTATTCAATAACGAAAATATCTTGCTCTATTTCTGAGGAAAATAATCGAAGCATTTATCTTGCAGTTCGGATCTTAGCCCTTCTCAGCTGAGCTCATCTTCGGGGGATCTTCTTCCGGAGATGATGGAGAGCGAAACGCCTCCCCCTGCCACACCGCCTTACGAAGCGGGCGACCCTGAGGTGTCGTCGCGGAGGGCTTCTCCTGATCCGGCAAGGCCAGAAGGTAATCCTATGGCCACCCGAAGTCCTCAGTATCCGGCTCTCGAAGAAAGCAGTCAAAAGAGTCCGGCAGCGTCTGGTGTGTGTTCGGACGTACGGAGGGATCTGCTGGAGAAAGCGACTATCTCAAAAGAGCACCGCACATTGATGGGTACGGTGATTGAAAGGATTTCGTCCGCCGAAAGCGGGCTACATGAAGCCTTTATGAGTCTACTAACGGGTTTTGAGGTACGTGAAATGATGTACATTTTTGAAAGCACCGCACATTTTTAGATGTGCCCTGTGTAGATAGTAGCCCCTGAGACTCTGGTTGTCGTCGAAAACGGCGGCAAATAGAGGATCATAGTCCTAGGTAATAACCAGACTGCCTTTATGTGTAGGTGGTGGAGGCTCCGGTGGCTAGTCGGACTCATGGATATGTCGAACTAAAGCAGCTGGATGCGGCAGATGCCAACATCATGCTTGTCAACAAGCGGCTTGACGAGGCACAGGGTGAGTGGCCTTTCTGGTGATCGTCGCATAATAAGAGCAGCATGATGCCAATATCTTTAATATGTTGTGACTGTAGATGGAGCGGCCACCGTGCAGACCCTTCGGGCGGAGCTTGCCCGAGCCAAGGAGCAAGCAAGGAATAGAAATGCGGCCGCTTTGCAAGCGGCCGAAGAGTTAAGGGCCGAACAGGCCGCACATTGCGAGAGTAAAGAAAAAATTGCCAAGATGGCCGTGGAGTTAAAAGATGTTGCTGACCGTTACCGGATTCTTGAAGAGGAAAACCGGGTGAAGGCGACGGACCTGGAGAAGGCCCGGGTGGCTGCCAAGGAAGCCCGCTCCAAAATTAGAGCCACGAAGGAGGAGCTGAATCAAGCTGTAGATATCGTGTCTGGGAAGCCCTTCTTGTTGCGGACTAAGTTCGGAGATCCGAAGTATGCTCCTCTGGACCGGCTATGGAGTTTTTCGGATGCGTACATGGATTTGGCTGCAAGTGCTGCTGATGCAGCCGAGTACTTCAAGGATCAGAAAGGTCCCGAAGTGGAAAAGTTGTTCTAGTCACAGTTTCACGCTCCAGTCTGTCCGCTGCTGCTGAATGAGCGATTGACCAGTTGGGCCGAGCTCCATAGATTATCCGGACTGGCCATGAGGTCCGTTGTGGATCATTTGTGGCCAGGAGGGCCAAGGACGAATAGCTACTTTAGCTTAGTGCAACAATTCCTTGGCGCTGTGCCACGCATCGATGCTGTAAAGAGGTCTGCGTGCATAGAAGGCTCGCGGATGGCCCTTGCCCATGTCAAAACATACTGCGCGGAGATGGATGCCACCACTGTTGCGGCACAGGGTTCAGCCATAGGCCGAGTGGCTGCCGAGCACTACTTTGAGGAAGTTCTTGAAGGCGCTCGTTCAATAGAGGCTCAGTGCTCGAAGAATATTATGTTTGAGTGACATGTATTCCCATTGTAAAAACAATGTTTTATTGAATTTAACAAGGCTGTATTTATACTTTTGCCCTAAAGTATTATGATGCCACCTGTGCGACCGTTTATGTATATAGATATATAACCTGAAAGATGGCAATCGTCGGCTTCAGCCCCCACGCATATAATGCGGGGGTGTTCGCAGAAGACGCATGTTCACACTTGATCCAACATCTTGGTCCATTAAGGAGGTGATAGCGCAGCGAACTAGGCAACCGGACTATAATGCTTTAACACTTTCACTTAGCCAGAGGAGTTTGACAGTGGGGCTACTATATAACCCCTGGTGGCTCCGCGCTCATCCGGATTCGGGGCGCGTACATGCCTGGCCGGGAAACGGCCCTTCATTAAGGCGGAGGAATCCCGAAGATTCCGCTAGGTCATCGAGTGGTTGACCAGTCTCACGCTATATCATGACAGTCAGTTTTCGGCTTTCTCTACTGAGGTGCTCGCCCGGATGAACCAGGGGACAATCGCAGTAGTTCTCCTGGTGCCGCCTTAGCCGATAGAGCGGAACGTAGGGCAGCAAAACACAGGAGCCAGGCAAACCCAACATTTGACCAAAGACATGATTCGGAGCTGATGCATATAAGGCCAAACTCGCGACGCCGAACACTCCCTAAGGTATTTAGTATTTATGATGTAAACCGGGCCTGAACAGTGCCCTTTGTAATAAGCCCCTGGTGTCCAGGTATGTGCAATATTCTGACGTGGCCACATGCCAATACGTCAGCATCCTTCTCAATTGTATTGAGAATTCGAGGGATGTGTATCAACAAGAGACAGTAAAAAAGGTTTACGCAGGGTCTTAATCTAAAAAGAATCCTTAGAACGGGTCCCTGCTGCACGTCTGTGCCTGTGTCTCCATTGTGCCGTATTCTGGATGGGTGTAGCACGATGGTCATCTGAAAAAGAGAGGAACTTAATTGAAAAGTTGCCGTGCAAAAGGTAAGTTATACTAAATAAACAATATATAGTTCAAAATGAGTAAAGTTGAGCCTAATTGCCACTTGTTTGCGTGCGTTGAGCCCCTTGTATTGTAGTAGGGGTATAGCCATCAAATATGTATCAATTACATATAGCTGCACCGGGCTCGTCCAACCGTGTTCATGGTCTTAACGACCTGTCAAATGCTTTAGTTGGTGAGGCCGTTTAGTGTGCGGCTGACAAGGCAGCCGCATGGTCTTCCGCGCGCAAGGAGCGCTCAATTTTTCCGTTTACTGTAATGATGCCACGTGGACCGGGCATCTTAAGCATAAGAGAAGCGTAATGCGGTATTGCATTAAAGCGAGCGAAAGCTTTGCGTCTGAGTAGTGCTTGATAGCCGCTTTGGAACGGAGCGATGTGGAAAGTTAAATTTTCACAGCGGAAGTTATCGGGAAAGCCGAATATAACCTCTAGTAGCAGGGAGCCCGTGCAATGGGCTTCTGGGCCTGGCATTACTCCTTTAAAGGTAGTATTGCTATGGCTAATTTTTATTGGGTAGGGGGCCCCGAACTATGCGTCTAAGGCGGATGGTAATAGGAGGCAGGGGACACGATGTTTTACCCAGGTTCGGGCCCTCTTGATGGAGGTAAAACCCTACGTCCTACTTGATTATTCTTGATAATATGAGTAGTACAAGAGTTGATCTACCACGAGACCGGAGAGGCTAAACCCTAGAAGCTAGCCTATGGTATGATTGTATGTTGTCCTACGGACTAAAACCCTCCGGTTTATATAGACACCGGAGGAGGTTAGGGTTACACAAGGTTGGTTACAAAGGAGGAGATATACATATCCGTATTGCCTAGCTTGCCTTCCACGCCAAGTAGAGTCCCATCCGGACATGGGACAAAGTCTTCAATCTCGTATCTTCATAGTCCAACAGTCCGGCCAAAGGATATAGTCCGGCTGTCCGGAGACCCCCTAATCCAGGACTCCCTCAGTGCCCGTTAGTGGGTTCGATCTTACGGTGCTTGATTCTAGTGACAAAAAAGGGAACCGACACACATGTATCATTTCTACTAAGGATAAAAAGAAGGGATCTATATCTACGCAATAGATAAGCGGATCTTGTCTACATCATGTCATCGTTCTTATTGCATTACTCCGTTTTTCCATGAACTTAATACACTAGATGCATGCTAGATAGCGGTCGATGTGTGGAATAATAGTAGTAGATGCAGGCGGAGTCGGTCTACTAATCTTGGTTGTGATGCCTATATAATGATCATTGCCTGGATATCGTCATAATTATTTGAGGTTCTATCAATTGCCCAACAGTAATTTGTTTACCCACCGTTTGCTATCTTTCTCGAGAGAAGCCACTAGTGAAACCTACGACCCCATGTCTTCTTCCTCATATATTTGGTTGCGATCTACTTTTCCTTTGCATTTTTATTCAGATCTATTAAACCAAAAATACTTTTCTGAAATTTATTTTATTTGGGATCTATTATTTCAATCTACTACAATTTTCTGGCATCATTACCCGAAAGGGATTGACAACCCCTTTAACACGCCGGGTTGCAGGGTGTTATTATTTGTGTGCAGGTGATGTTTACGTTGTGTTTCTTGGTTCTCCTACTGGTTCGATAACCTTGGTTTCTTCACTAAGGGAAATACCTACCGTCACTATGCCACATGATCCCTTCCTCTTTGGGGAAATACTGACGTAGTCCTAGCAGACAGGAGCTTTTCTGGCGCTATAACCAGAGAGCAATCACCCCTCCCCTAGTCCTATTCAGACTCCCATGGGGGCGGCCACCCCTTCTGGGCTGTCCCCTCTCTCTCCCGTGGCCCATGAGGCCCATGACTTTCCCCCAGGGGTTCGGGTAACCTCCCGGTACTCCAAAAAATACCTGAAACGATCTGGAACCATTCCGGTGTCCGAATATCATCGTCCAATATATCAATATTTACCTCTCGACCATTTCGAGACTCCTCGTCATGTCTGTGATCTCATCCGGGACTCCGAACAATCTTTGGTCACCAGAAACAAATAACTCATAATACAAATCGTCATCGAACGTTAAGCGTGCGAACCCTACGGGTTTGAGAACTATGTAGACATGACCTAGACACATTTCCGATCAATAACCAATAGCGGAACCTGGATTGTCATATTGGTTCCTACATATTCTATGAAGATGTTTTATCGGTCAAACCGCAATAACAACATACGTTATTCCCTTTGTCATCGGTATGTTACTTGCCCGAGATTAGATCGTCAGTATCCTTATACCTAGTTCAATCTCGTTACCGGCAAGTCTCTTTAATCGTTTCGTAATGCATTATCCCGCAACTAACTCATTAGTCACATTGCTTGCAAGGCTTATAGTGATGTGCATTACCGAGAGGGCCCAAAGATACCACTCCGATACTCGAAGTGACAAATCCAAATCTTGATCTATGCCAACCCAACAAACACCTTCAGAGATACCTGTAGAGCATCTTTATAATCACCCAATGTTTGATAGCACACAAGGTGTTCCTCCGGTATTCAGGAGTTGCATAATCTCATAGTCAGAGGAATATGTATAAGTCATGAAGAAAGCAATAACAATAAAACTTGACGATCATTATGCTAAGCTAACGGATGGGGCTTTTCCGTCACATAATTCTCCTAATGATGTGATCCCGTTCATCAAATGACAACACATGTCTATGGTCAGGAAACTTAACCATCTTTGATTAACGAGCTAGTCAAGTAGAGGCATACTAGCGACACTTTGTTTTGTCTATGTATTCACATATGTATCAAGTTTCCTGTTAATACAATTCTAGCATGAAAAATTAAAATTTATCATGATATAAGGAAATATAAATAACAACTTTATTATTGCCTCTAGGGCATATTTCCTTCAGTCTCCCACTTGCACTAGAGTCAATAATCTAGATTACATAGTAATGATTCTAACACCCACTACAAAAAAATACACTTCCGTGATGATACGTGTTTGTCACAGTAGGTCGCATTTTCTGTCATGCATGTACATCCATGACGATTTTATGACAGAATCAAGATAGTCATACCTGTGCTGTCGTAGAAGTGTTCCATGACATTACCAAAATTATCATCACGGAAGTGTCCACTTCCATGACGATAAATCCTGCGTCACAGAAGTGCTTTCGTCAAGGGTGACCGACACGTGGCATCCACTGTAACGGAACACCGTTAAGCTATCGGGTCGGGTTTTGGATCCGATAACCCGTTAACAGCCCCGACCAATGGGGATTTTCCATGTGAAAAATCATCATTGGCTGGAGGAAACACGTGTCGGCTCATCATTGGGACATATGTCATCCACTCATTGGACAGAAGGCACCTATGATACGTCGACACGTGGCACGGCCCAATAGAGTCCCATTCCTGTGAAAAGGCCGGCCTATTTGACTTGGTCAAAAGGTGGCGGGCCGGCATGTTCGCATATAGCCCATTTATAGCCCGCTAACCCAAGGCCCGTTACGCCCTATCCGAATTAGGCCCAGTAGCGTCATCTAGGCCACCCAATATGATTCCAGCCCATTTTCACTTCTGGCCCATGTATGGCCCATGACATCTTTCGACCCATATGAGGCCCTATGTAACTCTTGGCCTATTAACATCCCATGGTGAAATTGCCCCATAATGAATAGTTTATCACTTTACACCCATTAACGGCCCGTGGTGAAACTGGCCCGTAATGAACAATGTATCACTTTATACCCATTAACGCCCTTTATTCCGTTGGGCCGTTTCCAGCCCATGTTATCTTTCGGCCTTCTCTGAGCCCATTTATTCTTGGGCTCATTTCCAGCATTCGTTTACTTACAGTCGGCCCGTTTGTGGTCTGTTAATACGTTGGGCCGTTTTCATAGCGTCATCAAATACGACCTATTAACGATGGCCCGCTATGGTCGGCCCATGAACGGAAGATTCCAACTCTAGCCCATTTACAGCCATAATGCGGCCTGTTATTGGCCCATGTTTGGCCAATCGATCATACTGCCCATATAAGGCCCATTGATGATACGGCCCGTAGAAGGCCCATTGTTTCTACGGCCCATAGAAGGCCCATTGTTTCTACGGCCCGTAGAAGGCCCACTTTTTGTATGGCCCGTAGAAGGCCCACTATTTCTACGGCCCGTAGGAGGCCCAGTGTCACTATAGTAAATATTAGCCCATGGTAATTGTGGCCTAGTTTTAAAAAATAGGTTATTGCAGCTACTAGCAAACCGCAGAAAAAGAACTGCAATGACTACAAGCAAACAAATAAACAAGACAACAAGGAAATAAATAAGAAAGCAACTTACGCTAGGCTATCACGGCTATCACACATATTACATCCACTGGGCATCAAAGTTCGCTACCAGTGCAAATAAACGCGCCAACAAAAGAATATACAAAACTGAGAGCACTTCAGAAGGCACTAGGCCTAGCCAGGTCGCCCCCCCAAACAGTTGAAGAAGCTGAGTAGACCTCAATTGTGTCAACGATAGATGCATCAACACTAGATTTAAGGCATGATGGTGCGCACGGCAGTCCTCTGACATCTTCATTGTATCTTTGACTTCAAGTTGGAGCTGAGCTGAAGCAAGCCTTTCCGCTTTAAGTTGAGACTGAAGAAGTCGAACTGATTGAGGCAGCAACTACACAGAGGTTGTCTCACACATGCTGGTGAGTAGCTTCAACTCACTGTCTTCATCAAGACAGGACCTTGGGGTCATCTCGCTGTCCTCAAGATGGTTTGGCTCACTATCTTCCCTATAGTTCTGCCTGGCATAAGAGATACGAGTCTGAAAGAGAAACAAGGAGACACGTAACAGGTTTCACAATTATATAAGCAAATAAATGGATCTGTTCTACATAAGGAACATATTTTTACAACTACAATTTGAAACTGGTAGTTGTTGCAAACATCCAATCAGATGTAAACAGCAAAGCAAACAGCAGTGGAGGAAATGATGCCTATCCAAATCTATACTAGAGCAAAGTTTGAAGGCTTGAGAAGGATGAACTTACATTACATGTTAACACGGGCTGGTCAAAGCCCTTCTCCATGTTGATGGAAGGATAATTCAATAAATTCCCCAAAGAAAATTCTTTATAAGCGTTGCCATTATTCTACATTTTGCAAAGAGTAAATATAGATCAAATAATATTGGAAGAAATAGAGGATAATGAAGCTCAGGTGCAGACTGATGATACATAATCAAATAGCAATTAATTAAGTACAGCGTTACAAGGCAAAAGGGAGAGAGGTACTGACAAGAGCAATGCAGAGCCCATTATTGTTTTGAGATCGTATGATCCTTTGAGCAAGGAGATTCATCTGAAATTAGTTTTCATACAAGAGAGAAGGTAAGGCACAAGCAGAAATTTAGGAGTTCAAAATTTGAATTGATATCATAGACAGTACCTGACGCTGGGCTCCCAGCAGTTCTAATAGGGGTTTGGCCATTGGAGTAGGGGTAAAGTGTGGTACAGTTGGGCCTGTGTTTTCTGTGGCTGTTGATCTATCAGATTTAACAGGTCTACCTTTTCCAAATACCTAGTTTGTACTCCTTGAGGATCTGCACTCACCCTCCTCATTTTGGACATCTATTACGAAAGAACAACATTTGACTGGAAAAACATAGTGTGATGACACATGGAATAGGTACAGAAAATGGATAGGTATGGCATATACTCATATATGATGCTTAAACTAAGCAGATGGTGTAACAAAGTAGAAGTAATGCAAGAGCTCAGATGCAAAATATGTGCGACCAATACAACTTTGCAAAGTTAGAGCAAGCACCTTGATGGGTGAATAAGATAGGCCATCCTCCACCATGCCAAGTTTGTTAGCCAGTGGATCGTTCCACAATATTCCTCTCGTGCGCCCATTCTCATATTCATTTTGATAATGTTCAATATCTGACATGCATGAAAACATAAAAACAAGTGAGATTTTCTTTGTAATGCAGAAGTGATTCTAATCCAATACTGCCTCCCCGTAAACCCCTTTGTGCTATCTCTGCAATTCTTTTAAAAGATGCCATGCATGCTGTAATTTGTTGTGTGCATTAATATAATGTGGCCTACTACTCAAAATATGAGAGCTCCAGAAGTGATGACACTTCACAGATGATAGCTTCAACATATAGTAAAGAAGAACAAGTCAACCTGACCTGACAAATTCAAAATATACTAAGGGAGAACAACTCGACCTGACCAGTCGACCGCAAGAGAAGAGTATCATCTTAAAGAAGAGCAGAAGAGCAAGCAGATTGAAGATATTACAAGTCTTTCAATACAATGTCGGTTGGCCACCCATGATGAACCAGAGCGCACAGAGAAATACTATTCTTTCTGGTCTCCCCATATGTGGCTCACATGCATTCCGAAACTAAAGTAGGAACATTTAGCTAACCAATTAAACATTTCTCAGTTTTACTAATATCAGCAATAATATTAGATATGAATTTGTACAACTAAGCTTGTTTAGCTCGATGAGTGGAGCAGTGCTATTACGACACGAACCACGTAGGCTGATTGTGGTCATCATAAAATGGGGAAAACATAAGCATGATGAGTACAGTGTTGACCATGGCAGTGGGATGGCAGATCTGAAGCTGCAAACCACGCAAAGGGTAGTTAGCAACCGATGTTTGCTTTGAAATAACAACTAAGATTTGGTATGGACAAGAAAGTACGGTCAACAAGTGACAAAGAAATGCAATTATGTTGTCTCTCTATATGTCGCGACATGCATTTGGAAACTCAAGTGGTACCTTTAGCTAACCAATTAAATGTGTCGGTTGAGTAATATCAGTATCATATCACAATCATATTTGAACAACTAAGCTTTCGAATTCTGAGTGTTGTGTTGTTTAGCTTGAAGGGTGGAGTAATGCTAGTACGATAGAAAGCACCTACGCAGATCATAGTAGAGTAGATAAAAGGGGAAAACCCTAAGCATCAAGAGAAAAATCAGGAAAGTGGAACTAGCTGGACCAGTGGGTGGCGCACATGCTTTTCGAAACTAATATAGGAATTAGGAACATTAGGTGACCAATTAAACGTTCTCTGTTTTAGTGATATGAGCATCATATCAGATTCGTATTTCAATACGTAAGCTTTGGGTTGAGGTCTTGAGGAGCAATGCTAGCACGACATGCCTACGATGATGGTAGTGAATATAAAGGGGGAAACCATAAGCTTTACGAGTATAGTGCCCGTGCCATGGCGGATTTGATGGTGCAAACCGGACAAAGCTACTTCGCAACCAATGTTTGCTTTCAACTAGCCACTATGATTTGGTACGGACAAGAAAAGTACAGTAAACAAATTACGATCTATTTTCCGGGTGAGATCAATAACTTAAGCACATATGGAAGAGTACCACCTCTCTAGCGACGCCGTGTAGGCCTATGCTGATACGTTGAGGGAGCTGCGGGTGCGATGGCTGTCGGCGGCAGGGAAGAAGACTTTAGACGGCAGACGGCCGGGTCGGGGGATATATCCTGTTGTCGTGGACGAGGCGGTCGTAGGAGCGGCAACGGCAAGGTGGACGACGGCGCCGATGAAGCGAGAGGAGGCGATGAAAGGATCCTGGTCTAGCGCCGTGGATGAGAGACGTCCATCACTTGCAATGCACGACGGGGTAGGGGTAGCGACTCCGACAAGGTGGAGGATGGGGTGGTGGACGGAGGAGGCTGGCCACAGTGCGGAGGTTGTCGTGCCGCCGATGGTGTATGAATGGGGAAATGGAGGGCAGGGGGGATCTCAAACTTTGGGACGCGCTTCTCTGAAATGGGGGAAAGTTATGAACTTATCCCCCGTTTAAAATTTCGGACATCGCGTCGGTTGGGGATAGGACGGTAATCTCGCATCTCCCAAATATTTGCCGGTAACTATTTCGGGCGAGGAGATGGTGTTTTGCCGCCCACGGTTGGCGCCCACGGTGTATGAACAGGGCTGACAGGTAGGGCAGTTGTGTCATGTCTGATGGAAGTTACACATCTGCCCCTATTTAAAATATTAGCCTACATCGATTTCGGATGAGGAGAGTTTGTTTTGCCGCCCACCGTGTATGAATGGGGAAATGGAGGAAGAGACACATGTATTTCGGACGAGCTTGAATCAAATGTGTTTTGCCGCCCACGTTTGGCGCCCACCATGTCTGAATGGGCTCAGAGGCCGTCGTGTCACGTCTAATTGAAGTTACTAGTCTACCCCTATCGACAACAGTGTAAATCCGGTCGATAAGGATGTCAAGTGTCAGTGGTAGACAGTAATTTCCATCTCGCAAACACTTGCTTTGGGTAGGCCACAAATTATAGTGGGTGTTTAGCCGCTTTGTTGAAAACTTGGGAGAATTAACATTCACGTTTGCCCTGGGACCTGAGAAACTAAATTCAAATCCTATTTGTATTCGATTACGAATATCCACAGATAATTATATGTTTTGTTATTTATTTCTTCAAAACCACAACAAAGATTTATTCCACCTTTATAATGATTATGATTTAGAAATTCCGTGATCTTCGAATTCAGTAGGTTGGATACACTCTGAGTCAAACAGTTATTTCATCCAATACAATATGCTCACACGAAAAATAGTTCACCTTACGTCAATCATACAAGTACTGAGGATTACCTTGCCTAAAAAATTCGGATCATTACAACACATGGATAACATAGGGGGTCTTGCAACATAATCCATTCAGAGACATGACACAACATGCAAGTACAATAATCTAATGACAATTTCAACTGGTATCTAAAGAAGAACCGGGATTACCTTAGGCTTCAGATAGCAGAAACAGCAGGACCTCCTCCGTCTTCAAATGCAACATTCATTCTTGGGTTGCTTGCATAATGTGTGCCTCTAATTCCATAATTTCCAGCCTCAAGATAAATATTACCTCATTCATGGCAGCCACACCATCTCTTTCTGCCTCTAGTAGAGCCTCAAGCACTATAATATATATGCTCAGACTGCTCTTCGGCGGTGTTGCCTCTGAACTGCTACCATCTGGTAACATGGATGGCGCACTGCTTCCACAAATAGATTCTGGGGTTGTACATTGTGTGCTAGTGTGAACGGCATCCTAAAAGGTTTCCGCTGGACATCAGTAAGAGATAATTATCGTATGATCGAGGCAGTAAGCTTACATGGTAAACGACGGACGAATTATTGCCGAGCATGGCAAACTATATTTAAATGGTTCGAAGCAGCATCAGCCGAAAAGAAATTAAAATGGTAAGATGAAACTAGGGATGTAAGTGGCAAATAAACAACATCCGCCAGTCCCATCTAGTTAGTTTTTGCTACCTCCCTAGTTCATTTTCCTCAAAAAAACAAAAACTCTTTTGAACTATCATACCACTAGTGGACTTTAATCAGGATTAAACGGGACCCAGTTGGCATCCCTAGTTGAAAGGGAGTGTACAACCGCTATATTTAAGTTGCCAAGGCATCTAAGCAGTTGAAATAATCTGAGAAAGCACTTAACAGTGTGGCCTCATATAAACTATGAAGACAGTCTTGTGATGAAGTTGAGAGGAAAAGTTAAGGACTCAAATGAAATAGGCATGCATTTCTTTACGATAGTACAGCAGGCACTGCTGACATATTGGCCAACTCAGGTATAGCGTAACAACAAATAAGCATTCGAATCAAGCAATACAGCAAAGCAGACAACTGAACTATTTGTAATTCGGTAGGATTACACGTTGAGGGCACAAGCCAAGAAAGCATCCCACTCGCATTACATTTCACATGTACTAATGAAAGTGCAACTATCCCTAGGTGGTTTTGGTAATTCATAACAACATATAGCTCATTGAGCTAATGCTATTCCAAGATGATTATTTCAGGAAAGCTCAATGATTGGCATGGCATGGATGGTGAAAGTGGAACCCTGAAAATGCTAAGGACAAAGGATTGGCTCAAGCTCAAAAGCTCAAGACTCTTCATTTTATAATTTAGTGATCCAAGATCGCATTGAGTCTTTAGGAAAAGCCAATACTATCAAGGAGGGATGAGGTGTTGCTTAATGAGCCTCTTGCTTAATGTGCTTAGCGATATGCTCCAAAACCCTCAACTACTTTCCCATATCCACATATGACCTAAACCTAAGCCAAACTCGGTCCTACCGATTCTTCCTATCTGGCACCACCGAGTTTCACTTATCATAAGCCACTGCCAAACCCTAGCAATTCGGTTCTACCGATAGAGATCTCGGTCTCACCGAGATGGGATTGCAAACTCTCTGTTTCCCTTTCGTAACTTTTCGGTCTCACCGAAAGAGTGAATCGGTCCCACCGAGATTGCAATGTAAAATCTCTGTTTCCTGTTTGTAACTTTTCGGTCTCACCGAAAGAGCAAATCGGTCCCACCGAGTTTGCCTGACCAACTCTCTGGTTAGCTAATTACCAAAATCGGTCTCACCAAGTTTGTGTAATCGGTCTCATCGAGATTACGTTATGCCCTAACCCTAACAAAATCGGTCCTACCGAGTTGCATGTCAGTCCCACCGAAAATCTCTAACGGTCACTAGGTTTACTATTTCGGTCTGACCGAGTTTTTTGATTCGGTCCCACTGAGATTGGTAAATTGTGTGTAACGGTTGGATTTTGTGTGGAGGCTATATATACCCCTCCACCTCCTCTTGATTCGTGGAGAGAGCCATCAGAACACATCTACACTTCCAACTCATATGTTCTGAGAGAGAACCACCTACTCATGTGTTGAGACCAAGATATTCCATTCCTACCATATGAATCTTGATCTGTAGCCTTCCCCAAGTTTCTTTCCACTCAAATCTTCTTTCCACCAGATCCAAATCCTATGAGAGAGAGTTGAGTGTTGGGGAGACTATCATTTGAAGCACAAGAGCAAGGAGTTCATCTTCAACACACCATTTGTTACTTCTTGGAGAGTGGTGTCTCCTAGATTGGCTAGGTGTCACTTGGGAGCCTCCGACAAGATTGTGGAGTTGAACCAAGGAGTTTGCAAGGGCAAGGAGATCACCTACTTCGTGAAGATCTACCGCTAGTGAGGCAAGTCCTTCATGGGCGATGGCCATGGTGGAATAGACAAGGTTGGTTCTTCATGGACCCTTCGTGGGTGGAGCCCTCCGTGGACTCGCGCAACCGTTACCCTTCGTGGGCTGAAGTCTCCATCAACGTGGATGTAGGATAGCACCACCTATCCGAACCACGGGAAAAACATCCGTGTCTCCAATTGCGTTTGAATTCTCCAAACCCTTCCCTTTACATTCTTGCAAGTTGCATGCTCTACTTTCCGCTGCCAATATACTCTTTGCATGCTTACTTGAATTGTGTGATGATTGCTTGACTTGTCCTAGAATAGCTAAAATCTGCCAAGAACTAAAATTGGGAAAAGGTTAAGTTTTTATTTGGTCAAGTAGTCTAATCACCCCCCTCTAGACATACTTTCAATCCTACAAGTGGTATCAGAGCTTCGGTCTCCATTTGCTTTGATTTCCATAGCTTTTGGTGGTCATAGCCTTGGTTTCACAACCTAGGAGAGTATGGCGTCTAGCGAGGGAAATTATCACCGTAGAGGTCCTTACTTTGATGGTACTAATTTTGCTAGTTGGAAGCATAAAATGAAAATGCATATTCTTGGACATAACCCCGCTGTTTGGGCTATTGTGTGTGTTGGTTTGCAAGGTGACTTCTTTGATGGGAGAGAACCAAACCATGAAGCTACCGCGGATGAGTTGAAGATGTTGCAATACAATGCTCAAGCTTGTGATATTCTCTTCAACGGACTGTGCCCTGAAGAATGCAACAAAATCAGCCGTCTTGAGAATGCAAAGGAAATTTGGGACACTTTGATTGATATGCACGAAGGTACCGACTCCGTCAAGGAATCCAAATTGGATGTGCTTCAAAGTCAACTTGACAAGTTCAAAATGAAGGATGGTGAAGGTTTCGCTGAAATGTACTCTAGGCTTGCTCTCATCACAAATGAGATTGCCAGCTTAGGAAGTGAAGAGATGACCGATAGATTCATCATCAAGAAGATTCTAAGAGCCTTGGATGGAAAATATGATACCGTGTGCACATTGATCCAAATGATGCCCAATTACAAAGATCTCAAGCCAACGGAGGTAATTGGAAGAATTGTTGCTCATGAGATGTCACTTAAGGATAAAGAGGAACTTCACAACAAATCTAGTGGTGCCTACAAAGCCTCATGTGAAGCCCCTACATCATCAAGTGAGAAACAAAACTTCAATGAAGAATTGAGCTTAATGGTGAAGAACTTCAACAAGTTCTACAAGAGTAGAAGCAAAGATAGAAGCTTCAAGTCAAGGTCCTACAATGACAAAAGATCTTCTAGTCGAGAGCGAAATTGCTACAATTGTGGAAGACCCGGACACTATTCCAATGAGTGTACGGCTCCCTACAAGAGAAGAGAAGACTCTCCAAAAAGAAGAAGCAAAAGAGAAGAATCACCACCAAGAGAGAGAAGGAGTAGAGATGATCGTTATGAACGAAGATACTCACGGAGAAGCAAGGATTCGGAAAGTAAGGAAAAATCATCAAGGAGCTACACAAAACGAAGACATCAAGCTCATGTTGTTGAATGGGTATCCGGCTCCGACTGCGACAGCCACTACGAGAGAAGTTATCACTCCGATTCCGAATATACTCAAGATGAAGGTGTTGCCAGTCTAGCACTTTTGTCAACCAACTCCTACGACATATTTGACTCACCAAATGAAGGAATTGGAAGATGCTTCATGGCCAAAGGTCCTAAGGTAACACACCCCGAGTATGTTGATTTTAATAGTGATGAAGATGACTTGTTAGGTGATGATGATTTACTTGTTGACAACTCTAGTGATCAATACTATGATGAAACGCCAATTAATCATGCTAATCAAGATAAAACGAATGACAATGATAAGGAGAAGATTGAGGCTCTAACCAAAGAACTAAACACTCTTAAGTTAGCTCATGAAACTATCTTCGAAGATCATCGAGAACTTTTAAGAGCTCATGAGAAGTTACGCTTTGAAAAGCTCAATCTTGAGCAAGAGCATGAGTTTTTAAAGGCAATCAATGATGATCTCCGCAAGAAAAGTTCTTCTCACATTGCCAAGCGTTTACTCTTATCCACTTACATGCCTCAAGTCAAGTCTAGTAACAAGAACAAGAAAGATTCTTCCTCTAGTAGTAACAATGATCATGCTAAATCCAATATTGTTGCTTCTAGTAGTTCTCTTGATTCCACTAATGATTCTCTTAGCCAAGTTACACTTGAGCAAGAAAATAGCTTATTGAAGGGAATTATAGAGAAAGGAGTGTACAAAAGCCTTGCCGGGAGTAAGCAATTCGAGGAAATTGTGCGCAAGCAAGGAATGCACCGGAAGAATCAAGGTGTTGGTTTTGAACGAAAGTTCAATGCCAATGGAGTTGAGTGGGAAGAAGATCAATACCCCAAGACAAAGTTTGTTCCTCAACAAGAGAAGTATGATACTTCCTTCAAGGGGACACAAGCTCAAGATGATCTTCCACCACAAGACTACAAGCAAAAAGGCAAGGACAAACTTCAAGAGGAAATTGATGCATTTGAAGAAGCTCCTAAGACCTTAGTCAAGTGGATTCCCAAGACTACTTCAAGTTCCACTTTATCAAGTACGACTACAACTCCAAGGATTCCCATCAAGATGGTGTGGATCCAAAAGAAGAAGAACTAGAGAGTTCTTGAGGGTGACTCCGCCAACATACTTCACTCTTATCATTTTGGCAAGAACAAGTGCAATCAACTTCCACATCTTGCACTAGTTCAAGGAGTCACAAACCCTCTTGTTGGTAAGACAAGGGACAAGGTAACCTAAAAGTTTTCATAGACATCATCTTGTGTGTGCATCACTCTATGTCTATGGATATCCTTGTTTGTTCCTTGTGGGACTAACCCATGTAGGTATTGAAAGTGCAACTCACTCAAATGGATAGCTCCAAGTGATCTACATCAACATTGAGCATCCACATCTTCAACATCTACATGAAGTCATCATCGACAAAACCAAGGTTAGTTCATCCCTCTTAGGGGGGATATCACATCTAGGGGGAGCTTTACTCTAAGACTTGAGCTAAAGCAACTCTAAAGATGTGAACACAACAATGCTTTATGTAAAAGTGGTAACCCCACTTGAGCTTAAACGATGAGTATGACCTATGATCAAGTGTTCTCACTTGACTCCTAAGTCAATATACTCATATATAGATGACCTAGTCATCGCAAATTGCTTGATAGATGCTAGAATTGGTTGTGCATGCTTTGTCACATATTTCAATTGCCATCTTATTGTGTGAGCATGTTGGTTGCATATTTTACTCATTCGAGGACATCCACTTGTTGTTTTGACTGTTTGGTTTTATTTCCTTTTGCCAAGTGTATGGACAAGAATGCCTAAGAAACTCCTCTAGCTATCTATGCTTTTCTCGTCTCAAACTCTATTCATGCTACATCACAAAATTTGATCAAGTCAGATTCGAACCACTCTGTGTGAGGAGCACTCGGAGTCCCCGATTCGTCATAGACTTAAACTTCCAAAACCTCTTTGTGACTCTCGGTCTGACCTATACCACACTTTCGGTCTTACCGAGATCATTAAGTTGATCTATGTTTTCGATCTCGGTGCAACCGATTTGAACCATTCGGTCACACCGAGTTGCAACAACTGTATACAGTTTTGCATCTCGGTGCCACCAAGTTGTTCCACTCGGTCACACCGACAGGGTCAGGCTACATATAGTCATGGGCAAAAATTTGGAAATTTCTCCGAACCCCTTCGCCCGCGCGATAGCTCGCTCTGCCAACGTGGTCTCCGGATCATCTCCTCGCTGCTAGCCGCCTCCAGTCGCTGGTCTCCGTCGCCGTCAACAGGAATCAACCCCGCCGTTGCCGCCGTAGCGAGTCTCCGCCGAACTAGGGTACGGACTCGGTCTTTGTGCTATTCCCCAATCCGATTCCTAGCACATTGTGATCATAATGATTCTTGCCACGTTTGATAAACTTCTATCCAGTCAATGAACTCGTAGATTAGGTTTGATTCAAAAATCTTAGGGTTAGGTTTCCGCCGAAACCATCTCGGACCCACCGAGTTGAAAAACTCGGCCCCACCGATTTGGCTTATGCCATTGCACAAGTGAGACTCGGTCTGACCGAGTATTACTAATCGGTGTGACCGATTTTGGAACTTTGTGAAACCCTAGCAGTCTCGGTGCCACCGAACTGTGACTCGGTCTGACCGTGTTCACTAGTTTAGGTTCCAAAAACTGCTTCGGTGTCACCGAGTTTAAAAATCGGTAGATCCGAAATGCTTTCTGTGGAAAACTAAAACTAAGTTTTTGAATCATTCTTTTGCAAAAATCTCTGCATTTTGTGATGCTCATCCACTCTACCTCATCTATAAACTGTTCACAGGGTCAGCAGTCAGCTTGTTCATCATGTCAGACCAAAGTGATAGCCAGAATTTGTCAGAGCAGCAAGTGCAAATGAGTGAGGGCACTAGTCCCTCAAGTTCTTCAAATGATGGCAGCAGGAGCACCCCTAGCAACCTGCCAAAAGCTGCCACAAGATAGTGGAAGAAGAGAACTTCAGATTCTGAGGATGAAGATTATGTGGCAGAGGAAGAGGAAGCCACATCAAAGAGAACTGTGCTCAAGAAAGAATATGGCCCAGCACAAAGCATCAAGCCAGGGATGAAGGTCAAAAGGCCAGCAGGCAGGTAGCCTATGCCAAAGGCCAGAGCTTCAACTCAAATTCCTGAGAAGCCCACTCCCATAGAGCCAGCTGCTGCAGAAGGAAAGAAAAGGAAGGAGAGGGTCAAGAAGACCATAGCCAAAGTGCTTGGAAAGGCTTCCATCATGGAAGAAGAGGAAGAAGAAGAGGTTGCTGCACCAGCACCCAAGGCACCCAAGCTGATGGGTGATGCCATAAGATCAGGAGCAACTGCTTCCAAGGCCAAGCCAGCTCCAAAGCCAAAACCAAAGAGGAATACAAGGAGCATACCTGCAACTGAGAAGAACAAGGCCCTAGTGCCTGAGACTGTTGTTGAAGAAGATGATGAAGAGCATGTTCTGAGAAAGCTCAAGCCCAAGATCCCAGACCACAATTATGCTCATCCTGTGGCTGAGGACATGAAGCTCAGAAGAGACTCAGGGCTGAGGAAGTGGAGAGAAGCAGATCCCTATGCTATCAGGAGGAGGACTGCTGTTGATTACAGGTTTCACACCAAGGAATAGCAAGATTTCTATGAGACAGTTTTGCTTGACAAGAAGCCCATTGTATGTGATATGAGATGGGTCAACTGGGAATATATCAAGGAGAATGAAGAGCACTACCCTGGAGTGCAGGACAGCTTCAAGGCATGTGGAGTAGAGGACTTTGTTGGGCAGAAGCTCACAAAGTGGAATGAGGAGCTTATCATGCAGTTCTACTCCACAGCACATTTTTATCTAGATGGGAGGATTATTTGGATGTCTGAAGGTACGAGGTACCAATCAACAGTTGCTGAGTGGGCACAGCTTATCAATGCCCCATAGGAGCATGAGGATGACTTGGATGTCTATTCCAAGAAGAAGATGGATCATAACTCAATGTCAAACATGTACAACGAGATCCCGAATGAAGCACTTGATACGTTCAAGTTTGGCTCAGTGCATTATCTTCTGTCAGGGCTGCCAACCATCAACTAGATTCTTAGGCACACACTTTTGCCCAAGTCTGGAGACCACATGATGATCAGAGGCATGCCATTAACTTGCTACATATCTTTGATGTGCCTCAGAAATTCAAGGTCATGAGCCTCATGGTAGAGACTATCAAGAGGACTGCAGCAGATCAGAAGAGGAGCTATGGATATGCCCCTCAGATCCAGATGTTGATTAACTCAAGAATGGGCACAGACACATACTTGTTGGACAAGGAACATTTGCCTATCTATCCAGAGTTCGAGGACAACCAAGTTGTGATGACCAAAGATGAACCATCTTCAGCCCATGCACAAGCCAAGAAGGAGAAGGCAATAAAGGAGAAAGCTGCCAAGATGCCAACTCAAGAGGAGGCATCTGAGTACTTCTTGAAGACCAAGCAAGAGCAGCTCAGTTACTTGATTGCATCCACCCTGCGGATTGAGAAAGGACTAGCCACCCTAACTCAGAACCAGGCAAGCCTAGAGAGAATCATAGAGCAAAAGTTCTATGACTTGGATATCAAGGTGACAGAGATTCAGACTGCAGTGGAGCAGCTCCAAGATGAAATGGAGGAGAGGAAAGGGAAGACAACCACTGATGCCTTTGCCAGAGTGCCACGAGGTCCGAGGTCGTCTGCAGTGCCAGTTCCTGACACAAGAGCAACCGCCTCATCTCCAGCCGCAGCACCAGCCCCACCTGCTCTAGCATCAACTTCAGCTTCAACTCCAACCGCGTCTACGGAAGCCTTCGTCCTTGGAGTGATCCGGACTCCACCACCACCTGAAGATCAAGCCTGAGTGTCGATTTAGCACTATGCATTTTCTAGGAACTTTTTGGTAACTTGTTGCCAAAGGGGGAGAAAATGTATAGATCATAGGCTTCGAGAGAGAGAGAGAGAGTTGCTTTTCTCTCTTACTTTATTTGGTGGTTTCTCAAACATTGTTTGCTTTTGGTCGAGATACTTTGATATGCTTGTGAGACATTGATGATCATGTGTTTGATCATAAGCTACACTTAATGCTTGGTGAATGCTATTATCTTATCTATCTTATGTGATCATTCACTTTTCTTGGTGATGAGTGCATGTATTTCATTCTTATCATTTTAAGCGCTCCACCAAGATGTATGTGACATGGAAGAGTAACCCATAATTCTAACTTCTTGTGCATTTGCAGTCCAAAGCAAATTTTAAATATGCACAAATTTAGGGGGAGCTCTTACTTATCACATACTTCTCAAAGCGACGATGAAATTCATTCTTATTATTATTTGTCGAAGCTTTGATCTATATGTTGTCATCAATTACCAAAAAGGGGGAGATTGAAAGTGCAACTATCCCTAGGTGGTTTTGGTAATTCATAACAACATATAGCTCACTGAGCTAATGCTATTCCAAGATGATTATTTCAGGAAAGCTCAATGATTGGCATGGCATGGATGGTGAAAGTGGAACCCTCAAAATGCTAAGGACAAAGGATTGGCTCAAGCTCAAAAGCTCAAGACTCTTCATTTTATAATTTAGTGATCCAAGATCACATTGAGTCTTTAGGAAAAGCCAATACTATCAAGGAGGGATGAGGTGTTGCTTAATGAGCCTCTTGCTTCATGTGCTTAGTGATATGCTCCAAAACCCTCAACTACTTTCCCATATCCACATATGACCTAAACCCTAAGCCAAACTCGGTCCTACCGATTCTTCCTATCCGGCGCCACCGAGTTTCACTTATCATAAGCCACTGCCAAACCCTAGCAATTCAGTTCTACCGATAGGGATCTCGGTCTCACCGAGATGGGATTGCAAACTCTCTGTTTCCCTTTCGTAACTTTTCGGTCTCACCGAAAGAGCGAATCGGTCCCACCGAGATTGCAATGTAAACTCTCTATTTCCTGTTTGTAACTTTTCGGTCTCACCGAAAGAGCAAATCGGTCCCACCGAGTTTGCCTGACCAACTCTCTAGTTAGCTAATTACCAAAATCAGTCTCACCGAGTTTGTGTAATCGGTCTCACCGAGATTACGTTATGCCCTAACCCTAACAAAATCGGTCCTACCGAGTTGCATGTCAGTCCCACCGAAAATCTCTAACGGTCACTAGGTTTACTATTTCGGTCTGACCGAGTTTTTTGATTCGGTCCCACCGAGATTGGTAAATTGTGTGTAACGGTTGGATTTTGTGTGGAGGCTATATATACCCCTCCACCTCCTCTTGATTCGTGGAGAGAGCCATCAGAACACATCTACACTTCCAACTCATATGTTCTGAGAGAGAACCACCTACTCATGTGTTGAGACCAAGATATTCCATTCCTACCATATGAATCTCGATCTCTAGCCTTCCCCAAGTTGCTTTCCACTCAAATCTTCTTTCCACCAGATCCAAATCCTATGAGAGAGAGTTGAGTGTTGGGGAGACTATCATTTGAAGCACAATAGCAAGGAGTTCATCTTCAACAGACAATTTATTACTTCTTGGAGAGTGGTGTCTCCTAGATTGGCTAGGTGTCACTTGGGAGCCTCCGACAAGATTTTGGAGTTGAACCAAGGAGTTTGCAAGGGCAAGGAGATCGCCTACTTCGTGAAGATCTACCGCTAGTGAGGCAAGTCCTTCATGGGCTATGGCCATGGTGGAATAGACAAGGTTGCTTCTTCGTGGACCCTTCGTGGGTGGAGCCCTCCGTGGACTCACGCAACCGTTACCCTTCGTGGGTTGAAGTCTCCATCAACGTGGATGTAGGATAGCACCACCTATCCAAACCACGAGAAAAACATCCGTGTCTCCAATTGCGTTTGAATTCTCCAAACCCTTCCCTTTACATTCTTGCAAGTTGCATGTTTTACTTTCCGCTGCCAATATACTCTTTGCATGCTTGCTTGAATTGTGTGATGATTGCTTGACTTGTCCTAGAATAGCTAAAATCTGCCAAGAACTAAAATTGGGAAAAGGTTAAGTTTTTATTTGGTCAAGTAGTCTAATCACCCCCTCTCTAGACATACTTTCGATCCTACAACTAAAACACACTGGCTTACCATATGTTGTTGTGAAGCCTAGCTGCTTTTGCAATGTTCTTTGAAGATATCGTCGGCATCCTGTGGTTGCAAATCTAGTTGTTGTAGTTTATTCTGCACCATATATTTAGGTAAAATTAATTTTAATCGCATGCACTGGTCCGAATTGATCATCAATGGTTCATCTAAACTAATGAAAGAAGGGTGTGCGCATACACGACAATATATCTGCTTCCCTCTATTTTTATGCTTGTTCGAGGTGCCAGCCCCAAAAGAACAAACATTTTGCTTGATGGGGTTGGCAACTCCATAATTAATAGAAGCATCAAATTAGTCATGCAACTTGGGAAGATCAAGAACACACAAACAAGTAATGAATAGAGGCTCGGAGCAGTGATGTAATAGCTAGCATCAGAAAATGTAGAGTAAAACGAACAAAAAGCAGCGGAACCACATGCTAGTTTGCTGATGTGTAATTAAGCATAGAGAACATTAAGCAGTCTAATGGAACCAACAGGTGGCATTAGAACAAAACTAAAGCATATTAACTATATGTGCACTGGTATGTAATTTAGCACATGTAACATGTTCACTGCCAGAAGTATGGCCCTACAGGCGCAAGCAGAATAACGCGTCTCATGAAAAACTGAATGATGCCCTGAAGAAATTCAAAGGTGCGGTGCTTATGCTAGGAAAGTGAACGTAGGCGCCGGCCATTGGATAATAGTACCTAATTCTCGGTGGCGTATGGGTATCGTTGTCATACTTGATAGCTAAGGATCGTCGATGGTGCTCGTGTTGCGGTTGAGTTTGGGTCGGCTGTCGCTGTTGCTGAAGCGGCTCCGGTGCTACGGTTGCGGCGCCTGTCGACATACAAGAAAGCTCATCTGTGGTAAGTGAATAGTTGCATGATAAAGAGAAAAACCGAAGGAGTACAAATCGAAATAACCTGATGAGGCTGCAGCGTCGGTAAAGCAGGGCCGCCGGAGTTGAATATGGCGTCCGTGGAGCGGGTCCGGTGTAGTGGACAAAGGCTTCGACGGGCGCGTTGTACTGTGCTTTCGGTGAAGCGGATCTGTTGCGGAGGACGAGGGCTTGTATGAAGGGCCAGCAAAGGGGCGAACGAGGGAGTTAGTGAAGGGCCTACGCTGTGGTGTACGAGGGCACCGGTTAAGCAGATCCGGTGCGGTGGACCATGATGGCGGTCAAGAAGATCTGGAGCGATGGACAAGCCAGTCGCTGAAGCGGCTCCGATGAAGTGGTGAGTTGGCAGTTGGGGGTTCCAAGGTGCGGAAGATAGATCCGGCAGGGTGTGAGGTCCACCGCTACGGCGGAGGACTATATTCGGCGGCTTGCCGTGGTTGGGGGGGTCGGGGAGGGGAAGGGGAGGGGCTCTGGGGAAGAATGTTGGGGGCAAAGAGGGGAAAACAATGTTGTTACCAAATCAGCCCTTTTCCGTTCATGTGGCAGGGGTAAAACAGGAATATCGTAGGGCTAAACTTTCGGGCGTGTGATATTTCGATGTGAGCGGGAAGTTTGAAAGCTTTTGGTGCCTAAAATTATAAGTATTCTACTCTCGTATAGCCGACTATGATATCATGGCCGGCAATTTGTTTGTTTTGCACGCAAAAAAATGTGCAAGTTTTGAAAATCAATGTCTCCAACTCGAAACTTAGATTGTCCATTCAATTCAAATATGGATCATTGAGCTACTACAAGCAAATACCATCATACAGTCCAATTCAAATGAAATTCCAAATGTGTTTATCCTAAATATGATGACAAAAGCAAAAATGTGTATGTGTATGAATAAAGTGGATGATTACAAAGTTTGAACATGCCCGTATGTGTATATCTCTAGGTTTGATATATGATTTTGAAATCATGAAATCCCGGCTTAAAAAATGTACCTTCGTTTAAATGAATTACAAAAGCTAATGATGGAGTCGAATTCCAAAATTCCAATCTTAGGTTTGTAATTCTGGTACATCAAGGTATATCACACATGTTCAAAAGTATCGTTATCTCATAGTACAAACTGTGAAACAAATTGATCAACCATGAGTGCACAATATCTCAATTACACTAAAGTCCCTCAAATATAGACACCTCATTCTTTATCATAAGTCACCCCCCCACCACCACACACACACATAGAGAAGTCGTTCTCTCCCCTAAACACCAACACACGAGCACATTAACAGCCCTCTCTCTTGTAAAGTCCGGACCCCAACATAGGTCTCTATCACTTTGTCTCTCGGGCATGCACACATCACTTCCCTCACTCTCTAGGTCTCCCGCTATCTCTCTTACCCAAGCACACGCACTATGTAGAGTGTATATTTCCCATACACACAAAACGTCGCCCCCAAACATCTATCTCCCTAGTTATCTGGTTCTCGCGCACTCACCTCACACACCACCCCCACTCCAATGTCTCCTTGTGCACCACTCCTCTTTCTATCTCTCCCACATGCGTACCCGCCCCAGCTCCTTCCCTGTATACATATATGTCGTGACTCTTTGCATAGCTCCCTAATGTATAATCGTTCTCGATTTCGCACATTGTTCTCTACACCATCTATTCTAGATCTCTCATGAAGTCCCTATCACACACACGATGACTCGCTTCCCTTGCGTCTCCGTTCATAGGCCAATTTCGGACAACATCAACATTGTCTCCCTATCTATATGCCATTTATGGACACAAACGACCCCTCTCGCCCTCTCTCTTCCTCTCTCTCTCTCCATCGCTAGCTCTCTCTTTCTCTCGCTCTCACACCCCTCTCCCACACACACACTCGATGTCTCTTTCAAATAGTCTGCTCCCCCCGCCCGCACCCGTGCTATCTCGCTACTACACATGTCACACCATTCCCCCTTCCCTTATACTAGGTCTACATCATCAGTGGTCTCTCTACTCCACATACACTCTCTCCCTCTCACACACAAATGCGTGCACAAACACACACAGACACGCACAAACACCCATTTATCTGGATCCTCATCTCTCCTCATGTCTGCATGTGTATCTCACACACTCACTCTCTAATTATGTATATGTGTATCCATGTTACACAACACAAAGCCCCATGTACATATCTCTCTCTATCCTCCACACACATAGACACAAAGAATCTGTTATCATTGCCTCAGTCTCTAACATATCACTATCTCTCTCTCTCTCTCTCTCTCTCTCTCTCGCAAACACGCTCAAAAAGGGTTTCCCCGGGAATAACTTACCATCTGTTCATCAACAGTCATGGAAGTACGGCGAACACGAGACGTGAAAAAGAATAAATCTACACGTGCTTAGACCACCTAGTATGACTACTAGGACTAGAGCAAGCCAAAAAGCGCGCCGCCGTCACCCCCTCCTTGTCGGCGACGGGAAAATCTTTGTTTTACACAGTCGAGAAGTCATTATGCTAAGGCCCCACATGCCGAGGCGTGGAATAGAATGTAGATGCTAGTTTACGGAAGCAAGTATCGATAATACATTTGTATCTCCATACTTATGTTTCTTCTCTTATAAAAAACTGAGTTGGTGATGATGGTACGTGTGCCATCTTGCAATATAGACCGTCCGATGTATATCTGACGGATGGAAATTAAACTAAAAGATACCCGCACCCCTCTCCACATTTGCAGACAAGGCCTTCCCTCGTTCATCCTTATCTCCAACAAACCTCATTGTTGAGCAATTAACAAAGGAAGCCTCTGGAACAAACTGGCCTGGTGGCCGTTGCCGGCGTCGTCAATCCCCATGCCTCCGCTCAGTCCGACCACCAAGCACCACCACACCCCACTCCTCTTCACCTTATCTCATATTTCTCGAGATATCATTAGTTTTTACACATGGGATTACTCCCGCAGGGGTCAATCACAACAAGTGTTTTATAAAAAAATGCATCTTGATGTTCCATGCAATGCACGGATCTTGCTAGTACTCCTACACAAGACTAAGTTGGTGATCCTGGTGTGTCTCCCATCCATTGTTTCTGACCATTAGATCTACATCTAACGATTGTGAGGTAAGTTGTTGCCTTTTCTCACCAGCATCCCACTTGTCTACCAATTTGCAGAAAACCCATAATTAGTATCTTAAAACCAACCACATCCCTCCCTGACCTCACCAAAACAGCCCAAGGAATATATTCTAATTGAAACATAATATATCTCTAGTGACATATGTATATCAAAATTAGAGTGTTTTGTACCAAGTTTGTGAATAAGTATTATTCTAATTATGATTCGTTGCAACGGACATGAACATTGCTAGTATTTCCAACCATGCATTTTTTCCTAGTATTCCATAGTTTCTAGTTTTCCATCAAGATATTAGTCACTCATGGTTGATATTTACTTTCAATCATGTACAGATATGCACTAGAAACTAGCCTTGCTTATTGGCTTCCAAAGCTTAACTTTCACTCCTACTTACAATATGTAGAGTATTTAACAAAAAACTACCACTTTAAACCAGCCCTAGGAAGAATCTATTGTACAAAAAATAGCAAAAACATACCCAAAATTTCTTAATCCACGCCAAAAATTACCTAGTACTCCTACCGATTAGGTTCGTTTAAACCCATTTATGATAGGGTTGGCCCACACGTCCGTGCTGACGACGCAGCTTAAACCAACACATTTTGTTTGACCGTTGGCACGAGGGACCCACATCTGACCTTCTATCCTGTTATTCCCCCTCAAATCATTTTTTTCCTGAACATTACTTCAAACAGTACTGATGCGTGTTCGTCGGTGGCGCCGGTGATGAGCGAGTTGGCCGCCGCTCCGCTGGACGGCCGGACGCCGCACTGGCCTCCGCACGGGTTGGCAGGCTGGCCCGAGCGTGACTCACGAGCAAGCAAGCCGCCGCACTGGTCTTCGCTCGAGCGATGGCTGGCCTTAGTGCGGCGCGCGTGAGCAAGCCGCCGCGCTACCGTGCCAATCTAGCTAGCAAACCTTGCAGACAAGAAGCTGGACGGAGCTATCTTGGCTAGCTAGCGTCCGCGAGCGTCGGACGGAGCTGGCATCCGGGATGCCACAACATGGGCTCCGCACACCGGCGGTTTTGACCTTGCCTTCTGCCGGCGGCGGTAGCTGCGTCCCATGGCCGAGGATGACTAGGTGGACGGGCCGGAGGTAGGAGGTCACTCGAGGATTTTTGTTGGTAAGAGCATGTACAATGGTTGATAAGGTGGTCTTATCTTAAGTCTGCCACGTATGCAAGTGGTAGTAGTTTCTTGGCATTTTAGTGGTTTCTTGCATTATTAGAGCAAGTACAATAGAGCTAAGTCAGCGGGCTATAAGAAATAAACTAGTATATTTCTGCTTAGTTGGAGGAAAGAGAAGAGGAGAGAGAAGGTAAGCGGGCTCTTCGTGAAGAGCCAGCTCTAGCACGTGCTCCTAGGCACTTTGTGAGAATGAGAAGTGTGCCACATAATAAAAAAGTAATACACTCTTTTGATCTATTATTGTACATGTTGGCTATAAGATGGGCTGTAGATGACATGGCACTGGCTTATAGCGAGCAGCATATGATAGGGGTTTCTTGTAAGGAACAATGTACGTACTACTAGCCACAAAAGGCGATTCTAGGTTGTGTTGTACTCCAACGAGTACTACTAGTGGTCGCAGGAGTGTATACCTTGTTTTGTGGGTTCGATCCCGGCCGAACGCATGGCGGCCTTTTTTTTAAATAGTACTACTACACTTCGCCGCGAGCCAATATTTTACACGGGTAGTTTGAGTTTTGAAGTCAAATGGACGTGCGGCCCCACAATCTGGGTGCACTGGACAGCCTAGCCACGTGAACGGGTTTTCGTTCCCAGCATCCCCTGGCTCGCGTGCTCGCCCTAGCCGCACCTCGCTTGCAGCTTCCTCATCAGCAAGTAGCATATTTAAACTAGCGCCTCCCAATTAAGCCCGAGGAGCCGGAAAAGCCTAGCGGGGCATTGGGAACTGGCAATATGGCTCTGTACTTAAAGTGCTCTACTCCCTCCGTCTAGGTGTGTAAGTCACTTACGAAAACCAAATAATCCCAAAACACTTAGGCATCGTACATTAACTCCCTTCTCGTGTTTTGTTTTGTGGCATATCAACCAATAAGATATGTGGGCTGTGCATGCTTTCCATGACTTGAGACTACCAAACATAACATGCAGTGGTTAGTTCATTGCATGCAATGCTATTAATTAGCAAAAAGACATTAAGTTTTCCCGTTTTCCTCTCCGCCTTGGTCGCGATGCACAACGTAAGATGACTTACACACCTAGACGGAGGAAGTACTACTACTCTATAGCTTGTGGCGTTGCACGCATGGACTTCACTCCATTATCGGCTCTACTATAAAAGAAATTCCTCTTGACACATTTTTTTTGAAACGGAGGCAAAAGCTTTGCTTCATCTCATTCATAAAGAAGGAACTACTAACAAAGTTCAACGAGATCCATTACACCTCCACAAATGGAAGAGAAAAGCCTAGTCTCGCTGTATCAAATAACTCAAATGTTCTACCCCCGTAGTAACCATCGCTGATAAACAGGCTGCTAGTGTGTGCATGAGAGGACCGGCTGAGTAGGCCAGCTAAGTGAGAGGAGCAGCTGAATAGAGCACTGAGAGTACCCACTATGCCACTACGCAGGTGTACTTCCCCTGCATTGATAGTACAACGATGGTTCTAGACAACAGTAGTACCCTCCACTTCCAACTGTAGCTCCTTGGCCTTGAGATTCAAGAGTTCAAAACTGGTGCACTATACTAGACTAGACTAGAAGTACAATACATCGCACTACTAGTTGAGAAAAGTAGTACTAGTACTGCTACAGTACGAGTACGTACTCCTCCGTCACATAATGTAAGACGTTTTTTGACACTAGTTGGCGTGTACAAAAAATGGCAAAAACATACCCAAAATTTCTTAATCCACGCCAAAAACTACTACCTAGTGCCAAAAATTTCTTACTAGTGCTATTATTTACAGTATAATGCAATCCCATAACGTTCCATAATCCCTTTCTTTCAAAAAAATCTCTTCTAGAGAGAAGATTGCTATCTCCACGCGAGCTTCTCATAGGCCAGCGCCACCGCATGCAGTCATGTGTGAGAGAGGGAGACATCCATGCAGCATGCAGAGAGAGGAGAACGCGGGCGGACAGCCAATGGGCTGCATGTGGCATTTATAGCTGCTAGCTCCTCCCATCCATGCGCCAGGGGTATTTCTGTCCAGAAAGCATGCAGCGAGCCCCTGCCTTGGTATCCGGGTCTGCTCTTATGCGCGGAGTAAAAAGAATCGGAGGGAGTGCTAGTAGTAAATAATAGCCTCACCCCTTCACTGAGGAACGATCTACAGTTGGAAGGGAAGAGGCCCTGCGGTTACTACGCTCTTATCTCCTCCTCGCCAGTTCCCCTCCCCCCGAAGAGAAGGCAGCTCGTCGCTGCTCCCATGGATTCGCCAGGCGGTTCTCCTCCTCGTTGGGGCTGGGAGACCTTGGACGACGATCCTGTGGGAGAAATCGCACGCCGCCGCAAGACTCGGTGCTTCCTTCACCAACTTTTTCAAGACGCTGCGTAAACATGCCATGCTTGTTGGTCTTCCATGCGTCCTCGAGAAGGTTCTTCTATGGGACAATCCTTCAAACAGTCCACCGCTCCCTGGCCATGGTTGCACGTTGACTCCGCTAGGGTTGCCGACGTTGAGAGGTAGTCAGATTTTGTCCGATGAGCAGGTCAGTAATGGAGTTTGATCATTTAGGACTTAGTTATTCCATTTCCATCCCGTAATTTCTCCATTGCCCACCGTCTTATATATAGGTCTGGGTCGGTGCCAACAAAGATTGGCTTGCATACCTCCGGTCGGATACCACCATCATTTTGCACAACATCCACAGCAGTGTGGCCGTTCCGGTAGACCCCTTCTCCACCATTGGGATCGGCCTTCCGGACTGGCTGGGCTTGAATACGTATAATGATGCCTACATGAGATTGAAGAAGATAGCAATTGCAGACCCGCCGACAAAGCGACGCGGCTACAAAGATTACTATCTCATCGCGGTGTTCGACATAAGGATTGCCATCAATGCAAGAGGCAGTAACGGCAGAGGCTGGCGCATGTTGGCGGCGGCAGATTTGTACCCCTACACGTTCGAAGACACCGTGCGCCATCTAGGCCGCATCTTTGCGGTGACAAGCCAGGGGACTTGTTTCATCTGGTTGCCATCCTACGGTACGGGAGATTACAAACGGAATGCACAAACCATCATTTGCATCCCTAATGATACTCCATTATTTTGCAGGGACCAGTCATCCCCCGATCAAAATAAGATTGCCGATCCTGGATGTGCATTTGCATCCACGATTCGGTCTAACCTGGAACCTTGTAGCTGACTTTGGCATATTGGGATCAACTATCTTAGCAGTCTTTACCCATGGTACCACTGATGTGCAACATGGTCACACAATCTACCACGATTTGACCGTCACCATCTACCCAGGTATTCCATTTTTAACCCTCTCGCCTTCTCTTTCATTGTTGTACTAGTAGTATACTTTGTAGTACTAGTAGGAGTACTTTTTACCTTGGAGGACACGTATAGCTAGCTAGGCCCTTGAAGACTTGAACCCACTAGCTATCACCATTTTTGTTTTTCCATGTCTTACTATCTCATCCATGTAGTCAAGAGTGGCTATATATAATAAGCCGGTTATTTTACTTCCTCTATACCGGAGTAGTACTATTTGCTGCATAGTATTACTGACCGCCATATTGGAGCACAACATTATTATGCATGGACCTTGACTATGTACGTCACCACGTGTCCAGATCTGGGATGCCGCGTGTACAAGATGAACGGCGCTGAGTTCGACCCCCGTGATGCTACGTGGGTGCCGAGGAACACTCTTGGAGAGTACTCGCTTTTCATCGGGGACATCTACCCCATTGTGAAGCGGATGCCACCTTCCGTGCACGACACGGAAGGCATGCCGTTCATGAAGCATGGTTGTGTCTTCAGTGCGCACCGCCGGATGAACGACATGCTGGGACACCTATCCCTGATTTATGCCGCTTTAGCTTGGATGAGTCTCCATCGTGTGGAACCAGACTAGAAAGCTGCGACAATGATTCCCATTGCCCAACGCTATGGATCATGCCATCCATGAAGAACACCTGGGATTGGAACCTGGAGGAGGACATGTAGCCCATCTATAACGTGTAAGTGGAGTACGGTAATTGTGAACGGTAGCGCTATGAATATATGTAGACTAGTCGTGCACACATTTATCACATGAATTGGAGATGAACTTGTGTGGCATACTGGCATTTGTCCTTTTGAATTTATTACTAGTAAATGTGTTATGTGTACGTGCAACTTGTGTAGTTGTTGCACGGGCTCCAACACGCTCTTTGAGAAAAAAAGGTGGCACAACTTTGGATATACGTGACGTGGCGGCATCATACAGTAGCATCGTTCGCTATAGTTGTAGTACACTCCTACTAGGATAACAACTCCTATAAAACCTTGCGCTTGGCTCTTTGCCTCTTCGGGAGGTTCAATAGTTCGTACTCGTGTGAACCTTGCACTTGGCTCTTCGCCTCTTCAGAAGGTCCAACAATGATGATACTATAGTACAATATGCTTCTGGTAATCTGACACCAATTGAACTGCTGCACGTCCACCGCGAGGGCGAGGGCGAGGGCGAGGGGGAGGAAGAGGGAGAGGGCGCTGTAGTCAAAACCCTCTCCTCGTCCTGCGAACCACCGCGCGCATGGGCGAGGGAGAGGCATAGTAAGCAAGCTTCTCCTCGTTCGGTGAGTTGACGGGACACATCAAAGCGGTACTAGTACTAGTAGTAGTAGTCCATACTGCGTCCTTTCCGATTAATATGGCTTAATTTGAAACGAGAAAATACACTGGCGGTCAACGTATGTAACAATACGCTCTTTACGGTCACTATATATAGTTTTGCGGCGATTATACGATCACTAGCTCATCGTAGAGCATCGTATTGCACCCTACTGACCGGGCACATAGTCGACGTGGCACTTTGTTGACTGGTTAAATTGTCACCTGGTTTCTGGGTCCCACCTGTCAGTTGGCAGAGCAAAGAAATCAGTTAAACAAAACTTTACGCAGGCGCGACACGAGTCCAACCCTTGCGCGTGAACCGCCCTGGCTGTGTATGTCAGTGCATGCACGTGTCCTCCCCCGGTCTTCCAACAAAGAGTGTACATCGGCTATAAAACAAAGAGTGTAGTACATGATGTACATCTACACTTCCAATGCATTTAGCCTTTAATCTAAATCGATATTGATTGACTAATGCACCAACTTGTGCTGTAGGTATAGGCTACATGTCCATCCTTAATTACAGCATGCAACGGCCTTCATTTAATCTTCTTATCTCAATGGTCGCATGCACACATATGTCTGCTACTTTTGGGCGTTAATTATGCCATGGTCAATGTGTAAATCTCTAAATGTACAGTCTTTCACGAACGTAGGGAGTTGGTTGAGCACTTGAGCGTGAGCGTGTGTGTTGCGTCGTGTGCTGTGTGCCGCATGTGTGCGTGAGTGTTGCGTGCGTCCATGTGTACGTGTGAGTGTTGCATGTTGCATGCATGCATGCATGGGGCTTACTCCCTCCCATTGACATGTTCATATTTCAAGCTTCCTCTGTTCCCTCCATATGGTGATACTACCTCTGTTCCCAAATAGTACGAAGTAAAAGCCTCCCTCTGTTCCCAAATATGGAGTATTTGTCTTTCTACAGATTTCAACAAGTGACTAGGTACGGAGCAAAATGAGTGAAGTGAGCGTAGAGGCATAGGGATACTGTAGAAAGGAAGTCCTTGCGATCCATTATTCCCCATCTCGGTCAGAGAGAACTATTCAACTAGTCTTCGCTGTGAAGTGACAATACACGCTGCAGCAGATGGGACACGTAATTAATAAGCTGAACCAGCATGTTGGTGTTACTAAATCAGCCTTACCCAGTACTGCCATCTCTTCTTCTTCCTCCTCTCTTCTTCTTGCTCCTCTCTCCCCCATCGTCGGCCGCACACCATTTACCCCCGCTCACTGCTCGCCCGCCCGCGCCATCTTCCTTGGTAGCTCGCGCGTACCATATCCCCCCTCTCACTGCTCGGCCACACAAGGAGAAGCTTCTTCGCTCGCCCGCCTGAATCCACTTCCCCACTGGCTCGTAGGCACCGAAAACCCCAATGGCAGAACCGACTGACACGTAGAGCCGCGATTGGAATTCCCTCCCCGATGTTCTCTTGGAGCAGATCTGTAGTCATATGGACCTACTCAGCATCATCCGTCTGGCCGCGTGCTCGATGTCTTTGTACCATCTACTCGTCTGCAACCGGCCGGCTCTTTTCAAGACACCCTGCTTGCTGATGCCCGATCCTCGCAGGTGGCCCAGACACCGACTTGATGATCCTACAGAGGTTGTCGTGGTGCCCCTCAACATGCTACCACTACCCATCCACCTGTCCTTCATGCGCGACCACTACTGGGCGGGCATGAAGGCCAACTGGTACGTCCTCATCCACGACACCAGTAGTCCGTGGCGTCTCGTGGATATCTACACCCAGCGAGAGATCACCCTTCCATCGTTGGATACCGCCGCCATCGAGCCTCGCGGCCCGCCGGACACTCCTGCCTACTACGCACGAGACGCGTCAAGCTTTTGGCTCGACCTCTGTTTGCAGAAAGTTGTAATCTGCGAAGTGCCCACACCATTAGAAGACTACATGGATTACAAGCTCATTGCCTTGTTCAACATGGGATTAGTCTATGTGGAATCCGGTCACCATACATGGTTATGGCTCATCATCAATCCTGTTGAGGCAACATTTCTGTCTGATGCTATAGTGCATGATGGCATCATTTACACGGTCGATGCACAGATTGGCTGCCTATACTAGTGGAATCTATTGTCGTGTAATTGTTCTATCTCATCTCATCTTTACCTTATTAATACGACTGCCTGTTCAATTGTTACAAATTTAGAATGCATAGCATGTCTATAACCACATCATTGCTATATGTTCCTCTCATTTCCTAGATTTTTATGACCACACATGTTATTGTTAGAGTTGATATGAGAACAATTGGCATCTAATGATTGTTAGAATACATATTATGAGCATAACATCATGATTGCTATATGTTACTCTCGTTTACTAGATTTTTATAACAACGCATGTTATTGCTTACAGTTGATATGAGAACAGTAGTAGTAAGTGCTATGGTAGAATATGAGTAGGCTTTTTCATAGCTGTTTTCCTCTCATTGTTACATGATGTTTGGACCATGACATATTGCTAGAATATGAAAGCCATTGGCTTATTTTTTTTAACTTGGGGTATGATTATGACCACGACATTGCAATTCTCTGTCTATGATATGTGTCACTATTATAATAATCTTAATTCCACACAGACTCTGAACATGATTGTTTATTTTTGTCCTTTTGGTCTCCAATTTGAATTGTTGCAGCAGACGCAAATGCGCTGGCCTTCATGATTCCAGGACTTGGAATCATACCAGCCGATGGGTGGTGGTTTATCGCTCGTTCAGCTGACGGCGGTCATTTGATGCTCATTCGCACGTACCAAATTGACCAAACCATTACATCAAACCACATGCAGTACAATGCATGGGGCGTTCATGACATTGATGGCTATGGCTGCTTCGTGTTCGAGAAAGATCCCAGCTCCCTTGGGCCAGGCGTATTCAACTGGAGTCGGGTTTACAGCCTCGACAACCACTCGTTGTTCCTCGGGCTCAATTATCCGATCATCCAACCAATCATCGATCATATCACCGGCGATGATTACTGTGCTATGCAACTTCCATTCGCGAGGGGGGGATGTGTTTACACATCATACCATGGGTTTCATGAATCACCATATCCAGAGATTCGTCAACACAGGTTGTTGCCAGATAATCTTCGGTGTGTGAAAGGCGTCAAGCTTCCATGCGATGGATGGCTTTTGCAAACCTGACATGCGGCGATGTGGTTCATGCCAACAAAAAATATGCACAACTTGATTCATGCTGATATCTAGACTGAGCCATGTATTCTGCTGCTGTAGCACGACCCTCTTTTGTTGGATATTATGTACTGTTGTTAGTTTGAAGCACTCCTCTAGTTTGAAGGATAGATACCTTCTTGGGATCAAGTGCATCCTAACTCACCTACGTAGGATGTACTGATAATGATGATCAGTTAGGCTTCAAGTGCGTACTTGTTTGTTAAACCCATGTATAAATTGTGACACTAAATACGACTAGTAAGTACTCCAGTACAGTAGCAGTACTAGTATACGTCGGTCAAATTATTCATCATGTCCACACATTGAATTGACGTGACAACACGCTGCATGTGAGGTGACACAAGAATCCCGGCGGCATGTTCAGGTATTCTGGACTTCAGATTTGGAGTACCACTTATCTGTCGAAATCTTTCATCATTCACTTAAAACAGTCGATTGATCATACATTGAGTACCATATAATTGGAATTACCGATGCAAGTCGTAGAAGGATTGGCCGGTGCCGCCGGCTGGCGTCATGTTCGATCCCATGGATCAGGAGCTGATCGAGCACCTTGAGGCCAAAGTGAGTGCTGACAGCGCGAGATTTCAGTCTCTCATCGATTTGTTCATACCAACCATCGACAGCGAGCATGGCATATGCTACACCCAACCTGAGAAACTTCCAGGTAAGACACCGATCGGCCGTCTACTTGCACAAACATATTCCTTTCTTTATAGCTCTATTTTTCTTTTTAGACGTAGACCTGGTGAAGCAATTACAATTTGACAGTTAATAAAAAGTGAAACAAGTGACTGCAACATGCCAAAGATGTTATGAAAATGCCAACTAGGTACACTAAAACCTGTATTCCACAATACTGTAGGTATCACACTGAGTGGCCTAAGGAAGCATTTCTTCCAGTGCAATTCCAGGGCATTCAAAAGGGGCACGTGGACACGTCGCAAGATACCGTCAGAGTGCGGCATGCACGCGATGTGGCACAAGACCTGCAATACCTTGCCGGTGATGGTCAATGGCCGGCAGACGGGCAGCAAAAAAGGTTTTGGTGCTGCACACCAACAAGAACTTCGACCAGCAGAGGACCAACTGGGTGATGCATCAGTACCAGCTCGGGGACCTGGAGCAAGAGAAGGAGCGGGAGCTGGTCCTCTGCAAGATTTTCTACCAGACGAACACTAGGGCCAGGAGTAAAAAGATTATAAGTTAGTTTTGTATTGGTAGTTGTACTACCTTGTCGTCCGCAAGTTGGTATTGTTGTTGATGATCTTTTGGTATGAACTTGCATTTGCTTCCAACCATCATGCCGAGGGTCGACGTGGATATAAAGCTGAATCATTTGTTTCGAAACGAATTTTCAGGCACCTGATTTTTATTTGATGGGTAGCATAAGCACCCGCCGTTCGAATTCCCAGTTCTCCAATTTTTTCGAAACAAGTGCATGCACTTATTATCACAATAAAAAAATCCGTGCTGCATCCTAGTTATCAGTCTGTACTTGCAGAATTCTCTCGTTTATTGAGCACGTATATTGTTTTTCAGGTCGAGCAAGTTTCAACTGGGCTGTAGACTGCCCAGGGTTGGTTTTGTTTTTAACAAGCCCAGCCCATGACGACAACGGGGCACAAAGATCCAGCAGGTATCTACTGGCCTCTGGACCGCCAGCGTTAGTTATATTTTGTCTTACAACATCCGCACGTAGTTTTTTTACTGAATCAAACACACAACCCAGTTCTATTATCCTCTTGAAACGCATGTCCTACATCCGTTTTCTAATCTCTACCTATAGTTTTACTAGTTCATATACATGTATCATTATATTGAAAACACATAAAATTCCCTTTTCATATTTACATCCTTATTTTTGTTGTTTTTTCCCACCTAGCGCTGATTTTTTTACCACTGGTTTTCCCTTAAACCAACTCAATTGTCCCACGTCTTATTTGCTTACAAAAACAAAACGATTTTTTTGGCAAATCAATAAGTTCTTAAAAAATGTTTATCATTTTGGGATTACAACAGTTCGGACTCCATCGAAATATGCAAAATAAGGTTGAACTTTTTGACCGTGGTCCTGGGCAGAAAATGGGCTGTAATAAATTACTTAAGAATTAGCAAATGGGTTGCAAATTATAAAAAATAGCAAATGGGCTTTATGTTGTCTGCCACAGATTTGGAGGCTGACTTGTGGGCCTACCAAGTTCATGCGTACACGAGGTTTCTCAAAAAAGAAACTTAGTCAACAATCGACTCTACCAGCGTCAGACCGTTAGATGTCAATCTATAGGCACTCGTGCTTCTTCAGTCTCTGATCTTCCTGCCCCAGCCGCCCAAACCAGCGCTATCGGAACCGCCTGCTCCCGCCTCCCGTGGCTGGCAGTGCTGCCGGGCAGGCCTCACGGCCCCATCATACTCGCATCCCTGGCCTTTCTATCCCTCTACTCACCCACACCTCCTGTTATTTTCCGGTGACGGCAGCCGAACCAGTCAACCCTCGTACTCTCCACCGCGTGGGCAGCCACTGCCGTGTCTTCCCCAGCTCCATGTCGTTCCCTTCGTAGGCCTCGCCGTCGTCCACCGCCCTGGTACTCTCGGCGCGGCGTGTTCAACGATGTCCATCCAACGGCCGTAGTGCTTCTTCAACCTCTGGTCTTCTTGCCCCAGCCGCCCAAAGCAGCGCCAGTCGTGCCGCATGCTCCTGCCTCCCGTGGCCGGCTGTGCTGCCGCGGAGGCCTCACCGTCCCCATACTACTCCCACCGCTGGCCAGGCCATCCCTCCACTCACCCACTCCCTATGTTATTCTGCGGCGATGGCAGCCTCACACCACAGCCGAACTAGTGAACCCTCGTACTCCTCTCCGCGTGGGCATCCACTGCCGCGTCTTCCCCGGCTCCGCGCCGTCCCCTTCGTAGGCCTCGCCGTCGTCCACCGCCGTGGTGCTCTCGGCGCGGCGTGGTCAATGTGGTCAACGACCGACTACCATCGGAAGAGTACTGTACATGGAGAGGCTGACAGTTGGGTCCACGGCAGCCGTAAGGAAGTGCCTCCTTATTATGCACAAAATAATTATTCCTCCACCTGACAGTAGGGACCCACCGGACGGGCCACCAATATTTCATGGAAAAAACGTTTCCCCCCTGACTGCTGGGACCCACCGGACGGGCCACAGTATTTCGTGAAAAAAATGTTTACCCCTGACTGCTGGGACCCACCGGACGGACCACCGTATTTTGCAAAAAAATGTTCCCCCCGCTGTCAGCTCGGACCCACCGGAAGTGCCTCCTTATTACGCACAGAAAAATGAATACTCCCCCTGCTAGCTGGGACCCACCATGGTGGGAGGCTGACTTGTGGGCCTACTAAGTTGACGGGGACGGAGGGCTTTGTCAACTTAGTCAATATGAACGATTCTAGCTCCAGTGACCGTATGATGTCCATCGAACGGTCGCCGTGCTTCTTCAATCTCTGCTCTTCCTGCTCCGGCCGCTCAAACAAGCGTCAGCGGGACTGCCTGCTCCCTCCTCCCCGTGGCCGGCTGTGCTGCCGCGCAGGCCTCACCGCCCCACCGTACTCCCATCACTGGCCTAGCCATCCCTCTACTCACCCACACCTGCTGTTATTCTCCGGCGACGGCAGATGAACCAGTAAACCCTCGTACAGTCGTACTCCCCTCCGTGTGGGAAACAACTGCCGAGTCTTCCGTGCCTCCGTGTCGTTCCCTTCCTAGGCCTCGCCGTCGTCCACCGCCCTAGTGCTCTTGGCGCGGCCTGGTCAACGTGGTCAACAACCGACATACAACTGGGTCCACGGCCGCGGCAAGGAAGTGCCTCCTTATTACATGCAAAATAATTACTCCTCCACCTGACAGCGGGGACCCACCGGACGGGCCACCGTATTTCGTGAAAAAAACGTTTCCCCCCTGACTGCTGGGACCCACCAGCTACACCTTCGCACGCAAGTAAGTGCTTCCGGGAAAAAACTAAAATGATTCGCCCCCCTGACTGTTGGGACCCACCAGCTACATCTTCGCACGCAAGGAAGTGCCTAACAGTCGGGACCCACCTGGTCGAAGCGTACGTAGCGTTGTCATTCTGGTCGCGAATGTCTACGTACATACTGGTCGATGTAGAGGCGCGCAAGTGTCGTAGTAGAGGCGCGCACGTAGCATGTACACGTACGTACAGTGGCCAGGGTGCAAGAAAGAAAATACGGCCACGTATGTGTACATACGGGCGGGGTCTCGAATGCCTACTCGCGCATACGTATGGCCAGGGCTCATGTACATGGCTGGGCCAGAACGGAGAAACAGCGTCATCCTCATGTTCATGGGGAGGCAACAGAATGTGTCGTGTTCATGGGGAGGCAACAAAATGCGTCGTGTTCATCGGGAGGCAATGGAATGTGTCGTGTTCATCGGGAGGCAACGGAACGGGTGGGAGCCAACCGGCTGGGTCGGAATGGAATGCGTGGCCGTGTTCATCAGGAGGGCTTGGACGGAACAGGCGATGGAAACAAGGCCTGGCGTACCGCGGAACAGAGGAAACGGACCTCCTACGGTTGAAACGGGGGTCCTGTTGATTAGGAGGGGTGTGGCGTACCGCAAAACGGAGGAAACGGGCCTCCTACGGTCGAAACGGGGGTCTTGTTGATCGGGAGGGGTGTGGCGTACCGCAAAACGGACGAAGCAGACCTCCTACGGTCGAAACGGGGGTCCTGTTCATCAGGAGGGGTGTGGCGTACCGCAAAACGGGACTCCACTGGATACTGTTCATCTCCACCGTCGACCTCCTCCAGCCTCCACGGGCTCCTGTTCATCCAGCCTCCACCGCGCGCTACTCCACCGGCTACTGTTCAACCACCCCTCCACTGTCTACTTTTCATCCACCCCTCCACACCATGGGGTCCTGTTCAACCACCCCTCCACGGGCACCCCTCCACCGTCTACTGTTCATCCAGCCCTCCACCACACCACGGGGTCCTATTCATCCAAAGGCAACGCCACCCCTCACTGTTCATCCACCCCCCCCCCTCAACGCTCACTTATCATCCAATCGATTAGCTTCAGTTAGCAGCAGTAGCAAAGGAATCGCTCGATCGGGTTCAGTTAACAACCATCGATCGATCGCTCGGGTTCAGTAATGTGTAGCCTGCAGTTCAATCGCTCGGGTTCACTTAGAGACCAACGCCTCGCTCGGGTTCAGTTAGAGCCACCGCCTCGCACACATGCGCGTACGTGTACGAGAGAAACATGCATCGCTCGGCCCCCAACCTCCCGCCGTAACCGGGAACTCTCCGAAATTTTCCTCCCCCTCGCTTCTACCACGGGTTTTTCCGTCATGGACAGCCCAAAGAATGTCATGCAGCTGCGTCTCCGGGCCGCCCAGGACGAAAAGCCCATTTTCTATCATGATTTTTTGTCATAGAAGTAGGAGCCCACCACATCTATGATGATACTGGGTTTTGTCACAATTATCGTCATAGAAGTGTCATATGTATGGCAGGAAAAAAATTCGTTCGGCCCAAAATGTCACGGATGTGTCTTTTTTTTGTAGTGACCCATGGAGTCTTGGTGTTGATCATGTTTTGCTCGTGGAAGAGGCTTAGTCAACGGGTCTGCAACATTCAGATCTGTATGTATTTTGCAAATCTCTATGTCTCCCTCCTTCACTTGATCGTGGATGGAATTGAAGCGTCTCTTGATGTGTTTGGTTCTCTTGTGAAATCTGGATGCCTTCGCCAAGGCAATTGCTCCAATATTGTCACAAAAGATTTTTATTGGACCCGATGCACTAGGTATTACACCTAGATCGGATATGAACTCCTTCATCCAGACTCCTTCATTTGCTACTTCCGAAGCAGCTATGTACCCTGCTTCACACGTAGATCCCGCCACGACGCTCTGCTTGGAACTGCACCAACTTATAGCTCCACCATTCAATATAATACATATCCAGTTTGCGACTTTGAGTCATCCAGATCAGTGTCAAAGCTTGCATCGACGTAACCATTTACGACAAGCTCTTTCTCACCTCCATAAACGAGAAACATATCCTTAATCTTTTTCAGGTATTTCAAGATGTTCTTGACCATTGTCAAGTGATCCACTCCTGGATTACTTTGGTACCTCCCTGCTAAACTTATAGCAAGGCACACATCAGTTCTGGTACACAGCATTGCATACATGATAGAACCTATGGCTGAGGCATAGGGAATGACTTTCATTTTCTCTCTATCTCCTGCAGTGGTCAGGCATTGATTTTGACTCAACTTCACACCTTGTAACATAAGCAAGAACCCTTTCTTTGACTGATCCATTTTGAACTTCTTCAAAACTTTATCAAGGTATGTGCTTTGTGAAAGTCCAATTAAGCGTCTTAATCTATCTCTATAGATCTTGAAGTCCAATATATAAGCAGCTTCACCGAGAACTTTCATTGAAAAATTCTTATTCAAGTATCCTTTTATGCTATCCAGAAACACTATATCATTTCCAATCAACAATATGTCATCCACATATAATATTAGAAATGCTACAGAGCTCCCACTCACTTTCCTGTAAATACGGGCTTCACCAAAAGTCTGTATAAAACCATATGCTTTGATCACACTATCAAAGCATATATTCCAACTCTGAGATGCTTGCACGAGTCTATAAATGGATCGCTGGAGCTTGCACACTTTGTTAGCACCTTCAGGATCGACAAAACCTTCTGGTTGCATCATATACGTCTTTTCTTTAAGAAATCCATTAAGGAATGCAGTTTTGACATCCATTTGCCAAATTTCGTAATCATAAAATGCAGCAATTTCTAACATGATTCAGACAGATTTAAGCATCACTATGGGTGAGAAGGTCTCATCATCGTCAACTCCTTGAACTTGTCGAAAACCTTTCTCAACAACTCGAGCTTTGTAGACAGTAATATAACTGTCAGCGTCGGTCTTCTTCTTGAAGATCCATTTATTCTCTATGGCTTGCCGATCATCGGGCAAGTCAACCAAAGTCCACACTCTATTCTCATACATGGATCACATCTCAGATTTCATGGCCTCAAGCCATTTTGCGGAATCTGGGCTCATCATCGCTTCCTCATAGTTTGTAGGTTCATCATGGTCTAGTAACATGACTTCCAGAAAAGGGTTACTGTACCACTCTGGTGCATAACGTACTCTGGTTGACCTATGAGGTTCGGTAGTAACTTGATCTGAAGTTTCATGATCATCATCATTAACTTCCTCACTAATTGGTGTAGGCAACACTGGAACTGATTTCTGTGATGAACTTCTTTCCAATCCGGGAGAAGGTACAATTACCTCATCAAGTTCTACTTTCCTCCCACTCACTTCTTTCGAGAGAAACTCCTTCTCTAGAAAGGATGCATTCTTAGCAACGAATATCTTGCCTTCGGATCTGTGGTAGAAGGTGTACCCAATAGTTTCCTTTGGGTATCCTATGAAGACGCATTTCGCCGATTTGGGTTCGAGCTTATCAGGTTGAAGCTTTTTCACATAAGCATCGCAGCCCCAAACTTTAAGAAACGACAGCTTAAGTTTCTTGCCAAACCATAGTTCATACAGTGCCGTCTCAATGGATTTAGATGGTTCCCTATTTAACGTGAATGCAGCCGTCTCTAAAGCATATCCCCAAAATGATAGCGGTAAATTGGTAAGAGACATAATAGATCGCACTGTTGGGGAACGTAGTAATTTCAAAAAAATTCCTACGCACACGCAAGATCATGGTGATGCATAGCAACAAGAGGGGAAGAGTGTTGTCCAGGTACCCTCGTAGACCATAAGCGGAAGCGTTAGGACAACGCGGTTGATGTAGTCGTACATCTTCACGATTGACTGATCCTAGTACCGAAAGTACGGCACCTCCGCGATCTGCACATGTTCGGCTCGATGATGTCCCATGAACTCTCGATCCAGCTGAGTGTCGAGGGAGAGCTTCGTCAGCATGACAGCGTGATGACGGTGATAATGATGCTACCTTCACAGGGCTTCGCCTAAGCACTGCGATGATATGACTGAGGTGGATTATGGTGGAGGGGGGCACAGCACACGGCTAAGGGATCAATGATCAACTTGTGTGTCTATGGGGTGCCCCCTGGCCACGTATATAAAGGATGGAGGGAGGAGGAGGCCGGCCCTCATAGGGTGCGCCCAAAGGGTGGACTCCCACTACGACTCCCTAGTCCTAGTAGGATTCCACCTCCCACATGGAATAGGAAAAAGGGAAGGGAGAAGGAGAAGGAAGGAAGGGGCACCCCACTTTCCCTAGTACAATTCGGACCAGTACATGGGGAAGGGGCACGGCCACCCTTGAGGCCTTTCTCTCCTTTCTCGTATGGCCAATTAAGGCCCAATACGAATTCCCGTAACTCTCCGGTACTCCGAAAAATACTCGAATCACTCAAAACCTTTCCGATGTCCGAATATAGCCTTCCAACATATCGATCTTTACGTCTCAACCATTTTGAGACTCCTCGTCATGTCCCCGGTCTCATCCGGGTGTCCGAACAAACTTCGGTCATCAAATCACATAACTCATAATACAAATCGTCACAGAACGTTAAGCGTGCGGACCCTATGGGTTCAAGAACTATGTAGACATGACCGAGACTCATCTCCGGTCAATAACCAATAGCGGAACTTGGATGCTCATATTGGCTCCTACATACTCTACGAAGATCTTTATCAATCAAACCACATAACAACATACGTTTTCCCTTTGTCATCGGTATGTTACTTGCCCGAGATTCGATCGTCGGTATCATCATACCTAGTTCAATCTCGTTACCGTAAAGTCTCTTTACTCGTTCTGTAATGCATCATCCCACAACTAACTCATTAGTCACATTGCTTTCAAGGCTTATAGTGATGTGCATTATCGAGAGGGCCGAGAGATACCTCTCCGATACATGGAGTGACAAATCCTAATCTCTATCTATGCCAACTCAACAAACACCATTGGAGACACCTGTAGAGCACCTTTATAATCACCCAATTACGTTGTGACGTTTGGTAGCACACAAAGTGTTCCTCCGGTACTCGGGAGTTGCATGATCTCATAGTCATAAGAACATGTATAAGTTATAGAGAAAGCAATAGCAACAAACTAAACGATCATCGTGCTAAGCTAACGGATGGGTCAAGTCAATCACATCATTCTTAATGATGTGATCATGTTAATCAAATGACAACTCATGTATATGGTTAGGAAACATAACCATCATTGATTCAACGAGCTAGTCAAGTAGAGGAAAACTAGTGACACTCTATTTGTCTATGTATTCACACATGTACTAAGTTTCCGGTTAATACAATTCTAGCATGAATAATAAACATTTATCACGATATAAGGAAATATAAATAACAACTTTATTATTGTCTCTAGGGCATATTTCCTTCAGTCTCCCACTTGCACTAGAGTCAATAATCTAGTTCACATCGCCATGTAATTTTACACCAATAGTTCACATCACCATGTGATTAACACCCATAGTTCACATTGCCATGTGACCAACACTCAAAGGGTTTACTAGAATCAGTCATCTTAGTTCACATCACCATGTGATTAACACCCAAAGAGTACTAAGGTGTTATCATGTTTTGCTTGTGAGAGAAGTTTAGTCAATGGGCCTGCCAAATTCAGATCCGTATGTATTTTGAAAATTTCTATGTCTACAATGCTCTACATGGAGCTACTTTAGCTAATTGCTTCCACTTTCAATATGTATCTGGATTGTGACTTAGAGTCATCCAGATCGGTGTCAAAGCTTGCATCGACATAACTCTTTACGACGAACTCTTTATCACCTCCATAACCAAGAAATATTTCCTTCGTCCTCTAAGGATAATTTTGACCGCTGTCCAGTGATCTACTCCTAGATCAAAAATTGTACTCCCTTGCCAAACTCAGGGCAGGGTATACAATAGGTCTGGTACACAACATGGCATACTTTATAGAACATATGGCTGAGGCATAGGGAATGACTTTCATTCTTTCTCAACTTCTCCCGTGGCCGGGCTTTGAGTCTTACTCAACTTCACACCTTGCAACACAGACAAGAACTCTTTCTTTGACTGTTCCATTTTGACCTACTTCAAAAACTTGTCAAGGTATGTACTCATTGAAAAATATAACAAGCGTTTTGATCTACCTCTATAGATCTTGATGCTCAATATGTAAGCAGCTACACCGTGGTCTTTCTTTGAAAAACTCCTTTCAAACACTCCTTTATGCTCTCCAGAAAATTCTACATCATTTCCAATCGACAATATGTCATTCACATATACTTATCAGAAAGGCTGTAGTGCTCCCACTCACTTTCTTGTAAATACAGGCTTCACCGAAGTCTGTATAAAACCATATGCTTTGATCACTTTATCAAAGCATATATTCCAACTCTGAGATGCTTGCACCAGTCCATAGATGGATCGCTGGAGCTTGCTCACTTTGTTAGCACCTTTAGGATTGACAAAACCTTCTGGTTGCATCATATACAACTCTTCTTTAAGAAATCCATTAAGGAATGCAGTTTTGACATCCATTTGCCAGATTTCATAAAATGCGGCAACTGCTAACATGATCCGGACAGACTTTTAAGCATTAATATGAGTGAGAAAATCTCATCGTAGTCAACACCTTGATCTTGTCGAAAACATTTTGCGACAATTCGAGCTTTGTAGATAGTAACACTAGCTACTACCAGCATCTATCTTCCTCTTGAAGATCCATTTATTCTCAATGACTCACCGATCATCGGGCAAGTCAATCAAAGTCCATAGTTTGTTCTCATACATGGATCCCATCTCAGATTTCATGTCCTCAAGCCATTTTGTGGAATCTGGGCTCATCATCACTTCCTCATAGTTTGTAGGTTCGTCATGGTCTAGTAACATGACTTCCAGAACATGATTGCAGTACCACTCTGGTGCGGACCATACTCTGGTTGACCTACGAGGTTCGGTAGTAACTTGATCTGAAGTTTCATGATCATCATCATTAGCTTCCTCACAAATTGGTGTAGGAATCACTGGAACTTATTTCTGTGATGAACTATTTTCCAATTAGGGAGAAGGTACAATTACCTCATCCAGTTCTACTTTCCTCCCACTCACTTCTTTCGAGAGAAACTCCTTCTCTAGAAAGGATCCATTCTTAGCAACAAAATATCTTGCCTTTGGATTGGTGATAGAAGGTGTACCCAACAGTTTCTTTTGGGTATCCTATGAAGACGCACTACTTCGATTTGGGTTCGAGCTTATCAGTTTGAAACCTTTTCACATAAGCATCGCAACCTCAAACTTTAAGAAACGACAGCTTTGGTTTCTTTCCAAACCATAGTTCATACGGTGTCATCTCAACGGATTTAGATGGTTCCCTATTTAACGTGAATGCAGTTGTTTCTAATGCATAACCCCAAAACGATAGTGGTAAATTAGTAAGAGACATCATAGATCGACCATACCCAATAAAGTACGATTACAACGTTCGGACACACCATTATGCTGTGGTGTTCCAGGTGGCGTGAGTTGCGAAACTATTCCACATTGTTTTAAATGAAGACCAAACTCGTAACTCAAATATTCGCCTCCGCGGTCAGATTGTAGAAACTTTATTTTCTTGTTACGATGATTTTCCACTTCACTCTGATTTTTTTTGAACTTTTCAAATGTTTCAGACTTATGTTTCATTAAGTAGATATAACCATATCTGCTCAAATCATCTGTGAAGGTCAGAAAATAATGATACCCGCTGCGAGCCTCAACACTTATAGGATCGCATACATCAGTATGTATTATTTCCAATAAGCCAGTTGCTCGCTCCATTGTTCCGGAGAACGGAGTCTTAGTCATCTTGCCCATGAGGCATGGTTCGCAAGCATCAAGTGATTCATAACCAAGTGATTCCAAAAGTCCATCAGCATGGAGTTTCTTCATGCGCTTTACACTAATATGACCTAAACGGCAGTGCCACAAATAGGTTGCACTATCATTATTAACTTTGCATCTGTTGGCTTCAATATTATGAATATGTGTATCACTACGATCGAGATTCAATAAACCATTCACCTTGGGTGTATGACCACAAAAGGTTTTATTCATGTAAAGAGAATAACAATTATTCTTTGACTTAAATGAATAATCGTATTGCAATAAACATGATCTAATCATATTATGCTCAACACAAACACGAAATAACATTTATTTTAGGTTCAACACTAATCCCGAAGGTAAAGGGAGTGTGTGATGGTGATCTTATCAACCTTGGTATCATTTCCAACACACATCGTCACCTCGTCCTCAACTAGTCTTTGTTAATTTTGCAACTCCCATTTTGAGTTACTACTCTTAGCAACTGAACTAGTATCAAATACCAAGGGTTTGCTATAAACACTAGAAAAGTACACATCAATAACATGTATATCGAATATACCTTTGTTCACTTTGCCATCCTTCTTATCCGCCAAGTATCTAGGGCAATTCCAGTTCCAGTGACCATTTCCTTTGCAGTAGAAGCACTCAGTTTCAAGCTTGGGTCTAGCTTTGGGCTTCTTCATGGGAGTGGCAACTTGCTTGTCATTCTTCTTGAAGTTCCATTTCTTTCCCTTGCCCTTTTACTTGAAACTAGTGGTCTTGTCAACCATCAACACTTGATGCTTTTTCTTGATTTCTACCTTCGCCGATTTCAGCATCGCGAAGAGCTTTGGGAATCGTTTCCGTTATCCCTTGCATATTATAGTTCATCACGAAGTTGTAGTAACTTGGTGATAGTGACTAGATTACTCTGTCAATCACTATCTTATCGGGAAGATTAACTCCCACTTGATTCAAGTGATTGTAGTACTCAGACATTCTGAGCACATGCTCACTCGTTGAGCTATTCTCCTCCATCTTGTAGGCAAAGTACTGTCAGAGGTCTCATACCTCTTGACACGGGCATGAGTATGAGATACCAATTTCAACTCTTGGAACATCTTATATGCTCCATGGCGTTCAAAACATTTTTGAAGTCCCGGTTCTAAGCCGTAAAGCATGGTGCACTAAACTATCAAGTAGTCATCATATCGAGCTTGCCAAACGTTCATAACGTCTGCATCTACTCCTGCAATAGGTCTGTCACCTAGCGGTGCATCAAGGACATAATTCTTCTGTGCAACAATGAGGATAATCCTCAGATCACGGACCTAGTCCGCATCATTGCTACTATCATCTTTCAACATAGTTTTTCTCTAGGAACATATCAAAAATAAACGGCGAGCTACATCGCGAGCTATTGATCTACAACATAGTTATGCAAATACTATCAGGACTAAGTTCATGATAAATTAAAGTTCAGTTAATCATATTACTTAAGTACTCCCACTTAGATAGACATCCCTCTAGTCATCTAAATGACCACGTGATCCAAATCAACTAAACCATGTCTGATCATCACGTGAGATGGAGTAGTTTTCAATGGTGAACATCACTATGTTGATCATATCTACTATATGATTCACGCTCGACCTTTCGGTCTCCAGTGTTTCGAGGCCATATCTGCATATGCTAGGCTCATCAAGTTCAACCCGAGTAAAACTGGCTTGCACCCGTTGTATGTGAACGTAGAGCTTATCACACCCGATTATCATGTGGTGTCTCGGCACGACGAACTGTCGCAACAGTGCATACTCAGGGAGAAAACTTATACCTTGAAATTTAGTGAGATATCATCTTATAATGCTACCGCCGAACTAAGAAAAATAAGATGCATAAAGGATAAACATCACACGCAATCAAAACATGTGACATGATATGGCCATGATCATCTTGCGCCTTTGATCTCCATCTCCAAAGTACCGTCATGATCTCTATCGTCACCGGCATGAAACCATGATCTCCATCATCTTGATCTCTATCAACGTGTCATCACATGGTCGTCTCGCCAACTATTCCTCTTGCAACTATTGCTAAAGTAAAGCAATTATTGGCACTTGCATCTTATGCAATAAAGAGACAACCATAAGGCTTCTGCCAGTTGCCGATAACTTCAACAAAACATGATCATCTCATACAACAACTTATATCTCATCACATCTTGACCATATCACATCACAACAAGACCTACAAAAACAAGTTAGACGTCCTCTACTTTGTTGTTGCAAGTTTTACGTGGCTGCTACGGGCTGAGCAAGAACCGTTCTTATCTATGCATCAAAAACCACAGCGTGATATAGTGATTGCTTTTTGATCTTCAGAAAGAACCATGTTCATTGAATCTGATTCAACTAAAGTTGGAGAAACAGACACCCACTAGCCACCTGTGTGCGAAGCACGTCGATAGAACCAGTCTCACGTAAGCGTACGCGTAATGTCGGTATGAGCCGCTTCATCCAACAATACCGTTGAATCAAGAATCAACTAGTGACGGCAAGCAATATGTATATACCCACACCCACAACTTCTTTGTGTTCTACTCAAGCATATAACATCTACGCATAGACCTGGCTCGGATGCCACTGTTGGGAAACGTAGTAATTTCAAAAAAAATCCTACGCACACGCAAGATCATGGTGATGCATAGCAACGAGAGGGGAAGAGTGTTGTCCACGTACCCTCGTAGACCGTAAGTGGAAGCATTATGACAACGCGGTTGATGTAGTCGTATGTCTTCACGATCGACCGATCCTAGTACCGAAAGTACGGCACCTTCGTGATCTGCACACGTTCAGCTTGGTGACGTCCCATGAATTCTTGATCCAGCTGAGTGTCGGGGGAGAGCTTCATCAGCATGACGGCGTGATGACGGTGATGATGATGCTACCTTTGCAGGGCTTCGCCTAAGCACTACGATGACTTGACCGAGGTGGATTATGGTGGAGGGGGGCACTGCACACGGCTAAGGGATCAATGATCAACTTGTGTGTCTACGGGGTGCCCCCTGGCCACGTATATAAAGGATGGAGGGAGGAGGAGGCCGGCCCTCATAGGGCGCACCCAAAGTGTGGAGTACTAGGACTCCCTAGTCCTAGTAGGATTCCACCTCCCTCATGGAATAGGAAAAAGGGAAGGGAGAAGGAGAAGGAAGGAAGGAGGCGCCCCCTTTCCCTAGTCCAATTCGGACCAGTCCATGGGAAAGGGGCACGACCACCCTTGAGGCCTTTCTCTCCTTTCATGTATGGCCCATTAAGGCCCAATACGAATTCCCGTAACTCCCTGGTACACCGAAAAATACCCGAATCACTCAGAACCTTTCCGATGACCGAATATAGCCTTCCAATATATCGATCTTTACATCTCGACCATTTCGAGACTCCTCGTCATGTCCGCGATCTTATCCGGGACTCCGAACAAACTTCGGTCATCAAATCACATAACTCATAATACAAATCGTCACAGAACGTTAAGCGTGCGGACCCTATGGGTTCGAGGACTATATAGACATGACCGAGACTCATCTCTGGTCAATAACCAATAGCGGAACCTGGATGCTCATATTGGCTCCTACATATTCTACGAGGATCTTTATCGGTCAAACCGCATAACAACATACGTTGTTCCCTTTGTCATTGGTATGTTACTTGCCCGAGATTCGATTGTCGGTATCGTCATACCTACTTCAATCTCATTGCCGGCAAGTCTCTTTACTCGTACCGTAATGCATCATCCCTCAACTAACTCATTAGTCACATTGCTTGCAAGGCTTATAGTGATGTGAATTACCGAGAGGGCCCGGAGATACCTCTCCGATACACGGAGTGACAAATCCTAATCTCGATCTATGCCAACTCAACAAACACCATTGGAGACACCTGTAGAGCACCTTTATAATCACCCAGTTACGTTGTGACGTTTGGTAGCACACAAAGTGTTCCTCCAGTATTCGGGAGTTGCATGATCTCATAGTCATAGGAACATGTATAAGTTATGGAGAAAGCAATAGCAACAAACTAAATGAACATCGTGCTAAGCTAACGGATGGGTCAAGTCAATCACATCATTCTCTAATGATGTGATCCTGTTAATCAAATGACAACTCATGTCTATGGTTAGGAAACATAACCATCATTGATTCAACGACCTAGTTAAGTAGAGGCAAACTAGTGACCCTCTGTTTTTCTATCTATTCACACATGTACTAAGTTTCGGGTTAATACAATTATAGCATGAATAATAAACATTTATCATGATATAAGGAAATATAAATAATAACTTTATTATTGTCTCTAGGGCATATTTCCTTCATGCACCATATCTAATAAAGTACGGTTACGATGTTTGGACACACCATTACACTGTGGTGTTCCAAGTGGCGTGAGTTGCGAAACTATTCCACATTGTTTCAAATGAAGACCAAACTCGTAACTCAAATATCGACCTCCATGATCAGATCGTAGAAACTTTATTTTCTTGTTATGATGATTCTCCAGTTCACTCTGAAATTCTTTGAACTTTTCAAATGTTTCATACTTATGTTTCATTAACTAGATATACCTATATTATCTCAAATCATCTGTGAAGGTCAGAAAATTAACGATACCCGCCGCGAGCCTCAACACTCATCGGACCGCATACATCTGTATGTATTATTTCCAATAAGTCAGTGGCTCGCTCCATTGTTTTGGAGGACGGAGTCTTAGTCATCTTGCCCATGAGGCATGGTTCGCAAGCATCAAGTGATTCATAATCAAGTGATTCCAAGAGCCCATCAACATGGAGTTTCTTCATGCACTTTACACCAATATGACCTAAACGATAGTGCCACAAATACGTTGCACTATCATTATTAAGTTAGCATCTTTTGGCTTCAATATTATGAATATGTGTATCACTATGATCGTGATTCAGTAAAAATAGACCACTCATCAAGGGTGCATGACCATAAAGATTATTACTCATATAAATAGAACAACCATTATTCTCTGATTTAAATGAATAACCGTCTCGGATCAAACAAGATCTAGATATAATGTTCATGCTCAACGATGGCACCAAATATCAATTATTCAGGTCTAAAACTAATCCCGAAGGTAGATGCAGAGGTAGCATGCCGACGGTGATCACATCGACCTTGGAACCATTTCCGACACGCATCGTCACCTCGTCCTTAGCCAATCTTCATTTAATCTGTGGCCCCTGTTTCGAGTTGCAAATATGGCAACAGAACCAGTATCAAATACCCAGGCGCTACTATGAGCATTAATATGGTACACATCAATAACATGTATATCAAATATACCTTTCAATTTGCCATCCTTCTTATCCGCCAAATACTTGGGACAGTTCCGCTTCCAGTGACCAGTCCCTTTGCAGTAGAAGCACTCAATTTCAGGCTTAGGTCCAGACTTGGTGAAAGTGCAACTATCCCTGGGTGGTCTTGGTAATTCCTAACATATAGCTCATTGAGCTAACATTATTCCAAGATTAATATTTCAGGAAAAGCTCAATGAATGGCATGGCATGGATGAGGAAAGTGGACCCCTCAAAATACTAAGGACAAAAAGATTGGCTCAAGCTCAAAGCTCAAGACTATGCATTTTATATTTTAGTGATCCAAGATCACATTGAGTCTATAGGAAAAGCCAATACTATCAAGGAGGGATGAGGTGTTGCTTGATGAGGTTCTTGCTTCATAGTGCTTAGTGATATGCTCCAAAACCCTCAACTACCTTCCCACATCCACATATGACCTAAACCAGAAGTCAAACTCGGCCCCACTGATTCTTTCTATCCGGCACCACCGAGTTCAGATGTCATAGCCACTGCCACAGACCCGAGGCAAATCGGTCTCACCGATAGGGATCTCGGTCACACCGAGATGGGGTTGTAATCTCTCTGTTTCCCTTCGTAACATTTCGATCCTACCGAGATGAGCGATCGGTCCCACCGAGATTGCAATGTAAACTCTCTGTTTCCCTTTTGTAACATTTCGGTCCCACCGAAATGAGCAAATCGGTCCCACCGACTTTACCTGACCAACTCTCTGGTTAGCTTATTACCAAAATCGGTCCCACCGAGTTTGTGTAATCGATCACACCAAGATTATGTTATGCCCTGACCCTAACCATATCGGTCCTACCGAGTTGCATCCCAGTCCCACCGAAAATCCTAACGGTCACTAGGTTTGCTAAATCGGTCCGACCGAGTTTCTCAATTCGGTCTCATCGAGATTGGTAAATTGTGTGTAACGGTTAGTTTTTGTGTGGAGGCTATATATACCCCTCCACCCACTCTTCATTCATGGAGAGAGCCATCAGAACATACCTACACTTCCAATACACATTTTCTGAGAGAGAACCACCTACTCATGTGTTGAGGCCAAGATATTCCATTCCCACCATATGAATCTTTATCTCTAGCCTTCCCCAAGTTGCTTTCCACTCAAATCTTCTTTCCACCAAATCCATATCCTGTGAGAGAGAATTGAGTGTTGGGGAGACTATCATTTGAAGCACAAGAGCAAGGAGTTCATCATCAACACACCATTTGTTACTTCTTGGAGAGTGGTGTCTCCTAGATTGGCTAGGTGTCACTTGGGAGCCTCCGACAAGATTGTGGAGTTGACCCAAGGAGTTTGTAAGGGCAAGGAGACCGCCTACTTCGTGAAGATCTACCGCTAGTGAGGCAAGTCCTTCGTGGGCGATGGCCATGATGGGATAGACAAGGTTGCTTCTTCGTGGACCCTTCGTGGGTGGAGCCCTCAGTGGACTCGTGCAACCATTACCCTTCGTGGGTTGAAGTCTCCATCAATGTGGATGTACGATAGCACCACCTATCGGAACCACGACAAAAACATCTGTGTCTCAAATTGCATTTGAATTCTCCAAACCCTTCCCTTTACATTCTTGAAAGTTGCATGCTTTACTTTCCGCTGCTCATAGACTCTTTGCATGCTTTCTTGAATTGTGTTAAGATTGCTTGACTTACGCTAATATAGCTGAAATCTGCCAAAGACTAAAATTGGGAAAATGATAGATTTTCAATTGGTCAAGTAGTCTAATCACCCCCCCTCTAGACATACTTTCGATCCTACAAGTGGTATCAGAGCTTTGGTCTCCATTTGCTTTGATTTCCATAGCTTTTGGTGGTCATAGCCTTGGTTTCACAACCTAGGAGAATATGGCGTCTAGCGAGGGAAATTATCACCGTAGAGGTCCTTACTTTGATGGTACTAATTTTGCTAGTTGGAAGCATAAGATGAAAATGCATATTCTTGGACATAACCCCGCCGTTTGGGCTATTGTGTGTATTGGCTTGCAAGGTGAATTCTTTGATGGGAGAGAACCGAATCGTGAAGCCACCGTGGAAGAGTTGAAAATGCAGCAATACAACGCTCAAGCTTGTGATATCCTCTTCAACGGATTGTGCCCCGAAGAATTCAACAAAATCAACCGTCTTGAGAATGCAAAGGAAATTTGGGATACTTTGATTGACATGCATAAAGGTACCAACTCCGTCAAGGAATCCAAGTTGGATGTGCTTCAAAGTCAACTTGACAAGTTCAAAATGAAGGATGGTGAAGGAGTCGCTGAAATGTACTCTAGGCTTGCTCTTATCACAAATGAGATTGCCGGCTTAGGAAGTGAAGAGATGACCGACATATTCATCATCAAGAAGATCCTAAGAGCCTTGGATGGAAAATATGATACCGTGTGCACATTGCTTCAAATGATGCCCAATTACAAAGATCTCAAGCCAACGGAAGTCATTGGAAGAATTGTTGCTCTTGAGATTTCACTCCAGGATAAGGAGGAACTTCACAAAAAATCAAGTGGTGCTTACAAAGCCTCATGCGAAGCCCCCACATCAAGTGAGGAAGCTTAATGGTGAAGAACTTCAACAAATTCTAGACGAGTAGAAGCAAAGAGAGAAGCTCCAAGTCAAGGTCCTACAATGACAAAAGATCTTCTAGTCGAGAGCGAAACTGCTATAATTGTGGAAGGCCTAGACACTATTCCAATGAGTGTACGGCAACCCACAAAAGAAGAGAAGATTCTCCAAAAAGAAGAAGTAGAAGAGAAGAATCACCACCTAGAGAAAGAAGGTGTAGAGATGATCGTTATGAACAAAGACCCTCATGGAGAAGCAAGGATTCGGAAAGAAAGGACAAGTCATCAAGGAGCTACACAAAACAAAGACATAAAGCTCATGTTGATGAATGGGTATCCGGCTCCGACTTCGACAATCACTCCGAGAGAAGCTATCACTCCGACTCGGAATATACTCAAGATGAAGGTGTTGTCGGTCTAGCACTTGTGTCAACCAACTCCTACGACATATTTGATTCACCAAATGAAGGAATTGGAAGATGCTTCATGGTTAAAGGTCCAAAGGTATCACACACCGAGTATGTTGATTTCATTAGTGATGAAGATGACTTGTTAGGTGATGATGATTTACTTGTTGACAACTCTAGTGATGAATACTATGATGAAACGTCAATTAATCATGCTAATCAAGATGAAACGAATGACAATGACAAGGAGAAGATTGAGTCTCTAACTAAAGAACTAAACACTCTTAAGTTAGCTCATGAAAACTATCTTAGGAGATCATCGAGAACTTTTAAGGACTCATGAGAAATTACGTTTTGAAAAGCTCAACCTTGAGCAAGAGCATGAGTTCTTGAAGGCAATCAATGATGATCTTCGCAAGAAAAGTTATTCTTACATTGCCAAGCGTTTACTCTTATCCACTTACATGCCTCAAGTCAAGTCTAGTAACAAGAACAAGAAATATTCTTCCTCTAGTAGTAACAATAATCATGCTAAATCCAATGTTGTTGCTTCTAGTAGTTCTCTTGATTCCACTAATGATTCTCTTAGCCAAGTTACACTTGAGCAAGAAAATAGCTTATTGAAAGGAATTATAGAGAAAGGTGTTTACAAGAGCCTTGCCGGGAGTAAGCAATTCGAGGAAATTGTACGCAAGCAAGGAAGGCATCAGAAGAACCAAGGTGTTGGTTTTGAATGAAAGTCCAATGCCAATGGAGTTGAGTGGGAAGAAGATCAATACCCCAAGACGAAGTTTGTTCCTCAACAAGAGAAGTATGATCCTACTTCTTTCAAAGGGACACAAGCTCAAGATGATCTTTCACCACAAGACCACAAACAAAAAGGCAAGGACAAGCTTCAAGAGGAAATTGATGCATTTGAAGAAGCTCCTAAGGCCTTGGTCAAGTGGGTTCCCAAGACTACATCAAGTTCCACTTCATCAAGTACAACTACAACTCCGAGGATTCCCATCAAGATGGTGTGGATCCCGATGAAGAAGAACTAGAGAGTTCTTGAGGGTGACTCCGCCAACATACTTCACTCTTATCATTTTGGCAAGAACGAGTGCAATCAACTTCCACATCTTGCACTAGTTCAAGGAGTCACAAACCCTCTTGTTGGTAAGACAAGGGACACGGTAACCTAAAGCTTTCATAGACATCATCTTGTGTGTGCCTATGGATATCCTTGTTTGTTCCTTGTGGGACTAACCCGTGTAGGTATTGAAAGTGCAACTCACTCCAAAGGATAGCTCGAAATGATCTACATCAACATTGAGCATCCACATCTTCAACATCTACATGAAGTCATCATCGACAAAACCCAAGGTTAGTTCATCCCTCTTAGGGGGGGTTCTCACATCTAGGGGGAGCTTTACTCTAAGAATTGAGCTAAAGCAACTCTAATGGTGTGAAAACAACAACGCTTTATGTAAAAGTGGTAACCCCACTTGTGCTTAAATGATGAGTATGACCTATGATCAAATGTTCTCATTTGACTCCTAAGTCAATATACTCATATATAGATGACCTAGTCATCGCCAATTGCTTGATAGATGCTAGAATTGGTTGTGCATGCTTTGCCACATATTTCAATTGCCATTTTATTATGTGAGCATGTTGGTTGCATAATTTAATCATTCAAGGACATCCACTTGTTGTTTTGATTGATTGGTTTCTTTTTTCTCTTGCCAAGTGGATGGACAAGAATGCCTAAGAACCTTCTCTAGCTATCTATGCTTTTCTTGTCTCAAACTCTATTCATGCTACATCACAAAAGTTGATCAAGTCAGATTCGAACCACTCTGTGTGAGGAGAACTCGGAGTCCCGATTCGTCATAGACTTAAACTTCCAAAACTTCTTTGTGTGTTTCGGTCTGACCAATTCACCCATTTCGGTCATACCAAGATCAGTAAGTTGATCTAGGTTTTCAATCTCGGTGCAACCGATTTGAACTTTTCGGTCACACCGAGTTGCAGCAACTGCTTGCAGTTATGCATCTCGGTGCCACCGAGTTGTTCCACTCGGTCACACCGACAGGGTCGGGCTATATATACCCACGGGCGAAATTTTGGAAATTTTCTCCGAACTCTTTCGCCCGCGCTTAGCCCGCTCTGCCTCCAGGGTCTCCGGATCGTCCTCCTCGTCGCCAGTTGCCTCCTGCCGCTGGTCTCCGCCGCCGTCAACGGGAATCATCCCCATCGTTGCCGCCATAGCGAGTTCATCGCCGAACTAGGGTATGAACTTGATCGCTGTGCTATCCTTATCTGATTCCTAGGATATTGTGTTCGCCATGAATCTTGCCACGATTGAAACTATCTTATCCAGTTAAAAACACTCCGTAGATTAGAGATGATTTGAAAATTTAGGGTTAGGTTTCCGTCGAAACCATCTCGAACCAACCGAGTTGTGGAACTCGGTACCACCGATTCGGCTCAGGCCATTGCTCATGTGATTCTCGGTCCGACCGAGAATTGAAAATCGGTGTGACCGAGTTCAGGACTTTGTGAAACCCTAGCAGTCTCGGTGCCACCGAACCGTGACTCGGTCTGACCGAGTTCACTAGTTTAGGTTCCAACAGCTGCTTCGGTATCACCGAGTTTACAAATCGGTAGATCCGAAATGCTTTCTGAGGAAAAATAAAACTAAGTTTTTGATTCATTCTTTTGCAAAAACCTCTGTATTTTGTGATGCTCATACACTCTACCTCATCTATAATCTATTCACAAGGTCAGCTGTCAGAGATTGCATTATGTCTGATCAAAGTGATAGTCAGAACAAGTCAGAGGAGCAGGTTCACATGAGTAAGGGCACTAGTCCCTCTAGCAGCTCAGATGATGGAAGCAGGAGCACACCCAGCAACTTGCCAAAAGCTACCACCAAGGCCAGAAAGAAGAAAACTTCTGAATCTGACGATGAAGACTATGTGGCAGTTGAGGATGAGGCCACTTCCAAGAAGAAAGTGATTAAAAGGGAATATAGCACTGTTGCTGCAACTAAGCCAGGTCTGAAGACCAAGAGGCCAGTAGGAAGACAACCAATGTCTAAACCTAGGAAAGTTGCCACAGGTGAGAAAATGGAGCTCACTCTTGAACCCAAGGAAGGTGGAGATAGCAAGAAGAGGAAAGAGAGGGTCAAGAAGACCATGGCCAGAGTAATTGGAAAGCCATCTATGATGATAGACTCTGAAGAGGAAGAGGGAGAAGATGCTACACCAGCACCTAAGGCACAGAAACTTATGGGAGATGCCATAAGATCAGGGGCTGCTTCATCTAAGCCCAAAGAAGCTCCCAAGCCAGCTGCTCCAAAACCCAAAACTGCACCAAAGAGGAGTACCAGGAACATTCCAGCTGCTGAGAAAAACAAGGCCCCAGTGCCTGAAACTGTTGCTGAAGAAGAAGATGATGAGACACATGTTTTGATGAAGCTAAAGCCAAAAATTCCAGATCATAATGATGCTCATCCTGTAGCAGAAAACATGAAGACCAGGAAGGACTCAAGATTGAGGCTATGGAGAGAGTCAGATCCATATGCCACTAGAAAGAGAACTGCTGTGGACTACATGTTCCATACCAAAGAACAACAGGATTTTTATGAGACAGTGTTGCTTGACAAGAAACCAATAGTATGTGACAAGAGATGGGTCAACTGGGAGTACATCAAGGAGAATGAAGAACACTATCCAGGAGTATATGACAGTTTCAAGGCTTGTGGAGTTGATGAGTTTGTGTCTCACAAGCTCACAAACTGGAATGATGAGCTTATCATGCAGTTCTACTCCACAGCTCACTTCTACCCAGATGGCAAGATAGCCTGGATGTCTGAAGGCACTAGATACCAGTCAACAGTAGCAGAATGGGCTCAATTGATCAATGCTCCTGAGGAGAATGAAGATGACTTGGATGTCTATGCCAAGAAGAAGAAGGATCACAACTCCATGGATAGAATGTACAAGGAGATTCCTGATGCAGATCTTGAGACTCACCAATTTGGATCAATGAAACACCTGCTGTCAGGATTGCCTACTATCAATTGGATCCTCAGGCACACTCTTCTGCCCAAGTCTGGTGATCACAGAATGATCAGAGGCCACTCCATCAATCTGCTACATATATTTGATGTGCCACAAAAGTTCAAGGTCATGAGTCTTATAGTTGAAACTATCAAGAGGATAGCTGCTGACCAAAAGAGAAGCTGTGGGTATGCACCACAGATCCAGGAGTTGATTAACTCCAAGATGGGCACTGACACATACTTTTTGGACAAGGAGCACATGCTTATCTATCCAAACTTTAAGGACAACCAAGTGGTTATGAATGAGGATGAACCATCTTCTGTGCACGCTCAAGCAAAGAGGGAGAAGGCAAAGGCTGAGAAAGCTGCAAAGATGCCAACCATGGAAGGGGCATCTCAGTATCTTCTGAAGAGCAAGCAAGATCAGCTTGGCTACTTGATTGCATCCACTCTAAGGATTGAGAAAGGACATGCCACCCTAACTTAAAACCAGGAGAGCTTGGAAAGGATCGTGAAGCAGAAGTTTTATGACATGGATGTGAAGGTAACTGAGATCCAGTATGTTGTGGAGCAACTTCAGGATGGTATGAAGGAGAGGAAGGGCAAGACAACCACTGAGGCATTTGCCAGAGTGCCTAGAGCTCAGAGGTCAACTTCAGTGCCAGTAACAGACACCAGAGCCACTTCATCTGCACCAACTACAGCTTCAGTGCCACAAGCTCCAGCACCTACTCCAACAGCTCCATCTACATCGACTAAAGTCTTTGTTCTTGGAGTTCTCTGGACACCACCACCTGAAGACCAAGCCTGAGAGAAGATTTAGTGCTATGCATTTTCTGTGAACTTTTTGGTAACTTGTTGCCAAAGGGGGAGAAAAATGTATAGATCATAGGCTTCGAGAGAGAGCGTTGCTTTTTTATTCTCTCTTGCTTTGGTGGTTGAACTTTATTTGCTTGATTGAGATACTTTCTGTCTGTGTGATACTTGGATGATCATGTGTGTTTGATCATATCACTACAAAAAAAGACACATCCATGACATTTTCGACCGAACGCATTTTTTTTCTGTCATACATATGACACTTCTATGACGATAATTGTGACAAAACCCGGTATCATCATAGATGTGGTGGGCTCCTACTTCTATGACAAAAAATCATGACAGAAAATGGGCTTTTCGTCCTGGGCGGGCCAGAGACGCAGCTGCATGACATTCTTTGGGCCGTCCATGACGGAAAAAACCGTGGTAGAAGCAAGGGGGAGGAAAATTTCGGGGAGTTCCCGGTTATGGTGGGAGGTCGGGGGCCGAGCGATGCGCGTTTCTCTCGTACACCTACGCGCGTGTGTGCGAGGCGTTGGCTCTAACTAAACCCGAGTGAGGCGTTGGGCTCTAACTGAACCCGAGTGATTGCACTGCGGGCTACGCGGTACTGAACCCGAGCGATCGATCGATGGCTGTTAACTGAACCCGATCGAGCGATTCCTTTGCTACTGCTGCTAACTGAAGCCGATCGATGCTGCCTCTGGATGAACAGTGAGTGTTGGGGGGGGGGGGTGGATGAACAGTTCCCAATGGGGGTGGATGAACAGGACCCCGATCAATCGAGCCGGTTGGGGCTGGATGAACAGGACCCCGTGGAGGGCTGGATGAACAGGACCACCCCGTGGAGGGCAGGATGAACAGTAGCCCATGGAGGGGTGGTTGAACAGGAGCCCATGGAGAGGGCTGGTTGAACAGTAGCCGGTGGAGTAGCGCACGGTGGAGGCTGGATGAACAGGAGCCCGTGGATGAACAGTCGCTGGTGGAGGCTGGAGGAGGTCGACGGTGGATGAACAGTAGCTCGTGCAGGCTGGAGGGGGTCGACGGTGGAGATGAACAGTATCCCGTGGAGTCCCGTTTTGCGGTACGCCACACCCCTCACGATGAACAGGACCCCCATTTCGACCTTAGCGCTCCAACACAAGTCCGTTTCGTCCGATTTGCGGTACGCCACACCCCTCCCGATCAACAGGACCCCCGTTTCGACCATAGGAGGTCAGTTTCCTCCGTTTTGCGGTATGCCAGACCCCTCCCGATCAACAGGACCCCGTTCCGAATGTAGGAGGTCCGTTTCCTCCGTTGTGCGGTACGCCAGGCCTCGTTTCCATCGCATGTTCCTTCCAAGCCCTCCCGATGAACATGACCACGCATTCCGTTCCGACCCAGCAAGTTGGCTCCCACGCGTTCCTTTTCCTCCCCATGAACATGACGCATTCCGTTGCCTCCCCATGAACACGACGATGACGTTGTTTCTCCGTTCCGACCCAGCCATGTCAACGAGCCCTCGCCGTACGTATGTGCGAGTAGGCGTTCGAGACCCCGCCCATATGTACACATACGTGACCCTATTTTCTTTCTTGCACCCTTGCCGCCTCTACTACGACACGTGCGCGCCTTTATATCCACCAGTATATATGTACGTACACGTTCGCGACCAGAATGACAACGCTACGTACGCTTCGACCAGGTGGGTCCCGACTGTCAGGCACTTCCTTGCGTGCGAAGATGTAGCTGGTGGGTCCTAGTAGTCAGGGGGGCGAAATACGGTGGCCCGTCCGGTGGGTCCCCGCTGTCAGGTGGAGGAATAATTATTTTGCACGTAATAAGGAGGCACTTCCTTGCTGCGGCCGTGGACCCAGCTGTCAGCCTCTCCACATACAGTCCACGTCCGATGGAAGCCGTTCCTTGACCACGCTGCGTCGAGAGCACTAGGGCGGTGGACGACGGTGAGGCCTAGAAAGGGGACGACACGGAGCCGGGGAAGACGTGGCAGTGGATGCCCACGCATAGAGGAGTACGAGGGCATCGGTTCGCTGCGGTGTGAGGCTGCCGTCGCCGCAGAGTAACAGGGGGTGTGGGTGAGTAGAGGGATGGCCTGGCCAGCGGTGGGAGTAGTAGGGTGCGGTGAGGCCTCCGCCGCATCATAGCCAGCCACGGGAGGCAGGAGCATGAGGCACGATCGGCGCTGGTTTGAGCGGCTGGAGCAAGAAGACCAGAGGTTGAAGAAGCACTACGGCCGTTGGATGGACATCGTATGGTTAATGCAGCTAGAATCATGCATATTGACTAAGTTGACAAAGCCCTCCATCCCCGTCAACTTAGTAGGCCCACAAGTTAGCCTGCCACTATACTGGGTCCCAACTAACAGGGGGAGTATTCATTTTTTTTGTGCGTAAGGAGGAGGCACTTCCTTGCGTGCGAAGATATAGCTGGTGGGTCCGAGCTGTCAGCGGCGGTAATGCTTTTTTTCATGAAATATAGAGGCCCTTTCGGTGGGTCCCTGATGTCAGGTGGAGGAATCATTATTTTGCACGTAATAAGGAGGCATTTCCTTGCGTGCGGCCGTGGACCCAGCTGTCGGCCTCTCCACGTACAGTCCACTTCAGATGCATGTCGGTCGTTGACCACGTTGACCAGGCTGCGCCGAGAGCACCAGGGTGGTGGACGACGGGAAGGCCTAGGAAGGGAATGACATGGAGGCAGGGAAGACTCGGCAGTTGTTTCCCACATGGAGGGGAGTACGACTGTACGAGGGTTTACTGGTTCGTCTGCCGTCGCCAGAGAATAACAGCAGGTGTGGATGAGTAGAGGGATGGCTAGGCCAGCGATGGGAGTATAGTGGGGCGATGAGGCCTGCGCGGCAGCACAGCCGGCCGCGGGGAGGAGGGAGCAGGCAGTCCCGCCGGCGCTTGTTTGAGCGGCTGGAGCAGGAAGAGCAGAGATTGAAGAAGCACAACGGCCGTTGGATGGACATCCAACAGTCACTGCTTGTGCGTCAACCTTTTTTTAGGAAAGCCTCAAATATGTGGAAAACAGCATACAACCCATCTGCCATTATTTCTAATAATTTTCAACCCATTTGCTAATTCTTAAGGTTTTTTTGGAGCCCATATTCTTTTTGTTAGCATTACAGCCCAAAATGTGGCCACGGTTAAAAAATTATACGAAATTTTGCATATTTCGGTGCGGTCCGAATTGTTTTTAATCCCGAAATTTCGACTCACATTCAAACTGATTTTAAAAATAAATGTATATCAATATAAAATCCAACAAATTCTCCACGCATAAAAATTAATGTAATTTAAAATCTTGAAATGAAAAAAAAGATATTTGAAACTAATGGCCGGTTCGATGTGTTTTAAAAATGTACAGCCCATTTCTCATTACTGATGGGCCATTTTCTCGGCCAGCTGAATGAAAGCTCTCCTCGTCTTGAAAGATTTGCAGCCCAACAGGCCTGACAAAGCGACTTACTTGGCAAATCACAAAAAAACTGGGATATGGCCGTGGACCCAGCTGTCAGCCTCTCCACGTACAGTACTCTTCCGATGGAAGTCGTTCCTTGACCACGTTGACCACGCCCCACGGAGAGCACCACGTCAGCGGATGATGGCGAGGCCTAGGAAGGGGACGACGCGGAGCCGGGGAAGACGCGGCAGTGGAAGCCCGCGCGGAGAGGAGTACGAGGGTTCACTGGTTCGGCTGCGGTGTGAGGCTGCCGTTGCCGCAGGGCCTGGCCAGCGGTGGGAATAGTAGGGGCGGTGAGGCCTCCGCGGCAGCACAGCCGGCCACGGGAGGCAGGAGCATGCGGCACGACCGACGCTGCTTTGGGCGGCTGGAGCAAGAAGACCAGAGGTTGAAGAAGCACTACGGTCGTTGGATGGACATCGTACGGTCACTAGAGCTACAATCATTCATATTGACCAAGTTGACAAAGCCCTCCGTCCCCGTCAACTTTTTTGGCCCACAAGTCATCCTCCCACTATGGTGGGTCCCAGCTAGCAGGGGGTATTCATTTTTTGTGCGTAATAAGGAGGCACTTCCTTGCGTGCGAAGATATAGCTGGTGGGTCCGACATGTCAGCGGGGGAACATTTTTTTTCGTGAAATACAGAAGCCCTTCCGGTGGGTCCCAGCTGTCAGGTGGAGGAATCATTATTTTGCGTGTACAGTCCATGGCCGATGGATGTCGTTCGTTGACCAAGTTGACCAATCCGCGCCGAGAGCACCATGGCGGTGGACGACGACGAGGCCTAGGAAGGGAAGGACACGGAGCCGGGGAAGACTCGGCAATGGTTGCCCATGCGGTGGGGAGTACGAGGGTTTACTGGTCCGGCTGCCGTCGCCGGAAAATAACAGGAGGTGTGGGTGAGTAGAGGAATGGCCTGGCCAGCAATGAAATAGGGTGGGGCGCTGTGGCCTGTGCGGCAGCACAGCCGGCCACGGGAGGCGGGAGCAGGCAGTCCCACCGGAGCTGGTTTGGGCGGCTGGAGCAAGAAGATCAGATATTGAAGAAGCAGCACGGCCGTTGGATTAACATTCAACGGTCACTGCTCCTAGAATCGTTTGTGGACTAAGTTGACAAAACCAAAGTACACGTCAGCCTAGTAGACCCACAAGTCAGCCTCCAAATCTGTCCCAAACAGCATACAGCCCAAAATTTCTAGCCAGATTCAAATTAATTTTAAATCTAAATATACCTTAATTTAAATTCACTGAAATTTTACCCGCACAAAAATAATGAAATTTAAAATATCAAAATCTGAAAGAAAACAGTATTTTGGAACTAATTGTCTGTTTGCTGTATTTTTTCATTTTACAGCCCATTTATTAGTACTTCTAGCCCATTTCTTATTACTTATAGCCCATTTTCTGGGCAAAATGCATCCCTCCTCATCTTGAAAGATTTCCGGCCCAGCAAGGCGTAGAAAAGCAAGTAGGCCTACATTTGTTATTCTGCAAAAAAACAAAATAGCTGGCTAGCAATTTTCAAAAGGAAAAAAAAAACAAACTGGGCTGGCCATGTGCTAAACATATGAAATAAAAGCCTGTGCTAGACGGGCCACGGGTCCCGCACAACCCGGTTGATACCCTTCTCCGTCCCAAAAAAACAAAATTACTGCGCTCGCTGCTAGGTCCCTACTGTCATCCTCACCATGTACAGTCATCTCCTTATTCCTCTCGGTTGTTGACCATGTTGACAACACCGGAGGGCGGCGCCGCGGCGAGCGAACCAAGGCGGAGGATGATGGTGAGGCCTCGGACGGGAACGAACAGGAGCCGGGGCAGATCACAGCCAGCCGTGGGAGGCGGGAGCAGGAGGTCCCGCCGGCGCTGGTTTGGCTTTGGCGGCTCGAGGAAGAAGAGACTGAAGAAACGCGACAGACGTTGAATGTCGATCCAACGGTCAAGGTTGGCACAATCGTTTTGTTGACTAAGCGGACACCAAGTAGCATACTTTTTTATATATAGGAAGAAAACTGCAAGGAAAATGCGTTCGTCTGCCGTCGTCCTCACAGGGAACGTTCGCCACATAAGTGACTAGCACCCTTGGTTTTCAACCAAGAGGTCTTGGGTTCGAGTTCCAGGAACTCTCAATTTTGTCCTCCTTCCTTGCTCGCAAAAAAAAGCGAAATAAAATCAAAGACTTGGGAAGGCATACAGAACAAGCTCGTGTACCAGTAATGAGACGTTGCCGAGTTTTAGAAAAAAGAAAGATGTGCTCCTCTAGCTGGTTCGAATCCAAACCTAGACTATGACTATATATGGTGCTATGCTACTCTCCAAGTAATGAAACTGACATATCCAATGTTCACTTCTCCTCTGTTCTACTTACTCTACCTAGCATCAGAAGCTCTGGCCGTAGCAACCATGTCCGCTGGCTGCTCGTCCACCTGCTCTTCAGCAGGCAACAACCAGATATGCGCCAAGTCGCAACCCGTACCATCGCCTGTGGGTCCCATCACACCCTCGCCGGCACGCGCACCGCAGCCGATTGCTCATCGCAACCCAATGCCGTTGGTGTGGTGGCACTGCTGCAAATCACGCAGAGTCATCCATCGCGTCTCAACTACAATCCGCAACCCTGGCCGAGTCTTCTACAAATGCCCGAATCATGGGGTAATAATATGTTTCAGTGTTGTTCTACTGCTTTCAGTTGCTGATTTTTTTAATAATTTGGTTGATGATCTACCAATTTGATTCGTGCAGAAAAGGGAATATTCGTGTGATTTGTATTTCTAGGAAGTTGCTGATGTGGGGGAATGCAACTATGCTGATTATTTGGTTAGCCGAGGAATCCCAATACTAACAGGTTGGGGTGTTGGACAAGTAACTGAAGGAACGGTAGAAGAGGAAGATGCAGAGCAGAAGCTTAAAGATGCAGTTCCTCTGATCATGGCCAAGCAACAGCTGTTGAACGACCTTGACAACAATGAGGAGATGAAAGAGCTTGTGAAGATAATGGGCAAAATTGATGTGCTCTGTAGGATGATTGTCTCTTTATTTGTAGTGCATGTAGCACTCGGATGTATTCAGTGGCTACGACATGAGCACTTTGCTGAAACTAGGTATGAATGAAACCTGTGTAGTAGGCTGGGCGTAGTGTTGTGAACATATAATGATTTCTATTAATGGAAATCAGGGGGTATCCCCTTTTGCTCATATAAATAAATAAATAGCAGAGGCCCTGTTGGGTCAGCTTTGTTCTCATTCGAAGACGTCGAGCAAATTTGAAAGATCGTGGATGTCGCCTAGAGGGGGGGTGAATAGGCGTTTTAAAATAATTACGGTTTAGGCTTGAACAAATGCGGAATAAACCTAGCGGTTAATTTGCCAAGCATAAAACCTAAAACAACTAGGCTCACCTATGTGCACCAACAACTTATGCTAAGAAAGATAAGCAACTATGTGATAGCAAGATATATGACAAGAAACAATATGGCTATCACAAAGTAAAGTGCATAAGTAAAGGGCTCGGATAAGAGATAACCGAGGCACGAGGAGACGACGATGTATCCCGAAGTTCACACCCTTGCGGATGCTAATCTCCGTTTGGAGTGGTGTGGATGCACAATGCTCCCCAAGAAGCCACTAGGGCCACCGTAATCTCCTCACGCTCTCGCACAATGCAAGATGTCGTGATTCCACTAAGGGACCCTTGAGGGCGGTCACCGAACCCGTACAAATGGCAACCCTTGGGGGCGGTCACCGAACCCGTACACTTTGGCAACCCTTGGGGGCGGTCACCGGTACCCGTCAAATTGCTCGGGGCGATCTCCACAACCTAATTGGAGACCCCGGCCCTTGCCCGGAGCTTTACACCACAATGATTGAGCTCCGAACACCAACAACCGTCTAGGGCGCCCAAGCACCCAAGAGGAACAAGCTCAAGGGTACCAAGCACCCAAGAGTAATAAGCTTCTTAACTTGTAACTTCCACGTATCACGTGGAGAACTCAAACCGATGCACGAAATGCAATGGCAAGGGCACACGGAGTGCCCAAGTCCTTCTCTCTTAAATCCCACCGAAGCAACTAATGCTAGGGAGGAAAATGAGAGGAAGAACAAGAAAGAGAACACCAAGAACTCCAAGATCTAGATCCAAGGGGTTCCCCTCACATAGAGGAGAAAGTGATTGGTGGAAATGTGGATCTAGATCTCCTCTCTCTTTTCCCTCAAAACTAGCAAGAATCCATGGAGGGATTGAGAGTTAGCAAGCTCGAAGAAGGTCAACAATGGGGGAAGAACACGAGCTCAAAGGATTAGGTTCATTGGGGAAGAAGACCCCCTTTTATAGGAGGGGGAAAATCCAACCGTTATGTGCTCAGCCCGCACACGAGCGGTACTACCGCTCCATGAGCGGTACTACCGCTCAGGCGGAAGAAACAGGGAAAAGGAGCAACAAAACATGAACCTTGGGGCGGTAGTACCGTAGGAGACAGTGGTACTACCGCACCCTTCGGCGGTACTGCCGCACAGAACAAAGGGTAAAGGGAAAGAGGGAACCAGGCGGTACTACCGCGGAGGAAGGGCGGTACTGCCGCTAAGGAGCGGTACTGCCGCACTACTGCCGCAGCGAGGTACCGCACAATCCGACACAGAAAAAGACCCCTCGAATCGACGCGGTAGGGACCTGGTAAGCCAGCGGTAGTACTGCTGCGGAGTCACCACCGGTACTACCGCTGCGGAGCGGTACTGCCGCTTGTGACTCCTCAGCGGTACTACCGCTGGGTACCACGGTACTACCGCTGGGACCCTGACAAAAACCACACTCAAGAAAATTAGAACTGCCATAACTTCTGCATATGAGCTCCGAATTGAGCAAACTCAAGCTTGTTGAAAACAAGACGACGAGTAGCATAAAAACAGCGACTGGTTATAGTAAGAAGAGGCAGGGGAGGTATGCCAACAAATAGAGGAGTGAAACCTCCAACCGAGAAGAACCGGCAAAACCTCCAACATCGAAAACATCATAGAAGATGCATGCGAACTCCGTTTTCGATGAACTCAAGCTTGTCATCAAGATGACCATAAGCTCTAAGACTCACAAAGAGAACCAAACAAGAACCAAGAAAGATTATGCAAGGATGCAATGGTTTGAGCTCTCTACGAACGATACGATCAAGCTACTCATCGAGAGCCCCCCTTGATAGTACGGCAATCGATCCTATAACCCGGTCTCCCAACTACCATCATGAGACCGGTAAAATAGAAAACATATCAAGGGCAAACCTTTTCCTTGCACTTGGTCCACTTGAGCTAGATGATGACGATCTTGACTCCCTCAAGTTGGACCACCTTTCTTGATTGGGTTGACTCGATGAAGACTAGTTGATTGCTCCCCCATACTCCACTATGAGTGAGCCACTCTTCCGCACATCTTCACAAGTCCATTGTCACCACAAAGGACGGCAAGCTTCAAGCATTTGATCTCTTCGTGATGCTCCACTTGAACTTGCACACCGCAACCTTTCTTGATTGTGTTGACTTGATGAAGACTAGTTGGTTGCTCCCCCATACTCCACTATGGATGAGCCACTCTTCCGCACATCTTCACAAGTCCATTGTCACCACAAAGGACGGCAAGCTTCAAGCATTTGATCTCTTCGTGATGCTCCACTTGAACTTGCACACCGCAACCTAACCCCACAAAGAACCCTCACGAAGACCATGGGTTAGTACAAAAAGCGTAATTGACAATGCTTACCATACCATGGGATCACTTGATCCCTCTCGGTACATCTTCTACACTTTGTGGGTTGATCATCTTGATTCACTCTTTAACTTAGTCTTGATCAACCTCTCACAAGACCAATCTTTAGGTAATTCCTTGAATAGCACCTTGGTCGACACAAACTCTCCTTGAAACCAACACATGTACTCCAAGAAAAGCCTATGGACAAAACCTTCAAATATAACTCAAGGCAACCATTAGTCCATAGAGATTGTCATCAATTACCAAAACCAAACATGGGGGCACCGCATGTTCTTTCAAAATTGCAGTCCAACAGCAAACTATGTCATCAAATTCAAGTTTCACGGCCAAATATGAGTACAACTAAACAATAATGTCATCATGTTTTAGTTGTCATACAATCACCAAACACAAATCAGCATACATAACAAGTGATGTTCTCACAGCAACATACTAAACAACATGTTCATCAGGTTTTAGTTGTCATAGCAAACACACTTTCACATAGTAGATAAAAAAACGTCTTCTGACAGGCAAATACGACAAAAGCAATGTAATCATCATCCGCAGCAGCAGCGTCAACATCTTCTCCATGTGTATCATTCTGAATCGTAATTCCCCACAGTGTCATCTTCTTCTTTGTCCTCAACGTCCTCGAACGTTGGCTTCTTCTTGATCAACTCTTGTATGTCCACAGTACGACAGACAATCTTTTCGCCGGCGTCATTGATGTGATGGTTCTCAAAGATATTAGGAACATCTGTGTTATCTTGTACATCAGGAGCAGTGTAAGCATCATCTTGTTGTGCAACTTCATTAAACGAATTCCTCTGCTCAAACCTTTGCAATACTCTCCAGTCATCGCTACGTGCAAATGTGTCTTCCAAGAAAAATATCTGTGTTGCTTGATTTGCCAAAATAAAAGGCTCGTTGGTCTGGTACGCCGCCTTGACATTGATGGATTTGAAATAATCATCAGCTCTGGGTTTTGCGATCCTGGAAAACAGGTTATACCAACGACAGCACAACAAAACCACACACCGATGATCCTTGAAACTGGAGATATACTGCAACTGAATAATGCCTGTTATGTTAGCATACATTTTAGTTGTCTCTTTGTCATACGTATCCGTGCTCATGATGGCACTGTTTTGTGTCTTCTTGCCTTCGTCTCGTGCAAGGGTGTTGTAGCGCACATCTCCAACAACGCAAGATTCATAATGTCTTACCCGAGTATTAGGACCCATTGCTAGTGAGTAAAGGGCATCATCAACTGCCTGCCCATCCTCCCGCATCTTCTTAACCTATGGTTAGAAAATAGACAAGCTGATCATCTTGTGTACTCAATATATTAAAAAAACTAACAGTGCACTTCAAAAGCTTACATGGTTCTTGAACCATTTCGCAAATCCTGCCATAACCAGTTTGTCAATGTTTCTTGGATTTTGCGGTAGTAACTCCTCTTTGTAGATGCTGCACAACATAGTGATCACGTCAAACATCTAAATATATAAGAATGTGCTGCAAGTTTAGTAGATTATGATGTATAAGCTGCAGTACTGCACTTACTTGATATAAGGTAGTATCACAGGACAGTTATTCAACACATACCAAACCATTTTGTCCAAATCTTTAGGTTTGTCCTCTTGTCGACTCTTCCGTGTAACTCGAATAGAATAATCAAAAACATTGAGCCCGGGATTGTCTTCACCCACCTCTTTGCTAAGCTGATCAACTGTTTCAATGTATTTTGAGCAGAATGTCAACGCTTCTGTAGCAATGTAGGCCTCTGCAATGGAACCCTCGGGTCTAGCTCTGTTCCTAAAATAGCCCTTGAAAGTGCCTAGCCGCCTTTCAATAGGGTACATCCAGCCATACTATACCGGACCTCTAGGTAGTGCCTCATCAGGTAGATGAACAGCCAAATGCACCATCACATCAAAGAAGGCTGGAGGATATATCTTCTCAAGGTCGCATAGGATAGTTGGTATCTTGTCTCTAAGATGCTCCAAAGCATCCATCCTGATATTCCTACTGCAGAGTTCCCTGAAGAATTGTCCCAACTCTGCAACTGCTTTGTATAAGTCAGGGCGGCCCAATCCTCTAAGGGTAACAGGTAAAACCCTTTGAAGTAGGACGTGGCAGTCATGAGTTTTCAACCCTTGTACCTTGTTTCCATCTGCACTGACTCTCCTTTCAAGGTTGGAAGCAAATCCATGTGGGAATCTCACACGTGACAGGACCTCACAGAATTCTTTTCTTTTTACCTTGTCCAAGACGTACACAGCTGGTGCCATATCCCGTGGTTTACCTTCATCTTGCACCTGCAAATCCTTTCTGATACCCAGGTGTGTCAATTCAATCCTAGATTTTAAGGTATCTTTCGTCTTGCCTTCAATATTAAGAAGTGTGCCAATAATGCTGTCACATATATTTTTCTCGATGTGCATCACATCAAGATTATGCCTTAGATCCAAATCTTTCCAATACTCCAAGTCCCACAAAGTGGACCTGTGGGTAAACAATAATCTCTCTTCTACCCTGCCACGCTTCCTTTTCCCGCTACCATTACCAGGATGGTTTCCTGGTGTAATATGCCTGACCTTCTCTAATTGCAACTCATCGGCGGTGAGCCTCTTTGGCGCATCACGGTTTTCATGCTTTGCATTGAACACATGTCTTCGGTATTTTCTAGGATGCGGCTTGTCCTTGGCAAGGAAACGGTGGTGTCCAATGTAACAGATCTTGCTAAGTATTGCGTATGACAACGGATTCCTGTCAGAGCGAACACATGCATTGTAACCATGTGTTGTTCGCCCTGACATAGTGCCCAAAGCCGGATAATCATGGATGCACCAAATTATAACAGCACGCAGAAAGAAATCAGCTGGTGGGTAGCTATATAGGTCTCGATTGAGAACACCCTTCCATAGCTATTGAAGTTCCTCCACAAGAGGCTCCATGAACAAATCAAAATCCTTCCTAGGACTTTTTGGACCTGGGATGAGCAAGGCCATCATGTAGTTTGAATCTTTGGTGCAGACATTTGGAGGCATGTTGTAAGGGATTTCAAGCACTGGCCACATGATATGTGTGGCGCTCTGGTGGCCAAATGGGTTAAATCCATCTGAAGCTAAGCCAAGTCTAATGTTTCTCGGGTCAGCAGCAAACTCTTTGTGTTTATCATTGAAGCTTATCCACTCACTACCATGAGATGGATGGCTCATTACATTCTGATCTCTGTACTCCTGGTTCCTAGAATGCCACAGTACATCCTCTCTTGTTTCAGCATCATGAAACAACCTCTGCAATCTTGGTGTAATTGGAAAATGTCTCAGAACATTATGAGGAATCCTCTTCATAGTATCGCCATCTTTCCATCTTGATGATTTGCATTTCGGGCATTCACTTAAGTTGGCATAATCCTTCCGAAATAGAACACAATTATTCTTACAAACATGGATCATATCATATCCAATTCCAACTGCACGAAGAAAATTCTTCATTTTACTATAGGTGTGTGGCAGCTCAGACGCATCTAGGAAAGATTCGCGGAAAGCAGCCAACATCGCATCGAATGATTTGTTGGTCATCCGCTCAAATGTCTTCACCTGAAGAAAGGTGACCATAGCTGAGAATACTGATAGCTTATTTCCTGGGGTGACAGCAACGCTGCATTGTTCCAACATGAGGGCCCACCATTTTTCTTCTGCAGGTGAAAGTTCACGGAATGCACGAGCATTTCGTAGCATTGTTTCAATGTTGGTCAAACTCACTGGCTCCGCCACCACCACCTCCTCCTCCTCTTCCACCTGAGCATCAGGCAGATCAAGATGGTGATCTGCTGCTTTCACGTAGTCAATAACATTGACGTTCACAACTTCACCATGATGAACCCACCTAGTATATGTGACCGACATCCCATACAAGTGTAGATGATTTTGCATAGTTGACTGGGGTCTTGTAACTGAATTCATACAACTGCTACACGGGCAGAGCACATCTGATTTCGGACCACCATACTCAGCTCTGATAAAGTTCATGAAGTTTTCAACCCCCTCGACATATGCAGCGGAGAATCTTCGAGCAGAAGTTATCCAAGTCCTATCCATCTGTTAGACATACAAATTAGTTCTTATACTAGATATTACAAGAAAAACATATATGCTTTTTTATGAAGCCCATAAAAAAAATACCTAGGTCGATGTCTAAAGCTATGGCAAGATATTTGGACGAGCAGATCTAAGTAACGAAATATATGTAAAGCTAATTCAGCAAACATATTTGAGTGCCAAATTATGGCAGGTTGTTTCAGCAGTCAATGAGGCCGAGCACACAGCCATCAAACTATCGAAGGCCATCGCAGCAACACAGATCGAGTATAAAACGGTGTAGAGCTATTTCAGCTAACAGATTGGCTACTAGACCATGGCAATCTACGGCACAATAAATATATGGCAGGATATTTTAGCAACTAATCGGCCTTGGCATGCCATCTCAGCTAAGCAGATTGAGTGCAGAACAGGGCAAGGAAGCTTCTTAAGCAGAGCATATTGATAGTAAACTACTTCGGCAAATAGTGAGATTAACAACGTCTATCTGCTAACATTCAGCGCTACACCAACATGAACGGGGCCTCAGTCTAGAATGCGCGTACCGTGGGAGAAGCTGACCGCCATGCGTCTCCACACGAACGTCGCCAGCGATGGCGGCGCTGACCGCCGTGCGCCTCCACAAGAACGTAGCCAGAGGTGGCGGTGCGGCTAGAGGACGACAGTCTATGAGAGCGTACTGTGGGAGCGAGAGGATCGCCGAACCGTGGCGCCGACGTATCGGCGTGGCGGGGAGGGCGGCTTTGGTGGAGCGAATGGAGTGGAGGGGGACAGGGGTGGGGGTTTGGGGAATATTATTGGCTAGTTGGCCGAAGGGCGGTTGAATCGGATTTGGGGGGAATTTTTGGGTGTGGGGGGGGGGAGGATTTTCGTGCGGTGGGCGGTGGGAGTTTGGCGCATGGTCGGTTTCTCCGAGTGCAGTCCCATGTGTCAGTGAAGAGGCAAGCCGAAGCGCGTTCCGTTTGTGTGAGCCGTGTGCAGGACTGAACGTGTGTGGGGTGCAATGCGACTGCGACAGGAGTGTTGTGAGTGTACCACATTTTTCCTTTTAAACTAGGTGCTTTGCCCCCTCAAAAAAAATTATGTTGCTTCGTGCGATCCATCGATACTACTACTAGAAATCTGGTAATCCCGACTAAAACGGCGCGGCCGGGTCTTTTCCCGCGCGATATGCTAGGAGGTTGGCTTAGTTGGGTTTTTTAGGACGAGTAATGCTACACCTACGTAATCACAGTTACGTAATTAACATAATGTGAAATGTGTGAGGTGTTGATTGTAGATTGGGGGAGGGAGGGGCCCACCACCATGAAAATCAGGGGAGGAGAGAGAGAGGCAATTTACGTTGACCCTTTCGTAGGTTCCCGTAGATGTAGAAAGATGTGTCCGATCCTGCAATATAGGTCGTCTGATGTATATCTAATGGATAGGAAGGAAACTATGACAATTTACCCGCACTCCTCTCCATATTTGCAGATAAGGCTTTCCCTCGTTCATCCTTTTCTCCCACAAGATCTTGATCTTCCGTGCAATGCACGGGCATCTTGCTAGTACTCCTACAATATGTATATTATTGTGAAAGTTCATATACACCGGCCGAGATTAATGCAAACATGGCAGATTTTCATTACATTTCAAACTTTTATAGGACAAAAAAATAAAAGAAACCCGACCCTAAACCTATTCTACGGCGGCGACCGACGTCCTCCATCTGTGATCTCCATGTACGAGGGCGGGGTTCAAGACCCGTGAAGTGAAGGTGCGGTCTCCGGCGAGGAAAAGTAGAACACGGGAGACGGACCGGCCAGTTGGCACACCATGCCCTACCGCCTCCCATGCCCTGCATCCTCGGAGGAGTCCCCGACCTCGGTGGTGCCGGACGTTGGACGGTGGCAAGTAGGACGCGTGGCTGACGGTGCTCCCGTCGTCGGCCGCCAGCGTGGCCACCGCTTGTGTGGTGACTTGAGCAAGGGCGGCGACCTCGAGCTACATCCCCGAAGACAAGCTCTCCCATAGAGCGTTCGCGCTTGCGGTCATGGCGGATGTGGTTCCAAGTAGGAGGACGATGCGGTATGGTGTGGAGGTTAGCTGGGTGTTGCTGCTTTAAGTAGCGCATTCCGGTGAGGCCAAGCGTCCGGGTGCGTCATTAAGTCGCCGGAGTTGGTTCCGTAGGCACCGAGCCTCTTAATGATGACATACGAACGGACGGCATGAATGCGGGCAGCTGGCGCCGGCTGGGAACGCACCGCGTGACTGCACGAGGGATGAGGGTTTTGGTGTGCCAGGGTAGTCAGCTGCGGTCGTGGCAACGTTGGAGATGCCCTTTGCTCACATGTGATCCCCGCATGTCATTGGAAAAGCAGGACGACCCGGCATGGTCTCAGGTCCAGAGGATGCAGTTGGCCGCGCTACACCACTCCGCGGATGCGTCGCGGCGCCCCGTGCATCCTCGAAGAGCTGGGTGTTGGGGTGTGTTTGGATTGTGGCCAAAGTGCACCTTGCCAAAATTTTGGTCATGACCAAAAGATTGGTCTTTGTTTGGATGGTTGCCATTTTTTTGGCATGCCAATGAACTCTAGCCAACTCTAGTTCTTTTTTCTTGCCAATGTCGGCCAAATCATGGGCAACCAATACCTCAACCAAAATTTTGGTCATGACCCAAAGATTGGTCTTTGTTTGGATGGTTGCCATTTCTTTGGCATGCCAATGAACTCTAGCCAACTCAAGTTCATTTTTCTTGCCAATGTCGGCCAAATCATGGGCAACCAATACCTTAACCAAAATTTTGGCTACCCAATGCTTTGATGGGGCAACCTTTGGAACAAACCAAACATACTGTTGGTTGTGCCACATCACTAACGCCACCCTCCACAAACTGAAACCGACCATGTCTAGCAACGATATGAGCATGTCGCTCACCGCGGTCGCCGTGTCCAGAGGCGGTGCTAGAGTTGCGCCCCGTTGTTGGCCCCAATGACCCACATGAACGGTTGTCGATGGCGAGGAGGTCATGGGCCAGCTCCTCCATTGGACTAGTCTGCGCTACGTCGTCCCGACGGGTGTGCCCCACATGTCTGTTTCCCTGTTTTCCCGGCCATATTCGAGCATCAGTGCTCCGTGTTGCGCATTAGGCCTTTCACTATGTAGGCCAAGCGAGACAACTTATTGTTTATTTGAGCCGTTCAAGTATAATCATGTGGCGTTTGCTATTTCTCATTCCTCTCCAACCCTCTTCTCCATCGATCATGTCGCCCGCCAGTCGAGTCCATCCTCCCGCATGCCTCATTTGAACATTCCGCCGAGTATCATTTGCATGTACCCACCCTAGTCCTCTTTCAATAGATCTCCGGACCCCGAGATGAAATCGAGAGGGAACGAGTGGCGGCACGTGATACCTAAGGCGGATTCAAAATTTTGAACCGGTGATCATAGCATCCGCAAATCATATATAAAGGGTATTCAATGTTCGTTTTGTTCTTGAACATACAATATACTCCCTCCTATCCTTTCTAGTTTACATATAATTTTTATGTGTAGTCAAAGTATATCTACTTTGATAGAAAAGGTATCAACATTCAACAACGCCCAATCAATATTGTTAGATTCGTACGTACTCCTAGATTTGTACTCGAGATGGTTTCCAATTTGACTATTGACAAGATTAATAGTACATGAGAAGTATAATGTGAAAATTATATCATTGGAAACTCTTTCAGATACGAATTTGACCGTATGCTTTGTGTAAGTTGCATGTCATATATTATTACTCTAACATTTGGTCAAAGTTAGCCTCGAAAAATGCATTAGACCCTGTATACTTTGTGTAAGTTGCACGTCATATATTATTACTCTAACATTTGTGTAAGTTGCATGTCATATATTATTACTCTAACATTTGGTCAAAGTAGTATAGTGGACGTGGATCCTCTGACGTAGGTATCCCTGCCTTACCCTCCCTTTCGGTCACTTACTGGCGGACCCCATGCTTGCTAGGCCCCTCATGTCAGTTACTCAATGGGTTCGGCCATGTCAGGGGATCCTCATCCGTAGTATACTCCCTCTATTTTTATTTACTCCACATAAAATGGAGGGAGTGGTGGTATAATAAATGACACGGGCGGGGGAGGGGGAGGACATCGGTTTGCTCTCAACTGCGGTCCCACAAGCGAGCGAAAACGCAAGACGAAGCGCGTTCCATTCGGTGAGAGACATGCGATTGGATAAACATACTCTATGAACGAAAATTATGTGTCGGCGATAGGATGGCTGAGTTTGGTGTGTTCACATGCGACAGCACGTGTCAGTGACGGTGCGTTCCCTTGGTTGGGTTTGTGCGTGCAGGAGCGATCGTGTGAGGGTGCGGTGCGACCGCGGCGTGTGAGGGTGCGGTGCGACCGCGATAGCCGTGCGCAAGTGTACCTCCTTCTCATTTTGAAATCTTTAGGCAAGCTTGGAAAAAATGTGTGGCGAAGTTTGGCAATGCAAGGCCTAGACCCAAACAGGATAAGTACGCACGTACTACTAGGAGTACTAGTGTTAAAAAGAAAGGCTGGGTTTTCCTTCAGGGGATTTAATCGATACAAATCCTTGTTTCACGTGTCAATTAATGCGTATTTTTTTCTCCAAATACCAAAGAGCTAACCATCTCACTCTTCATCGCTTGATTAATGCAGCGCCATGCAAACCAACCTTCTCACTTCCGCATGCATGCAGGGGATATTAATGCCCTTGGTTGCTAACCCCATCAATTTTGCCTCGATTAGTGTTAGTGGCCCTTTGCAAATTGTAATTTTGATATACTGGCCTTGTGTACAAAAAAATGGAGGTAGTAACTATATTTGACTTCCTTCCCCATTGTGGTGACGTCGACGATTTTTTTTGGTGGTTTGGCGAAGTGCGTTCGACGGAGAACACCATTGAGGGAGACCACGGTAAGTCGTTCGCAAGTGCCGCCTGCAAGCCAAGACAACCTCCTTATTTGCATTCAGGAAGTCCTTTACTAGAACTACTATAACTAATGCGGTGAGATGGCTTCTCGAAGAAGACGATGGAGAGGCGGAGTCAGCGAAGAGTGAAATAATGGTTGCTTCGTCCGTGCTTTTGTGATTTGATGCATCACTGCTTTGTGATTTGTGATAGAAGGGACAGGGGAGTAGACTCTGTGCTCTATACTGTACTACATGCGTCCAAGCATGGGAGAAAGAGGAGAGACGTTGCATTTTTCTATTCCTTCAATCAATCAATCAGGGAGCTTCGGTTCCATCTTTTTGGCTTTGGCAATACCGTCCACAATGGTTCCCACGACGCCAAAAGCTATTTTTCACATTTGGTTACACATTGTGGATGCCCTTAACCGTACCACTTGGTTTTGCTCCTGTGTGCTATCTATACAAATCTCAATTATATTGATCTAAAAAATTATAGAATCGAGATTAGTAAAAAGGAGGTGATTTTTCCACGCGGATGGCGGGGGAGGTTTCTTATTTGAGCAATGCTACATCCACGTAATGGTTCACATAAAGTTACGAATTGATGTGATGTGGGACTATTTGATTGGATTAAAGGAGAGGATTAGGCCCACCCCACCTGAAAATCAGGGGGGCATATATATATTAGATGGAAAGTATACGTAGCAGCTACGTAGCCCTTTGTAAGTCTAGGATTAGGCTTCTTATTTTCGGAGGACATTGTCTTGGCGGTTTGCTAACATGCGGTCCCACATGTCAGTGCTTTACCAAGCCGATCCGCGTCCCACATGAGGCAGAACAACGGCAGAAGCAACACGTGGTTAAGTTGAAGAACATGAGGGAGAAGCGGATTTAGCAACGAGTGAAATGATGGTTGCTTCGTCCCTCCAACTTAACTGCTGGAAAGGTGCAACTTTGTGATTTGACGCCTCATTGCTCATTACTACGCTGACGCCATGACTGGGGTGCTTCACCCCGGCTGCTCTGCACTGTATTCTGGTATGGCACGTGGACCCGGTAGCTTGATGTCCCACATGTCGGTGCAAGGGACTAGAAGATTTATGAAAGCGAGTGCTCCACTCTTACGACAGAGGAGTAGACAACACGACGGCCCAGTGAACTGTCACTTGTACTGTATAGTACTATAGTTTTGCTGTTTCGCACGATCCATTGATACAAACCCGATTAAACAGGAATGGGCGGGATTTTTCCCGCACGGTAGATGATACTGGCCATACATTTCAAAGGAAATTTTAATGTATGCAAACTGAATAGTTATAAGTAACAATATGATATCTAGTAAAACTAAAAACACATATGATTTATTGTGTTAGAGTGTAGTAGTAGTGCTGTATTGCATAGTTGTTAGATCTAACATGCGAGAATGTGTAGAGATGTAGTTTTGGAGGGCCTACAGAGAGAAAAGCGTAATACGGTCACCGAACTTCATAATAAGCTGATTACGGTCACTATATACGTTTTGCGGTGATTATACAGTCACTTGCTCATAGCTCAGCATCGGATTGCACTCTGTTGACCGGCCAAATAGTCTGCGTGGCGCCATGTTGACTAGTTAAATTGACCATGTTCGTTGTGGGTCCCACCTGTCAGTTCGCATAGGCAAAAGGTCAGATAAACACAAATTTACACAGGCGCGACAAGGCTCCAACCCGTGCGCGGGAATCACCTGGTTGTGTATGTGTCTGTCAGGGCCTGATGTGTGCGCATGCACATGTAGGTTGAGCACTTGAGCGTGAGAGTGTGTGTTGGTCGTGTGGTGTACTGGTGTGTGCATGCATGCGTGCGTGTGTGCATGTGAGTGTTGCGTGCGTGCGTGCGTGGCTGCGTGTGTACGTGTGAGTGTTGCGTGGGTGCGTGGGTGCATGTGTTTGTGTGAGTGTTGCGTGGATGCAGTTCGTGTGCATGCGTGCGTGTGTGTATAATCACCACACCATCTCATGTGTGTTAAAACAGATGGCTCAGCATACCAATACAAGGCCACCTTGTCCGCTGTGCCCGTGGTCATGACTTTGAACCACCGTCCAAATATTTTTTTCTCGTTTGTTTTCATTCTTACTAGCAAGATGCCCGTGCATTGCATGTAACATCAAGATGCATTTGTATGACTTTTTTATCTTGTGAGAGAAAAGGATGAACGAGGGAAGGCCTTATTTGCAAATGTGGAGAGGTGTGTGGGTACCTTTTTGCAAAATTGCCATAGTTTCTTTCCTATCCGTCAGATATAATTCGGAAGGCCTATATTGCAGGATGGCAGCAACACCATCATCACCAACTCTGTTTTTTATAAGAGTGTATTTTATGTATTTTATAAGAGTGTAGATGTAGAGTAGATACAAGTCGACAGGTGGGCACGATGGTAGTGAGATAATGTGATGCAACACTAGAGGTGCCACGTGGAGCGTTTAACTGGTCAACTAGTCATGTCATGAGCAAATACAGAGTTGTACGGTAAGTCCGTGACTGCATAATAACCACTAAATGTAAATGGTGACCGTAATGAGTGGATTCTGAAGTCCAATGTACGTATCATGCTTTCGCTTCAAATACAATGATCGTCATTGCATATATCGCGAGAGAAAGATGAAACATGCGTGAATTTTCTGGGGGCTTACTTTTAGAGGACCTGGAGATAGTTTTGTGTGCATACGTGAAAGGGGCGTACAGGGGGGTATGCGATGGAGAGAGATGCTCTTCGTTTCTCTTTATTATGACTAACTTTGTATATAGTATAAAAATATACAAATTCGCAGTGCGGAATAAATATCATTGTGGGCACCATGCAATGCAAATTAGCGTCCGTACTCCTCCATATAACTTTGTAATGTTGTATATATGTAGAAACTCTAAAATAATTTTTTGGCCACACTTTATTCAAAAGGAATGTTGTATGCGAAATAAACGTGAAGAGAGGGCTTTTTAGATCAATGGGGTACGTGATGTAACATGTGTGAATGTGTAGTTGATGCATTTGGCGGGGCCTAGAGAGGTATGTGTGTGTATTACATATTCGAGAGAGGCATGGATAGAGGGGCCGACGGGGGGCGTGGGAGAGATAGCACGAGAAATGAGAGTGGTCTAGATAGAGAGAGACGAATATGATGTCAAGACAAGAGATTCCATTCCCTTGAGTGTGTATATGCAAGGGGGAGGGAATAGAGGCACCCGGGGAAATTTTCTGTGTGTGTGGTGTTTGTGTTGGTATGTGTGGGTGTGAGAAGATAATGAGACATGGGGGCAGAGGGTGTGTCACCGCGTGAGGTCCGGTGGGTCGAGGTGAGGCCCTTCGTTCTGTTCCATCCTGCGCCACATTGGTTGGCCCGTGATGCATTTAGGAAGACCCATGGATGACTAGTCGTACAAGACAAAGATAGAAGAATTGTGAAGGACTCTGTGTCCACTGACAAAGCCGGCTAGGATTTGTAACCCTAGGTTCTTGGACTAAGGTAACCCCTTTATCTCTGATATTACTATTCATCCAACCTAACTTTAAGGGGCATCCTACAGAATGCTTTGCTAGAATCATACTCGTCGATTAGGAAGAGAGGTGTGAGACAATGCGTGAGAGATAGGCGTAAAGATAATGTGCGTACATGAGACACGTAGGCAGGTCCATGTATATAGAAAGGGTTGATGAGGATTGTGCATGTGTATGTTTGCGAGAGGAAGAGTGCTTGTGATAAAGGTTAGTGAAAATAGTTGTAAATGGTTACGAGAGGGAGGGAGGGTTATATCTAGAGCATGTGTGCGAGAAAGACACCTCAGGAGAGAGTGTGTGAGCATGTGTGAGAGACCACCAATGGAGAGTGAAACTACTCGTAAAAGACTGCTCTACACATTGATTAAAGATATAAATTGTATCCAAATATTAGGATGGGATCATGATATTTGCAATTCGCGTAAGGAGCGGTCATTGATCCATCAGACATCTAGATTCTATTGAATTTGAGCATGTCTATGTTATTATTCGACACAATTGATCCACATAGTTAGTATTTTGAACTCCAGACAATGCATCGCTTTAGCAATCAAATATAAATGTGAGTATAGTTCATGTTGTGTGTGTAAAGCACATTATACATATGAAAGTTACACAATGGACATTATAAATAGCTACTACCTATGAACTGGCATACATTTGAATTCAACTTAAGGTGGTTTAAAAAAAGTGAATTCAACATGAAGTCCATTCAATTATTTGAATTTGATATCATGGCATTTGTAAACCATACCTAAATTATGGGGGCACCAATCTTTGCTTTGATTTTGTACATAATAGCATATGTAGTCGTGTACAAAATAGATTCAAATTTAGCTCCTCCATTCCAAAATAATCGTAGTTATATGATTTTCAAGTGTCAAAATTTCAAAAAGAAGCGGATAATTTAATGAGGTTTTCAAACATACAAGGTCAAATATAATGTTGTATATTTAGGTCAATCCTCATAGTTCAAGAGTACTCTAAACGTGAATGCTTGTGTTTCAAAATTTCGAATGAAGCGCCAAAAGAGCCTCTACTCGCCCGAAACCGCGTGAGACCAATGTTTGGTAGTGCAAGGAAATTACTTTTCTAATAACTCCGACCCATGAAACCTACCGGCCTGACGTCCAAAGGTCTAAACCGGGGTAGGTTTGTAGCTTCATCTAGACGCCACGCAACCGCATCCGAAAAACATTCATACACAATGGCCGCCTAAGCACACATGCGCGCAGCCGAAATCGCTCCCGCCCACTATTTGGGACACCTGGGATTACCATCCTACCCCGACCCGCAGTAGGTCCGAAATTTAAGAGGGGGCAAAGCTTGTACTTTCCCCAAATTTCAAACAAGTGCATACCATTTCTGTTCAAAAAAGCCAAAAACAAGCGCGTCCCAGACCGAAACATGGTTCCCTCCCACCCATCTGATTCCCCATTTGTACTCCGTGGGCGCCAAAACTACCTCTCCACCAGCCGCGAAACCCCGGCGTCCTCCGTCCGCCACCCCATCCTACCCATCAACCACCGCCCTACTCCATCACGCCGGAGCCGATACCCCGACGTCGTCGTCCACCGCAACCTCAACCGCAACGCCCTCCACGGCTAGTAGTTGAAGCCGAGGCCGAGCCGTCCGTACCCGAGCCAGTTCAACCACGCCGTCCTGCGCCTCACCGCTGCCGCTCCAACTTTGCCACCCTCCACCGCACCGGAGCTGTTCCTGCTGCGCCGTCCTTCGCCGCCTCGGATCTGCTTCCCCTCCGCCGACATACGGCCACGGCAACACAGTCAACAATTTGGCCATGGGTTCGTCCAAGCCTGCACCCTCCAGAACATCGGTTTCCCCGGTAAAAAGAAGAAAATCAGTGCGACTTGTGGAGGTGACCACACCGGCAACCGAAAAAGGTACTCCTCTTCCCTTATTCGTGCAAATCTTACGTCTCACCTTGCACGGTATTCATCCCACAGAAGACACTAGTTGACTGCTTCTTCTTGATACTAGATGTTCCTAGTAACTCGCAATGCACAAGGTTTCTCCTCATATACTATTTCACCTTAGCTAGAGGTCCGTCGCCCCCCTGAATTTCAATTTCTGGCCACTTGATTCCCAATTAACGGAAGCATTCCCCGGCGTAACAGGCGCTAGTACGCCTATTACGCCGGGGAAGCAGCGCCTTGGTGTTTATCTTAGGGGCGTGTGCGGCCTAGAGCTACTGGCGCCCGATCTGGAGGTCGGCCAGGATTAAAGGGATGGCCTGGGAGCGCTGCCAAGCACGGCGGTGGTGTGAGGTCAATGGGAGGGCGGGGCGGTGGAGGCAGGTGTCGGTGTCAAAACCGGCGGATCTCGGGTAGGGGGTCCCGAACTGTGCGTCTAGGCCGGATGGTAACAGGAGGCAAGGGACACGAAGTTTTACCCAGGTTCGGGCCCTCTTGATGGAGGTAAAACCCTACGTCCTGCTTGATTAATATTGATGATATGGGTAGTACAAGAGTAGATCTACCACGAGATCGGAGAGGCTAAACCCTAGAAGCTAGCCTATGGTATGATTGTTGTTCTGTATGTTGTCCTACGGACTAAAACCCTCCGGTTTATATAGACACCGGAGAGGGTTAGGGTTACACAAAGTCGGTTACAATGGTAGGAGATCTACATGTCCGTATCGCCAAGCTTGCCTTCCACGCCAAGGAAAGTCCCTTCCGGACACGGGACGAAGTCTTCAATCTTGTATCTTCATAGTCCAGGAGTCCGGCTGAAGGTATAGTCCGGCCATCCGGACACCCCCTAATCCAGGACTCCCTCAGTAGCCCCTGAACCAGGCTTCAATGATGATGAGTTCGGCGTGCAGATTGTCTTCAGCATTGCAAGGCGGGTTCCTCCTCCAAGTACTTCATAGAAGATTTTGAACACAAAGATAGTGTCTGGCTCTGCAAAATAAGTTTCCACATATTGCCATAGAGATAATAATATTTACAAATCTAATCTGCTGACATATTCCATAGTGTGACATCGCACCACGGCCAAGCCTTTATTCAAATCGTTTTATTGGCCCACCTCGGCATGTCATGCGAGGCGGTTTCCTTGGCACGTCTTGTTAAAGCAGAGATCGTGTCCCCTTATTCCGGGATTCTCATCAATACGGGCGTGGGTAACCCAACCGCACCATTGATTACGGCGCTTGGAGATAAGTGAGTTTTACCAGGCTGGTGGGGACACGTAGTTGCGTCCACCCATATAAGGGGATAAGGATCCACCTTTTCACCTACGCCTTCTTCCTCCTTTGCCTATCCATTTTTGCGCACTCGAGCTCCAGCGCCCAAGTCCGCACTCCCCACCTCAACCTTCTCTAGCCATGTCCGGAGCGGGAGGCAAGTGGATGGTCTCCTCCGTCACGGAGGGACACATCAAAAAACTGAGGAAGGCCGGATACTTGTCTAACGACATCGCGTACCGGCTTCCCGAAGAGGGGCACCTCCTCCCCACCCCAAGGCCCCATGAGAGGGTAGTGTTCCTTCCCCACTTCCTCCGCAGACTGGGCTTTCCTATCCACCCATTCGTCCGGGGACTCATGTTCTACCACGGCCTGGATTTCCATGATCTGGCCCCGAACTTCATCCTCAACATCTCGGCGTTTATCATCGTGTGCGAGGCTTTCCTCCGCATCCGCCCCCATTTCGGCCTATGGCTCAAGACTTTCAATGTCAAGCCGAAGGTGGTGCGCGGCAACCAGGCGGAGTGCAGAGGCGCCATGGTGGGCAAGATGCCCAACGTCTTATGGCTCGAGGGCTCCTTTGTGGAGACCCTGAAAGGGTGGCAATCGGGGTGGTTTCACATCACTGAGCGGCGCGACCCTAAGTGGGTCGCAGCCCCCGAGTTCCAGTCCGGACCCCCAACGCAGATAACGTCCTGGAAAGAGACGGGCCTGTCGTGGGGCAGCAAAGGAGAGGTGACTGGACTGCAAACATGCATCCAAACCCTGGTGGACAAGCAGCTCAAGCTTGTCAACGTAGTCCAGGTTATGCTCATCTGCCGGATCCTCCCGTGTCAACAACGGGCCTTCAATCTGTGGGAGTTCAACCCGGCGCAGCACCGAACTCTGAGCAGGCTCTTCGACACGACGTACGGAGATGCCTGGAAGGTGCTTTTCAAGGGCGCCGAGGCTCCCGCATCTGCTACCGAGGATCGCGGATTCAGCGCGCAGCGTCACGCTAACGTGGTAAGTTGTTTGTACCTTTTACAGGGTATTAGTTTTTCATAGTTTAACTCTATGCGGGATCTAAGCTCCCTTACCTTTGACAGGATTGGCAGGCGAAGTCCGGACAGATCGACTGTCCAGCTCCTTTGCCCGAAGACCCAGCCGATGCCCGCTTGGTGAAGCTGCTGGTTCCGGCACCCTATGCGGTGTCGGAGAAGAAGGCCACGGGGACTCGAAAAAGTGCCGGCGCCCAGAGGTGTCGGGTTCATCATCCGACGGCTCCAAGGCGCATTCCTCCCGTGAAGACAAGGAGGAGGAAGAATAGACCTCTTCCCCTCCAGTGGGGGGAGAGAAGAAAAGGAAGGCCGCCCACACTAGGGAGGCCGAAGGGTCCAAGAAGGGGAAAACCCTTCCTCCGGACTGCTCCACCAATGCCGATGATGGCGGAGAGGAGTGGCCGCTCAGGGCCAAGCCCCTGGCGAAATCGTAAGTATCCGGATACCAGAGTAATTCGTAGTATTCCTTTATTGCATAGCTTTCCCTTATGTCGAATATGATTATGCAGCCCACCCAAAGACCGGCTCGATGCGTCGTCGAGCGGTTCACTGGACTCGTTGGATGTGAATTCGCTTTCGACGGCTTCCTCCCCCCGCCCTACGGACGACGCCGAAGTGTTGTCCCAACAGGTTCCAAGCCAGGTGGAGGTGGTCCTGGAGGCGCCGCAATGCGACCTCCCGGACTCCAGGAGTAAAGGGGATAAAACCCCCCCAGGGCTCCAAGTCCGGCTCTAGGTCGGACACCGCTCCGGAACCTTCAAAGGTTCCAGAGTCCGGTGGGCGACCTCCTTCCAAGAGGAGCAAGCCCTCCGTGCTGGTGACCCCCGTCCAACCGGAGGCGCCGGACAATCTGTTGGAGGCGCTCAAAGGCGCCTCCATCGACGAGGAGCACCGCACCATTATGAGTGCGGTGGTCCAGAAGGTTTAGTCCACCAAGAACGGACTGACTGAAGCTTGTGCTAGCCTTTTAACAGGCTTTGAGGTAAGTAAAGAATGTGTAAATAATATTACCGCATAGACAATAGCCCCTGATGCTCTGTTTGGCGTTCGGGAAGAAAAGCCGAATAGAGGATCAAATAAAATTCGCAGGAGTCTAACAAAAAGGAGTCAATATGCGTATGCAGGCTTCTCTGCTGGCGTCCGCCGCACTGACTGCGGAAGTGGACACGCTAAAGCATAACCTCGAGCAGTCCGAGCAAGAGCTCGGGCGTGCCAAGAAGCAGCTCGAGGACAAGAAAGGTAAGAAATACCTTGTTTAAATATATATATATATATATAAAGTGCAATTGCAAAAAATGACAGGATTATCGTGGCTATTGTAGGGGCCACTTCTGAGGTGGCGGCCCTTAAGCAAGCGCTGTTCGAGGTTGAGAAGAGGGCGACCACGGAGCGCACCGAGTGGGAGAAGTATGAGGCCCAGGTTGGCAAGGTGCGGCAAGAGCTCCAGGCTCTCATGGAAAAAACATGAGAGTTTGGAGCTTGACTCAAAGACGCGAGCGTCCGAGATCGCGGTGGCTATTGAAAATGCCAAGTTTGCCAAGGCCGAATCCCAGAAGACCCTCCAGGAGTTGGATGAGGTGAAAAAGATAGCGGCCGGTAAGGCATTCTTTATGCAAAGGAAACACATAAACATGAGTTACTTGTTACTTACCCGAATCCGGAGCTCTCCAGAAGCATTCGCAGATCTTCCCTGTAGTGTGTCCGATGCCGCCGCATTCTATCGAGCGGAGGAGGGCAGCTCGACAGAGAAGGTGTTCTGGTCTCAGTATGCTGAGGCCGGACACCCCGTGCCCCTGAGCGATCAGCTGAAGCAACTGGTCGAGCTCCACAAGGCGGCCGAACAGGCCATGAAGGGCCTCATAGTTCGGCTGTGGCCTGGGGAGGCTCTGCCTGGGAGCTATTTTGGGCTGGTGCGGCGGCTGGTGGGGGCCTGTCCAAGGCTCGAAGTCATCAAGCGCTCCGTCTGCATTAAAGGTGCCCGTAGGGCCCTTGCCCGTGCTAAGGTGCACTGGGGCAAGCTGGATGCTGAGAAGCTTGTGAAGGACGGGCCACCGCCGGGGAAGGAGCATCGCAAGCCCGAGAATTACTATAAGGATGTTCTGAAGGGTGCCTGCCTTATGGCGGATGAATGTTCCAGGGATGTAATTTTTGATTAAAACTCGCTCGTTTTGTCCTGTGCGCTGAAAACTTGTTCATATGCGCTAAGCAATGCTGTTGGAATTTAAAATATTACCTTCTGTGCGGCTGTTTATCAATTCTGAGAGATGGCGAGTCGTCGCCTTCTGCCCCCGTGCCGCTAGTGCTGGGGTGTTCGGGGATAAACCTGAGCGCTCTTTTTCCCATGTTTGGGTCCTTCGAGGGAGGCGCTTAGCACAACGAACAAGGCAATTAGACTATAATGCGTGAACACTCTCACTTAGCCATAGAATTCTATAATTTTAAATTTCAGCGAAGCCCCTGGTATTCGGAAGACCGATTTCGGGGCGCTATCCATGCCTTGGCCGGACAGAGCTGACTCCTCGCTCTAAGCGGCATAAGTCTTTAGGGACTCGAAAAACCTCTCGAACAGCGACCAGCTCTCGCTTCATCATGACAGTCAGTTTTAGCTTTCTCTACTGAGGTGCTTGACCCAGCTCAACTGGGGCACAATCGCAGTAGTTCTCCTAGTGCTACCTTAGCCGATATAGCGGAACGTAAGGCACCAAAACATAGGAGCCGGGCAAACCCAACTATTGACCCAAGACATGATTCGGAGCCGATGCATATAATGCTATAAGTTCGGGGTGCCACACTTGTTAAAGTGTTCGGACTTCTCACACCATATTGAGGGGTACTAAAGCCCCTGGCGTATTTTGGCCATACCAAAGTGTACGGGTGCAACATGTCGTTAAGGAACATATATTTGTAAAAAAAAGAGTAATGCAAAAATAGACAAAAGCTATGCATTGCTTATTAAAAAGGGGTGTGATCAAAGCAGAACAATACAAATAATGCGATAAGCAAAAGGTTGGACTATTTAACATGTCCGTTCCAGGGGCAGGCTGCGAAATGGTATGCGAAACAGGTATACTGCTCGTGATAGAGACCACCTGGGAGTTCCGTAATGCGGCATGGCTTGTCTGCTTCCCTGGTTCTTGCATCGTTTATGCGGGAATTGAACTGCCGAACAGGCCTTCCGAAGAATGGAGTCCTGAAAGTAAGAGAAAATTAAAAAATCGGCAGCCCCTGGTGCGGTTTAAGCCATATTTCGGGCGTGCCGTGGTGGTGCCCCTCCCCCTGTACCCATGGTATTTCTAGAGCGTAGTTATGTACGCGAAGCACTGGTGACGCATTTTTGCGAGGGCTGGGGTTGGGGCCGCATTGCTACGCCTGCTCGGAACGTGCCAGGCGGTCTTGTTGTAGGTTACTCCGGGCGCGCTTGACGGTGTCCGGACGTTTAATGGCTGGACTGGAGAACTGCCTGGAGAGGCTGCTTTGCACTTCCGCTACAAGGGCCGCCGTGTGCTCCTCCATTTGGAGGGAGCGTTCGGTGTTTCCATTGACTGTAATTACTCCTCGAGGGCCTGGCATCTTGAGCTTAAGGTATGCGTAGTGCGGTACCGCATTGAACTTGGCGAATGCGGTTCGCCCGAGTAGTGCGTGATAGCCACTGCGGAATGGGACTATGTCGAAGATTAACTCCTCGCTTCGGAAATTATCCGAAGATCCGAAGACGACTTCAAGTGTGACTGAGCCTGTACAGTTGGCCTCTACACCTGGTATTACGCCTCTAAAGGTCATTTTGGTGGGCTTAATCCTCAAGGGATCTATGCCCATTTTTCGCACTGTATCCTGGTAAAGCAGGTTCAGGCTGCTGCCGCCGTCCATAAGGACTCTAGTGAGATGAAATCCGTCGATAATCGGGTCTAGAACCAATGCGGCGAATCCGCCATGATGGGTGCTAGTGGGATGGTCCCTTCGATCAAAGGTGATCGGGCAGGAGGACCATGGGTTGAACTTTGGGGCGACTGGCTCTACCGCGTATACGTCCCTTAACACGCGCTTCTGCTCCCTCTTGGGGATGTGGGTTGCGTATATCATGTTCACCGTCCGCACTTGTGGGGGAAAACCCTTCTGTCCACTATTGTTCGGCGGCCGGGGCTCTTCGTCGTCATCGCTGTGCAGCCCCTTGTCTTTATTTTCGGCATTTAACTTGCCTGCCTGCTTGAACACCCAACAATCCCTGTTGGTGTGATTGGCCGGCTTTTCAGGGGTGCCATGTATCTGGCACAAGCGGTCGAGTATTCGGTCCAAACTGGACGGGCCCCTAGGATTTCTTTTGAATGGCTTTTTCCGCTGACCGGATTTATAGCCTCTGAATCTGGCATTAACTGCCGTATCCTCATCATTGTCGCCATTAATGCGGCGCTTCTGCTTGTTGCGACGCGACCTGCCACTACTGTCCCTGGTATCCGAATTACCAGGGTTCTTGGTCATATTGTTGCTACGAGCAAGCCAGCTGTCTTCTCCCGCGCAAAAGCGGGTCATGAGTGTCGTGAGTGCTGCCATAGATTTCGGCTTTACCTGTCCAAGGTGCCGGGCAAGCCACTCGTCACGGATATTGTGCTTGCAGGCTGCTAGGGCCTCTGCATCCGGACAATCGACTATTTGATTTTTCTTTGTTAGGAACCGTGTCCAGAATTGCCTGGCCGATTCCTCTGGCTGCTGGATTACATGGCTGAGGTCATCGGCGCCTGGTGGTCGCACATAAGCGCCCTGGAAATTGTCGAGGAATGCGGCTTCCAGGTCCTCCCAACAACTGATTGATCCTGCTGGCAAGCTGTTAAGCCAATGCCGAGCTGGTCCTTTAAGCTTGAGTGGGAGGTATTTGATGGCGTGGAGATCATCGCCGCGGGCCATGTGGATATGAAGGAGATAATCCTCGATCCATACCGCAGGATCTGCTGTGCCATCATATGATTCGATGTTTACGGGTTTGAAACCCTCGGGGATTTGATGATCCATTACTTCGTCTATGAAGCATAGTGGGTGTGCGGCGCCTCTGTACTGGGCTATATCACGACGTAGCTCCAATGAGCTTTGTCTACTGTGTTCGGCCCTACCTTATTTGTGTCCGACGTGATGGTTATCGTCTCGAGTCGTGGGGCGCCCACGCGATCCGTAGATCGATCTTGTTTGCCTTGCCTTGTCCTCCAACATGTCTCGTAGGTCTGGCGCATTTTCCCGTGCCTTGGTACAAGGTGCGGCTTGAGTGGAGGGCCGAGAGGCCTCTCTGTCACGGCGACGAGGTGGCCGGTCGGCCGTATCAAGTGCTGGTGATGTAGGTTTAAGTGCTTCCTCCTCTAATTGGGGTAGCAACCTGCGCTTTGGGTAGCTCTTGGAGGGGCGTTCGAGTTTATGCTCTTCAGCCACAAGGACTTCAGTCCATCTGTCGACTAGCAAATCTTGATCAACTCTAAGTTGTTGCTGTTTTTTCTTGAGGCTTCTTGCCGTGGCCATAAGCCTGTGTTGAAAACGCTCTTGCTCGACGGGATCCTCTGGCACGATGAATTCGTCGTCGTCGAGGCTTGCCTCATCTTTGGAGGGAGGCATATAATTATCGTCCTCGACCTCTCTGTCTGCCGCTCTCTCATGAGGGCTGGCTTCTCCATCCTCCTGTGCTGAATCTTGCTGGAGGGAGTTTTCTTTGGCACTCTCCGGAGTATTATTATCTCCCGTGCTGGAATCACCGTATTTGCTTTGGCGGCATTTTGAGCGGCGCCGCTGACGCCGGCGCCTAGGCTGTTTCTTGGAGGGGTCATCCTCCGCTGTTCCATCGCCATCTCCTTCTTTTGGGGTGTCCACCATGTATATGTCATATGACGAGGTGGCTTTCCAAGGCCCAATAGGCGCTTGTTCTTCATTGTCTCCTGCATCGGCGTCCATACCGTCGATGTCTTCGAAGTCGAAGTCGAGCATGTCGGTTAAATCGTTGACAGTGGCTACAAAGTGGGTGGTGGGTGGGCTTTGAATTTCTTCATCGTCCGTATCCCAACCTTGCTGACCGTAGTCCGGCCAGGGCTCTCCTGATAAAGAGAGAGACTTTAGTGTCTTCAGAATATCACCGAAAGGCGAGTGCTGAAAGATGTCCGCGGCAGTAAACTCCATGATCGGCGCCCAATCGGATTCGATCGGTAGGGGCGCGGAGGGTTCGGAGTCCGGAGAGGAGTCTGGCTCCTTGGAGTCACGAGTCTCGCGGAGTGCGGGGCTGGTGTTCGGCTCGATCGCCGTTGGAATCGCAGCCCCCGAGGCGGCGTCCAACCACCCATCCTATCGGCGCTGTTGGCTCTGAATTAAGGGTCGGAGCCGATGCGGGTGCGGCCTCCAGGGCACTGTTCGGCGGCAGAGCTAGATCATGCTCGTCTTGACAGTGCAGCGCGCTCGGCAGTGGCTCGAATCCGTCGAGGATCAAGTCCCCGCGGATGTCAGCCATGTAGTTTAAACTTCCAAATCTGGCCTGACGGCCAGAGGCATAGCTTTCAATCTGCTCCAGGTGGCCAAGTGAATTGGCCCGCAGTGCGAAGCCGCCGAAGACGAAGATCTGTCCGGGGAGGAAGGTCTCACCCTAGACTACATCGCCATTGATGATCGTAGGAGCCATCAAGCCTAACAGCAACGACACAGAGGAACTCTCAATGAAAGCACCAATGTCGGTGTCAAAACCGGCGGATCTCGGGTAGGGGGTCCCGAACTGTGCGTCTAGGCCGGATGGTAACAGGAGGCAAGGGACACGAAGTTTTACCCAGGTTCGGTCCCTCTTGATGGAGGTAAAACCCTACGTCCTGCTTGATTAATATTGATGATATGGGTAGTACAAGAGTAGATCTACCACGAGATCAGAGAGGCTAAACCCTAGAAGCTAGCCTATGGTATGATTGTTGTTCTGTATGTTGTCCTACGGACTAAAACCCTCCGGTTTATATAGACACCGGAGAGGGTTAGGGTTACACAAAGTCGGTTACAATGGTAGGAGATCTACATATCCGTATCACCAAGCTTGCCTTCGACGCCAAGGAAAGTCCCTTCCGGACACGAGACGAAGTCTTCAATCTTGTATCTTCATAGTCTAGGAGTCCGACTGAAGGTATAGTCCGGCCATCCAGACACCCCCTAATCCAGGACTCCCTCAGCAGGGGTCTGGGCCGGTGGTCGCTGGCGGTTCAAGAAAGATCGTCAACAGTGACTAGCGGGAGGTAGACGAAGGCCATCTGCCTGTTCCTTATAGATCGGATGGTTCATTAAAAAAATTGATTGACCTATTTATTTTCAGTCGACTGTTATCTTAGATATGACCACATGTGGTGGTGTGCTGGAGGAGTACCTGCATTTCCTGTGCTCATATATTACAAAATCATATAGAGTAGAATCTAATTTTGTTTGCCATGCAATGTTGTAGAGCTATCATATGTCTCCTGTCATTTATTTTTCAGCCACCTGCTATCTGCTACTTTTATAGTGCACTAGTTCTGCACACACTTCACCCTTACTCTCACTGTTGTGTTTTTATGCAAGGGTATTTCAGACTCTGCTGCCATGAGAGAAGCCAAAAAGAAAAGAGAGAAGTCGCTCCAGTTTGGTGTGCGGCTAGGCAAGACACGTTTCAACGCTTTAAAGGGTGCAGTGTCAGCAGATGGAGACGGGGAACGTAGCTCTGGAGTTGATGACCTCGCTCGCAATGAACCGCCATCCCAGGTGCTTGCTTTAACTTCGCGGTGTCATATGTGGTTGCATGTTCCATATGGTGTCTAGTTTGTATTCGAAAGGCCGAAGTCGGTAAGATAAGGGAAGATATTTTTTTACATGAACCACCATCCCGTGAGCACCAGAAGACAAATAGCTAGTCAGGGCACTGGCCGAGCCAGTGACAAGCCCAGCAAAGATAGGCATCACCTGGAAGCCAACTAAAAATTTGCGATGGTGGCAAAGCAGCCCGCCTCCCACCAGGCTCTCAGGTCCTAGATGATCATGCTCACCACTCCAGCCGGATGTCTAGCTTGTATTGCTTCCAATTTGGTTAAATTGCATCTGCTTAGCTTACACATTATACCTTTGAATATGACATGCCTTTCTGTTTTTGGTACATACTAGTACATCTGTGTATTAACCATGTTCTTACATCAAACTAATGTTCTTGTGTATCCCTCATCAATCACTTATGATGAGGCAGGCAGGCAAGGGGACTACTACTCATTTAAAGAATGCAACGTCAGCCTCCCGACATGATTCTCAAGAAACAGAAATGCTAGATGAAGATAGTGAACGTAGCTCTGTAGTTGATTATAGCATTTCCCCTACACTAGCATCGCAGGTGCTTGCTCTAACTTGGCAGCGTGATATGTGGTTGCATGTTGCATATGGTGTCTAGATTGTAATTCTTCCAATCTGGTTAAACTGCATGTGCTAGTCTGCTTAGCTTATACATTATACCTGTTAATGTGACATGCCTTCCTGTATTTAGTACATAGTACATTTGTCTATTAAGCATGTCCTTACATAAAACTATTGTTTTTTTTGTATCCCGCATCAATCAACATGACGAGACACCTTTAGTATATGCAGTGCGGTATTAGTTGCATCTTTCATATGATTTATAGCATGCGCTGCTTCTAATTTGTTGAAATTCCATTTATGATGGGACGCTTTTAACTTGGTAGAGTCATGTTGGTTGCATCTTTCATGTGGTGTCTAGCTTGCATTGCTTCTTATTTGCTGGAATGGTTTCTGCTTAGTTTACACAAACAGTTGTGAACATGCCATGCCGTCCTGTTTTTCGTACATATTCCATCCTGGTATCATGTGTTTGCCTTACATCAAAGTAGTGATTGTCAGTATCATGCATGAATGAGTTCTGAAGAGAGAATTATTGCTTTTTATTGTCAGTTTTACATGACAATTCAAAATCAATAAAGTGGAAGGAAGTTAGCAAGGCAGCGGATAAAGGTGCTCCTTACGAACGGAGGGCCTCTAGAGTTTCTACTCCTCCACACCCCCAAGATGATTTCCAAGACAACACATGCATAGACACTCAACAAAGCTGTGTTTATGATGAGCACGTCTCCCCTAGTGCAGCATCACCGGTGCTCCCTCTAACTTGGCACTGTTATATGTGGTTGCATGCTATGTGTGATGTCTAGCTTGTATTGCTTCTAATTTTGTTGAATTCCATTTGCTTACTTTACACATTATACTTGAATAAGACATGTGTTCCTGTTTCTAGAACATACAATATCTGTCTATCACACCATGTTCTTACATCAAATTACTACTGTTGTGTAACCTGCAACAATCACTTATCATAAGACACATTTGACTTCGGAGTGTGATATAGGTTACATCCCACATTCTTTTCTAGCTTGTATTACTAATTTGTTGAAATGGCACTTATGACGAGACAATTTTAACTTGGTAGAGTGATATTCATTGCATCTTTCATATGGTGTCTAGCTTTCATTGCTTCTAATTTTTTGAAATGCCTTCTCCTTAGTTTACACATCATAAGTTGTGAATATGCAATGCTGTGAATATATAATGCCACTAATGACGAGAGACCTCTAACATGGTAGTGTGTTGTTGTTTGCATCTTGCATATGATTTATTTCTTGTACTGCTTCACATTTGTTTAAACGCCATTTATGATGAGACACTGTTAACTCGGCAGAGCGATATTTGTAGCATCTTTCATATGGTGTCTACCTTCCATTGCATTGCTTCTAATTTGGTGAAATGTCTTCTTCTTAGTTTACACATCATAGTTCTGGTTATCTCTTCCGTCCTGTTTTTCATACATATTACATCCTCCTATCATGTGGTTGTCTAACATCAAAGTTCAATTCGTCTGCATCACGTATCATTTTGTTCTGAAGAACTAAATTGTTATTCGTTTTTCTTGTCGGCTTGACTTAACATGGCACAGAGAAAGAGGAAGAAACATAGAATGGCAGGGAATGAGAAGCGGATGAATCCTGCAGATTCTGCTGATACTAATGGTGCAATAGAAGGTCAAAGTCCAGCAGAAAATTCTACAAACACGGCATCCCATGCTACACGAGTTGCAAAAAAAGACAAACAGAAACAAATAGCTGCCACCAAACAAGCAGAGACAGCCCTAGTTCTTGCAACACCTACCATAGTACTACCAGCTGCACGACGTACTTGTGCGTCAACTGAGCTAGCAACACGTTCCCAACCTCCCTTGCCACCTGACACTACTTCCCAATCACTCTTGACACAAGACGAGTTGGCAATATCAGATGAACCTTGTGAGCTTCAACAGCAAGAAGGTAGTTGCTGGAGTCAAGTTACAATTGCATTCTTCTTTATATGTAGTCTCACAGTTTGATGTACACTAACACTTCCTATGTTTTTTGTTGGACTAGCACCTAGGCGCAAGAGGAAACAAACATCACGGATAATGCTCGATAGGTTAACTAAATCTAGAGGAGGAAGAATGGAGATCCATTTTGAGGCAGGTTTAAAAAGGCCATGTGATGCTATAGAGTCAGCCAAGTTAGTATCAGAGGCAGCGGTTGCTGTTAGGTGTCATGTACGTATCCTCCCAACATGGATTCAGTACAGGAATGACAAAGATGAAACCCAGTTCAACATCTTCCTCGACCATTTATCTGTAAGTATGGTTATGTATGGAAACTAGTAATATCGTCTTGCTCTGTCCAATACTTTCTAGGTTGCTGATAATGAGACTCCCATAATTTTCAACAGATGAGGTTCAAGTTGGATAGCCAAGATGATGCAACCAGACAAGCTTGCACCCATGTTTTCAAGTCTGCTCTGCGACAGTATCGGTATAACTTGAGGAAAACTCACTTTGAAGGCAACGCTAACAGTGAACTTGCCCAAACATCTCCAGTGGAAAATATATTTGATGAAGACTCGAGAGGCCTCGTTAAACACTGGTCCGATCCGAAGTATCAGGTACATTATATATATGTCATCAGATCACATGTTGAAGTCCTACTTACGCATGTGCCACACAAATCTATCTTCTTGTAGGTGAACTATTCAAAGAACAAGGCCAACCGTTCGAAAGTGAAATTCCAACAGACGACAGGATCTCGTAGCTATATTGCACACTGCGAGGCTCTTGTAATTAGCTCTTGTTTCACTCTTTTCGCTGTACCATATTATCAGATCTATATTGACTTGTTCCAAATGCAGAGGAAAGCCCGCAAGGACCAAAAAGTACCTGAACCAAATGTTGTGGAAATCTTCAAGGACTGTCACACCAGCAAGAAGAAGGGCATGACTACACCAGTCAAAGCCGTTGTTGTAAGTCCTTAATCCTCATGCCTTTTAACTACTACTTACTCTGACTTGTGCCTTGAACTGCATGGTTTGCAGCCAGTGTCTATTACTCTTTTCAATTTTATACACAATTGTCTTAGCGTATCATTGCACCTTACAAGGTTTAAAAGAGTGGAGTGATGTTCCTTTGATCTTGACCCGTAATCTAGTTCCGTGCTGGACTTGCCCACACAACGTTACAATTGCTTGTTTGTCTGTTCTCAGTTGTTTTGAGATATGAATGACGTCATACTATGCTTACCGTATTATAAACTTCGTCTCTTTATCCTTAGCCCTCAATACAATGTGAAAAAATAGACAATACATTAGCGATGGTACATGGTCATATGTTTGAAACCTGGATTTATTATGTACTTTGCAATAAAATACAACTAATATTTTACATGGGTTCACCAGAATAAGTTCTGTATATAGACCAAAGCTATTTTGTTTGGTTTTGCTGCCTCCTTAATATCTTCTGTTCTGGTACTACTAATGTAAAACCTCAACTTTTCAGCGAGCTATGGAAAAATGGTGGAACCGCCACCTTCTGAAGGTGGCGAGGCAACTATAACCGCAACTAACAGTGCCAAAAGCACGTTCCTGCGTAATACTGGGTTGGTTGTTAAGGCAATATCGTCCAAAGTGCCTCATGATCAAGATATGCAAGCTCAAAGTAATGTTGTATCTGCGCTCCAGACACAAGTCCATTCCCTAACAGAGACCCTTTGTGAAACAAGGAGAAACATTGCTCAATGTCGTCAAGATATGCATGGTTTTGAAACCAGACTATCAGACATTTGCTATGTTGTTCAGGAGCCTAGGGGAAATGAAGGCGAGGGTTATGGTGCTCCATCAGACAATACAGCATGAAAACGTAACAGTCAGGTCAAATGAACTGAGCTTCTGAACTTCTGGTGGTGCATTTATCTGCTAGACTGTTAAGTTTTATGCCAACCTTCCTTTTGTTATATAGTTGTAATTTGTTTTGGTGCGATACAAAATTTATTCTTAACGTGCAGCCACCGCCTGAAGAAAACAGCAAGCCATTTTTGTATAGTGTAGGGTGTTCCCTATATTTGCACTGGTGGCGATCTTTGATGCCGAGTGGATGTAATTTGTGCAATTGCCTTAATAGCCTAGCGTTAGTTTCAACCTTATTTATTTCCTAGTCTTCTTTTTCCCTGGTTTGCTAGTGGCCGCAACTACCATGGGCCATATACGGGCCTTAGGATCCATGGGTCTCCTACGGGCCATCGATAAATGGGCCTGTAATCGGTGGGCCTCGGGCCGTCGGATAAATGGGTCTACATGGGCATAATCGGGCGTAATTGGTATCGGCCCAGCACGGTAACAGGCCGTAGGACAGCAAAGGCTTAATTCTGTCACAGGCATAACGGGTCGTTAATGGGCCAGAATATAGGATGGGCTGGAAACGGCGCAACGGGTTAACAGGCCAGAAATGGGCCGACTCTTGCCATGGGCCGAATTTGGCCCATTAGGGTAACAGGCCAGTAACGGGCCGACTCTCGCCATGGGCCGAATTTGGCCCAGGCCAGTAACGGGCCGACTCTTGCCATGGACCGAATTTGGCCCATTAGGGGACCAGGCCAGTAACGGGCCGGAAGTAATCGAGGGCCGAAAAGGAGCCCAAGAACGTATGGGTCGTCAATAGGCCGAAAGCTAACACGGCGTGGAAACGCCCATGTAAATCATGGGCTGTTAATGGGTATAAAGAAAATTATTGTTCATTATGGGCTAGAGTCACCGTGGGCCTTTCCTGGGCCGACCTATTATAGCACATGAAAATCTTGTGGGCCTTTACCTGGGCCGGCCCATTATGGCCTGCGAAATCTTGTGGGCCTTTAGCTGGGCCAGCCCATTGTGGTCCACAAAATCTCATGGGCCTTTAGCTGGGCCGGCCCATTATGGCCCGCAAAATCTTGTGGGCCTTTAGTTGGGCCGGCCCATTTAAACTTGTTGGATCATGCCACGTGTCGATGTATCATAGGCGCCTTCTGTCCAGTGAGTGGATGACATCTGTCCCGACGATGAGCCGACAGGTGTTTCCTCTAGCCAATGATGATTTTACACATGGAAAATCCCCATTGGTCGGGGCTATTAACGGGTTATCGGATCCAAAACCCGACCCGATAGCTTAACGGCATTCCGTTACGGTGGATGCCACGTGTCGGTCACCCTTGACGAAAGCACTTCTGTGACGCGCGATTTATCGTCATGGAAGTGGACACTTCCGTGATGATAATTTTGGTAATGTCATGGAACACTTCTACGATAGCACAGGTATGACTATTTTGATTCTGTCATAAATTTGTCATGGATGTACATGCATGACAAAAAAAGTGACCTACTGTGACAAACACGTATCATCACGAAAGTGTATTTTTTGTAGTGTATGCTACATTAATGCTTGTTGGATGACATTATCAGTTTATCCCTATATGATCATTCACTTTGCTTGGTGATGAGTGCATGTATTTAATTATTATCATTTTGAGCACTCCACCAAGATCTATGTGACATGGAAGAGTAACCCATGAGCCTAACTCTCTGTGCATTTGCAGTCCAAAGCAAATCATAAACTATGCACAAATTTAGGGGGAGCTCTAGCTTTTCACATACTTCTCAAAGCGACAATGTTTTTCACTCTTATTATCATTCGTCGAAGCTTTGATCTATATGTTGTCATCAATTACCAAAAAGGGGGAGATTGAAAGTGCAACTATCCCTGGGTGGTTTTGGTAATTCCTAACAACATATAGCTCATTGAGCTAACATTATTCCAAGATTAATATTTCAAGAAAAGCTCAATGAATGGCATGGCATGGTGAGGAAAGTGGACCCCTCAAAATACTAAGGACAAAAAGATTGGCTCAAGCTCAAAGCTCAAGACTCTGCATTTTATATTTTAGTGATCCAAGATCACATTGAGTCTATAGGAAAGGCCAATACTATCAAGGAGGGATGAGCTGTTGCTTCATGAGGTTCTTGCTTCATAGTGCTTAGTGACATGCTCCAAAACCCTCAACTACCTTCCCACATCCACATATGACCTAAACCAAAAGTCAAACTCAGCCCCACCGATTCTTTCTATCCGGCGCCACCGAGTTCAGATGTCATAGCCAATGCCACAAACCCTAGGCAAATCGGTCTCACCGATAGGGATCTCGGTCATACCGAGATGGGGTTGTAATCTCTCTGTTTCCCTTCGTAACATTTCGGTCCTACCGAGATGAGCGACCGGTCCCACCGAGATTGCAATGTAAACTCTCTGTTTCCCTTTTGTAACATTTCGGTCCCACCAAAATGAGCAAATCGGTCCCACCGAGTTTACCTGACCAACTCTCTGGTTAGCTTATTACCAAAATCGGTCCCACCGAGTTTGTATAATCGGTCACACCCAGATTACGTTATGCCCTAACCCTAACCATATCGGTCCTACCGAGTTGCATCTCAGTCCCACCGAAAATCCTAACGGTCACTAGGTTTGCTAAATCGGTCCGACCGAGTTTCTCAATTCGGTCTCACCGAGATTGGTAAATTGTGTGTAATGGTTAGTTTTTGTGTGGAGGCTATATATACCCCTCCACCCACTCTTCATTCGTGGAGAGAGCCATCAGAACATACCTACACTTCCAATACACATTTTCTGAGAAAGAACCACCTACTCATGTGTTGAGGCCAAGATATTCCATTGCCACCATATGAATCTTGATCTCTAGCCTTCCCCAAGTTGCTTTCCACTCAAATCTTCTTTCCACCAAATCCATATCCTGTGAGAGAGAGTTGAGTGTTGGGGAGACTATCATTTGAAGCACAAGAGCAAGGAGTTCATCATCAACACACCATTTGTTACTTCTTGGAGAGTGGTGTCTCCTAGATTGGCTAGGTGTCACTTGGGAGCCTCCGACAAGATTGTGGAGTTGAACCAAGGATTTTGTAAGGGCAAGGAGATCGCCTACTTCATGAAGATCTACTGCTAGTGAGGCAAGTCCTTCGTGGGAGATGGCCATGATGGGATAGACAAGGTTGCTTCTTCATGGACCCTTCGTGGGTGGAGCCCTCCGTGGACTCGCGCAACCGTTACCCTTCGTGGGTTGAAGTCACCATCAACGTGGATGTACGATAGCACCACCTATCGGAACCACGACAAAAACATCCGTGTCTCAAATTGCGTTTGAATTCTCCAAACACTTCCCTTTACATTCTTGCAAGTTGCATGCTTTACTTTCCGCTGTTCATAGACTCTTTGCATACTTGCTTGAATTGTGTTAAGATTGCTTGACTTGTGCTAAGATAGCTAAAATCTGCCAAAGACTAAAATTGGGAAAAGGATAGATTTTTAATTGGTCAAGTAGTCTAATCACCCCCCCCCCCTCTAGACATACTTTCGATCCTACACTTGGGCTTCTTCCCGGGAGTAGCAACTTGCTTGCTATTCTTCTTGAAGTTCCCCTTCTTCCATTTGCCCTTTTTCTTGAAAATAGTGGTCTTGTTAACCATCAACACTTGATGCTCCTTCTTGATTTCTACCTTCGCAGCCTTTAGCACTGCGAAGAGCTCGGGAATTGTCTTTTCCATCCCTTGCATGTTATAGTTCATCACGAAGCCTTTATAGCTTGGTGGCAGTGATTGAAGAACTCTGTCACTGACACTATCTTCAGGAAGATTAACTCCTAGCTGAGTCAAGTGGTTATGGTACCTAGACATTTTGAGTATGTGTTCACTAACCAAACTGTTCTCCTCCATCTTGCAGCTATAGAACTTGTTGGAGACATCATATCTCTCAACTCGGGCATTTGCTTGAAATATTAACTTTAACTCTTGGAACATCTCATATGCTCCATGACGTTCAAAATGTCTTTGAAGTCCCGATTCTAAGCCGTAAAGCATGGCACACCGAACTATTGAGTAGTCATTAGCTTTAGTCTGCTGGACGTTCATAATGTCCGGAGTTGCTCCTGCAGCGGGTCCTGCACCTAGCGGTGCTTCCAGGATGTAATTCTTCTGTGCAGCAACGAGGATAATCCTCAAGTTACGGACCCAGTCCGTGTAGTTGCTACCATCATCTTTCAACTTAGCTTTCTCTAGGAACGCATTCAAATTCTAGGGAACGGTAGCACGGGCCATTGATCTACAACAACATAGATATGCAAAAACTGTCAGGACTAAGTTCATGATAAATTAAAGTTCAATTAATCATATTACTTGAGAACTCCCACTTAGATAGACATCCCTCTAGTCATCTAAATGATGACGTGAACCATATCAACTAAACCATGTCCGATCATCACGTGAGATGGAGTAGTTTTCAATGGTGAACATCTCTATGTTGATCATATCTACTATATGATTCACGTTCGACCTTTCGGTCTCAATGTTCAGAGGCCATATCTGCATATGATAGGCTCTCAAGTTTAACCTGAGTACTCTGCACGTGCAAAACTGTCTTACACTCGTTGTATGTGAATGATACGCCTCCAACGTATCTATAATTTATGAAGTATTCATGCTGTTATTTTATCATTCTTGGATATTTTACAATCATTTTATAGCAACTTTATATCATTTTTTGGGACTAACTTATTGATCCAGTGCCCAGTGCCAGTTGTTGTTTTTTGCTTGTTTTTACATCGCAGAAAATCAATATTAAACAAAGTCCAAACACCGTGAAATTTTTTGTGGATTTTTTATGGACCGGAAGGAACCCAATGGGCCAGAGCTGCACCTGGGGGTGCCTCGAGGGGGGCACAACCCACCAGGCCGCGCCAGGGCCCCCTGGCGCGCCCAGGTGGGTTGTGCCCACCTCGGTGACCTCCCGCACCCCGTCTTTGCACTACAAATTCCCAAATATTCCGAAACCCTTCGGGGTTAACCTAGATCAGAGGTTCTGCTGCCGCAGGGCTCCGTAGCCACCGAAAACCAATCTAGACCCTTTCCGGCACCCTGCCGGGGGGAATCATCTCCGGTGGCCATCTTCATCATCCCGGCGGCCACCATGTTGAGGACGGAGTAGTCCAACCTCGGGGCTGAGGGTTTGTACCAGTAGCTATGTGTTTAATCTCTCTCTCTCTCTCTCTCTCTCGTGATCTATATCATGGGCTTTGTTAATATAGTCGGATCATATGATGTTTCTCCCCTCTATACTCTTGTTGTGATTAATTGAATCTTTACCCTTTGAAGTTTTGTCATGTCGGATTGAATGTTCAGATTTGAGAACACATGATATGTGTCTTGCGATATGAATACTTGAGGTGACAATTAGGGTATCTTATTGATTCACTTGATATATGTTATGGCATTCAACTCACGGATTCCCGCGGTGATATTGGGGTAATCTATGCATAGGGGTTGATGCACGTTTTTATTATCTTTTCTCCGACGGAAACTTTGGGGTCTCTTTATAGTTCTTTGTGTGGATTGAGTATTATGAATATGAATTTGCTTTGGTGTTATTCTAGTACGAACTCTACGATAGATTGAACGGAAAAAATAGCTTTGCGTTATTTTAGTACCAACTCTTGAATAGATCGAACGGAAAGAATAGCTTTGAGGAGGTTTAGTACCCTACAAATAATTCCTATATTTTGTTCTCCGCTAATAGGAACTCGGGAGTGATTCTTTATTGCACTTTGAGGGGTAATCATACGATCCAACCATGTTAGCATTGTTGAGAGATTGCAGTAGCGAAAGTACGGACCCTAGGCCTTATTTTTAAGCATTGCAACACCATTTTTGTGCCCGTTTACTATTAATTACCTTGTTGTTTTTATAATTTCAAATTACAAAAACCAATATCTACTATCCATATTACACTTTTATCACCATCTCTTCGCCGAACTAGTGCACCTATACAATTTGCCATTGTATTGGGTGTGTTGGGGACACAAGAGATTGCTTGTATTTGGTTGTCGGGTCGTTTGAGAGAGACCATCTTCATCCTACACCTCTCACAGATTGATAAACCTTAGGTCATCCACTTGAGGGAAAATTGCTACTGTCCTACAAAACTCAGTGCTTGGAGGCCCCAACACGTGTCTACAAGAATAAATTTGTGTAGTAGACATCAGTGAACGTAGAGCTTATCATACCCGATCATCACGTGGTGTCTCGGCATGACGAACTGTAGCAACGGTGCATACTCAGGGAGAACACTTATACGCTGATATTTAGTGAGGGATCATCTTATAATACTACCGCTGTACTAAGAAAAATAAGATGCATAAAAGATAAACATCATATGCAATAAAAATATGTGACATGATATGGCCATCATCATCTTGTGCCTTTGATCTCCATTTCCAAAGCACTGTCATGATCTCCATCATCAACGGCTTGACACCTTGATCTCCATCATAGTGTCGTTGTCGCCTCGCCAACTATTGCTTCTATAACTATCGCTACCGTATAGTGATAAAGTAAAGCAATTACATGGTGATTGCATTTCATACAATAAAGCGACAACCATAAGGCTCCTACCGGTTGCCGATAACTTTTACAAAACATGATCATCTCATACAATAATTTATATCTCATCACGTCTTGACCATATCACATCACAACATGCCCTGCAAAAACAAGTTAGACGACCTCTACTTTGTTGTTGCAAGTTTTACGTGGCTGCTACGGGCTTCTAGCAAGAACCGTTCTTACCTACGCATCAAAACCACAGTGATTTTTTGTCAAGTGTGTTGTTTTAACATTCAACAAGGATCGGGCGTAGTAAAACTCGATTCAACTAAAGTTGGAGAAACAGACACCCGCCAGCCACCTGTGTGCAAAGCACGTCGGTAGAACCAGTCTCATGAATGGGTCATGTAATGTCGATCCGGGCCGCTTCATCCAATAATACCGTCGAATCAAAGTAAGATGTTGCTTGTAAGCAGTATGACTATTATCGCCCACAACTTATTGTGTTCAACTCGTGCATATAACATCTACGCATAGACCTGGCTCTGATACCACTATTGGGGAACGCAGTATTTCAAAAAAATTCCTACAATCACGCAAGATCTATCTAGGAGATGCATAGCAACGAGAGGAGAGAGTGTGTCCACGTACCCTCGTAGACCGACAGCGAAAGCGTTTAGTAACGCGGTTGATGTAGTCGAATGTCTTCGTGATTCAACCAATCCTAGCACCGAACGTACGGCACCTCCGTGTTCAGTACACGTTCAGCTCGATGACGTCTCTCGATCTCTTGATCCAGTTGAGGACGAGGGAGAGTTTCATTAGCACGACGGCGTGTTGACGGTGATGATGAAGTTACCAGCGCAGGGCTTCGCCTATGCACTACGACGATATGACCGAGGTGTGTAACTGTGGAGGAGGGCACCGCACACTGCTAAGAAAATTGCTCTTGTGTGTTCTAGGGTGCCCCCTGCCCCCGTATATAAAGGAGGAGAGGGGGAGGCCGGCCGGCCCCTGTAGGGCGCGCCAAGGAGAGGAGTCCTACTAGGACTCCAAGTCCTAGTAGGATTCCACTTGGTGGAAGGGGGAAGGAGGAAGGGAGAGGGGGAGGGGAGGAAAGGGGGGCGCCGCCCCTTCCCCTAGTCCAATTCGGACCTCCAAGGGGGGCAGCCCCTTGTGGCCCTTCTCTCCCCACTAAGGCCCATGAAAGCCCATTAGTTTCCCCGGGGGGTTCCGATAACCCTCCGGCACTCCGATAGTTACCCGGTACCTCTCGGAACTCATCCGGTGTTCGAATAACATCGTCCAATATATCAATCTTTATGTCTCGACCATTTCGAGACTCCTCGTCATGTCCGTGATCTCATCCAGGACTTCAAACAAACTTCGGTCATCAAATCACATAACTCATAATACAAATTGTCATTGAACATTAAGCGTGCGGACCCTACGGGTTCGAGAACTATGTAGACATGACCGAGACACATCTTCGCTCAATAACCAATAGCGGAACCTGGATGCTCATATTGGCTCCTACATACTCTATGAAGATCTTTATTGGTCAAACCGCATAAAAACATACGTTGTTCCCTTTGTCATCAGTATGTTACTTGCCCGAGATTCGATCGTCGGTATCATCATACCTAGTTCAATCTCGTTACTGGCAAGTCTCTTTACTCGTTCCGTAATGTATCATCCCGCAACTAACTCATTAGTCACATTGCTTGCAAGGCTTATAGTGATGAGCATTACCGAGAGGGCCCAGAGATACCTCTCCGATACACGGAGTGACAAATCCTAATCTCGATCTATGCCAACTCAACAAACACCATCGGAGACACCTGTAAAGCATCTTTATAATCACCCAGTTACGTTGTGACGTTTGATAGCACACAAGGTGTTCCTTTGGTATTCGGGAGTTGCATAATCTCATAGTCAGAGGAACATGTATAAGTCATGAAGAAAGCAATAGCAATAAAACTAAACGATCATTATGCTAAGCTAATGGATGGATCTTGTCCATCACATCATTTTCTAATGATGTGATCCCGTTCATCAAATGACAGCACATGTCTATGGTCAGGAAACTTAACCATCTTTGATTAACGAGCTAGTCAAGTAGAGGCTTACTAGGGATACTCTGTTTGTCTATGTATTCACACATGTACTAAGTTTTCGGTCAATACAATTCTAGCATGAATAATAAACATTTATCATGATATAAGGAAATATATATGACAACTTTATTATTGCCTCTAGGGCATATTTCATTCAAAACCATACTGGGTTTCTTGGGATACAGTGAGTATGTCGAAATATATGGGAGGCTTGAGTTTTCGAGACTCTAAAATTCTCAATTTAGCTCTCTTGGCTAGGCAAGCATGGAGAATGTTACAAAACCCAGATTCGTTGAGTGCTAGGATATTAAAAGTGGTGTATTACCCCAACACTGACTTTCTCTCTGCTGAACTTGGTAGCCATGTTTCTCAAATTTAGCGATCGGTGTTGGAGGGGCCTGACACTTTGAAAATGGGCCTAATTAGGCAGATCGGAATGGGCTCTAGTATGCAGATATTGAACATGAATTAGCTCCCAAGAAGAGAGAATACAAGGCACATCGTATCTTTAATTCTTAGCCACCACAGTTGGTGTCGAAACTATTGGATCAAGGAAAAATGCAAGATGGAGTTCACAGTTAATTGAACAGTTATTTCTACCTTTTGATGCAACTGCTATTCTTCAAATTCCTATTTGCACGTGGGCTCTGGACGACTTCTGGTCATGGAACTTTGAAAAGAATGGGATTTTTTTTGTTCGCTTGGTTTTTTGCCATTAAGAAGCGGCGAGAAGAGTGGCTGGAAGAGCAGGCTGGTTCATCAAATAATACTGAAAATGAAAAACCCAGGTCTACACTTTGGCATGTTGTGGTGCCAGCGAAAATTAAAGTTTTCCTTTGGAGGTTAGCAAAGAACACGCTCCCAACTGAGGACGTCCGAAAGCAGAGAAAAATGTCGCACCATGACGAGTGCTTTGTATGTGGAGCGCATGATTCTTGGAGACACAGCCTACTAGAATGCACTATGGCCGCGTCTGGGCATTGGTAGACTATGACCTATTGTAACATATGATCGCCATGACGGAACCGTTAGTGAGAAGCTGGTTTTTCTCCATGATTTTAAATCTGATGAGTTAGCGAGAATTCGGATGTCTTTCACTCTACGGGCACTTTGGTATGCACGAAGGAAACTTATACACAAGGGGATTAATCATAGTCTGTATGCTACACCTATGTCACAAAGTTCATCTTTGAGTTAGACCAGCTCAACGTGCCCCCCGAGCCACATGTGATATCATGCGCTCCACCAGCTCAAGTTAGGGGGCGATGAATTCCACGAGCGGGAGGACATGTTAAGATAAATGTGGACGCGGGTGTTTCATTTGATCACAATGTGGGCACTGCTGCTGCCATATGTTGTGATCGAGATGGCTCCTGGTTGGGTTCTTCTTTACTAGTCATCCAGGGTCTGGTAGATCCATCCACATTGGAGTCCCTTGCTTGCAGGTAAGTGCTTTCATTGGCACACGACCTAGGGATGCAACATATTCAGGTAGCTTCGGACTGCAAACGGGTCGTCAATCACATTCACCAAGCCGTTGGAGGAAATTATGGCGGCATTATGAAAGAGATTTAGAAACTGTTGGAGTATTTACGTCATGTAATTTCTCTTTTGAACCTTGAGTTTCCAATTTTGAAACTCAAAATATAGCTAGATTTGATGTTTCTCTCCCTCAATGGAGACATCTATGCTTGGGCACACCTCATGATCCAATCGTTACTCCTGTACACATTGTTAAGGTCAATAAAGCCAAGCTATCTTTGTTCAAAAAAAGGGTGAGAACTGAAGATTGAAACCTATTGCCCGAGGATGTGCCCCCTGCAAAGCATGTTGTCAAACACTGCTTCCTTTGAAAACACATTCTTTCTAGCAAAAGACGTTTTCTTTTTTGCGGGCCATCAATTGGCACGTCTGTAAAAAGGCCTATTGCTCGTTTTTGTTCCAAGCCCGTATAAAGAAGTTTCAAATAAGACAGAATTACGTCTTACCGGGTCACCGCCCTATTGAATGTTTTCCATTGGGGATAACCAGTCTTGCATTATACCCCTTCATTCGGAGTAATACGCAAGTCTTTTGTGTGTTCTCAAAAGAACATACAAAACAAATTATTATTCATTTACCTTCGTACTCTAGCTGAGGAAACGACGAAACACAGGTAATACCTGGTTTCCCTACATGATTAAAGCCATAGCACTAGTCTCTGAACATAATGCCGGGGTACTCCCCTTTTCAAAAGAAACAAAACAAAAAAGTCTCTGAACATAGTCCAGCGCAAGCCTCTGAACACTAAATCTACTGCACGCAGGCACTCGTTTCCTAAGCAGCAGGCCAATGGAATGGAACTGATTTTATTTCGAAGCTTCAACGGAACTGATTTTGTCAAATGTTGCCTTGCCATAACAACCACATTTCACGGTGATACGAACCAGAACTGTTAATTTTTCCCGGAAATATATACAGGGAGGGGATTGCTAAAGGGAGAAATCTAGAGACCTCGAAGGCACAAATTATGTACAATTCATAAGTACAAATCGAGCTCCCCAAACCCATGGACACAGAAGAAATCAAGAATGAACACTCGACGAGTTAGGAGCCGAAGGCCTGTCCCGGCTCACCATTGTGCACTGAGCTCTTCTAGTTGGGGGCACATGACCACGAGGCTCCCAAGAAGTCGACCAAGACACCATTACTACCGGCGCTTCTCCTCATCATCCCCAACGAATTTGCGTTGGATCATCTGCTGGAAATCAGCGCGCCATGGAAACATTTCTCAGTGCCCTGCTCCCCCGTAGCTTTTGGCCAGAGAAATGCGAATGCCGGCCGGCCAGCACGACGGAATTCTGACTTGTCGCCGGCGCGCCGTCCGTGCCTCAGCGACAGGGACAGACCGTACGGAAAAGCAGCGAAGCATCGGCGGGCGGGCGGACGGTTTGGCCATCTCACACGTCGCTTTCGCAGCCGTCGCCGTCGGCGCTGCGGCCGGCCCTCGGAGGCGGGTTCACGGAGAAGGACAAGCGGCCGAACCCCCACTGCCCCACCTGGTACATCTCCAGCCACACCCTTTCCTCCTCGCTCGCAGCCGCGCCCTGATACGCCGCCGTCGCCACGTCGTCCTCGCCTTTTGACGCGGCCTCGCCGGGACCAGGCTCCCGGTGGCCGCCCCCGCCCGCACACTTGGCGCCAGCGGCGCTAGGGCCAGGGCGGCCGCCCGCGAGGTCCATGTCGCGCACGCGCTTCTTGTGCTGCAGCTTCCCATGCCGCCGGCGCAGCCGCTGCACGCAGCGGCGGCCTACGGCGAGCGGGGCCTTGACGAGCGCCAGCCCCAGCAGGCTCACCACCGCGCACGGGCAGCAGCCCAGCGCGATGCAGTCCGCCAGCGACACCGCCACGCACGACCGGCACGACTGCGCCGTGCAGTCCGCGTGGTCGACCACCGCCGGCGCCGCGGCCGGCCGAGCGCCTTGGTCGCCGTCGTGGTTGAACCGTCCGTGGCGCCGCGACATCGAGCCAGCACAGCGCCCCCGGCCGCTCCGACCGGTCAACGCCTCATGCCGCCTGTCCATTGTGAGAGGTGAGCAAGGCGACGGGAGCCGAGGAAAGAAATGGCCGACATGGTCATGGCATCACGACGAAAGAGTAATACTTGTGGCAATTGAAACGGGGCGTTTTTGCGCGAGAGCGGTGTTTGGGACGAAATAAAAAGGCGATTGAGCTGCACAGTGGCGAGCAAACTGGCAATGTAGACAGGCACATGCTGTAAATTAAGCCTCTGGACATGGACACATGCCAGTAAATGCGTCCGCCCGAAATAGAAAGCGGAAGTTTGGCATACCCGTTAATATTCAACATGATACGCGGCTCAGTCTCGCAGTGCGTGTACTATGTTCAAAAAAACAAATGGCGTTAATAAATCCCCTAAACCCCATGATCAAGCCAAGCAGCAACAGAAAACTGCCTGGCGAGTTTCAAAAATGAAGAGAATCCCCACGCTCCCTGTGGTGGCGTGACGTGGCTTTCGCTTTTGCGCGGGGGGAGCTGCGTTGGGTGCGTGGAGTGGGGCTTTGCAATCCGGTCTGGCTACTGTGCAGACACGTCGGACGGGTACAGCCGGAAACTGTAGCAGGCATCAGCGGCGTACGCGCCATGGATCTCTTGCCCGATTCCTGCCCGCCTGCCTGCAGCTTCGCGTGTGGGGGGCCCGGCCCGCAGTAACTGCCGGCCTTTGGCTACGTTCGTTCACTTGCTTGGCGCAGATACGAGTACGAGCCATTCAAAGGCACGGGGTCCGGATAGGTTGCCTTGTTTGTGACAAGTACACCAGATGATGATAAAGACGGGTCCGACTCCAAATAATGCCCTAGCCTTCTTTCACGCTTTGTTTCCTCGCCTCTAGACCACCCCTCCTCTGTTACATTATTGGACGACGAGGCTGAGCTGGAGGTGGTACACCGTACTACGTGCCTGAGTGGCTTGGATGGAACATGTCGGACCAGGAGGAATCTGAATATCAATATCTGATACTATGTTGTGATTTGTCTCTACATGCATGATTGATTGAGCACCCTAAACATCATTAACCAAGCAGCAGTAACAGCAACCTCTAAAGTACACCTAAAGCATTACTACAAGACGATATTATGATAAGTACGTGTTACAGTAGTACTATGTAGCCAAACTGATGAGGGTCGCCATCAATCCCACTGTGCTGCGCATCAGGCGACAATTAAATACGGTGCAGTGCAAAACCCTGCTGTGTCCTTGTCCCCGAATTATTACATTCAGGTAGTAGATGATTATTGGCACGACCAAGTTTGCACGCTTCATCCATGTTTAATGTACATTCCATCAGTGGTTAAGCAAAGCAACCTGAATTGTTTTAATGCCAATGATTTAGTTTTAGTACACTACTAGTAGCACAAACTGGCATAGCTTTGGTCCACGGGCCCCTGTCTGAATTTTTAATTTCTAAACTAGTTTGAAGCCGTCAGTAGCTTTCTGAGTTGAAAGAAAGAAACCATCTCCATCATCAAACCCTCCAATCCTGTGTATACTAGGACATACATGAACGGGGACAGGTCTCCTAGTTTATTACTCCACCATTTAGTGTTTATTAGGGCATAATCTACCAAAAAGGCGGCATGATTAGGAAGGAAGCGGCAAAAGCTACGCCGTCCGAAAATTTCATAGCTTTGTTGCCATCCGAAAGTCGTGTGATCTCAGCAATGGACTGGATATTTGGCACCTGCTCCTGGCAAGCTCCTACAGTTCAGGGTATCCTATTTTTATGGGTGTGGTTTGTCTGAAAGCAATGCGCACACACATCTATACTACTACTGTTTGTATATATTTCCTTTGAGAAAAGGCATAGTTATAAAAGTATCATGTCAAGAATTCTTAATGGTCTGGGGGTGTATATACGCGCTGGCCTATTGCCATCAGACTAGCCACAATAGGTAGTAACATAGAGTAGTAACATGCCCATGTTACTACTCTATGTTACTACCTCTATAGTGGGGAGTAACATATGTGTGATAACATGCAACACTTCATTTATTAGGCTATAGACTCATTTTGCCTTGATATGTATGATGTTACTCATACTAGTAGTAACTAGCTATATTACCACATGCCTTTTTTCTTTATTGATTGTTTACCACATCATCTATTTTATATAGATATATGTGATGTTACTACCTATGTTATTCCCACTATAGGTAGTCTCATGAAAGAAACGGAAAGATTCTGCTAGGCGTTGGCGGCATAGGAAATAGGCGAGTCTACGCAAGCATGCATGAGCACTCCAAGACAAACATCAACCATTCCCTAATCCCTAGACAAGACATGAACTCGGCCATTCCCTAGAGATGAAGATCGAGAGAGGACGACGAGAAAAGAAGAGTTTTAACGCTCAGACCGTCGGTCGATCACCGCATAGCTCCTGTCAGCGCTACCGAGCCGAGGTTTCCCGACTCCTCTCCTCTGCGTGCATGGGTGCGTGCAGCAGCCCTGCCATCGTTTCAGAGCAGTGGCTAGATCTCCTAGGACATCACACTTGCCGAGGCACATCGCCCATATGTTTTTCTTTTTGGGTTTTCTTTTCCCTGCGCGGCTGCATGAAATAATAAGGTCTTTTTTGGTTTAGAGGAATTTCATAAAAAAATTAGAGGATAGAATTTTTATAGGATTTTTTTAGAGCTCTTTGGTTTATAGGAATGAATTCCTATTCCTACATAGGATTGGTTCCTATCCTCCACATTTCATAGGAAAATAAAAAAGAGTCTAGACTCAATGAAAAAAATTCCTTTGGTGTCAATCAAATGACATCTTGTTTTCTATTCCTACTCATAGGATTTAAGATACACGACATCTCATTTTTTATAAAATTTCTATTCCTATGATAATCCTATCCTATGAACCAAAAAAGGCCTAATACTAGTAATGTGCTTGGCCTAGCTACTCGACAACCTCTACTCCTACTTCAGTTGGTACTGCTGTACTCCTACTGGGCATTTAAGAGCTGCATGTGCATGTGCGTCTCTCGCTTTGTTGCATGTGAAAATAGCGGCAAGTTACATTGCCCTTTGGAGTTTTTGGCAGCCATGGTGCTGGGAATCTTAGTCAAATGTGTCATGTCTCATGCTAGTATCTGGCTGGTGTTTTCACGGCTGTGAATTTACCACCATGCGATTGCCAAGTGATTGATATTTGAGCTACACGTACTATCCTACACGGCTGTGAATTTACTCCTATGTAGTATTAACAAGAAGGAAATGGAGTATCAGCAAGAACTAGCAAGCAAGCGCATCTGGTGTTCTGGCGACGGCGATCGGCGGCGACTAGAAGCACCAAGTTCACGGCTAACAAGAACAGAACAGTTTGAGCTTCATCAGATCAGGTAGGAGCAGCAGTCTTACTTGCGGTGAAGGGGAGGTGCGCCGTCGATCGTCTGTGCCGGCGTCGCTCGGATCAAAGACCGCAGGCCGAGGCCCTGGATGGGTCGACGACCAGCGGATACATGACGATGGCACGGTTCAGAGCGACGGTGGGCGAGGAGGAGCTTCTCCGACGGGCTCGAGCTCGAGTTTGAGGCGGCGTGGGTGATTTGAGCCGAGGTAGGGAAGGGAAACGGGAGTTATTAGGAGAGCTCCCTTGCCCGTGGTTCTGTTTCTCGGGGCTTTATATACAGCCAACTACAGTACTAGGGAGGCTACCTACTGCTGCCAAGCTGCTGCGTCGGAAACGTTTGGGAAGAAATGCTGAATCGTTTTTGAAACTAGATGATACCTCGCACGTTGTTGCGGGAATATTTGCAATACATTTCGATGATATGCGATTTTTATAGAACGTGAATAGTGATACTACGAAAACTAAAATTGCAAATCCATATGCTTTATCGTGTTTGATTAATGTATTGTAAAATATCTAATATATGTTTGCATGTTGAGGCGGACATTTTTATGTGCATGAATACATATTGTGATGGGCCTTTTGCCATGCATGTTGCTTGATGATGTGGCATACTTACGTGTTGAGAGAAATATGTTAGTGGAGGCTAGTTATTTAGATATAAAAGATAAGAACAAAAGGACAAACGCTGAACAAGTGTCCTGCATGCATGCACAGGACACCCCCGTGCAAAGGTGGATTATTATCTCAGTCTGGGCTTAACTGAAAAAATCGGTGCCAGATTTTGTTAAGCTTTCCCGATGCCAATTCACCAACTACTCGTGGCCACTGGCCAGGCACTGGGCTGAGAGAATCTGTGGTGCTGGAGGGTGCCAGTGATAGTACGTGGTAGTACTAATTCATTACTACCGAAGTGAGGACACGGAGAATCTTATTTGACCTCTCCTCGGGACGGACAGGGGCTTGGCTTCTTACCGGGAGCTCCTCTTTCTTCACCTTATTTTTACGCAGAATGAGCCACGTATCACGCGCGCTGTATCGTGTACGACAAACGAGTCAATGTACTAACGGCAGCCGGAGGAACTTCCAAACTTGGCAGTTCCTTACGTTTTGCATGGTCAAATGGTCTTCCGATCTGGCATGATAGGATTCAATGGTTTTGTTTTGTTGGGGAAGATGACATGATGCCACGACACGCTGGTTTGTCTTTCTAAGTAGGTTATTAAGGAGTTGTTTGGTTTCCGGCCACAGTTGGTCAAGGCAAAATTTGGCAGCCACACTTTAGTTGATATGTGTTTGGTTTTTGCAACATTTTGGCTTGCCATACTTTGCCCTATGGCCCACTTGTTAAAGAGATAAAGGGTCTGTTTGGTTGGATACTAGTGTGACCAAGCCAAAGTGTGGCTAGCCACACAAGTATGGCAAGCCACACAAGTGTGGCTGTGAAATTGGACGCCAAATTTTGGCAAAAGTTGGCCAAAAAATTGTCTCTATGACAAATGGGTCATATGGGTAATAAAGTGTGGCAAAAACCAAACACATGCCAACTAAACTGTGGCTGCCAAATTTTGGCTTGTCAAACTGTGGCTGGGAACCAAACAGCCCCAAAAAAATTTCCAACTTTTGCCAAAGTTTGTCATTCAATTTCTCAGCCACACTTTGGCTTGGCCACACTAGTCTCCAATCATACAGACTCGTGTTGAGCTACTTTTTGATAAAGATAAAAAATAACTTTCTTTTTCTTGAGAAACTAATCAAAAAACATTTTATATGTAGCATCAAGCATCTACTCCCTCCGTTTGACAAAGCTTGTTCCAAGCCACAAGCTTGGCACAAGCTTTTTCAGATGGAGGGAGTACTAGACATGATGACCGAAACTTGGTTTCTGCATAGTTAAGATGCGCACAATCAAAATTATTAGTTTGATATAGTAAAAAAAAATGACATATTAGCAACAAAGTCATATGGGACTGAAACAATGCCTATGTGGAATGAGGTGGTCGACCGATCTGAAGATTGTGTTGTCAGTTGGGTAAAAAACACTTTGACCACCCGATCAAACCGCATGCACACCACCTTGAACAATGGTGGATACTTCGTTCGATGCAGCGTAGACCATATACGATGTCAGTGTGTATAGCGATAAATAACCTGCATGAGAGAGGAGATTTTGGCATTAAAAACAAAATGATTACTACTTTGCCAAAAGCGAGCATAGTAAGACATGTGATCTCACCGTTATTAGCGTACTAAACCTTATTGATATTTAGTCTAAGCGGTGACACCACATATTGGCAACACTTGTTGGGGGATACAAATTGAATGCTATTTGTATGACTCACCATGTAGAATGTGCAGACTTGTATTGAAAGAAGAGGTGTTGATTGTCTCGTTGTGAGTACAAAAACTACACCTCTTGCTTCCTTGCCCGTTGCGATGAGTGACGTTGTCTTTAGTTAGCACAACTCCCTACGAAGATACCACGTGAAAAATCTTAACTTTTAGTGATATCTTTGATTTCCTTTTTTATTGTTGTCCGCTAGAACTCTGCATACGAAAGTGCATGATACATACAATCGACTATAAATGACAAATTTTTATTTGGATTCCAGCGAAGCACATCACATCCTTGTGTGAGACTAATCAAATCCACGGGAAAGAAGATGTTGCCATGACAAAAGACATGAGCAATCAATCCCACCTAGAAGATACATTTGGTGTAGAAGAGTTGAGCACTTGCGCAAGAATATCATTCTTATTGCGACAATGTGGTACATCGGTCGATACTGTACTTGAATAGTGGTATTTCCTGTCCACTTGTTCTCCTAGAAAGGTATTGACGGTGTCATACACTGGGTGTGGCTCGTCGAGGAGAGCCCGGCAAGAGGCCTGCCAAGGGGCCCATGAGGCCTGGTGACCATCTTGCCTCTCAAGCAAAGTCGGGGGCGACCTAGATCGCATCTCTCCTCCTGTTAAATCCTAGCCTCCACCGTCTATATATGGGGAGGCTAGAGGGCTCTCATCCCCGTCTTTTCTCACATAGAAAAACCCTTGGTAGCAATCTCATACATCATCGTAACCCCTCGCACGAGGTATACCTCTCATCATGTATAACAAAAGTAAGCAACATGTAGGGTATTACTCTCCAGAGGACCGAACCTAGGTAAAAACCCCGTGCGGCCTCTGGTCCGAGATTTCCAACTGTGCTTGGACCCATACCGAGGGATCTGGCAGTTTTCTGCACCGTCGGGTATCTCAGGGCTGTCCTTTGTCGCGAATGATCTAAAACGAAAAAGATGTTCCTATGACGCCATCAGACCTGCCATTCTTTTTAATCTCTAGGCTTCCATTATGCTCGAGACACATATTTTTGACCTAGATACTTATTGCGTAAGAGGGTTTGCCAAACGTGATCCTCGGCAAGTAACTTGAACAACCATTCACTAATTAGGCATCATTCTTGACCTGGAAGTCCAGAATACCTAAACCTATCTGGTCTTTCACGAGAAAGCATGCTTCTTTGGTTAGCCCATTTTATTTTATTTTCACCATCTCTTTGCTGAAAGAATCCGGATCTAAAATAAATTGGCCTTTGCATGACCCCTTTTGGAAGTTGGAAAAATGAGAGCATGTAGAGAATCATGTTTGTGAGAACAAAATTGATCAAAACCAGTGTAGGATCGAAAGTATGTCTAGAGAGGGGTGATTAGACTACTTGACCAAATAAAAATCTTTCCTTTTCCCAATTTTGAGTTGTGGGTAGATTTTAGCAATTATGACAAGTCAAGCACTCAAACTACACATGCAATTCTAAGAGTATAGTAGCGGAAAGTAAAACATTTCATAAGAAGGTAAAGGGAAGAGTTTGAAGAAGGCAAATGTAATGGAGACACGGAGATTTTTGGCGTGGTTCCGATAGGTGGTGCAATCGTACGTCCATGTTGATGGAGACTTCAACCCACGAACGGCAACGGCTGCGTGAGTCCACGGAGGGCTCCACCCACGAAGGGTCCATGAAGAAGCAACCTTGTCTATCCCACCATGGCCATCGCCCACGAAGGACTTGCCTTACTCGGGTAGATCTTCACGAAGTAGGTGATGTCCTTGCCCTTACAAACTTCTTGGTTCAACTCCACATCACGACGGGGGATCCCAAGCGACACCTAACCAATCTAGGAGACACCACTCTCCAAAAGGTAATAGACGATGTGTTGATGATGAACTCCTTGCTCTTGTGCTTTAAATGATAGTCTCCCCAACACTCAACTCTCTCTCTCTCTCTCTCTCTCTCTCTCTCTCGTAGGTTTGGCTATGGTGGAAAAAGGATTTGAGTGGAAAGCAACTTGACGAAGGCTAGAAATCAAGGTTCAAATGGTAGGACTGGAATCTCTTGATCTCAACACATGACTAGGTGGTTCTCTCTCTCAGAAAATGAATGGTGGAAGTGTAGCCACGTTCCGATTGCTCTCCTCATTGAGAAGAAGGGGGTGGAGGGGGATGTATAGCCTCCACACAAAATCTAACCATTACACACTTTTGACCCATCTCGATGGCACTGAATAGAAAACTCAGTGGCACCGATCTATACAAAAGTATGAATGTTAGGAATCTCGAGGGGACCGACGGGAACAATTCGGTGGGACCGATGTGCTAGGGCTTAGGGCAAACTTCATCTCGGTGGCACTGATTGCAACATCTCAGTGAGAACGAAGTGAATGCAATGAGCAATAGAGAATTAGTCAAGCCAAATCGGTGGGACCAATTGCAACATCTCGGTGAGTCCGAAGTGAATGCAACAAGTCACAGAGCGTTGACAAGGCCATCTCGATGAGACCGAGATACATATCAGTGTGACCGAATCGTTAGGGTTTTGGCAGTGGCTATGTCAAGATGAACTCGGTGGCTCCGGATGGGAAATACCGGTGGGGCCGAGTTTGGGAATTAGGGTTTGCACATATTTGGATAGAGAAAGTGGCCGAGGGTTTTGGAGCAATATCACTAAGAACTTTGAGCAAGTAGACCATGAAGCAACACCTCATCCCCTTTTAAAAGTATTGGCTTTCCTATGCACTCAATGTGATCCTGGATCACTCAAACAAAAATGTAGAGTCTTGAGATTTTGCCAATATTTGTCCTTATCATTTTGAGGGGTCCACATCTCTATGCCATGCCATGCCAATGACCGAACATCCTGAAATATTTATCTTGAATGGATATTAGTTCAATGAGATATATGTTTTTATGAATTACCAAAACCACCCAGGGATTAGTTGCACTTTCAATCTTTGGTAATTGATGACAACATATAGATCAAAGCTTCGACAGATGATTAAATGAATGAAATAAATCGTCGCTTTGAGAAGTATGCGATAAGCAAGAGCTCCCCCTAAATTTGTGCATTATTAAAATTTTACGTTTGAATGCAAATGCACATTCAATTAGGATCATAGGTCACTCTTCCATGTCACATACATCTTGGTGGAGTGCACGAAATGATATGAGTGAATAACATGCATGCATCACCAAAGACATAAGTGAATGATCATATATACATAGTGATAGGAATAAGCATTAAGCACACATGAAGCGTAGTATGATCAATCGCACACCAAAAGTGTGGTATCTCACAAGCATAATGATCAAGTAGCACAAATCAAACGGACATAGTAGCCAGAACTAGAGAAAACCCAAAGAGCAAAAGCAAGACACTCTCTCTTGAAGCCTAATGATCTATACACTTTCTCCCCCTTTGGCAACAATTAACAAAAAGCTTGAAAGGTATATAGCAAAAGCTCAAACTATTTATACATTTTTAATCAAGTTTAGATCCCAATGGACATGCAACGTCTTATAATTTTAAAATTCTAGTAATTATACATTTGAATAGAACAGTTTTATTATTTTGTAGTTTTTGTATATTTGCAGCAAATCACACTCAAATATATATTAAATCCATTTCCATTGTGATTTTAAGCTATTTTATGTCCATAAATTGTTTGGCCTATATAATGAGTGCTTGCATACTCAACTTATGAATTAATATTGGTGCTAAATTTTAAAGTAGGCCAGTTTCTTTCCCTATTTGGAAATTTGTGATTACCTTGTTCCCTCGATGATAGATTCATTGCAAGAGAATTCCTACCAAGAAGTCCATGGGTGAAATAACATGACCATCATGAGGTCATTAAATTTAATAGTACGGTATTCATTATAGCAATGTCATCTTAGAAGATTCCCATTTTTTGACTATGTGCTGCAAGGCAAGAGCCGCACAAAAAGAGTGTACAATACATACAGAGAGAAGAAGCGAGGGGTGTGATACTTACAGAAACCTAACTATTGAAGAGAAGAGATCCAAGATAGAAGGCTATCCCTATATTTACATTTGATTCTATGAGCTAACAGAGACAGATCATGTACAAAGTTTCTTCTCCAAGCCCCAAAACTTGGCCTCTCATTTTTGAAGATTTTGTCGTTCCTCTGAGTCCAGATGTTCCAAGTGGCAGTAAAAATCACCTCAATAAAGAAGGGTCTATCAAAATCCTTCCTTGCTACTGCCGCCATCAAATAGGTTGATTGATTTGGTTGTGATGCCCAAGTAATCCCAAGATAATTCCAACTGGCCGAAGTTAAAAACAAACATATGTTCTCGATCCTCATGTGTGAGAGTCTAGCAAAGAACAAAAGTATCATCTTGCATAGTCCAATGTCGGCTTTGCATCATATATCTTGTGTTAAGCCTATCCACCAGTAGTAGCCAACCAAAGACTTTGATCTTGAGCGTGCAGGAACACTTCCATATACACTTAACAATTGGATTGGATCCACAGTAATGTAGCTATGAGCAACGTTATAATATACTACCTTGGATCAAAATTCACCAGTTTTGGTTGGCCAGTGGAAAATGTCCTTGCCCTTGGCACTGTTGATAGATCTCGATGACAGAATGGACTCCAACTGAATCAACTCATGATGGGCTTCAGTGGAGAGGGGGGGTGCAGGTTACTAACCATGGATGGTAGATCATCGAGGCTTTGACTGTAAGCATGTCATCCAACACGAAAGGGTACAATCGGGGGAAACGATCTTTCATGGGAGTATTTCTTCCCTGGAGTTGCCAATGATCAAGCCAGAAAAGCACAGCTTCACCAGAATGAACCTTAGGGACAGAAAGGTGACAAAATTTGTCATATAATTTAAACACATCGCGCCACCAGAAAGAGGCGCAGGCCTCAGTGGCTTGGGGTGCCGAAGAACCATAGTATGTATCCCAAATGAGTTCAACCCAGGGCGCCTCCATTTTGTTGAAAAACTTAAACAAATGTTTCAGCAGCATTGGTTGGCCATTTGTAAAAATATAAATTAATAAAGGAAAAGTGAGAAACAAACAAACACGTCGATGATAAAATTCAATAACAATAGAGCGATACTTTGTAAGAAGAATGTTATCCTTCGAATATTTGTAGAGGTCAATTATTTTTCTGCAGACCATGCCTATTTTTTATGAATGCAAATGATTTATGGGATATAAAATAACTTTTGCCCAATTTTAGTGGGTCATATATTGCTTGTACAATCGATGGTAACCTATACTACTTGTCTAGTCTATGGTAATACTTGAACTCAAAATACATGTGTGTCTCGTAAACCCAAAAGGAGGTGGTACATCCATTCGGCATACTTTTCTTATGATAAACCTCATAGAAGGAGCAGCTGGCCTGAAATTGCCGTCCCAAATATGAAATGATACTAAGGCCCATGAAGCACATGTAGTTACTTCCGCAATTAAATTTGAGGCCTAACTATTCTCCATGTTAGTGCGGACTAAATCATTTGAACTGCAATGACATCTAAAATGGAGTAGTTATTTTCAACTATTATTTTCGCACTGCTACCATCGATGAACCTACAAACAAACACAATTTGAATGCTTAACCCAAGGCATATTTCAAATGAATGACCTACCCAGTAAGCTCCTCAGTGAATAGAAGGGAATAGAAATTTACATCAAATTTTACCGGCATAGCACCAATTCAGGCATATATCAAGATAAGTAATAACCTATGAGATCAAATATAAATTCAAAAATTATGCTTATATATACGCATCTGTATTCTTACATCTATTGTTTCATTATCCATTCACTGGAAGATACCAAGTTATACAATTTGGAACGAATGACAGGCCCCACCTTAAATCATTTTCTTCCTATAAATCCTTTAGTCAAACAATCAACCAAATCATGTATCATGGAGAGAAAGAGAAAGATCTGATAGACAATTCTACCATCTTTTAGAAAATAACAGCCAAACACACGATAAATATAGAAATGTTGTAAATCGCCATGATGCCTATACGAAATATGATGTTCACGAACTTCATCTATTTTAAACTGTAGTCACATTGGTACATATATAATGTGGAGGAACAATTAACTGCAGTTAGTGTCAACCATATCAATGGATACATACATGTCATCACCACACTAAATGGTGTTGACGTTGCTATTGGTTCTTTGCTAAGATATGATTTGTGCTAGCAGGAGAGTTTTTTGTGAGTGTTTCACATGTCAAACTTCTGATATTTGGGAAGTTAAGTGCAAAAATGAGTTTTTGTGCCTTCTTGCATTTTACATGTTAGACTAAATGAGTTTCCTTATTAGATCATGCTGAGATCAAGTAAAAGAAAACTATGAAATACAATACATCAAACTCATTACTATCTTGATGCACTGATGTTCATGATGTAAACTATATCCATCATGAGCTAGTGGTATTAATACTAATTGACTGATAATAATACGAAGTAATATACCACAACAATAAATTAATATGTTTATGCTTAATAAAATGGATGTGTGCATCATAAGTTGCAGAGGCTTGGGATAGCCCCTCTTTGAAATAATTAAATAAATTCATATGTTTGAGTAACATTTCCCCAATATAACCAATCATGCAAACATCGAATTAGTAGGTACGCAAAGAAAACCTGATGAATAAAAACCGATGATTCATATAAAATTATAGAACATATTTACATGCTGGCCTACAAACATCGTGTTGAGACCTTAATCTTGCACGTAACCATAAATAACTTTTACGCCAATTCATGAATTCTATGTAGCAGATGATGAGATAAATTCTATGGAATAATTAGTAGCTTAACAGTAAGAGCGTACAAAAGGAGCTAGTCCAACATGTACCTATTCCATTAGAAGTAACAACGTTGTCCAAAGTTGACCACATCTTGTCGTGATACATAGATCAGATGTGTAAGCATGCATGTATATTAAACTGCACATATATTCAAACATACACGCAGTCAGAGATCCGTAAACTGCCTCTTTTGTAGGATGAAATAGCACGTTGCTGTTTACTTACTATGTTATAATATTCCTTCCCAGTGCACACACACTTGCACACTGTTTTTTGACATCATCGTGATTAGAAGCGGAATAGACAATCGTTCGGAGATGTAAAGATTAGACTGAAAAAAAAAAGATTCACATGTATGTTACTCGTACCTACAAATAATCAGAACTAACAGAGACAAATGTATGCTTCCTAATCCGTAGACTAAATAGGACAATCTGCAGACCATGAGAAAAAAAATTACAATGCTAATAAATAATCATAAAATCATGTCGACCATCATGTTGAACTGTTAATCATATTTATGAAAAAAGGTTCCAAATGCAGTGTGCCCAAAGTTTATAGCAATACACGATGAACAATTACTGCGTAATCAGTTATCCACAAACAACATCACAATCATAAGATGAAAATATTAAACGTCGGCTCTTGCAGGTGAGCTCAGCAAATAACACTCTTATTCCAACTTCTATCAATTGGTTAATGCGCTAAATTTGCAGCATGCTCTTGCTGGAAGCTAAATTTTAAAAAGATTTTTGGAATGACAAAATACACGAAAATAAGTGAATAGTTTTGAACTTAAAGGGTTTGTTCTCATAGAATGGTAGTATGAGATAAACTTGCTAATTTCTCAGTGTATTCCACATCAAGCTAACAAATCATGTGTTAAACTTGTATCATGGTATGCTCGCAAGAATACCTTTCAGCCAGAATGCAAGAAAGTACCCTTTTTTCCTTCTGAATATCCGTGATGACGATTAAAATGGTTCATTTATCTTAGAATTTTGTATCTTTTTGAAAGTGCTACTGGAAACAAACTTTTAGCTCAACTCAACAGTTTTGCTATCGCCTTTACTTTGTGTATATAACACATAAACACCATCAATTCGTTATAATATTTAGCAGATCTCTTGGAAGGAGGTTGGAGAATGAAATTGCAACATATGGTAGTAAGTTTTCTATCATGATTGTACCAATGATCAAATATTTATTTGGATAACAGAAAACATTGTCCCCACTTGCACCATGTCTCAATTTAGTTTTAACTAATTGCCAAATTAAATTAGCACACTCGAATTCACCTATCCAACAGAAGATCTTTTTTTCTTCTCAAAATTGAATAGAATGGACATCGAATTATATGCCAAGCAACCTGGACACCTGAAACTATAGTGCGGAGAGAAAATTAGAATCTCCAAAAAGGAAAGCTAAGATAGGATGGCCACTGAGGGATTCAGGTGTCCATAATAGTGTTTGCACTCATAGAACGTGCATTCAATTATGAGGTAGCCCTAGAAGTAAATACTAATGGTATTCATCCCTCTATTTAAGTGAAATTAATGGGTGATGCTATACTATGTATAATATCAGTATATTTGGTTCAAAATACTCCCTTCTATGATCATTTTTTTAGCCTTGTACATTTACTGTTTGTGTAGGATCAAAAGCATGTCTAGAGGGGGGGGGGGTGATTAGACTACTTGACCAAATAAAAACTTAACCTTTTCCCAATTTTAGTTCTTGGCAGATTTTAGCTATTTTAGGACAAGTCAAGCAATCATCACACAATTCAAGCAAGCATGCAAAGAGTATATTGGTAGCGGAAAGTAAAGCATGTAACTTGCAAGAATGTAAAGGGAAGGGTTTGGAGAGTTCAAATGCAATTGGAGACATGGATGTTTTTCCCGTGGTTCGGATAGGTGGTGCTATCCTACATCCACATTGATGGAGACTTCAACCCACGAAGGGTAACGGTTGCGCGAGTCCACGGAGGGCTCCACCCATGAAGGGTCCACGAAGTAGCAACCTTGTCTATCCCACCATGGCCGTCGCCCACGAAGGACTTGCCTCACTAGCGGTAGATCTTCACGAAGTAGGCGATCTCCTTGCCCTTACAAACTCCTTGGTTCAACTCCACAATCTTGTCGGAGGCTCCCAAGTGACACCTAGCCAATCTAGGAGACACCACTCTCCAAGAAGTAACAAATGGTGTGTTGATGATGAACTCCTTGCTCTTGTGCTTCAAATGATAGTCTCCCCAACACTCAACTCTCTCTCATAGGGTTTGGATCTAGTGGAAAGAAGGTTTGAGTGGAAAGCAACTTGGGAAGGCTAGAGATCAAGATTCATATGGTAGGAATGGAATATCTTGGTCTCAACACATGAGTAGGTGGTTCTCTCTCAGAACATATGAGTTGGAAGTGTAGATGTGTTCTGATGGCTCTCTCCATGAATGAAGAGGAGGTGGAGGGGTATATATAGCCTCCACACAAAATCCAACCGTTACACACAATCTACCAATCTCGGTGGGACCGAATCAATAAAGTCGGTCAGACCGAAAAGGTAAACCTAGTGACCGTTAGAGATTCTCGGTGGGACTGACATGCAACTCGGTAGGACCGATTCTGTTAGGGTTTGGGCATAACGTAATCTCGGTGAGACCGATTACACAAACTCGGTGAGACCGAGTTTGGTAATAAGCTAACCAGAGAGTTGGTCAGGTAAACTCGGTGGGACCGATTTGCTCTTTCGGTGAGACCGAAAAGTTACAAAAGGGAAACAGAGAGTTTACATTGCAATCTCGGTGGGACCGATTCGCTCTTTCGGTGAGACCGAAAAGTTACGAAAGGGAAACAGAGAGTTTGCAACCCCATCTCGGTGAGACCGAGATCCCTATCGGTAGGACCGAATTGCTAGGGTTTGGCAGTGGCTTATGACAAGTGAAACTCGGTGGCGCCGGATAGAAAGAATCGGTATGACCGAGTTTGGCTTAGGGTTTAGGTCATTTGTGGATATGGGAAAGTAGCTGAGGATTTTGGAGCATATCATTAAGCACATGAAGCAAGAGGCTCATTAAGCAACACCTCACCCCTCCTTAATAGTATTGGCTTTTCCTAAAGACTCAATGTGATCTTGGATCACTAAAATATAAAATGAAGAGTCTTGAGCTTTTGAGCTTGAGCCAATCCTTTGTCCTTAGCATTTTGAGGGTTCCACTTTCACATCCATGCCATGCCAATCATTGAGCTTTCCTGAAATAATCATCTTGGAATAGCATTAGCTCAATGAGCTATATGTTGTTATGAATTACCAAAACCACCTAGGGATAGTTGCACTTTCAATCTCCCCCTTTTTGGTAATTGATGACAACATATAGATCAAAGCTTCGACAAAAGATAATAAGCGTGAAATATATCGTCGCTTTGAGAAGTATGTGACAAGTAAGAGCTCCCCCTAAATTTGTGCATATTTAAAATTTACTTTGGACTGCAAATGCACAAAGAGTTAGAGTCATGGGTTACTCTTCCATGTCACATACATCTTGGTGGAGCGCTTAAAATGATAAGAATGAAATACATGCACTCATCACCAAGAATAGTGAATGATCACATAAGATAGATAGGATAATAGCATTAAGCAAACATTAAGTGTAGCTTATGATCAAACACATGATCATCGATGTCTCACAGATAATGACGTAGTATCTCACACAAAAGCAAACGAAGTTCGAAAAACCACCAAATAAAACAAGAGAGAATAAAAGCAACACACTCTCTCGAAGCCTATGATCTATACATTTTCTCCCCCTTTGGCAACAAGTTACCAAAAAGTTCCTAGAAAATGCATAGTGCTAAGTCGACACTCAGGCTTGATCTTCAGGTGGTGGTGGAGTCCGGATCACTCCAAGGACGAAGGCTTCCGTAGATGCTGAAGTAGACGCTGGAGCTGAAGTAGATGCTAGAGTTGGAGCTGATGCTGCGGCTCTCTGGAGCTCGGGGCACTCTGGCAAAGGCATCAGTTGTAGTCTTGCCTCTCCTCTCCTGCATATCATCCTGGAGCTGCTCCACTGCAGACTGAATCTTTGTCACTTTGACATCCAAGTCATAGACCTTTTGCTCCATGATCCTCTCTAAGCTTGCCTGGTTTTGAGTTAGGGTGGCTAGTCCTTGCTCAATCCGTAGGGTGGATGCAATCAAGTAACCAAGCTGCTCTTGTTTGGTTTTCAAGAAATATTCAGATGCCTCCTCTTGAGTAGGCATCTTGGCAGCTTTCTCCTTCCTAGCCTTCTCCTTCTTGGCTTGTGCTTGGGCAGATGATGGCTCATTCTCAGTCATGACCACTTGATTATCTTCAAAGTCCGGACGGATAGGCAGGTGTTTCTTGTCCAACGGGTATATGCCCGTGCCCATCTTGGAGTTGATGAGCTCCTGAATCTGTGGGGCATATCCACAGCTCCTCTTCTGGTCTGCTGTTGTCCTTTTAATGGTCTCTACCATTAGGCTCATCACCTTGAATTTCTGAGGCACGTCAAAGATATGAAGCAAGTTGATCGCGTGGCCTCTGATCATCTTGTGATCTCCAGACTTGGGCAATAAGGTGTGCCTCAGTATCCAATTGATAGTGGGCAGCCCTGATAGAAGATAATGTACTGAGCCAAACTTGAAAGTGTCAAGTGCTTCATTTGGAATCTCCTTGTACATGTTGGACATAGAGTTGTGGTCCATCTTCTTCTTGGCATAAATGTCCAAGTCATCTGCTTGCTCCTCTGGGGCATTTATCAGCTGAGCCCATTCAGCAACTATAGACTGGTACCTCGTACCCTCTGACATCCAAATTATCCTACCATCTGGATAAAAATGGGCTGTGGAGTAGAACTGCATGATGAGTTCCTCGTTCCACTTTGTGAGCTTCTGCCCAACAAAGTCCTCTACTCCACACGCCTTGAAGCTGTCCTGCACTCCAGGGTAGTACTCTTCGTTATCCTTGATGTATTGCCAATCGACCCATCTCATGTCACAGACAATGGGCTTCTTGTCTAGCAGCACTGTCTCATAGAAATCTTGCTGCTCCTTGGTGTGAAACCTGTAGTCAACTGCAGTCCTTCTCCTTGAAGCATACGGGTCTGCTTCTCTCCACTTCCGGAGCCCTAAATCTCTCCTGAGTTTCATATCCTCAGCCACAGGATGAGCATCGTTGTGGTCTGGGATCTTGGGCTTGAGCTTTCTAAGGACATTCTCTTCCTCTTCTTCTGCAGCTTCAGGCACTGGGGCCTTGTTCTTCTCAGTAGCTGGGATGCTTCTTGTATTCCTCTTTGGCTTGGGCTTTGGAGCTGGCTTGGCCTTGGAAGCAGCTGCCCCTGATCTAATGGCATCACCCATCAGCTTGGGTGCCTTTGGTGCTGGTGCAGCTACCTCTTCTTCTTCCTCCTCATCTTCCATGATGGAAGCTTTGCCAAGCACTCTGGCTACAGTTTTCTTCACCCTTTCTTTCCTCTTCTTGCCCTCAGCAACTACTTGCTCTATGGGAGTGGGCTTCTCAGTTGAAGCTCTAGCCTTTGACATAGGCTGCCTGCCTGCTGGCCTTTTGAACTTCAACCCTGGCTTTATACCCTGTGCTGGCTCAACTCTCTTGGAGGTTGCTTCCTCTTCTGCCACATAATCCTCATCTTCTGAGTCTGAGGTTCTCTTCTTTCTCTGTCTTGTGGCAGCTTTAGGCAGATTGCTAGGGGTGCTCCTGCTGCCATCATCTGAGGAACTTGAGGGACTAGTGCCCTCACTCAGCTGCACTTGCTGCTCTGACATGTTCTGGCTATCACTTTGGTATGACATGATGCAAACTATGACTGCTGACCCTGTGAATAGGTTATAGATGAGATAAAGTGGATGAGCATCACAAAATGCAGAGATTTTTGCAAAAGAATAATTCAAAAACTTAGTTTTAGTTTCCCACTGAAAGCATCTCGGATCTACCGATTTCTAAACTCGGTGATACCGAAGCAGTTTTGGAACCTAAACTGGTGAACTCGGTCAGACCGAGTCACAGTTCGGTGGCACCAAGACTGCTAGGGTTTCACAGAGTTCCAAAATCGGTCACACCGATAAGTAATTCTCGGTCAGACCGAGTCTCACTTGTGCAATGGCATAAGCCAAATCGGTGGGACCGAGTTTTTCAACTCGGTGGGTCCGAGATGGTTTCGGCGGAAACCTAACCCTAAAATTTTCGAATTAAACCTAATCTACGAATTCATTGACTGGATAGGAGTTTATCAAACGTGGCAAGAATCATGATGATCACAATGTGCTAGGAATCGGATTGGAGAATAGCACAAAGATCGAGTCCATACCCTAGTTCGGCGGAGACTCGCTACGGCGGCAACGGCGGGGTAGAATTCCCGTTGACGGCGACGGAGACCAGCAACTGGAGGCGGCTGGCGGCGAGGAGATGATCCGGAGACCAAGTTGGCAGAGCAGGCTATCGCGCGCGCTAAGGGGTTCGGAGAAATTTCCAAATTTTTGCCCGTGACTATATATAGCCCGACCCTGTCGGTGTGACCGAGTGGAACAACTCGGTGGCACCGAGATGCATAAATGCGAGCAGTTACTGCAACTCGGTGTGACCGAAAAGTTCAAATCGGTTGCACCGAGATCGAAAACCTAGATCAACTTAATGATCTCGGTAGGACCGAAAGTGGGGAATCGGTCAGACCGAGAATCACAAAGAGGTTTTGGAAGTTTAAGTCTATGACAAATCGGGGACTCCGAGCGCTCCTCACACAGAGTGGTTCGAATCTGACTTGATCAAATTTTGTGATGCAGCATGAATAGAGTTTGAGACGAGAAAAGTATAGATAGCTAGAGGAGGTTCTTAGGCATTCTTGTCCATCCACTTGGCAAAAGGAAATAAAGCCAAACAATCAAAACAACAAGTGGATGTCCTCGAATGAGTAAAATATGCAACCAACATGCTCACACAATAAGATGGCAAATGAAATATGTGACAAAGCATGCACAACCAATTCTAGCATCTATCAAGCAATTTGCGATGACTAGGTCATCTATATATGAGTATATTGACTTAGGAGTCAAGTGAGAACACTTGACCATAGGTCATACTCATCGTTTAAGCTCAAGTGGGGTTACCACTTTTACATAAAGCATTGTTGTGTTCACATCTTTAGAGTTGCTTTAGCTCAAGTCTTAGAGTAAAGCTCCCCCTAGATGTGATATCCCCCCTAAGAGCGATGAACTAACCTTGGGTTTTGTCGATGATGACTTCATGTAGATGTTGAAGATGTGGATGCTCAATGTTGATGTAGATCACTTGGAGCTATCCATTTGAGTGAATTGCACTTTCAATACCTACATGGGTTAGTCCCACAAGGAACAAACAAGGATATCCATAGACATAGAGTGATGCACACACAAGATGATGTCCATGAAAACTTTTAGGTTACCTTGTCCCTTGTCTTACCAACAAGAGGGTTTGTGACTCCTTGAACTAGTGCAAGATGTGGAAGTTGATTGCACTTGTTCTTGCCAAAATGATAAGAGTGAAGTATGTTGGCGGAGTCACCCTCAAGAACTCTCTAGTTCTTCTTCTTTTGGATCCACATCATCTTGATGGGAATCCTTGGAGTTGTAGTCGTACTTGACGAAGTGGAACTTGAAGTAGTCTTGGGAATCCACTTGACTAAGGTCTTAGGAGCTTCTTCAAATGCATCAATTTCCTCTTGAAGCTTGTCCTTGCCTTTTTGCTTGTAGTCTTGTGGTGGAAGATCATCTTGAGCTTGTGTCCCCTTGAAGGAAGTATCATACTTCTCTTGTTGAGGAACAAACTTTGTCTTGGGGTATTGATCTTCTTCCCACTCAACTCCATTGGCATTGAACTTTCGTTCAAAACCAACACCTTGATTCTTCCGGTGCATTCCTTGCTTGCGCACAATTTCCTCGAATTGCTTACTCCCGGCAAGGCTTTTGTACACTCCTTTCTCTATAATTCCCTTCAATAAGATATTTTCTTGCTCAAGTGTAACTTGGCTAAGAGAATCATTAGTGGAATCAAGAGAACTACTAGAAGCAACAATATTGGATTTAGCATGATCATTGTTACTACTAGAGGAAGAATCTTTCTTGTTCTTGTTACTAGACTTGACTTGAGGCATGTGAGTGGATAAGAGTAAACGCTTGGCAATGTAAGAAGAACTTTTCTTGCGGAGATCATCATTGATTGCTTTTAAAAACTCATGCTCTTGCTCAAGATTGAGCTTTTCAAAGCGTAATTTCTCATGAGCTCTTAAAAGTTCTCGATGATCTTCGAAGATAGTTTCATGAGCTAACTTAAGAGTGTTTAGTTCTTTAGTTAGAGCCTCAATCTTCTCCTTATCATTTTCATTCGTTTTATCTTGATTAGCATGATTAATTGACGTTTCATCATAGTATTCATCACTAGAGTTGTCAACAAGCAAATCATCATCACCTAACAAGTCATCTTCATCACTATTAAAATCAACATACTCGGGGTGTGTTACCTTAGGACCTTTGGCCATTAAGCATCTTCCAATTCCTTCATTTGGTGAATCAAATATGTCGTAGGAGTTGGATGACACAAGTGCTAGACCGGCAACACCTTCATCTTGAGTATCTTCGGAGTCGGAGTGATAACTTCTCTCGGAGTGGCTGTCGGAGTCGGAGCCGGATACCCATTCACCAACATGAGCTTGATGTCTTTGTTTTGTGTAGCTCCTTGATGATTTTTCCTTCCTTTCCGAATCCTTGCTTCTCCATGAGTATCTTCGTTCATAACGATCATCTCTACTCCTTCTCTCTCTTGGTGGTGAATCTTTGCTTCTTCTTTTTGGAGAATCTTCTCTTCTCTTGTAGGGAGCCGTACACTCATTGGAATAGTGTCCGGGTCTTCCACAATTGTAGCAGTTTCGCTCTCGACTAGAAGATCTTTTGTCATTGTAGGACCTTGACTTGAAGCTTCTATCTTTGTTTCTACTCTTGTAGAACTTGTTGAAGTTCTTCACCATTAAGCTCAATTCTTCGTTGAAGTTTTGTTTCTCACTTGATGATGTAGGGGCTTCACATGAGGCTTTGTAGGCACCGCTTGATTTGTTGTGAAGTTCCTCTTTATCCTTAAGTGACATCTCATGAGCAACAATTCTTCCAATCACTTCCGTTGGCTTGAGATCTTTGTAATTGGGCATCATTTGGATCAATGTGCACACGGTATCATATTTTCCATCCAAGGCTCTTAGAATCTTCTTGATGATGAATCTATCGGTCATCTCTTCACTTCCTAAGCCGGTAATCTCATTTGTGATGAGAGCAAGCCTAGAGTACATTTCAGTGACACCTTCACCATCCTTCATTTTGAACTTGTCAAGTTGACTTTGAAGCACATCCAACTTGGATTCCTTGACGGAGTCAGTACCTTCATGCATATCAATCAAAGTGTCCCAAATTTCCTTTGCATTCTCAAGACGGCTGATTTTGTTGAATTCTTCGGGGCATAATCCGTTGAAGAGCATATCACAAGCTTGAGCATTGTATGGCAACATCTTCATGTCATCCGCGGTAGCTTCACGGTTTGGTTCTTTCCCATCAAAGAAGTCACCTTGCAAACCAACACACACAATAGCCCAAACGGCGGGGTTATGTGCAAGAATATGCATTTTCATTTTATGCTTCCAACTAGCAAAATTAGTACCATCAAAGTAAGGACCTCTACGGTGATAATTTCCCTCGCTAGACGCCATACTCTCCTAGGTTGTGAAACCAAGGCTATGACCACCAAAAGCTATGAAGATCAAAGCAAATGGAGACCAAAGGTCTGATACCACTTGTAGGATCGAAAGTATGTCTAGAGGGGGGGGGTGATTAGACTACTTGACCAAATAAAAACTTAACCTTTTCCCAATTTTAGTTCTTGGCAGATTTTAGCTATTTTAGGACAAGTCAAGCAATCATCACACAATTCAAGCAAGCATGCAAAGAGTATATTGGTAGCGGAAAGTAAAGCATGCAACTTGCAGGAATGTAAAGGGAAGGGTTTGGAGAGTTCAAACGCAATTGGAGACACGGATGTTTTTCCCGTGGTTCGGATAGGTGGTGCTATCCTACATCCACGTTGATGGAGACTTCAACCCATGAAGGGTAACGGTTGCGCGAGTCCACGGAGGGCTCCACCCATGAAGGGTCCACGAAGTAGCAACCTTGTCTATCCCACCATGGCCGTCGCCCACGAAGGACTTGCCTCACTAGCGGTAGATCTTCACGAAGTAGGTGATCTCCTTGCCCTTACAAACTCCTTGGTTCAACTCCACAATCTTGTCGGAGGCTCCCAAGTGACACCTAGCCAATCTAGGAGACACCACTCTCCAAGAAGTAACAAATGGTGTGTTGATGATGAACTCCTTGCTCTTGTGCTTCAAATGATAGTCTCCCCAACACTCAACTCTCTCTCATAGGGTTTGGATCTAGTGGAAAGAAGGTTTGAGTGGAAAGCAACTTGGGAAGGCTAGAGATCAAGATTCATATGGTAGGAATGGAATATCTTAGTCTCAACACATGAGTAGGTGGTTCTCTCTCAGAACATATGAGTTGGAAGTGTAGATGTGTTCTGATGGCTCTCGCCATGAATGAAGAGGAGGTGGAGGGGTATATATAGCCTCCACACAAAATCCAACCGTTACACACAATCTACCAATCTCGGTGGGACCGAATCAATAAAGTCGGTCAGACCGAAAAGGTAAACCTATTGACCGTTAGAGATTTTCGGTGAGACTGACATGCAACTCGGTAGGACCGATTCTGTTAGGGTTTGGGCATAACTAATCTCGGTGAGACCGATTACACAAACTCGGTGAGACCGAGTTTGGTAATAAGCTAACCAGAGAGTTGGTCAGGTAAACTCGGTGGGACCGATTTGCTCTTTCGGTGAGACCGAAAAGTTACAAAAGGGAAACAGAGAGTTTACATTGCAATCTCGGTGGGACCGATTCGCTCTTTCGGTGAGACCGAAAAGTTACGAAAGGGAAACAGAGAGTTTGCAACCCCATCTCGGTTAGACCGAGATCCCTATCGGTAGGACCGAATTGCTAGGGTTTGGCAGTGGCTTATGACAAGTGAAACTCGGTGGCGCCGGATAGAAAGAATCGGTACGACCGAGTTTGGCTTAGGGTTTAGGTCATTTGTGGATATGGGAAAGTAGCTGAGGATTTTGGAGCATATCATTAAGCACATGAAGCAAGAGGCTCATTAAGCAACACCTCATCTCTCCTTGATAGTATTGGCTTTTCCTAAAGACTCAATGTGATCTTGGATCACTAAAATATAAAATGAAGAGTCTTGAGCTTTTGAGCTTGAGCCAATCCTTTGTCCTTAGCGTTTTGAGGGTTCCACTTTCACATCCATGCCATGCCAATCATTGAGCTTTCCTGAAATAATCATCTTGGAATAGCATTAGCTCAATGAGCTATATGTTGTTATGAATTACCAAAACCACCTAGGGATAGTTGCACTTTCAGTTTGTCCTACTTTTCAAGAATCAGACGCCAATTGCTCCTTTACAGAACAGGCACCCACTTAATTATGTCTAAACATAGGATTGACTTGGCGTTATCCGATTAGACTACCTAGCCAAAGTATAATATTGCAAAAAATGAAAATTTGTGCATTACCATGGAATCAACGTACCAAGACACGACCACCGGGAAATTTCAAAATAGTGGAGAACAAATCATCGTTTTTTATATACAATCTACACATGGTTCATCTTCCGACATAAGAAAATTATGTTATCTGCATATATGGCCTACAGAATGAAAAACTCAAGGAAAAAAAGATGCGTAAGGGGTATGTGATCCATATACAATAAATCATGCTTAAGAACAGAAAATTCACAGAATAGATAAAAACAACATTGAATTAAGGTTGCATAATTCTGAATCAACAGAGTGTGGGTTCAATTGAGCCCAGAGTAAATTGAAGATTTGTTCGCATTCACAGCTTCACTGATGAGCATATCTAGGTAGCACGACACATGGGTAGCAGTCAGACCAGAGCAAATTGTAGCACACATGGAGGATGTACTAATGGAAAGAATTTTGGGAGATACTGAGCAAGTACAATTTGCATCATATTTTAGCACTAACGCTAGAATACCTCATTAAACATAGGCTATTCCTCCCACCAGAACCATGGCTTATGTACATAGGAAATTTAAGCCCAAGAAGATTCGCTCCAACACAAAGCAGAAATAAGATTACTCCTTTACAGAACAGGCACCCACTTAATTATGTCTAAACATAGGATTGACTTGGCGTTATCCGATTAGACTACCCAGCCAAAGTATAATATTGCAGAAAATGAAAATTTGTGCATTACCATGGAATCAACATACCAAGACACGGCCACCGGGAAATTTCAAAATAGTGGAGAACAAATCATGCTTTTTTTATACAATCTACACATGGTTCATCTTCCGACATAAGAAAATTACCTTATCTGCATATATGGCACGCAGAATGAAAAACTCAAGGAAAAAATATGCATAAGGGGTATGTGATCCATATACAATAAATCATGCTTAAGAACAGAAAATTCACAGAATAGATAAAACAACATTGAATTAAGGTTGCATAATTCCGAATCAACAGTGTGGGTTCAATTGAGCCCAGAGTAAATTGAAGATTTGTTCGCATTCACCGCTTCGCTGATGAGCATATCTAGGCAGCATGACACATGGGTAGCAGTCGGACCAGACCAAATTGTAGCACACATGGAGGATGTACTAATGGAAAGAATTTTGGGAGATACTGAGCAAGTATAATTTGCATCATATTTTAGCACTAACGCTAGAATACCTCATTAAACATAGGCTATTCCTCCCACCAGAACCATGGCTTATGTACCTAGGAAATTTAAGCCCAAGAAGAATCGCTCCAACACAAAGAAGAAATAAGATAGTTAGGGGGTGGAGTACATTCCTGTGCTGTCGACGTGGTTCGGTCACAACCGTATTGGTGGCAGGGGGCCATAGCATGAACCGGTAGTAACCAAGCCCAACGGGAGCATGAGGAGATAGACAGACCACACATAGGGTGCACTGCAGGTCGGAGGAGCCACGAAGACGATCCCATTGACCGCTGGATTTCCACACCAGAGGATGGAGCTGCCGCTAGGGTTCGTCGAGGAGGCGTTGACAGAGGCAGAAGGTTGAGGCGGCAGCCGGAACTGCGGCTTGGGTTCGCTAAGGAGGCGTTTATGGAGGCAAAAGGTCAAGGCAACGATCGGAACCGCAACTACGGTTTGCCGAGGAGGCTTGCGGAGGCAGAAGGTTGAGACGGCGGCCGGAATCAGATGATGCGGCGGTGGCGGCTAGAAGAAAGAGAGGCTACGGGGAAAAAGACGCCTAGTTTTGTTTAGGATGCATATAACCTAGGTTTGACCTATAAGGAGAGAATCGTGAGATTGGGAGAGAGGTAGAGCGACGACTTACATTTTTTTGGAATTCCTGATTAAGGGAGTTAGCGAAAGATCTACACCGTAATAATTCGGTCCCACATAAGATAAACAGCTCCTAATTTCTGATTAACGTAGTAATTTTTGGGGAGTCTGTGATTAGTATAGGTATAGATCTCTATGCACTATCCTCAGGAGCTCCTGAAGGTGACTTTTGGCTGGTGGCTCCAGTGTGCATAGATGGCATTGAGATAAATGCGCCCGCAAATACTTCTGATGATGTCTGCTGGAATGGTGGAGTAGAAATGGGAGGTGACACTGTGGCAGTAGCGGCAGGTGCAGAGTTAGTGATCCTCGTATCTGCAACTGGCACGGCTGAAGATCTGGGTGCCCTAGGTACTGTCTGAAATCTCTAAGTAGTCGGTCGCTCATCTTTGGACTTGGGAAAAATAGTATGCCTCAACATAGTGTTTCTGTGGACAAACCAGCTAGCAAATGCTTTACCGAACCAAGATTATGACTTTCAACATCCTTGGGAGGGATTTCCTTGTACATATTTGTCATAGTGTTGTGGTCCATACTAGGCTTCCCGTACACATCAATGTCATTTTATTCTTCCTCAGGGACACCAAGGAGTGCAACGCACTCGGAGATGGTTGACCGGTACTTGGAACCCTCAGACATCCATGCAATCCTCCCATCTGGATAGAAATGAGCGGTGGAGTAAAATTGCATGATCATCTCGTCTTTCCACTCGTGAACTTCTGACCAACAAAGGCATCCTCTCCTGCAAATCTGAAACTCTCATGAACATGGCAGAAATAATCTTCATTTGCATCAATGTATTTCTAGCCCACCCACTTCATGTCACTTACTATGGGATTCTAATCAAGCAAGAAAGTTTCATAGAAATCCTATTGTTCTCTGGTGTGAAAGCGACAGTCACAAGTAGCCCTCCTTGTGACATAATATGGATCTTCCTTCCTCCACTCTCGCAGACTTTTGTCTTTCCTAAGCATCATCACTGGTATAATGACGTGCTATACAAATGGTTTTAACGCCTTTCCGCGATGGCATTTGGAACCGTCGCCAAGTGAGTGTCGGCGATAGGGGGGTCCTTCCCACATGACCCAGAAATCATCGGGGATAGGCCCTCCTCGGACACAGGCTGGGGTCGTGTGCGATCGGGCGAGGCATCAAAACTCAAGCATTTCCGTAGGTATGTACATCCCACATGGTAATCCAGAAAAAACATTTCTGTAGGTATGCACATCCCACACGGTGAATCCCAGAAAATCATTTCCGTAGGTATGTACATGCCACATGGTGAATCCCAGAAAATCATTTCCGTAGGTATGTACATCCCACACGGTGAATCCTAGAAAAACATTTCCGTAGGTATGTAGATCACACACAGTTCTTTGTGTGGAAACGTTTGTACAAGGTGGCCTAACGCAAACAGGTTGCTGCCGGAAGCCGTGTGTGATTGTTAGTTGATCGAACATGCCTTCTTTCTAGAAACCGTGCGAGTTGTTTGAGTTCATCGCCCATGGTGTTGTCTGAGTAACCGTCTGCAATAGAAAACCCCAATAAGAAAGGTAATTAGCCTATTATTGATAATCCATGTACTAATCAAACTAATATTTCATATCCGTATAAAAGCAACCAGGATTTCATAATCGAATTACATCATATAGCTTCGGCTCTCAGTTACGCCATTACACAATAGCACCAAGTTTCACATGCAGCGTCAAAAACCTTTGGAAAGTAGCATCATACATGGTAAATAGACAGATGAGTCTCATCTGGGAAACTGCAGAAGCGGAAGGCAAATATTGAGCCTTCAGTGATGTTGAATGTCCTTGCAACTTTAGGCTAGTGGCTATGGATAATTGCTCGCTCAACCTTCTTCCTCTTCAGCAAGACTTCAATATTGTACCGTGGGTGTTGAATGAATACCTTCCTTGCCTCTTGACCATGCAGGTGGTTTGAGAGGTAATCATCAGTGAACTGCTTTGAAAAGTACTGAAAACAAAGCTATGCATAAATCGTTGTTGTAAATTTTAAAATGGCCCAAGGGGTAAAAAACAAGGTAAAAGAGTTGGTACCATCCTATAGTTGACAGATGTCTTCTTCATTGTGCAAACAAAGATCTTGATGTTATTCGTCACAAGTTTCTTCATCCTAACAATCTTTCTGAGTTTCATGACTTGACTGATATTCATGGTCATCTCATTTCCCCATATGCAAAATGGGTCGAACAGTGGGTCTAAGCCTCTGACAGCGGGACCTACATGTGCAAGACCAAATTGTAAGAAACCTAAATATTAGAATGATTCCTGCAACTGCACAATAATGTGTTATTAGCCAAAGGACCCTACTTGCACAAACCTCGATGGTAAACCGCAGTGTCTTCCATTGTTTCCGTGCAACACACATAAGGAAGATCTTGATCAGGTTAACTGAGAGTTGCCATACTATCAGTAGAATATGTATTGAGTACAGCCAAATTCGATTGGTGTCACATGCATAACAATACAAAATTGTACCCACAACAAATGAAAATCAAATTGCAGAACTGAACCAAACAGTTAAATGGACAACAGACCAAATGAACCAAAATAGTTAACTAAGCACGACATTGCAGAATAGAAACATGTACTAGAAGATAAGATAGTTAACAAAACAAAGAATGCTTGAGAGCAGTACTACTAATGTAGCAATTGTTGGACCAAAGTGTTAACGGAACATTACATTTCAGAGGACCAAACTGTTAACTGAACATCATATTGCATATTAACATTACAGAGGACAAATCACTAGAAGGCACTGGCGGTGGCCTCGAGAAAACAACACGGACTATATTTTAAAGTAGACAACCGCGTGGCGGTGTCAACGGTGGCCTTGAAGACAAGGTGCTCCTCCAAGATCTGGCGGTCGACACGCATGGCAGCCATAGCGACCTCATGCGCGCATGTGGCCGCATGCTACTGAGCTCCACGTTATACTGCGTGCAAAATGGCCGTGGGTGGCGCTTAATTGGAGGAGGAGGGCAGTGATTTCGGTGGAAGGTATCGCACCGTCGGTTGGGGCATGTGGGACGGGAAAGGAGGAGGATAGTGTGGGTGGGGTGTGGATTACTTGACCATATCGATGAGGAAGGGTCGGCGGCGAGGAGGCTGAGCTGCCAGTAAGCAGCAGTGAAGGTTTGAACTTGGAAAGCAAGGAGGAACAGTGGAAATGTGGCTTTTGGTAGGAGGGAGGGGGCGGGGAGATAGATATTTCCGCGGTGGCAATAAAATTTTGCCCAGTGCCTCGAGAAACTGGCGCGCAAGTGTGGTTCAAGCAGGGGCGGTGGACTATAGATGGCGAAGCTTCCTACGTAAGCCAGACAAGACAGCGCGCTAAGATACTTTATATCGCATCCCACACGATTCTTTCTAGTAAAGTAAATTGTTTGCGGTATACCTAATTTTTTCCTTATGTTTTGAAAGACAAAATGGTGTTACAGAGGGAAAGGATGGTGTTTGAATTGCTAGAACATTTATGCACAGTGAACATGCAACTAGTATATGAGTGTCGTGTTTAAATTTGGAATTAATCTAGGTTCATTTGTCATTTTTATGCATTAATAGAGTTTCTAGGCATTTAATGTGCATAATTCAAATTTGAACTACAAGCACATGCTCCAATGAACCACAGTTTGTTGAAAAATCACATGAGTGTCCTCGGGTGAATTTATAGATCCCATGCAAGAAATGAGAATGAAATTCAAGCATCTCGGCATCGTGGCCCGGCCGGAAAGATTGCAAAACTTGGTTTTTAAATTCCTGTAAATCCAAAACACGCTTGAAAATCATGAAACTTGGCATGGTGTCATGACATGGCACCAACATGCTGTGGTAATTTTTTTGGACAAATTGGGACAAGCTTTGGTGTCAGCTTCTTGCAAAACGGAGCTTCCCTCAAGAAGGCTCGTGGTTCCGAGAGGGAATGTGTCACCTCCGTGTGCGAAACGAGATACGTACACTGCCTTCTCCCGCCTTAATTTTTTTTACACACGTAGAGTAGACCAAATAGAAGTATCGTGCTAAATTATGGAATTATTCAGGGTTCGCTTGGCCTTTTTTATACATTAATTGAGTTTCTGCGCATTTAATGTGCACAATTCAAATTTGAACTACAAGCACATGCTCCAGTGCACCAAAGTTGGTTGAAACATCACATGTGTGTCCGTGGATGTATATATAGGTCCCATGCAAGAAATGTGAACGAAATTAAAACATCCGGGCATCGTGGCTCGGCCAGAAAGATTGAGAAACTTGGTTTTAAATTCCTGTAAATCCAAAACACGCCTGAAAATCATGAAATTTGGCATGGTGTCATGACATGGCACCAACATGCTACAGCAATTTTTTTGGCTGAATTGGGACAAGCTTTGGTGTAAACTTCTTGCAAACCGGAGCTTCCCTCAAGAAGGCTCGTGGTTCCGAGAGGGACCGTGTCACCTTCGTGTGCGAAACGAGATACGTACACTACCTTCTCCCGCCTTAATACTTTTACACAGGCAGATTAGACCTAATATAAGTATCGTGGTAAATTTTGGAATTATTCTGAGTTCGTTTGGCCTTTTTTATACATTAATTGAGTTTCTGCGCATTTAATGTGCATAATTCAAATTTAAACTATAAGCACATGCTCCAGTGCACCAAAGTTGGTTGAAAAATCACATGTGTGTCCTTGGGTGTATTTATAGGTCCCATGCAAGGAATGGGAAAGTCAAACATCTGGGCGTCGTGGCTCAGCCGGAAAGATTGATAAACGTGGTTTTTAATTCTTATAAATCCAAAACACGCCTGTGTCGGCGTTCTGGGAACGCCAGTATAAACCTCGTGTCTCTTGTGTTGTTCATCATTTTCATCTTAGTTCGCACGAGAGGATCAGACGTAGATCGGTAGGGGAGAGATCTCCGCGCGCACCCCAGTGTTCGAACCTCAAGGGTCTGCCGAAACCCGAAATCCGACATTTGGCGCGTCAGGTAGGGGTGCGCCGGAATCTTTCTTCCGCTGTTCGCGTGTTATCTTCCGTTGTTTCCATGGCTGACGCTCGTCGGGCTCGCGCCGAGCGCCGGGCTGCTCGTGCCACTCGCGTCGCCCAGACGGCGCCCGTCGACGGCCCCCCTCGTCGTTCCCCGTCGCCCGCCGCCAACACCACCACCGGCCCGACGGGGAACGAGCAGCAGGCCTCGTCCCAGCATCCTTCGGTTCAGCGGGATGGCCGCACCGCCACCCCGTCGCCGACTCCAGCTGGCTCGTCATCCCACGCCCGTTGCGCACCCACGGATGCGCACGCCTCACTGCTCTTGGCGAGGGAGCTCCTGCACTATCGCCCCGTCGACGACCTCTACGAGGACTGGCTCGCCTGCATCACCAAGCTCATCAGTGCCGCAGGGGGCTCCCCCTTGCGGTCCCTCTCGCTGCCTCGTCCTCCGTCCCATGCATGGGGCAAGGATCAAGAGGCGCCTCCGCCGCCTCCTCCCCAAGAAGGTGCCTTGGCTCCAAGGCGCGCAGCCCCAGGGCGGGACCCTCCACGTCTGGCGCCTGCACAGCAAGAAGGGAGCTGCCAAGAGATCCCACGTCCTCGGGAAGGTGCTCGCGCGCTCCCAGCGCCGGTGCGCCGAGATCGCGCCCCAGCGCCTCCACGACAAGACCCCATGCTACTCCCAGTGGCGGCGCATGGTGACCCGCAAGAACAAGTCCAGCACCAGCAAAGGGCGCCGGTGGCCACGGTGGGCTGCCTCGCCTTCACCCCCGAGCTATGCAGCGTCACATGGCCAGGCAAGTTCAAGCCTGACCTCCCTCCCTGCTACGATGGCACAGCGGACCCCGCGGAGTTCCTGCAGCTCTACGAGCTGGGCATCATAGCCGCCAACGGAGACTAAAAGGTCATGACGAATTGGTTCCCCATGGCGCTCAAGGACGGCGCTCGCACCTGGCTCCTGAACCTGGATCCCGACACGATCTCCTCCTGGAGCAAGATGCGCACCCGCTTCATCGCCAACTTCCAGGGCACTCGCGACCGGCCCCCGGCCATGAGCGACCTGCGCCACATCAAGCAACAGCCAGGAGAAACCCTGCAGAAGTACATCCAGCGCTTCAACTATGCTCGCCTCAAGATCCCCAAGGTAACTGAAGAAGCTATCATCTCAGCCTTCTCCGACGGCGTGCGCAACGTCAAGATGAAGGAAGAGCTAGCAATCCATGAAGACCTGTGCACATCCCTGGAGCTGTTCAACTTGGCGACCAAGTGCGCCAGGGCTGAGGAAGGGCGCCTCTCCCTCCTCGAGCTCCCGGCAGCCGACTTGGAAGAAAATAAGATCAAGGCCAAAGACATGAAGCGCAAGGGGGCTGCCGTGTTAGCAGCGGAACCGGACACCAAGCGAGGCAGGGATCAACCCGAGTCATCCAAGGGCGGACGGTACTACGTGTACCACGACCTTCACACCCACAACACCAACGAATGTCAAGAGCTCAGAGTCGTGCGAGATGGGCGAATCGGCCGACGCCCAGAGCGCAATGACAGGGGCTATGGCCGAGGAGGAAGAGGTGGCGGACGATGGGAAGACCGGGGCCTTTGCCAGGGATGGCGTGACCGCCCTCGCGAGGACCGCTGGCAGGACCAGCCTCGCGAGGGAGGCTAGAGGGACCAGCCTCGTGAGGGCCACCCACACGGCAACGCAGGCCTCCCTCCTCTGCCGCCTCCACCAAGGAGGAACGAAGACCAACACCAAGACGATGGGGCTGGGGGCTTCCAAGAGCCGCGTGCAATTGCTTGCATCTTGGGTGGCGCCCAAGCCCCAGCCTCACAGCGCATCTTCAAGCAGTTTGCTCGTGAGGTGAATGCAGTCCTTCCCAAGCTTGAGGCCACGCGCCCTCTCAGGTGGTCTTTGTGCGTGATCACGTTCAGTTCCGCAGACGAGCTTAAGTGTGCGGCAACGGCCGGAGTCCTCCCGATGCTTTGCTCCCCAGTCATCAGCAACGTGCAGGTCACCAGGACCCTCATCGATGGCGGGGCAGGACTCAGCGTCCTGTCCGTCGAGACGTTCGACAATCTCCAAGTGTCGTACGACCAGCTTCAGCCGACCAAGCCTTTCTCAGGAGTCACCGATGGTTCCACTGTTCCAATTGGGCAGGTTCGCCTTCCGGTCACCTTCGGGCAACGCAACAACTACCGCACCGAGCTCATCGACTTCAACGTCGCTCACATCCGCCTGCCGTACAACGCCATCCTCGGGTACCCAGCCCTAGCCAAGTTTATGGCAGTGACACACCATGGTTACAATGTCCTCAAGATGCCAGGAAGCGGTGGAGTCATCACCGTACCCTGTGAAGAAAGGGACGTAGTGTGCTCGCTTGAGCGTGTGTTCCAAGCCGCAGCAATCGAAGACCCAGATCACAGGGGCGGGAGGCCTCCCATGGCGACCCTCAAGAAGAAGACCTCACCCGGCCCGAGCCATAAGGAGGCAGGCACCTCCGGAGGTATCGCGTCAGGATTCGCGCCCGATCAGGGAGCGCCACCCTCTCACGCATAGGCAGGCGCGCCCGGTGCCCTCCTCAGGCAGGGCTTGGGGGCTCTCTCTTGGAGAGCCACCGACCTTGCCAAGGTCGCGGGGGAGGCGCTCGGGCACCACTTGGAGGGGTGCTTTCAAGCACGCTTCCCTCAAGAAGGTACAAGTCAAAGGAGACCAAACCCTCAAGAGTTCATCGCAAGGAACACCCATGAGCTACAAGAGTCCAGAGTCATGCGCGGCAGCCGCCGCTTACCTGCTGTGGCCCCACATCCAGGCGAGGATGGATGACTGTGCGTCTGCGTCGATGTACCAGGGCTCAACCGAGCTACGTCCTAGGAGCGCCTATGGCCTTCGGCTGTAGGGCGCTGCAAGGGACCACCTCACAGCTACGTTCGCATGCCCTTCAGCCTGCCAAGCGCGGTCGCCACACATCAGCGCCTGTTGAGGAGCATTTTGGAGGCTCAGGAGGCCAGGCATCGCGCGGTCCTGGCGAAGGTGGCGATGGTCCCCGAAGACCTGCACGTGCCACCGGAGCCTCCAGAGGACCCTGGGCCTGGGGGCTCATGAGGGCCGACGTCTTCACCGCGCATCGCTCACTTCCTCAGCATCACTTCATCTTCAACAGCACCAGGTGACATCTTTCAGAGTTCTACTTTCAGCTAGGAGCGCCCACAGGGCTACACCATTCCCAGGCCGCGTGGGTCCGTCCCCGCAGCATGTATCCATTTTGGTTATGCTCTTTATTTACCTTGTTGGGGGCGCCCCTCGGGCTGCATCATCCCAACGCCGCTCGGGCCCGACCCAGCGGCAGTTGCTTTTCCAGCATTTACCTTAGGATGAAGTTGTTCTTTCACGCTTAATTTGATTCCCATAATTATCACCTACTGCTTGTCGTCATGCAAAGCGCTTGCACATTAAAAGGGGGCGCCTGAGCTTCGCAACTCATGGGCTCTCACTGGCTCTCCAGCCCTCACCCCCTGGCCTTGACCCACGGCATCGCGACCTGTCATACCATCGGCGGCTGAGCTCGCTCGAGGGCCGGGACCTGAGGACTTAGAGCATTTGCATTCTAACAACACTGCAGGAACACACCAATTGATAAAGGCCCAGAGCCAGGCCCAACCCGCCTCGAGGTAGGGCCTCGTGAGTCCCGTGCTGGCTCACGGGTGCCCAGATACACCTCTCCTAGCCCTACCATGCCAGCCACCTGTCAGGGCGGGGATGTACACGCCCCGGGGGCTCCTCCCGGAGGGGAGCCCCCTCCCACGCACCAGTGGAAGCACCATGCTCCGCGCTGGCTAAGACACTGTCGAGGAGCGGCTATGCCCGTACACATACGGAAGCACTATGCTCCGCGCTGGTGATAAACAACTAAGGGCGGCCCACGGTCGTACCAACCTCAGGGAGCCCAGAGCTCAGTGTCCGGCACCCTCGCAACGCCTCCCCTCGGGAATGCCGCACGAGGGGGCTGGACACGGGGGCTACGCCTGGGCCTCGCCCGAGCGCATGCCACCCAGCCAGGTCCCATGGACCTGGTCGTCGCGCGCCACTCCCCGAGCAGAGCCAAGGTACGAAACCTGTTTGAGCATCAAGGGGAACTCCTGAGCATCGCGACTCAGGAGCCTAACTTGCCACGTAGCCCCTCACTCCTTAGTCCCGTCCATGGTTTCCGGTCGGGGCTAACACTGGGTGAGGTACGCGCGGGGCCGGGCCCTGCCGACGTAGAATGATCAATCCACTCCTCGCTCCCCCTTCCCTACTTGTTGCTCGCGCGTCAAGGGGGACTCCTGAGCATCGCAACTCAGGAGCCTAACTTGCCACGTAGCCCCTCACTCCTTAGTCCCGTCCATGGTTTCCGGTCAGGGCTAACGCTGGGTGAGGTACGCGCGGGGCCGGGCCTTGCCGACGCAGAGCGTAAGCAAGTAGGAGAGGAAAATGGAAATTCCAGGAAATTCAAAGCAAATATTACAAGCCATAAGATTGTTCCACAATGCCAAACACAAGTTTAAACGCCTCCGCAAGGCAGGGTGCATGTGCAGGAATAAAACAAGATGGAAGTCGTGAAGGGATCACTCCCCAGTAACGCTGTCACCGGTGGTGGAGTCACGCTGGACGGCTTTGCCTCTCGAGGTCGTGAGGCCGGCGGCACCGCGCCCGGGCAGGACGCTGGGGGAGCGGAACTTCCCTAGCAAAACCTCGGCTCAGCCTCTCACAGCCTCCGCGGCGGCAGTGGCATGGTCGCCGCTCATGGGCTCCAGCAGGCTGTCGAAGTCGACGTTGGGGTCGCGCAGGTAGACATGGCTGAGGACACGTGTCAGCGCCGCAGAAGACAGGGCACGTGCCTTGGCCTTGACCATGGGGCCAAGGCCGTCTGCGACGTCCTCAAGCGCATCAACCAGGAAAGGGGAGCAGCTTGGTAGGGCCGTCCTCCGCACCAGCCAACGGCTCCTCTAGGCCGCTCTCATACAGCGTCTTCAGTATGCCACGAGCCTTCTTCTCCAGCTTCGCGAAGGCCACCCGGTCCTCCGTCAGGACCTTCGCCTTGGCATCCAGCTCGGTGCTCTCCGCCTTCAGCGACTGCTCTAGCGTCGCCAGTCGGCTGTGGCGGTCATCAAGCTTGGCGTCCCGGTCCTAGGCGGTGGCCTCCCTAGCCTTCATCTCCTTCTCCTTCTCCTGGCGGTTGTGCACCTCCTTGGCGAGTTCGTCGTGCAGGCCTTGCAGCTCGGCCTCAAGCATCTTGCAGCGGCCCTGGGCAGTTGCAGCGTCACCCAGGGCAGCGTCGCGAGCAGCCTTGGCTTGGTTAGCGGCCCGCTTCTCCTCATCGGAGGACGACACGGTCTGGCTCAGCACCGCTCGGACGGAAGCAGCAAAACGGGCCCAGCCAGAGGCCAACTCCAGGCGCCCGACCACTAGACGAGGGTCCGCGCTCAGGAGATCCTCCCGCAGTTGGCTCAGCTCATTGGCAACCTGGTCCAGGACAGCGGTGGAGGGAGCAGAAGAGACATGAACTTGTGGAGCAGGCAGAGAAGATGGCAGCGTGACCACGGCTTGGCAGGAAGGGACCTCCTGAGCCTTGGCCGCCGCGGCCGCAGTGTCGGGCACGGTCGACTCCAGGTCCAGCGGGGCCACGGGGGCTGACTCCTCGCCGGGGTGCCCCATTTGGCATCGCGAGGGCGGTTGGGTCAGAGAGGCGCGGGCCTCGCCGTCCTCTCCCCCAACAGCCGAAGGCGTCGCCCCGGCAGACGGATTTGCCCCAAGCGGGGCCGCAGAAGCCTCTTTCAACCTCTTGGCCGCAGGTGCAGGCCTGGTAAAAGAGCGCAAACGTCAAGCCTCAGTGGCAGAAACCAAGCAGAGCACGAATCGAGCACTTACTGGACGTCGTCCGTGGACTCAAGCAACTTCCGGCCAAAGTTGCGGCCCGGAAGCCTGCAGCGGGGGTCGGCCTTGGGGGGCCCGGAAGCAGAAGGCACGTTAGGAGGGATGGAGCTGGCCTTGGACCCCCCAGGGACCAAAGCAGACCCTGGGGGAACCAGGCTCGACCTGCCCTTCCTCGTGACCGAGGAAGAGCCCTCCCTTCCTCGCCTGGCGCTGGCCTCGTCGTCGTCCAGCATGGAGCGGAGGGCCTGGGACCTGCGCCAAGGGAAGGACTCCCCCCAATCCTCGCCAGTCTCCTTCGAGTCGGACGCTTCCTCCTTCGCCTCTTCTTCCCCCTTTTCCCCGTTGGAGCTGCCGGAGGACAAGTTCACCGTCGCCAAGACCGCCAGATCTTCGGGAGCTAACGCGGGCACCAGCCCCTCACCGTTGAAGGTGGGCAGGGCGTTCACCACCTGCTCCCAGTCGTCACGAAGGAACAGTGGGGCGGGGGTGCCCACCGGGCTCGCCACGTCTCCCCCAACCAAGGAATGGAGGGCCGCAGTCAGATCCTCGTCGGTCAGGGCCTCGGAGCTCAGGCGCAGGGCGGCATCTGCTCCTCCAAGCCTCCACAGTGGGAGCGAGTGCTCCTGGAGCAGAGCCACCCAGTGCTCCAAGAACTCCCTCAGGAGCGTGGCCCCGGTCAGCTTCGCCGCCCCCAAGTTGCTTGGCCTCAGGTCCGCGTTCATCCTCCTCAACACCGCCTTCGCACGAGGGTCGATGAGCTCCGCGCGGGACCATGCGTCAACGGACTTAGGTTGCCCCGTGGGCAATACCAGACGAGGGTGGAGGCGCCCGACATCCATCATGACCCACTTGCTCCGGTAGCCTTCGATCCTCTTCCCAGGCTTCGAGATGGCGTTCGAGCTGGAATATGCAATGAAGCTCGCGCATGCGGAGACCTGAGCACCAGAAACCCGGAGGGAGAAAAGGTAGCGTAGCAAGGCCACCGAGGGTTTCACACCAACATGAGCCTCGCAATAGTAGGCGAAAATCGCCAGGAGAAGGATAGAGTTGGGGTGGAGATGCAGGGTGTAGGATCGAAAGTAAGTCTAGAGGGGGGGGGGGTGATTAGACTACTTGACCAAATAAAAACTTAACCTTTTCCCAATTTTAGTTCTTGGCAGATTTTAGCTATTTTAGGACAAGTCAAGCAATCATCACACAATTCAAGCAAGCATGCTAAGAGTATATTGGCAGCGGAAAATAAAGCATGCAACTTGCAAGAATGTAAAGGAAAGGGTTTGGAGAATTCAAACGCAATTGGAGACACGGATGTTTTTCCCGTGGTTCGGATAGGTGGTGCTATCCTACATCCACGTTGATGGAGACTTCAACCCACGAAGGGTTACGGTTGCGCGAGTCCACGGAGGGCTCCACCCACGAAGGGTCCACGAAGAAGCAACCTTGTCTATCCCACCATGGCCATCGCCCACAAAGGACTTGCCTCACTAGCGCTAGATCTTCACGAAGTAGGCGATCTCCTTGCCCTTACAAACTCCTTGGTTCAACTCCACAATCTTGTCGGAGGCTCCCAAGTGACACCTAGCCAATCTAGGAGACACCACTCTCCAAGAAGTAACAAATGGTGTGTTGATGATGAACTCCTTGCTCTTGTGCTTCAAATGATAGTCTCCCCAACATTCAACTCTCTCTCACAGGATTTGGATTTGGTGGAAAGAAGAATTGAGTGGAAAGCAACTTGGGGAAGGCTAGAGATCAAGATTCATATTGTAGGAATGGAATATCTTGGCCTCAACACATGAGTAGGTGGTTCTCTCTCAGAACATATGAGTTGGAAGTGTAGATGTGTTCTGATGGCTCTCTCTACGAATGAAGACGAGGTGGAGGGGTATATATAGCCTCCACACAAAATCCAACCGTTACACAATTTACGAATCTCGGTGGGACCGAATCAACAAACTCGGTCGGACCGAAATAGTAAACCTAGTGACGGTTAGAGATTTTCGATGGGACAGACATGCAACTCGGTAGGACCGATATGGTTAGGGTTAGGGCATAACGTAATCTCGGTGAGACCAATTACACAAACTCGGTGAGACCGATTTTGGTAATTAGCTAACCAGAGAGCTGGTCAGGCAAACTCGGTGGGACCGATTTGCTCTTTCGGTGAGACCAAAAAGTTACAAAAAGGAAATAGAGAGTTTGCATTGCAATCTCGGTGGGACCGATCCGCTCTTTCGGTGAGACCGAAAAGTTACGAAAAGGAAATAGAGAAATTGCAATCCCATCTCGGTGAGACCGAGATCCCTATCGGTAGAACCGATTTGCTTAGGGTTTGGCAATGGCTATGACAAGTGAAACTCGGTGGCGCCGGATGGAAAGAATCGGTATGACCGAGTTTGTCTTTGGGTTTAGGTCAAGAGTGGATATGAGAAAGTAGTTGAGGGTTTTGGAGCATATCATTAAGCACTTGAAGCAAGATGCTCATTAAGCAATACCTCATCCCTCCTTGATAGTATTGGCTTTTCCTATGGACTCAATGTGATCTTGGACCACTAAAATATAAAATGAAGAGTCTTGAACATATGAGCTAGAGCCAATCCTTTGTCCTTAGCATTTTGAGGGTTGCACTTTCACCATCCATGCCATGCCAATCATTGAGCTTTCCTGAAATGATCATCTTGGAATAGCATTAGCTCAATGAGCTATATGTTGTTATGAATTACCAAAACCACCTAGGGACAGTTGCACTTTCACAGGGCCTGCAAGTTGTATTGGCGGAGAACGGCATGGAAGAACTCAGAGAAAGGAGGCACTAGACCGGCAATAATGGTGCTCATGAAGAACGAGTAGAAGGTGCTCCCCTTGCCCTCAGGCTGGTCAAAGCCGACCTTGAGCACAGTCGCCCCCTCGCTGCCCTGTGCCACCGTCATCAAGCGCGCGAGGGCGAGGTTCTTCTCCGACAAAGTCGGGGAATCCAGGGCCGACGAGTACCAAGCATCAGCCGGGGACTTGCGAGTCGCCATGGCATGCCGGATGCGAAGGATTGAGACGGATCTGGAGGATTTCGGGAGCAAGAGGGAGGAAAGCGAGAAAGGGGATCTAGGGCAAGACAGACAAGAGCAGGGCAAGTAAGCCTGGCCCGGGCACTCCCTTTTGCCAATCGTGCAGTTGCCGAGGCGTCGTGGGAAGTGCAGACGCCCACGTCCAATCAACCGCCACGCGGCGCCCAAGGCCGCAGCCTATTAGGGCCCGCGGCGCTTCGCGCTTGCCCCTTCGCTTCTCTGCTAAGCCAAGCCCACGCGCGCCTTGGGCCCGGGGGCTACTGTCAGCGTTCTGGGAACAGGGTTCCCTAGACTTGCCTGCCTGCGGCCTGCGGCGTGGCTCAGGTGGGGGCTCAGCACGGCCCATCTTCATCATCCCAAGCTCAAGACCCTCGCGAGGGGCCAAGCCTCGCGGGGCGGATGACAGGAAGCTTCCTCAAGAGCGGCCTCATCAGGCAGGCTCGCGAAGAGGCGGAGAGATCAATGCAAGGGTACCTCGTGAGGTTCCCATGACGCAAGCCATGACGATCAAGGCCAGTCGAGCGCCGGCCTGCGTAGGGTCCTTGTTTCCCCTTTGGTACGAAGGGGGCAAGCACAGGCCAAGGTATCAGGCAAAGGTTACCATTCTGGTGCAATGAAACCAAGACCAGCCAGATGGCCGGACGAAGGTCACCATGGAGCCCAAGATGGCGTCATCACCAGTGCGTTTGGCAGCCGATGTCCACCTTTGGCCAGGATAACTTGTACTAGATGTTCCCCTTCAAAATGGCCAATTGTTGGCGCCCTTCCCGCTGAATTATTCGGGGAGAGGCCTGGGGCCTCTATAAATAGAGCTAGCCTCCACAAAGGGAAGGGAGGAAGAAGGCGAGAGATCTGGTAGAACCCTAGAAGAGAGAGAAAAAAGAGAGAGGGTCGGGCAGCAGTAGAGAGAGAGAGAGAACCCAGTAGAGACTAATTAGAACACACCACATCAACTCAAGAACACCCCTCGCGAGGTTGTTCTTCCCTTGTATTGTCCATCATCAGCCCCAGAGGCAATCCACCACACCACATACTGGAGTAGGGTATTACACCGCAACGGTGGCCCGAACCAGTATAAACCTCGTGTCTCTTGTGTTGTTCATCATTTTCATCTTAGTTCGCACGAGAGGACCGGACGTAGATCGGTAGGGGAGAGATCTCCGTGCGCACCCCAATGTTCGCACCTCAAGGGACTGCCGGAACCTGAAATCTGATAGCATGCATAAGTGTAGCTTATGATCAAACACATGATCATCAATGTCTCACAAGCATATCAAAGTATCTCAACCAAAAGCAAACAAAGTTTGAAAAACCACCAAATAAAGCAAGAGAGAAAAAGCAACACTCTTTCTCTCGAAGCCTATGATCTATACATTTTTCTCCCCCTTTGGCAACAAGTTACCAAAAAGTTCCTAGAAAATGCATAGTGCTAGATCGACTCTCAGGCTTGATCTTCTGGTGGTGGTGGAGTCTGGATCACTCCAAGGACGAAGCCTTCTGTGGACGTGGTTGGAGTTGAAGCTGAAGTAGATGCCGGAGCTGGTTGGGCTGGTGCTGTAGCTGGAGCTAAGGTGGTGGCTCTGGTGTCAGGAACTGGCACTGCAGTCGACCTCGGAGCTCGTGGCACTCTGGCAAATGCATCAGTTGTAGTCTTCCCTCTCCTCTCCTGCATGTCATCTTGAAGTTGCTCCACTGCAGACTGAATCTCTGTTACTTTGACATCCATGTCATAGAACTTTTGTTCTATGATCCTCTCTAAGCTCTGCTGATTCTGAGTGAGGGTGGCCAGTCCTTTCTCAATCCTCAGTGTGGATGCAATCAAGTAACCAAGCTGCTCTTGTTTGGTTTTCAAGAAATACTCAGATGCCTCCTCTTGAGTTGGCATCTTGGCAGCTTTCTCCTTCCTTGCCTTCTCCTTCTTTGCTTGTGCTTGAACTGATGATGGTTCATTCTCATTCATCACAACTTGATTGTCTTCAAAATCTGGATGAATAGGCAAATGTTCCTTGTCCAACAAGTATGTGCCTCTGCCCATCTTTGAGTTAATTAACTCCTGAATTTGCGGGGCATATCCACAGCTCCTCTTCTGATCAGCTGCTGTCCTCTTAATGGTCTCTACCATGAGGATCATCACCTTGAACTTCTGTGGCACATCAAATATATGAAGCAAATTTATTGCATGGCCTCTGATCATCTTGTGATCACCTGACTTGGGCAACATAGTGTGCCTTAGGATCCAGTTGATAGTTGGCAGCCCTAATAGAAGATAATGCACTGAGCCAAACTTGAAAGTTTCAAGAGCTTCATTTGGGATCTCCTTGTACATGTTTGACATGGAATTGTGATCCATCTTCTTCTTGCCATAAATGTCCAAGTCATCCTCATTTTCCTATGGGGCATTGATGAGCTGTGCCCACTCAGCAACAGTTGATTGGTACCTTGTACCTTCAGACATCCACACTATTCTGCCATCTGGATAGAAGTGTGCTGTGGAGTAGAACTGCATGATCAGCTCTTCATTCCACTTTGTGAGCTTCTGCCCAACAAAGTCTGCTACTCCACAAGCATTGAAGCTGTCTTGCACTCCAGGATAGTGCTCTTCATTGTCCTTGATGTACTCCCAATCAACTCATCTCATGTCACAAACAATGGGCTTCTTATCAAGCAAAGCTGTCTCATAGAAGTCCTGCTGTTCCTTTGTGTGGAACCTGTAGTCAATAGCAGTTCTTCTCCTTGAAGCATATGGATCTGCTTCTCTCCACTTCCTGAGCCCTGAATCTCTTATGATTTTCATGTCCTCAGCCACAGGATGAGGATCATTGTGGTCTGGGATCTTGGGCTTAAGCTTCCTGAGCACTTGACCTTCTTCTTCCTCAGTAATGTCAGGCACTGGGGCCTTGTTCTTCTCAGCAGCTGGTATGCTCCTTGTATTCCTCTTTGGAGCTGACTTGGGCTTGGAGGTAGCTTTGGGTGCTTCTTTGGGCTTTGATGCAGCAGCCCCTATCCTGATAGCATCACCCATAAGCTTAGGTGCCTTAGGTGCTGGTGCAGCAACCTCTTCTTCCTCTTCCTCTTTAGAATCTCTCTTGATTGAGGATCTCCCAAGCACTCTAGCAGTGGTCTTTTTGATCCTCTCCTTCCTCTTCTTCCCTTCTGCAGCAGCCTCATTGGGTTCAGGCTTTTCAGGAATCTGAGTTGAGGCTCTGGCCTTTGGCATAGGCTGTCTACCTGCTGGCCTTTTGATTTTCATGCCTGGCTTTGTGCTCTGTGCTGAGCCATACTCCTTCTTGAGCACTACTTTCTTAGAAGTAGCTTCCTCTTCCTCGGCCACATAATCCTCATCCTCTGAGTCTGAGGTTCTCTTCTTCCTTTGTCTGGTGGCAGCTTTTGGCAAATTGCTAGGGGTGCTCCTGCTGCCTTCATCTGAAGAACTGGAGGGACTAGTGCCGTCACTCATGTGCACTTGCTGTTCTGACACATTCTGGCTGTCACTCTGATCTGACATGATGAACAAGCTGACTGCTGACCCTGTGAATAGTTTATAGATGAGGTAGAGTGGATGAGCATCACAAAATGCAGAGATTTTTGCAAAAGAATGATTCAAAATCTTAGTTTTAGTTTCCCACTGAAATCATCTCGGATCTATCAATTTTTAAACTCGGTGATACCGAAGCAGTTTTGGAACCTAAACTAGTGAACTGGGTCAGACCGAGTCACAGTTTGGTGGCACCGAGACTGCTAGGGTTTCACAAAGTTCCAAAAATCGGTCACACCGATTAGTAATTCTCGGTCAGACCGAGTCTCACTTGTGCAATGGCATGAGCCAAATCGGTGGGACCGAGTTTTTCAACTCGGTGGGTCCGAGATGGTTTCGGCGGAAACCTAACCCTAAAATTTTTGAATCAATCCTATTCTACGAACGTATTGACTGGATAGGAGTGTTTCAATCGTGGCTAGAAACAATAAGATCACAATGTGCTAGGAATCAGATTGGGGATACCACAAAGATCGAGTCCATACCCTAGTTCGGCGGAGACTCACTACGGCAACAACGGCGGGGTTGAATTCCGTTGACGGCGATGTAGACCAGCGACTGGAGGCGGCTGGCGGCGAGGAGACGATCTGGAGACCATGTTGGCAGAGCAAGCTATTGCGCGGGCGAAGGGGTTCGGAGAAATTTCCAAATTTTTGCCCGTGACTATATATAGCCCGACCCTGTCGGTGTGACCGAGTGGAACAACTCGGTGGCACCGAGATGCAAAACTGTATACAGTTATTGCAACTCGGTGTGACCGAATGGTTCAAATCGGTTGCATCGAGATCGAAAATTCAGATCAACTTAATGATCTCGGTAGGACAAAAAGTAGGATATCGGTCAGACCGAGAATCATAAAGCGGTTTTGGAAGTTTAAGTCTATGATGAATCGGGGACTCCGAGTGCTCCTCACACAGAGTGGTTCGAATCTGACTTGATCAAATTTTGTGATGTAGCATGAATAGAGTTTGAGACGAGAAAAGCATAGATAGCTAGAGGAGGTTCTTAGGCATTCCTGTCCATCCACTTGGCAAAAGGAAATAAAACCAAACAATCAAAACAACAAGTGGATGTCCTCGAATGAGTAAAATATGCAACCAACATGCTCACACAATAAAATGGCAATTGAAATATGTGACAAAGCATGCACAACCAATTCTAGCATCTATCAAGCAATTGGCGATGACTAGGTCATCTATATATGAGTATATTGACTTAGGAGTCAAGTGATAACACTTGATCATAGGTCATACTCATCGTTTAAGCTCAAGTGGGGTTACCACTTTTACATAAAGCATTGTTGTGTTCACATCTTTAGAGTTGCTTTAGCTCAAGTCTTAGAGTAAAGCTCCCCCTAGATGTGATATCCCCCCTAAGAGGGATGAACTAACCTTGGGTTTTGTCGATAATGACTTCATGTAGATGTTGAAGATGTGGATGCTCAATGTTGATGTAAATCACTTGGAGCTATCCATTTGAGTGAATTGCACTTTCAATACCTACATGGGTTAGTCCCACAAGGAACAAACAAGGATATCCATAGACATAGAGTGATGCACACACACAAGTTGATGTCCATGAAAACTTTTAGGTGACCGTGTCCCTTGTCTTACCAACAAGAGGGTTTGTGACTCCTTGAACTAGTGCAAGATGTGGAAGTTGATTGCACTTGTTCTTGCCAAAATGATAAGAGTGAAGTATGTTGGCGGACTCACCCTCAAGAACTCTCTAGTTCTTTTTCTTTTGGATCCACACCATCTTGATGGGAATCCTTGGAGTTGTAGTCGTACTTGATGAAGTGGAACTTGAAGTGGTCTTGGGAATCCACTTGACTAAGGTCTTAGGAGCATCTTCAAATGCATCAATTTCCTCTTGAAGCTTGTCCTTGCCTTTTTGCTTGTAGTCTTGTGGTGGAAGATCATCTTGAGCTTGTGTCCCCTTGAAGGAAGTATCATACTTCTATTGTTGAGGAACAAACTTTGTCTTGGGGTATTGATCTTCTTCCCACTCAACTCCATTGGCATTGAACTTTCGTTCAAAACCAACACCTTGATTCTTCCGGTGCCTTCCTTGCTTGCGCACAATTTCCTCGAATTGCTTACTCCCGGCAAGGCTTTTGTACACTCCTTTCTCTATAATTCCCTTCAATAAGCTATTTTCTTGCTCAAGTGTAACTTGGCTAAGAGAATCATTAGTGGAATCAAGAGAACTACTAGAAGCAACAATATTGGATTTAGCATGATCATTATTACTACAAGAGGAAGAATCTTTCTTGTTCTTGTTACTAGACTTGACTTGAGGCATGTAAGTGGATAAGAGTAAACGCTTGGCAATGTAAGAAGAACTTTTCTTGCGGAGATCATCATTGATTGCCTTTAAAAACTCATGCTCTTGTTCAAGATTTAGCTTTTCAAAGCGTAACTTCTCACGAGCTCTTAAAAGTTCTCGATGATCTTCGAAGATAGTTTCATGAGCTAACTTAAGAGTGTTTAGTTCTTTAGTTAGAGCCTCAATCTTATCCTTATCATTGTCATTCGTTTTATCTTGATTAGCATGATTAATTGGCGTTTCATCATAGTATTCATCACTAGAGTTGTCAACAAGTAAATCATCATCACCTAGCAAGTCATCTTCATCACTATTAAAGTCAACATACTCGCGGTGTGTTACCTTAGGACCTTTGGCCATGAAGCATTTTCCAATTCCTTCATTGGGTGAGTCAAATATGTCATAGGAGTTGGTTGACACAAGTGCTAGGCCGGCAACACCTTCATCTTGAGTATATTCGGAATCGGAGTGATAACTTCTCTCGGAGTGGTTGTCGGAGTCGGAGCCGGATACCCATTCACCAACATGAGCTTGATGTCTTCGTTTTGTGTAGCTCCTTGATGATTTTTCCTTCCTTTCCGAATCCTTGCTTCTCTGTGAGTATCTTCGTTCATAACGATCATCTCTACTCCTTCTCTCTCTTCGTGGTGATTCTTCTCTTTTGCTTCTTCTTTTTGGAGAGTCTTCTCTTCTCTTGTAGGGAGCCGTACACTCAATGGAATAGTGTCCGGGTCTTCCACAATTGTAGCAGTTTCCCTCTCGACTAGAAGATCTTTTGTCATTGTAGGACCTTGACTTGGAGCTTCTATCTTTGCTTCTACTCTTGTAGAACTTGTTGAAGTTTTTCACCATTAAGCTCAATTCTTCATTGAAGTTTTGTTTCTCACTTGATGATGTAGGGGCTTCACATGAGGCTTTGTAGGCACCACTTGATTTGTTGTGAAGTTCCTCTTTATCCTTAAGTGACATCTCATGAGCAACAATTCTTCCAATTACTTCCCTTGGCTTGAGATCTTTGTAATTGGGCATCATTTGGATCAATGTGCACACGGTATCATATTTTCCATCCAAGGCTCTTAGAATCTTCTTGATGATGAATCTACCGGTCATCTCTTCACTTCCTAAGCCGGCAATCTCATTTGTGATGGGAGCAAGCCTAGAGTACATTTCAGCGACACCTTCACCATCCTTCATTTTGAACTTGTCAAGTTGACTTTGAAGAACATCCAATTTGGATTCCTTGACAGAGTCGGTACCTTTGTGCATATCAATCAAAGTGTCCCAAATTTCCTTTGCATTCTCAAGACGGCTGATTTTGTTGAATTCTTCGGGGCACAATCCGTTGAAGAGAATATCACAAGCTTGAGCATTGTATTGCAACATCTTCAACTCATCCGCGGTAGCTTCACGGTTTGGTTCTCTCCCATCAAAGAAGTCACCTTGCAAACCAACACACACAATAGCCCAAACGGCGGGGTTATGTCCAAGAATATGCATTTTCATTTTATGCTTCCAACTAGCAAAATTAGTACCATCAAAGTAAGGACCTCTACGGTGATAATTTCCCTCGCTAGACACCATACTCTCCTAGGTTGTGAAACCAAGGCTATGAAATCAAAGCAAATGGACACCAAAGCTCTGATACCACTTGTAGGATCGAAAGTATGTCTAGAGGGGGGTGATTAGACTACTTGACCAAATAAAAACTTAACCTTTTCCCAATTTTAGTTCTTGGCAGATTTTAGCTATTTTAGGACAAGTCAAGCAATCATCACACAATTCAAGCAAGCATGCAAAGAGTATATTGGCAGCGGAAAATAAAGCACGCAACTTGCAAGAATGTAAAGGGAAGGGTTTGGAGAATTCAAACGCAATTGGAGACACGGATGTTTTTCCCGTGGTTCGGATAGGTGGTGCTATCCTACATCCACGTTGGTGGAGACTTCAACCCATGAAGGGTAATGGTTGCGCGAGTCCACAGAGGGCTCCACCCACGAAGGGTCCACGAAGAAGCAACCTTGTCTATCCCACCATGGCCATCGCCCACGAAGGACTTGCCTCACTAGCGGTAGATCTTCACGAAGTAGGCGATATCCTTGCCCTTACAAACTCCTTGGTTCAACTCCACAATCTTGTCGGAGGCTCCCAAGTGACACCTAGCCAATCTAGGAGACACCACTCTCCAAGAAGTAAAAAATGGTGTGTTGATGATGAACTCCTTGCTCTTGTGCTTCAAATGATAGTCTCCCCAACACTCAACTCTCTCTCACAGGATTTGGATTTGGTGGAAAGAAGATTTGAGTGGAAAGCAACTTGGGGAAGGCTAGATATCAAGATTCATATGGTAGGAATGGAATATCTTGGCCTCAACACATGAGTAGGTGGTTCTCTCTCAGAACATATGAGTTGGAAGTGTAGATGTGTTCTGATGGCTCTCTCTACGAATGAAGAGGAGGTGGAGGGGTATATATAGCCTCCACACAAAATCCAACCGTTACACAATTTACCAATCTCGGTGGGACCGAATCAACAAACTCGGTCGGACCGAAATAGTAAACCTAGTGACCGTTAGAGATTTTTGGTGGGAAAGTAGCTGAGGATTTTGGAGCATATCATTAAGCACATGAAGCAAGAGGCTCATTAAGCAACACCTCATCTCTCCTTGATAGTATTGGCTTTTCCTAAAGACTCAATGTGATCTTGGATCACTAAAATATAAAATGAAGAGTCTTGAGCTTTTGAGCTTGAGCCAATCCTTTGTCCTTAGCATTTTGAGGGTTCCACTTTCACATCCATGCCATGCCAATCATTGAGCTTTCCTGAAATAATCATCTTGGAATAGCATTAGCTCAATGACCTATATGTTGTTATGAATTACCAAAACCACCTAGGGATAGTCGCACTTTCACAGGGCCTGCAAGTTGTATTGGCGGAGAACGGCATGGAAGAACTCAGAGAAAGGAGGCACCAGACCGGCAACAATGGCGCTCACGAAGAACGGGTAGAAGGTGGTCCCCTTTCCCTCAGGCTGGTCAAAGCCGACCTTGAGCACACTCGCCCCCTCGCTGTCCTGTGCCACCGTCATCAAGCGCGGGAGGGCGAGGTTCTTCTCCGACAAATTTGGGGAATCTAGGGCCGACGAGTACCAAGCATCAGCCGGGGACTTGCGAGTCGCGATGGCGTGCCGGATGCGAAGGATTGAGACGGATCTGGAGGATTTCGGGAGCAAGAGGGAGGAAAGCAAGAAAGGATTGAGTAGCCAATTCACCCTTTTCATTGAGAGAGAACAACTGGATGGTATTATCCCGAGCAGCAAAGACAATTACATCCTCAGACGACTGAGTCAGTTGAATCTGCCTGGCTACACAATCAAGGTGAGCCTTGTGTTTAGAGAGCCAGTCCATCCCAAGAATAAGATCAATATCGGAATCGCCAAGAACAATTGGGGAAGAAAGGAACTTGTAGTCTCCCAAGGTGATAGTAACATCTGGGACACAGAAATTAGATGTCATCTGTTTGCTCGGTGACACAATTTGTAAAGAATTTTGCAGGTGCTGGTAATCGTAGTCATACTTTTATGCAAAAGGTTTGGAAATGAAGCAATGCAATGCACCAGTGTCAAAAAGAACTTTTGCAGGAATATCATTAACAGGAAGGTTACCCATGATCACATCTGACGAATCCTCTGCCTGAGATGCGTTCATCAAGTTAACCTTGGCGGACTTGGGGTTATGCTTGACCACAGCTGTACTTGCCGATCTGACAGGAGGAGGAGGAGGAAGACGCCTCTGGTTGAAACACTTGTTGGCGTAGTGACCCTTCTGTTGGCACTTGTTGCACGTGACCTCTGAGAGCGGACGGTGGTACGGAGCACTTGATCTTGGAGCTTGAGACGAAGTCTTGTTCTGAAAGCCTGGGTTGGGTGGGTGGGAAGAACCACTGCCACCTTTGCTCTTCTGCTGATACGGCTGACGGAACGGAGGAGGAGGAAGCCAATACTTCTGCTGCTTGGCCACTTGAGTAGAGGAAGAAGGCGTAGTGTCTCTAACTCGCTTCTTGGAAGCATCACACCTCAACTGAGCAGCCTCTTGCTTCAGTGCCATGTTGTAGAACTCATCGTATCTCAGCGGCTCGAAGAGGACAAGAGCGAGCTGAATTTCTTCACGGAGACCACCCCTGAACTGATAGATCATGCTCTTCTCATCAGGAACATCCTGATGAAGTCATGTACCTACGGTAGGGACACGAACCCGTCCTAAGAGCCCTACCATAGGACATCCTTAGAGGAAGTTACCTTTCAAACAACTTGAAGATATCCCACTCGACGGATTGAAGACACTCGACCAAGAAGCTGTCACTCGACCAAGAAGCCAACCACTCGACTGCCAGGAGACCTCAAGTCACTCCGCAGGCAAACGGTCGGCTATTAAGTAGTCTTTATGATTATTATGACACTTTATTAGGGACGTTATCAGTAACGCCCACCTTAAATGTACCTTAAACCCTGCATTACTGAGGGCAGGAGAGGGCAGGCGAACTCTATATAAGCCACCCCCTCCTCAGTATCGGGGGTTCGCACCCTTGTCATCTTACTCACGCATAATCCAATCGACCGCCTCCGGGCACCGAGACGTAGGGCTGTTACTTCCTCAAAGAAGGGCCTGAACTCGTAAACCTTGTGTGCTTACAACTTCCCAATAGCTAAGGTCTAGCCTCTTCATACACACCCCCTACCTCACTGTCAGACTTAGAACCACGACAGTTGGCGCCCACCGTGGGGCATTAGTCTTAGCGCCTAATTGGAGAAGTTGCGATTTTTTCCGATCCACTTGATCATGTTTTCCTGCGGAGCTTTGGCAGAGGGCTACGAGATCCATCTCGGCGGGCTCACTTTCATCGCCGACGACTCCGCCTGGCTCCAGGAGGCGCCGCTCGATGTCGACGCGCTCCTCGTCCGTGGTGCGACGCACTTCCGCGCGTGCGTCCGTGGCGTCCTCCTGAGGCAGCTATTGGCCCCCTATCGGTCGACTCCCGTGCCATCTCCCCATCCTGTCTCCCGCCAGCGCAAGCGCGCAAGTCGGTCGAGGCTCCAGCGGTGGATGAAGCACGCCGTGGCCCGCCAGTCGGCGACCCAGCAGGTCGCTGCAATCGAGCCTGACGAATCCCTCTGCGGCCTGTTCGACCTGTCGACTGGCTCCACGGAGACCGCTTCCGAGTGTGACAGCAGCGACCCCCTGGCGGAGGTTCTGGCGGTCAAAGGGACACGCAGTCCCCCCGGATTCCATCGCGCTGACGATGGTGCCGACAGGGGAGATCCGTCGCACCCTCACGACGAATACCTCCCCGAGCCTCTTACGTCGTTGCAACGGGAGGAGCTTCGTCGCCGGAACATGGACGCGCTCTACACGCCCATTGTTGGAGAAACCCCCGAGGCCCGGGCCTTGGAGGACGCGCGCTTGGCTAATCTAGCTGAGCGCACTCGGCTGGAGAATCTACAGCGGGCTCTCGACAAGCGGGCGCGTCAGCGGGCTCCCGAGTCCAGTCGACGCCAGCAGGCACCCGAACCCAGTCGACGGCAGCTCTTCCCGCCACCACAGGTGTACCGAACTCTGGTTCAGAACCTGGCTGCCGCGGCCCGCATAGCGGAGTCGATCCAGCCCTCCCAGTCGGAGGCCGGACGAGGATTGCTGCAGATCAGAGCATTGCTCCGAGCAGCGGGGAATCAGAATTCCGCCATCTCTAAGTCGCGGGACAGGATCCACAGTCGATCCGTCGCAACGGAGACCGTCCAGTCGGCTCACAGCCCGAGATCGCCCCCGAGGCGTGAGGGTCGTGGAGACCGGCACGATCGGTATAGGAGGAACGAGCAATATGATCACCGACCCGACCGTGATGATGGGCGTCGGGTGCCGTCCCCTCCTCCGTGGAGTGGATCATATGCACCTCAGCATCGAGACGACAGGCGCCCCCATCACACTGGGCAGAGGATCCCAGTCGACCCCAGAGACCCAGGCTTTGACGCGAGATCCATCCTCGTTCAAGGTCTGGTGGACAGGAACAGGGCTCATCGAGAGGGCCACAACAGAGATACGCCCCCCGACAGCAGGGCACGCGCCTCGGGGCCCGAGTGTTTCAGTCGAGCCATCAGAGCTGCGGTGATCCCTCCCAACTTCCGGCTGGCGACTGGGATCAGCAAGTTCACCGGCGAGTCCAAGCCTGACACGTAGCTCGAGGATTACCGAGTGGCTGTGCAGATCGGCAGCGGCAACGACGAGGTGGCCATGAAGCATTTACCCCTCATGTTGGAAGGCTCGGCTAGGGCGTGGCTGAATCAGCTGGCGCCTAGCAGCATTTACACTTGGGAGGATCTCTCCCGAGTGTTTGTTACAACCTTCGAAGGGACATGCAAGCGCCCTGCAGGCCTTACGGAGCTGCGGTCTTGCATACAGAAGCCGAATGAAACACTGAGGGAATACATCCAGAGGTGGATCACACTGCACCACTCGGTCGAGAACGTGCCAGACCATCAAGCAGTTTGCGCTTTCAAGGAAGGCGTCAAGTACAGGGAGTTGAATCTGAAATTTGGCCGGACCGGAGAGATGTCCCTTAATCGGATGATGGAGATTGCCACCAAGTACGCTAATGGAGAAGACGAGGACCGACTCCGAAGCGGCAAACTTAAGTCAGTCGCCCAAGAAACCGGAGGAAACTCCAGTCGGAAGCAGAAGCGGAAGGCCGAGCCAGCCGCTCCCGGGGAGGCCCTGGCCGTGGCCCAGGGAAACTTCAAGGGGAAACCCAAGGGCACTTGGAAGCCCAAGAAAGTCAAGGATCAGGATGGGAATGATGTTTTGGATCTGCCATGTCACATTCACACCAAGAAAGATGAAGAAGGTAATTTTATTTACCCCAAACATACCACTCGACAATGCCGGCTCCTGATCCAGCAGTTTCAGGGCAAGCAGCCCAAGGATAAAGAAAAAGAGCCAGACAGGGTTGAGGACAGGGATGATAGCGACGATGGATACCCCCAGGTCAATTCCACCCTGATGATTTTTGCCGATGTCGAAAGCAAAAGTCGACTGAAAGTCATTAACCGTGAGGTGAACATGGTTGCCCCTGCGACTCCCAGTTACCTAAAGTGGTCTCAGACGGCCATCACGTTCGACCAATCCGATCACCCAACACACATTGCCACCCCTGGGAGGCAAGCTTTGGTGGTCGACCCAGTTGTCGAAGGCAGTCGACTGACCAAAGTCCTGATGGACGGTGGCAGTGGCCTGAACATACTGTACGCGGAAACCTTGAAAGGAATGGGCATTCCGATGTCCAGACTCAGCACCAGTAACATGAGCTTCCACGGAGTCATTCCCGGGAAAAAAGCCGAGTCACTCGGCCAGATTGCTCTTGATGTGGTTTTTCGGCGATTCAAAGAATTACCACAAGGAAAAGTTAACGTTTGAAGTTGTGGACTTCCAGAGTGCTTATCACGCCATCTTGGGCAGGCCGGCTTACGCACGCTTCATGGCTCGACCATGCTACGTGTATCTTAAATTAAAGATGCCTGGCCCCAAAGGTGTGATCACTATTACGGGCAACCGGAAGAAAGCAAAAGAATGTTTCCAGAAGGGATCAAAGATCGCCGACGCTCAGATGGCAGTGGTCGAGCTGAAAGAGTACCAAAAGACTGCCGATCCGAGTGAATTGCTGCGGGCTAAGAAGCTTGCCTCCGAGTCAGCTTTTCAGTCGGCCGGCGAAACGAAGACGGTCCACATTCACCCGACCGACCCCGAGGCAGCTCCGACTCACATCTCAACGACGCTCGACTCCAAATAGGAAGAAGCGCTCATCCAGCTCCTCCGTGAGAACTGGGACATCTTCGCATGGAAACCCTCTGACATGCCCGGAGTTCCCAGGGGGCTGGCTGAGCACCGCCTGCGAGTCGACTCAAAGTTCAAACCCGTGAAGGAACATTTGCGGCGGTCCGCCATCCAGAAAAAACAAGCCATCGGCGAAGAAGTGGCTCGGCTCTTAGCAGCTGAGTTCATTCGAGAGATCTACCACTCCGAGTGGCTCGCCAATGTTGTCATGGTCCCCAAGAAGGACAAGTCACTCCGCATGTGCATTGATTTCAAGCACATCAATCGGGCCTGCCCGAAAGATCATTTTCCTATCCCTCGCATCGACCAAATTGTCGACTCGACTGCGGGATGCGAGAGATTATCTTTTCTAGATGCCTACTCCGGGTACCATCAGATCCGTCTGTATGGGCCCGACGAAATCAAAACAGCTTTCATCACTCCATTCGGATGCTTCTGTTACGTCACCATGCCATTCGGCCTCAAGAACGCCGGAGCCACATTCATGAGAATGATCGAGAAGTGTTTACTCACTCAAATCAGTCGGAATGTGGAGGCGTACATGGACGATATCGTAGTCAAGTCCCGGAAAGGTTCCGACCTACGGGCTGACCTTGCCGAAACCTTCGCCAACCTCAGGAGGTACGATATCAGACTCAATCCGTCAAAATGCACTTTCGGAGTTCCAGGTGGCAAGCTACTCGGTTTTCTCGTTTCCGAACGGGGAATCGACGCCAATCCTGAAAAAATTGGCACCATACTCCGGATGAAGCATCCTGTACGTGTGCATGATGTCCAAAAACTTACAGGCTGCTTGGCCGCCTTAAGTCGATTCATCTCTCGACTCGGCGAAAAAGCATTGCCTCTTTACCGACTGATGAAAAAGTCTGACAAGTTCGAATGGACTCCAGAAGCTGATGCAGCATTTGCAGAGCTCAAAGCTCTGCTCTCCACCCAGCCGGTGCTAGCTGCTCCAATCAGCAAAGAGCCTCTGCTGCTTTACATTGCAGCCACGGGACAAGTTGTCAGTATAGTACTTACGGTCGAGCGGGATGAGGAAGGGAAGGCCTTCAAAGTTCAACGCCCTGTTTATTATGTGTCTGAAGTTTTGACCCCTTCAAAACAAAGATACCCCCACTACCAGAAGCTGGTATATGGGATTTACATGACCACGAAGAAAGTTGCACATTATTTCTCTGACCACTCCATTACAGTCGTCAGCGACGCCCCATTATCGGAGATCCTGCATAACAGAGATGCAACTGGTCGAGTGGCCAAGTGGGCGATTGAACTCCTTCCTTTAGACATCAAGTTTGAAGCAAAGAAAGCCATCAAGTCTCAAGCAATCGCAGATTTTATCACCGAGTGGATTGAACAGCAACTTCCGACTCAAGTTCACTCGGAACACTGGACTATGTTCTTCGATGGATCCAAGATGCTGAATGGTTCGGGCGCGGGGGTAGTTCTGGTCTCCCCCCGAGGAGATAAGCTCAGATACGTTCTCGAGATTCACTTCGATTCCTCCAATAACGAAGCAGAGTATGAAGCACTTTTGTATGGGTTGCGCATGGCCATTTCGCTCGGCGTCCGTCGCCTCATGGCCTATGGCGATTCAGATCTGGTGGTTAATCAAGTGATGAAAGAATGGGACGTCAGGAGTCCGGCAATGACTGGGTACTGCAATGCAGTACGGAAGCTAGAGAAGAAGTTCGAGGGGTTGGAACTCCACCACATCCCCCGACTGAAAAACCAGGCAGCTGACGACTTGGCAAAGATAGGCTCCAAGAGAGAAGCCATTCCAAGCAACGTGTTCTTGGAACACATTCACTCGCCGTCAGTCCAAGAAGATCCTTTCACAGAAGAAGCCCCGCAGCCGAAAAGTGCCACGGACCCGACTGAAGTTGAAGTGCCTGCAGTAGTCGACCTAATCATGGAAGTTTTGGCAGTCACCCCTGACTGGACGATACCATACATTGCATATATCCTAAGGAAAGAACTTCCGGAGGATGAGGAGGAGGCTCGACAGATCGTCCGCCGATCTAAGGCCTTCACGGTCATAAGAGGACAGCTGTACAGAGAAAGTGCGACCGGAGTCGGCCAGAAATGCGTAACGCCAGAAGAGGGTCAAATAATCCTCAACGATATCCACTCGGGAACCTGCGGTCACCATGCGTCCTCTCGGACCATTGTGGCTAAGGCATACCGAGCTGGATTTTATTGGCCAAGGGCAAATGAGATGGCGAAAGAGATAGTCGACAGGTGCGAGGGCTGCCAGTTCTACTCCAACATGTCACACAAGCCCGCATCAGCCCTGAAAACCATTCCGCTCGTCTGGCCCTTTGCCGTCTGGGGATTGGACATGGTTGGCCCCTTGAGAACGGGCAGGAGTGGGTTCACTCATGTGCTTGTGGCAGTCGACAAGTTTACCAAATGGATCGAAGCTAAGCCCATAAAGAGCCTTGACGCTGGCACCGCTATCAGTTTCATCAGAGGGTTGACATTCAGATATGGAGTCCCACACAGCATCATCACTGATAACGGGTCAAACTTTGATTCGGACGAATTCAGGGCATTTTGCGCTTCTCAAGGCACACGAGTCGACTACGCCTCAGTCGCTCACCCCTAGTCGAACGGACAGGCTGAGAGGGAAAATGGTCTGATCCTCAAAGGGCTAAAACCTCGGCTGATGCGCGATCTCAAGCACGCGACAGGTGCTTGGGTCGACGAGCTTCCGTCAGTGCTGTGGGGATTAAGGACCACCCCTAACCGGTCGACCGGAAGGACCCCCGTTCTTCCTGGTTTATGGAGCCGAAGCTGTCTTGCCAAGCGATCTCCTTCATAATGCGCCCCGAGTTGAACTTTACACCGAAGATGAAGCGGAGCAGGCCCGGCAAGACGCAGTCGACCTCTTGGAGGAAGAGAGGGAGATGGCAATGATCAGATTGACCATTTACCAGCAGGACTTGCGTCGATTCCACGCCCGGAACGTGAAGAGTCGAGCCTTTCAAGAAGGAGATTTGGTCCTCCGAGTGGATCAACAGAAACCTCACAAGCTCGCTCCCACTTGGGAAGGCCCCTTCATCATCACCAGAGTCCTCCACAACGGAGCATATCACCTTTACAATGTTGATCGACAGATCGACGAACCTCGAGCTTGGAATGCGGAGCTTCTCCGCCCCTTTTACACTTAAGGCCGCTCTCAAACCAGATGTAATAAGAAAAACTCCTGAGGTTCATTTTTATCAGAAATAAGAGTGTTCCAATAATTGTTGTCATTGTTGTATGTATCCGAAATCCCCCAGTGGGTGACTTAGCTGCGAATCCGATTCGCCTAAGTTTGAAAAATCCTACCGAGTGGAGAGCGAACCTCCCACTCGGGGGCTTAGCTGCAGTCCAGTACTCGCCTAAGTTCTCCACGAAGAGACTTAGCTGCGGTTAGACACTCGCCTAAGTTTGAAAAATCCTACCGAGTGGAGAGCAAACCTCCCACTCGGGGGCTTAGCTGCAGTTCAGCACTCGCCTAAGTTCTCCGCGAAGAGACTTAGCTGCGGTCAGACACTCACCTAAGTTTGAAAAATCCTACCGAGTGGAGAGTGAACCTCCCACTCGGGGGCTTAGCTGTAGTTCAACACTTGCCTAAGTTCTCCACGAAGAGACTTAGCTGCGGTCAGACACTCGCCTAAGTTTGAAAAATCCCACCGAGTGGAGAGCAAACCCCCCACACGGGGGCTTAGCTGCAGTTCAGCACTCGCCTAAGTTCTCCACGAAGAGACTTAGCTGCGGTCAGACACTCGCCTAAGTTTGAAAAATCCTACCGAGTGGAGAGCGAACCTCCCACTCGGGGGCTTAGCTGCAGTTCAGCACTCGCCTAAGTTCTCCACGAAGAGACTTAGCTGCGGTCAGACACTCGCCTAAGTTTGAAAAATCCTACCCAGTGGAGAGCGAACCTCCCACTCGGGGGCTTAGCTGCAGTTCAGCACTCGCCTAAGTTCTCCATGAAGAGACTTAGCTGTGGTCAGACACTCGCCTAAGTTTGAAAAATCCTACCGAGTGGAGAGCGAACCTCCCACTCGGGGGCTTAGATGCAGTCCAGTACTCGCCTAAGTTCTCCACGAGGAGGCTTAGCTGCAGTCAGACACTCGCCTAAGCTTGAAAAATCCTACCGAGTGGAGAGCGAACCTCCCACTCGGGGGCTTAGCTGCAGTCCAGTACTCGCCTAAGTTCTCCACGAAGAGGCTTAGCTGCAGTCAGATACTCGCCTAAGTTTGAAAAATCCTACCGAGTGGAGAGCGAACCTCCCACTCGGGGGCTTAGCTGCAGTCCAGTACTCGCCTAAGTTCTCCACGAAGAGACTTAGCTGCAGTCAGACACTCGCCTAAGTTTGAAACCCGCCTTCTCCTGAAGAGCTCCGCCACAAATACAATGTGAGCTCCGCCACAAATACAATGTACAACAACAGGGTGTGGGTCGACTGCCACCTTTTCCCGAGAGCTCCGCCACAAATACAATGTACAACGACGGGGTGGGGGTCGGCCATCAAGCCCCTCACGACAGTTCCAGACCACGAAGACATTCAGCAAAAATTAAGTTCGGATAAAGCTTAAAAGGCCCTGGGCCCCGAATCAAAGTACTCGAGCCCTCAGCTCGGCAGAATTTAAACGATTACAAGTCCACTCGGCATTCCGAGGCTAATTTAAGGGAAGGCATAAAAAGTTTTCTCACTCCTCAAGAGGAGGGCTGGCAGGAGCGAGGAACTCATCCAGGTCGATTCCGTCCGCAATACGAGTGGCTGCAACAATGTAGGTCTCCATGAAGTCCTGGAAGCTGTGCCTCTTGGTATTGGCGACTTGGATGGCGGCCAGCTTTTCTTCTCGCGCCTCCTTGCAGTGAACGCGGACTAAGGATAGAGCCACGTCAGCGCCGCACCGGGCAGAGGACTTCTTCCACTCCCACACTCGATCGGGGATTTTGTCAAGTCGAGCCATAAGAGACTCGAGATCGTTTTGGAGCGCGGATTCTAGCCAAAGTGTCGAGTCGATCCGCGACACGGCAACCTTCAGTCGAGCCAGGTAATCCACGGCGCCGTCGATGCGAGATTCCAGTCGGAGCAAGTTCATGGCAGTATCGTCTTTCACCAGAGAATTGATTGGGTCAAGACCCGTTTCGATCCGCCCGGTCTCCTCTTCGAAGTTCTGACCGAATTCTGCACACAAGACCTAAAGATAAGCCAACGATCACAAGATTGAGTCGACACAAAAGTACAAAACAGTCAAAATTAGACGTGCACCTTCAAGTTTGATGTACAGCCTCTTGGCGAGGCTCCTCAGGAAGCTCTCCAGGTCGTCCCTCCTACGGGCGATGCCTTCCATCTCCTCGCCCAAGAGGAGGTTCTTCTTCTTCCAACTGGCAGTCAGCTTGTTGGCATCAGTCAGAGCGGTCTGCAACCTAGTGTTCTCTTTTTCCAACTGGTCGACCGAAGCCAGCTTCTGTTCGGCCAGAGCCATCTTGTCGTCAGCCACCTTGCGGGCAACAGCCAGGTCCTGGTCCTTCCTCGCCAAAGCTCTTTCCAATTCTCCTACAAAGAAACGGCGATTGAATCGGACACAACAAAGGAATGCCCAAGCCTGAAAACAGAATCAGTCGACAAAGTCGCTTTACCTGCGGCGCCCTCCCTGACCTTCTGCAACTCCGTCCTGGCCAGCTCTAGATCAAGGTCCAGTTGAATCTTCTGCTTCTCCAATTCAGCATAACGAGCGACAAGTTCGCAGGATCTCTGCAAAAGGAAAAACCAGCCGACAGACGTTCGAGATAAGTTGCTTCCGAGTAACTAAGGAACAATGGTGACGTTTCTAAGACCACAGCTGAGTCAAAAACATTCGACCGTAGTCTCGGGGACTACACCCACTGGGTGCACTCAGCGTGCCCCCACTGGTTCGACCAAAAAAAAACGACTGCCCACAGTCGACAGGACATGGACCACTCGACCTGGCATACCAAACCGAGTGAAGAAGTACAGATTCACAAACACAATATACAGACTACAGTCGACTGCCAGCAGTCCACCGTAGTCTCGGGGACTACACCCAGTGGGTGCACTCAGCGTGCCCCCACTGGTTCGACCAAAGAGAAAACACACCCAGTGGGTGTACAAGTACAGATACAAAGATCTTCAAAAAAGGAAAAGAAAGAGAGAGAAAGACTCTTCAAACAAACAAGTATCGAGTCAACTGACCTGGACGTTACTCTGAAGCGCCGAACTCGCATCGTAAGCCGCCTGGCTGGCCTCCCGAGCCTTCTTCACCTGCTCCATCATGACCCCTGCCTGGCGTATGGCCTCCTTCGCGGCGGCCACTTCGTCTTCAGGAGCAGAGTACGCGACAAAGAGTGAAGTCGGGTTGGTAGTCGACGCCGAGGGCTGCGCACCCGACAGGGGATTAGCAGTCGGATTGACAGTCGACGCCGAGGGCTGCGCACTCGACAGGGGATTGGCGAAGGACACAGAAGCCCGAGGGGCGTCGCCGCCTTCCCGAGCTGCGGCCTCAGGCGCCGGAGCAGGCTGGGGAGCCCTGTCAGTCGACGGCCTCCTGGTCCTCCCTATCCTCAGCGGCTCGTTGTCATCGTCATCCGGGAGGTCGATAACATGAGGAGGAGCTGCAGGAAGAACTTTCAATCGACCAGAATTGCAAGAAACGGCCAAGCCAACTCAAAAATAAAACGTCAACGATCGTACCAGGGTTGGAGGTTGCAGCGTCCCCCATCTCTTGGTCGTCGTCCTTGGCTGAGACCTCGGAGGTAGCAGCACTGCAAATTTCGAAGAATCAGCCAGTTCAGCATAACTAGTCGACTGAGGATCTGTCCTCCAATCGGCGAAAAAAGACAAGGCTTGTTACCCGGAGATAACAGGGACAGTTATCTTCATCTTCGGCAGGGTCTTGGGTGGCTTGGACTGCCTCGTGCGTGGTTGCTTTGGAACCTTCCCAGTCGGTGTTGGAGAAGAGGTCCGAGGGCGTTTCGACGATGGCCCGGAGGAGGCAGTCGCCTGACCACGTCCCTGCGCCGGGTCGTGTGCGAGCTTGGATCGCCTTTCTGGGCAGGGGGGTTCGGCCTCCTCCTCCTCCTCCTCGCTGGAGAATATGTCATCGCCTCCCTCTCCCTCGCCGTCTGACTCCCACTCGCCCTGGTCGTCCCCGCTCTCACCTCCGCTCCCTTCTCCTTCCTCAGTCGACCCCTGTGCCCCGTTTGGCGTCGAATACATCTCAGTAGTTGCCTGAAAGACAGTAGACAAAATGGAAAGCCAGTCGACTCGCTCAAAAGAAGACCAATGCAGAAAGAAAGATTTCAGTCGGAAACATAAAGACACACCTGGTCGACCTCATATGAGCTGTCGAGTGGAACAACCCTCCTAGCTCCTCGGGGGTTGTCTTTGTTCCCTGTAATGCTTGACAGCCACCCCTCCAACATCTCGTCGGTGACCTCCTCTGGGTGGACCCGAGTGGAGTCCTCGAGGCCGGAGTACAACCACATCGGGTGATCCCGAGCCTGGAGTGGTTGGATTCTCCTCCTGAGGAAGACTTCGAGCAGGTCCATCCCCGTCATGCCCTCACGGACAAGTTCGACCACTCGACCCGCCAGTATCTTGACCTGGGCCTTTTCTTCGGGCATCACCTTCAGAGAAGCCGGCTTTTCGGCTCAGTCGAGGGTGAAGGGTGGAAGTCCAGTCGACTGCCCTAGGGTCACTTGATCCTGGCAGTAGAACCAAGTCGCCTGCCACCCTCGAACTGACTCCGGGAAGGTGATGGAGGGAAAACAACTTTTCCCCCTTGTCTAGATCGCCAAGCCCCCGCACAGCTGGATCACCTGTGTCCTCTCGTCACTCGACTTAGCCTTCTTCACCGACTGAGAGCGAACGGTGAAGATATGCTTGAAAAGTCCCCAGTGTGGGCGGCACCCCAGGAACGCCTCACACATAGAAATAAAAGCGGCAAGATAGACTATGGAGTTCGGAGTGAAGTGATGGAGCTGCGCCCCGAAGAAGTTCAGGAAATTGCGGAAAAAAGAGTGGGGCGGCAGAGAGAAACCACGGTCAATATGAGTCACCAGGAGGACGCGCTCACCGTCACGTGGCAGGGGCTCGATTTCTCCCCCTGGAAGACGCGCCGCCTTGTGGAGGATGACTCCTCCCTTGACCATGTTGTCGAGGTCCTCCTGACGAAGCACCGAGGGCATCCAGTCGCCCTGGATCCACCCCTTGGGCAGGGCCGTCCGAGAGGAAGAGCCCCCGCGCGCAGACTTCTTCCCCTTCCCCGCCGCCGCCGCCTTCTTCGCGCGCTCCAGAGTGGTCGTCTTGCCCTTCACCATCGTCGCCGGCGAGGTCTCAGGCTGGTTTTGTGGTGGCGGGGCGAGAGCGAAGGAAGCGGAGGAGGCGACGGAGAGACAGAGAGAGGAGTAGAAGAGATGAGCACGCGTACTGAAGAGAGGCTCCGGGCCAACTATTTATAAGGGGCCACTCCCGAGTGGCTGGCAGGTAGGCCCGAGCTATCCAGTCAAATCCCGTGGCAGGCACGCGCACTGTACGTGGCGAAAAAGGCGGCGCGGGGATCGAGGAGCCTTCGCACTGTCGCTCCCGATTACTACGGCCGCCCCCGTCCCGCGCGCTTCCCAAAAAATCCGAATCCCGTGATCTCTGCCGGATGCAGAACAACTTAACGAAACAGAAATCCCGTGCACGCCGGCGCTCAATGCCTTGCAGGTAAAGAAATCCCGCGCACGCCGGCGCTCAATTCGACGAAAGACCTGGAACGGATCAAGGCGACTGAAAGAGGTTAATGACGTCATCCGTGACAGTCGACCCAGAACGAAGCACCCATAATAACCCGAAGGGTCGGTTGGAAAGGTCCCTAACCCCTTTTTCTCACTCCAGCCTCGATCCGTTCGGGGGCTAATGATGAAGTCATGTACCTACGGTAGGGACACGGACCCGTCCTAAGAGCCCTACCATAGGACATCCTTAGAGGAAGTCACCTTTCAAACAACTTTAAGATATCCCACTCGACGGATTGAAGACACTCGACCAAGAAGCTGTCACTCGACCAAGAAGCCAACCACTCGACTGCCAGGAGACCTCAAGTCACTCCGCAGGCAAACGGTCGGCTATTAAGTAGTCTTTATGATTATTATGACACTTTATTAGGGACGTTATCAGTAACGCCCACCTTAAATGTACCTTAAACCCTGCATTACTGAGGGTAGGAGAGGGCAGGCGAACTCTATATAAGCCACCCCCCTCCTCAGTATCGGGGGTTCGCACCCTTGTCATCTTACTCACGCATAATCCAATCGACCGCCTCCGGGCACCGAGACGTAGGGCTGTTACTTCCTTAGAGAAGGGCCTGAACTCGTAAACCTTGCGTGCTTACAACTTCCCAATAGCTAAGGTCTAGCCTCTTCATACACACCCCCCTACCTCACTGTCAGACTTAGAACCACGACACATCCTGCTTTGCAAAACGGGCGAGCTTCTGGAACAACTTGTTGTAGTCATAGACAGACAAAGAGCCTTGCTTCAGATTGCGGAATTCTTCACGTTTGCTTTCAGTCACACTCTGAGGGATGTGATGAGCTCGGAAATCACGACGGAAATCATCCCAAGTGATCAAATGTCCACCTCTGGAATCCTTGTACTGCTGGAACCACTCTGCAGCCTGATCTTTGAGTTGGAAAGAAGCGAACTTGACGAAATCTTCAGGCCTGACGTTGCTGCATTCAAAATGCTTGCCCAGATCCACTAGCCAATCGTCAGCATCGGTAGCCTCAACACAATTGCTGAACGTCTTTGGACCATTTGCGAGGAACTGGTTCAGAGTAGCAAAATGGTTCTGATTGTTGCCTTGATTCCCTTGACTGCCTTGATTCCGCTCTTGGAGGATTTGCATGATCAACTGTGTATTTGCATTAGTTGCGGCCATCACAGCTTGCCAAGCCTCCGGAGGAGGCGGAGGTGGTGGCGGATCAGGGTTCGGAGTCGTGCGCGTTGGAGGAGCCATCCTGAAGAGGTTGACCACCATTAGCACACAAATAGACAAATATTGAAGGTGAATCCAACGGAATGAAAATTGCAACATAAAGTCTTCACATCTGAACGAAATGAACGAATGCACTTCTCTTGAAGTGGTCACATATTCCTAAATTGCAAAGCCACGAAGAATCAGGTAGAAGGGGTACATCAATGAGGGATGGAATCAACATATGACGACGAAGGAACTCGAATACCACAACTCGAAATAAAACCAAGGGTTGGCTTGCGGAATAAGCCGGAACAAACATATAATAGAAATTTCGTCCGAAGTTTTCGTGGTGGGACCTACACGGGCTCGATCGTACAACACCATCATGTACAAGGCAGTGCACATGACATACAATGCGTCCCCGAGTCAGCATAGCCAAGGACTCTTTAAGACACAACGAGACCACTGTAAAATCGACCGTGAATAGGCGAACCACTAGACGTCGAACCCCAAATTCATACCATACATCTGTTGGAAGGATATCCTAAGATCTACTTGAATTCCCACCTATGAAACTCCCGAAACTTTCCGGTTATGCAATCAGGTGTTGGGGATACAGGGGAAGCATAATATCTCACCCAAGCTAGCAAATCCTACATCCAGCTGTATCCATCCTTCAACACATAACCAAGAAACCTTCGGAAACCATCTACCTCAACCTTCGAAAAGCATCCGTTATACAAGTTATGGCGATACTCCCAAACTCCCGCCCCAGTACTGGGTGGCGTCGAGGTTATCTCACCAACGAACTGCATAAAGGAGATTTTCGATGTCGCGAACATATCTCAAGTATAACAGAATTGCAACGATAAAATTATGATGACAACACCTCAGAGCTCAACTCCCCGGGACACTTCCACTAAACCCCTGACAGGAGGCACCAAGACAGCATTCTCATCATAAGCCATCGGAACAAATCCAAGATACTCGCGTGATCCTAATTTTTTTTGTGAAATTTGAGAAGAGAAGAGTCAAAACTCTACGTCAGGATGCCTTACCAGAGCGATGAGGAGACTGGGAAGTAAAAAGAATTCCTAAGCTCTCCGATATATAATTCCTAAGGACTCAAAACATTTTTCTAGACACAACTCGGCTGCTAAAAACGATCAAGCAATGGGGGCTCCTAGGGTCGGGGAAGGCTCTGATTACCAACTTGTAACGCCCTCGATGCGGCTATATCTCCCACGTGTCGAGGCACGACTTAGAGGCATAGCCGCATTGAAAGCAATGTCGCAAGTCGGGTAATCATCACACATCCCATGTACATAAATAATATAAAGGGGAATAACATAGTTGGCTTACACTCGCCACGTCACATCAAAGTACATAAATAACATCCATCATACAATTCACTCATGGCCCGACTACGGCGCCAAACTAGAAAAGACCCCCCAACATGCGACAAGGCCCTGAATCTAACCCCGAATAGGCACCACTACTAATCATCAGGAAAAGACACATAGTAACGCTGAGAGTCCTCGTCGTACTCCCACTTGAGCTCGAGCGCGCCATCTGGAGCTGTATCATCTGTCCCTGCATCTGGGGTAATAGTAATCTGTGAGCCACAGGGACTCAGCAATCTCGCACCCTCGCGATCAAGACTATTTAAGCTTAATAGGTAGGAAGGGGTAATGTATAAGTGGAGCTGCAGCAAGCGACTAGCATATATGGTGGCTAACTTATTCGCAAAAGAGAGAGCGAGAAGAGAGAGCAAAGCACGAGCGAGAAACTAGAGAGCAACCTGCGCAAACATAACTCCAACACCGTGTCCACTTCCCGGACTCCGCCGAGAAGAGGCCATCACGGCAACACACTCAGTTGATTCATTTTAATTAATTAAGGTTCAAGTTATCTACAACCGGACATTAACAAATTCCCATCTGCCCATAACCGCGGGCACGGCTTTCGAAAGATCAATCCCTGCAGGGGGGGTCCCAACTTAGCCCATAACAAGCTCTCACGGTCAATGAAGGAATAGACCTCCACCCAAGACACACCAATCAGACTCGGTATCTCGGTACAACAAGACGATTCAACAGGTTAAAACAAGACCAGCAACACCGCCCGAATGTGCCGACAAATCCCGATAGGAGCTGCACATATCTTTTTCTCAGGGCACACTCAGATGAGCTCTCCATACAACTAAAACCAAACGTCGAGTTTCCCCGAGGGGGCGCTGCACAGGACTCTAGTTCGGACCAACACTCAAAGGAGCACTGGCCCGTGGGGGCTAAAATAAAGATGACCCTCGGGCTCCGGAAACCCAAGGGAAAAGGGGGGGGGGGGGGGTAGGTGGCAAATGGTAAAACCAATGTTGGGCATTGCTGGAAAAGCTTTAATCAAGGCGAACTATCAAGGGGTTCCCATTGTAGCCCAACCGCGTAAGGGACGCAACAATCCGGGAACATAACACCGATATGACGGAAACTAGGGCGGCAAGAGTGGAACAAAACACTAGGCGAGAGGCCGAGCCTTCCACCCTTTACCAAGTATATAGATGAATTAAGATAATATAGCAATATAATGATATCCCAACAAGTAAATAAATGTTCCAACAAGGAACGGCTCCAATCTTCACCTGCAACTAGCAACGCTATAAGAAGGGGCTGAGCAAAGCGGTAACATAGCCAATCAACGGTTTGCTAGGACAAAGGTGGGTTAGAGGCTCAATCATGGCAATTGGGAGGCTGACAAGCAAGTGGTACGCATCGTAGCATTGGCAAAGCAAAAGAGCGAGCAAACTAACATAGCAAAGATAGTAGTGATTTCGAGGGTATGATCATCTTGCCTGCACAGTTGTCAGAGTTGACTGGATCCTCAAAAGCAAACTCAACGGGCTCCTCGTTAGCGAACTCATCTCCCGGCTCTACCCAACAACACAAACAAGCAATAAGGGTACAATCAACCACGTGCAAGGGCAACCAATAATATGCAAAGATGGTATGCTATGCGGGATGCGATGCGGGATGCAAAATGCAATACATGATAGGAAATGCATGAACCTGGCCTCAACTTGGAAAACCAGGTGTGCCACTGGATAGAGGGGAAGAAATCCCCTGAAAACGATATAAAGATCATAGGAATCGGAGCTACGGTTTGGAAATGGCAAGCGTTTTACGAAACGAACCGATCTGCGATTTACAGCAAGTAGGCTCCTAAATGCAACGGAATGAACATGCTATAGCCACCAAACATGAAAAGAAAATGCATGGCAGGGATGTACACAAGATGCTTAACAAATCACTAGGACTGAGCCACGGCCAAATTCATCCATTAAGAGGTTCAAACAAGCATGGCAAAAATGAATATGCAAAACAGATTTCAGACTTAGTGAAATTAACACTAGTCTGAAATTTCAGACCACGATGCTCTCTTCGGAGCAGCAAAACAACATGAAACATAACCTGAACATGGAAAGTAAGAGCATGGAATGGAGCTACTCAACAAGCTTAACAAAACACCCAAAGTGACCTGGGGCCAAAAGGGTTCAAAAAATACTCTACCGAGCACGCGAACATAGATGAAACACAATCAGTTTTCAGACTTAGTGAAAACTGAGACATGCTGAAATTATAACTCACGGAGGCATGTAAACAAGCTCGATGCACTCACTACGGTGCAAGTCATGGTAAGGCAAGCATATATCCATTAAGAAGGCACAAAATGCTAGCTAGACATGGCAAGAACAAAGGCATAGCATGCATGGATCACTAGCAATAGCACCGGCAAAATCGCAAGAGAGTTCACGATCTGCCCAAATTAACAACGATGCAAAAGTTGAGCTCGATTGACTCAACCTAGAGTGCTCCAACATAACAAGTAAAGACATGGATGGATAGAGCATAACAAGATTAACAAATGTCCCTTCCTGAGCATACTCAAAAGGGGCACGGATCACTAGGAAACAAGCTGAACATATGGCATCATGAGCTAAAATATCTCAGACTTGGTGAAAATCACAGTCCCTGAAAACTGAATTCTCAGGTACCCCTCTTTGCAAGCTTGCACAAGTCACCACACACATCCTAAAAATGCATGGGTGGCACCTCTGGAAAGAAGACAAAACCTTAACAATTCATCCCAAAGGGGCACAGGCATATCATGCACACAATAATCATGGCAAAAATGACAAAAGTCAATGATGAGCTAACGGATCTGCAATTTAACTCACGATGCCTCCTTCTAACAGCATTTTGGGCATCAAGATGATCTCAAATGAAATGATGCAATGGAATGAAATGATGTACTCGTCGAGACGAAGATTTTGATATATCATATGTCCAAAACGGAGCTACGGATGCGGAGATATGGGCAGTCAAACATAGCATAAAAACTAGGGGGGGGGGGAAGAAGTCAACCCTCAGATCTAGGGTTTCGCCCGGGTACTGTAGCAGATTCGACGGCCGGTGGAGGAGAGCTCGTCGCCGGCGATGGAGGCCGGCGGAGGAGGCTGCGGCAGGGGCGGCGAAGCCCACGGCGGCAGCTGGCGGCGGCGTGGTGGCTCGGGGCGGCGGCGGGGTCGGCCGGCGTCGGGGACGAGGTCCGGCGAGCTCTCGGCGTGGAGCGGCCGGCCGGCGCAGCGGCGTTGAGGCGGATCCGGCCACCGAAGCCGGAAGAGACGGCGCGGTGGCTCCGGCCACCGGGCGCGAGGAAGAGGGCGGAGGAGGCGGCGCTGGCGGCGGAGAGAGCCTTGGCGCGGCGCGGGCTCGCGGGGGCCCGGCGCGGGCCTCCCGGGCCGGCTGTTGGCGGCGGCGGGCGTGGCCACGTGGCGCGACGCCAGTGGCTGCGGGCGGCGGCGGCGAAGCGTCCGGCCGAGTCGGACAATGTCCGGCCGGTCGCGGAGATGTTTTTTTAGGGTTTTGGATGGGGGAAGAAGAGATCCGAATGGAGGGGGTATTTATAGGCATAGAGGGAGCTAGGAGTGTCCAAATGAGGTGCGGTTTTCGCCCACGCGATCGTGATCGAACGACCGAGACTTTGGAGCAGAGTTTGGTGGGTTTTGGGCCAAATTGGAGGGGTGTTGGGCTACAACACACACGAGGCCTTTTCGGTCCCTCGGTTAACCGTTGGAGTATCAAACGAAGTCCAAATGACCCGAAACTTGACAGGCGGTCTACCGGTAGTAAACCAAGGCCGCATGGCAAGTCTCGGTCCAATCCGGAAATGTTAAATCCCCACACACGAAAGAAAGCTAGAAATGGCCACCGGAGGAGAACGAAGCGCCGGAATGCAAAACGGACAACGGGGAAAATGCTCGAATGCATGAGATGAACATGTATGCAAATGCAATGCACGTGATGACATGATATGAGATGCACGAAAACGAAAACAACACACGGAGACAAAGACCCAAACCCGAGGAATAAATATAACTTAATGCCGGAAACGGCAAGAGTTGGAGTACAAATTGGGAAAGTAATATCTGGGGCGTTACACCAAGCCTCGCCGGGCGGACGACTGGAGGCTTCCTCAAGAGCGGCCTCATCAGGCAGGCTCACGAAGAGGCAGAGAGATCAATACAAGGGTACCTCGTGAGGATCCCATGACGCAAGCCATGACGATCAAGGCCAGGCGGGCGCCAGGCGGGCGCCGGCGTGCACAGGGTCCTTGTTTCCCCTGTGGTACAAAGGGGGCAAGCACAGGCCAAGGTATGAGGCAAAGGTTACCATTCCGGTGCAACGAAACCAAGACCAGCCAGATGGTCGGACGGAGGTCACCGTGGAGCCCAAGACGGCATCATCACCAGTGCTTTTGGCAGCCGATGTCCACCTTTGGTCAGGATAACTTGTACTAGATGTTCCCCTTCAAAATGGCCAATTGTTGGTGCCCTTCCCGCTGAATTATTCGGGGAGAGGCCCGGGGCCTCTATAAATAGAGCTAGCCTCCACAAAGGGAAGGGAGGAAGAAGGCGAGAGATCTGGTAGAACCCTAGAAGAGAGAGAAAAAAGAGAGAGGGTCGGGCAGCAGAGAGAGAGAGAGAGAAAACCCAGTAGAGACTAAGTAGAACACACCGCATCAGCTCAAGAACACCCCTCGTGAGGCTATTCTTCCCTAGTATTGTCCATCATCAGCCCAGAGGCAATCCACCACACCACACACTGGAGTAGGGTATTACACCACAATGGTGGCCTGAACCAGTATAAACCTCGTGTCTCTTGTGTTGTTCATCATTTTCATCTTAGTTCGCATGAGAGGATCAGACGTAGATCGGTAGGGGAGAGATCTCCGTGCGCACCCTAGTGTTCGCACCTCAAGGGACTGCCGGAACCTGAAATCTGACAGCCTGAAAATCATGAAACTTGGCATGATGTCATGACATGGCACCAACATGCCGCGGTAATTTTTTAGGCCGAATGGGGACAAGCTTTGATGTAATCTTCTTGCAAACCGGAGCTTCCCTCAAGAAGGCTCGTGGTTCCGAGAGGGAACGTGTCACCTCCGTGTGCGAAACAACATACGTACACTGCCTTCTCCCGCCTTAATTTTTTTACATAGGCAGATTAGACCAAATAGAAGTATCGTGCTAAATTTTGAAATTATTCCAGGTTCGTTTGACCTTTTTTATATATTAATTGAGTTTCTGCACATTTAATGTGCATAATTCAAATTTAAACTACAAGCACATGCTCCAATGCACCAAAGTTGGTTAAAAAATCGCATGTGTGTCTTTGGGTGTATTTATAGGTCCCATGCAAGAAATGAGAATGAAATTTAAACATCTGGGCGCCGTGGCTCAGCCGGAAAGATTGAGAACTTGGTTTTTTAATTCCCGTAAATCCAAAACACGCCTGAAAATCATTAAACTTGGCATGGTGTCATGACATGGCACCAACATGCTGCGATAATTTTTTAGGCCGAATTGGGACAAGCTTTGGTGTAAGCTTCTTACAAACTGGAGCTTCCCTCAAGAAGGCTCGTGGTTCCGAGAGAGAACGTGCCACCTCCGTGTGCGAAACGACATACGTATACTTCCTTGTTCCGCCTTAATTTTTTTACACATGGAGATTAGACCAAATAGAATTATCGTGCTAAATTTTGGAATTATTCCGGGTCGTTTGGCCTTTTTATACATTAATTGAGTTTCTACGCATTTAATGTGCATAATTAAATTGGAACTACAAGCTCATGCTCCGGTGCACTAAAGTTGGTTGAAATATCACATATGTGTTCTTGGGTGAATTTATAGGTCCCATGCAAGAAATGGGAATGAAATTCAAACATTTGGGCGTCGTGGCTCGGCCGGAAAGATTGAGAAACTTGGTTTTTTAATTCCTGCAAATCCAAAGCATGCCTAAAAATGATGAAACTTGGCATGGTGTCATGACATGACACCAACATGCTGCGGTAATTTTTTTGGCCGAATTGGGACAAGCTCTGGTGTCAGCTTCTTGCAGACCGGAACTTCCCTCAAGAAGGCTCGTGGTTCCGAGAGGGAACGTGTCACCTCCATGTGCGAAACGAGATACGTACACAGCCTTCTCCCGCCTTAATTTTGTTACGCAGGCAGATTAGACCAAATGGAAGTATCATGCTAAATTTTGGAATTATTTCGGGTTCGTTTGGCCTTTTTATACATTAATTGAGTTTCTGCGCATTTAATGTGCATAATTCAAATTTGAAATACAAGCACAGGATCCTGTGCACCAAAGTTGTTTGAAAAATCACATATGTGTCCTTGGGTGAATTTCTAGGTCTCATGCAAGAAATGGGAATGAAATTCAAACATCTGGGCTTCGTGGCTCGGTTGGAAAGATTGAGAAATTTGGTTTTTTTAATTCCTGTAAATCCAAAACACGCCTGAAAATCATGAAACTTGGCATGGTGTCATGACATGGCACCAACATGTTGTGGTATTTTTTTTGTCCGATTTGCGAAGGCGCACACATTAACAATCAACAAAGTCATTTTGGAACAAGTGCTATCATGTTACAAATCGGAAATGCAAGTATTATTGAAACCATGGGTGTTCTACTTACCATTTACGTGCCACCACGCGTCCCCTATTTTTATTGGCTAGGAGGTGTCGAGCGGGGTAGATATTTGAGTACGGGAGGCGTGCGATCAGACCCCTGCGCGTGCTTATCGGGAGGAGAGCCCTTTGACCGCTACCCTCCGCGCACCTCCCTCCCAATGTCTCCATTAATGGCGCACGAGCCCTGTTCTAAAGTGTGGCTATGTGTCTCACCGGACTAAGATTTAAGAGAGAAAAATGAAAATCTGAAAAGATAGTTGTGCGCGGATCTTGATGTAAGATCTGACGGACCTATATAGCATCGACTGCGACTTATAGCAAGCATGATGAATATAAGGACGATGACAATGGATAACAATTGTCTTACATATTTAGGAACATAATTAAAAAAGCCAGATGTAGCAATGCCCAAATTACACAAGGGCAAAAGAAGAAGGAAGACAACGATCTGGCTCGCTGATCTCTACGTTGCTGCAGGCCGCGGGAACTAGTCTCCGCGGCGAGGGGCGATGAGCTATTTCTTGTCCTTAAGATGCTACCTGAGAGCATCCATGGATTCCTCCACCAACCTTCTGCGCTCGATGCGCATCATGGCATTCTTGTCCATAACTTTCTCGACGATGACATCAGTCCTCTTCAACAAGGCAGCGGTCTCCTCCAGCTGCTCCTCACTTCCGACGTTCTTTGCCCTCAACAGGTCGCGCTCGGCATGGAGCTTCGCATTGCTCTCATTTAGTTGCCTGATGACGCCGGCAAAAGAGGCTTTCATGTCGTCCTGCAACCTTGCCCAGCTGGAGATCTGATCTATCTGGCTATGGAAGATCGCATGCATGCGCCTGTAAGAGTCCTCGCCTGCCCGCGAGACATTTTCCCAGGCTTCCGCGGCATGAGAGGACATTTCTACTGCATTTGCGGCGTGGCGGGACATCTCTTCTGCTTCTGCGGCACGGTCGGACCAGTCTGATGCATCGACGGTGCGGCGGGACCTGCGTGCTGCTTCGGCAGCGCGGCGGGACATGCCGGCTGCGTTCGCGGCGAGGCGGGACATCTCTTATGCTTCCGCTTCCATACTCACATCTCCCTGGTGGCAATCTCTCGACCCAGAACTCACGCTGGCCATGGCAGACGCAAAGGGAACAATGATGTATGACTTTGTTTTTGTGGATGAGGAGTTGAGGAGGAATGTGCAGTCATCTTGGAGTAGTAGTATTTATAACCGGGTAGTAATACGCTCCTAAGTGGGAAACCGTTTAGGTTTTAATCGGTGTGAACAGGTTTGCAATTTGGAATGTGACGGGACGCATGCTCAAAACTTACTGACGGTTATAAGTGCGGCACTATTCCCGGAAGGCGTAACGTGGGCACGTACGCCTTCTCGGCCGTGTACGTGGCGTTTGTTGTTGGGGAACGCAGTATTTCAAAAAAAATCCTACGATCACTCAAGATCTATCTAGGGATGCATAACAACGAGAGGGGAGGGTATGTCTACGTACCCTCGTAGACCGAAAGCGGAAGCGTTAAGAAACATGGTTGATGTAGCCGAACGTCTTTGCGATCCAACCAATCAAGTACCGAACGCACAACACCTCCGCGATCTGCACACGTTCAGCTCGGTGACGTCCTCGTACTCTTCATCCAGTTGAGGCTGAGGGAGAGTTTCTTCAGCACGCCGGCGTGTTGATGGGGATGATGAAGTTACCAGCGCATGGCTTCACCTAAGCACTACGACGATATGACTGAGGTGTGTATTTGTGGAGGGAGGCACCTCACACGGCTAAAAACAATTGTCAACTTGTGTATCTATGGGGTGCCCCCTCCCCCGTATATAAAGGAGGGGAGAAGGGGGCCGGCCGGCCCTCATGGTTAGCCCCCATGGGGGGATTCCTACTCCTACTAGGAGTAGGTTTCCCACCTTTCCTGGTCCTAATAGGAGGGGGGAGGAAGGGGGAGATGAGAAGAGGGAAAAGGAGGGCCCGTCCCCTTCCCAATTCAGATTGGGCTTGGAGGGGGCGCCCCCACCTCTTGGTCACCTCCTCTCTTTTCCACTAAAGCCCATGTAGGCCCATTAAGCCCCCGGGGGGTTCTAGTAACCCCCCGGTACTCCGGTATATGCCCGAACTCATCCAAAACTATTCCGGTGTCCAAACATAACCTTCCAATATATCAATCTTCATGTCTCAACCATTTCGAGACTCCTCATCATGTCTGTGATCACATCCGGGACTCCAAACTACCTTCCGTACATCAAAACACATAAACTCATAATACCGATCGTCATCGAACGTTAAGCGTGCCGACCCTACGGGTTCGAGAACTATGTAGACATGACCGAGACTCATCTCCGGTCAATAACCAATAGCGGAACCTGGATGCTCATATTGGTTCCTACATATTCTACGAAGAACTTTATCGGTCAAACCACATAACAACATACGTTGTTCCCTTTTTCATCGGTATGTTACTTGCCCGAGATTCGATCGTCGGTATCATCATACCTAGTTCAATCTCATCATCGGCAAGTCTCTTTACTCGTTTCGTAATGCATCATCCTGCAACTAACTCATTAGTCACATTGCTTGCAAGGCTTATAGTGATGTGCATTACCGAGAGGGCCTAGAGATACCTCTCCGACAATCAGAGTGACAAATCCTAATCTCGATCTATGCCAACTCAACAAACACCATCGGAGACACCTGTAGAGCATCTTTATAATCACCCAGCTACGTTGTGATGTTTGGTAGCACACTACGTGTTCCTCCAGTATTCAGGAGTTGCATAATCTCATAGTCATAGGAACATGTATAAGTCATGAAGAAAGCAGAAGCAATAAATTAAACGATCATACTGCTAAGCTAACGGATGGGTCTAGTCCATCACATCATTCTCTAATGATGTGATCCCGTTCATCAAATGACAACACATGTCCATCACTTGGAAACTTAACCATCTTTGATTAACGAGCTAGTCAAGTAGAGGCATACTAGGGACACTCTGTTTGTCTATGTATTCACACATGTACTAAGTTTTCGGTTAATACAATTCTAGCATGAATAATAAACATTTATCATGATATAAGGAAATATAATAACAACTTTATTATTGCCTCTAGGGCATATTTCCTTTAGTCTCCCACTTGCACTAGAGTCAATAATCTAGTTCACATCGTCATGTGGTTTCACACCAATAGTTCACATCTTTATGTGATTAGTTCACATCTTCATGTGACTAATACCCAAAGGGTTTACTAGAGTCAATAATATAGTTCACATCTCTATGTGATTAACACCCAATGAGTGATCATGTTTTTCTTTGTGAGAGAAGTTTAGTCTATGGGTCTGCAACATTCAGATCCGCATGTATTTTGCAATTTTCTATGTCTACAATACTCTGCATGGATCTACTCTAGCTAATTGATCCCACTTTCAATATGTATGTTGATCGAGACTTAGAGTCATCTAGATCGATGTAAAAATCTTGCATTAATGTAACTCTTTATGACGAACTCTTTTATCACCTCCATAACCGAGACATATTTCCTTAGTCCTCTAAGGATAATTTTGACCGTTGTCTAGTGATATACTCCTAGATCACTATTGTACTCCCTTGCCAAAATCATGCTAAGGTATACAATAGGTCTGGTACATAGCATACCATACTTTATAGGACCTATGACTGAGGCATAGGGAATGCCTTTTCATTCTCGTTCTATTTTCTGCCGTGGCCGGTTTTTGAGTCTTTACTCAATTTCACACCTTACAACTCAGGCAAGAACTCCTTCTTTGACTGATCCATTTTGAACTCCTTCAAAATTTTAATAAGGTATGTACTCATCGAAAGTCTTATCAAGCGTCTTGATCTATCTTTACAGATATTGATGCCCAATATGTAAGTAGCTTTACAGGTAATTCTTTCTTTGAAAAACTCCTTTTAAATTCTCCTTTATGGTTTCCAGAAAATTCTGCATCATTTCTGATCAACAATATGTCATTCACATATACTTATCAGAAAGGCTGTAGTGCTCCCACTCACTTTCTTGTAAATACAAGCTTCACTGCAAGTCTGTATAAGACTATATGCTTTGATCAACTCATCAAAGCATATATTCCAACTCTGAGATGCTTGCACCATTCTAGAGATGGATCGCTGGAGCTTGCACACTTTGTTAACACCTTTAGGATTGACAAAACCTTATGGTTGCATCATATACAACTCTTTTTTAATAAATCCTTTAAGGAAAGTAGTTTTGATATCCATTTGCCAGATTTCATAAAATGCGACAACTGCTAACTTGATTTGGACATACTTTTAAGCATCGATACGAGTGAGAAAATCTCATCGTAGTCAACACCTTGAACTTGTCGAAAACCTTTTGCAAACATTCGAGCTTTGTAGATAGTAACACTACTATCAGCATCCGTCTTCCTCTTGAAGATCCATTTACTCTGAATGGCTCACCGATCATCGCGCAAGTCAATCAAAGTCCATACTTTGTCCTCATACATGGGTCCCATCTCAGATTTCATGGCCTTAATCCCTTTTGCGGAATCTGGGCTCATCATCGCTTCCTCATAGTTCGTAGGTTCATCATGGTCTAGTAACATGACTTTCAGAACAGTATTACCATACCACTCTGGTGCGGAACTTCCTCTGGTTAACCTACGAGGTTCGGTAGTAACTTGATCTGAAGCTTCATGATCATCATCATTAACTTTCTCACTAATTGGTGTAGGCATCACTGGAACTGATTTCTGTGATGAACTACTTTCCAATTCGGGAGAAGGTACAATTATCTCATCAAGTTCTACTTTCCTCCCACTCACTTCTTTCGAGAGAAACTCTTTCTCTCGAAAGGATCCACTCTTAGCAATGAAGATCTTGCCTTCGGATCTGTGATAGAAGGTGTACCCAGCTGTTTCTTTTGGGTATCCTATGAAGATGCACTTCTCCGATTTGGGTTTGAGCTTATCAGGCTAAAACTTTTTCACATAAGCATCACAACCCCAAACTTTAAGAAACGACAACTTAGGTTTCTTGCTAAACCACAGTTCATATGGTGTCCTCTCAAAAGATTTTTAGACGGTGCCCTATTTAACGTGAATGCAGCTGTCTCTAATGCATAACCCCAAAATGAGAGTGGTAAATCGGTAAGAGACATCATAGATCGCACTGTATATAATAAAGTATGGTTATGACATTCGAACACACCATTATGCTGCGGTGTTCCAGGTGGCGTGAGTTGCGAAACTATTCGACATTGTTTCAACTGAAGGCCAAACTCGTAACTCAAATATTTCTTCTGCGCGATCAGATCATAGAAACTTTATTTTCTTGTTACGATGATTCTCCACTTCATTCTGAAATTCTTTGAACCTTTCAAATGTTTCAGACTTGTGTTTCATTAAGTAGATATACTCATATCTACTCAAATCATCTGTGGAAGTTATGAAATAACGATACCCGCCGCGAGCCTCAACACTCATTGGACCACATACATCGGTATGTATTATTTCCAATAAGTCAGTGACTCGCTCCATTGTTCCGGAGAACGGAATCTTAGTCATCTTGCCCATGAGGCATGGTTCACAAGCATCAAATGATTCATAATCAAGTGATTCCAAAAGTCCATCTGCATGGAGTTTCTTCATGCGCTTTACACCAATATGACCTAAACGGTAGTGCCACAAGTATGTTGCACTATCATTACCAACTTTGCATCTTTTGGCATCAATATTATGAATACGTGTATCACTATGATCGAGACTCAATAAACCATTTTATTAAGTGTATGACCATAGAAGGTTTTATTCATGTAAACAGAACAACAATTATTCTTTGACTTAAATGATTAACCGTATTGTAATAAACATGATCCAATCATATTCATGCTCAACGCAAACACCAAATAACATTTATTTTAGGTTCAACACTAATCCCGAAGGTAAAAGGAGTGTGCGATGGTGATCTTATCAACCTTGGAATCATTTCCAATACACATCGTCACCTTGCACTTAACTAGTCTCTGTTCATTTTGCAACTCCTGTTTCGAGTTACTAATCTTAGCAACTGAACCAGTATGAAATACCGTGGGTTACTATGAACACTAGTAAACTACACATCAATAACATGTATATGAAATATACTTTTGTTCACTTTGCCATCCTTCTTATCCACCAAGTATTTGGGGGTAGTTCCACTTCTAGTGACCATTCCCTTTGTAGTAGAAGCACTCAGTTTCAGGCTTAGGTCTAGCTTTGGGCTTCTTCACAAGAGTGGCAACTTGCTTGCCATTCTTCTTGAAGTTCCCTTTCTTTCCCTTGTCCTTTTACTTGAAACTAGTGGTTTTGTCAACCATCAACACTTGATGCTTTTTCTTGATTTCTACCTTCGCCAATTTCAGCATCGCGAAGAGCTTGGGAATCGATTCCGTTATCCCTTGCACATTATAGTTCATCACGAAGTTCTAGTAAATTGGTGATAGTGACTAGAGAACTCTGTCAATCACTATCTTATCTCGAAGATTAACTCCCACTTGATTCAAGTGATTATATTACTCAGACATTCTGAGCACATGCTCACTAGCTGAGCTATTCTCCTCCATCTTGTAGGCAAAATACTTGTCAGAGGTCTCATACCTCTTAATACGGGCATGAGTCTGAAATACCAATTTCAGCTCTTGGAACATCTCATATACTCCGCGGCGTTCAAAACATTTTTGAAGTCCTGGTTCTAAGCTGTAAAGTATGGCACACTAAACTATCAAGTAGTCATCATACCGAGCTTGTCAAACATTCATAACGTGTGCATCTGCTCCTGCAAAAGTTCAATTAATCATATTACTTAAGAACTCCCACTTAGATATACATCCCTCTAGTCATCTAAATGATCATGTGATCCATATCAACTAAACCATGTCCGATCATCACGTGATATGGAGAAGTTTTCAATGGTGAACATCACTATGTTGATCATATCTACTATATGATTCACGCTCGACCTTTCGGTCTCAGTGTTCCGAGGCCATATCTGCATATGCTAGGCTCGTCAAGTTTAACCTGAGTATTTTGCTTGTGCAAAACTGGCTTGCACCAGTTGTATGTGAACGTAGAGCTTATCACACCCAATCATCACGTGGTGTCTCAACACGAAGAACTGTCGCAATGGTGCATACTCAGGGAGAACACTTATACCTTGAAATTTAAGTAAGGGATCATCTCATAATGCTACCGTCGTACTAAGCAAAATAAGATGCATAAAAGATAAACATCACATGCAATCAAAATATGTGACATGATATGGGCATCATCATCTTGTGCCTTTGATCTCCATCTCCAAAGTACCGTCATGATCTCCATCGTCACCGGCATGACACCATGATCTCCATCATCTTGATCTCTATCAACGTGTCATCACATGGTCGTCTCGGCAACTATTGCTTTTGCAACTATTGCTATCACATAGCGATAAAGTAAAGCAATTATATAGCGCTTACATCTTATGCAAATAAAGAGACAACCATAAGGCTCCTGCCAGTTGCCGATAACTTTAACAAAACATGATCATCTCATACAACAATTTATATCTCATCACGTCTTGACCAAATCACATCACAACATGCCCTGCAAAAACAAGTTAGACATCCTCTACTTTGTTGTTGCAAGTTTTACTTGGCTGCTACGGGCTTTAGCAAGAAATGTTCTTAGCTACGCATCAAAATCACAACGTGGTATAGTGATTGCTTTTTGATGTTCAGAAAAACCCTGTTCATTGAATCCGATTCAACTAAAGTTGGAGAAACAAACACCCGCCAGCCACCTGTGTGCAAAGCACGTTGGTAGAACCAGTCTCATGAAGGCGGTCATGTAATGTCGGTCCGGGCCGCTTCATCCAACAATACCACCGAATCGAGAAACAACTAGTGACGGCAAGCAATATGTATATACCCACGCCCACAACTCCTCTGTGTTCTACTCGTGCATATAACATCTATGCATAGACCTGGCTCGGATGCCACTGTTGGGGAACATAGTATTTCAAAAAAATTCCTACGATCACGCAAGATCTATCTTGGGATGCATAGCAACGAGAGGGGAGAGTATGTCTACGTACCCTTGTAGACCGAAAGCGGAAGCATTAAGAAACGCGGTTGATGTACTAGAATGTCTTCGCGATCCAACCGATCAAGTACCGAACGCACGACATCTCCGCGATCAGCACATGTTCAGCTTGGTGATGTCCCTCATAACGGCGTAGGGCTTCGCCTAAGCACTATGACGATATGACCGAGGTGTGTATCTGTGGACGGGGGCACCGCACACGGCTAAAACAATTGTCATCTTGTGTGTCTATGGGGTTCCCCCTCCCCCATATATAAAGGAGGGGAGGAGGGGGTCGGTCGGCCCTCATGGTGCGTCCCAAGGGGGGATTCCTACTCCTACTAGGAGTAGGTTCCCCCTTTCCTAGTCCTAATAGGAGGGGGAAGGAAGGGGGAGAGGACAAGATGGAAAGGGGGGCCAGCCCCCTTCCCAGTTCAGATTGGGCTTGGGCGCGCGCCCCCGCCTCTTGGCCGCCTCCTCTCTCTTCCACTAAAGCCTATGTAGGCCCATTAAGCCCCCGGGGGGTTCCGGTAACCACCTGGTACTCCGGTATATGCCCGAACTCATCCAAAACCATTCCGGCGTCCAAACAGAACCTTCCAATATATCAATCTTCATGTCTCGACCATTTCGAGACTCCTCGGCATGTACGTGATCACATCTGGGACTCCGAACTACCTTCGGTACATCAAAACACATAAACTCATAATACCGATCGTCATCGAATGTTAAGCATGCGGACCCTACAGGTTCGAGAACTATGTAGACATGACCGAGACTCATCTCCGGTCAATAACCAATAGTGGAACCTAGATGCTCATATTGGTTCCTACATATTCCACAAAGATCTTTATCGGTCAAACCGCATAACAACATACGTTGTTCCCTTTGTCATCGGTATGTTACTTGCCCGAGATTTGATCGTTGGTATCATCATACCTAGTTCAATCTCGTCACCGGCAAGTCTCTTTACTCGTTCCGTAATGCATCATCTTGCAACTAACTATTAGTCACATTGCTTGCAAGGCTTATAGTGATGTGCATTACCGAGAGGGCCTATAGATACCTCTCCAACAATCGGAGTGACAAATCCTAATCTCGATATATGCCTACTCAACAAACACCATCGGAGACACCTGTAGAGCATCTTTATAATCACCCAGTTACGTTGTGACGTCTGATAGCACACTAAGTTTTCCTCCGGTATTCGGGAGTTGCATAATCTCTTAGTCATAGGAACATGTATAAGTCATGAAGAAAGCAATAGCATTAAACTAAACGATCATAGTGCTAATCTAACGGATGGGTCTAGTCCATCACATCATTCTCTAATGATGTGATCCCGTTCATCAAATGACAACACATGTCCATGGCCAGGAAACTTAACCATCTTTGATTAACGAGCTACTCAAGTAGAGGCATACTAGGGACACTCTATTTGTCTATGTATCCACACATGTACTAAGTTTCCGGTTAATACAATTCTAGCATGAATAATAAACATTTATCATGATATAAGGAAATATAAATAACAACTTTATTATTGCCTCTAGGGCATATTTCCTTCATTTGCACCATAGGGTGCACCACAATAGGCAATGTCAGCACACGTCTTGTTCCAACAACCGTGCGCGCTCATTATTACCATCGCGCACACTTATTTTAATTAGAATGTGTGTGCCCATCCAACACACACACGTTGATCTATCTAACTATTTATGTTTGTTGTGGCTAATCGCAAACAGTTCATCCATGTGAAGTGTATGCCATCAATCGCAGACACTTTGATCTGGTTGACCCGTTTCTGTTCAGTTGCCTAATCGCAAACAATTAATCCTTCTGAAGCGTATGCCCTCAATCACACACACCTTGATCTGGCTGACCATTTCTTTTGTGTTGCCTAATCATGAACAGTTCATCCGAGTGAACCATATGTTGTATATTGCACACGCCTTCATCAGGCTGCCCGTTTCTTTTGTTCCGCCTCATTGCAAATAGTTCATTGGATTGAACCATATGCCCTGCATCGCAAACGCAACTAAAATCTGAACCGTGTTTGATGGCTCCGCCATCGCAAACATTTTGCACCTTTTTTGACGGTTCTTTTACACCACCATTTGCGATTATTGCCTCACGCACAGTTTCATCGAAGGGTCTCTGATCATAGTGTCGCGTTAGCAGCATCCTATAGTAGTGCATGTTCTCGGCTATAGGATAAACATTGTCATGATCTGGGATCTTGGGATTTAGCTTTCTGAGCACTAGTGGCTCATCATCAACCTCAACTTTAGGCATTGGGGCCTTGTTCTTCTCAGCAGCAGAGATATTTCTTGTAGACCTATTTGGAGCAGCAACTTTGGGCTTGGATTTGGGCTTGGAGGGAGAAGTTGTCTTCATAGCATCTGACATCAGTTTTTGTGTCTTTGCAGGAGGTGCTTCAGCTTGGTTCTTCCTCCTCCTCATCATCATGATCATCTTCCCTGATGGAAGGTTTAAAACAGTAGTCTTTCTAGCCCTCTTATTCTTCTTGCTGACACCAGCCTCTTCAGAACTTGGCTCCTCATGCTTGAATGTCATTGTATCCTTTGGAGCTGAGGCTTTGCTTGCCCTTGATAGTGGCACTTTCCTGACAACAGTCCTTTCCTTGGCACTTGGCCTAGTACTAGCAGAAGTATCATATTCCTTCCTCAAAACTGTCTTCTTCTTTGATGTGGCCTCACTAGCCACAAAGTCTTCATCCTCATCATGTGAGGTTATCTTCTTCTTAGTTCTTGTGGCGGCCTTTGGAAGATCTGGAGAGCTCCTAATGCCCTCATAGTAGCTCTCATTGGGACTAGAAACCTCGCTAAGATCAACATTTTGTTTTGACTAATTCTGAATGTCACTTGCACTTGACATATTGCAAACATGCCATGTGAATAGATTGGTATGGGTAGAATAGACGAGTTATCACAAAACACAGATAGTTTTTTCAAAAATTGAGTTCAAACTTTAGTTCTAAGTTTTCACAGAATGCATTTTGGTGCTACCGAGTTCGTCATTTTGATGACACCGAAGCACTCACAGAACCGAAACACTCCATTTTGGTTGGACTGAGATGTGGTTTGGTGGCTTCAAGTTGCTAGGGTTTCACTGAAACTTTACTTTCGGTCTCACCGATTAGTACGTTTCGGTGGAACCGAGTTGTACTTCTGCAATGGTCAGGGCCAAATCGGTGGGACCAAAAATTCCTATTCGGTCGGTCCGAGATGCGTTCGGCGAAACCTAAACCTAAACTGTTTGCTCGAATATATTCTAAGGAACTAATCTGGTGGATAGAGGCAATGCAATCGTAGCAAGATACATGAAAAAATCCGTGTGCATTGGATCGTAAAAAATAAGCATGAGGAGATCGAATCTCGCCCTAAGTCGGTGGAGATCCTCTACGGCGACAACGACGGAGCAGATTTAGTTGATGGCGGCGGATTCCTAGGGCGATGGAGCACAAGAGATGATGGCGACGATCTAGAGACCAAGGGGTCGGCAACAATGGGGCGCGGGTTCATTAGGTTTGAAGTAATTTTCAACCCTACAGTGTGCTGTGTCGGTGTTCTGGGAACGGGGGTCCCCAGACTTGCCTGCCTGCGGCCCGTGGCGTGACTCCGCCAGCGGCCCCGTACGGCCCATATTCACCAGCAAACACTCAAGACCTTCGCGACGGGCCGAGCCTCAGGAGGCGGACAATGCAAGACCTCCTCGGGGGCGGCCTCACCAGGCTGGCTAACGAGGGGCGGAGTAATCAAGGCAAGGGACACCTCGCGAGGTTCCTGTGACGCAAGCCATGACGACCAAGGCCAGGCGGGCGCCAGGCGCGCGCTAGCGCGCACAATGTCCTCTTTTCCTCTTTGGTGGTAAAGAGGCAAGCGCAGGCGAGGAGTCCCGAGGCAGCAGGCAAAGGTTTCCATATCGGTGCAACGAGACCAAGACGAGCAGGACGGCAAGACGGAGGTCAACGTGGAGCCCAGGACGGCGTCACCACCAGATCCTTTGGCAGGCGAAGACCATCTTTTGTCAGGATAGCTTGTACTAGTTGTCCCCCTTCAAATTGGCCGTTGTGGGATCCCTTCCCGCCTAATATTTTGGAAGAGGACCCGGGCCTCTATATATAGGGCTAGCCTCCACTGTGGGGAGATCATCTTGGACCGGATCCATTCCACCAAGGCCACACACAAACTCACCAAACACAAGAGCACCTCTCCTCAGGAGGCTATTCTTCCCTTGTAATTGTTCATCCTCAGCCGAAGAGGCAATCCACCACACCACACTGGAGTAGGGTATTACACCACATCGGTGGCCCGAACCAGTATAAATCTTGTGTCCCTTTGTTCTACGAGTTCAACGCGCCGAGCCTTGAGATTGCGGTGAGGGCATGAGCTAGAGGGAGGAGAGATCTTCATGCGCACCCCAGTGTTCGAACCTCAAGGGTTTTGCCGGAACCCGAAATCCTACATTTGGCGCGCCAGGTAGGGGTGCGCCGAAGCTTTCCTTCCGCTGATTCGCGTCCCACCGCTCCATCGCATCCATGTCAGACGCACGTTGAGCCCACGCCGGGCCGCCCTCGCCGCCAGTGTCACTCAGACAGCCCCTGACGGCGGGCCTCCCCGTCGTTCTCCATCTCCTGTTGCCAACGTCGCTACGAGCCCAGTAGTAAACGAGCAGCAAGCGTCCTCACTGCACCCCCCCGTGTGGCGGGAAGGACGCACAGCCACCCCGTCACCGACTCCGGCCGGCTCATTGTATCACGCTCGCCGTGCACCCACGGACGAGCAGGCTGCGCTGGTCATGGCACGCGAGCTCCTGCGCTACCGCCCGGTCAACGACCTCTACGAGGACGGGTTAGACCGCATCGCCGAGCTCGTCAGCGCCACTGGGGGCTCTCCTGCACCATCCCTCTCGCTGCCTCACCCACCTCCAGCCGCAGGCGATGTAGCTCACAGAGCGCATCCACTGCCTCCACATCAAGATGGCTCCCTTGCCCCGAGACGTGCAACTCACGGAGCGCCACCGCTCCCTCCGCGTCAAGACGGTGTCCTTGCCCCAAGATGCATGGTCCCGCGGTGTGATCTGCCACCACGTGTGCCCGCGCATGAAGAAGGAAGCTATCAAGAGGTTCCCCGACCGCAAGAAAACACTCTGGCGCTCCCGGCGCCACGACAAGACTGCGTGCCACCTGCAGCGGCGGTGCACGGACATCAAGGGCAGGCTCCGCCCCTGCAGAGGGCCCCGGTGGCCACCGCAGGCTGCCGTGCCTTCGCTCCCGAGCTACGCACCGTCGTTTGGCCAGGCAGGTTCAAGCCGGATCTGCCTCCGTGCTACGACAGCAGCCCCGACCCCGCGGAGTTCCTGCAGCTCTATGAGCTGAGCATCGAGGCGGCCAATGGCGACGAAAAGGTCATGGCGAACAGGTTTCCCATGGCTCTCAAGGATGGCGCCCGCTCATGGCTCCTAAACCTGCCCGCGGGATCGATCTCCTCCTGGGGTGATATGCGTGACCGCTTCATCGCCAACTTCTAGGGCACTCGCGAACGTCCTCCGGTCGCGGGTGACCTGTGCCGCATCAAGCAATAACTGGGAGAGACCCTCCAGAAGTACATCCAGCGCTTCAACAGCATCCGCCTAAAGATCCCCAAGGTGACGGACGAAGCCATCATCTCAGCATTTTCCGATGGCGTCCGTGATGTCAAGATGAAGGAGGAGCTTGCCATCCACGAGGAGCTGTGCATGACTCTGGAGCTGTTCAACATAGCGACCAACTGCACAAGAGCTAAGGAAGGGCATCTGTCCCTCCTCGAGCTCCCTGCTGCTGACCCAGAAGAAAAGAAGGCCAAGGTCAAGGACGTGAAGCGCAAGGGAGTGGCCGTACTCGCGGTAGAGCCAAACACAAAGCACGGTCGGGACCACCCTGAGTCGTCCAATGGCAGCCCTCTGTTCTACGCCTTCCACAATGTACACAACCACAACACCAACGATTGTCAAGAGCTCAGGGCTATCCGAGAAGGATGTTTCGGTCGACGCCCCAAGCGCAATGATAGGGGCTACGACCGAGGAGGAGGACGAGGCGGAGGACGCTGGGACGACCGCGGCCCCCGCCAGGAGTGGCACGACCGGCCTCGTGAGGACCACTGGCAGGAGCAGCCTCGTGAGGGCGCCTGGCGACCAGCCTCGCGAGGTCCGTCCTCAGGGCAATCCTGGTCATCTTCCACTGCCGCCACCACCAAGAAGGAACGACGACCACCATCAGGACAAGGTGCTGGGGGCTTCCAGGAACCGCGCGCCATCGCTTGCATCTTGGGTGGTGCTCAGGCCCCGGCTTCCCAGCACATCTTCAAGTAGTTCTCTTGCGAGGTGAATGCAGCCCTCCCTAGGCTCGAGGCCACGCGCCTGCTTAGGTGGTCTAACTACGCCATCACCTTCAGCTCGGCGGACCAACTCAAGTGCGCGGCGACCGCCGGCGCCCTCCCGATGCTCTGTTCACCCATCATCAGCAATGTCCAAGTCACCAAGACCCTCATCGACGGCGGTGCGGGGCTCAGTGTCCTATCCGTCGAGATGTTCGACAACCTCCAAGTGCCATACGATCATCTTCAGCCCACCAAGCCTTTCTCAGGAGTGACCGACGGCTCCACCACCTCGATAGGGCAAGTTCGTCTCCCTGTCACCTTCGGTCAGCGCGACAACTACCACACCGTGCTCGTCGACTTCGACGTTGCTCACACCCATCTACCGTACAATGCCATCCTCGGGTATTCAACCCTGGCCAAGTTCATGGCAGTGACCCACCATGGCTACAACGTCCTCAAGATGCCAGGAAGCGGCGGCATCATCACAGTCCCCAGCGAAGAAAGAGACACGGTGTGCTCCCTCGAGCGCGCCTTCCAAGCCACAGCAATCGAAGACCCTGACAGCAAGGGCGCGTGCCCTCCTGAGGCCACCCCCAAGAAGAAGAAGAAGCTACTCCGCACAGGGCCTCAGGGGACCGGCGCCTCTAGTGGTGCCACATCAGGATCGGCGCCCGCACCTGGGGCGCCTCCCTTCCTCACATAGGAAGGCGCGCCCGGTGCCCTCCTCGGGTAGGGCTCGGGAGCTCTCTTCTGGAGGGCCTCAGACCTAGCTAACATCTCGAGGGAGGCGCTCGGGCACCACGTGGAGGCGTGCTTCGCGGCACGTTTCCCTCAGGAGGGCATGATGTCTACTACACAACCTTCTTCTTGTAGACATTGTTGGGCCTCCAAGTGCAGAGGTTTGTAGGACAGTAGCAAATTTCCCTCAAGTAGATGACCTAAGGTTTATCAATCTGTAGGAGGCGTAGGATGAATATGGTCTCTCTCAAGCAACCCTGCAACCAAATAACAAAGAGTCTCTTGTGTCCCCAACACACCCAATACAATGGTAAATCGTATAGGTGCACTAGTTCGGCGAAGGGATGGTGATACAAGTGGTATATGGATAGTAGATAATGGTTTTTGTAATCTGAAAATATAAAACAGCAAGGTAACTAATGGTAAAAGTGAGCATAAACGGTATTGCAATGTGTGGAAATAAGGCCTAGGGTTCATACTTTCGCTAGTGTAAGTTCCCTCAACAATACTAACATAATTGGATCACATAACTATCCCTCAACATGCAACAAAGAGTCACTCCAAAGTCACTAATAGCGGAGAACAAACGAAGAGATTATGGTAGGGTACGAAACCACCTCAAAGTTATTCTTTCCAATCAATCCGTTGGGCTATTCCTATAAGTGTCACAAACAGCCCTAGAGTTCGTACTAGAATAACACCTTAAGACACAAATCAACTAAAACCCTAATGTCACCTAGATACTCCAATGTCACCTCAAGTATCCGTGGGCATGATTACACGATATGCATCACACAATCTCATATTCATCTATTCAACCAACACATAGGACCTCAAAGAGTGCCCCAAAGTTTCTACCGGAGAATCACGACGAAAACGTCTGCCAACCCCTATGCATAGGTTCATGGGCGGAACCCGCAAGTTGATCACCAAAACATACATCAAGTGAATCACGTGATATCCCATTGTCACCACAGATATCCACGGCAAGACATACATCAAGTGTTCTCAAATCTTTAAAGACTCAATCCGATAAGATTACTCCAAAGGGGAAACTCAATTCATTACAAGAGAGTAGAGGGGGGAAGAAACATAAGATCCAACTATAATAGCAAAGCTCGTGATACATCAATATCGTGCCAAATCAAGAACACGAGAGAGAGAGAGAGAGAGAGATCAAACACATAGCTACAGGTACATACCCTCAGCCCTGAGGGAGAACTACTGCCTCCTCATCATGGAGAGCACCGGGATGATGAAGATGGCCACCGGAGAAGGATTCCCCCTCCGGCAGGGCGCCGGAACGGGTATAGATTGGCTTTCGGTGGCTACGGAGGCTTCTGGTGGCGGAACTCCCGATCTATTATGCTCTCGGATGTTTTTAGGGTATATGGAGATATATAGGTGGAAGAAGTACGCCAGGGGGGGCACGAGGGGCTCACGAGGGTGGAGGGCACGCCCAGGGGGGTGGGCGCCCCCCCTGCCTCGTGGCCTCCTCGTAGAGCCCCCGACGTGCACTCCAAGTCTTCTGGGCTTCTTTCCTTCCAAAAAAGAGTTCCGTGAAGTTTCAGGCCAATTGGACTCCGTTTGATTTTCCTTTTCTTCGAAACCCTATAACAAGGTAAAAACAGAAACTGGCACTGGGCTCTAGGTTAATAGGTTAGTCCCAAAAATGATATAGAAGTGTATAATAAAGCCCATAAACATTCAAAACAGTAAATAATATAGCATGGAGCAATCAAAAATTATAGATACGTTGGAGACGTATCAGCATCCCCAAGCTTAATTCCTGCTCGTCCTCGAGTAGGTAAATGATAAAAGAAAGAATTTTTTATGCGGAGTGCTACTTGGCATAATTTCAATGTGATTCTTCTTAATTGTGGTATGAATATTCAGATCCATAATATTCAAGACAAAAGTTCATATTGACTTAGAAATGATAATACTTCAAGCATACTAACTAAGCAATTATGTCTTCTCAAAATAACATGGCCAAAGAAAGTTCATGCCTACAAAATCATATAGTTTAGTCATGTTTCATTTTTGTCACACAAGAATGCTCTCATCATGCACAACCCCGATGACAAGCCAAGCAATTGTTTCATACTTTAGTAATCTCAAACCTATAAACTTTCACGCAATATATGAGCGCGAGCCATGGACATAGCACTATGGGTGGAATAGAGTGGTGGTTGTGGAGAAGACAAAAAGGAGAAAGTCTCACATCAACGAGGCTAATCTATGGGCTATGGAGATGCCCACCGATTGATGTTAATGCAAGGAGTAGGGATTGCCATGCAACGGATGCACTAGAGCTATAAATGTATGAAAGCTCAACAAAAGAAACTAGTGGGTGTGCATCCAACTTGCTTGCTCATGAAGACCTAGGGCACTTGAGGAGGCCCATTGTTGGAATATACAAGCCAAGTTCTATAATGAAAAATTCCCACTAGTATATGAAAGTGATAACATGAGAGACTCTCTACTATGAAGATCATGGTGTTACTTTGAAGCACATGTGTGGTAAAAGGATAGTAACATTGCCCCTTTTTATTTTCTTTTTTATTTATTTATTTTTTTATATTTTTTTGGGCCCTCTTTTTTTTCTTTGGCCTTTCTCCCTTTTTTGGGACAATTCTCTATTGAATGATGATCATCACACTTCTATTTATTTACAACTCAATGATTACAACTCGATACTAGAACAAGATATGACTCTATATGAATGCCTCCGGCGGTGTACCGGGATATGCAATGAATCAAGAGTGACATGTATGAAAGAATTATGAACGGTGGCTTTGCCACGAATACTATGTCAACTACATGATCATGCTAAGCAATATGACAATGATGAATGTGTCATGAAGAACGGTACGGTGGAAAGTTGCATGGCAATATATCTCGGAATGGCAATGGAAATGCCATAATAGGTAGGTATGGTGGCTGTTTTGAGGAAGATATAAGGAGGTTTATGTGTGAAAGAGCGTATCATATCACGGGCTTTGGATGCACCGGCGAAGTTTGCGCCAACTCTCAATGTGAGAAAGGGCAATGCATGGTACCGAAGAGGCTAGCAAGGATGGAAGGGTGAGAGTGCGTATAATCCACGGACTCAACATTAGTCATAAAGAACTCACATACTTATTGCAAAAATCTACATGTCATCAAAAACCTCGGTACTACGCGCATGCTCCTAGGGGGATAGATTGGTAGGAAAAGACCATCGCTCGTCCCCGACCGCCACTCATAAGGAGGACAATCAAATAACACCTCATGTTTCAAATTTGTTACATAATGTTTACCATACGTGCATGCTATGGGACTTGCAAACTTCAACACAAGCATTTCTCAAATTCACAACTACTCAACTAGCACGACTTTGATATTATTATCTCCATATCTCAAAACAATCATCAAGCATCAAACTTCTCTTAGTATTCAATACTCTATATGAAAGTTTTTACTATTCTTGAATACCTAGCATATTAGGATTTTAAGCAAATTACCATGCTATTAATACTCTCAAAATAATCTAAGTGAAGCATGAGAGTTCATCTATTTCTTCAAAATAAAACTACCACCATGCTCTAAAAGATATAAGTGAAGCACTAGAGCAAATGACAAACTACTCCGAAAGATATAAGTGAAGATCAATGAGTAGTCGAATAATTATGCAACTATGTGAAGACTCTCTAACATTTAATAATTTCAGATCTTGGTATTCTATTAAAACAGCAAGCAAAGCAAAATAAAATGACATTCTAATAATGGCAAGCATCATGTGAAGAAGCAAAAACTTAGGATCAACCAAAACTAACCGATAATTGTTGAAGAAGAAAGGTGGGATGCCAACCGGGGCATCCCCAAGCTTAGATGCTTGAGACTTCTTGAAATATTATCTTGGGGTGCCTTGGGCATCCCCAAGCTTGAGCTTTTGTGTCTCCTTAATTCCTCTCATATCAAGGTCTCCCTAAATCTCAAAAGCTTCATCCACACAAAACTCAACAAGGACTCGTGAGATAAGTTAGTATAAACCATTGCCAAAAAATTATCATACTCTACTGTAGAAAATCACTAAAATTATTATTTAACATTGCATACTAAATTCCTATGCATATTTAATAGTCCTATCCTCAAATAGAATCATTAAAGAAGCAAACATATGCAAACAATGCAAACATAACAGCAATCTGCCTAAATAGGACAGTCTGTAAAGAATGCAGAAACATCCATACTTCCCTAGCTCCAAAAATTATGAAAGAAAATCCCCACTGTAGTAAATTTATCAGATCTTAATATGCAAAAGGTTTCAACATTTTATCACATTCTGACTTTTCTAGGGAATTATTGCAACAGCGGTAAAGTTTCTGTTTTTAAACAGCAACATGTGGACTTCTAAAATAGGCATAGTAAAGGCTATCAATGCCATTTTTATTGAAATAAAATATGCAAAACATTGTTCTAAATAACAGCAAGCAAATCCTAACAAAATAAATTGATTCTCCAAGCAAAACACATATCATGTGGTGAATAAAAATATAGCTCCAAGTAAAGTTACCGATGAACGAAGACGAAAGAGGGGATGCCTTCCGGGGCATCCCCAAGCTTAGGCTCTTTGTTGTCATTGAATATTACCTTGGGGTGTCTTGGGAATCCACAAGCTTAGGCTCTTGCCACTCCTTATTCCATAGTCCATCGAATCTTTACCCAAAACTTGAAAACTTCACAACACAAAACTTAGAGTAGAAAACTTGTGAGCTCCGTTAGTATAAGAAAATAAATCACCACTTCAAGGCACTGTAATGAACTCATTCGTTATTTATAATGGTGTTAAACCTAATGTATTCCAACTTCTCTATGGTTTATAAACTATTTTACTAGCCATAGATTCATCAAAATAAGTAAACAACACATGAAAAATAGAATCTGTCAAAAACAGAACAGTCTGTAGTAATCTGAATCAAACGTATATTTATGGAACTCATAAAATTCTCAAATAAATTGCTGAACCTGAGGAATTTATATATTAATTATGTGCAAAAAGAATTAACTAAATATCACTCTCCAAATAACAATATCAGCAATTCTCGTGAGCGCTAAAGTTTCTGTTTTTTACAGCATGATCAACAAGACTCTCCCCAAGTCTTCCCAAAGGTTCTACTTGGCACAAACACTAATTAAAAGAATAAAACCACATCTAAACAGAGGCTATATGAATTATTTATTACTAAACAGGAACAAAAATCAAGGAACAAGAATAAAATTGGGTTGCCTCCCAACAAGCGCTATCGTTTAACGCCCCTAGCTAGGCATGATAATGACAATGATGCTCACATAAAAGATAAGAATTGAAATATAGAGAGAGCATCATGAAGAATATGACTAGCAAATTTAAGCCTAACCCACTTCCTATGCATAGAGATTTTGTGAGAAAACAACTTATGGGAACAATAATCAACTAGCATAGGAAGGCAAAACAAGCATAACTTCAAGATTTTAAGCACATAGAGAGGAAATTTGATATTATTGCAATTCCTACAAGCATATATTCCTCCCTCATAATAATTTTCAGTAGCGTCATGAATGAATTCAACAATATAACCAGCATCTAAAGCATTCTTTTCATGATCTACAAGCATAGAAATTTTGTTACTCTCCACACAAGCAAAATTCTTCTCATGAATAATAGTGGGAGCAAACTCAAGAAAATAATTATCATGTGAGGCATAATCCAATTGAAAACTAAAATCATGATGACAATTTTCATGGATATCATTATTATTTATAGCATACAAGGCATCACAATAATCATCATAGATAGAAACTTTGTTCTCATAATCAATTGGAACCTCTTCCGTAATAGTGGATTCATCACAAAATAAAGTCATGACCTCTCCAATTCCACTTTCATCAATATAATCATCATAAATAGGAGGCATGCTTTCATCATAATAGATTTGCTCATCAAGACTTGGGGGACAAAAAATATCATCTTCATCAAACATAGCTTCCCCAAGCTTGTGGCTTTGCATATCATTAGCATCATGGATATTCAAGGAATTCATACTAACAACATTGCAATCATGCTCATCATTCAAATATTTAGTGCCAAACATTTTATAGATTTCTTCTTCTAGCACTTGAGCACAATTATCCTTTCCATCATACTCACGAAAGATATTAAAAAGGTGAAGCATATGAGACAGACTCAATTCCATTTTTTAGTTTTCTTTTATAAACTAAACTAGTGATAAAACAAGAAACTAAAAGACTCGACTGCAAGATCTAAAGATAAACCTTCAAGCGCTAACCTCCCCGGCAACGGCGCCAGAAAAGAGCTTGATGTCTACTACACAACCTTCTTCTTGTAGACGTTGTTGGGCCTCCAAGTGCAGAGGTTTGTAGGACAGTAGCAAATTTCGCTCAAGTGGATGACCTAAGGTTTATCAATCCGTAGGAGGCGTAGGATGAAGATGGTCTCTCTCAAGCAACCCTGCAACCAAATAACAAAGAGTCTCTTGTGTCCCCAACACACCCAATACAACGGTAAATTGTATAGATGCACTAGTTCGGCGAAGAGATGGTGATACAAGTGGTATATGGATAGTAGATAAAAGTTTCTGTAATCTGAAAATATAAAAACAGCAAGGTAACTAATGGTAAAAGTGAGCGTAAACGGTATTGCAATGTGTGGAAATAAGGCCTAGGGTTCATAATTTCGCTAGTGTAAGTTCCCTCAACAATACTAACATAATTGGATCACATAACTATCCCTCAACATGCAACAAAGAGTCACTCCAAAGTCACTAATAGCGGAGAACAAACGAAGAGATTATGGTAGGGTACGAAACCACCTCAAAGTTATTCTTTCCAATCAATCCGTTGGGCTATTCCTATAAGTGTCACAAACAGCCCTAGAGTTCGTACTAGAATAACACCTTAAGACACAAATCAACCAAAACCCTAATGTCACCTAGATACTCCAATGTCACCTCAAGTATCCGTGGGCATGATTATACGATATGCATCACACAATCTCAGATTCATCTATTCAACCAACACATAGGACCTCAAAGAATGCCCCAAAGTTTCTACCGGAGAATCACGACGAAAACGTGTGCCAACCCCTATGCATAGGTTCATGGGCGGAACCCGCAAGTTGATCACCAAAACATACATCAAGTGAATCACGTGATATCCCATTGTCACCACAGATATCCACGGCAAGACATACATCAAGTGTTCTCAAATCTTTAAAGACTCAATCCGATAAGATTACTCCAAAGGGGAAACTCAATTCATTACAAGAGAGTAGAGGGGGGAAGAAACATAAGATCCAACTATAATAGCAAAGCTCGCGATACATCAAGATCGTGCCAAATCAAGAACACGAGAGAGAGAGATCAAACACATAGTTACTGGTACATACCCTCAGCCCCGAGGGAGAACTACTCCCTCCTCATCATGGAGAGCACCGGGATGATGAAGATGGCCACCGGAGAAGGATTCCCCCTCCGGCAGGGCGCCGGAACGGGTATAGATTGGCTTTCGGTGGCTACGGAGTCTTTTGGCAGCGGAACTCCCGATCTATTGTGCTCCCGGATGTTTTTAGGGTATATGGACATATATAGGCGGAAGAAGTACGCCAGGGTGTCCACGAGGGGCTCACGAGGGTGGTGGGCGCGCCCCCTACCTCGTGGCCTCCTCGTAGAGCCCCCGACGTGCACTCCAAGTCTTCTGGGCTTCTTTCCTTCGAAAAAAGAGTTCCGTGAAGTTTTAGGTCAATTGGACTCCGTTTGATTTTCCTTTTCTTAGAAACCCTAAAAGAGGGTAAAAACAGAAACTGACACTGGGCTCTAGGTTAATAGGTTAGTCCCAAAAATGATATAAAAGTGTATAATAAAGCCCATAAACATTCAAAACAGTAAATAATATAGCATGGAGCAATCAAAATTATAGATACGTTGGAGACGTATTAGGGCACCGGGCGAGGAGCGCCCGGTGCTCAGGAGTTCATCGTAAAAACCACCCATGATCTTCAGGAAGCAAGGGCAATATGCAGCGACCACCGCCCACCTGGTGCAGCTCGCCATCCGGGCGAGGGTGGCAAGCTGCGCGTGTGCATCGACATCCCAAGGCTCAACAGGGCCGCATCTCACGAGTGCTTCTAGTCTTCGCGCGCTGGCCGGTGCGAGGGTCCACCCCACATCTATGTTCGCATGCCATTTGGCCTGCCGAGCATGGCAGCCGCCTTCTAGCGCAGCCTACGGAGCATCCTGGAAACCCAGGAGGCCGGGCATCACAAGGTCCTGGCGGAGATAGAGATGGTCCAGGGAGCCACCCGAGCCCCCAGGGTTTTGGCGGCTCATGAGGTGCGTCTTCTTCAGCGCGCGCCTTCCGCTACCGCAACGCTCCTTCAACAACAAAACCAGGTGACATTTTCCAAGTTCATTCAGATGGGAGCGCCCCCCGAGCTGCATTATTCCCGGGCCGCGTGGGCCTGTCCCCGCGACATGTATCCCTTTTTACGTCTTTAGCTTACTTTACTGGGGGCGCCCCTCGGGTTGCATCATTCCCAGGCCACGTGGGTCCGTCCCAATGGCATGTATCGTTCTTGTATCTATCTAAGCTATCCGGTTCCCATGCATGAGTTATTTATAGTCATCAGCTTCTTGATTGCCACCCACCACGGGAGCCACTCATGCCGGCACGTCACTTGTGCTTGGATCCGTCCCTACAACGCTGAAAAATCTGAGCGGTCGAGCTCTGGCTCGCGGCACGCCCGCACACGCCACCTCACCAGACCCTCAGTGCCTTCACCTTCTTGCGGAGCGAACAGTGGTAGACCGGCAATCGTAGTGGCAATTCGTGTCCCTCCTCACGCTAACCTGCAGGAACCTCCTGAGGACAACAATAGGCGGTACCGTGGGCTCCCTCTTCTCCCATGCAATTCTCTTGCGCGTTACAAGGGGGACTCCTGAGCATTGCGATTCAGGAACTCTTACTGGCTCTCTAGCCCTCGCCCTGGCCTTGACCACGGCATTGATAAACCACAAGTATAGGGGATCGCAACAGTTTTCGAGGGTAGAGTATTCAACCCAAATTTATTGATTCGACACAAGGGGAGCCAAAGAATATTTTCAAGTATTAGCAGATGAGTTGTCAATTCAACCACACCTGGAAACTTAATATCTGCAACAAAGTGTTTAGTAGGAAAGTAATATGATAGTAGTGGTAACGGTAGCAAAAGGTAATAGTAGTAAAAGTAGTGTTTTTGGTATTTTGTAGTGATGATAGCAATAGCAACGGAAAAGTAAATAAGCGAAGAACAATATATGGAAAGCTCGTAGGCAATGGATCAGTGATAGAGAATTATGCCGGATGTGGTTCATCATGTAACAGTCATAACCTAGGGTGACACAGAACTAGCTCCAATTCATTAATGTAATGTAGGCATGTATTCCAAATATATTCATACGTGCTTATGGAAAAGAACTTGCATGACATCTTTTGTCCTGCCCTCCTGTGGCAGCGGGGTCCTTACGGAAACTAAGGGATATTAAGGCCTCCTTTTAATAGAGTACCGGAACAAAGCATTAACACATAGTGAATACATGAACTCCTCAAACTACGGTCATCACCGGTAAGTATCCCGATTATTGTCACTTCGGGCTTAACGGAACATAACACATAATAGGTGACTATAGACTTGCAAGATAGTATCAAGAACTCTCATATATTGATGAAGACATAATAGGTTCAGATCTGAAATCATGGCACTCGGGCCCTAGTGACAAGCATTAAGCATAGCAAAGTCATAGCAACATCAATCTCAAAACATAGTGGACACTAGGGATCAAACCCTAACAAAACTAACTCGATTACATGATAGATCCCATCCAAGCCATCACCGTCCAGCAAGCCTGCGATGGAATTACTCACGCATGGCGGTGAGCATCATGAAATTGGTGATGGAGGATGGTTGATGATGACGATGGCGATGGATTCCCCTCTCCGGAGCCCCAAACAGACTCTAGATCAGCCCTCCCGAGAGTTTTTAGGGCTTGGCGGCGGCTCCATATCGTAAAACACAATGAATTCTTCTATCTGATTTTTTTCTCCCCGAAACACAATATATAGAGTTGGAGTTGGAGTCGGAGGAGCACCAGGGGGCCCACAAGGTAGGGGGTGCACCCCCACCCTCGTGGAGAGGTGGTGGGCCCCCTGGCCTTCATCTTTTGCAGGTATTTTTTATATTTTCCAAAAATTTGCTCTGTGAAGTTTCAGGTCATTCCGAGAACTTTTGTTTCTGCACATAAATAACACCATGGTAATTCTGCTGAAAATAGTGTCAGTCTGGGTTAGTTCCATTCAAATCATGCAAGTTAGAGTCCAAAACAAGGGCAAAAGGGTTTGGAAATGTAGATACGACGGAGACGTATCAGGCATCGTGACCTGGCATACCAGCGGCGGCTGAGCTCGCTCGAGGGCAGGACCTGAGGACGTAGAGCACATAGAAGAGCATGGAGAAGAGGGGGAGGCTCGCACGGGCCTAACCTGGCTACACTACGGCCATCGACGCATGAGTCTGGCGCAACACAAGGAACCGACTCTGGACTGCCAAGATAAGTTTCGCGCCCGGGTCGACCAAGCGCTACGACATAAGATTCCCACCTCTCGTAGCCCTGCGGCGGCGTCGTCACCTCCCTTTCCTACCTCTCGGTGGCTGCTTGCGTGCTAAAGGGGGCTACTTGAGCATCGCGCCTCAGGAGCTCTTACTGGACCTCGGGCCCCTCACCTCCTGGACTTGACCACGGCATCGCGACCTGGCATACAAGCGATGGCTGCTGCCTGCCTGGGGACCTGGACCTGTCGGCGTAGAGCACTAAGCTGTCGCGGGGTTGGAAAGGGGAGACCGAGCCAAAACAGGACATGCGTTCGCAAATTTTCATAATGAGGATAATATCAACAAAAAACATTACAGACCCTTTACACGCCCCCACGGGGTCCATCTTGATTCCTCGCAGGGAGCAAAAGAAGGAAGTTTCTAGGGGCCCTATCCACATGCACCAGCACGGACGACACCATCATCAACAGTGGGCCACGGGAGGCCGGCACCAACCCCATCCAGATCAGCGACGATGGCGGCCGGGCGCTGCGGCCTTGCTCCGGGCGCGGCGAGAGCTCGGCGGCGCGTAGCTGTCATCGCTCGTCTCCGGAGTCTCGACGGGCTCAGGAGAATCGCTGGACCACCAGGAGTCACCGCTGCTGCTGGTGGAGCTGCTGGCGAAGCAAGCGGCAGGCTCGGCGTTGGCCGCTGCGCCGTCCTGACGACCCCCTTCAGGGTAGCACTCCAAGCAGCGGTCTTCCTCGTCGAAGACCTTGAAGAACATCGTGGTGGCGCCGTCGTACTCAAAGTGGATGGCGAGGGCGCCTTCCGCACGGCAAACTCAAGCGACCTCACCCCAGTCACGGGTCATGAAGACCTTGCCTGAGGAGATGGCTTCGACCTCCTCTCCAGTTGCTGGGGCGCCGTAGTAGGCGTGCTGCAGCCAAAGCTCGAGAGGACCCCTCGGTGGCATCTCGGTGGCGAAGAACTGCGGGAAGTGAATCCAAGTGCGTGGAGGCATCGCTGCCCACGTCATGAGTTTGTGCGAGGAATCCGCGGCATGCGCTCCTGGGGCAACGACGTTTGTCACCATGGCGCGGCAACCACGGCCACGATGTGGGCGGCGCCGCTCACTGCCTCTCCCTCCGGAGCCCTTGGCTTGGGCGTACAGAGGCATCGGATACCCGGGAGGTGGCCGCTCATACGAACGCCTCGAAACATCCGGCCTCGTGATTGTGTCGCGACGGTGGGCAGCCTCTTCTTCGGCGGAAGTGGCCCGGGCTCGTTGAGGGGGGTTTTCCCTTCTCTGCGGCCGAGAACCTCCGTATCGGCGCCATGGTTGTTGCTGCTAGCGATGAAGTAAGGAAGAAGAAGAAGTAGGAGGAGCGAAGGAAGAGATGGGTGGCGGGGGCTCCGCTCCCCCTTCCCATTTATAGCCAAGAGGAGGCCAACCGCTGGCCTCCATGATCTAAGGTAATAATGACCTTTTTTCTGCATGCAGCAGGGACTCATCAAGTCGGGCAGTTGCGGAGGCGACACGGGGAAGCAGAGACGCCCACGTTCCTTCAATCGCCATGCGTCAACCGAGGCCACAGGCTATTGGGGCCCATGGCACTCCGCACTTGCCCTTTGGCTTCGCCTTGAAGCCAAGTCCGAGCGCGCCTTGGGACTGGGGGCTACTGTCGGTGTTTTGGGAACGGGGATCCCCAGACTTGCCTGCCTGCGGCTCATGGCGTGGCTCCGTCAGCGGCCTCGTACGGCCCATCTTCACCAGCAAACACTCAAGACCTCCGCGAGGGGCCTAGCCTCGCGAGGCGGACAACACAAGACATCCTCGGGGCGGCCTCACCAGGTTGGCTCGCGAGCGGTGGAGATATCAAGGCAAGGGACACCTCGCGAGGTTCCTGTGACGCAAGCCATGATGACCAAGGCCAGGCGGGCGCCAGCGCGCATAGTGTCCTCATTTCCTCTTTGGTGCTAAAGAGGCAAGCGTAGGCGAGGAGTCCCGAGGCAGCAGGCAAAGATTTCCATATCGGTGCAATGAGACCAAGACCAGCAGGGCGGCAGGACGGAGGTCACCGTGGAGCCCAGGACGACGTCACCACTAGAGCCTTTGGCAGGCGAAGACCATCTTTTATTAGGATAGCTCGTACTAGCTGTCCCCTTCAAATTGGCCGTTGTGGGATCCCTTCCTGCCTAATATTTGGGAAGAGGACCCGGGCCTCTATATATAGGGTTAGCCTCCACCGTGGGGAGATCATATTGGACATCTCATCTTGGACCGGATCCATTCCACCAAGGCCACACACAAACTCACCAAGCACAAGAGCACCTCTCCCCATGAGGTTGTTCTTCCCTTGTAACTGTTCATCCTTAGCCCAAGAGGCAATCCACCACACCACACTGGATTAGGGTATTACACCACATTGGTGGCCCGAACCAGTATAAATCTTGTGTCCCTTTGTTCTGCGAGTTCAATGCGCTGAGCCTTGAGATTGCGGTGAGGGCATGAGCTAGAGGGAGGAGAGATCTTCGTGTGCACCCCAGTGTTCGAACCTCAAGGGCTTTGCCAGAACCCGAAATCTGACATGCTGGATACATATACCAGTGTGTTGTCGGTGGCACCGAGTGGAATAAATAGGTGGCACTGAGATGTGCAACTGCGTGCAGTTACAACAAATCGATGGGACCGAGTTGGTCTAATAGGTAGCACCGAGATGAAAACCTAGATCGGTCTTTATGATTTCGGTTCGACCGAGTTTGTGTGTGACGGTCTGACCGAAATGCATGAAGACGGTTTTGGAGGTCAGCCCTTGACGGTTTGGTGGCTCCGTGTGCTCCTCACCCGGAGGGTCCGGAAAAGACTTGCACAATTTTTTGTGATATAGCATGAAAATAATTTGAGACAAAAAGAGCATAGGTAGCTAGAGGAGGTTCTTAGGCATTCTTGGACACCCACTTCGCCAATAAAAACCAAGACAATCAAAGCAACAAATGGATGTTCTCGAATGGAGAAGATATGCAACCAACATTCTCACACAATAAAATAGCAAATGAAATATGTGTCAAAGCTTGCACAACCAATTCTAGCTTCAATCAAGCAATAGCGATGACTAGGTCATCTATATATGAGTATATTGACTTAGAAGTCAAATGAGAACATTTGATCATAGGTCATACTCATCGTTTAAGCACAACTAGGGTTACTGATACATCTCCAATGTATCTATAATTTTTGATTGTTCCATGATGTTATATTATCAATCTTGGATGTTTTACAATCATTTTATAGCAATTTTATATCATTTTTTGGGACTAACCCAGTGCCAATTACTGTTTTTGCATGTTTTCTACTTCACAGAAAATCAATACCAAACAGAGTCCAATTGCAGCGAAACTTTTTGGAGAATTTTTCAGGGCCAGAAGACATGGGATGAGCCAAAGAAGTACCGGAGGGGTGACCCGAGGGGGGCAACCCACCTAGGCGTGTCCGGGGGCCCATGCACGCCCTAGTGGGTTGTGCCTAGCTCGGTGGCCTCCCGCACCACCTCTCTGCTCTATGAATACCCCAATATTATAAAAAAACCTAGGGGAGTCGATAAAACACAATTCCAGCCGCCGCAAGTTCCAGAAACCACAGATCCAATCTAGACACCATCATGGAGGGGTTCATCATCCTCATTGTGCCTCTCCGATGATGCGTGAGTAGTTCATTGTAGACCTACAGGTCCATAGTTAGTAGCTAGATGGCTTCCTCTCTCTCTCTCTTTTGATTCTCAATACAATGGTCTCTTGGAGATCTATTTGATGTAACTCTTTTTGTGGTGTGTTTGTTGGGATCCGATGAACTTCGAGTTTATGATCAGATCTATGTTTTTATCCATGAAAGTTATTTGAGTCTTTTGATCTCTTATATGGATGATTACTTATAGCCTTGTATTTCTTCTTTGAATCTTTGGTTTAGTTAGGCCGACTAGATCGATTTTTCTTGCCATGGGAAGACGTGCTTTGTCATGGGTTCGATCTTACGGTGCTCAATCCCAGTGATAGAAGGGGAAATGACACGTATGTATCATTGCTATTAAGGATAACAAGATGGATTCTATTCCTACATGAATAGATCTTGTCTACATCATGTCATCATTCTTATTGCATTACTCCGTTTCCCCATGAACTTAATACACTAGATGCATGATGGATAGCGGTTGATGTGTGGAGTAATAGTAGTAGATGCAGGCAGGAGTCGGTCTACTAATCTTGGACGTGATGCCTATATAATGATCATTGTGTGGATATCATCATAATTATTTGAAGTTCTATCAATTTCCCAACAGTAATTTGTTTACCCGTCGTATGCTATTTTTCTCAAGAGAAGCCATTAGTGAAATCTATGGCCCCCGGGTCTCTTCTTTATCAAATTTGCCTTCGAGAACTATTTTTATTCGCTTTTATTTTCAGATATATTAATCCATAAAACCAAAAATACCTTGCTGAATTTTTTTATTTATTTTATCCCGCGTTCCCGCGAGATCTATTTATTCAATCTACTACAATTTTACATGTCTTTTACCCGGGAGGGATTGACAACCCCTCTTTTACGTCGGGTTGCAAGTATTTGTTCTTTTTGTGCAGGTGTCGTTCACATAGTGTTGTGTGGTTCTCCTACTGGTTCGATAACCTTGGTCTCATAACTAAGGGGAATACCTACCGTAGCTGTGCTGTATCATCCCTTCCTCTTTGGGGAAATACCGACGTAGTTTAAGCCGCATCAATAGGAATTTCTAGCACCGTTGCCGGGGAGACATCATCAACATCTACCAGGTTAATAATCACAAATATCATCTCCTTGAAATTTACATTATTTGCCATTTTCCTCTCGTTTTCATCTCCCCCACTTCACAAAAATTTGTTGTTTATTCACCCTCTTTTTCGTTCACGTTTCTCGTTGGAATTCTTTTTTGTTTGCTGGGATTTGTCACCATGAGAGACTTTGGTATGGCGGAAATAGATGATGGCCTAACTCCTAAAATTGGACATTCTGGCAATCTGGATGTTAAAACTTATGTTTTGGGGCAAGGGAATGTTATAGGAAAAGAACGTATCCAAGAATTTTTCAGTTGTGTTGGAAATTTAAGTCTTGACGGTGTTCCGATAATTAAAAGGACTAAATCTTATGCGGAAGCTATTTTAGCACTAGTTCTGAAACTTGAAAATAAATTTATCCGTACCCATCCTACCTTGCAAAGATTGTTTTTTGAGCTACCCATTATAAAGAATCCCAAAGCCAGAAAGTTGGCCACCCTTGTTCTTATGAATGAATTTGATTACATAATACGGGAAGCTAGGGAAATTTTTGATTTCTATGGTATGAATCGTGAAAAACCGGTGATATATGAGATTCTTTATAATAGTGATTATGTGCTAAGACATTTGCTTGGGGATAATCAAATCTTTGATGAAAATCTTAAAAAGGAAGTCCGTGTTTTAGATATAATTCAACAAGTTTTCAATGATGTTAATCAACACTACTCTTGGATTGTTGCCGGAAATCAAAGGGGATATGATGATAAGCAACTTGATAGTGCTAAAGTCTCTATGGATAAGGTGTTTTATGTTGTTTTTGCAAAACCTCCTGACAAAAACACCTCTAAGGAAAATGAAACTAAAGATGACAACACTTAGATCTTTGCATTATGCCTAGCTAGGGGCATAAAATGATAGCACTTGTTGGGAGGCAACCCAATGAATAATATTTATTTTTGTCATTTTCTTTATGTTTTTGAGTGTTTGCACAATTATGCTACCGTTATGATTGTGTTTTTATGTTTTAATTAGTGTTTTTGCCAAGCAAAGCCTTTGGGATCATGTTGGGTGATAGTTGATTTGATATTGTTGAAAAACAATAACTTTTGCGTCCAGAAAAACAATTTCCATTTTAAACGGAAATGTGATAAAATCCTTATATTTGTACAAAAGATTGATGTACAAATTGCCACGCTGTCCTAAGTTTTCGGAATTTTTGGAGTTACATAAGTATTCGAAGTTTTCAGATTGCTACAGAGTGTTTTGTTTTTTGACAGATTCTGTTTTCTTTGCGTTGTGTGCTTATTTCGACGAATCTATTGTTTGTATTGGAGGGTATAAGCTATAGCAAAGTTTGGAATACAGTAGATATAATGCAAAAAATAAAATGTGCATGGGTTTGCAATAGTACTTAGAGTAGTGATTTGCTTTGTTATACTAACGGATCTCACAGAGGTTTCGTTCAGTTTTGTGTGATTGAAGTTTTCAGGTTTTGGGTGAGATAACGATGGGTGAAGGAATAAGGAGTAAGAAAAGCCTAAGCTTGGGGATGCCCCATGGCATCCCAAGCTATTATCTAAAAGATAAGCAAGAAACTAAGCTTGGGGATACCCGAGTGGCATCCCCTCTTTCTTCCAAGAACCATCGGTATTTTACTTGGAGCTATATTTTTATTCATCACATATCATGAGTTTTTCTTGGAGCTTCTTGTATGATATGACTTTTCTTGTTTTTCTTTTTATTTTAAGTCATCTATCCTTGCTGGACACACCTATTTGAGAGAGCCAAAATTATGCTATGATTTGCTAGAATTGCTCTCTATCCTTCACTTAAATCTTTTTGAGCTATGGAATTGCTCTAGTGCTTCACTTATATCTTTTTGAGCATGGTGTGCTTTAGTATTTTTTTAATAAATGCTCTCCTTCTTCACTTAGATTTATTTGAGAGTTAATATTTTTTTTAGAAATTCTCTCATGCTTCACTTAAATAATTTTGAAAGAAGAAATTTTTTATGCTCACGTTCTTCACTTAGATTTGTTTGAGCTATCAAACGCAACATATGAAATTAGTCCCAAAGTGATAGATATTCAAGAGGGATATAATAAAAACTTTCATGAAGATCATTGGACAAAATGAACTTGATTCCTTGTAATAGTTTTGCGATATGATGATATAATATGCGAGTCATGTTGATGGGTAATTATGCTTTAGTAAGAATATTGATGTTAAGGTTTGTGATTCTAGATGCAAGAACAAAAGTCAATATTTATGCAATGAAATTATATCCTACTTATGGTGCATTATTTGGTGTTAGTTATGCTTAATGCTCGCTTATGAGATTTTCGTTTCTTGGTTGGATGCTTCTCAATCTTTTGCTAGCCTTCACTTGCACTAAGTATGATCACTACTTGTGCATCCAAAATCCTTAAAACCAGTTTTGCCATATGAGTCTACTATACCTACCTATATGCGGTATTCTTTTGCGGTTCTGAGAAAATTTGTATGTGCCATCTCTAATCTTCAAAATAAATTTCCTTTTTGTGTGCTCATACCGCTCATGAAACAGTAGGGGGTGGCCGAGATATTTCCATGCTAGATGTGTTATTCTCAAGATGAGTGTTTATTCACATGTCATTGCACGAGAGTAAGGCAAAGGTATTAGGGATGCCCAGTCCCGATATGAAAATTGAATTTACTTTATGTTGTCAAATAATAAATTCCTTGGAAAGTGTTGGTATGGACGACACCCGTGGATTCAGTTAGCCATGGAATGTGAAAGTATGGTGGAAAAAGGAATAAACTTTATTTTCTGTTTGGGAACCGCCTATGATATATATAGCATGGAAAGTATTGGGAACTACTCGATCATTTTCGTTGACTGGGAAAGCATGCCACCCAAAATGTTTTTGTCTCTATCTTTTTCGCTTTGAGCTCTGGCACCTTTACAAACCCCTACTTCCCTTTGCGAAGGGCCTTTCTTTTACTTTATGCAATTTTTATTTTTATTTGAGTCTCCATATTCTCTTATAAAGAACCAACTACGGGGCACTATGATCATACTTGAGCGTTGGGTGTAGCTAATATGCGAGTGTGTTTCATGAATGGATCAATGATTGAGCATAATGGGCTAGGGATAACTTGGTTTAGTGTTGATATTTTGAAAGACATGGTTGCTTGTTGATATGCTTGAGTATTGGAGTCTTCATGTCAAAACTAGACTATTGCTTTGAATCATATAAAAGTCCAAATGTCCATGCTACAAAGAAAAGAATATGTGATGAACATGTTAGGCAGCATTCCACATCAAAAATCCTGTTTTTATCATTTACCTACTCGAGGACGAGCAGGAATTAAGCTTGGGGATGCTGATACGTCTCCAACGTATCTATAATTTTTTATTGTTCCATGCTATTATATTATCAATCTTGGATGTTTTACAATCATTTTATAGCAACTTTATCATTTTTTGGGACTAACCTATTGACATAGTGCCCAGTGCCAGTTGCTGTTTTTTGCTTGTTTTTTACTTTGCCGAAAATCAATACCAAACAGAGTCCAAATGCAGCGCAACCTTTTGGAGAATTTTTCTGGACCAGAAGACACAGGATGGACCAAAGAAGTACTAGAGGGGGGCACAACCCACCTAGGGGCCAAGGCGCGCCCCTGGTGAGTTGTGCCCACCTCGGTGGCCTCCTGCACCGCCTGTTTGCTCTATAAATACCCCAATATTCCAAAAACCCTAGGGGAGTCGATGAAACACAATTCCAGCCGCCGCAAGTTCTAGAAACCATAGATCCAATCTAGACACCATCACGGAGGGGTTCATCATCCTCATTGGTGCCTCTCCAATGATGTGTGAGTAGTTCATTGTAGACCTACAGGTCTGTAGTTAGTAGCTAGATGGCTTCCTCTCTCTCTTGTGATTCTCAATCCAATGGTCTCTTGGAGATCTATTTGATGTTACTCTTTTTGCGGTGTGCTTGTTGGGATCCGATGAACTTTGGGTTTACGATCAGACCATGTTTTTACCCATGAAATTTATTTGATTCTTTTGATATCTTCTATGCATGATTACTTATAGCATCATATTTCTTCTTCAAATCTTTGGTTTAGTTAGGCCGACTAGATCGATTTTTCTTGCCATGGGAAGAGGTGCTTTGTGATGGGTTTGATCTTACGGTGCTCAATCCCAGTGACAGAAGGGGAAATGACACGTATGTATCATTACTATTAAGGATAACAAGATAGGGTCTATTCCTACATGAATAGATCTTGTCTACATCATGTCATCATTCTTATTGCATTACTCGTTTCCCTATGAACTTAATACACTAGATGCATGCTAGATAGTGGTCGATGTGTGGAGTAATAGTAGTAGATGCAGGCAGGAGTCGGTCTACTAATCTTGGACATCATGCCTATATAATGATCATTGCCTGGATATCGTCATAATTATTTGAACTTCTATCAATTGCCCAACAGTAATTTGTTTACCCACCGTATGCTATTTTTGTCGAGAAAAGACACTAGTGAAATACCTTACTGCAATTATTGCCTGGATATCGTCATATTTGCCTTCGAGATCTATTTTTATTTGCTTTTATTTTCAGATCTATTAATCCAAAAACCCCAAAATACCACTGCAATTATTTATTATTTATTTTATCTCGCGTTCCCATGAGATCTATTTATCCAATCTACTACAATTTTACCTATCTTTAACCCGGGAGGGATTGACAACCGCTCTTTCACATCGGGTTGCAAGTATTTGTTCTTTGTGTGCAGGTGCCGTTCACGTAGTGTTGCGTGGTTCTCATACTGGTTCGATAACCTTGGTCTCATCACTGAGGGAAATACCTACCGTAGCTGTGCTACATCTTCCCTTCCTCTTTGGGGAAATACCGACGTAGTTCAAGCCGCATCAGTTACCACTTTTACATAAAGCATTAATGTGTTCACACCATTAGAATTGCTTTAGCTCAATTTTTAGAGCAAAGCTCCCCTAGATGTGATATACCCCGAAGAGGGATGAACTAACCTTGGGTTTTGTCGATGATGACTTCATGTATATAGTGAAGATGTGGGTGCTCAATGTTGATGTAGGTCATTCAGAGCAATCCTTTGGAGTGTTGCACTTTCAATACCTACATGGGTTAGTCCCACGAGGAACATATAGGGATATCCACAGACATAGAATGAATTGCACATATGATGATGTCCATGAAAGCATTAGATTACCTTGTCCCTTGTCTTACCAACAAGAGGGTTTGTGACTCCATGAACTAGTGCAAGATATGAAAGTTGATTGCACAAGTCCTTGCCAAAATGAATATGAGTGAAGTAGTTGGTGGAATCACCCTCAAGAACACTCTAGTTCTTCTTCTTTCAGACCCACATCAACTTGACATGAATCCTTAGAGTTGTACTCAAACTTGATGAAGTAGAGCTTGACGTAGTCTTGGGAACCCACTTGACCATGGCCTCAGGAGCTTCTTCCAATGAGTCAATTTGTTCTTGAAGCTTGTCCTTGCCTTTTAGCTTGTGGTCTTGTGGTGGAAGATCATCTTGAGCTTGTGTTCCCTCAAAAGAAGTGGGGTCATACTTCTCCTGTTGAGGAACAAACTTCGTCTTGGGGTATTGATCTTCTTCCCATTCAACTCCATTGGCATTGAACTTTCGTTCAAAACCAGCACCTTGATTCTTCCGGGGTCATGCTTGCTTGCCTACGGTTTCCTCAAATTGCTTACTCCCGGCAAAACTCTTGTAAACCCCTTCTCTATAATTCCCTTCAATAAGCTATTTTCTTGCTCAAGCGTAACTTGGCTAAGAGAATCATTAGTGGAATCAAAAGAATTACTAGAAGCAACAATATTGGATTTATGGTTATTGTTACTACTAGAAGAAGAATCTTTCTTGCTCTTGTTACTAGATTTTACTTGCGGCATGTAAGTAGACAAGAGGAAACATTTGGCAATGTAAGAAGATGTGACGCCCCGAGACTGATGTGCCAGGTGTCCTCCAGTTATTCGCTGTTGTTGCCTTGTCATTTGCTTGCGTGTTGCATCTCGCCATGTCATCATCCGCGTTGCATCATCATGTTTTCAAAACTTGCATCCGTCTCGGTCTCCTCGTTACGTCCATTGTCCGTTCGGAGCCCAAACACACTTGCACGCGCCCGCGGCATGTCCGAAATATTATTTTATAAGTGGCCAGAAAATGTTTTTGGAATGGGTTGAAAGTTGGCGTGCGGTCTTATTATAGTGTAGATAGACCGCCTGTCAAATTTCATTGCATTCGGAGTTCGTTTGACGCCCCAACGGATAACTATAGCGGCAGTATAGCCGGTCTTTTCGTTGGACGTTTTCGGTCTCCGGAAACAGATGCCGGGCCCTCTCTCTCTCTTCTCCCCCTCGCAGTCTCGCCATAGTCCACCTAGTCCATCCTCCTTCCCCTCTTCCCTTCCGGAGTTGTCCGATGCGATCACACGGTCCGAAACCCTCTCTGCTCAGTGCATCAACCCCCCCTCACGTGCGCGTCCGAAACTTCCCCGGACCTGACCCGGGCAGTCGTCACCGTTGTGTCCGGATCATCCCCAAACATCTACAAAACATCATCATTTTATTATTTGGCCTCCCTAACATTTTATTCTCGACTGCCCGATTTAAATCGGAGCGACCAAATGCACCTAACAAAAATCCACCTGCTATATATAACCAAATCAACCCTAAACCCTAGCCTAGCTGCTAGCCCCTCCTGCGCCACTACCCTCCTCGGATCCGGCATGGACCAACCACCACTTTCCTCGTTTCAGATCCACCCAGCCGCTCAGATCCAACTAATTTCCTCCATCCTCGGGATCTTGCCCGATCCATTCCAGCCACCCGACCAGCCTCCTTCCTCCGTGGGATCTCCTCCCGAATCAACCGGAGCCAACCAGCGCCAGCCACTTCTCTCCATTGATCCATCCCACCAGCAGAGCATCGGCCAACCGCCGAGCGCTGCCCTCACCCTCGAGCTCGAGCAGACTGCTCCACGCCTCCTCCCCTTGTCCAGTGCCTCGATCCATGATGGATCGAGAGCAGCAGCACGCCATGGCCCCACCGTCAAGTTGCTCCGACCCGCAGGTCCTCCTCACCGCGCCTCCTCCCTGTTTCTTGCTGTTCTTCACCTACTGCTGCTGCTAATCGCGGGATCGCCTTGTTTCTTTTGCAAGGCCAGAGCACCACCGAGACGAAGAATGTCCCCGGCCACCGGTGCCATCGCCGGCCTAACCTGCTACTGCCGTTGCTTCCCTTGTCGAACGAATGATGCACGACCCCAGCGCCTCGCCTCTTTGATCGAACCAGGGACGAACGCCTCGCCGGAGCTCCGCAGGTCACCGTGCGCCCCTATTCCTTCTTCTCTTTCCCTCTCTTCCTCCCTGACCCTTTTCTCGTGTCCGTGTCCTGCAGGAGATCATCGCGCGCCGACCGTCCCGAGCTCCAATCCGCGACTCCCCTTGCCGGATTTGAACCCAGGCACCTCCCCGCGCTCAGTTCCGCCAATTCCGGCCGGTTCCCGTCGACCCTGTCGCCAAGACCCTTGCCGTTGTCTTCTCCATTGCCATGGTTCTGCTCCTGTTTCTGTTTCTTCAGGAACGAGTACAGCAGCCGCTCGTCTCGCACGCATTGACCGAACAGAGGGCTAGCAGGCCCAGCTGCGCGCCCCCTACCGGCCTCCCCTCTCCACCAGCCGGGCCTTGGCCCATGTGAGCAGCGCCCAGCCCCTATCCTGTATTTGTTGGGCTAGGTGGTTTCAGCCCATGGACATATTTTTTCCCCTGAACGAATTTATCTTTTATCCAGAGTGTGATGTTTTATAGAAAAGACCCTCTTGATCATTCATTTAATATCTCACAAGCTAAGCATCACTTGTAAAAACTTTATATATGAAAAATGCTTAAAATTGTGTCTAGTTTCATAATATGTCACTTTGACCCATGTTTAAAATGTTTAAATTGCTGTTTGTGTAGATTTACTCTTATGCCATGCTAAAACGGTTTAATTCATAACTAAATAACCGTAGCTCCGATTTAAATAATCTTTATATGTAAATGGGGTAGAAAAATGCCTAGATTTACTTGGTGCACTCATCTTGCATGTTTAACAACTCTAAAATAATGTTTAGGGCAGAACTGTACCAAATCTATAATATGCTCATGAGGAGTTTCCGGAATTGTTGTTCGTTGCTTCCGGCCTCATTTAAACTTGACTATATAGGTAGTTTACTTTGCTTCACCCTTGCCATGTTAAGAACATTTAATAGTGTTGAGTACATAAACAAGATCGAGCTAAATAAGTCACGTGGTGTTTCGTCAATATGCAACGGAGTTGCATATTGAGCTCCACTTAATTTGTAGAATTGTTTGTGCACCTTGCCATGCCATGCCTCATTAAACCAGACATGCATCATACTTGATTGTGCATCATGCCATGTTGATGTGTTGGTTGTTTACTATGTTGTTTGCTTCTTTCCGGTGTTGCTTCTTCGGGTTGGTTCCGATAACGTCGTGTGTGTGAGGATCCGTTCGACTACGTCCGTTTATCTTCTTCATGGACTCGTTCTTCTTCCTTGCGGGATTTCAGGCAAGATGACCATGCCCTCGAAATCACTTCTATCTTTGCTTGCTTAGTTGCTCGCTCTTTTGCTATGCCTATGCTGCGGTACCTACCACTTGCTTATCATGCCACCCATAATGTTGAACCAAGCCTCTAACCCACCTTGTCCTAGCAAACCGTTGTTTGGCTATGTTACCGCTTTGCTCAGCCCCTCTTATAGCGTTGTTAGTTGCAAGTGTAGATTGAAGTTTGTTCCTTGTTGGAACATGGAGATGATGTTCCTTGTTGGAACATGTTTGCTTGTTGGGATATCACAATATATCTTATTTAATTAATGCATCTATATACTTCGTAAAGGGTGGAAGGCTCAGCCTTATGCCTGGTGTTTTGTTCCACTCTTGCCGCCCTAGTTTATGTCGTATCGGTGTTAAGTTCCCGGATTTTGCGTTCCTTACGCGGTTGGGTTATAATGGGAACCCCTTGACAGTTTGCCTTGAATAAAACTCCTCCAGCAAGGCCCAACCTTGGTTTTACCATTCGCCACCTAGCCTTTTTCCCTTGGGAGTCACGCATCCCGAGGGTCATCTTTATTTTAACCCCCCCCCCCCCCCCCCGGGCCAGTGCTTGTCTAAGTGTTGGTCCGAACTAGAGTCCTTTGCAGCGCCACCTCAGGGAAACTTGAGGGCTGGTTTTAGTTGTACGGAGAGCTCATCTGGTGTTGCCCTGAGAACGAGATATGTGCAGTTCCTATCAGGATGTCGGCGCATCGGGCGGTCTTGCTGGTCTTGTTTTACCTGTCGAAATGTCTTGTAACCGGGATTCCGAGCCTGATCGAGTCTTCCCACTAGAAGGAATATCCTTCGTTGACCATGAGAGCTTATGCTGGGCTAAGTTGGGACACCCCTACAGGGATTTGAACTTTCGAAAGCCGTGCTCGCGGTTATGGGCAGATGGGAATTTGTTAATGTCCGGTTGTAGAAAACCTAAAGTTGATCTTAATTAAAATACATCAACCGCGTGTGTAACCGTGATGGTCTCTTTCCGGTGGAGTCTGGGAAGTGAACACGGTTGTTGGAGTTATGCTTGACGTAGGTTGTTCTAGGATCACTTCTTGATCATAGTTGTTCGACCGTGCTTTTGCCTTCTCTTCTCGCTCTCATTTGCGTATGTTAACCACCATAAATGCTAGTCGCTTGCTGCAGCTCCACCTCATACCTTTACCTTACCCATAAGCTTAAATAGTCTTGATCGCGAGGGTGTGAGATTGCTGAGTCCCCGTTACTCACAGATACTTCCAAAACCAGTTTGCAGGTGCCGATGTTGCCGAGTAGGTGACACAACCAAGCTCAGGATGAGCTCGATGAATATCTCGTCCTTTGTGTTGTTTCTTTCTAGTTGATCAGCAGTGGAGCCCAGTTGGGGTCGATCGGGGATTTGTGTAGCATTTGGGTTAGTCTTCTTTTATTTTGGCTCCGTAGTCGGGCCCTGATTGTATCTGATTGATGTAATGCTTTATTCATGTATTGTGTGAAGTGGCGATTGTAAGCCAACTATGTATCTTTTCCCTTATTGTATTACATGGGTTGTTTGCGAAGATTACCTCACTTGCGACATTGCTTTCAATGTGGTTATGCCTCTAAGTCGTGCTTCGACACGTGGGAGATATAGCCGCATCGAGGGCGTTACAGAAGAACTCTTCTTTCTAAGATCATCATTGATTTCTTTCAGGAACTCATGCTCTTGCTCTAAATTTAGCTTCTCGAAGCGTGGCTTCTCATGAGTCCTTAGGAGCTCTCTATGATCCTCTTGAGTTGTTTCATGAGCTAACTTAAGAGTGTTTAGTTCTTTAGTTAGACGCTCCATCTCATTCTTAACATTTTTATTCGTTTCATCTTGATTAGCATGGTTACTAGCAAGTTCATTATAGTTCACGTCACTAGTTTGATCAACAAGTAAATCGTCATCACCTAGCAAATCATCTTCATCACTATCAAAATCAAGATACTTGGGGTGTGATACCTTGGGGCCTTTAGCCATGAAGCATATTCCAATTCCTTCATTTGGTGAATCAAATATGTAGTGGGAGTTGGATGACACTAGTGCAAGACTGGCAACACCTTCATCTTGAGTATATTCGGAGTCGGAGTGATAGCTTCTCTCGGAGTTGTTGTCGGAGTCGGAACCGGATACCCATTCACCAACATGAGCTTGATGTATTCGTCTTGTGTAGCTCTTTGATGATTTTCCCTTCCTTTACGAATCCTTGCTTCTTCGAGAGTGTCTTCGTCCATAACAATCATATCTACTCCTTATCTCTCTCAAAGGTGATTCATCTCTTCTACTCCTCCTTTCTGGTGAGTCTTCTCTTTTCTTGTAGGGAGTCGTACACTCATTGTAATAGTGTCCGGGTCTTCCACAATTGTAGCAATTTCGATCATGACTAGAAGATCTTTTGTCATTGTAGGACCTTGACTTGGAGCTTCTCTATTTGCTTCGACTCTTGTAGAATCTGTTGAAGTTATTCACCATTAAGCTCAATTCTTCATTGGAGACTAACTTGTCACTTGATGTTGTAGGAGCATCACTTGAAGCTTTGTGTGCACCACTAGATTTGTTGTGGAGATCTTCCTTATCTTTGAGTGACATCTCATGAGCAACAATTCTACCAATGACTTCTGTGGGCTTGAGATCTTTGTAATTGGGCATCATTTGGATCAATGTGCGCATGGTATCATATTATCCATACAAGGCTCTAAGGATCTTCTTGATGATGAATTTGTCCGGCATCTCTTCACTTCCTAAGTCAGCAATCTCTTTTGTGATGAGAGTAAGCCTAGAGTACATCTTGGCGACTCCATCATCCTTCATCTTGAAATTGTCAGGTTGACTTTGAAGCACATCCAACTTGGATTCCTTGATGGACTCGGTACCTTCATGCATATCAATCAAAGTATCCCAAATTTCCTTTGCATTCTTAAGGCGGCTGATTTTGTTGAATTCTTCATGCCACAATCCATTGAAGAGAATATCACAAGCTTGAGCATTGTATTGTAACATCTTCAATTCTTCCATGGACGCTTCAAGATCCAGTTCTCTACCATCCTCAAAGAATTCACCTTCCAAGCCAACATGAACAACGACCCAAACGGTGGGGTTATGACCAAGAATATGCATTTTTATCTTATGCTTCCAACTAGCAAAATTTGTACCATTAAAATAAGGACCTCTACGGTGATAGTTACCCTCGCTAGACGCCATACTCTTCTAGGTTGTGAAACCAAGGCTATGATCACCAAAGCTATGGAAACCAAGGGCAATGGAGACCAAATCTCTAATACCACTTGAAGAATCGAACGTATGTCTAGAGCGGGTGAGTAGACTACTTGACCAGATAAAAATCTTTCCTTTTCCCAATTTTAGTTGTGGGAAAATTTTAGCAATTATGAAAAAGCAACCAACCTACACATGCAATTCTAGGAGTACATCAACGGAAAGTAAAACATTACATATGAAGGTAACGGGAAGGGTTTGGAGAAGCCAAACGCAATGGAGACACGTAGATATTTGGTGTGGTTCCGATAGGTGGTGCTATCGTACGTCAACGTTGATGGAGACTTCAACCCAAGACGGGTAACGGCTGCACGAGTCCACGGAGGGCTCCACCCATGAAGGGTCCATGAAGAAGCAACCTTGTATATCCCACCATGGACATCGCCCATGAAGGACTTGCCTCACACAGGTAGATCTTCATGAAGTAGGTGATCTCCTTGCCCTTGCAAACTTCTTGGTTCAACTCCACATCACTACGGAGGCTCCCAAGCGACACCTAACCAATCTAGGAGACGCCACTCTCCAAAGGGTAATAGACGTGTGTTGATGATGAACTCCTTGCTCTTGTGCTTCAAATGATAGTCTCCCCAAAACTAAACTCTCTCTCTCTCTCTCTCGCAAATTTGGCTATGGTGGAAGAAGGATTTGAGTGGAAAGCAACCGCGGGAAGGCTAGAAATCAAGGTTCAAATGGTAGGAATGGAATCTCTTGATCTCAACACATGAGTAGGTGATTCTCTCTCGGAAAATGAATGGTGGAAGTGTAGGCACGTTCTGATGGATCTCCTCATTGAGAAGAAGGGGGTGGATGGGTATATATAGCCTCCAAACAAAATCCAACTGTTATACACTTTTGACCCATATCGGTGGCACCGAATAGAAAACTCAGTGGCACCAATCTGTACAAAATATGAACATTAGGAATCTCGGTGGGACCGACGGGAACAACTCGGTGGGACCGAGGTGCTAGTGCTTAAGGCAAACTTCATCTCGGTGGCACCGATTGCATCATCTCGGCGAGACCAAAGTGAATGCAATGATAAATAGATAATTAGTCAAGCCAACTCGGTGGGACCGATTGCAACATCTCAGTGAGTCTGAAGTGAATGCAACAAGTTACAGACTGCTCACAAGGCCATCTCGGTGAGACCGAGAGCCATATCAGTGTGACCAAATGATTAGGGTTTTGGCAGTGGCTATGTCAATATGAAATCAGTGGCTCCGGATGAGAAATATCAGTGGGGCCGAGTTTGGAATGAGGATTTGGACATATTTGGGTAGAGAAAGTGACGGGTTTTGGAGCAATATCACTAAGCACTTTGAGCATGTAGACCATTAAGAAGCACCTCATCCCCTTTTAATAGTATTGGCTTTCCTATGGACTCAATGTGATCTTGGATCACTTAAACAAAAATGTTGAGTCTTGAGCTTTTCCCAATCCTTGTCCTTATCATTTGGAGGGGTCCACATCTCTATGTCATGCCATGCCAATCACTAAACATCCTGAAATGTTTATCTTTAATGGATCTTAGTTCAATGAGATGTATGTTGTTATGAATTACGAAAACCACCCAGGGATTAGTTGCACTTTCAACCAGCGTCCTACACCGAAGAGAAACTTGCCCTTCCAAATACCCAACCACCTCTCTAAGCGCTCTTTGACATGTTTCCACTCTCAATTAGTGATACACCGATAATGAATCAATATTATAAAATATTTAATCATGAATTGTCGTGTGCATGTTAGAAATATGCCCTCAAGGCAATAATATTTGATTATTATATTTCCATGTTTATAATGAAGAGTTTATATTCTATGCTATACCAGCTTTGATACTTGAATATGTGATTCAATGAAAACTTATATGCACGTGTGGAATGATAAACAGTAAAATATGATTCATGGTCTCGCCTATAAGACAAGCTCAAGTGTTGTTGGTGATCATGTTCTTCGAACATTAGGATATCGTTAAGTGTAACGATGGCCCTAAAAATACTTTGAGAATATGCCGTTTGAAGAATGATCATATTGTGTTGACGCAAACTTGTTTGTTATACTTTGAGATACAATCGTCGCAAGTCAATTGTTATAACATAGAGAGTTAACATGTGATTCAGTTCCTTAGACCATGAGAGCATTGTAATCACTTATTATCATATGGTGGACTTTGGGGTTGCTCAAACATCATCTGTAACACGATGATCATAACGACCTTGTTGGTTCATCGTAAAGTTTGAAAAGGCCCTAGGCTCAAGAGTAGGATTTCCTCCTCCGACGATGGAGAGATATTCTGAGGGGCCTCTTGGTGTGACGGTATCCATCATCGTCTGGACAAACATGGGTGACTAGGTCATGGGGATGTCAGAACATGTCAATGAGAAAGAAGAATAAAACCGGTATCGAGGAGACCGGTATAATGAGCATGAGAATGACTTAAGAGAATACCAATATATCTCAGCTTGGTTTTATAAGGTATCGCGAACAAAAAGGGAACAACGGATGATAACCAAACATTCACTAGAATGTCATTTGTGCACTCATAGGGATTGATATGAGTGTTCATGGTTTCGCTATCGATCATTGAACGAAAGAGGTTTGTCCATGTCTATGTTTTACCGAACCTATAGGGTCACAAGATTAAGGTAGATGTGATCTATTGAGTATTAGTGGAGTAAGATTTATGATGAAATATTTATGAAATAGTTTCATTAATATTAAAAATAGTTTTGAGGGAAACCGGAAGTGTTCCGGGGTTACTGAAAGGGTTTCGGTGTTTGCCGGGTAATGCCGGAAATTAACATGTTGATCGAAAATGTTTCCAGAAATGTTAAATTAATAATAAAAGACTCTAATAATGATTAGGAGGCTTTTATATTTAATTAAATATCAACGGGCTTTAAAAGGCCAAGTGGTGGGAGGATATTGGGCCTATGTGGCCCCATTGGAGGTGGCGCCCCTAGCTTCTTGGAGAAGCTAGGGGAGGCTGAATTGGAGAGAGATCCCCCTCCTAGGCTGGTGCAAATGGGGGGAACCCTCCCCCTTGTGTGGCTCCCCCTCCCCTCCCTCCAACCTATATATACTTGAGGATTTGGCCCTTGAGAGACACAAGTTTTGGAATTTCCTCTAGTTCTAGTTCTACTTGATTCAATTAGAGATAGATTTAATCCTCTCTTGTCATCATAATCAGAATCCCATTGTGGTCCTAATATGCTCCTTCTAATTCTCCGGCAACGATTAGCTCTGGACGGTGAAGCGCTGCTGAATTGTGAAGACCGCATGCTTGCAAACTGTGGAGAGACCGTGCTTTCGGTCTTCTATTCGAGGGACTTCAAGTATAATCTACGTCGACTCGTATTCTTCCATTGCAACTCGGAGTTGGTCATGATCCAATCTAAACCGTTATTGCATCTTCACAGTGTTCCTAGTTAATCGTATGTCAATTTTTTTGGTTTTCTACTACATTTTCCAATAGTGGACAACCAAAAATTTTAGTGTATGTTGTGGGCACCTCTTTGGCTTCTCCGAAATATGACAATTCACTTTTATGGAAGTTAATTTAAGACATGACATTTACTCAAATGTTGAAATCAAGACCTTCTTGAAGATTTCTAGTTTTACCAAGTTCATGCCCCATAAACATAATCGTATCATTGGCATATTGCAAGATGGAGAGGCCCACATCCATAAGATGTGAAACTACTCATCCAATTTGGTCATCATTTTTATCTTGTTCGATCAGAATGGCCAACATGTAAAAACTATGTTAAATAATTTTGGAGACATAGGGTCACCTTGACGTAGCCCTATTTTTGTCTGGAAGTAATGGCCTACACCATATAGCCACACTGCTTATAGTAACAAATTTTTGAATACACTCACGCCAAAAGTAACACTAAGGTTCTGTGATGTCAGCATCTCTAGATGCACCCCGTGCCTTAAAGTTATGCCATGCGTTTGGTGATGAGGACTATCACAACCAGACCAGGCTACATGCAAGGTCCTTGCCATTTCGTAGTGATGCCCTTCATTGTCAATTGTTTTGGAGGGAGAGCTAGCTCAGAGGAAACTTGGAACTGTCCCCCATCTTGGGCATGAAGCTTTCAGAGATTGCAAGCGCCATCATAGTGGTGTTGTTTGCATTCTCGATGTTCAATCCCAGCAAGGGGGTATTGGCAGGCTGCAGCGATCGGTGCACTAGGATCAAGAAGAAAATGATCTCTAATCCCTCTTTCTTTATGAGATGTTGCCTTAGGTCCTTTCTTTCATCATGTTTGAGCCTGGGACGATAACCATTTGAGTTGTTAGGGCGATTAAGATGGATTGGCAAATCGATTGCCGATCCATGTGGTGGTGGGGGGCCCTGGCCCCCTTGTAGTAACAAATTTTAGAATACACTCACGCCAAAAGTTACACTAAGGTTATGTGATGTTGGCATCTCTAGATGTCCTCGACGCCTTAAAGTTATGCCATACCTTTGGTGATGAGGACTGTCGCCACTAGACCCGGCTACATCCAAGGTACTTGCCATTTCGTAGTGATTCTTCATTCTCCTTTGTTTTGGAGGGAGAGCTAGCTCAGAGGAAACCTAGAAGTTCTCCCCTATCTCGGCCATGAAGCTTTCGAAGATTGCAAGTGCCATCATAGTGGTGTTGTTTGCATTATCGATGTTCAATGCCAGCGAGGTTAGCGGTATTGTCATGCTGTAGCGACCGGTGGATCAGGCAAGAGGTAGATGGTCTCTAATCCCCTTTCCTTTATGATATGTTGCTTTAGTTCCTTTCGTTTGCCCTGTTCGAGCCTGGGACGACAACCAATTGAGTTGTGAGGGTGACTCAGATTGATCAACAAATCGATTGCCGGTCCATGTGGCGGGGGGAGGGTTCCTGACCCCCTTGTAGTAACAAATTTTTGAATAAACTCACGCCAAAAGATACACAAAGGTTGATGTCAGCATCTCTAGATAACCTCCACGCCTTAAAGTTATTCCATACCTTTGGTGATGAGGACTGTCACAACCAGACCAGGCTACATCCAAGGTCCTTGTCCCTTTGTAGTGATGCCCTTGATTTTATTGTTTGTTTTGGAGGGAGCGCTAGCTCAGAGGAAACCTGAAATCTCTTGTCCATCTTGGTCATGAAGCTTTCGGAGATTGCAAGCACCATCATAGTGGTGTTGTTTGCATTATTGATGTTCAACGCCACTGAGGTTAGGGGTATTGACACATCATGCGGCTTGAAGCTACGTCGGTATTTCCCCAAAGAGGAAGGGATGATGCAACACAACGACGGTAGGTATTTCCCTTAGTGATGAGACCAAGGTTATTGAACCAGTAGGAGAACCGAGAAACACTACGTAAACAGCACATGCGCACAAATAACAAAAACTCGCAACCCACGTGTAAAAGGGGTTGTCAATCCCTTTCGGGTAATGGTGCCACAAATTGGCAAACAGACATGAGAGAGTTGTAAATATTGATAGATCGAACGCCCAATAACATAAATTGCAGCAAGGTATTTTTGGTTTAATAGATCTGAAAATAAAAGACAAACAAAATAGATCACAAAGGCAAATAATATGAGAAAGAGACCCGGGGGCCGTAGATTTCACTAGTGGCTTCTCTCGAGAAAAATAGCAAACGGTCGGTGATCAAACATGACGATATCTAGGCAATGATCATTATATAGGCATCACGTCCAAGATTAGTAGACCGACTCCTGCTTGCATCCACTGCTATTACTCCACACATCGACCGCTATCCAGCATGCATCTAGTGTATTAAGTTCATGGAGAAACGGAGTAATGCAATAAGAATGATGACATGTTGTAGACAAGATCTATTTATGTAGAAATAGACTCCCATCGTTTTATCCTTAGTAGCAACGATACATACGTGTCGGTTCCCCTTCTGTCACTGGGATCAAGCACCGTAAGATCGAACCCACTACAAAGCACCTCTTCCCATTGCAAGATAAATAGATCAAGTTGGACAAAAAAACCAAATATCGAAGAAGAAATACGAGGCTATAAGCAATCATGCATATAAGAGACCAAAGGAACTCAAATTACTTTCATGGATAAAAAGAGATAGATCTGATCATAAACTCAAAGTTCATTGGATCCCAACAAACACACCGCAAAAGAATTACATCATATGGATCTCCTAGAGACCATTGTATTAAGAATCAAAAGAGAGAGAGAGAGAGAGAGAGAGAGAGGAAGCCATCTAGCTACTAACTACAGACCTGAAGGTCTACAAAAAACTACTCACGCATCATCGGAGAGGCACCAATAGAAGTGGTGAACCCCTCCGTGATGGTGTCTATATTGGATCTGGTGGTTCTGGACTCTGCGGCGGCTGGAATTGATTTTCGTCGACTCCCCTAGGGTTTCTAGAATATTTGGGTATTTATAGAGCAAGGAGTCGGTTCGCGAGGCATCCGAGGTGGGCTCAACCCACCAGGGTGCGCCTGGGCCTCTAGGCGCGCCCTGGTGGATTGTGCTCCCCTTGGAGCACCCCCTAGGCGCTTCTCCGGCCCATTGGATGTCTTCTGGTCCATAAAAATCTGCAAAAAGTTTCGCTGCGTTTGGACTTTGTTTGGTATTGATTTCCTGCGATGTAAAAAACATGCAAAAAAACAACAACTGGTGGCACTATGTCAATAGGTTAGTACCCAAAAATGATATAAAATGACTACAAAATGATTATAAAACATCCAAGAATGATAATATAACAACATGGAACAATAAAAAATTATAGATATGTTGGAGACGTATCAGTATCTCCAAGCTTAACTCCTGCTCGTCCTTGAGTAGGTAAATGATAAAAACAGAATTTTTGATGTGGAATGCTTCCTAACATGTCATCACATTTTCTTTTGTTTATAGCATGGACATTTGTACTTTTATATGATTCAAAGCAATAGTCTACTTTCGACATGATACTTAAATACTCAAGCATATCAACAAGCAACCATGTCTTTCAAAATATCAACGCTAAAATAAGTTATCCCTAGCCCATCATGCTCAATCATTGATCCATTCATGAAACACACTCGCATATTAACTAGACCCAATGCTCAAGTACGATCATAGTGCCCCCTAGTTGGTGCTTTTAATAGAGAAGATAGAGACTCAAATTAAAAAATTGCATAAAGTAAAATAAAGGCCCTTCACGGAGGGAAATAGAGATTTGTAGAGGTGCCAGAGCTCAAAGCAAAAATTGAGAGATAAAAACATTTTGAGACGCATAATTTTCCCACCAACGAAAACGACTTAGACTTCTCAACACTTTCCATGCTAGATATACCATAGGCGGTTCCCAAACAGAAAATAAAATTTATTCCTTTTTCCACCATACTTTCACTTTCCATGGCTAACCGTATCCACGGGTGCCTTCCATACCAACACTTTTCAAGGAATTTATCATTTGGAAACATAAAATAAATTTATTTTCATTTCGGGATTGGGCATCCCTAATACCTTTGCCTTACTCTCGTGCAATGACAAGTGAATAAACACTCATAGTGAGAATAACACATCTAGCATGGAAAATATTAGCCACCCCTCACCGCCTCGCGAGTGGTACAAGCACAAAAAAGAGTTTTTTATTTTGAATATTAGAGATGGCACATACAAATTTGCTTAGAACGACAAAAGAATACCGTATACAGGTAGATATAGTGGACTCATATGGCAAAACTGGTTTAAAGGATTTTGGATGCACAAGTAGTGATCATACTTAGTGAAAAATGAAGGCTAGCAAAAGATTGAGAAGTGACCGACCAAGAAACAAATAATCTCGTAAGCGAGCATTAAGCATTATTAACACCGAATAATGCACCACAAGTAGGATGTAATTTCATTGCATGACTATTGACTTTCATGCTTGCATAGGGAATCACAAACCTTAACACCAATGTTCTTACTAAAGCATAATTACTCATCAACATGACTCACATATCACATCATCATATCTCAAAACTATTACAAAGAATCAAGTTTATTTTGTCCAATGATCTTCATGAAAGTTTTTATTATATCCTTCTTGGATGTCTATCACTTTGGGACTAATTTTGTTGTGTTGCTTTTGATAAGCTCAAATAAATATAAGTGAAGATTATGAGCATAATATTTATTTCTCTCAAATTAATTTAAGTGAATCAAGAGAGAATTTTCTTGAAAATTTTACTAACTCTCAAATAAATCTAAGTGAAGCAAGAGAGCATTTCTCCAAAAATACTACAGCACACCATGCTCAAAAAGATATAAGTGAAGCATAGAGAGCAATTCTAGCAAGTCATGACATAATTTTGGCTCTCTCAAATAGGTGTGTCCAGCAAGGGATCAAGATTAAAAATACAAAGCAAAACAAGCAAAGTCTCATATCATACAAGACGCTCCAAGCAAAACACATAGTATGTGATGAATGAAAATATAGCTTCGAGTAAAATACCGATGGTCGTTAGAAGAAAGAGGGGATGCCACTCGGGGCATCCCCAAGCTTAGTTGTTTGCTTATCCTTGGATAATAGCGGGGGATGCCATGGGCATCCCCAAGCTTAGGCTCTTCTTACTCCTAATTCCTTCATCCATCATACGATAACCCAAAACATGAAAACTTCAATCACACAAAACTCAACAAAGCATTCGCGAGATCCGTTAGTATCTGAAAACATATCACTACTATAAGTGATGTAGCAAACCGATTCATAATTTATTCTTGCATTATATCTAATGTATTCAAACTTTTCTATGGCAAAAAAATTATCAAAGAAAACCATAGAATCATCAAAACAAGCACACAACACAAAGAAAACAGAATCTGTCAGAAACAGAACAGTTTGTAGCAATCTGGATATTTTGAATACTTTTGTAACTCCAAAAACTCTGAAAAATTAGGAAGACCTGGTAAATTTGTATATTAATGTTCTTCAGAAAGAATTGGTATTTTATCACTCTTTGGTTAGAAACAAAAAATGTTTTCGTGAGTGTAAAATTTTCTGTTTTTCAGCAAGATCAGACAATTATCACCCAAGAAGATCATAAAGGCTTTACTTGGCACAAACACTAATTAAAACACAAAAAACACAATCATAACAGTAGCATAATTTTTCTAACACTCAAGAACAGGAAGCAAAAAGAAAAAAGAAAATTTATTCATTGGGTTGCCTCCCAACAAGCACTATTGTTTCACGCCCCTAGCTAGGCATAAAGCAAGGATCTAAGTTTTGTCATCTTTGTTTCGAGATCCATAAGATGCCCTCATGATTGATTCATATGGTGGCCTAATTCTTGTTTTAGGGAAGTGTCCCATACCCTTCATTAGTGGAAATTTAAACTTAATATTGCCTTCCTTCATATCAATCACGGCACCGATAGTGCGTAAAAATGGTCTACCAAGAATAATTCGACAAGACGGATTGCAACCAATATCAAGAATAATAAAATCTATGGGCAAATAATTCCTATTTGCAAGAATAAGAACATCATTAATTCTTCCCATAAGCTTTTTAATAGTAGATCCTCTAAGTGCAAATTTAAAGAACATTCTTCGATATCGGTAAGACCAAGCACATCACATAAAGATTTCAGAATTGTAGAAACACTAGCACCCAAGTCACACAAAGAAAAACACTCATAAATTTTAATCTTGACTTTGATAGTAGGTTCCCATTCATCATGCAATTTTCTAGGAATTGAAACTTCTAATTCCAACTTTTCTTCCAAAGCTTTCATCATAACATCAACAATTTGTTTAGTAAAAGCTTTATTTTGTTCATAAGCATGGGGTGAATTTATCATGAATTGCAACAAATAAATACAATCAATCTAAGATCAACTATCATAATTAAAGTATTTGTAATCCAAAAGAGTGGGCACATCACTAGTTAAAGTTTTGACCTCTTCAAACCCACTTTTGTCAATTTTCTCAACAAGATTTTCACCCTCCGAATTGTCGGGACGCCTTCTAACTAAAGTTGACTCTTCTCCAGTCTCTTTTTCATCAATCTTAATTTTACTAAACAAGGAATCAATAGAAGAAACACTAATCATTTTAAGATCTTCATCACTTTTACGAAAGTAATTACTAGAAAACGCCTTTTCTAAAAATTCTCTTCTAGCTCTAAGCATAGCGGTTCTTTTCTTACTTTCATCCGTAGAAACATAGAGAGCTTTAATTGATTCCGCAACCTTTGGCACAAAAAATTTCATCTTGAGATTTTCTACATCATGAGAAATTCTATCAACACTTCTAGACAATCTTATTCAACTCTTCTTCTATGGTAGTGTTGAAAACTTTTTGTGTGTTGATAAATTCTTTAATATTATTCTCAAGATAAGTGGTGTTCTTCTTCTTATTATTATAAGAAGGATTTCCATAGGAATTACCATAATTATTATAGGAATTACTAGGGAAAGGCCTAGGATTAAAATTACCTCTATAAGCATTTTTATTGAAATTATTTCGCGAGATAAAATTCACATCTACGGCATCACTATTTTGCTCAATCAAAGTAGAAAAAGGCATTTCATTGAAATCAATAGGAGCACTTTTAGTAGCAACTAGTTTCATAAGAGCATCAACATTTTCACTGAAAGAAGAAATTTCTTCAACCAAATTAACTTTTTTTACTAGTAGAAGCTCTTTTGGCATGCCATTGTGAATAATTTGCCATAATATTATCAATCAATTTGGTGGCTTCACCCAAAGTAATTTCCATAATAGTACCACCCGCGCCGGAATCTAAAAGATTACGAGAAACAAAATTCAACCCCGCATAAATTTTTTGTATGATCATCCAAAGATTTAACCCATAAGTTGGGCAATTCCTTAGCATCATTTTCATCCTTTCCCAAGATTGTGCAACATGCTCTGAGTTCTAAGGGAAATAATTTTTGCGCGCGGAAAATACTTAGTGATAAAAGCATCTTTGCACTTATTCCAAGAATCAATACTATTGCGAGGCAAATAAGAAAACCATTTTTTTGCGGAATCATGCAAAGAAAATGGAAATAATTTCATCTTCACAATATCATTGTCCACATTTTTTCTTTTGCATATCTCATAATTCCACAAAGGTATTAAGATGGGATGCGGCATGCTCATTAGGACTACCGGAAAATTGATCTTTCATAACAAAATTCAACAAAGTAGTATTAATATCACAAGATTCCACACTAGTGGAGGGAGCAATCAGAGTGCCAATAGAATCATTGTTGTTGGTATTTGAAAACTCACACAACTTGGTGTTCTTGGCCATGGTGACTACGTGACAAGATTGCACTCAAAAACAGATCCGGCAAGAAAACGGCGAACGAAAAATAGGGCAAACAAAACGGCAATTTTTTGTGAAGTGGGGAGAGGACAACGAGAGGCAAATGATAAATAATGTAAATTGTGAGGAGATGAGATTTGTGATTAGGAACCTAGTAGATGTAGATGATCCTCCCCTGCAATGGCGCCGAAATTCCTTTTGATGCGGCTTGAAGCTACGTCGGTATTTCCCCAAAGAGGAAGGGATCATGCAGCACAGCGGCGGTAGGTATTTCCCTGAGTGATGAGACCAAGGTTATAGAACCAGTAGGAGAACCAAGCAACACTACGTAAACATCACCTGCCCACAAATAAAAAATACTCGCAACCCGACGTGTAAAAGGGGTTGTCAATCCCTTTCGGGTAACGGTGCCACAAATTGGCAAACGGACGTAAGAGAGTTGTAAATATTGATAGATCGAACGCCAAATAAAATAAATTGCAGCAAGGTATTTTTTATTTTTTGGTTTAATAGATCTAAAAACAAAAGGCACATAAAATATATCGCAAAGGCAAATAATATGAGAAAGAGACCCGAGGGTCGTAGATTTCACTAGTGTCTTCTCTCGAGAAAAATAGCAAATGGTGGGTGAACAAATTACTGTTGGGAAATTGATAGAACTTCAAATAATCATGACGATATCCAGGCAATGATCATTATATAGGTATGACATCCAAGATTAGTAGACCGACTCCTACTTGCATCTACTACTATTACTCCACACATCGACCGCTATCCAGCATGTATCTAGTGTATTAAGTTCATGGAGAAACAGAGTAATGCAATAAGAACGATGACATGATGTAGACAAGTGATACGTCTCCAACGTATCTACTTTTCCAAACACTTTTGCCCATGTTTTGGACCCTGACTTGCATGATTTGAATGGAACTAACCCCGACTGACGCTGTTTTCAGCAGAACTGCCATGGTGTTATTTTCGTGCAGAAATAAAAGTTCTTGGAATGACCTAAAAATCCACGGAGAAACGTTTTGGAATTAATGAAAAATATTAGCGAAAGAATCAGCATCAGGAGGCCCACACCCTGTCCACGAGGGTGTAGGGCGCCCCCCTTGGGCACGCCCTTGCCTCCCCTGGGACTCCACTGACCTCAACCCCAACTCCATATATTCACTTTCGGGGAGAAATTTTTTAGAGAGAATGATTCATCGCGTTTTACGATACGAAGCCGCCGCCAAGCCCTAATCTTCCTCGGGAGGGCTGATCTGGAGTCCGTTCGGGGCTCCGGAGAGGGGAATCCGTCGTCATCGTCATCATCAACCATCCTCTATCACCAATTTCATGATGCTCACCGCCGTGCGTGAGTAATCCTATCATAGGCTTGCTGGACGGTGATGGGTTGGATGAGATTTACCATGTAATCGAGTTAGTTTTGTTAGGGTTTGATCCCTAGTATCCACTATGTTCTAAGATTGATGTTGCTATGACTTTGCTATGCTTAATGCTTGTCACTAGGGTCCAAGTGCCATGATTTCAGATCCGAACCTATTATGTTTTCATGAATATATGTGAGTTCTTGATCATATCTTGCAAGCCAATAGTCACCTACTATGTGTTATGATCCGACAACCCCTAAGTGACAATAATCGGGACCACTCCCAGTGATGACCGTAGTTTGAGGAGTTCATGTATTCACTAAGTGTTAATGCTTTGGTTCGGTACTCTATTAAAAGGAGGCCTTAATATCCCTTAGTTTCCAATAGGACCCCGCTGCCACGGGAGGGTAGGACAAAAGATGTCATGGAAGTGCTTCTCCATAAGCACGTATGACTATATTCGGAATACATGCCTACATTACATTAATGAACTGGAACTAGTTCTGTGTCACCCTATGTTATGACTATTGCATGAGGAATCGCATCCGACATAATTATCCATCATTCATTCATTGCCTATGAGTTTTCACATATTGATCTTTGCTTAGTTACTTTTCCATTGCCACTGTTATGACTGCTACAAAAACTGCTACTGTTACTTTTTCCACCGTTACCGTTACTTCCATACTACTTTGCTACTAAATACTTTGCTGCAGATATTAAGTCTTTCAGGTGTGGTTGAATTGACAACTCAACTGCTAATACTTGAGAATATTCCATGGCTCCACTTGTGTTGAATCAATAAATTTGGGTTGAATACTATACCCTCAAAAACTGTTGCGATCCCCTATACTTGTGGGTTATCTAGACTATTTTCAGGCACCGTTGTCGGGGGGCATAGCTCTATTCTTTGAGTCACTTGGGATTTATATCTCTTGATCACTATGAGGAACTTGAAAGATGAAAGAACCAAGATTTTTCCCTCAACTACGAGGGGAGGTAAGGAACTGCCATCTAGCTCTGCACTTGATTCACCTTCTATTATGAGTAAATTTGTGACACCTACACCTGTTATTGATTCTTATATGTCGCATGTTATTGATGATGCCACTTTTGCTATGCATGAGTCTTATGATGAAACTACTTCTATGCTTGATAATACAGTGCCATTAGGTGAATTTCTTGATGAACAACTTGCTTGGGTTAGAGAGAATGAAATTATTGAAACAGATAATATTGATGAAAGTGATGATGAAGATTCTCCCCCTAGGTATGAATTGACTGATGTGCCTGAGGGTTATGTTATGGATGAAGAAACTGCTAGAGACCTTTTTGCTTGCAAAGATAGATATGATCTTAAGAAACTGTTAGCTAAGCTGAAAGAAAAGTCTTTGAATGCTAGAATCAAATATGACCCTGCTTTTGCTACTTCACCTATTTGTATTTATGATAAGGATTATGATTTCTCTGTCGATCCTGAGTTTTAATTACTTTGGTTGAATCTGATCCTTTTTATGGCTATGAATCTGAAACTGTTGTGGCACATCTTACTAAATTGAATGATATAGCCACCCTATTCACTCATGAGGAAAAAATTCGTTACTACTATATTGTTAAGTTGTTTCCGTTCACATTAAAGGGTGATGCTAAAACATTGTTTAATTCTCTTGCTCCTTGTTGTGCGCGTAGTCCCCAGGATATGATTTATTACTTCTCTGCTAAATATTTCCCTGCTCATAATAAACAAGCTGCCTTAAGGGAAATATATAATTTTGTGCAAATTGAAGAAGAGAGTCTCCCACATGTTTAGCGGAGGCTTCTTCCATTACTTAATGCTTTGCCTGATCATCCTCTCAAGAAAAATGAAATACTTGATATCTTTTATAATGGACTAACCAATGCTTCCAGAGACCACCTGCGTAGTTGTGTTGGTTGTGTTTTCAGGGAAAGAACTATTGAGCAAGCTGAATTGCTATTAAATAATATACTGAGTAATGATAATGATTGGACACTTCCTAAACCAACTCCTAAGCCAACTCCGAAGAAAAGGGGTATTCTATTTCTCAGTCCTGAAGATATGCAAGAGGCAAAGAAATCTATGAAAGAAAAGGGTATTAAAGCTGAAGATGTTAAGAATTTACCACCTATTGAAGAAATACATGGTTTTAATAACCCAACACAGGTAGTAAAGGTAAATTCTCTCTATAGATTTGATGAAGGTGATATTCCTCATAATAAGTCTGCTAGCCAATGCGTGGATGAGTTTGATAATTTTATTGTTAAACAAGAAAACTTCAATGCTTATGTTGGTAGACAATTGAAACGTAATGCTTATATGGTTGAACACCTGAGTGATTATATGTATAGAGTTAAAGGTGACCTTAAACTTATTAGTAAACATGCTTCTATGGTTACCACTCAGGTAGAACAAGTGCTTAAAGCACAAGATGATTTTCTTAATGAATTAAATTTTCAGGAAAATGATAATGATGTTAGAGTTATGACTAGAGGGGGTAAAATGACTCAGGAACCTTTGTATCCCGAGGGCCACCCTAAGAGAGTTGGGCAAGATTCTCAGAGTACTAATGTTGATACACCAAGTCCTTCTAAGAAGAAGAAAAACAAAAATGATAGGACTTTGCATGCTTCTAGTGAACCTGTTGTTGACACACCTGAGGATCCCAATGATATTTCTATTTCTGATGCTGAAACACAATCTGATAATGAATATGAACCTAGTGATAATGATGATGTTCATGTTGATGCTCAACCTAGCAATAACAATGATGTAGAGATTTAACCTGATGTTGATCTTGATAACCCACAATCAAAGAACCAACATTATGATAAGAGAGACTTTGTTGCTAGGAAGCATGGTAAAGAAAGAGAACCATGGGTTCAGAAACCCATGCCTTTTCCTCCTAAACCATCCAAGAAAAAGGATGATGAAGATTTTGAGCACTTTGCTGAAATGATTAGACCTATCTTTTTGTGTATGCGTTTGACTGATATGCTTAAAATGAATCCTTATGCTAAGTATATGAAAGATTTTGTTACAAATAAAAGAAAGATATCGAAAGCTGAAATTTCCACCATGCTTGCCAATTATACTTTTAAAGGTGGAATACCAAAGAAACTAGGAGATCCCGGAGTACCAACTATACCATGCTGTAATAAAATAAACTATGTTAAAACTTCTTTATGTGATCTTGGAGCCGGTGTTAGTGTTATGCCTCTCTCTTTATATCATAGACTTGATTTGAATAAGTTGACACCTACTGAAATATCACTGCAAATGGCCGATAAATCAATGGCTATACCTGTCGCTATCTGTAAGGATGTGCCTGTTGTGCAAACGTTACTATTTTTACGAACTTTGTTATTCTTGATATTCCCGAGGATGATGATACGTCCATTTTGCATCATGCTTTTATATCAATATTTATTGCATTATGGGCTGTTATTACACATTATGTCACAATACTTATGCCTATTCTCTCTTATTTTAAAAGGTTTACATAAAGAGGGAGAATGCCAGCAGCTGGGATTCTGGGCTGGAAAAGGAGCAAATATTAGAGACCTATTCTGCACAGCTCCAAAAGTCCTGAAACTTCACGAAAGACGTTTTCAGAATATATAAAAAATACTCAGTGGAAGAAATTCACCAGGGGGGCACACCCTGCCCACGAGGGTGGGGGGCGCGCCCTACCCCCCTGGGCACGCCCCCTACCTCGTGGGCCCCTGGTGGCCCTCCGGTGGCCATCTTCTGCTATATGAAGTCTTTCGATGGGAAAAAACAATAAGCAATCTTCTAGGACAAAACTCCGCCGCCACGAGGCGGAACCTTGGCGGAACCAATCTAGGGCTCTGGCGGGGAAACTTCCCCCCGGAGGGGGAAATCATCGCCATCGTCATCACCAACGCTCCTCTCATCGGGAGAGGGCAATCTCCATCAACATCTTCATCAGCACCATCTCCTCTCAAAACCCTAGTTCATCTCTTGCATCCAATTCTTGTCTCCAAGTCCGGGATTGGTGCTAGTAGGTTGCTAGTAGTGTTAATTACTCCTTGTAGTTGATGCTAGTTGGTTTAATTGGTGGAAGATCATATGTTCAGATCCTATATGCATATTAATACCCCTCTGATTATAAACATCTTTATGCTTTGTGAGTAGTTATGTTTGTTCCTGAGGACATGGGAGAAGTCTTGATATTAGTAGTCATGTGAATTTGGTATTCGTTCGATATTTTGATGAGATGTATGTTGTCTCTCCTCTAGTGGTGTTATGTGAACGTCGACTACATGACACTTCACCATTAATTGGGCCTAGAGGAAGGCATTGGGAAGTAATAAGTAGATGATGGGTTGCTAGAGTGACAGAAGCTTAAACCCTAGCTTATGTGTTGCTTCGTAAGGGCCTGATTTGGTTCCATATGTTTCATGCTATGGTTAGGTTTACCTTAATACTTTTGTTGTAGTTGCGGATGCTTGCAATAGAGGTTAATCATAAGTGGGATGCTTGTCCAAGTAAGGGTAGTACCCAAGCACCGGTCCACCCACATACCAAATTATCAAAGTACCGAACGCGAATCATATGAATGTGATGAAAACTAGCTTGACAATATTCCCATGTGTCCTCGAGAGCGCTTTTCTCTATATAAGAGTTTGTCCAGTCTTGTCCTTTGCTACAAAAAGGATCGGGCCACCTTGCTGTACTTTATTTACTTTTGTTACTTGTTGCTCGTTACAAATTATCCTATCACAAAACTATCTGTTACCACTTATTTCAGTACTTGCAGAGAATACCTTGCTGGAAACCGCTTACCATTTCCTTCTGCTCCTCGTTGGGTTCGACGCTCTTACTTATCGAAAGGACTATGATAGATCCCCTATACTTGTGGGTCATCAAGACTCTTTTCTGGCGCCGATGCAGGGGAGTGAAGCGCCTTTGGTAGGTGGAATTTGGTAATGAAAAATTTATATAGTGTGCTGAAATTCGCTGTCACTTGTTACTATGGAAAGTAATCCTCTAAGGGGCTTGTTCGTGGTATCTTCACCCCGACCAGTAGAGCAAAGAGTTGCTCCTCAACCTACTGAACCTACTGAAATTGAAAATGTCTGCATTGAAATTCCTTCGGGTATGATAGAGAAACTGCTAGCTAATCCTTTTTTAGGAGATGGAACAAAACATCCTCATGAGCATCTAATATATGTGGATGAAGTTTGTGGATTATTTAAGCTTGCAGGTGTACCCGGAGATGTTGTTAAGAAGAAAGTCTTCCCTTTATCTTTGAAGGGAGATGCATCGACATGGTATAGGCTATGTGATGATATGGGGTTTTGGAATTACAAACGATTGAAATTGGAATTTCATCAGTAGTTTTATCCTATGCATCTTGTTCATCGTGATCGCAATTATATATATAATTTTTGGCCTCGCGAAGGAGAAAGCATCGCTCAAGCTTGGGGGAGGCTTAAATCAATGTTATATTCATGCCCCAATCATGAGCTCTCAAGAGAAATGATTATTCAAAAAATTTATGCTCGGCTTTCTGATAGCAATCACACCATGCTTGATACTTCTTGTGCTGGCTCTTTTATGATGAAGACTATTGAATTCAAATGGGATTTATTGGAAAGAATTAAACGCAACTCTGAAGATTGGGATCTCGACAAAGGTAAGGAGTCAGGTATGACACCTAGTTTTGATTGTGTTAAATCTTTTATGGATACCGATGTTTGCCGTAAATTTAGCACTAAATATGGACTTGACTCTGAGATAGTAGCTTCTTTCTGTGAATCTTTTGCTACTTATGTTGATCTCCCCAAGGAGAAGTGGTTTAAATATCATCCTCCCATAGAAGTAAAAGTAGATGCACCTATTAAAGTTGAAGAAAAGATTGTCACTTATAATGATCCTATTGTTCCTACTGCATATGTTGAGAAACCACCTTTCCCTGTTAGGATAAACGATCATGCTAAAGCTTCAACTGTGGTTCGTAAAAGAAATATTAAAACTTATACACCTCATGAGCAAATTAAAGTTGAACCTGATATTGCTATTGTTAAAGATCTCTTGTCTGATAATATTGATGGGCATGTCATTCATTTCCTTGATGAAACTGCTAGAATTGCTAAACCTTGTGCTAAAGATAAAAACAGACCGGTGGTAGGCATGCCTGTTATTTATGTTAAAATAGGAGATCATTGTTATCATGGATTATGTGATATGGGTTCTAGTGCTAGTGCAATACCTTATTCCTTATACAAAGAAATTATGCATGATATTGCACCTGCTGAGATGGAAGATATTGATGTCACAATTAAACTTGCCAATAGAGATACTATTTCACCAATGGGAATTGTTAGAGATGTTGAAGTCTTGTGTGGGAACACTAAATATCCTGCTGATTTTCTTGTTCTTGGTTCCCCACAAGATAGCTTTTGTCCCATTATATTTGGTAGACCTTTCCTGAACACTGTTAATGCTACCATAGATTGCAAAAGGGATGTCGTTACTATCGGTTTAGATGATACGACTCATGAATTTAACTTTTCTAAATTTAGTAGACAACACCGTGAAGAAGAATTACCTAGTAAGGATGAAATTATTGGTCTTGCCTCTATTGCCGTACCTCCTAGTGATCCTTTAGAACAATATTTGCTAGACCATGAAAATGATATGTTTATGAATGAAAGAAGGGAAATAGATGAAGTATTCTTTAAACAGGAACTTATTCTGAAATCCCGTGTTTGCATGTCGAAATCCTAGGGGATCCTCCTCCACCCAAGGGTGATCCCGTGTTTGAGCTTAAACGGTTACCTGATACTCTTCAATATGCTTATCTTGGTGAGAAAAAGATAGATCTTATTATTATTAGTGCTAACCTTTCAGAGCATGAGGAAGAGAGATTATTGAAAACTCTGAAGAAGCACCGTGCTGCTATTGGGTATACTCCTGATGATCGTAAGGGCATTAGTCCCACTCTATGTCAACATAAAATTAATTTGGAAGAAGATGCTAAACCAGTTCGTGACCATCAACGACGGTTGAATCCTAAAATGAAAGAGTGGTAAGAAAGGAAATACTAAAGCTCCTTGAGGCAGGTATAATTTATCCCTTTGCTCATAGTTAGTGGGTAAGTCCTGTCCATTGTGTCCCTAAGAAGGGAGGTATTACCGTTGTTCCTAATGATAAAGATGAATTTATTCCTCAAAGAATTATTACAGGTTATAGGATGGTAATTGATTTCCGCAAATTAAATAAGGCAACTAAAAAGGATCATTACCCCTTACCTTTTATCGACCAAATGCTAGAAAGATTATCCAAACATACACATTTTTGCTTTCTAGATGGTTATTATGGTTTCTCTCAAATACCTGTGTCAGCCAAAGATCAATCAAAGACTACTTTTACTTGCCCTTTTGGTACTTTTTCTTATAGACGTATGCCTTTTGGTTTATGTAATGCACCTGCTACCTTTCAAAGATGCATGATGGCTATATTCTCTGACTTTTGTGAAAATATTTGTGAGGTTTTCATGGATGATTTCTCTGTCTATGGATATTCTTTTGATGATTGCTTGAGCAACCTTGATCCAGTTTTGCAAAGATGTGAATAAACCAATCTTGTCTTGAATTGGGAAAAGTGCCACTTTATGGTTAATGAAGGTATTGTCTTGGGGCATAAAGTTTCTGAAAGAGGTATTGAGGTTGATAAAGCTAAGGTTGATGCTATTGAAAATATGCCATGTCCCAAGGACATCAGAGGTATAAGAAGTTTCCTTGGTCACGCTGGATTTTATAGGAGGTTCATTAAGGACTTCTCAAGAATTTCTCAGCCTCTGACTAATTTATTACAAAAAGATATACCATTTGATTTTGATGATGATTGTGTAGAAGCATTTGAAATACTTAAGAAAGCTTTGATCTCTGCACCCATTGTTCAGCCACCTAATTGGAATTTACCCTTTGAAATTATGTGTGATGCTAGTGATTATGATGTAGGTGTTGTTCTAGGATAAAGAGTTGATAAGAAATTAAATGTTATTCAATATGCTAGTAAAACCCTATACAATGCTCAAAGAAATTATGCTACTACTAAAAAAGAATTCTTAGCGGTTGTATTTGCTTGTGATAAGTTCTGACCTTATATTGTTGATTCTAAAGTAACTATTCACACTGATCATGCTGCTATTAAATATCTTATGGAAAAGATTGATGCTAAACCTAGACTTATTAGATGGGTTCTCTTGCTACAAGAATTTGATTTGCATATTGTTGATAGAAAGGGAGCTGAGAACCCCGTTGTAGACAACTTGTCTAGGTTAGAAAATGTGCTTGATGACCCACTTCCTATTGATGATAGCTTTCCTGATGAGCAACTAAATGTCATAAATGCTTCTCATACTGCTCCATGGTATGCTGATTATGCTAATTACATTGTTGCTAAGTTTATACCACCTAGTTTCACATACCAGCAAAAGAAAAAGTTCATCTATGATTTGAGGCATTACTTTTGGGATGACCCACATCTTTATAAAGAAGGAGTAGATGGTGTTATTAGACGTTGTGTACCTGAGCATTAACAGGAACAGATCCTATGCAAGTGTCACTCCAAAGCTTATGGAGGACACCATGCTGGAGATAGAACTGCGCATAAGGTATTGCAGTCTGGTTTTTATTGGCCTAATCTCTTCAAGGACGCCCGTAAGTTTGTCCTATCTTGTGATGGATGTCAAAGAATTGGTAATATTAGTAGACGTCAAGAAATGCCTATGAATTATTCACTCGTTATCGAACCATTTGATGTTTGGGCTTTGACTATATGGGACCCTTTCCTTCCTCTAATGGTTATACACATATTCTAGTTGTTGTTGATTACGTTACTAAGTGGGTAGAAGCTATTCCAACTAGTAGTGCTGATCATTACACTTCTATTAAAATGCTTAAAGAAGTTATTTTTCAAAGGTTTGGAGTCCCTAGATATTTAATGACTGATGGTGGATCACATTTCATTCATGGTGCTTTCCGTAAAATGCTTGCTAAATATGATGTTAATCATAGAATTGCATCCCCTTATCACCCTCAGTCTAGTGGTCAAGTAGAATTGAGTAATACAGAACTCAAATTAATTTTGCAAAAGACTGATAATAGGTCTAGAAAGAATTGGTCCAAGAAACTTGATGATGCATTATGGGCCTATAGAACTGCATATAAAAATCCTATGGGTATGTCTCAGTATAAAATGGTTTATGGAAAAGCATGTCACTTACCTCTCGAACTAGAACACAAGGCATATTGGGCCATTAAAGAACTCAATTATGATTTTAAACTTGCCGGTGAGAAGAGGCTATTTGATATTAGCTCGCTTGATGAATGGAGAACCCAAGCCTATGAAAATGCCAAGTTGTTTAAAGAAAAAGTTAAAAGATGGCATGACAAAAGAATACAAAAGCGTGAGTTTAATGTAGGTGATTATGTATTGCTATACAACTCGCATTTAAGATTTTTTGCAGGAAAACTTCTCTCTAAATGGGAAGGTCCTTATGTTATCGAAGAGGTCTACCGTTCCGATGCCATAAAAATCAACAAGTTCGAAGGCACAAATCCGAAGGTGGTGAACGGCCAAAGAATCAAACATTATATCTCAGGTAATCCCATAAATGTTGAAACCAATGTTATTGAAACCGTAACCCCGGAGGAATACATAAGGAACATTTTCCGGAATGTTTCAGACTCTGAAAAGGAATAGGTATGTGGTACGGTAAGTAAACCGACTCCAAAACAGTTTTAAGGCAATATTTCTCCGTTTTGGAATATTTAGAAAAATAGAAAAATAAGTAGCAGTCCGGGAAGGACACGAGGGCTCCACGAGGGTGGAGGGCGTGCCCTACCCTACTGGGCGCGCCCCCTACCTTGTGGGCACCTCGTGTGCTCTCCGGACTCCATTTTCATACACGACACGTATTTTGGTCGGCAAAAATTCATTATATAATCTCCCGGAGGCTTTGACTCCCGTATCACGCAAAAATCTCCTGTTTTTGTTTCGAGCTGTTTTCCTGACAGATCCAGGTTGTCATGTCGTCTTCAAGCGCCCCCAAGGACCAGTTCTTCGAGAAGGTCATCAACCCCTACCTCGCAGAAGTGTTGCAACACTCTCAAACCATTGAGATGCGTGAGGGGTTGTTGCACATCCGCGATGCTGAGGGACCAAGGAAGATCGGAAGCAAGGAGGCAAGGCTCGAGGCCTTGGAGCAAGAAGTTTGTGTCAGGAGATGGTGGAGCGTGGACTCGATTCTAATCACATCATGATCACGGAGTTCACCAACAACCACAAGTTGGACGTCAAGGACATTGGGGAGGCGATCTTCAAGCTTCATGAGAAAAACGAGCACCTCCAAGCCCAGATCTATGTCCTGCAAAATCAAAACTGTGAGTATGAATATAGATTCAAGAGGATGAGTTTGGCTGCAGATTTGAGGTTCCAGGAGACTCGGTCATCCTTCTACGATGGTGAGCCTATGCCTTGGAAGAAGGATGACAAGCCTACGTCATCAACAAAATCACCACCGTCTCCACCAACAAAGAAGAATTGAGTATCTGGTATGGGCACTCCCCTTGGCAACTGCCAAGCTTGGGGGAGTGCCCCGGTATCATATCGTATCACCATCATTTTTATATTTACCGTTTTTCTTAGTTCGATCCTTTTGGTAATATCTTGATCTAGTAGAATAAAAGTTCTTAGTATGATCTAGTTGTGAGTTTTGCTTCATAATTCCTCTATGTAATTGAGTCCATGAGCTATATAATAAATATTAGTGTTGAGTCAAGGGCTTGATTATTTTTCCATGATCCTAAGTGAATAAAAGAAAAGAGAAAGAATAAAAAGAAACAAAGAGATCATATGGTTCTTATGGATTGTAATGGGCTCACATAGAAAAAGTATGATGAATAAAAGTTGTTGAGGGTTGACAAACATAGTTTTGGTCATCGTTGCAATTAATAGGAAGTTATAAAGAAAGAGAGGTCTTCACATATAAATATACTATCTTGGACATCCTTTATGATTGTGAGCACTCATTAAAATATGACATGCTAAAGAGTTGACATTGGACAAGGAAGACAACGTAATGGGTTATGTTTTCTTACATCTGAGATAAATTATATTTTTTTGGATCCTCCAACATGTTGAGCTTGCCTTTCCCCCCTCTTGCTATCCAAATTCATTGCACCAAGTAGAGTTACTACTTGTGCTTCCAAATACCCTTCAACCAGTTTTGCCATAAGAGTCCACCATACCTACCTATGGATTGAGTAAGATCCTCCAAGTAAGTTGTCATCGGTGCAAGCAATAAAAATCGCCCTCTAAATATGTATGACTTATTAGTGTGGAGAAAATAAGCTTTATACGATCGTGTGATATGGAAGAAATAAAAGCGACAGACTGCATAATAAAGGTCCATATCACAAGTGGCAATATAAAGTGACGTTCTTTCGCATTAAGATTTTGTGCATCCAACCATAAAAGTGCATGACAACCTCTGCTTCCCTCTGCGAAGGGCCTATCTTTTACTTTTATCTCCTACCTTGCATAAGAGTCATGGTGATCTTCACCCCTCCTTTTTATATTTTATCCTTTGGCAAGCACAGTATGTTGGAAAGATCCTGGTATATATGGCTAATTGGATGTGAGTTTTCATGAACTATTATTGTTGACATTACCCTTGAGGTAAAACGTTGGGAGGCAAAACAATAAGCCCCTATCTTTCTCTGTGTCCGATTAAAACTCCATACCCATAAGTATTGCGTGAGTGTCAGCAATCGTGAAAGATTATATGATAGTTGGTATGTGGACTTGCTGAAAAGCTCTTATACATCGACTCTTTCCTATGTTATGATAAATTGCAATTGCTTCCATGACTGAGATTATAGTTTGTTAGTTTTCAATGAAGTTTACGATTCATACTTGAAATTGTGATCGAATTATTACTCTAGCATAAGAGATTATATGACAAGAATTATATAAGTTCTTGTTCTAAGAATGATCATGATGCCCTCATGTCCGTATTTTATTTTTATCGACACCTCTATCTCTAAACATGTGGACATACTTTTTGATTTCGGCTTTCGCTTGAGGACAAGCGAGGTCTAAGCTTGGGGGAGTTGATACGTCCATTTTGCATCATGCTTTTATATCAATATTTATTGCATTATGGGCTGTTATTACACATTATGTCACAATACTTATGCCTATTCTCTCTTATTTTACAAGGTTTACATAAAGAGGGAGAATGCCGGCAGCTGGGATTCTGGGCTGGAAAAGGAGCAAATATTAGGGACCTATTCTGCACAGCTCCAAAAGTCCTGAAACTTCATGGAAGACGTTTTTAGAATATATAAAAAATACTCCGCGGAAGAAATTCACCAGGGGGGCCACACCCTGCCCAAGGGTGGGGGGCGCGCCCTACCCCCCCTGGGCGCGCCCCCTACCTCATGGGCCCCCTGGTGGCCCTCCGGTGGCCATCTTCTGCTATATGAAGTCTTTCGATGGGAAAAAAATAGTAAGCAATCTTCTAGGACGAAAATCCACCGCCACGAGGCAGAACCTTGGCGGAACCAATCTAGGGCTCAGGTGGAGCTGTTCTACCGGGGAAACTTCCCTCCCGGAGGGGGAAATCATCGCCATCGTCATCACCAACGCTCCTCTCATCAGGAGAGGGCAATCTCCATCAACATCTTCATCGGCACCATCTCCTCTTAAAACCCTAGTTCATCTCTTTTATCCAATTCTTGTCTCCAAGTCCGGGATTGGTGCTAGTAGGTTGCTAGTAGTGTTAATTACTCCTTATAGTTGATGCTAGTTGGTTTAATTGGTGGAATATCATATGTTTAGATCCTATATGCATATTAATACCCCTCTGATTATGAACATGTTTATGCTTTGTGAGTAGTTACGTTTGTTCCTGAGGACATGGGAGAAGTCTTGCTATTAGTAGTCATGTGAATTTGGTATTCATTCGATATTTTGATAAGATGTATGTTGTCTCTCCTCTAGTGGTGTTATGTGAACGTCGACTACATGACACTTCACCATTATTTGGGCCTAGAGGAAGGCATTGGGAAGTAATAAGTAGATGATGGGTTGCTAGAGTAACAGAAGCTTAAACCCTAGTTTATGCGTTGCTTCATAAGGGGGCTGATTTGGATCCATATGTTTCATGCTATGGTTAGGTTTACCTTAATACTTTTGTTGTAGTTGCGGATGCTTGCAATAGAGGTTAATAATAAGTGGGATGCTTGTCCAAGTAAGGGCAGTACCCAAGCACCGGTCCACCCACATACCAAATTATCAAAGTACCAAACGCGAATCATATGAACGTGATGAAAACTAGCTTGACGATATTCCCATGTGTCCTCGGGAGCGCTTTTCTCTATATAAGAGTTTGCCAGGCTTGTCCTTTGCTACAAAAAGGATTGGGCCACCTTGCTGCACTTTATTTACTTTTGTTACTTGTTGCTTGTTACAAATTATCCTATCACAAAACTATCTGTTACCACTTATTTCAGTACTTGCAGAGAATACCTTGCTGGAAACCGCTTATCATTTCCTTCTGCTCCTCGTTGGGTTCGACACTCTTACTTATCGACAGGACTACGATAGATCCCCTATAGTTGTGGGTCATTAGATGATAGTATGTCAATTATCCTTGGTAGACCCTTTTTGAATACTTGAGGGGCTGTTATTGATTGCAACAAAGGCAATGTCACTTTTCCTATTAATGGTAATGAGCATACGGTACACTTTCCGAGGAAAGAACCTCAAGTCCACAATATCAATTCTATTGGAAAATTTTCAACGATTTCTATTGGAGGTTTTGAATTCCCTCTTCCTACTGTCAAGAAGAAATATGATATTCTTATTGTTGGGGACATGCATATCCTCGTTGAGGTAACCTAGTGTTATTCGAAAAATCTCCGGTTCCATGCGATTCGGAAAGAGTTTGTTAACAAGACTTGATCAACCTTATTAGTGGATTCCTTTTGATGAGCACGAAATGGATGAAGTTAGAACGCACAAATCTCTGTATCCTCCTTTTAATTTCTGTTATTTAGATTAAATAAAGCAAAAATAGTATTTTCTGACTCTTTTTTGAATTATCCTTGCAATAAAAATAGCCCGGAAATAAAAGCTCTCCAAACGTCCTGAAAATGAAATATGTTTTTTTGTAGAATATTTAAGAATTGCTGGCACTAAGAACACACGAGGGGGCCCCACCATTTTGCCACGAGGACACAGGGCGCGCCCCCTGCCTCGTGGGGCCCATGTGGACCCCCTCCACTTATCCCAGCACCCACTCACTTCGTCTTCCTCCAGAAAAAATCCTTCCATAGCTCAAACCCGTGTTCTAGCTCATCTTGCTGCCATTTTTGATCTCTTTTCTCAAAGCTCCATTCACAAAACTGTTTGGGGAGATTGTTCTTCGGTATGTGACTCCTTCAATGATCCAATTAGTTTTTGTTCTAGTGCTTTTTTATTGCAAATTTTTGTTGTTAAGGTGACCCTGTTCTTGAGCTTGCATGCCAAATTTATATTGTCAAAAGTAGTTTTAATGCATGATATAGCCTCTAGGCACCTGTGGGAGTAGTTGCTATCAATCTTGTTAAGTTTGATTCACTTTTATTTTGAGTCACTAAAAAATTTCAGAAATTTTTCAGAGAAAGAAAATAATTAAGAGATTGTTGAGGGGCTCTTCGAGACAAAGCTCGAAGGATAAGCATAATGAGGAGAATAAAAATCCCAAATACAATCTTCCTCGCACTGCGGGGGTTCGGCCGTGCAAATGGCCTTGTGATGCATTCTTGAGAGCCACCAGAATTTACGATGACTTTTATTACTTAGCTGAGAATGCAGGCCTCACCTACTTCCTCCACGACCAGCGCCAATAGTATCTCGTACTCACTAATATTTTCGTGCTAATTTTTATTTCCATGCTAAGAAATCACCACCTTTAGTGGAGTTTCACTTATATGATGAGGTTAAGGAGATGTCACACCATGATTTTTTGTCGGGTCTGCAAGATACCCTTTGTGGGCAGCATCGAGGAACCACATCATGGTGATGTGGATGGATTTATTGATATAATTGTTGTAGGGGAAACGAGGAAAGTTTCTGATGCAAGAATTACTAGTATACATTTTCCTATTCTACGTTACTTTGCGATATTTGCTAGTACATGCTTAATTGGTCGCGGGAACAATGGAAATCTTAGTGCTCCTGATCTTGTCATTTTGCGCCATGCTTTGTTTCGAGATAAAACTTTCAGCCTAGGCGCTATTGTTGCTAAACGGTTAAGTCTAAACCGTACAAAGGGCCCCATCTTCGGAGGCATCTTTGCTTCACGCCTTGCTGAACACTTTGAGATACCTATTAGGCATTATGAGAAAGAGGAAAAGTTGCTGCCCCTAGTTTTTCTAGATTATAAGAGTATGGTAGCACATGAGTTTATTGTTAAAAATAAGAAGAAGATGCTTAAGTATAATTTGTTATTTGATAAAACTCACTGTGAGATTATTACCTTGCCTTCACCCTCTGTGTTTAACATACTTTCAGGCACGTACCTCATCTTACCCGAGGCCATTTATGCATACTGGAGGCTGACACAAGTCCCAAAGCCTGAGCCTGAGCCACCACATGACCCTTATCGATAGTCTATTTATCAGTGGGATCCAGAGGACATCGCCAACCAGTGGCACCCTGAGGACCCTCCTCAGTACACTGGAGAGAGTAGCTTCGATCTGTGGGCATAGACCAACTTAGGCCAAAAGCCTAAGCTTGGGGGATTACGTATTCCTCACCGACATTACATTCATGTTCACACACTCATTCTAGTTGTCGGTGCTCATACTTTTTCATTGTACTATCCATGCTACTTTATTTTCTTTTCTAAGCCTTCTTCTTGTGTGTTTGAAAAACCTTAAGAAAAACCAAAAAAAATAGTTGTAGCTTTTAGCTAGTTTACTTTCCATGCCTGTAGTTGTAGTAATTAAAAGAAAACCCAAAAAGATTTCTCGTTCTTCTTTTGCTTGTTGGGAGTTTTCCCGTGTAAATAGTTTTATTTCCTTTCTTATTCTTTGGGGGTCGAGAGGAGAAGACCATGATGAGTGGCTCTCATATGCATTACTGTTGATTTAACCAAGAGCCCATATTACCTTGTCTTCTCCCTTATATAAAATGCTTGCAGATTCCAGCTTAGTCCAATGCTCGTGCACTATTATTATTATCCACACCGTTCGGTCGTGCGAGTGAAAGGCAATAATGACGATATATGATGGAATGATTGAGATTAGAGAAGCTGGTATGAACTCGACCTATGTTGTTTTTGTAAATATGATTAGTTCATCGTTCCTGATTCAGCCTATTATGAATGAAACATGTTTGCAATGACAATTAGAGATTATAGTTGCTCATGCCATGCTTAATTTGCTAGGAGTTTATAATAGTTTACCTTGAGTGCCAACATGCTATTAAAATGGTTGTAATGTGGTATGATAGGGTGGTATCCTCCTTTGAACGATTCGAGTGGCTTGACTTGGCACATGTTCACGCATGTAGTTGAAACAAAATCAACATAGCCTCCACGATATTTGTGTTCATGGTGATTTATATCCTACTCATGCTTGCACTCATTGTTGATTAATCTTAATGCATGTTCATGACTATTGTCGCTCTCTAGTTGGTCGCTTCCCAGTCTCTTTCTAGCCTTCACTTGAACTAAGCGGGAATACTACTTGTGCATCCATTTCCATAAGCCCCAAAGTAATTCCATATGAGTCCGCCATACCTTCCTACATGCGGTATTTACCTGCCATTCCAAGTAAATTTGTATGTGCCAAACTCTAAACCTTCAAATGAAATTTTGTTTTGTATGCTCGAATAGCTCATGTATCAACTAGGGTTGTCTATATCTTCCATGCTAGGTGGGTTATTCTCATGATGAGTGGACTCCGCTCATCATTCACGCGAAAATGGCCGGTAACCGGGATGCCCAGTCCCATGCGCAAATCAAATCAAAATAATTGCGAACAAAACTCCCCCGGGATTGTTGTTAGTTGGACGGCACTCGTTGTTTCGGACAAGCCATGGATTGATGTTTGTTGGTGGTGGGGGAGTATAAACTTTACCATTCTGTTTGGGAACCGCCTATAATGTGTGTAGCATGGAAGATATCGAGATCTCTTGGTTGTCATGTTGACAATGAAAGTATGCCACTAAAAATATTATTTATCTCTGTTCCAAAACTCAAGCTCTGGCACCTCTACAAATCCCTGCTTCCCTCTGTGAAGGGCCTATCTATTTACTTTTATGTTGAGTCATCATCCTCTTATTAAAAAGCACCAGTTGGAGAGCACCGCTGTCATTCGCATGCATTGCTATTAATTTACATTGAGTATGACTGTGACTGTATCTCTTTTACCATGAATTACAATGTCTAGTCAGTCCTTGATCTTCAGGGGTGCTCTGCATTTATGTTTTGTGGTCTCGGAAAGGGCTAGCGAGATACCATCTTGTTATATCATGTTATGATTGTTTTGAGAAAGTGTTGTCATCCGAGATTTATTATTATTGATCGCTAGTTGATGTTGCCATTGATATGAGTAACATGATACCTTAATGTTATTGTGAATATGGTTAGTTCATAATCTTTGGTGAAAACTTGAATGTAGGCTTTACATATTTGCAACAACAAGATCAAACAGAGTTTGTAAAAGTTTTTCTTTATCACTTTCAGCTTGTCAACCGAGTTGCTTGAGGACAAGCAAAGGTTTAAGCTTGGGGAGTTGATACGTCTCCAATGTATCTACTTTTCCAAACATTTTTGCCCTTGTTTTGGACTCTAACTTGCATGATTTGAATGGAACTAACCCGGACTGATGTTGTTTTTAGCAGAACTGCCATGGTGTAATTTTTGTGCAGAAATAGAAGTTCTCGGACTGACCTGAAAATCCACAGAGACACATTTTGGAATTAAGGAAAAATATTGGCCAAAGAATCAGCATCAGGGGCCCACACCCTGTCAACGAGGGTGCAGCCCCCCCCCTAGGGGGGGGGCCTTCCTCGTGGCCCCCTTGGGACTCCACCGACCTCAACCCCAACTCCATATATACACTTTTGGGGAGAAAAAAATTAGAGAGGGGGACTCATCACATTTTACGATACGGAGCCACCGCCAAGCCCTAATCTTCCTCGGGAGGGCTGATCTCGAGTCCGTTCGGGCCTCCGCATAGGGGAATATGTCGCCATCGTCTACATCAACCAACCTCCAGCACCAATTTCATGATGCTCACCGCCGTGTGTGAGTAATCCCATCATAGGCTTGCTGGACGGTTATGGTTTGGATGAGATTTAACATGTAATCGAGTTAGTTTTGTTAGGGTTTGATCCCTAGTATCCATTATGTTCTAAGATTGATGTTGCTATGACTTTGCTATGCCTAATGCTTGTCCCTAGGGCCCGAGTGCCATGATTTTAGATATGAACCTATTATGTTTTCGTGAATATATGTGAGTTCTTGATCCTATCTTGCAAGTCAATAGTCACCTACTATGTGTTATGACCCGTCAACCCCTAAGTGACAATAATCGGGACCACTCCCGGTGATGATCGTAGTTTGAGGAGTTCATGTATTCACTAAGTGTTAATGCTTTGATCCGGTACTCTATTAAAAGGAGGCCTTAATATCCCTTAGTTTCCAATAGGACCCCGCTTCCACGGGAGGGTAGGACAAAAGAGGTCATGCAAGTTCTTTTCCATAAGCATGTATGACTATATTCGGAATACATGCCTACATTACTTTGATGAACTGGAGCTAGTTCTGTGTCACCCTATGTTATAATTGTTGCATGAGGAATCGCATCCGACATAATTATCCATCATTGATCCATTGCCTACGAGGTTTTCACATATTGATCTTTGCTTAGATACTTTTCCGTTGCCACTGTTACGATTGCTACAAAAACTGCTACTGTTACTTTTGCCACCGTTACGGTTACTTCCGTACTACTTTTCTACTAAATACTTTGCTACAGATATTAAGTCTTTTTGGTGTGGTTGAATTGACAATCAACTGCTAATACTTGAGAATATTGTTTGGCTCCCCTTGTGCGAATCAATAAATTTGGGTTGAATACTCTACCCTCGAAAACTATTGCGCTCCCCTATACTTGTGGGTTATCAACAAGATCTATTTATGTAGAAATAAACCCCATCGTTTTATCCTTAGTAGCAATGATACATACATGTTGGTTCCCCTTTTGTCACTGGGATCAAGCACCGTAAGATCGAACCCACTAAAAAGCACCTCTTCCCATTGCAAGATAAATAGATCAAGTTGGCCAAAGAAAACCCAAATATCGGAGAAGAAATACGAGTCTATAAGCAATTATGCATATAAGAGATCAAACAAACTCAAATAACTTTCATGGATAAAAAGAGATAGATCTGATCATAAACTCAAAGTTCATCGGATCTCAACAAACACACCGCAAGAGAATTACATCACATGGATCTCCAAGAGACCATTGTATTGAGAATCGAACGAGAGAGAGAGAGAGGGGGGAATCCATCTAGGTACTAACGACGGACCCGAAGGTCTAAAAAGAACTACTCACGCATCATCGGAGAAGCACCAATGGAAGTGGTGAACCCCTCCGTGATGTTGCCTAGATTGGATCTGGTGGTTCTAGACTCTGCGGCGGCTGGAACTGATTTCTGTCGACTCCCCTAGGGTTTCTGGAATATTGGGGGTATTTATAGAGCAAAGAGTCGGTTCGGGAGGCACCCGAGGTGGGCACAACCCACCAGGGCGCGCTTGGGCCTCTGAGCATGCACTTGTGGTTTGTGCTCCCCTCGGAGACCCCCCCAGGCACTTCTCTGGCCCATTGGATGTCTTCTGTTCCAAAAAAATCCACAAAAAGTTTCGCTGCGTTTGGACTCTGTTTAGTATTGATTTCCTGCGATGTAAAAAATATGCAAAAATAGCAACTGGCACTTGGCACTATGTCAATAGGTTAGTACCAAAAAATGATATAATATGACTATAAAATGATTATAAACATCCAAGAATGATAATGTAACAACATGGAACAATCAAAAAATATAGATACGTTGGAGACGTATCAACACGTTGCAGCGACCGATGCACCAGGGTCAAGAGGTAGATGATCTCTAATCCCCTTTCCTTTATGAGATGTTTCCATAGATTCTTTCTTTCACCCTGTTCAAGCTTGGGACGACAACCAATTGAGTTTTCGGGGCGATTCAAATTGATCAAAAAATCTTTGTCGATCCATGTGGTGGTGGTGTGTGGGTGGGGGGGGTGGCCCCCTCTCCCCCTATTGATCATGCATCTAATTATATTGATTTTCCATTGCAAATGTTGATGTTTCTTCCTATAATGTTGATTTTGCTTTTTAAAAAATGAGACTAACCCAAGACAGATGCTTGTCGGGTTTTTTATAAAAGAAAACTCCATGAGTACTGAGCGCTAGAGCCAATGCTCAAAAATTGGCGGGGTGGCTGCCACACCCCTTTCTCATGTTGATTTTGTTTAGATACCTCAGCAAACAAATTCAAATCAAAATGGATTAAATCGTTTGAAAAGTCCCTTCATAGGCTCTACAAATAGGTTCTATAAGAGCATCTCCAGCCGTGATACTTCTCTGTCGTATCTACTTTCCCAAACTATTTTGCCCTCGTTTTGGACTCTAACTTGCATGATTTGAATGGAACTAACCTGGACTGGCGCTGTTTTCGGCAGAATTGCAGTGGTGTTATTTTTGTGCAGAATAAAAATTTCTTGGAATGACCTGAAAATTCACGGAGATCACTTTTGGAATTGATAAAAAATATTGGCGAAAGAATCAAGTGAAGGGGGCCCACACCATGGCCACAAGGGTGGGGGGCGCCACCCGACCTTGTGGGCCCCCTGGATCTCCACCGACCTCAGCTCCAACTCCATATATTCTCTTTCGGGGAGAAAAAAATCAAAGAGAAGGACTCATCGCGTTTTATGATACGAAGACGCTGCCAAGCCATGTTCTTCTTCGGGAGGGCAGATCTGGAGTCCGTTCGGGACTCCGGAAAGGGGAATCCGTCATCATCAACTATCTTCCATCACCAATTTCATGATGCTCACTGTCGTGCGTGAGTAATTCCATCGTAGGCTTGCTGGACCGTGATGGGTTGGATGAGATTTACCATGTAATCGAGTTAGTTTTGTTAGGGTTTGATCCCTAGTATCAACTATGTTCTAAGATTGATGTTGCTATGACTTTGCTATGCCTAATGCTTGTCACTAGGGCCCGAGTGCCATGATTTTAGATCTGAACCTATTATGTTTGCATGAATATATTTGTGTTCTTGATCCGATATTGCAAGTTATAGTCACCTACTATGCTCTCTAGTTCTTGATCATATCTTGCAAGTCAATAGTCACCTACTATGTGTTATGATCCGACAACCCCTAAGTGACAATAATCAGGACCACTCCCAGTGATGACCGTAGTTTGAGGAGTTCATGTATTCACTAAGTGCTAATGCTTTGGTCTGGCACTCTATTAAAAGAAGGCCTTAATATCCCTTAGTTTCCAATAGGACCCCACTGCCACGGGAGGGTAGGACAAAAGATGTCATGCAAGTTCTTTTCCATAATCACGTATGACTATATTCAGAATACATTCCTACGTTATATTGATGAATTGGAGCTAGTTCTGTATCACCCTATGTTATAACTATTGCATGATGAATGTCGTCCGACATAATTCTACATCATTGATCCATTGCCTATGAGCTTGTTTCATATTGATCTTTGCTAAGTTACTTTTCCATTGCCACTGCTACAATTGCTACAAAACTGCTACTGTTACTTTTGCCACCGTTACCGCTGCTTACATATTACTTTGCTACTAAATACTTTGCTGCACATATTAAGTCTTTCAGGTGTGGTTGAATTGACAACTCAACTACTAATACTCGAGAATATTCTTTGGCTCCCCTTGTGTCGAATCAATAAATTTGGGTTGAATCACTGGTACAGTGACGTCCTAAATAAACGGTTTAAAACCCCTTTCCGCGACGGCATTTGGAACCGTCACCAAGTGAGTGTGGGCGATAGGGGGTCCTTCCCACACGACCCAGAAATCGTTGGGGATAGGCCCTCGTGGGACCCAGGCTGGGGCCGTGTGCGATCGAGAAAGGCATGGAAACCCAATCATTTCCGTAGGTATGTACATCCCACACGGTGAATCCCAGAAATCATTTCCGTAGGTATGTACATCCCACACGGTGAATCCCAGAAATCATTTCTGTAGGTATGTACATCCCACACGGTGAATCCCAGAAATCATTTCCGTAGGTATGTACATTCCACACGGTGAATCCCAGAAATCATTTCCGTAGGTATGTACATCCCACACGGTGAATCCCAGAAATCATTTTCGTAGGTATGTACATCCCACACGGTGAATCCTAGAAAATCATTTCCGTAGGTATGTACATTCCACACAGTTCTTTGTGTGGAAACGTTTCTGCAAGGTGGCCTAACGCAAATAGTTCACTGCCGAAAGCCGTGTGTGATTGTTAGTTGATCGAACACGCCTACTTTCTAGAAACTGTGCGGGTTGTTTGAGTTCATCGCCCACGGTGCTGTCTGGGTAACCGTTTGCAATAGAAAACCCCAATAAGCAAGCTAATTAGCCTATTATTGATAATCCATGTACTAATCAAACTGATATTTCTTATAAAACACGCCAAATATTTCATATCCATATAAAAGCAACCAGGATTTCATAATCGAATTACATCAAATAGCTTCGGCACTCGGTTCGCCATTACACAACAGCACCAAGTTTCACATGCAGCATCAAAAACCTGAAAGTAGCATCGTATACGATAAATAGATAGATGAATCTCATCTAGGAAACTGCAGAAGCGGAAGGCAAATATTGAGCCGTCAGTGATGTTGAATGTCCTTGCAACTTTAGGCCAGTGGCTATGGATAATTGCCTAACCAACCTTCGTCCTCTTCAGCAAGACTTCAATATTGTACCGTGGGTGTTGAATGAATACCTTCCTCGCCTCTTAACCATGCAGGTGGTTTGAGAGGTAATCATCGGTGAACTGCTTTGAAAAGCACTGAAAACAAAGCTATGCATAAATCGCTGTTGTAAATTTTGAAATGGCGCAAGGGGTAAAAACAAGGTAAAAGAGTTGGTACCATCCTATAGTTGACTGATGTCTTCTTCATGGTGCAAACAAAGATCTTGTTGTTATTCGTCGCAAGTTTCTCATCCTAACAATCTTTCTGAGTTTCTTGACTTGACTGGTATGCATAGACATCTCATTTCCCCATATGAAAAATGGGTCGAACAGTGGATCTAAGCCTCTGACAGCAGGACCTACATGTGCAAGACCAAATTGTAAGAAACCTAAATATTAGAATGATTCCTGCAACTGCACAATAATGTGTTATTAGCCAAAGGACCCTGCTTGAACAAACCTCGATGGTAAACCAAAGTGTCTCCCATTGTTTCCCTGCAACACACATAAGGAAGATCTTGATCAGGTTAACTGAGAGTTGTCACACTATCTGTAGAATATGTATTGAGTACAGCCAAATTGCAGAACTGAACCAAACAGTTAAATGGACAGCAGACCAAATGAACAAAAATAGTTAACTGAGCACGACATTGCAGAGTAGAAACATGTATGAGAAGATAAGACAGTTAACAAAGCAAAGAATGCTTGAGAACAGTACTACGAAATGTAGCAATTGTTGGACCGAAGTGTTAACTAAACACTACATTTCAGAGGACCAAACTGTTAACTGAACATCAGATTGCATATTAACATTACAGAGGACAAATCACTAGAAGGCACTAGCGGTGGCCTCGAGAAAACATCACAAACTGTATTTTAAAGTAGACAACCGCGCGACGGAGTCGACGATGGCCTCGAAGACGAGGTGCTCCTCCAAGATCTAGCAGTCGACACGCATGTCAGCCATAGCGACATTGTTCGCGTGAGTGGTCGCATGCTACTCAGCTCCATGTTATACTGCATGTAAAATGGCTGTGGGCGGCGCTTAATTGGAGGAGGGGGGCAGTGATTTCGGTTGAAGGTGTCGCTCCGTCAGTCGGGGCATGTGAGACGGGAAAGGAGGAGGTTGGTGTGGGTGGGGTGTGGATTACCTGACCTTATCGACGAGGTCACGCAGCAAGAAGAAGGGTCGGCAGCGAGGAAGCCACGCAACAAGAAGAAGGGTCGCTAGCAAGGAGGCGGCGCTGCAAGAAGAAGGGTCGTTGGCAAGGAGGCGGCGCTGCAAGAAGAAAGGTAGCCAGCGAGGAGGCGGTGCTACAAGAAGAAGGGTCGCCGGCGAGGAGGTTGAGCTGCCAGTAAGCAGCAGTGAAGGTTTGAACTTGGAAAGAAAGTAGGAACAGTGAAAATGTGGCTTTGGGTAGGAGGGAGCGGGCGGGAAGATAGATATTGCCGCGATGGAAAAAAAATTGCTCGGTGCCGCGAGAAACTGGCACGCAAGTGTGGTTCAAGCGGGGGCGTGATAATCGCCAGGTGCAGGGAATCATCGTAGTAATTCCCAATGGTGGAAGTGATAAGTATGGAGTGTCGAACCCACAAGGAGATAAAGGTAAGATCAATATTCTCTCAAGTCCTATCTGCCACTGATAGGACTCTACGTACACCGAACGTTTGCTTCCAACTAGCAACGACAAATAAAACTACGTTGTAGGTATGAAGAGGATAACTTTGTATGATATCGGAGAGCTACAATATGAAAATAGGTGCTGTTATCATAAAGTTAGAATATATTACTAAATATTATAAATAGCGAGTGTGGAATAATGGTGGATCGGTGTGCGAAATTGTCCTAGGCAATTGTTAACAAGACCGGTTCACTATTGCAGTTTCATACGAGGGAGAGGCATAAGCTAACATACTTTCTCTACTTGGATCATATGCACTTATGATTGGAACTCTAGCAAGCATCTGCAAGTACTAAAGAACATTAAGGTAAAACCCAACCATAGCATTAAAGCATCAAGTCCTCTTTATTCCCATATGCAACAACCCCCTTACTTGGGTTTGTGTTTCAGTCACTCACCAACCCACTATAAGCGAATCATGAACGTATTGCAACACCCTACACCGGGAACCCCTCACGCTTGCGTGACACGGAAGGCATCATAGGACAGCATCAAAGTAAAACATACAACTCATACCAATCTAGATCATCAATCAACCCAAAGACAAAAGATATCTACTCAAAACATCATAGGATGGCAACACATCATTGGATCATAATATGTGGCATAAAGCACCATGTTCAATTAGGGATTACAGTGGGGTGCGGGAGAGTGGACCGCGTAAAAGAGATGAGGATGGTGATGATGATGGTGATGTTGATGAAGACGATCACTGCGGCGATGATTCCCCTGTCGATGGCACTCTAGTGCCACCAAGAGAGAGGAGGAGAGGTTCTCCCCCTTGTGCTTCCTCCTCCATGGCCTCCCCCCTAGATGGGGAGAGGTTCCCCCTCTGGTCCTTGGCCTTCATGGTGATGATGGCCCCTCTGGGATCCTCCTCCATGCCCTCCGGTGATGATGGCCCCCTCCGGCAGGGTGCCGGAGAGGGCTAGATTGGTTTTCGGTGCCTAAGGAGGCTTCTGGCGGCGGAACTCCCAATCTAGGTTAATTTTCCGAGGTTTCTGTATTTATAGGAATTTTTGGCGCTGGTCTCACGTCAAGGAGGTGCCCGAGGCGTCCACGAGGCAGGCCCACGCGCCTGGGGGGGGGGGGCGCCCCCACCCTCGTGGACGCCTCGGGACTCTCCTGGCCCAACTCTTTTACTCCGGGGTCTTCTTTTGGTCCATAAAAAATCATCAAAAATTGGCACGTCAATTGGACTCCGTTTGATATTCCTTTTCTGTAGAACTCAAAAACAAGGAAAAAACAGAAACTGGCACTCGGCACTAGGTTAATAGGTTAGTCCCAAAAATCATATAAAATAGCATATAATTGCATATAAAACATCCAAGGTTGATAATATAATAGCATGAATACTTCATAAATTATAGATACGTTGGAGACGTATCAGCATCCCCAAGTTTAATTCTTGCTCGTCCTCAAGTAGGTAAATGATAAAAGAAATAATTTATGAAATGTGAATGCTAGCAAGCGCGTAAGTTTCATCAATGATAGTTTCAATCACTTTTTATAGCATCATTATATATCATAACAGTAGCTCATCTTCATAAAACTTTTCATGATCAAGTAGCAAGCTATTCACATGTTAAAGTATAGATCATAAACTTTCTTGAAACTAACAAACTATATTGTCAGTCATAAAACAATTGCAATTCATCTTATTTTCAGGAAGGGTCTATGTCAGAGTTTTGATTTAGCAAACTCCACATACTCAACTACTCCCTTCGTCCCAAAATATAAGAACGTTTTTAACACTAGCATAGTGTCAAAAACGTTCTTATATTCCGGGACAGAGGGAGTATCATTTAGTCTTTCACAATTGCTAACACTCACGTGATATTTATGGGTTCAAAATTTCAATCGGACACAGAGAAAGATAGGGGCTTATAGATTCGCCTCCCAACCTTTTACCTCAAGGGTAATGTCAATAATAATAGTTCATGAAACTTACATCCAATTGGATATATATATATATATACATATATCAGGATCTTTCCAACACAATGTGCTTGCCAACGGATAAAATGTAAAAAGGAAAGGCATGACTCTTGCATAAGGGTAGAAGATAAAAGTAAAAGCTAGGCCCTTCGCAGAGGGAAGCAGAGGTTGTCTTGCGCTTTTATGGTTGGATGCACAAAATCTTAATGCAAAAGAACATCACTTTATATTGTCACTTGTGATATGGATCTTTATTATGCAGTCCGTCGCTTTTATTTCTTCCACATCACAAGATCGTATAAAGCTTAGTTTCTCCACATTAATAGATCATGCATATTTAGAGGGCAATTTTTATTGCATGCACCGATGACAACTTACTTGAAGGATCTTACTCAATCCATAGGTAGGTATGGTGGACTCTCATGGCAAAACTGGTTTAAGGAATGTTTGGAAGCAGAAGTAGTATCTCTACTTGGTGCAAATAATTTGGCTAGCATGAGGGGGAAAAGCAAGCTCAACATGTTGGATGATCCAAGACAGTATACTTTATTTCAGATATAAGAAAACATAACCCATTACGTTTTCTTCCTTGTCTAACATCAACCTTTTAGGATGTCATATTTTAATGAGTGCTCACAATTACAAAAGATTTCCAAGATAGTATATTTATATGTGAAATCTCTCTTCCTTCAATATTATTTCATGAATTGTTCAAGTGACCAATTCTACGTTTGCTAACTTTCAATAAGTGTACTACCTATACTTATTCTATGTGAAGTCATTACTCCCCATGGTATAATCATATGAAACATATATAAATTCAGATTTATGATATTCAATTATTCAACCATTTACTCATAGGATATACGTGAATCACGTGAGTAAATGACAAACTACTCCAAAAGATAATAGTGAAGGACACTGAGTAGTCAAATAATTAACTAGCCATGGGAGGATTCTTTTTCATTTAATAATTCAGATCCAATGATTTTATTCAAACAGCAAGTAAAATTGAAAATACGCTCCAAGCAAAACACATATCATGTGACGAATAAAAATATAGCTTCGAGTAAGGTATACCGATAATTTTGAAGACGAAAGAGGGGATGTCTTCCGGGGCATCCCCAAGCTTAGGCGCTTGAGTCTTCCTTGAATATTACCTTGGGTTGCCTTGGGCATCCCCAAGCTTAGGGTCTTTCCACTCCTTATTCTCCTCATATCGATATCTCACCCAAAGCTTGAAAACTTCAATCACACAAAACTTAACGGAACTTCGTGAGATAGGTTATTATGATAAAGAGTAAACCATTCACCTTGGTACTGTCAAAGACAAAGATCATAATTGTTCTCACACAATGCCTACTGTACCATATCATTTCTATAATTTATATTGACGAATATAAGTCATAGAAACTAGAAAACAAGCAAACTATGCAATGAAAACAGAATCTGTTAGAAACAGAACAGTCTGTAATGATCTGAACACTAACCATACTTCTGCTACTCAAAAAATTATGAAATAAATTGGTGGACGTGAGGAATTTGTCTATTAATCTTCCTCAAAAAGAATCAGCACCAAATCACTCTTCTGTAAAAAAATGGCAGCTAATCTCGTGAGCGCAAAGTTTATGTTTTTTACAGCAGGATCACATTAACTTTCACCGAAGTCTTCCCGAAGGTATTACTTGGCACTTCATTGAAACAAAAGCTATAAAACATGATTACTACAGTAGCTTAATCATGTAAACACACAAAAACAGTAAGGGTAAATATTGGGTTGTCTCCCAACAAGCGCTTTTCTTTAATGCCTTTTAGCTAGGCATGATGATTTGAATGATGCTCACATGAAAGATAAGACTTGAACATAATGAGAGCATCATGAATAATATGACTAGCACATTTAAACCTAACCCAATTCCTATGCCTAGTAATTTTGTGAGCACACAATTTATGGGAACAAGAATCAACTAGCATGGGAAGGCAAAACAAGTATAACTTCAAAACTTTAAGCACATAGAGAGGAAAACTTGATATTATTGCACTCCTACAAGCATGTATTCCTCCCTCATAATAATTTTCAGTAGCATCATGAATGATTTCAACAATATTACCATCACATAAATCATTCTTTTCATGATCTACGAGCATAGAAATTTTACTACTCTCCACATAAGCAAAATTCTCCTCATTCGGAATGGCGGGATCACTAGTTCCTAAAGTTGACACTCTTGCAAACCTGCTTTACATGATAGTATTATTCATACTCCAAAATATATAAATGAAGTTCATGGAGCATTCTACAATTAATATAAACTAACCAATGTCCAAGCTCAAAATGTATGAGTGAAGCACACAAAGCATTCTATAAAACCATACTCAAAAGATTTAAGTGAAGCACAAAGAGCAATTCTATAAGTATTACTTAAAAGATATAAGTGAAGCACATGAAGCATTCTATAAATCAATTAAGGTATATCTCATACTAGCATGTTTCATAAAGGGAGAACAAAAAACACAAAGGACACAAATCATGTGAACGAAACAAAAACCGAAGTATACCGATAATTGTTGAAGAAGAAAGATGGGATACCAACCGGGGCATCCCCAAGCTTAGATGCTTGAGTATCCTTAGAATATTTACTTGGGGTACCTTGGGCATCCCCAATCTTGAACTCTTGCCTCTCTATATTCTTCTCACATCGGTAACTCCTCGTTCTTCGAACACTTCATCCACAAAAAACTTTAACAAAAACATTGTGAGATCCGTTAGTATAATAAAGCAAATCACTACCTTTAGGAACTGTTGCAAACTCATTACAATTTCATATTAGAACTATATATACTGTATTCCAACTTAACCATGGTTCATACCCCCCGATAATACCCATAGATTCATCAAAATAAGCAAACAACACACGAAAAACAGAATCTGTCTAAAACAGGAAAGTCTGTAGTAATCTGAAGGTTTAGTAAACTTATGTAACTCCAAAAATTATGAAATAAATTTTAAAATTTGAAAAATTTATACAGAAGTAAATTGCAAAAAGTTTCAGACCCATTTTACTTTCCAGTAAAAAATGTAAAATCACGCGCTACAGCCAAAGTTTCTGTTTTTGTTCTGCACATAGTAAACAAGCAATCTAATCATCCTAAAACCAAAGCTTGGCACATTATTTTTATAATACAATGCATATATAAGGGGATAATTATTTACATAGAAACTTCCTTGAAAAATTCTACATTGTTTCCGTGAGCATGAACACAAGTGCTCAAGGTCGACCCTCACTTCTTCAATGCATAACTTTCCAATCACTTCTCTTTTTGAAAAACTTTTTAGGCATGAGAGGCAAGTAATTTTTTTGGATTTTCATTCTTTAAAAAAAATTGTATGTTTCACCCACAACTAAACATAAACAAAAAGGAAAAACAAAATCTACTTAGTGAAGAAAGCAAACAAGCATACACGAGAATATCAACCCCGCGCTATTGCTCCCCGGCAACGGCGCCAGAAAAGAACTTGATAATCGCCAAGTGCAGGGAATCATCGTAGTAATTCCCAATGGTGGAAGTGAGAAGTATGGAGTGTCGAACCCACAAGGAGCTAAAGGTAAGATCAATATTCTCTCAAGTCCTATCTGCCACTGATACGACTCTACCTACACCGAACATTTGCTTCCAACTAGCAACGAGAAATAAAACTACGTTGTGGGTATGAAGAGGATAACTTTGTATGATATCGCAAAGCTAAAATATGAAAGTAGGTGCTGCTATCATAAAGTTAGAATATATTACTAAATATTATAAGTAGCGAGTGTGGAATAATGGTGGATCGATGTGCGGAATTGTCCTAGGCAATTGTTAACAAGACCGGTGTCACTATTGCAGTTTCATATGAGGGAGAGGCATAAGCTAACATACTTTCTCTAGTTGGATCATATGCACTTATGATTGGAACTCTAGCAAGCATCCGCAACTACTAAAGATCATTAAGGTAAAAGCCAACCATAGTATTAAAGCATCAAGTCCTCTTTATTCCCGTATGCAACAACCCCCTTACTCGGGTTTGTGTTTCAGTCACTCACCAACCCACTATAAGCGAATCATGAACGTATTGCAACACCCTACAGCGGGAACCCCTCATGCTTGTGTGACACGGAGGGCATCATAGGACAGCATCAAAGTAAAACATACAACTCATACCAATCTAGATCATTAATCAACCCAAAGACAAAGGATATCTACTCAAAACATCATAGGATGGCAACACATCATTGGATCATAATATGTGGCATAAAGCACCATGTTCAAGTAGGGATTACAGCAGGATGCGGGAGAGTGGACCGCATAAAAGAGATGAGGATGGTGATGATGATGGTGATGTTGATGAAGACGATCACCGCGGCGATGATTGCCCTCTCGATGGCACTTCGGTGCCACCAAGAGAGACGAGGAGAGGTTCTCCCCCTTGTGATTCCTCCTCCATGGCCTCCCCCCTAGATGGGGAGAGGTTCCCCCTCTGGTCCTTGGCCTTCATGGTGATGATGGCCCCTCCGGGATCCTCCTCCATGCCCTCTGATGATGATGGCCCCCTCCGGCAAGGTGCCGGAGAGGGCCTAGATTGGTTTTCGGTGGCTACAGAGGCTTATGGCGGTGGAACTCCCGATCTAGATTAATTTTTCGAGGTTTCTGTATTTATAGGAACTTTTGGTGTCGGTCTCACGTCAAGGAGGTGTCCGAGGCGTCCACGAGGCAGGCCCACGTGCCTGGGGGCGTGCCCCCCACCCTCGTGGATGCCCCGGGACTCTCCTGGCCCAACTCTTTTACTCTGGGGTCTTCTTTTGGTCCATAAAAATCATCAAAAATTGGCACGTCAATTGGACTCCATTTGATATTCCTTTTCTGTAAAACTCAAAAACAAGGAAAAACAGAAACTGACACTGGGCACTAGGTTAGTAGGTTAGTCCCAATCATATAAAATGGCATATAAATGCATATAAAACATCCAAGGTTGATAATATAATAGCATGAATACTTCATAAATTATAGATACGTTGGAGACGTATCAGGGCGGTGGACTGTAGACGGTGAAGCTTCCTACGTAAGCCAGACAAGACGGTGCGCCTAGATATTTTATATCACATCCCACACGGTTCTTTCTAGTAACTATTTGTGGTATACCTGATTTTTTTCATTATGTTTTGAAAGACAAAATGGTGTTATGGAGGGAAAGGATGGTGTTTGAATTGCTAGAACATTTACGTATACTGAACATGCAACTAGTACATGAGTGTCATGTTTAAATTTGGAATTATTCTAGGTTCGTTTGGCATTTTTATGTATTAATTGAGTTTCTGGACATTTAATGTGCATAAATCAAATTTGAACTACAAGCACATGCTCCAATGCACCAAAGTTTGCTGAAAAATCACATGTGTGTCTTTGGGTGAATTTATTGGTCCCATGCAAGAAATGGGAATAAAATACAAACATGTGGGTGTTGTGGCTCGGCCGGAATGATTGAGAAACTTGGTTTTTTAATTCCTGTAAATCCAAAACATGGCTGAAAATCATGAAACTTGGCATGGTGTCATGACATGGCACCAACATGGTGCAGTAATTTTTTTGGTCGAATTGGGACAAGCTCTGGTGTAAGCTTCTTGCAAACCGGAGCTTCCCTCAAGAAGGCTCCTGGTTCCGAGAGGGAACGTGTCACCTCCGTGTGCGAAACGACATACGTACACTGCCTTCTCCTGCCTTAATTTTTTACACAGGCATATTAGACCAAATAGAAGTATCGTGCTAAATTTTGGAATTATTCTATGTTCGTTTGGCCTTTTTTATACGTTAATTGAGTTTCTGGGCATTTAATGTGCATAATTCAAATTTGAACTACAAGCGCAGGCTCCAGTGCACCAAAATTGTTTGAAAAATCACATGTGTGTCCTTGGGTGAATTTCTAGGTGCCATGCAAGAGATGGGAGTGAAATTCAAACATCTGGGCATCATGGCTCGGCCGAAAATATTGAGAAACTTGGTTTTTTAATTCCTGTAATTCCAAAACACGCCTAAAAATTATGGAACTTGGCATGGTGTCATGACATCGCACCAACATGCTGTGGTAATTTTTTTGGCCAAATTGGGACAAGCTTTGGTGTAGGCTTCTTGCAAACCGGAGATTCCCTCAAGAAGGCTCGTGGTTCCGAGAGGGAACGTGTCACCTCCGTGTGTGAAACGACATACGTACACTGCCTTCTCCTGCCTTAATTTTTTCACACAGCTAGATTTGACCAAATAGAATCACCATGCTAAGTTTTGGAATTATTCCGTGCTCGTGTCGCCTATTTTATACATTAATTGAGTTTCTGGGCATTTAATGTGCATAATTCAAATTTGAACTGCAAGCATAGGCTCCAGTGCACCAAAGTTGTTTGAAAAAGCACATGTGTGTCCTTGGGTGAATTTCTAGGTCCCATGCAAGAGATGGGAGTGAAATTCAAACATCTGGGCGTCGTGGCTCGGCCGGAAAGATTGAGGAACTTGGTTTTTTAATTCCTGTAATTCAAAACACGCGTGAAAATTATGAAACTTGGCATGGTCTCATGACATGACACCAACATGCTGCGGTAATTTTTTGGCTGGATTGGGACAAGCTTTGGTGTAAGCTTCTTACAAACCGGAGCTTCCCTCAAGAAGGCTCGTGGTTCCGAGAAAGAAATACGTACACTGCCTTCTCCCGCCTTAATTTTTTTACACAGACAGATTAGACCAAATAGAAGTACCGTGCTAAATTTTGGAATTATTCCGGGCTCGTTTTGCCCTTTATATATATATTAATTGAGTTTCTGGGCATTTAATGTGCATAATTCAAATTTGAACTACAAGAATAGGCTCCAGTGCACCAAAGTTGTTTGAAAAATCACATGTGTGTCCTTGGGTGAATTTCTAGGTCCCATGCAAGAGATGGGAGTGAAATTCAAACATCTGGGCGTCGTGGCTCGGCCGGAAAGATTCAGAAACTTAGTTTTTTAATTCCTGTAAATCAAAAACACACATGAAAATCATGAAACTTGGCATGGTGTCATGACATGGCACCAACATGATGCGGTGATTTTTTTGCCGAATTGGGACAAGCTTTGGTGTAAGCTTCTTGCAAACCAGAGCTTCCCTCAAGAAGGCTTGTGGTTCCGAGAGGGAACGTGTCACCTCCGTGTGCGAAATGACATACGTACATTGCCTTCTCCTGCCTTAATTTTTTTACACAGCCAGATTAGACCAAATAGAAGTACCGTGCTAAATTTTGGAATTATTTTGGGCTCGTTTCGCCTTTTTTATACATTAATTGAGTTTCTGGACATTTAATGTGCATAATTCAAATTTGAACTACAAGCACAAGCTCCAGTGCACCAAAGTTGTTTGAAAAATCACATGTGTGTCCTTGGGTGAATTTCTAGGTCCCATGCAAGAGATGGGAGTGAAATTCAAACATCTGGGCATCGTGGCTTGGCCGAAAAGATTGATAAACTTGGTTTTTTAATTCTTGTAATTCCAAAACACGCCTGAAAATCATGAAACTTGGCATGGTGTCATGACATGGCACCAACATGATGCGGTATTTTTTGGCCGAATTGGGACAAGTTTTGGTGTAAGCTTCTTGCATACCGGAGCTTCCCTCAAGAAGGCTCGTGGTTTAGAGAGGGAACGTGTCACCTCCGTGTGCGAAACGACATACGTACACTGCCTTCTCCCACCTTAATTTTTTTACACTGCCAGATTAGACCAAATAGAAGTACCGTGCTAAATTTTGGAATTATTTCAGGTTCATTTGCCCTTTTTTATACATTAATTGATTTTTTGGGCATCTAATGTGCATAATTCAAATTTGAACTACAAGCACATTCTCCAGTGCACCAAAGTTGTTTAAAAAATCACATGTGTGTCCTTGGGTGAATTTCTAGGTCACATGCAAGAGATGGGAGTGAAATTCAAACATCTGGGCATCGTGGCTCGGCCGGAAAGATCAAGAAAGTTGGTTTTTTTAATTCCTGTAATTCCAAAACACGCCTGAAAATCATGAAACTTGGCATGGTCTCATGACATGGCACCAACATGATGTTGTAATTTTTCTATCCGATTTGCAAAGGCACACACATTAACAATCAACAAAGTCATTTTGGAACAAGTGTCGTCACGTTACAAATCGGAAACACAACTATTATTGAAAAATTACATATGTGTCCTTGGGTGAATTTCTAGGTCTCATGCAAGAAATGGGAATGAAATTCAAACATCTGGGCGTCGTGGCTCGGTTGGAAAGATTGAGAAACTTGGTTTTTTAATTCCTGTAAATCCAAAACACGCCTGAAAATCATGAAACTTGGCATGGTGTCATGACATGGCACCAACATGCTGTAGTAAATTTTTTGTCCAATTTGCGAAGGTGCACACATTAACAATCAACAAAGTCATTTTGGAACAAGTGCTATCACGTTACAAATCGTAAATGCAAGTATTATTGAAACCGTGGGTGTTCGACTTACCAATTACGTGTGGCCACGCGTCCCCTTTTTTTATTGGCTAGGAGGTGTCGTGCGGGGTAGCTATTTGAGTACGGGAGGCGTGCGATCAGATCCCTGTGCGTGCTCATCGGGAGGAGAGCCCTTTTAACTGCTACCCGCCGCGCACCTCCCTCCCAACGTCTCCATTAACGGCACCCGAGCACCTTTTATACGACGTGGCTATATGTCTCTCTGGACTGAGATTTAAGAGAGAAAAATGAAAATCTGAAAAGAAAGTTTTGCACGGATCTTGATGTAAGATCCGACAGACCTATATAGCATCGACTGCAACTTATAGCAAGCATGATGAATATAAGGACGATGACATTGGATAATAATTGTCTTACTTATTTATAAACATAATTAAAAAAGTCACATGCGGCAACGCCCGATATACACAAGGGCAAAAGAAGAAGGAAGACAACTAGTCTCCGTGGCGGGTGGCGACGAGCTCTTTCTTGTCCTCAAGATGCTGGTTGAGAGCATCCACGGATTCCTCCACTAGCCTTCTATGCTCAATGCGCATCATGGCATTCTCGTCCATAAGTTTCTCAACGATGATGCCGGTCCTCTTCAACAAGGCAGTGGTCTGCTCCTGCTGCTCCGCACTTCCGACGATCTTTGCCCTCAGCAGGTCGCGCTCGGCCTGGAGCTTCACATTGCTCTCATTTAGTTGCCGGATGATGTCGGTAGACTGTTCAAACGAGGCTTGTAGGTCATCCTGCAACCTCGCCCACCTGGAGATCTGATCCATCTGCCTAAGAACGAGGGCACACATGCGCCTGTAAGAGTCCTCGCCTGCCCGCGAGGCATTTTACCAGGCCGCTGTGGTGCGGGGGGACATCTCTGCCGCATTCGCGGTGCGGCGGGACATCTCTTCTGCTTCCGCGACGCGGTCGGACCAGTCTGCTGCTTCGACGGTGCGGCGGGTCCTCCGTGCTGCTTCGGCGGCGGGACCTCTCTGCTGCTACGACCGTGCGGCGGGACATGTTGGCTCCTTTCGCGGCGAGGCGGGACATCTCTCGTGCTCCCATTTCCAGGCTCGCCTCTCCCTAGTGGCAATCTCTCGACCCAGAACTCACGCTGGCCATGGCAGACGCAAGGGAACGATGATGAATGACTTGTTTGTTTTTCACTTTTTGTGGATGAGGAGTTGGGGAGGAATGTGCAGTCATCTTGGAGTAGTAGTATTTATAACCGCGTAGTAATACACTCCTAAGTGGGAAACCGCTTAGGTTTTGATCAGTGTGAATAGGTTTGCAATTTGGAATGTGACGGGACGCGGCCTCCCTGTTCTTCTAAAAAAATGTGATGGGACCATGCTCAAAATTTACTGACGGTTATAAGTGTGGCACTATTCCCGGAAGGCGAACGTGGGCACGTACACCTTCTCGGCCGTGTATGTGGCGTTTGCACCATAGGGTGCACCACAATAGGCAATGTTAGCACCATCGCGCATGGTTCTTTTAATTAGAATGTGTGTACCCGTCTAGCGCACACACGTTGATCTATCTAACTGTTTCAGTTTGTTGTGGCTAATCGCAAACGGTTCATCCATGTGAAGTGTATGCCATCAATCGCAGACACTCTGATCTGGCTGACCCGTTTCTGTTCTGTTGCCTAATCGCAAATAGTCAATCCTTCTGAAGCATATGCCCTCAATCACACACACCTTGATGTGGCTGGCCGTTTCTTTTGTGTTGCCTAATCACAAACAGTTCATCCGAGTGAATCGTATGCTGTGTATCGCACACGCCTTCATCCGGCTGCTCATTTCTTTTGTTCCTCCTCATCGCAAACAGTTAATTGAACTGAACCGTATGCCCTTCATCGCACACGGAACTAAAACCTGAACCATGTTTCATGCATCCGTCATCACGAACATTTTATACATTTCTGACAATTTTCATACAACACCATTTGCGATTATTGCATCGCACACAGTTTCTCGAAGGGTCTCTGATCGTAGTGTCGCGTTAGCAGCATCTTGCAGTAGTGAATACTCAACCCTCAAAAACTGTTGTGATCCCCTATACTTGTGGGTTATCAAGACCTTTTTCTGGCGCCATTGCTGGGGAGCATATCTCTATTCTTTGAGTCACTTGGGATTTATATCTGTTGATCACTATGAGGAATTTGAAAGATCAAAGAACTAAGATTTTTCCCTCAGCTATGAGGGGAGGTAAGGAACTACCATCTAGCTCTGCACTTGATTCTCCTTTTGTTTTGAGTAAACTTGCAACACTTCCACCTGCTATTGATTCCAATATGTCGCATATCATTGATGATGCCACTTCTGCTATGCATGATGCTTATGATGATACTACTTCTGTGCTTGATGATACTGTGCCACTAGGTGAATTTCTTAATGAACAACTTGCTAGGGTTAGAGATCATGAAATTACTGAAACTGATGATATTATTGAAAATGAAGATTATGATTCTCCCCCTAGATATGAATTGCATGTTGTACCTGAGGGTTATGTTATGAATGAAGAAACTGCTAGAGACTTCTTTGCTTGCAATGATAGAGAGGATCTTAAGAAATTGCTAGCTAAGCTGAAAGAAAAATCCCTGAATGCTAGAATGAAATGTGACCCTGCTTTTGCTACTTCACGTATCTTTGTTACCGATAAGGATTATGAATTCTCTGTTGATCCTGAGTTAATTACTTTGGTTGAATCTGATCCTTTCTATGGTTATGAATCTGAAACTATTGTGGCACATCTTACTAAATTGAATGATATAGCCACCATATTTGCTCATGAGGGAAAAATTCGCTACGACTATATTCTTAAATTGTTTCCATTCTCATTAAAGGGTGATGCTAAGTTATGGTTTAATTCTCTTGCTCCTGGCTGTGTGCGTAGCCCCCAGGATATGATTTATTACTTCTCTCAAAAATATTTCCCTGCTCATAAGAAACAATTTGCTTTAAAGGAAATATCTATTTTTGTGCAAATTGAAGAAGAGAGTCTCCCACAAGCTTGGGGGAGGCTTCTCTAATTACTTAATGCTTTGCCTGATCATCCTCTCAAGAAAAATGAAATACTTGACATCTTTTATAATGGACTAACCGATGCTTCTAGAGACCACCTGGATAGTTGTGTTGGTTGTGTTTTCATGGGAAGAGCAAGTTGAGTTGTTATTGAATAATATATTGAGTAATGATAATGATTGGACACTTCCTGAACCAACTCTGAAGCCAACTCCGAAGAAAAGGGATATTCTATTTCTCAATCCTGAAGATATGCAAGAGGCAAAGAAATCTATGAAAGAAAAAGGTATTAAACCTAAAGAAGTTAAAAATTTACCGCCTATTGAACAAATACATGGTCTTGATAACCCGACACAGGTAGTAGAGGTAAACTCTCTCCGTAGATTTGATCAAGGTGATACCCCTCATAATAAGTCTGCTAGTCAATGCTTGGATGAGTTTGATAATTTTATTGTTAAACAAGAAAACTTCAATGCTTATGTTAGTAGACAATTGAATCGCAATGCTTACATGCTTGACCACTTGGGTGATTATATGAGTAGAACTGGTAATGATCTTAAGCTTATTAGTAAACATGCTTCCATGGTTACAACACAAGTAGAACAAGTACTTAAGGCACAAGATGATTTCCTTAATGAGTTGAATAGTAAGAACAATGATAATGCTATTAGGGTTATGACTAGAGGTGGTAAGATGACTCAGGAACCTTTGTATCCTGAAGGTCATCCGAAGAGAATTGAGCAAGATTCTCAGAGAATTAATACTGATGCACCACGTCCTCGTACTAAAAAGAAAAAGAAAAACTAATAAGACTTTGCATGCTTCTAGTGAACCTATTTTAGACACACCCGAGAATCCCAATGATATTTCTATTTCTGATGCCAAGACACAATCTGGCAATGAACATGAACCTAGTGCTAGTGTTAATGATGATGTTCATGTTGATGCTCAACCTAGTAATGATAATGATGTAGAGATTGAACCTGCTGTTGATCTTGATGACCCACAATCAAAGAATCAACGTTATGATAAGAGAGATTTCGTTGCTAGGAAACATGGTAAAGTAAGAGAACCATGGGTTCAGAAACCCATGCCCTTTCCTCCTAAACCATCTAAGAAAAAGGATGATGAGAATTTTGAGTGCTTTTGCTGAAATGAATAGACCTATCTTTTTGCATATGCGTTCGACTGATATGCTTAAATCCCTCCTTATGCTAAGTATATGAAAGAGATTGTTACTAATAAAAGAAAGATACCGAAAGCTGAAATTTCCACCATGCTTGCTAATTATACTTTCAAGGGTGGAATACCAAAGAAACTTGGAGATCCAAGGGTACCAACTATACCATGCTCCATTAAAAGAAACTATGTTAAAACTGCTTTATGTGATCTCGGAGCTGGTGTTAGTGTTATGCCTTTATCTTTGTATTGTAGACTTGAATTGAATAAGTTGACACCTACTGAAATTTCTTTGCAAATGGTTGATAAATCAACTGCTATACCCATCGGTATTTATGAAGATGTGCCTGTTGTGGTTGCAAACGTAACTATCTTAACGAACTTCGTTATTCTTGATATTCCCGAGGATGATAGTATGTCAATCATCCTTGGTAGACCCTTTTTGAATACTGTAGGGGCTGTTATTGATTGCAACAAAGGCAATGTCACTTTTCATGTTAATGGTAATGAGCATACGGTACACTTTCTGAAGGAACAACCTCAAGTTCATAGTATCAATTCTATTGGAAAAATTTCAACTACTACTATTGGAGGTTTTGAATTCCCTCTACATACTGTCAAAAAGAAATATGATATTCTTATTGTTGAGGAAATGCATATCCTCGTTGAGGTAACCTAGTGTTATTCAAAAATTCTCCGGTTTCATGTCACTTGGAAGAAGTTTATTAATAAGACTGGATCAATCTTGTTAATGGATTCCTTTTGATGAGCATGAGATGGATCAATTTAGAAGGCACAACTCTCTGTACCCATCTTTTATTTTCTGTTATTTAGAATAAATAATGCAAAATTAGTATTTTCTGTCTATTTTCTGAATGATCCATGTAATAAAAAATGTCCCAAAAATAAAAGTTCTCCACATGCCCTGAAAATTTGAGATGAATTTTTGTTTTTAGAATTTCTCGCACTTAGAACACACCAGGGGGCCTCACCAGCAGGCCAAAAGGGTGGAGGGCGTACCCACCACCCTAGAGCACGCCCCCTATCCTTGTGGGCCCCATGTGGCCCCCTCCACTTATTCCAGCACCCATCCACTCCTTCCTCCCGAAAAAATCACTCCATAGCTCAAACTCGTGTGCGTGCTCATTTTGCTACCATTTTCGATCTCCTTTCTCAAAGCTCCACTCACAAAATTGCTTTGGGGGGATTGTTCTTCGGTGTGTGACTCTTCCAATGGTCCAATTAGTTTTTGTTCTAGTGCTTTATTTATTGAATTTTTTTGCTGCCTTGGTGACCCTGTTCTTGAGCTTACATGTCAAATTTATATGGTCCAAAGTAGTTTTCATGCATGATATGGCCTCTAGGAACTTGTAGGAGTAGTTGCTATCAATATTGTTGAGTTTGGTTCACTTTTATTTTGAGTCACTAAAAAATTCAGAAATTTTCAGAGGAAGAAAAGGAAATATTCCCTAGAGGCAATAATAAAGTTGTTATTTATATTTCCTTATATCATGATAAATGTTTATTGTTCATGCTAGAATTTTATTAACGGGAAACTTAGTACATGTGTGAATACATAGACAAACAGAGTGTCCCTAGTATGCCTCTACTTGACTAGCTCGTTAATCAAAGATGGTTAAGTTTCCTAACCATAGACATGCATTGTCATTTGATGAATGGGATCACATCAGTAGAGAATGATGTGATGGACAAGACCCATCCGTTAGCTTAGCATAATGATCGTTTAGTTTTATCGCTATTGCTTTCTTCATGACTTATACATGTTCCTCTGACTATGAGATTATGCAACTCCCGAATACCGGAGGAACACCTTGTGTGCTGTCAAATGTCACAACATAATTGGGTGATTATAAAGATGCTCTACAGGTGTCTCCGATGGTGTTTGTTGAGATGGCATAGATCGAGATTAGGATTTGTCATTCAGTGTATCGGAGAGGTATCTCTGGGCCCTCTTGGTAATGCACATCACTATGAGCCTTGCAAGCAATGTGACTAATGAGTTAGTTACGGGATGATGCATTACGGAATGAGTAAAGAGACTTACCGGTGATGAGACTAAACTAGGTATGATGATACCGACAATCGAATCTCGGGAAAGTAACATACCAATGACAAAGGGAACAACGTATGTTGTTATGCGGTTTGACCGATAAAGATCTTCATAGAATGTGTAGGAGCCAATATGAGCATCCCGGTTCTGCTATTGGTTATCGACCGGAGATGTGTCTCGGTCATGTCTACATAGTTCTCGAACCCGTAGGGTCCGCACGCTTAACGTTCGATGATGATTTGTATTATGAGTTATGTGATTTGATGACTGGAGATTGTTTGGAGTCCCGGATGAGATCACGGACATGACGAGGAGTCTCAAAATGGTCGAGAGGTAAATATTCATATATTGGAAGGTTGCATTTGAACATCGGAATGGTTCCGAGTGATTCGGGCATTTTTCCAGAGTACCGGGAGGTTACCGGAACCCCCCGGGGGAAATCATGGGCCTTATGGGCCATGGGAGAAAAGAGGGGACAACCCACAAGGGGGAGGCGCCCCCCAAGTGGAGTCTGAATGGGAAGGGGAGGGGCGCAGCCCCCCTTTCCCTCTTCCCCTCCCCCTTCCCCCTTTTCCCCCTCCGTAGAAAGGAAAGAAGGGGGGTGAATCCTACTTGGATCGGGAGTCCAAGTAGGACTCCCCCCCCTTTGCGTGCCCCCTCTAGGGTCGGCCTACTCCTCCCCCTCCTTTGTATACGTGGGAGGGGGGCCAAAGGCACACCAAGTGTTCTCTTAGCCGTGTGCGGTGCCCCCTCCACAGTTACACACCTCGATCATAGCGTTGTAGTGCTTAGACAAAGCCATGCACCGGTAACTTCATCATCACCGTCAACACACCGTCGTGCTGACGAAACTCTCCCTCGTCCTAACCTAGATCAAGAGCTCGGGGGACGTCATCGAGCTGAACGTGTGCTAAACATGGAGGTGCCATATATTTGGTGCTTGGATCGATTGGATCGCGAAGACGTTCGACTACATCAACCGCATTACTAAACGCTTTCGCTTTAGGTCTACGAGGGTACGTGGACCCACTCTCCCCTCTCGCTGCCATGGATCTCCTAGATAGATCTTGCGTGATCATAGGAAAGTTTTTGAAATACTGCATTTCCCAACAGAAAATGATGAGGAGATTTTTGAGAGGCTCCTCGAGCCGGGGTTCGAAGGAAAAGGAAAATGAAGAGAAAGAGAAGCCCAAGTATAATCTTCCTCGCGCCACGGAGATTCGACCGTGTGAATGGCCGTGTGATGCTTACAGGCGGCCGGAATTTATGATGATTTCTATTATTTGGCTGAGAATGCAGGCATCACCGACTTCCTCCTCGACCAGTGTGATCAGTATCTCCTACTCACAAATACTTCCGTGCAAAAATTTCACTTTCATGCTAGTAGATCACCACCCATGGTACACTTTTACTTATATGATGAGTACAAGGAAATGACGCTCTATGACTTTTGTGAGGCTTGTAAATTACCTTATGAGGGTAGCGTCGAGGAACCACACCCTGGTGATGTGGAAGGTTTTATTCATGAAATTACCATAGGGGAAAACAGAGGGGTGTCGGGAGCAAGAGTGGCTAGTATACATTTACCTGTTCTGCGCTATTATTCATTATTCGCTGGGATATGTTTAATTGGTCGTGGAGAGAGTGGAGGCCTTAGTGCCCCTAACCTCGCCATTTTGTGCCACGCTTTACATAGAGATATAACTTATAGTTTGGGCGCTATGGTCACTAAACGGTTGAGTTTAAACCGTACAAAGGGTCCTATTTTCGGAGGTATCTTTGCCTCCCGCCTTGATAAACATTTTGAGACACCCATTAGGCACTATGAAAAAGAGGATAAACTGCTACCCACTATATATTTAGATTATGACAGCATGGTAGCACATAAGTTTATTCGCCATTATGAGGAAAAGAGACTTATTTATAACTTGGTATTTAGCGAGGTCACCTTTCAGATTATTACCTTGCCTGCACCTATTTTGTTCGATATTCATTCAGGTAGGTACTTTGTTTTGCCCGCGAACATTCACGCATACTAGGAGGGAACACGATCCCCACCTCCAGAGCCAGAGCCATCACCTGATCCATATCAACAGTCTATTTATCAGTGGGAGCCACAGGAGCTCGCTAACCAGTGGAACCCCTAGGATCCTCCTCAGTACACCAGAGAGGGCTACTTTGATCCATGGGAGTAGACCAACTTAGGCCAAAATCCTAAACTTGGGGGAGTACGTATTTCTCACCGACATTACATTCTTGTTCACACACTCATTCGAGTTGTCGGTGTTCATACTTTTTCATTGTATTATCCATGATAGTTTATTTATTTCTCATGCTTTCTTCTTGTGTGTTTGATAAACCTTAAGAAATACAAAAAAAATTAGTTGTAGTTAGTTTACTTTCTATGCATGCTTAGTAGTAATATTAAAAGAAAACCCAAAAAGATTTCTCGTTCTTCTTTTGATTGTTGGGAGCTTTCCCATGTAAATAGTTTTTCTCGTTCTTGTTTTACTTCCTTCAGAAAAACAAAAACTCCAAAAATATTTCAATGTGTTCCTTTGAAGTTCTTTTCTTTTCTTTGGGGGCCGGGAGGAGAAGACCACGATGAAAATGTTGAGTGGCTCTCATATGCATTATTGTTGATCTAACAAAGAGCCCATATTACCTTGTCTTCTCCTTTGAATAAATGTTGCAGATTCCAACTTAGTCCAATGCACGTGCACTATTATTATTTGTCCACACCGTTCGGTTGTGCAAGTGAAAGACAATAATGATGATATATGATGAAATGATTGAGATGAGGAAAAGCTGCTATGAACTCGACCTATCTTGTTTTTGTAAATATGATTAGTTCATCATTCCTAATTCAACATATTATGAATGAAACATGTTTGCAATGACAATTAGAGATTATAGTTACTCATGCCATGCTTATTTAGCTAGGAGTTTATAATGGTTTACCTTGCATGCCAACATACTTTTAAAATGGTTGTGATGTAGTATGATTGGATGGTATCCTCCTTTGAATGATTCGAGTGGCTTGACTTGGCACATGTGCACGCATGAAGTTGAAACAAAATCAACATAGCCTCTACGATATTTATGTTCATGGTGATTTATATCTTACTCATGTTTTCACTCAATGTTGGTTAATCTCAATGCATGTTTATGATTGTTGTCGCTCTCTAGTTGGTCGCTTCCCAGTCTTTTTGTAGCCCTCACTTGTACTAAGCGGGAATACTGCTTGTGCATCCACTTCCATAAACCCCAAAGTTGTTCTATATGAGTCCACCATACCTTCTATATGCGGTATTTACCTGCCGTTCCATGTAAATTTGCATGTGCCAAACTCTAACCCTTCAAATAATAATCTGTTTTGTATGCTCGAATAGCTCATATATCAACTAGGGTTGTCGATATCTTCCATGATAGGTGTGTTATTCTCACGATGAGTGGACTCCGCTCATCATTCACGAGAAAATGGGTGGTAATCAGGATGCCCAGTCCCTTGCTCAAAGCAAATCAAATCAAATCAAAATAACTGCAAACAAAACTCCCCCAGGGTTGTTGTTAGTTGGACGGTACCCGTTGTTTCGAACCAGCCGTGGAGTGTGCTTGTTGGTGGTGGTGGAGATAAACTTTACCATTCTGTTTCGGAACCGCCTATAATGTATGTAGCATGGAAGATACCGAGACCTCTTGATTGTTATGTTGACAATGAAAGCATACCGCTCAAAATATTATTCCTCACTATTTCAAAACTCAAGCTCTAGCACCTCTACAAATCCCTGCTTCCCTCTGCGAAGGGCCTATCTATTTACTTTTATTGCTGAGTCGTCATCCTCTTATAAAAAGCACCAGTTAGAGAGCACCACTGTCATTTGCATGCATTGTTATTAATTTATATTGAGTATGACTGGATCCCTTTTACCATGAATTACAATGTCTAGTCAGTCCTTGATCTTCAGGGGTGCTCTACATTTATGTTTTGCAGTCTCAGAAAGGGCTAGGGAGATACCATCTTGTTATAACATATCATGATTGTTTTGAGAAAGTGTTGTCATCCAAGATTTATTATTATTGCTTGCTAGTTGATTATGCCATTGATATGAGTAAATGTGAGACCTAAATGTTATTGTGAATATGGCTAGTTTATGATCTTTGCTGAAAACTTGAATGATGGCTTTACATATTTGCAACAACAACATCAAACAGAGTTTGTAAAAGTTTTCTTTATCACTTTCAGTTTGTCAATTGAATTGCTTGAGGATAAGCAATGGGTTAAGCTTGGGGGAGTTGATATGTCTCCATCGTATCTACTTTTCCAAACTCTTTTGCCCTTGTTTTCTACTCTAACTTCCATGATTTGAATGGAACTAACCCGGACTAACGTTGTTTTCAGTATAATTGCCATGGTGTTAATTTTGTGCAGAATAAAAAGTTCTCGGAATGACGTGAAAATTCATGGAGATCACTATTGGAATTAGTAAAAAATATTGGCTAAAGAATCAAGTGAAGGGGCCCACACCCTGGCCACAAGGGTGGGGGCGCGCCACCCGACCTTGTGGACCCCCTGGATCTCCGCCGACCTCAAATCCAACTCCACATATTCTCTTTCGGGTAGAAAAAAATCAGAGAGAAGGATTCATCACGTTTTACGATACGGAGCCTCCGCCAAGCCCTGTTCTTCCTTGGGAGGGTAGATCTGTTGTTCGTTCGGGGCTCCGGGGAGGGAATCCGTCATCATCAACCATCTTCCATCACTAATTTCATGATGCTCACCGCCGTGCGTGAGTAGTTCCATCATGGGCTTGCTGGACCATGATGGGTTGGATGATATTTACCATGTAATTGAGTTAGTTTTGATAGGGTTTGATCCCTAGTATCCACTATGTTCTAAGATTGATATTGTTATGACTTTTCTATGCCTAATGCTTGTCACTAGGGCTCGAGTGCCATGATTTCAGATCTGAACCTATTATGTTTTCATGAATATATTTGTGTTCTTGATTCAATATTGCAAGTTATAGTCACCTACTACATGTTGTGATGCGGCATCTCCGGAGTGACAATAGTTGGGACTACTCCCGGTGATGACCGTAGTTTGAGGAGTTCATGTATTCACTAAGTGCTAATGCTTTGGTCTGGTACTCTATTAAAAGGAGGCTTAATATCCCTTAGTTTCCAAGACGATCCCGCTGCCACGGGAGGGTAGGACAAAAATGCCATGCAAGTTCTTTTCCATAAGCACGTATGACTATATTTGGAATACATGCCTACATTATATTGATGAATTGGAGCTAGTTCTGCGTCACCCTATGTTATAACTGTTGCATGATGAATGCCATCCGACATAATTATCCATCATTGATCCATTGCCTACAAGCTCGTTTCATATTGATCTTTGCTAAGTTACTTTTCCATTGTGACTGCTACAGTTGCTACAAAACTGCTACTGTTACTTTTGCCACCGTTACGGCTACTTCCATATTACTTTTCTACTAAATACTTTGCTGCAAATATTAAGTCTTTCGGTGTGGTTGAATTGACAACTCAGATGCTAATACTGGAGAATATTCTTTGGCTCCCCTTGTGTTGAATCAATAAATTTGGGTTGAATACTCTACCCTCGAAAACTATTGTGATCCCCTATACTTGTGGGTTATCAAGTCGCGCCCCAACAGGCCCCCAAGGCCTTTTTTAGCGCCGACGCTAAAAAATGGCCCAGTCGCGCCCCGAGGAGCCTATTTTTCGCCGGTTAAGCCCGAAACTGGGGCTGGCGGACCCAAGCTGAAGCCGGCGCGCTGGGGGCGCCCGGGGGCGCCGGGGCGATCGTTTTTGGCGCGAAATAACGGTGGGCCCGCCGAGTTAGCAACCCCTGCGCCTCGTCGTCCTCATCGCCTCGATTTCCTGCGGGGAATCAATGCCAAGGCTGCCGCCGGTCAACCTTCCATTGATCCCTCACAGGCGGCGCGGTGCGGCGACACGCCCCCTCCCGCCACGCCTACACACATTGGCGCCCCCAACCGCTATAAAAGCCGCCCCTCCCTCGCCGGTGGATGCACACGCCCGCAGCCCCCCTCTCTCGCCGCCAACGCCTCTCTTTCCCGCTCTCCCTGTCTAGCCACCGCGTGCACGCCCAGCCGATGGGTGAACGGTTCCCCGGTGATGCGGCATCGGCCAATGCCTTTGGTCGCCGCTCTCTGCACGAGTGGGAAGCCCACCTCCTCCACGAGGCGAACTATGCGGCGCCTCCCGACATGCGTGCACCGGGGCGGTGGAGGCTTAGCGCCGGGGGCGCCCCAGTCTCCCCGCTGCCCGATGTCGAACACCCCGGCTACTTCCACGCCGAGATCGAGCTTGTGTGGGCCTCTCTCTGTTGGTGGAGGAGCGGGCCCTCCTGGCGGCGTACTTCGAACGCTGGTAGGCGGAGCGGCTCGCCTCCATCAACAACACGCCGGTGGTAAGGGGCCGCAACAACAGCGATGGCCGCCGCCTGTGGTGGGGCACCCCCAGCTGCATGCTCCATGCCGTTCTCGAGTACCTCAAGGGCGACAAAGATTCGCCATTCGAGTGCCCGGCGGCCCCGGCACCCCGCCGGAGTGGCGGCCCGTGGCTGCCAGGCGAATGTTCGGCGAGTCCTGCTCCTCCCGACACTACAAGAAATATGTCAACTAGTGACCTTCTGTCAGTGACCCTGGAAGAATTGGTCATAGATCTATGACCATTTCAGACCAATTGGTCAAAAGCTGTTCGGGAGGCTCCAAACCCTAAACTATCACTAGTGCAAAACCGGGCAATAGCACCGGTTCGTAAGGCCCTTTAGTGCCGGTTCGGTAACCGGCACTAAATTGTAGGCACTAAAGCCCCCCCCCCCCCCCTTAGGACCGGTTCAGCATGAACCGGTGCTAAAGGGCAACCACGTGGCACGAGCCAGCTCCGTGGGCGCGTAGGACATTAGTACCGATTGGTAACACCAACCGGTACTAAATGTTTGGGTGTGTTTTGGTTTTATTTTTTATTTTTTACTTTAATTTTGTGTTTTCAAATTAATTTAGTGATTGTTTTACATTATAATGAGTTGTTAAATCATTAGGTGATTAGTTTGACTGGATGCGTGGATCCTAGCTAAGTCATCAAGTATATGTCATATCCATATTATATATACTTGATCACCTACTTAAGTGGTCGAGGTAATATGGATATGGCATATACTTGATCACTTAGCTAGAATCCATCCAGTTGAAACTAATATGCAATTTCTTTCATAAATGATATAATAACTCATCATCATCATATTAATTAATATAAAAACTCTTGCATCATATATATCATCACCAACGGTTTTCATAGCAAAGATATCATCGAGTTCAACATGGTAATGATATTATAAGCGTTCATAACACCACAAAAGAAAATCATTCTTTGAGATTAAGTTTAGGACGAAGAACACGGACATGAGAGGACAAGTACTAAGAGCATGAACTAGCTAATTAATCACTCCTGCTGCTCTCTCTCAGGTAAAATAGCATAGGACATGTATAGCTTTGCTGATTCATCATATTGGAGCATGCAGATGAACCTGTCTCCTAATCGTGGGTTGCGCTTCTGATTGCTGCCCCTAGTACTTCTCTGTGATCGTTCACAATTTTGCTCCAGTCTTTTACTATTAAGCATTCCTCGCTATTAGAAATCCTGAATGCACTAAAGTGCATTGTAGGATATCTTGGCCATAAGCTAACAATATTCATGGTACCTTTAGTCTCGATCCAATCAGGCATAACATTCATCGGGAGTCCCTGTTGAAGAACATCGTATAGTAACATACTTAGCAATGAAGTTTAGCTTAAAAATAATGTATGCAAAAGATGCACTGAGGAGAAATAGTAGAAATCTTACCATCTTTCCTAAATATATGTGACCGTAGTTCAGTACGAACACTATTGGTCGCACGTTTTGAGTACTAACATTTCTAAGTGCAGGAAAGAAATTTGTCTTGACAACATCAAGATCCTCAAGCCATGAAACATAATGACTTATCTCCTCGCAGTTTAGTTCAGCCCCGGGACAGTGGACGGTCCTGTCTACCAAGCGCTGGACATGTTTGCTTGATTGGAAGTAAGCTGTCAATATAAATTGAGATCTATTAATTATTCAACTGGTTCAAATAATCTCATATCAAAGACATAAATATGGTTGAGAAACTCACATAATGGTAGAACTGGAGGCGTCTGCACATCGACCCAGATGTCTCTATTACCTTCAATATCATCTTCCGGACGAATATCAAAGGTGATAACCATATCAGGCTCAAATGCATAAGCCTTGCATAGTGCTTGCCAAGTTTTGCATTCAAAATAGGTGTATGTGTCTGCATTGTATAATTTGACGTTGAAGGTATAACCATGCTCGGTCTTCAAGTAAACTCTTTTTACCTCCATAGTTTCGTTAGGACTGAAACCTATCTTATCCACGACAAAAATTCTTGCATGGCAGGGGATACGCTAGTAGAATAGTGAAAAATTAAAATTAAAAGTTGAAGCAAATGAAGCATAAGTCATGCTTAATTACAAAAAAGGACTTGTCGTTGTGACTTGCTGTATCCACTTCGAAGTTCTCATCCAGCTTGATGCTGAAGCGTCTATCATCAACTAGAAAATTTCTGCCGCAGAGGCCGTGCTGGTCTTCGCAGTATTCGCACATAATGAAATCGTGTTCGTCGGCAGACGACATTCCTATGTTCATAGGTGAAACATTAAACACTTATTAGTTCTATTAATTCAACTAATTCTGTTAATTCAACTAGTTCAACTAATTAATTGAACTAGTTCAACTAAGCACTTACGAAGAATATACCTAATTAATTGAACTAATTCAACTAACTAGTTCAACTAATTAATTCAACTAAACTAGTTCTATTAATTTTCTTACTAAAAATAAGGTATCTAGTTCTATATAATAAAATACTAATTAGATAATGAAATCTCATATAACTAAATTAAATATATATCTAACATATAATTTATATCTAATTCATCTAACATTTGACATTAATATCTAACATATGTTCATATATAGGTGAAACATTAAACACTTACTAGTTCTATTAATTCAACTAAATAAACTAGTTCTATTAATTCAACTAAGCATTTACTAAAAATAAACTAGTTCTATTAATTTCTTACTAAAATAAAGTAGGTAGTTCTATATAGTAATATTTTGATTAGATCATCGAATCTCATATACCTAAATTTTCTTAATAAAAATAAACTTGTTCTATTAATTTTCATACTAAAAATAAACTAGTTATATTAATTCAACTAGTTCAAATCTCATATATATACCTAATTAATATCTAGCTATACTAATTCAACTAGTTCAACTTGTTCTAATTCATGTAAAATATATTTGACATTAATATTTAACATCTTTTCCATATAATTCATCTAACATTAACATTCTAACATTATTATCTACGTAATTTATCTAACATTAATCTAAACAACAGAAAATAGAAAATAAGTAAAAACAATGTGTGTGTATGTGTGTGTGTGGTGTGTGGTGTGTGTGTGTGTATGTGTGTGTGTATGAGCGGGGGGCGGAGGCGTACGGGCGACGGCGGGCGATGACGGGGACGGGCGCGGCGGGCGAGAGGCGGCGGCGACGGGCGCGGCACGCGGGGGCGACGGCGGTGACGGCGACGACGGGTGGCGGGGGCGACGGCGGTGACGGCGACGACGGGTGGCGTGGGCGACGGCGGTGACGGCGACGACGGGCGGCGGAGGCGGCGAGGGCGGCGCGCGATGGGAGACGGGCGCGGCGAAGAAGTTGGATCGAGAAGAAGTACTGGTGGTCGATGAAACTGATTTTTTTGTAAGTGCCATATATATAGGAGGGGTCTTTAGTACCGGTTGGAGCCACCAACCGGTACTAAAGGCCAATTTTCGCCAGGCCAAGGGGCGGGAAATGACCCCTTTAGTACCGGTTCGTGCCACGAACCGGTACTAAAGACCCCCCCCCCTTTAGTATCGATTGGAGCCACCAACCGGTACTAATGGTTGTGCGCTGCCACCGGTGGTGCACAATGTTTAGTCCCACCTCGCCGAGCGAAGGGCAGCCGCACTGGTTTATAAATCCAGCCACGACTGCTCCTTCGAGCTTCTCTATATAGCAGGCTTCTGGGCCTAACCAGGGCGCGCTGCCCTATGAGTCTGCTGGCCCTTCTGGGCCTGCATTTGCACACCCTAGGTCTGGCAAGCCCACTGGGCAGCGCGCCAACAAATTTCTATATAGTTTTTTCTTTTCTACATTATTTATTTTCTTCTATTTATTTTTGAGTAATTTTTTATATAGTTTTTTTCTTTTCTGCATTATTTATTTTCTTCTATTTATTTTTGAGTAAATTTTTTGTATAGTTTTTTTCTTTTCTGCATTATTTCTTTTCTTCTATTTATTTTCTTCTATTTCCAGTTTGTACACGAAGTGTGTCCAGTTTTTGCCGTGACCCTCTCTACTCTTTCGCACATGCTATGCGGGTGAAATGATGATACCATGCCAAGTTTCAACATTTTCAGAATTCATTTCGTAGTGATTTTCAATTTCACACTCATTTAGCTCTCTAAACAATTAGGCAAATGACCGAAAAACAACAAATGATGTCAGAACATGTTGGAAATTGACGACGTCGCTTGGAATGCTGCATACTGAACACAAAAGAAGTCCGGAGTTCAAATAAGTTTAAAAAACATTGAAGTGCCCGTGTAACAGATGAGCTCTTGTCCGAAACCCTGATACTCCGAAAGAGTTTGTCCAGTTTGTACACGAAGTGCGTCCAGTTTTTGCCGTGACCCTCTCTACTCTTTCGCACTAGCTATGCGGGTGAAATGATGATACCATGCCAAGTTTCAACATTTTCGGAATTCATTTTGTAGTGATTTTCAATTTCACGGTCATTTAGCTCTCTAAACAATTAGGTAAATGACCGAAAAACAACAAATGATGTCAGAACATGTTGGAAATTGATGACGTTGCTTTGAATGCTGCATACTAAGCACAAAAGAAGTCCGGAGTTCAAATAAGTTTAAAAAACATTGAAGTGCCCGTGTAACAGATGAGTTCTCGTCCGAAACCCTGATACTTCGAAAGAGTTTGTCCAGTTTGTACACGAAGTGCGTCCAGTTTTTGCCGTGATCCTCTCTACTCTTTCGCACATGCTATGCGGGTGAAATGATGATACCATGCCAAGTTTCAACATTTTCAGAATTCATTTTGTAGTGATTTTCAATTTCACGGTCATTTAGCTCTCTAAACAATTAGGTAAATGACCGAAAAACAACAAATGATGTCAGAACATGTTGGAAATTGATGACGTTGCTTTGAATGCTGCATACTGAACACAAAAGAAGTCCGGAGTTCAAATAAGTTTAAAAAACATTGAAGTGCCCGTGTAACAGATGAGTTCTCGTCCGAAACCCTAATACTCCGAAAGAGTTTGTCCTGTTTGTACACGAAGTGCCTCAAGTTTTTGCCGTGACCCTCTCTAGTCTTTCGCACATGCTATGCGGGTGAAATGATGATACCATGCCAAGTTTCAACATTTTCAGAATTTATTTTGTAGTGATTTTCAATTTCACGGTCATTTAGCTCTCTAAACAATTAGGTAAATGACCGAAAAACAACAAATTATGTCTGAACATGTTGGAAATTGATGACGTCACTTTGAATGCTGCATACTGAACACAAAAGAAGTCCAGAGTTCAAATAAGTTTAAAAAACATTGAAGTGCCCGTGTAACAGATGAGTTCTCGTCTGAAACCCTGATACTCCGAAAGAGTTTGTCCAGTTTGTACACGAAGTGCGTCCAGGTTTTGCCATGACCCTCTCTAGTCTTTCGCACATGCTATGCGGGTGAAATGATGATACCATGCCAAGTTTCAACATTTTCAGAATTCATTTTGTAGTGTTTTTCAATTTCACGGTCATTTAGCTCTCTAAACAATTAGGTAAATGACCGAAAAACAACAAATTATGTCAGAACATGTTGGAAATTGATGACGTTGCTTTGAATGCTGCATACTAAACACAAAAGAAGTCCGGAGTTCAAATAAGTTTAAAAAACATTGAAGTGCCCGTGTAACAGATGAGTTCTCGTCCGAAACCCTGATACTCCGAAAGAGTTTGTCCAGTTTGTACACGAAGTGCGTCCAGTTTTTGCCGTGACCCTCTCTACTCTTTCGCACATGCTATGCGGGTGAAATGATGATACCATGCCAAGTTTCAACATTTTCAGAATTCATTTTGTAGTGATTTTCAATTTCACGGTCATTTAGCTCTCTAAACAATTAGGTAAATGACCGAAAAACAACAAATGATGTCAGAACATGTTGGAAATTGATGATGTCGCTTTGAATGCTGCATACTGAAAACAAAAGAAGTCCGGAGTTCAAATAAGTTTAAAAAACATTGAAGTGCCCGTGTAACAGATGAGTTCTCGTCCGAAACCCTGATACTCTGAAAGATTTTGTCCAGTTTATACACGAAGTGCGTCTAGTTTTTGCCGTGACCCTCTCTACTCTTTCGCACATGCTATGCGGGTGAAATGATGATACCATGCCAAGTTTCAACATTTTCAGAATTCATTTTGTAGTGATTTTCAATTTCACGGTCATTTAGCTCTCTAAACAATTAGGTAAATGACCGAAAAACAAGAAATGATGTCAGAACATGTTGGAAGTTGATGACGTCACTTTGATTGCTGCATACTGAACACAAAAGAAGTCCGGAGTTCAAATAAGTTTTAAAAACATTGAAGTGCCCGTGTAACAGATGAGTTCTCGTCCGAAACCCTGATACTCTAAAAGAGTTTGTCCAGTTTGTACAGGAAGTGCGTCCAGTTTTTTCCGTGACCCTATCTACTCATTCGCACATGCTATGCGGGTGAAATGATGATACCATGCCAAGTTTCAACATTTTCAGAATTCATTTTGTAGTGTTTTTCAATTTCACGGTCATTTAGCTCTCTAAACAATTAGGTAAATGACCAAAAAACAACAAATCATGTCAGAACATGTTGGAAATTGATGACGTCACTTTGAATGCTGCATACTGAACACAAAAGAAGTCCGGAGTTCAAATAAGTTTAAAAAACATTGAAGTGCCCGTGTAACAGATGAGTTCTCGTCCGAAACCCTGATACTCCGAAAGAGTTTGTCCAGTTTGTACACGAAGTGCGTCCAGTTTTTTCCGTGACCCTCTCTACTCTTTCGCACATGCTATGCGGGTGAAATGATGATACCATGCCAAGTTTCAACATTTTCAGAATTCATTTTGTAGTGATTTTCAATTTCACGGTCATTTAGCTCTCTAAACAATTAGGTAAATGACCGAAAAACAACAAATGATGTTAGAACATGTTGGAAATTGATGACGTCGCTTTGAATGCTGCATACTGAACACAAAAGAAGTCCGGAGTTCAAATAAGTTATTAAAAATAAAAAAAGAGGTGCAATGCTGGTTAATTTGCTTCAAGCCTTTCGGAATAGTGTAGACTGCACTGCACATACCTTAGTGCAATCTATGCTATTTCGAAAGGCTTGAAGCTAATGAACATGCAGGTGAGCATTGCGCCTCTTCGTCATTTTCTGTGCACTCACGGCTTATAAACCGCTCATACTACCTCTCTCTTGGCGAGGTGGGACTAAGAATCAGCTTACTAAGAAACTCTAGTACCGGTTCATGGCATGAACCGGTACTGAAGGTCTTCGTGGGGGCCCCAGCCTGACCATAGCCTGACATAGCCTCATTAGTACCGGTTCGTGGCATGAACCGGTACTAAAGGTTGCCCACGAACCGGTACTAATGATGCCCGCCCGCCCAGCCATTGGAACCGGCACTAATGATCACATTAGTGCGGCTCAAATTCAAACCGGCACTAATGTGCTTCACATTTGACCCTTTTTCTACTAGTGTATAACGACCATTTTGGTCAGAAAGGTTGTAATTTCCTTACACAAAATGATCATAAAGCAGATAGCACTGGTCTGCTACCTTATTTCTAGCTGATCATGACCGATATAGATGGTCATAACCTTGTAAATTGTGGTGGGTTGCTATGAATAGGCGCCACCTCATCAGTTTTGCATATGTGTCATGTCCATGTGGCAGTTTTTGCCCTAGGTTGTGAAGCAACCTATATTTCTGTCATTCCCAAAATTCCCAAAAAAATCTCATAAATTCTTTGGGTCATATATTCATCAAATATGTAAAAAAAAACCTTCCTTGCCTAGTTCAAAAATAATTAAAAAATATTCATTTTCCTATTCTTTTCAGAACAACAGTTTGTGAAGGAAGTACCACTTTGGCATGTCCAAATAGTATCCATTTTCTACAGTGCTTTCCTATGCCCAAATAACCATCCTCCACCAAACGCCAGCTCAATCCATTCATTATTTTGAGCCTAGCTTCAACATTTGTATTTATGTCCAGTGTGGTACTTTGCAAAGCAAGTACCACCTAGGCTCCTCCTTTTGAGCTGAAAATTTGTGAAGACGGTCTTCTTAGTAACTGATCATCCTCTGCCAAAACTCACGCCCATTAGCTATGTACATTTCCCGTACCATTAATCAAACACTTGGCTGCTAATTCATGTTTGAGCATCGATCGGTCTCCTCGTGAGAATCTTATGTTGTAATTTTCTTCCTAGCACCTACCTGGGGAGTGCCCAACCCACTAGACATGCCTAGGCCACCCAGAACACATGGCAACGCCACGGCCACGCGGTGACCTCGCGGCGGGCATGCGAGTTTACGCGCTCTAGAGTTGGGGCCCTCGGCCACCGCCCAAACCTCGACGTATCGCCACCAAACCATGTATTTATGGTTAAATGGGTACTTATGTAACTAGAAATGTTTTTTGGAAAAAATAAATAGCAAACTATGAGGCAACTGCAGTTCAAATTTGACCCGCTTCCACCTGAATCGGCGGGAATTTGTCTTTTTCACCAGAGGTGGATCAAAACTTTTTACACCCAACCATTTTTTTCAATTGTGCATTAAATATGTCCTAGTATTTTAGAAAATTGATTTGGTCCAATTTTGCAACAATTATTTGGGAGGTCCTTCACAAAAAAACCTCCTTTTGGGCACTCGAAAAATGGAAAATGGTTTTTTCGTCTAAAGAAAATGATAACTTCCTTAGGCAACATTGTTTTCCATTCCAATATGCACCCTTGTGCACAATATGAGATCATTTGAACAAACTATGCCATGAATGTGGCCATAAGATTGATCATTTGGCTTGAAATCCATTGATCTCCACACGTGATAGCTCGTTTCTGAGAACACTTTTTTAAAATAATTGCCGTATTACAAGTTTATTATTTTTCCTGGGAACTTGGCCACATATAATGACACAACGCGAAGGTTTCCCAATTTTTTGATTTTTTCTGAATTTTTTATGCCCGTTTCAAAATGCGGTCAAAACGGCGGGAATGACCGTTCCTAGCTAGTGGTTGAATCTTGGAATTTTTTTGGTGTTTCTATGATTGAATAGATACTTATGTAGGTATAAATGATTTTTGGAAAAAGTAAATAGCAAACTACAAGGCAGCTATAGTTCAAATTTGACCCGCTTCCAACTGAATCGGTAGAAATTAGTCTTTTTCACGAGAGGTGGATCAAAACATTTTACACCCAATCATGTTGTCAATTGTGCATTAAATATGTCCTAGTATTTTATAAAATTGATTTGGTACAATTTTGCAATAATTATTTGGGAGGTCCTTCACAAAAAACCCTCCTTTTGGGCACTCGAAAAATGGAAAATGGTTTTTTCGTCCAAAGAAAATGAAAACTTCCTTAGGCAATATTGTTTGGAATTCCAAGATGCACCCTTGTGCACAATATGAGATCATTTGAACAAACTATGCGATGAATGTGGCCATATGATTGATCATTTGGCTTGAAAACCCTGAATCTTCACGCGTGATAGCTCATTTCCGAGAACACTTTTTTAAAATAATTGCCGTATTACAAGTTTATTGTTTTTCCTGGAAACTCGGTCACATATAATGACACAAGGCAAAGGTTTCCCAATTTTTTGATTTTTTTTGATTTTTTTATCCCCGTTTCAAAATGCGATCAAAACGGCGGACATGACCGTTCCTAGCTAGTGCTTGAATCTTGGAATTTTTTTTGGTGTTTCTATGATTAAATAGATACTTATGTACCTAGAAATGATTTTTGGAAAAATAAAGAGCAAACTATGAGGCAGCTGCAGTTCAAATTTAACCCGCTTCCTCCTGAATCGGCGGGAATTTGTCTTTTTCACCAGAGGTGGATCAAAACTTTTGACACCCAACCATTTGGTCAATTGTGAATTAAATATGGCCTAGTATTTTAGAAAATGATTTTGTCCAATTTTGCAACAAATATATGGTAGGTCCTTCACAAAAAGAACTCATTTCGGGCACTCAAAAAATGGAAAATGGATTTTCTATGCAAAGAAAATGAAAACTCCCTTCGGCAACATTGTTTGGAATTCCAATATGCACCCTTGTGCACAATATGAGATCATTTGAACAAACTATGCCATGAATGTGAACATAAGATTGATCATTTGGCTTGAAAGCCATGAATCTTCACGCATGACAGCTCATTTCTAAGAACACTTTTTTAAAATAATTGCCGTATTACAAGTTTTTTATTTTTCCTACCAACTTGGTCACATATAATGACACAATGCGAAGGTTTTCCAATTTTTTGATTTTTTTTGAATTTTTTGTGCCCGTTTCAAAATGCGGTCAAAATGGTGGGAATGACCGTTACTAGCTTGTGGTTGAATCTTGGAATTTTTTTGGTGTTTCTCTTGTTAAATAGATACTTTTGTACCTAGAAATGATTTTTTGAAAAAATATAGAGCAAACTATGAGGCAGCTGCTGTTCAAATTTGACCCACTTCCAGCTGAATCGGCGGAAACTTGTCTTTTTCACTAGAGGTGGATCAAGACTTTTGACACCCAACCATTTGGTCAATTATGCATTAAATGTGTCCTAGTATTTTAGAAAATTGATTTGGTACAATTTTGAAACAATTATTTGGTAGGTCCTTCATAAAAAACTCATTTTGGGCACTCGGAAAATGGAAAATGATTTTTTCGTCCAAAGAAACTGAAAACTTTCTTAGGAAACATTGTTTGCCATTTCAATATGCACCCTTGTGCACAATATGAGATCATTTGAACATATTCTCGTTCAAATTTTCCCCGCTTCTCACTGAAATGGGTGAAATTTGTTTTTTTATAAGAGGTGGATCAAAAGCTTTTGACATGTAACTATTTGGTCAATTTTACATAAAATGTGGTTTAATATTTTTGAAAAATGGAGTTGTGCTATTTTGGAACAAATATTTGGTAGCTTCTTCACAGAAAAAACCATTTTATGCACTCGAAAAATGGAAAATCATCTTTTTGTGCAAAGAAAATGAAAGTCGTCGAGCTATGGCATCGTTTGCCATTCTAAGATGCACACTTATGAAAAAAACGAGATCATTTTGACAAACTATGACATTGTTATGTTTACAAAATTCAATGTTTTGGGTCCAAAATTTTAAGATTCAAGTGCGAGATAGCCGGCCAATGAGACATGAGGAACTGCTTTCACGCGGATCACCAAATTGGACGCAATCTGAGCCATCCATCACGCATCCATCCAACGGTGGAGCTACTCCCGAGAATCAAAAACCCTAATCCACCCACCCACCCTTCCCTCGATCCCAAGATCCTCACCCGCCGCCACCCCCACTCACCCACTCCCTGGCTCCCCTCAGTCCCCCAGATCCATCCTCTCCTCTCCCGCAACCCCAAACCCGGCCACGCCGCCGATCGCCACTCCCCCAAACCGAGCCCCAGCCCCGTCGGAGACCTCCTCCCCCACTCCTCGACTGCCCGGCAACATCCTCTACTTCATACCCGCCGACCAACTAACCAACCTTCTCCTCCTCCTCCTCGTCTCCCCACGATTCGATTTGGATCCCCCTCCGATGAACCAGTCACCGGCGACCGCCTCCACTCCGCTGTCGGCGCCACCTCCCCTCCCTTCACTGGCTGGAGATCCACTCGAGCTTCCCTCCTCCAATCCCGCCGCCGTCGCCGACCCCCAACCCCACCCCCACCGGCGACCGTCTCCACCAACCCCATCACCACCGGCGACCTCCCTCCCTCCCCAGATGGATGGATGGATGGACGGGGACGACGGCAGCGGCGCCGGATCCGCATCCACCATCTCTCGGTGGGGGCCGGAGCGTCCTGATGCGGTGGCCTTGTCTCCGACCAAGGCCGGTTCTTCCTCGACCTTCCACGACGTGCATCTCCTCTCCGGCCATGGTGGGTGAGCGTGAATCCCTCCTCCCTTGTCTTGTCTGTTTCCTCCCTCCCTCTGATTCCTTCTGTCTGCCTGCGTGTGATTTGTTTTCTGTCCGATCTGATCTGTAGAAGTTGTTGTTGCTACTGCAAGTGGAACCAGAAGAAGCAACCCCCCTAACGGACGTGGCTGCTGCACATCTCAAGTGGTGAGCGCCTCCCCATCTCAAGTGGTGTTCTACCTGCCCCCTGCACATCTAATTATATTTGATTTGATTGATGTGCACATAAACACACGCGATTCTTCCGGACACAACTTGGTGATGTTGATTGCTTTGGTTTGGTTCAGTTTGACACAATCTGAATGTATCTGATTGCTATCGTGTTGTTCGTTGCTTGCTTGAGCAGAGCAAAATCATCATGTTGAGAGCTCTTTGATTGCTATCCTACTGATCCGCCGCCTCTTCGGCAGCAAAACCGTAAGTCCTCGACCATCTTCCCTTCTTCGGGGCGCCTGCTAGCCGCCTAGATCGTGTCTGAATTCCAGCGGGCATGCGTGCAGGTGGTGATGGTGGTTCTGGAGGGGTACAGCGTTGCGGAGGCGCTGGCCAGGTACGCGACGGAGTCCAGTGTCCACAACCTGGTGCTCGGATCCGCAACCTTGAGCTGCTTCTGGAGGTATATACTGTTGGGGAACATAGTAATTTCAAAAAATTTCCTACGCACACGCAAGATCATGGTGATGCATAGCAACGAGGGGAGAGCATGATCTACGTACCCTTGTAGATCGCAACGGAAGCATTGACACAACATAGAGGAAGTAGTCGTACGTCTTCTTCCCGATCCGACCGATCCAAGCACCGTTACTCCGGCACCTCCGAGTTCTTAGCACACGTACAGCTCGATGACGATCCCCGGGCTCCGATCTAGCAAAGCTTTGGGGAGGAGTTCCGTCAGCACGACGGCGTGGTGACGATCTTGATGTATTACTAACGCAGGGCTTCGCCTAAGCACTACAACGATATGATCGAGGTGGAATATGGTGGCAGGGGGCACCGCACACGGCTAATGAACGATCTCAATGATCAACTTGTGTGTCTAGAGGTGCCCCCTGCCCCTGTATATAAAGGAGCCAAGTGGGAGGGGTGCGCCGGCCAGGGAGAGGGCGCAGGAGGAGTCCTACTCCCACCGGGAGTAGGACTCCCCCCCCCCAATCCTAGTTGGACTAGGTTTCCCAAAGGGGGAAAGAGAGAGAGGGGGGGCTGGCCCCTTCTCCTAGTCCTAATAGGACTAAGGGAAGGGGGGCGCGCGGCCACCTATGGGCTGCGCCTTTTCTCCTTTCCACTAAGGCCCATGAAGGCCCATATGGCTCTCGGGGGTTCCAGTAACCTCCCGGTAATCCGGTAAAATCCCGATTTCACCCGGAACACTTCCGATATCCAAATATAGGCTTCCAATATATCAATCTTTATGTCTCGACCATTTCGAGACTCCTCGTCATGTCCGTGATCACATCCGGGACTCCGAACAACCTTCGGTACATCAAAATGCATAAACTCATAATAACTGTCATCGTAACGTTAAGCGTGCGGACCCTACGGTTCGAGAACAATGTAGACATGACCGAGACACTTCTCCGGTCAATAACCAATAGCGGGACCTGGATGCCCATATTGGCTCCTACATATTCTACGAAGATCTTTATCGGTCAGACCGCATAACAACATACGTTGTTCCCTTTGTCATCGGTATGTTACTTGCCCGAGATTCGATCGTCGGTATCCAATACCTAGTTCAATCTCATTACCGGCAAGTCTCTTTACTCGTTCCGTAATACATCATCCCGCAACTAACTTATTAGTTGCAATGCTTGCAAGGCTTAAGTGATGTGCATTACCGAGAGGGCCCAGAGATACCTCTCCGACAATCGGAGTGACAAATCCTATTCTCGAAATACGCCAACCCAACATCTACCATTGGAGACACCTGTAGAGCTCCTTTATAATCACCCAGTTACGTTGTGACGTTTGGTAGCACACAAAGTGTTCCTCTGGCAAACGGGAGTTGCATAATCTCATAGTCATAGGAACATGTATAAGTCATGAAGAAAGCAATAGCAACATACTAAACGATCGGGTGCTAAGCTAATGGAATGGGTCATGTCAATCAGATCATTCAACTAATGATGTGACCTCGTTAATCAAATAACAACTCTTTGTTCATGGTTAGGAAACTTAACCATCTTTGATTAACGAGCTAGTCTAGTAGAGGCATACTAGTGACACTCTGTTTGTCTATGTATTCACACATGTATTATGTTTCCGGTTAATACAATTCTAGCATGAATAATAAACATTTATCATGATATAAGGAAATAAATAATAACTTTATTATTGCCTCTAGGGCATATTTCCTTCAGTCTCCCACTTGCACTAGAGTCAATAATCTAGATTACACAGGAATGATTCTAACACCCATGGAGCCTTGGTGCTGATCATGTTTTGCTCGTGGAAGAGGCTTAGTCAACGGGTCTGCAACATTCAGATCCGTATGTATCTTGCAAATCTCTATGTCTCCCACCTGGACTAGATCCCGGATGGAATTGAAGCGTCTCTTGATGTGTTTGGTCCTCTTGTGAAATCTGGATTCCTTTGCCAAAGCAATTGCACAAGTATTGTCACAAAAGATTTTCATTGGACCCGATGCACTAGGTATGACACCTAGATCGGATATGAACTCCTTCATCCAGACTCCTTCATTCGCTGCTTCCGAAGCAGCTATGTACTCCGCTTCACATGTAGATCCCGCTACGACGCTTTGTTTAGAACTGCACCAACTGACAGCTCCACCGTTTAAAGTAAACATGTATCCGGTTTGCGATTTAGAATCGTTCGGATCAGTGTCAAAGCTTGCATCAACGTAACCTCTTACGGTGAGCTCTTTGTCACCTCCATACACGAGAAACATATCCTTAGTCCTTTTTAGGTATTTCAGGATGTTCTTGACCGTTGTCCAGTGATCCACTCCTGGATTACTTTGGTACCTCCCTGCTAAACTTATAGCAAGGCACACATCAGGTCTGGTACACAGCATTGCATACATGATAGAGCCTATGGCTGAAGCATAGGGAACATCTTTCATTTTCTCTCTATCTTCTGCAGTGGTCGGGCATTGAGTCTGACTCAACTTCACACCTTGTAACACAGGCAAGAACCCTTTCTTTGCTTGATCCATTTTGAACTTCTTCAAAATCTTGTCAAGGTATGTGCTTTGTGAAAGTCCAATTAAGCGTCTTGATCTATCTCTATAGATCTTTATGCCTAATATGTAAGCAGCTTCCCCGAGGTCTTTCATCGAAAAACTTTTATTCAAGTATCCCTTTATGCTATCCAGAAATTCTATATCATTTCCAATCAGCAATATGTCATCCACATATAATATCAGAAATGCTACAGAGCTCCCACTCACTTTCTTGTAAATACAGGCTTCTCCAAAAGTCTGTATAAAACCAAATGCTTTGATCACACTATCAAAGCGTTTATTCCAACTCCGAGAGGCTTGCACCAGTCCATAAATGGATCGCTGGAGCTTGCACACTTTGTTAGCTCCCTTTGGATCGACAAAACCTTCCGGTTGCATCATATACAACTCTTCTTCCAGAAATCCATTCAGGAATGCAGTTTTGACATCCATCTGCCAAATTTCATAATCATAAAATGCGGCAATTGCTAACATGATTCTGATAGACTTAAGCATCGCTACGGGTGAGAAGGTCTCATCGTAGTCAACCCCTTGAACTTGTCGAAAACCTTTTGCGACAAGTCGAGCTTTATAGACAGTAATATTACCGTCAGCGTTAGTCTTTTTCTTGAAGATCCATTTATTCTCAATTGCTTGCCGATCATCGGGCAAGTCAACCAAAGTCCATACTTTGTTCTCATACATGGATCCCATCTCAGATTTCATGGCTTCAAGCCACTTTGCGGAATCTAGGCTCACCATCGCTTCTTCATAGTTCGTAGGTTCATCATGATCTAGTAGCATGACTTCCAGAACTGGATTACTGTACCACTCTGGTGCGGATCTCACTCTGGTTGATCTACGAGGTTCAGTAGTATCTTGTCCTGAAGTTTCATGATCATCGTCATTAGCTTCCTCACTAATTGGTATAGGTGTCGCAGAAACAGTTTTTTGTGATGTACTACTTTCCAATAAGGGAGCAGGTACAGTTACCTCGTCAAGTTCTACTTTCCTCCCACTCACTTCTTTCGAGAGAAACTCCTTCTCTAGAAATGATCCATTCTTAGCAACGAATGTCTTGCCTTCGGATCTGTGATAGAAGGTGTACCCAACAGTCTCCCTTGGGTATCCTATGAAGACACATTTTTCCGATTTGGGTTCGAGCTTATCAGGTTGAAGCTTTTTCACATAAGCATCCCAGCCCCAAACTTTAAGAAACGACAACTTTGGTTTCTTGCCAAACCATAGTTCATAAGGCGTCGTCTCAACGGATTTTGATGGTGCCCTATTTAATGTGAATGCGGCCGTCTCTAAAGCATAACCCCAAAATGATAGCAATAAATTAGTAAGAGACATCATAGATCGCACCATATCTAGTAAACTACGATTACGACATTCGGACACACCATTACGCTGTGGTGTTCCGGGTGGCGTGAGTTGCGAAACTATTCCACATTTTTTCAAATGTACACCAAACTCGTAACTCAAATATTCTCCTCCACGATCAAATCGTAGAAACTTTATTTTCTTGTTACGATGATTTTCAACTTCACTCTGAAATTCTTTGAACTTTTCAAATGTTTTAGACTTATGTTTCATTAAGTAGATATACCCATATTTGCTTAAATCATCTGTGAAAGTGAGAAAATAACGATATCCGCCACGAGCCTCAATATTCATCGGACCACATACATCGGTATGTATGATTTCCAACAAATCTGTTGCTCTCTCCATAGTACCGGAGAACGGTGTTTTAGTCATCTTACCCATGAGGCACGGTTCGCAAGTACCAAGTGATTCATAATCAAGTGGTTCCAAAAGCCCATCAGTATGGAGTTTCTTCATGCGCTTTACACCGATATGACCTAAACGGCAGTGCCACAAATAAGTTGCACTATCATTATCAACTCTGCATCTTTTGGCTTCAACATTATGAATATGTGTATTACTACTATCGAGATTCATCAAAAATAGACCACTCTTCAAAGGTGCATGACCATAAAAGATATTACTCATATAAATAGAACAACCATTATTCTCTGATTTAAATGAATAACCGTCTCGCATCAAACAAGATCCAAATATAATGTTCATGCTTAACGCTGGCACCAAATAACAATTATTTAGGTCTAATATTAATCCCGAAGGTAGATGTAGAGGTAGCGTGCCGACCGCGATCACATCGACTTTGGAACCGTTTCCCACACGCATCGTCACCTCGTCCTTTGCCAGTGTTCGCTTAATCCGTAGTCCCTATTTCGAGTTGCAAATATTAGCAACAGAACCAGTATCAAATACCCAGGTGCTACTGTGAGCTCTAGTAAGGTACACATCAATAACATGTATATCACATATACCTTTGTTCACCTTGCCATCCTTCTTATCCGCCAAATACTTGGGGCAGTTCCGCTTCCAGTGACCAGTCTGCTTGCAGTAGAAGCACTCAGTTTCAGGCTTAGGTCCAGACTTGGGTTTCTTCTCCTGAGCAGCAACTTGCTTGCCGTTCTTTTTGAAGTTCCCCTTCTTCTTCCCTTTGCCCTTTTTCTTGAAACTAGTGGTCTTGTTGACCATCAACACTTGATGCTCCTTCTTGATTTCTACCTCCGCAGCTTTCAGCATCGCGAAGAGCTCGGGAATAGTCTTGTTCATCCCTTGCATATTATAGTTCATCACGAAGCTCTTGTAGCTTGGTGGCAGTGATTGGAGAATTCTGTCAATGATGCAATCATCTGGAAGATTAACTCCCAATTGAATCAAGTGATTATTATACCCAGACTTTTTGAGTATATGCTCACTGACAGAACTGTTCTCCTCCATCTTGCAGCTATAGAACTTATTGGAGACTTCATATCTCTCAATCCGGGCATTTGCTTGAAATATTAACTTCAACTCCTGGAACATCTCATATGCTCCATGACGTTCAAAACGTCGTTGAAGTCCCGATTCTAAGCCGTAAAGCATGGCACACTGAACTATCGAGTAGTCATCAGCTTTGCTCTGCCAGACGTTCATAACATCTGGTGTTGCTCCAGCAGCAGGCCTGGCACCCAGCGGTGCTTCCAGGACGTAATTCTTCTGAGCAGCAATGAGGATAATCCTCAAGTTACGGGCCCAGTCCGTGTAATTGCTACCATCATCTTTCAACTTTGCTTTCTCAAGGAACGCATTAAAATTCAACGGAACAACAGCACGAGCCATCTATCTACAATCAACATAAACAAGCAAGATACTATCAGGTACTAAGTTCATGATAAGTTTAAGTTCAGTTAATCAAATTACTTAAGAACTCCCACTTAGATAGACATCCCTCTAATCCTCTAAGTGATTACGTGATCCAAATCAACTAAACCATAACCGATCATCACGTGAGATGGAGTAGTTTTCGATGGTGAACATCGTTATGTTGATCATATCTACTATATGATTCACGCTCGACCTTTCGGTCTCTGTGTTCCGAGGCCATATCTGCATATGCTAGGCTCGTCAAGTTTAACCTGAGTATTCTGCATGTGCAAAACTGGCTTGCACCCGTTGTAGATAGACGTAGAGCTTATCACACCCGATCATCACGTGGTGTCTGGGCACGACGAACTTTGGCAACGGTGCATACTCAGGGAGAACACTTCTTGATAATTTAGTGAGAGATCATCTTATAATGCTACCGTCAATCAAAGCAAGATAAGATGCATAAAAGGATAAACATCACATGCAATCAATATAAGTGATATGATATGGCCATCATCATCTTGTGCTTGTGATCTCCATCTCCGAAGCACCGTCATGATCACCATCGTCACCGGCGCGACACCTTGATCTCCATCATAGCATCGTTGTCGTCTCGCTAATCTTATGCTTCCACGACTATCACTACCGCTTAGTAATAAAGTAAATCATTACATCGCGATTGCATTGCATACAATAAAGCGACAACCATATGGCTCCTGCCAGTTGCCGATAACTCGGTTACAAAACATGATCATCTCATACAATAAAATTTAGCATCATGCCTTGACCATATCACATCACAACATGCCCTGCAAAAACAAGTTAGACGTCCTCTACTTTGTTGTTGCAAGTTTTACGTGGCTGGTACGGGCTTAAGCAAGAACCAATCTGTAACGCCCCGAGACCGATGTGCCACGTGTCTTCCCGTTATTCGCCGTCGTTGCCATGTCATTCGCTTGCGTGTTGCATTTCATCATGTCATCATGTGCATTGCATCTTCATGTTTTAAAAACTTGCATCAGTCCCGGTCTCCTCGTTCCTTCCGTTGTCCGTTCTGATCCCAGACACACTTGCACGCGCCCGCGGCATGTCTGAAATATTATTTTATAAGTGGCCAGAAAATGTTCTCGGAATGGGATGAGATTTGACGTGTGGTCTTATTATAGCGTAGATAGACCGCCTGTCAAGTTTCATCGCAATCGGAGTTCGTTTGATGCCCCAACGGATAAATATAGCGGCAATAGTAGCCGGTCTAACGTCGGACGTTTTCGGTCTCCGGAAACAGATGCCGGGCCCTCTCTCTCTCTTCTCTCAGCTCGAGCCTTCTGCACAGCCCATTACCTACCGCCATGCCCTACCTAATCTCTCTCGTCAGCCCACAGCCCCCCTCGCGCGCGCCCGAAAGTTGTCCCGGACCCGAACCGGACAGTCGTCACCGTTGGATCCGGAACATCCCCAAACATCTACAAAACATCACCGTTTTCTTATTGGACCTCCCTAGCTATTTTATTCGCGACCGTCCAATTACGATCGGAGGGGTCCGATACCCCCTAAACTAATCCCACCCGCTATATATATTAGTCTATCCGAAGACCGAATCCCTAATTTCTAGGGATCCTCCGCCGCCGCCACTCTCTTCCATCTCCCTCGGGATCTTTTTTTCCAATCTGCTCCATCTCGTTTTCTGCAGCCAACCAACCCGCATAGCTCACCAATTTCTTCTTGCCCGAGGCCTCCAAATCCTCCTCGCCGGAAACCAGCGCCACCAGGCCGTGACCTGCGCCCCTTCTCCTCTTTTTTTCTGCCTTCTCCTTCCTCCTCTGCTCTAATCCCACTCTCTTTCTATTTCTCTTGCTCCCACAGGAGGCCACAAGGACGGCGCCGCCAGGAACGGGAGCCACATCCTGCCGCCGTTCGCCTCGCTCGGGCCCGGATCCAGGAGCTGCGCCGAGTCCGCCGCCGTCCTCTGCTTCGCCCGGATCCCGAGTCGCCAGCAGCAAGCTCTGCCGCTTCCCGTGCCCGCCTCCCCTGCGTCGAACGCGAGCTGCACCAGGCCCCGAGCTGCCTCGAGCTCCCCTCGCCTCCAACCTCCCGCGCCTGTCCTGTACAGGATCCGCGTCGCCGGATCTCGCCTGCGCCCGTCGCCACGTTTGTCTTCGTTCCGGAGCTCGAGTTGGAGCGCTATACCTCACCGCTGCTGCCCCATGCGCCTTCCTCTGCCTGGCGCGTTGACCGCGTCGCCAGCCACGTCGGCCGCACGAAGCTTCCTCTGCTCGAACCAGTCCGCCGACTGCGCCCGCGTGGACTCGAGCGAGTCCAGCGCTTCGGCCCAGCCTGGCCTCTGTCGACCTCTCCCTCTGCTCCAGCGGGCCTTGGCCCATGGGTGAGGCAGCCCCTATTGTCCCTGTGCACTTTTGGGCCGGCCAGATTCGGCCCGGGACCTATTTTTTTTCCCGTGGACCCCTTTTTGTCTATTATCCGCAGAATTGCAGATTTACAGAAAACCCCTTGCACATCATGCATTTAATAACTTCCAAACCGTGCATCGGATTAAAACAAGCTTAATATGAAACTTGCTTAGATTTTCATGTAGTTTCATAATATGTCATTTTCACCCATGTTTGATATGTCCAAAATGATGTTTGGTTAAATTTTCTCCTATGCCATGCTAAAATGCTTTAATTCATAACTAAATAACCGTAGCTCCGATTTAAATAAACTTTATATGTAAATGGGGTAGAATTTTGTCTAGTTTAACATGGTGGCACCATCTTGCATGTTTAACAACTCTAAAATTATGTTTAGGGCAGATCAGTACCAAATCTAAAATATGCTATGGGGATTTACCGGATTTGTTGTTTGTTGTTCCCGGCCTCATTTAAACTTGACTAGATGGGTAGTTTTTCATTTGCTTCACCCTCTTGCCATGTTTAACAACATTTAATATTGTTGGGTACATAAACGAGATCGAACTAAATAATTGGTGTGGTGCTCCGTCAATATGCAACTCGTTGCATATTGAGCTCCACTTAATTTGTAGGATTGCTTGTGCATTTTGCCATGCCATGCTTCATTAAACCGGACATGCATCATACTCGATTGTGCATCATGCCATGTTGATGTGTTGGTTGTTTACTATGTTGTGTGCTTCTTTTCCGGTGATTGCTTCCTCGGGTTGATTCCGGTAACGTCGTGTTGTGAGGATCCATTCGTCTTCGTCCATTTATCTCCTTCATGGACTCGTTCTTCTTCCTTGCGGGATCTCAGGCAAGATGATCATACCCTCGAAATCACTACTATCTTTGCTATGCTAGTTTGCTCGCTCTTTTGCTATGCCATTGCTACGATGCCTACCACTTGCTTGTCAGCCTCCCAATTGCCATGTCCAGCCCCTAACCCACCATTGTCCTAGCAAACCGTTGATTGGCTATGTTACCGCTTTGCTCAGCCCCTCTTATACCGTTGTTAGTTGCAGGTGAAGACTGAAGTTTGTTCCTTGTTGGAACATGGAGATGTTGTTCCTTGTTGGGGCATGTTTACTTGTTGGGATATCACTATATATCTTATTTAATTAATGCATCTATATACTTGGTAAAGGGTGGAAGGCTCGGCCTTATGCCTGGTGTTTTGTTCCACTCTTGCCGCCCTAGTTTCCGTCATATCAGTGTTATGTTCCCGGATTTTGCGTCCCTTACACGGTTGGGCTATAATGGGAACCCCTTGACAGTTCGCCTTAAGTAAAGCTTCTCCAGCAATGCCCAACATTGGTTTTACCATTTGCCACCTAGCCTTTTTTTCTTCCCTTGAGTCGGCCGGCTCAAGGGTCATCATTATTTTACCCCCCCCCCCCCCCGGCCAGTGCTCCTCTGAGTGTTGGTCCACCTGTCAGCTACCGGTGGCCACCAGGGGCAACTCTGGGCTGGCCTACCCGTACCTAAGACAATCTGAGTGTGCCCTGAGAAAGAGATATGTGCAGCTCCTATCGGGATTTGTCGGCACATTCGGGCGGTGTTGCTGGTTTAGTTTTACCCTGTCAAAATGTCTTGTTGTACTGGGATACTGAGTCTGATCGGAATGTCTCGGGTGGAGGTCTATTCCTTCGTTGACCGTGAGAGCTTGTGATGGGCTAAGTTGGGACACCCCTGCAGGGATTTGAACTTTCGAAAGCCGTGCCCGCGGTTATGGGCAGATGGGAATTTGTTAACGTCCGGTTGTAGAAAACCTGAAGTTGACCGTAATTAGAATGAATCAACCGCGTGTGTAACCGTGATGGTCTCTTTCCGGCAGAGTCCGGGAAGTGAACACGGTTGTTGGAGTTATGCTTGACGTAGGTTGCTATAGGATCACTTCTTGATCATACTTTATCGACCGTGCTTTGCCTTCTCTTCTCGCTCTCATTTGCGTATGTTAGCCACCATATATGCTAGTCGCTTGCTGCAGCTCCACCTCATACCTTTACCTTACCCATAAGCTTAAATAGTCTTGATCGCGAGGGTGCGAGATTGCTGAGTCCCCGTGGCTCACAGATACTTTCAAAACCAGTTTGCAGGTGCCGATGAGACCGTGCAGATGACGCAACCCAGCTCAGGAGGAGCTCGTTGAAGACCTTGTTTATTTGTGTTGTTTCGTTCTAGTTGATCAGTAGTGGAGCCCAGTTGGGGTCGATCGGGGACCTTTGTCGCATTTGGAGTTCTTCTTTTATTTTGGTTCCGTAGTCGGACTATGAGTGTATTTGGTTGATGTAATGCTTTATTCATGTAATTGTGTGAAGTGGCGATTGTAAGCCAACTATGTGTCTCTTTCCCCTATTGTATTACATGGGTTGTGTGAAGATTACCTCACTTGCGACATTGCCTTCAATGCGATTATGCCTCTAAGTCGTGCCTCGACACGTGGGAGATATAGTCGCATCGAGGGTGTTACAAGTTGGTAATCAGAGCCTTCCCTGACCTTAGGAGCCCCCATTGATTGATCGTTTTTAGCGGTCGAGTTGTGTCTAGAAAAATGTTTTGAGTCATTAGGAATTATATATCGGAGAGCTTAGGAATTCTTTTTACTTCCCAGTCTCCTCATCGCTCTGGTAAGGCATCCTGACGTAGGGTTTTGACTCTTCTCTTCTCAAATTTCACTAAAAAAAATTTTAGGATCACGCGAGTATCTTGGATTTGTTCCGATGGCTTATGATGAGAATACTGTCTTGGTGCCTCCTATCAGGGGTTTAGTGGAAGTGTCCCGGGGAGTTGAGCTCTGAGGTGTTGTCATCATAATTTTATTGTTGCAATTCTGGTATACTTGAGATATGTTCGCGACATCGAAAATCTCCTTTATGCAGTTCGTTGGTGAGATAACCTCGACGCCACCCAGTACTGGGGCGGGAGTTCGGGAGTATCGCCATAACTTGTATAACGGATGCTTTTCGAAGGTTGAGGTAGATGGTTTCCGAAGGTTTCTTGGTTATGTGTTGAAGGATGGATACAGCTGGATGTAGGATTTGCTAGTTTGGGTGAGATATTATGCTTCCCCTGTATCCCCAACACCTGATTGCATAACCGGAAAGTTTCGGGAGTTTCATAGGTGGGAATTCTAGTAGCTCTTAGGATATCTTTCCAACAGATGTATGATATGACATTGGGGTTCGACGTCTAGTGGTCCGCCTATTCACGGTCGATTTTACAGTGGTCTCGTTGTGTCTTAAAGAGTCCTTGGCTATGCCGACTCGGGGACGCTTCGTATGTCATGTGCACTGCCTTGTACATGATGGTGCTGTACGATCGAGCCCGTGTAGGCCCCACCACGAAAACTTCGGACGAAATCTCTATCATATGTTTGTTCCGGCTTATTTCGCAAGCCAACCCTTTGTTTTTGTTTTGAGTTGTGGTATTCGAGTTGCTTCGAAGTCAAATGTTGATTCCACACCTTCCTCAAGTGGTGTTCTCATATTCCTATGTGAATACTAATCCTTCTCGTTTATTGAGATTGTCATGTCAATTCTTCTCACCGGCGTGTTTCTCTTCAAGTGAATCCGATCATTTCAACTCCCGGAAGATCAATTATCACTTCTTCTCAACGGTGTTTGTTTCACCCGTCTCCAAGTTGCCTTTGTTTTTCCCGCCCACCCACCCTTGTTTTCTTCAAGGACTCAGATTTCTTAATCGAATATTAATCTTATTGATGGGAAGCCTCTCCATTCTTTTCCTTCTATGTTCTTATCCGGTGATTCTCATGAAGATACTAACGGAGCTTCTAGTTCATCGTTCTTCGTTCTTTTTCTTCTCCGGTGGTTTCAAGTCAAGCTTTGTTGATCATGTCTTTTCCTCATTTCAATGCTTTCTTATGCCGGTGCAATTCTTTATCATTCTACTTCTCGCTATTTATTATTCCGGAGTGCTCAAGATATCTCGAAGATTCGTGTATCCACTCTTCTTTCATTCAAGCTATTTCGAGGATGTTATCTCATTCAAGCCATTTAAATTCAACCGGTGCAATCTCTCTTTGAAATCGTTCTACGGTGTACCTTTTCAGTGGGCCCTAACCCACAGGTCTTTTCCCAGGATCTTACCTGACTCTTCTTATTTTTTCCGGAGTTATTTTGAAATTCTTTTCCAAGTTTGATGTAAGAATGATTTATCATTAGTCAAATGTCTTCTCAAGATCTGCCAAAATATTTTCTTCGTTGGCTCAACTTTTCCATTCTTCATTCCGGAGTGTCTCAATAATTCTTGGTGGTGTTTCTCGTTGTCATTCTCATCATTTGAAGACCGAAGAAGAGTTTCTCTTTAATCTTGCTCCATTCTCTTCAAGATTCGTGATTCTAGCTTGTTGCCATCCTCTCATAATTGTTTCAATTGTGAGTATTCTTTTCACCCTTCCGGAGCAATTTAAGAGTCTTCTTAGTTTGTTATCCGGAGGCAATCAAGTCAGGTTTATTCATTCTCAGCTTTCAGCTATCATTCTCCAAATTTTACCGGTGCTTCGTTCAAGTGATCTTTAATCGCCTCGTGAGCTCTTCGTTCTCATGTATCTAAATCCTCTCAAGCACCTTCGTTCATTTGCTAATTCTTTCCGGAGTTTCTTTATCTTCTCATCGTTTATTTTAATTCTTATCGGTGGCTCATTCAAGATTTCTCTTCCTTTGTGATTGTAACGATTCTTTCGTTCTTTCAAATCCTACCGGTGGTTCGTTCAATACCTTCCCAAGTCTGATGTTATATCTCTCTTAATCTTTTCGACGAGAATTAGTAATATGCCAAATCCATGGTTTGTCATCAATTTAATTGGTGAAGGATAAGCATAATGTAATTCTTACTCTTGTTTCATCCAAATGATTGATTCCTGTTTTTTCGGAGTGGCTCATCATACTCATTCTTGGTTTCACTTGTTTCATCTTTTCTTTTCCAGAGTTCCAAGTTCTCTCAATTATTTCACCACGGAAATTCATCTAAATCATTACAAGGATGCAACTTATGTTTTCGACTTCTTTTTTTCCTTCCGTTTGTTCATCCTTTTGTTTACCGGAGTTTGTTCTCGATGATTAAATTCTTGGGTTCAAGTGCTCATCTTTTTTTCCCCGGAGTTCCAACCTTTTTCAACTATTTCATCGCGAGATCCATCTAAATCATTACAAGGGTTCACCTCATGTTCTCAACTTCTCTTTCTTTTGATCATTCTTTTATTACCGGAGTTCTTCATGGAGGCTCTACATGTTAGTTCATCAAGGATTTAATTCCTTCTCCAACCTTTTAATCGAGATTCTTTTCTAAGAAGCTCAAGCTTTCTTCATATTGCAATCCGGAGTGCAGTTATTCCTTCCGTATCAATAGAGGTGGTTTTACATCATTCTTGATAATTTGAGTTCATGTTTCACATGTTATTAAGAATGAGGTATTTTAAATCCATCAATCTCGTCATTGGAGTTATCTTGGGTTATATTTCACCTTAAGCCTTCCATAAGGATGGTTGTTATTATGGTGCTTATATATGATCCAAGTTTTTCATTTATCCTCCAGATGAAATAAGTTTCTCGTCTCCTTGTTCTTACCAATCAAATTCTTTTTCCCGTGAGTGGCAGGTTTTCATCTCTTAATTTGAGATGTATTCCATAAGACCATATCAAGCTTATTATTTTCATTGTGGGTTTTCCAACAACTCCGTTCTAGCTTCTGTTGTAACCGTGCTCTCTCAAGATATTGTTTTCCTTCGTTCACTCCATTCCATTCTTACTTTTGTTCCGGAGGCATTGTGATGTTCATCTTTCCAACCCATCATCTCGTTTTGTCAAAGATCATGATCTTTCCATGCCTATACTATTATTGGAGTGTTGTGTCCTCTTTCAAGTATCCTCTCATCTTGTCAAGTTCAATTCCTTCCATTTACAGGCGGAGTGCTGTCCAAATTATATCACTCTTATTCCTTCCCTATCTTGCTTAACCGGAGCATTGTGCCCCTCTGTTCAAGTTCTTTTCGCCTTATCAAGTCTGGCATCCCTTTCTCAACCAGAGTGTCGTGTTTTCATTTGAGCTCTCTCATCTTATCAATTTTGACTCCCTTCTCAACCGGAGTGCGGTCTGAGATCTTTCTTACCCCTTGTTCCATTCATCCAATAGTTCCGGTGGCAGTGTGTTGTGATTTCATCAAGTATCTTCTCATCTTATCAAGACCTTATTCAATTCCTTTTCTTTTCAACCGGAGTGCTGCCCGAAATTTGGTCTTCCTTGATCCCCTTCCTTAACCGGAGTGTTCTCAATATATATCTTCCCTTCAACCTCAAGGTTTCGCAATGTTCTTTGTCCCTCTTTTCTAACGGAGTGTTTTCGACTTTGTTCTCCTTCGCTCTATTCTTTTCTCGAATTTGTTCAACCTCTTCAAGGTTCGTGGTTTCACTCGTTTGTCAAAAGAAGCAACTTAGTTTTACCTCGCCTCTTTCTCTTCCGTTTTCCCCTCCGGTGCCATTCTAGATCTCGGGACGAGATCCTCTCGTAGTGGTGGAGTGTTGTAACGCCCCGAGACCGATGTGCCACGTGTCTTCCCGTTATTCGCCGTCGTTGCCATGTCATTCGCTTGTGTGTTGCATTTCATCATGTCATCATGTGCATTGCATCATCATGTTTTAAAAACTTGCATCAGTCCCGGTCTCCTCGTTCCTTCCGTTGTCCGTTCTGAGCCCAGACACACTTGCACGCGCCCGCGGCATGTCCGAAATATTATTTTATAAGTGGCCGGAAAATGTTCTCGGAATGGGATGAGATTTGACGTGTGGTCTTATTATAGCGTAGATAGACCGCCTGTCAAGTTTCATCGCAATCGGAGTTCGTTTGACGCCCCAACGGATAAATATAGCAGCAATAGTAGCCGGTCTAACGTCGGATGTTTTCGGTCTGCGGAAACAGATGCCGGGCCCTCTCTCTCTCTCTTCTCTCAGCTCGAGCCTTCTGCACAGCCCATTACCTACCGCCAGGCCCTACCTAATCTCTCTCGTCAGCCCGCAACCCCCCTCACGCGCGCCCGAAAGTTGTCCCGGACTTGAACCGGACAGTCGTCACCGTTGGATCCGGAACATCCCCAAACATCTACAAAACATCACCGTTTTCTTATTGGACCTCCCTAGCTATTTTATTCGCGACCGTCCGATTACGATCGGAGGGGCCCGATACCCCCTAAACTAATCCCACCCGCTATATATATTAGTCTATCCGAAGACCGAATCCCTAATTTCTAGGGATCCTCCGCCGCCGCCACTCTCTTCCATCTCCCTCGGGATCTTTTTTTCCAATCTACTCCATCTCGTTTTCTGCAGCCAACCAACCCGCATAGCTCGCCGATTTCTTCTTGCCCGAGGCCTCCAAATCCTCCTCGCCAGAAACCAGCACCACCGGGCCGTGACCTGCGCCCCTTCTCCTCTTTTTTTCTGCCTTCTCCTTCCTCCTCTGCTCTAATCCCTCTCTCTCTCTCTACTTCTCTTGCTCCCGCAGGAGGCCACAAGGACGGCGCCGCCAGGAACGGGAGCCACATCCTACCGCCGTTCGCCTCGCTCGGGCCCGGATCCAGGAGCTGCGCCGAGTCCGCCGCCGTCCTCTGCTTCGCCCGGATCCCGAGTCGCCAGCAGCAAGCTCTGCCGCTTCCCGTGCCTACCTCCCCTGCGTCGAACGCGAGCTGCACCAGGCCCTGAGCTGCCTCGAGCTCCCCTCGCCTCCAACCTCCCGCGCCTGTCCTGTACAGGATCCGCGTCACCGGATCTCGCCTGCGCCCGTCGCCACGTTTGTCTTTGTTCCGGAGCTCGAGTTGGAGCGCTATACCCCGCCGCTGCTGCCCCATGCGCCTTCCTCTGCCTGGCGCGTTGACCACGTCGCCAGCCACGTCGGCCGCACGAAGCTTCCTCTGCTCGAACCAGTCCGCCGACTGCGCCCGCGTGGACTCGAGCGAGTCCAGCGCTTCGACCCAGCCTGGCCTCTGCCGACCTCTCCCTCTGCTCCAGCGGGCCTTGGCCCATGGGTGAGGCAGCCCCTATTGTCCCTGTGCACTTTTGGGCCGGCCAGATTCGGCCCGGGACCTATTTTTTTCCCGCAAACCCCTTTTTGTCTATTATCCGCAGAATTGCAGATTTACAGAAAACCCCTTGCACATCATGCATTTAATAACTTCCAAACCGTGCATCGGATTAAAACAAGCTTAATATGAAACTTGCTTAGATTTTCATGTAGTTTCATAATATGTCATTTTCACCCATGTTTGATATGTCCAAAATGATGTTTGGTTAAATTTGCTCCTATGCCATGCTAAAATGCTTTAATTCATAACTAAATAACCGTAGCTCCGATTTAAATAAACTTTATATGTAAATGGGGTAGAATTTTGTCTAGTTTAACATGGTGGCACCATCTTGCATGTTTAACAACTCTAAAATTATGTTTAGGGCAGATCAGTACCAAATCTAAAATATGCTATGGGGATTTACCGGATTTGTTGTTTGTTGTTCCCGGCCTCATTTAAACTTGACTAGATGGGTAGTTTTCATTTGCTTCACCCTCTTGCCATGTTTAACAACATTTAATATTGTTGCGTACATAAACGAGATCGAACTAAATAATTGGTGTGGTGCTCCGTCAATATGCAACTCGTTGCATATTGAGCTCCACTTAATTTGTAGGATTGCTTGTGCATTTTGCCATGCCATGCTTCATTAAACCGGACATGCATCATACTCGATTGTGCATCATGCCATGTTGATGTGTTGGTTGTTTACTATGTTGTGTGCTTCTTTTCCGGTGATTGCTTCCTCGGGTTGATTCCGGTAACGTCGTGTTGTGAGGATCCGTTTGTCTTCATCCGTTTATCTCCTTCATGGACTCGTTCTTCTTCCTTGCGGGATCTCAGGCAAGATGATCATACCCTTGAAATCACTACTATCTTTGCTATGCTAGTTTGCTCGCTCTTTTGCTATGCCATTGCTACGATGCCTACCACTTGCTTGTCAGCCTCCCAATTGCCATGTTCAGCCCCTAACCCACCATTGTCCTAGCAAACCGTTGATTGGCTATGTTACCGCTTTGCTCAGCCCCTCTTATAGCGTTGTTAGTTGAAGGTGAAGACTGAAGTTTGTTCCTTGTTGGAACATGGAGATGTTGTTCCTTGTTGGGGCATGTTTACTTGTTGGGATATCACTATATATCTTATTTAATTAATGCATCTATATACTTGGTAAAGGGTGGAAGGTTCGGCCTTATGCCTGGTGTTTTGTTCCACTCTTGCCGCCCTAGTTTCCGTCATATCGGTGTTATGTTCCCGGATTTTGCGTCCCTTACGCGGTTGGGCTATAATGGGAACCCCTTGACAGTTCGCCTTAAGTAAAGCTTCTCCAGCAATGCCCAACATTGGTTTTACCATTTGCCACCTAGCCTTTTTTTCTTCCCTTGAGTCGGCCGGCTCAAGGGTCATCATTATTTTACCACCACCCCCCCCGGGCCAGTGCTCCTCTGAGTGTTGGTCCACCTGTCAGCTACCGGTGGCCACCAGGGGCAACGCTGGGCTGGCCTACCCGTACCTAAGACAATCTGAGTGTGCCCTGAGAAAGAGATATGTGCAGCTCCTATCGGGATTTGTCGGCACATTCGAGCGGTGTTGCTGGTTTAGTTTTACCCTGTCGAAATGTCTTGTTGTACTGGGATACCGAGTCTGATCGGAATGTCTCGGGTGGAGGTCTATTCCTTCGTTGACCGTGAGAGCTTGTGATGGGCTAAGTTGGGACACCCCTGCAGGGATTTGAACTTTCGAAAGCCGTGCCCGCGGTTATGGGCAGATGGGAATTTGTTAACATCCGGTTGTAGAAAACCTGAAGTTGACCTTAATTAAAATGTATCAACCGCGTGTGTAACCGTGATGGTCTCTTTCCGGTGGAGTCCGGGAAGTGAACACGGTTGTTGGAGTTATGCTTGAAGTAGGTTGCTATAGGATCACTTCTTGATCATACTTTATCGACCGTGCTTTGCCTTCTCTTCTCGCTCTCATTTGCGTATGTTAGCCACCATATATGCTAGTCGCTTGCTGCAGCTCCACCTCATACCTTTACCTTACCCATAAGCTTAAATAGTCTTGATCGCGAGGGTGCGAGATTGCTGAGTCCCTGTGGCTCACAGATACTTCCAAAACCAGCTTGTAGGTGCCGATGAGACCGTGCAGATGATGCAACCAAGCTCAGGAGGAGCTCGATGAAGATCTTGTCCTTTGTGTTGTTTCGTTCTAGTTGATCAGTAGTGGAGCCTAGTTGGGGTCGATCGAGAACCTTTGTCGCATTTGGGGTTCTTCTTTTATTTTGGTTCCGTAGTCGGACCATGAGTGTATTTGGTTGATGTAATGTTTATTCATGTAATTGTGTGAAGTGGCGATTGTAAGCCAACTATGTAACTTTCCCCCCTATTGTATTACATGGGTTGTGTGAAGATTACCTCACTTGCGACATTGCCTTCAATGCGATTATGCCTCTAAGTCGTGCCTCGACACGTGGGAGATATAGTCGCATCGAGGGTGTTACACAATCTCACCTACGCATCAAAACCACAATGATAGTTTGTCAAATAGACTCCGTTTTAACCTTCTCAAGGACCGGGCGTAGCCACACTCGGTTCAACTAAAGTTGGAGAGACAGTCGCCCGCAAGCCATCTATGTGCAAAGCACGTCGAGGGAACCGGTCTCGCGTAAGCGTACGCGTAATGTTGGTCCGGGTCGTCTCGTCCAACAATACCGCTGAACCAAAGTATGACATGCTGGTAGGCAGTTGACTTGTATCGCCCACAACTCACTTGTGTTCTACTCGTGCAAATAACATCAAACCATAAAACCTAGGCTCGGATGCCACTGTTGGGGAACATAGTAATTTCAAAAAATTCCCTATGCACACGCAAGATCATGGTGATGCATAGCAACGAGGGGAGAGCATGATCTACGTACCCTTGTAGATCGCAACGGAAGCATTGACACAACGTAGAGGAAGTAGTCGTACGTCTTCTTCCCGATCCGACCGATCCAAGCACCGTTACTCCGGCACCTCCGAGTTCTTAGCACACGTACAGCTCGATGACGATCCCCGGGCTCCGATCCAGCAAAGCTTTGGGCAGGAGTTCCGTCAGCACGACGGCGTGGTGACGATCTTGATGTATTACTGACGCAGGGCTTCGCCTAAGCACTACAACGATATGATCGAGGTGGAATATGGTGGCAGGGGGCACTGCACACGGCTAATGAACGATCTCAATGATCAACTTGTGTGTCTAGAGGTGCCCCCTGCCCCTATATATAAAGGAGCCAAGGGGGAGGGGTGCGCCGGCCAGGGAGAGGGCGCAGGAGGAGTCCTACTCCCACCGGGGGTAGGACTCCCCCCCCCAATCCTAGTTGGACTAGGTTTCCCAAAGGGGGGAAGAGAGAGAGGGGGGCCGGCCCCTTCTCCTAGTCCTAATAGGACTAAGGGAAGGGGGGCGCGCGGCCACCTATGGGCTGCGCCTTTTCTCCTTTCCACTAAGGCCCATGAAGGCCCATATGGCTCCCGGGGGGTTCCGGTAACCTCCCGGTAATCCGGTAAAATCCCGATTTCACCCGGAACACTTCCGATATCCAAATATAGGCTTCCAATATATCAATCTTTATGTCTCGACCATTTCGAGACTCCACGTCATGTCCGTGATCACATCCGGGACTCCGAACAACCTTCGGTACATCAAAATGCATAAACCCATAATAACTGTCATCGTAACGTTAAGCGTGCGGACCCTATGGTTCGAGAACAATGTAGACATGACCGAGACACTTCTCCGGTCAATAACCAATAGCGGGACCTGGATGCCCATATTGGCTCCTACATATTCTACGAAGATCTTTATCGGTCAGACCGCATAACAACATACGTTGTTCCCTTTGTCATCGGTATGTTACTTGCCCGAGATTCGATCGTCGGTGTCCAATACCTAGTTCAATCTCGTTACCGGCAAGTCTCTTTACTCGTTCCGTAATACATCATCCCGCAACTAACTTATTAGTTGCAATGCTTGCAAGGCTTAAGTGATGTGCATTACCGAGAGGGCCCGGAGATACATCTCCGACAATCGGAGTGACAAATCCTATTCTCGAAATACGCCAACCCAACATCTACCATTGGAGAAACCTGTAGAGCTCCTTTATAATCACCCAGTTACGTTGTGACGTTTGGTAGCACACAAAGTGTTCCTCCGGCAAACGGGAGTTGCATAATCTCATAGTCATAGGAACATGTATAAGTCATGAAGAAAGCAATAGCAACATACTAAACGATCGGGTGCTAAGCTAATCGAATGGGTCATGTCAATCAGATCATTCAACTAATGATGTGACCTCGTTAATCAAATAACAACTCGTTGTTCATGGTTAGGAAACTTAACCATCTTTGATTAACGAGCTAGTCTAGTAGAGGCATACTAGTGACACTCTGTTTGTCTATGTATTCACACATGTATTATATTTCCGGTTAATACAATTCTAGCATGAATAATAAACATTTATCATGATATAAGGAAATAAATAATAACTTTATTATTGCCTCTAGGGCATATTTCCTTCTTATACTATATTTTCGTCTTCAGAAAAGGCCAGGATTTCGCTTTTGAGAACCCAACGAATCTGGATAGTTGTTGTTACTTGCTTCGCTTTTCCCCAAAAGAGGAACCAGAAATGTAAGTTAGTGTAGGAAGCAGAAAGGGGTGAGTCCTTTTTGTGGATCGTGACTTGCCTCACTCTCATGTTACACATTTGGCATCAGAAAGGTTGATAGATGCATCCACTGATCCACGTACATACAGACTTAGTTTCTGTTTATAGAGACTGAACTATGTTCGGAAGAAAATACTGTAGGATAGTTTGTAAAGTGTGTGTTCTTAAGATTTGTAGCAGCAACTATAGTCATGTTCATGCTGATTGGTCCCTGTTATGCACCTGCTTGATTGTCAGCATATGCATCTGGTTTTGTTTTATATTTTAATTTTGTGCCCTATTTAGTTAGTCCTAATGGTCTCATCTCTTAGGAAGATTCTAGCTAACTGAAAGGGCCTTCCTTAATTATTCTCTTTTACAAGGTTGAGAGTAGCTCAAAATGATACTAACACATACGTACATTCTCATTCTTACCTCTGCTCTCATTAAATATTTGCCATGTATTTAATGTGTGTGTGGAGTAAAGTTGTGGTTTGTGCTTCTCCTTTGTAACATGATGAAACAAGCACCTGTAGCGTCTGAGTTAGTGGGTGTTTGTCTACATGGTAAAGCTTCTTTGCCATGTATTTCATTAGGATGTGAACAATCTACTACATGCTTACAAAGCTATTGACTTAAATTTTTTGTTTCTTTGCTGTCAATGTTTGCCAAGCTATTTAAACGACGATGACAAACTGAAATCATGAATACTCATATAGAAACTATATGGTAATAACTATACACGTTATCGTTGAGTTTGATGTGTGTTTATAGAATGACATGGTTGGCTAATTAAGCCCTTTCCGTGTATCTTTTAGAATTTGCTTCATTGGTAGCACATTCAGATATATTAATTAATTTTGTGCATGTTGGAGAATTTAGACGACGATAACAAACTGTAATCACGAATACTTGTATAGAAACTTGCACGACCACCTTGTTTAATTTTGTGATATTCCTCCATACTAGGAGCTAATCAGCTGCACTGTTATTCAGCTTTCATTGGTAGTTTTAATTTCACTGAAATCATCTTTTCTTTTCTATGCTCATGTTCAAGCCTGGTAGTATTTTTTTCCCAAATGGTCTCTTTACTTGATTTATCTGTTGTTTGATTTTGCTCCATCAGCTTTCCTGATGTCCTTCTACATATATATGTTGGTTATAATCTTTTTGAAGAATGCAAGTACTTGATATTCCATTCTGTTCTTGTAGGTGAATGGAACTCCGTTGAGGACTTCTACCCTTGTTGAAGAGCAGCTAGCTTTTGTACTAGCAGAGCGGTCTATTTGTAGATCCCAATATTTATGATTGTGTGGATCTGGGTGAAGTTTGAAGTTCCTGGGTATGCAAGATTCGATGGTTAAACTGGCTGATGTGATGTGAATGAGTGTATGGAAACTGGTTGTTGTGATGTGAATGAGTGTATGTAGTTTCACGTGTTCTGTTCTGTATAGCATATTGTAATAAACTTATTTTAGCTGTTATTTGAAGATTTTCATATGCTTTCTCTCTTCTGTCTGTTTGATATATACATATATATTGCTTATTAATAAGCTGTAAAAAATCTGACATTTGGGACCCATCTGTAAACTGGAGCTGGGAAAAAAAGCTAGAAATAAAAAATAAATTGACTGCAAAATGTTATGCGCTAGAAAATAAAAAGGCCAAATATAGGCCAGGCCCATGTAGCTAACTGAAATTAACATAATATACATATATTAAAAGGGCTTGCCTAAAAAATAATACATGGGCCGAATTACTGGGTCAGACCCATGTAGCTAATAAAAGCACAGGAAAAAACATTAAAAAGGCCGAATTGTTGGGCTAGGCCCATGTAGAAAATCGAATTGGACCGGACTGATTCTTGTGCCACATCAAATTGCCATGTCAGATCCCTACGTGGCCTGGGGAGGCTGCTAGTGACCAAAACAAAACAATAGGCATATTTTGGTCGTAAACGTCTACGACCTTCTCACAGAGAAGGTCGCTAATTTTAGTTTACGACCGCCAGCTTTTGACCTTCTGTTTATGGTCACAAAAAGGTCGCAAATGGAAAACAATGACCTTTCAGTGACCAATAGTCAAGGTCACAAGTTGACATATTTCTTGTAGTGTGATCCTCCTCCCACTCCTCCGGGTTGCTGGCGCTCGTCAGCATCAAGGATGAGCCCGTGGAAACGCCGCTCGACCGGCACACCCGCGGCGCCGCCCTCGTCATCAACGAGGGTGGCCACGCCTCCTCGGCTCCTACGTCCCGCCTCATCAAGCCAAAGACGGAGCTGGGGCTCGCCCCCGTGAAGACCGAGCACACTGACATGGCCACACGTGACGACGAGGCTATCATGAAGTGGGCGCGTGAGGACTGGGCGCGGCTAGAAATGGAGCGCCAACACCGTTCCCTAGTGGAGATCGCCGCACAACGCTGTGCCCGCGACGAGGGAGGCGTCATCGTCCTCGAGGACAGCGACGACGAGGCGCCGCCGCCGGCCAAACCATTCTGCCAGGGCGACCTCGGGCAGGGGTCCAGCAGGGACGGTCGTGTGAAGAAGGAGAAGGAGGACGACGACGGCGGCGACGACGGCGACTACGCCGCCTTCAGCAAGTTCTTTGACCTGTAGGCGCGGCAGTAGCCCTTTGTTTTCTTTTTTTAGTAGATTTTATGTTTTCTATATGTAAAAAAAGTATGGAACGCCTAAATACCGCCGAATGTATGTCGTGTTTGTCAAATTTTGGCCAAATGTTTTTTAAAAATATTTACAAAAAGAACGTCTGGGGCGACCTAGGGACGGCGACTGGGAATCCGACAAAAATATCGTCGGTTTGCCCCAAACAACGCTTTTTTCTAGCCGCTGGGGGTGAACCGCTGGAGATGCTCTAAGGCCAACTCCACCGCGCGACCCCAAACGGACGTCCGTTTTGTTCGGATTCTGTCCGTTTGGGTAGGGATTTGGGGTCGTGTCCGGGCGTGTTCTGGGATGCGGTGGCCGTGCGCCCAGCGCGCGGACACATCCCGACCGCATCCTGTCCGCGTGCATTTTTCTTTGCAAGTCCTTAACTTTTTTTCATTCATTTTTGGTACATGACAATACATCATCACATTTTGACTAGTAAAGTAAGGCCAAAGAAAATAAGAACAACAAGACTACATTTTAGACGATAGCCAACTACCATAACTGCCCCCTTGAGTTGGGTTAGGGCCTTCTCGATGCACTCATTGTTGATCTGTGGAGGAGGCTCGATCTGGCATCCTCCTTTCTTCTTCAAGCCAGATGTAGATGTTGCTTTCTCAGACCTAGTCTCGTGTCTAGCCTCTAATCTAGCAACAAATGCACTTGTCTCATTTACAGCCTCTATGCTAGCTAAAAGTGCATGAACATGTACTAAATTTTGCTCTGTCAATATATCGATGTACTCTTCTTTCCAATACCAAAACTTGCATCCATTCTACACAACAAAATTTGAAGTTAGCACAACTAGTCAAATGTAGAGCACAAACCGAAGCTAAGAAAAGCGCATACCCCATCGGTTAAGCACTTGATGAACACCCATCCGGGATGTTCCGGCGTTGTAGACATGCGGCGCACGACCATCCTTGGGCAGTGGTCGCACTTAATGAGTGGCAACGGTGCGCCGGCGAGCTTTTGGGCAAGCACCGAGCCCGGCCGACCGCCATTCGTGTATTTGCCGGCGGACAACCGACGATGCAGATCCGAGCAGTTAGAGGAGGAGCCACTGCCTGCATGTGGCCTTGCGGCCCTGCCAGGGCCTTCCGGCGAGGTGCCCGGCCAGTCCATGGCGCGGCCCGGCCTCCCATAGCCGGCCGAGCTCAAGACCGACCGGATCCGCCCCAAAACCAGCCGGCGGGTGCGCAAACCAGGTGGCCGTGGTTGGGTAGCTCGGCGGCGCCGAGAAGAAGGGGTTGGGCGAGCTCGCGGCGGCGGCAGAGTGGAGGGGGTGCGGCAGCGGCTGCGGCGGCAGCGAGGGGAAGAGTGGGGAAGAGTGGAGGGGGTGCGGCTGAAGGGAGGGAGGAGGCAGATAGAAAAAGGCCCGCCTTGTGTCACCGACGGGCGGGCGAGGGGAGGACACGCGTAGACGACCCGCGCGTCCGCGTGGTGTCCGTTTCACCCCAAAAGCGGCGCAAACTTGGGTCGTGAATGGATCGAAAGCGGACACAAAACAAACAAAAGTCCGTTTGCTCCCGCGCGCTGGGCCGCTTCTTTTGTCCCTTTTACCTCAAACGGACGGGGCCGGACAGGATAGGGTCGCGCGGTGGAGTTGGCCTAATGTTTCCGACTTTATGTGAAAGATTATATATAAAGCTTCACGTCTAGTCACGGCTTGTCGGTAGAAACAAGATGATGAATCAGCGTGGACCTACACCGTAGTTTTCCTTTGAATATGCGGTTGTGAAGCAGTGCACATCTTATCGCAGGTCACATCGCTTGGGCTTTAATAACACGAGTTGTTTATAGTGGCAAGTCACCTTGTCGTATGCGCATGTGCGCGCCCGCGAGTATGTTGTGTTACTGTGTACTGTACGTGGCCGGCGAGAGTGAAGAAGAAGAGACCACGAGGAAGATGCCCATGACACGACGGGCCACACAGTTTTCTCCATCTCGTCTCGTAACCTCACCTGGATACCGCAGTAAACTGTAACTTCGGGATCTGCTTAGATAAGTACGATCATTCCGTTAGGATCAGCGAGCGAGATGCCCTAACCGGAGACAGAACACAAGGGTGCATTTTGCAGTGAAATTTACTCACGGGCTAGACAGGATGTAGGTCGTTGGTTTCGGGAGCCAGATCGCGATCCAGGTGTGGTGCGTGGTACTGTCTGCCTCTGCCAGATCGACGAAAAGGTCGTGGACTGCAGTTCATGTGCGCCGGCGCAGCTAGCTGCTGCTTAAACATGGTCAAGTCCTGCTGGGCTGGCTGCACAGTAAACTACAGCGCAGGGGACGTGAACCTTTCCCGGCCATTGAGTCAAGAGAATAAACAGGGGTAGCTTGCTTGCTGCGGCAGCACCACGTGGGTTTGGCGAGGGTGTGTTTGTGATTTGAGATGTCCAAGCTGAGGTGTCCTGCATCTGCATGCCATGCATGCACCCTCTCGCCGGTTTTTTCTTCTTTGACCATTTTTCTCGTTTATGAAGGGGCAAACGGCATGGATATGATACTCTATGCACTCGCCATGTGATGTGATGTACGTACCCCAAGCATATTTGTTACGTTGTAGTGTTGTACATTTACCAGACTAGCTCTATTATTACTGGTTCATGTGGTACTACATACTTAGCTAGAGCTTATGTGTTTCTGAAAGATGCGCAGAGTTGTCTGGTGACGACGACGAAGTCTAGGACTCGTATGGTGGATGGACAATGATGGTGAAGTCAAGCTTGCACTTGTCCGTCGGCATCTAGTCACGTAATGCTCTTCTCAATGATTGTTTAGTTTTCAGTCATTGTGTGGCCTTACACGTACGAAACCGTCATATTCCCTTTTGATATATTACTAGTACTACGATTCAATTGAGTAAGATGGCAAGCTCTAACTGATTGGTTCTTTGCATTTAAAACTGAAGAAGATAATGACAAGAAACTGTATGGCTGTCGCAGTCAATGAAAGAGCAAGGAGGTACCTTGTTTGATCATTTTGTAAAGGTGATCATCTACTATTAACAACAATATAGCAGAATTGATGTCAAAAGAAAAGAAAACAAGATAGTAGAATATGTATAGTTCTAAATGTAGAGGGCACAGTAATCTCACTGCGTACTTGTGTTCACAGAAGTTGTAACGCAAGAAAGATAGTTGGAGAGGACAAGAATATGCATTCGCACTATATTGTAAGGATTCGTACCCATTCACCCTGAAAAGAAATATGTACAGTAGGTGTTTTTTTATTCAGTTAGATGAGCCATCAGCATCGATAGGTGACAGAAAATAAACTGGATAATGACAATCGATCGCTTATTCAGCAAACTAAATCATTCACACGACACGATTAGTAGGCATGGCGTCGGAAAAAAGAATACACTAACTAGTTAGCCAATCGAGAATCGAATGACCATTAAACAATGGCATTAGACATAGATCACAAGTGGGATATAGATTATTCACATAAATCAAGTACCGAACGTTGGCTCCCGCGTATTCCAATAAGCAAGCCTTGCGTCAAGTAGCCGACGGAGATACATAACTAATAAGCTTGAATGAATGGGCTTCGTCCTACGTCTCACTGACGGTGGTATTTCGGCATCTGTTGTACCTAAACGATAAGGAACGTCGGAGGCAGAATATGACACGTACCTACGGCCACCGGCTCCACACCTGGAGGCTGGACCGTGTTGTCTGTTCAGGCTACAGCTTGTGTCGCGAGTATAGTTTTGTAGTAGCGGCAGGCAGACGAATGGCCGTGAACTATCGCGGGGGAACTCTGAGCAGAAAGCGACGTTGTAGCCAGCGAGCTCAGCTAATCTCTTGAAGTCGTCCATATAAAAGTGAAGCTACGTACTTGGCTGCTCCAAATCGGTAAAGACGTTACCAGCTTGCCTGTTCCTAGCCGGTAAAGCCACACGGACCACATTTTATTTGATTGGAAGACGTGCGGTGCCGGATCTGCACAGCAGCTCCGAGCGGCTCGCGGCCAAGAGGTGAGGCCAACTCCATCGCGTGATTTTAAATGGATGTTCGTTTTGTTCTGTTTTTGTTTCTTTGGGTAAAGATTTAGGGTCGTGTCCGGGCCTGTCCTGTGATGCGGTGGCCGTGCGCCCACCGCGCGGATACATCCTTTTGCATCATCCTATCCGCGTTTATTTTAAAAAAAAGACGTTTCAAATGCCAAGCCCTAGTTCATGACCCCAGCAACAAAGCCAGCGGCCTACACGACCATCGCCGGCAACACAGCCAGCGGCCGGCAACACAGCCAGCCTCCAAAATGAATAGTTGTCCTCGCCGGCAACACAGCCAGCCTCCAAAGTGAATGTTTTTTCGCCGGCACACTGCCAGCGGCCCAGCGGGCGGGCGACACTCATGCCAGCCTCCAAAAAGAACGGCCACGCCGATCGGACGACCTAGTTCAGGCCTTCGGCATCGAGCATCTCCTTCTGCTTGGCCTCGAACCAGGCCCTCGTCTTGTCGCTCATCTTCGACAAGTCCACGCTCATGATCGCAAGGGCCACCTCCTTCGCTTTGGTGCGGCATTGGTGGCCTCGATGTCGAGCTGCCTCTGCCTGGCCTTGACGTTGTCGGCCTCGATGTCGAGCTGCCTTTGCCGGGCGGCCTCTTCCATGTCGAGCTGCCTTTGCCGGACCGCCTCCTCCATGTCTATCTTCCTCTTCTTGGCCGCCTCCTCCATCTCAAGCTTCTGTCTTTGGAGGTCTAGGTATTGCTTCATTTGCTCGTCCTTGCTTTGCCGCTTCTTCTCATCCCTCACATCCTTATGTGACATCATGCCATGCAAAGTCTCATTCAAGGTCATGATTGAGGCGTCACGTATGTCGTCCACCTTGGAGTTGGTCTTGCCCCTCGGCCTCTTCAACGCCTCGCCATCCCCACCTCCGGCGAACTTGGCCGTTTTCTTGCCTCTCTTCCTTTGAAGTTCACGGTATTGATCCTTGAACTTAGGGCAAAATATTGATGAGCGTCCAACAATGCGTAAGAGTGAATGGCTTGTCATTGTGCGGGGCCTTGAATGCTTCCAAAGATTGAAATGCCTACACCACATGATCAACAAGTGAACATGCAAACATATACACGGCCGAAGTATCATGGCCGTATCAAGGAAAGGGCTAGAAAGAGAAGAGCATACCATGTCCCCAACGCCGAGACCACTCACGGGCCGTGCTTCAACGCTCTCAAATGCGGCACAATACTTGTTGCACTCTTGTTCGATGAACAACCATCTTTTTTGAATCGAACCGATGCCACGGTTGCTTGCAATTTGGTAGGGCTCAAACATCTTCCTTTCATGGAATGTTTTGTGGACTCTCGTCCAAAAAACAATGCCCTTTTGTTGCGCGCCGGTCCTTGGATCTTGGCTAATCTCCATCCAACATCGACAAATCAACTTGTCCTCATCTTGTGTATATGAACCGGTGTGAATGCTCTTCCGCTTCTTTTGTGCTTCCGCTCTTTGGGTGAGCTCGTCTATGAACAATGGAGCGCCACTAATATCAACATCATTGGTTTCATCTTCATCTTCACCTTCGACATAGATGTCGTCGTCTTCATGCCACGAATCACCATGGTCGTAGTCAGCACGGTCGTCGGCCTCCTCATAGGGCACGTACTGGGCGCGGCCATCCTGACTTTGGGTCTCCTCGGGGTCGTAGGCACGGTCATGCCCACCCTGGAAGATCACGTCCTTCATGTACTGGTTGTAGAAGGGGTCGTCCACCGTCGGCGTTGAGGATGGCATTCCGTCAAACAACACGCGGGGGGCCGGCATGGTGCCCGTGAACGGTGCACGCGCCTGCTTTCTTTGCATCTCGACGGACGGCCGGCCGCCGCTGCTGGACCCAGGCGTGACGTTGAGGTCGATGATGGCCGCGGGGCGTGGTGTCGACGGCGCGAACAAGCCCACGTCCGGCGACGCCGAGAAACGGGTCTGGCCGTCGTGTCTGGGCGGAGGAAAGCCGAGCGACATGGGCGCGGCGCGCGACGTCGGCGACTGGCAGTGCGTAGGCCGGGCGACCGATGAGCCTGTGATCGCCGGGCCGACGGCCGCTGCATGGAACCCCGCCGGACGGCCCATGCCAAGCATGAGGATGGCGTGCGCTTTGTTGACGAGGTCCTCCTTCTCATCGGCAGCGGCCTTGCGCCGCGCGGCCTCTAGCTCCTCGCGCTGGGCGGCGAACTTGGCCGCGGCGGCATTGATCTTGATGGCCGCTCTTCGTTCCCTCATCTTCGCCGATTCCGCGTCCAACTTGGCGATCTCCTCCGGCGTGCACTCCGACCATGGCTTCCTTGGCGCCTTCTTGTTCACCTTTGCGGTCGGGTCGACGGCCAGGCAGCCGGAACTCGGCGGGCGTCGGCCATGAACGGGGGAGAGAGGGGGTGGCGGGAGGGACGTGTGAGGGTTTGGGGGAAATGGCGCCAAATGGGCGGGGGGGGGGGGGAGGAGGGGGGGTTGGTTTCTCCCATCGACAGGCGGGCCAGGGGAGGACAAGCGCGCGCGTCCCGTCCGTCCGCGCGTTGTCCGTTTCACCCCAAAACCGGCGCAACTTTGGGTCGGGGATGGGGCGAAAGCAGACACAAAATGGACAAAAGTCCGTTTGCACCCGCGCGCTGGGCCGTCTCATTTATCCCTTTTATCCAAAACAAACGGAGACGGACAGGATAGGGTCGCGCGATGGAGTTGGCCTAAGAGATGGCCGTCCGTCCGCCCTCGGCGTGGTACCGAGTGCCAGACTGAGATTAACCATTGCATTGCACCACGAGCTCACGATCATTTCGCGCGACGTCCCGGTTACGAGCCAACGAGCTTAACGAGCTGCGCGCCCTGTTGGGCCGGCCCATGCGCGGGATGGACGCCACCGTTTTCGTTTTTTACTTTTTATTTTATTTTTTTGTTTAATTCTATATTCACATAATTCTGGATTGGTTCTAAAATTCAAAATATTGTGAATTGTCATAAAAACAGTTCTTGAATTCAAAAAAGTTTCCGATTGAAAAGAATGAACAATTTTTAAATTTTAGTGAACATTTTAATGAGCATTTTTTTAATAAGGATGACCATTTTTAATATTTCATGAACAAATTTTGAGTTCGGTTAACAATTTTTGAACTTGATGAACAAAATTTGTATTCAAGATTTTATTTTGAAAAATGGATGAAAAGTTTTTGAATTAAATGAACAAATTTTGAGTTTGATGAACATTTTTGAAAATGACGAATAAAATTTGAATTTAATGAAAATTTTTGTAGGTCGGTGACCAAATTTTGAATTTTGGTGAACATTTTTGTAATCCCATGGACAAAACAGTTGAATACGATGAACATTTTTGAATTGTTGAACATTTTTTTACGTTGATGTACATTTTTTGAATTTGATGAACAAAAAAGTGTTCATGAATTTCAAATAATTTTCACAAAAAGGTGAAAAAGTAAAGATGAAAAAAGAGGAAAGAAAAAGGAAAATAGAAAAGGAAAGGAGAAAAGGAAAAATGAAAAAAGAAAAAATCGTTGGACCTCACGCCCCACATGAGTCGGCCCCGAGGGCACGCAGGTGAGCCCGGGGGGGGGGGGGGGGGGGGGGGGCACGGCGCTACTCGGCATCCTACGCGCCATATAGGATCCGCCCCCATCCGAAGGATTCCCCCCTCGCAAAGTTACTGCGCCGACCTGTTTTCTGGGATTTTGCTTTTCATTCGTTGCTCGCTCGGTTTCGTTCGTTCGTTGGGAGCTACTAGTCGGCACCTTATGAGCCGGCTAGGAGTTCCGCCGCCCACTGGCTGCAGCATGGGCCACCCATTCCACCATTGCGATGCAGTACGTCGCTCGCCCTGGCGCATTTTTTTCTTTGCTCAATGGTTGACTGGTCAACTGTTTATTTTTTTAAAAAAAAATTCATATTTTTTGTAAAAATCATGAATTCAAAAATGTTAATGGATTTCTAGAAAAAGTTTACAATTTTTTTGAAATTCAAAAGTTTCAAAAATAGTTCATCAATTATGAAAAAAAGTTCATCGATTTTGCAAAAACTTCATGATTTTTTAAAAAAAATTATTGATTTTGAAAAAACATGATTTCAAAAAAAACTTGCGCATTATTAAATGTAAAAGAAAAAATAAAACCGTTCCAAAAAGAAGAAAAACTTGTTTGGGAAGCTTCTCCGGGGGCTTCACGAATAGGACAAACAATAAAAGCAAAAAAATATGATGTTAGTAGGCACAAGTGTTGCAATGTCCTAGTGGTTGTTGCGCTGCTTCTGTGAAGGTTGATGTTCCAAGTTTGAATCGTAGCCCACACACTCCTTTTGCAGTTTTAATAGAAAAAGAGAAAAAAAGCAAATGACCGGGCCCAAACGTGGAGGGGGTGTGCGCCGGTTTGGAAAATGCATTGTAAGGGCGCTTAAGGGGCCAAATAGGAAATGCCTCGTCGTTGTGTTTCGATCAATCGCTCGAATTTAAGTGCATCTTTTCTTCTTCTTTCCGTCTATTGGTCGCAATGTCAGGATTTTATTGGATTTTTTGTTTCTTTCTATCTATTGGTACCACTATAAGGTTTTCCTGCAATTTTGCCCTTTTTCCCTTATGCATGATTTTTTTCAACAACATTTTTGTGTTCCTTTTCTTCTTCCGTATAATTTAGTTTCCATTGTTTGTCTTGGTTTTATTCTGTTTTTTTGTTAATTCACTTTTCTTTTTGTATCCTTTGTTGGTTTTCTTTTTTTTCCCCATAATCTTTTGTTGGTGTCCATTGTGTTGGTTTTTTCAACACATGTCTACTTTCCTCATACATGTTGTTCATCTTTTGTATAACTATCAAACATTTTTTACACACATTTTTCATTTTTCAAATACATGCTTTAACATTTTTTACAAAAACATATTTAGATTTCTTTTTCAAATACTTGTTCAAGATTTTCTCAAATACATGTTGAAATATTTTCTAAATGATAAAAAATATTTTTTAAGTATCCAACATTTTTTTCTAAATTGTACAAGGATTTTACAAAAATTTCATGAACACATTTTCGATACCATTAAATATTTTCTCAAATTTAATGTAAATTTTATTGAATGCATGAAATATTTTTATTTAATTACACAAAAAGTTTTTAAAATGTTATAAAAAATATTTTAATGTTATGTTGATTTTTTCGAACATACAATTAACATTTTTGGAATAAATGGTTGACATCTTCTACTTTTTGCATTCACATTTATACATTTTTGTGTATACATTAGAAACATTTTTCTATATACATTTTACTTTTTAAAAATGTATGATCAACATTTTTCCATCTTTTATGTAAAGTATTTTGTAATATATACATTTTTGTTTGAAATATAAAAACTGAGAAACCTAAATAAAAATGTGAAGGAAAAATGAAAAACGTGCATGACATCAACATGGCGCAACCGCGGAATGGCTCATGGTTAATCAAGCATAAATATTTTGAAAACCACCAGGCCCCTTCATAAATGTGTGAAAAAGTTGATCATATATTTAAAAAATGTTAATAAAGATTTTGAAATCTATTGTTAAACAAGTATTTGAAAAATGTTAATCAAGCATTTGAAAAATATTAATGACGCATCATTTGAAAAATGTTAAAATTTGTATAGATTTGTTTTACCATGTATTAAAAATATTGAACTTGTATTTGAAAAATGTGAAACGTGGATAGAAAAAAGTTTGACCATGTATTAAAAATATGTTGAACATATATTTTAAGAATGCTAAATGTGTATAGAAAAATTGTTGACCGTTTATTAAAAAACTGTTAAACTTGTATTTGAAGAATGTTAGATGTGTATAAAAAAATGTTGACCATGTATTAAAAAATGTTAAACTTATATTCCAAAAATGTTAATAAATCATTTTAAAAAATGTTAAATATCCACCCGCAAAAAATTAAATATGTATAGAAAAAATGTTGACCATGTATTCAATTTTTTTAATCTGGTACTAGAAAAATGTTAATCAAGCATCTGAAAAAGATGTGTAGAAAAAATGTTGACCATGTATTAAAAATGTTAAAGTTGTATATGAAATATTTTAAACTTGTATTTGAAAACAGTCAAAACATGCGAGAGAAACAAAATAACAAATGAAAAACAAGGAAGAAAGGAAGAAAACCGAAGAAGAAGAAAGAAAATCAAAGGAAAGCAAAAAAAACAAAGAAAAAATGAAGAAAAGAAAAAAGCATTAAAAAAAGAAATGAAGAAAAACCGGTGGAAAACAAGAAAAGAAAATTGAAAAAGGAAAGACCGTATATAACCCAACGTTTTTCCTTCAAATATACCAGACCCTTTTTATCTATCATGAACCCCACCATGTCTTAGCGGCTACCAGCGCCACGAAGAGACTTGGAGATCTATGGTTCGAAGTTTCGAACCCCACACCCGCCCTTTTTCTCTCTACTTTATCTATCGTGAACTCAACCATGTCTTAGCGGCCGACCCATTAATGTTGATGTCTATACGAGAGAAGCTACCGTCTCGCTTAATGCGAGATATTGTTCTCGCATAGAAGCGTACGTTCGGCTTCCTCTATGTCATCCTTCTACGTAACTAGGCTGTCTGCTAGTTTATCATGGTCACTGGGTTACTACCACGCTCAAGTTGCCGATATCCTTTTTTTTGTTTCCCCTTCTTTTTCTTCGTTTATTTTCAGGTCTTATTTGGTTTCTATTTTCCTTAGTTTCCTCACGGGTTTCTTATATTTTTGGGCATTTCTTCATGTTTTTTTTGTGTTTTTCCTTTAACCATTTTTTCTGTTTTTCTACACATGTCTACTTTTACATAATGTACATTTTCAGTGTAGATGTGCCATACTTTCTTTATAAATGTTGAACATTTTTCAAAAGAATGATAGATATTATTTAAATATATAGGTGTTGATTTTTTTGAAAAAATAATGTGTAAATATTTTTCCTTTTCTTTCCTTTGTTTTCAACATATATCTACATTTTGCGTACACATTATTGAAGGAAATATGCCCTAGAGGCAATAATAAAGTTATTATTTATTTCCTTATATCATGATAAATGTTTATTATTCATGCTAGAATTGTATTAACCGGAAACATAATACATGTGTGAATACATAGACAAACAGAGTGTCACTAGTATGCCTCTACTTGACTAGCTCGTTAATCAAAGATGGTTATGTTTCCTAACCATGGACAAAGAGTTGTTATTTGATTAACGAGGTCACATCATTAGTTGAATGATCTGATTGACATGACCCATTCCATTAGCTTAGCACCCGATCGTTTAGTATGTTGCTATTGCTTTCTTCATGACTTATACATGTTCCTATGACTATGAGATTATGCAACTCCCGTTTACCAAAGGAACACTTTGGGTGCTACCAAACGTCACAACGTAACTGGGTGATTATAAAGGAGTACTACAGGTGTCTCCAAAGGTAGATGTTGGGTTGGCGTATTTCGAGATTAGGATTTGTCACTCCGATTGTCGGAGAGGTATCTCTGGACCCTCTCGGTAATGCACATCACTTAAGCCTTGCAAGCATTGCAACTAATGAGTTAGTTGCGGGATGATGTATTACGGAACGAGTAAAGAGACTTGCCGGTAACGAGATTGAACTAGGTATTGGATACCGACGATCGAATCTCGGGCAAGTAACATACCGATGACAAAGGGAACAACGTATGTTGTTATGCGGTCTGACCGATAAAGATCTTCGTAGAATATGTAGGAGCCAATATGGGCATCCAGGTCCCGCTATTGGTTATTGACCGGAGACGTGTCTCGGTCATGTCTACATTGTTCTCGAACCGTAGGGTCCGCACGCTTAAGGTTTCGATGACAGTTATATTATGAGTTTATGAGTTTTGATGTACCGAAGGAGTTCGGAGTCCCAGATGAGATCGGGGACATGACGAGGAGTCTCGAAATGGTCGAGACGTAAAGATCGATATATTGGACGACTATATTCGGACATCGGAAAGGTTCCGAGTGATTCGGGTATTTTTCGGAGTACCGGGTAGTTACGGGAGAAGTAATGGGCCTTGATGGGCTTTAGTGGGAAGAGGAAAAAGGCTGCTGCGCCCCCCTCCCCTTTGGTCCGAATTGGACTAGGGAAAAGGGGGCCGGCCACCTCTCCTTGTCCTCCACTTCCTTCTCCCTTCCTCCCCTCTTGATGGACTCCTACTAGGACTTGGAGTCCTAGTAGGACTCCCATCCTGGCCGCACCAATAGCCTTGGCCGGCCTCCTCCTCCTCCATCCTTTATATACTGAGGCAGGGGGCACCCATAGACACACAAGTTGATCCTTGGTGATCGTTCCTTAGCCGTGTGCGGTGCCCCCTGCCACCAAATTCCACCTCGATCATATTGTTGCAGTGCTTAGGCGAAGCCCTGCGTCGGTAGTACATCAAGATCATCACCACACCGTCGTGCTGACGGAACTCTTCCTCGACGCTTTGCTGGATCGGAGCCCGAGGATCGTCATCGAGCTGAACGTGTGCTAAGAACTCGGAGGTGCCGGAGTAACGGTGCTTGGATCGGTCGGATCGGGAAGATGTATGACTACTTCCTCTACGTTGTGTGATCGCTTCCGCAGTCGGTCTGCGTTGGTACGTAGACAACACTCTCCCCTCTCGTTGCTATGCATCACCATGATCTTGTGTGTGCGTAGGAAATTTTTTAAAATTACTACGTTCCCCAATAGTGGTATCAGAGCCTAGGTTTTATGGTTTGATGTTATTTGCACGAGTAGAACACAAGTGAGTTGTGGGCGATACAAGTCATACTGCCTACCAGCATGTCACACTTTGGTTCGGCGGTATTGTTGGACGAGACGACCCGGACCAACCTTACGCGTACGCTTACGCGAGACCGGTTCCCTCGACGTGCTTTGCACATAGATGGCTTGCGGGCGACTGTCTCTCCAACTTTAGTTGAACCGAGTGTGGCTACGCCCGGTCCTTGAGAAGGTTAAAACGGAGTCTATTTGACAAACTATCGTTGTGGTTTTTGATGCGTAGGTGAGATGAGTTCTTGCTTAAGCCCGTAGCAGCCACGTAAAACATGCAACAACAAAGTAGAGGACGTCTAACTTGTTTTTGCAGGGCATGTTGTGATGTGATATGGTCAAGACATGATGCTAAATTTTATTGTATGAGATGATCATGTTTTGTAACCGAGTTATCGGCAACTGGCAGGAGCCATATGGTTGTCGCTTTATTGTATGCAATGCAATCGCGATGTAATGCTTTACTTTATCACTAAGCGGTAGCGATAGTCGTGGAAGCATAAGATTGGCGAGACGACAACGATGCTACGATGGAGATCAAGGTGTCGCGCCGGTGACGATGGTGATCATGACGGTGCTTCGGAGATGGAGATCACAAGCACAAGATGATGATGGCCATATCATATCACTTATATTGATTGCATGTGATGTTTATCTTTTTATGCATCTTATCTTGCTTTGATTGACGGTAGCATTATAAGATGATCTCTCACTAAATTATCAAGAAGTGTTCTCCTTGAGTATGCACTGTTGCCAAAGTTCGTCGTGCCCAGACACCACGTGATGATCGGGTGTGATAAGCTCTACGTCCATCTACAACAGGTGCAAGCCAGTTTTGCACACGCAGAATACTCAGGTTAAACTTGACGAGCCTAGCATATGCAGATATGGCCTCGGAACACGGAGACCGAAAGGTCGAGCGTGAATCATATAGTAGATATGATCAACATAACGATGTTCACCATTGAAAACTACTCACGTGATGATCGGTTATGGTTTAGTTGATTTGGATCACGTGATCACTTAGAGGATTAGAGGGATGTCTATCTAAGTGGGAGTTCTTAAGTAATATGATTAAATTGAACTTAAATTTATCATGAACTTAGTCCTGGTAGTATTTTGCAAATTATGTTGTAGATCAATAGCTCACGTTGTTGCTTCCCTTTGTTTATTTTTGATATGTTCCTAGAGAAAATTGTGTTGAAAGATGTTAGTAGCAATGATGCGGATTGGATCCGTGATCTGAGGTTTATCCTCATTGCTGCACAGAAGAATTATGTCCTTGATGCACCACTAGGTGACAGACCTATTGCAGGAGCAGATGCAGACGTTATGAACGTTTGGCTAGCTCAATATGATGACTACTTGATAGTTTAGTGCACCATGCTTAATGGCTTAGAATCGGGACTTCGAAGACGTTTTGAACGTCATGGACCATATGAGATATTCCAGGAGTTGAAGATAATATTTCAAGCAAATACCCAAGTTGAGAGATATGAAGTCTCCAACAAGTTCTATAGCTAAAAGATGGAGGAGAATCGCTCAACTAGTGAGCATGTGCTCAGATTGTATGGGTACTACAATCGCTTGAATCAAGTGGGAGTTAATCTTCCAGATAAGATAGTGATTGACAGAATTCTCTAGTCACCATGACCAAGTTAGTAGAACTTCGTGATGAACTATAGTATGCAAGGGATGACGAAAACGACTCCCGAGCTTTTCATGATGATGAAATCGATGAAGGTAGAAATCAAGAAAAACATCAAGTGTTGATGGTAGACAAGACCACTAGTTTCAAGAAAAGGGCAGAGGGAAGAAGGGGAACTTCAAAAAGAACAGCAAGCAAGTTGCTGCTCAAGTGAAGAAGCCCAAGTCTGGACCTAAGCCTGAGACTGAGTGCTTCTACTGCAAAGGGACTGGTCACTGGAAGCGGAACTACCCCAAGTGATTGGCAGATAAGAAGGATGGCAAAGTGAACATAAGTATATTTGATATACATGTTATTGATGTGTGCTTTACTAGTGTTTATAGCAACCCCTCCGTATTTGATATTGGTTCAGTTGCTAAGAGTAGTAACTCGAAACAGGAGTTGCAGAATAAACAGAGACTAGTTAAGGGTGAAGTGACGATATGTGTTTGAAGTAGTTCCAAGATTGATATGATCATCATCGCACACTCCCCTATACTTTCGGGATTAGTGTTGAACTTAAATAAGTGTTATTTGGTTTTTGCGTTGAGAATGAATATGATTTGATCATGTTTATTGCAATACGGTTATTCATTAAAATCAGAGAATAATTGTTGTTCTCTTTACATGAATAAAACCTTTGATGGTCATACACCCAATGAAACAAGTTCGTTGGATCTCGATCGTAGTGATACACATATTCATAATATTGAAACCAAAAGATGCAGAGTTAATAATGATAGTGCAACTTATTTGTGGCACTGCCGTTTAGGTCATATTGGTATAAAGCGCATGAAGAAACTCCATGCTGATGGGCTTTCGGAATCACTTGATTATGAATCACTTGATGATTGCGAACCATGCCTTTTGGGCAAGATGACTAAAACGCCGTTCTCCGGAACAATGGAGAAAGCAACAGATTTGTTGGAAATCATACATACTGATGTATGTGGTCCGATGAATATTTAAGGCTTGCAGCGGGTATCATTATTTTCTGACCTTCACAGATGATTTGAGCAGATATGGGTATATCTACTTAATGAAATAGAAGTCTGATACATTTGAAAAGTTCATATAATTTCAGAGTGAAGTGGAAAATCATCGTAACAAGAAAATAAAGTTTCTACGATCTGATCGCGGAAAAGAGTATTTGAGTTACGAGTTTGGTCTTCAGTTAAAACAATGTGAAATAGTTTCACTACTCACGCCACCTGGAACACCACAGCATAATGGTGTGTCCGAACGTCATAACCGTACTTTATTGGATATAGTGCAATCTATGATGTTTCTTACCGATTTACCACTATCGTTTTTGGGGTCATGCATTAGAGACAACTGCATTCACGTTAAAAAAGGGGCACCATCTATATCCGTCGAGACGACGCCTTATGAACCATGGTTTGGCAAGAAACCAAAGTTGTCGTTTCTTGAAGTTTGGGGTTGCGATGCTTATGAGAAAAAGTTTCATCCTTATAAACTCAAACCCAAATCGGAGAAATATGTCTTCATAGGATGCCCAAAGGAGACTGTTGGGTACACCTTCTATCACAGATCCTAAGGCAAGACATTCGTTCCTTATAATGGATCCTTTCTAGAGAAGGAGTTTCTCTTGAAAGAAGTAAGTGGGAGGAAAGTAGAAAACTTGATAAGGTAATTGTACCTTCTACCTTATTGGAAAGTAGTTCATCACAAAAATCTGTTCTTGTGACTACTACACCAATTAGTGAGGAAGCTAATGATGATGATCATGTAACTTCAGATCAAGTTACTACCGAATCTCGTAGGTAAACCAGAGTGAGATCCGCACCAGAGTGGTACGGTAATCCTGTTCTGGAGGTCATGTTACTTGACCATGACGAACCTACGAACTATGAGGAAGCGATGATGAGCCCAGATTCCGCGAAATGGTTTGAGGCCATGAAATCTAAGATATGATCCATGTATGAGAACAAAGTTTGGACTTTGGTTGACTTGCCCGATGATCGGCAGGCAATTGAGAATAAATAGATCTTCAAGAGGAAGACGGACGCTGATAGTAGTGTTACTATCTACAAAGCTAGAATTGTCGCAAAAGGTTTTCGACAAGTTCAAGGTGTTGACTACGATGAGAGCTTCTCACTCGTATCTATGCTTGAGTCTGTCCGAATCATGTTAGTAATTGCCGCATTTTATGAAATCTGGCAAATGGATAAACAAAACTGCATTCCTTAATGGATTTATTAAAGAAGAGTTGTATATGATGCAACAGAAGGTTTTGTCAATCCGAAAGGTGCTAACAAAATGTGCAAGCTCCAGCGATCCATCTGTGGACTGGTGCAAGCATCTCGGAGTTGGAATATACGCTTTGATGAGTTGATCAAAGCATATAGTTTTATACAGACTTGCGGCGAAGCCTGTATTTACAAGAAAGTGAGTGTGAGCACTACAACATTTCTGATAAGTATATGTGAATGACATATTGTTGATCGAAAATAATGTAGAATTATTCTGTAAAGCATAAAGGAGTGTTTGAAAGGAGTTTTTCAAAGAAAGACTTCGGTGAAGCTGCTTACATATTGAGCTTCAAGATCTATAGAGATAGATCAAGACGCTTGATAAGTTTTTTCAATGAGTACATACCTTGACAAGATTTTGAAGTAGTTCAAAATGGAGCAGTCAAAGAAAGAGTTCTTGCCTGTATTATAAGGTGTGAAGTTGAGTAAGACTCAAAGCCCGACCACGGCAGAAGATAGAAAGAGAATGAAAGTCATTCCCTATGCCTTGGCCATAGGTTCTATAAAGTATGTCATGCTGTATACCAGATCTATTGTATACCCTGCACTGATTTGGCAAGGGAGTACAATAGTGATCTAGGAGTAGATCACTGGACAGCGGTCAGAATTATCCTTAGTGAAATAAGGATGTGTTTCTCGATTATGGACGTGATAAAAAGGTTCGTCGTAAAGGGTTACGCCGATGCAAGTTTTGACACTAATCTAGATGACTCTAAGTCTCGGTCTAGATACATATTGAAAGTGGGAGCAATTAGCTAGAGTAGCTCCATGCAGAGCATTGTTGACATAGAAATTTGCAAAATACATGTGGATCTGAATGTGGCAGACCCGTTGACTAAGATTCTCTCACAAGCAAAACATGATCACACCTTAGTACTCTTTGGGTGTTAATCACATAGCGATGTGAACTAGATTACTGAATCTAGTAAACCCTTTGGGTGTTGGTCACATGGCGATGTGAACTATGGGTGTTAATCACATAATGATGTGAACTATCGATGTTAATCACATGGTGATGTAATCTAGATTATCGACTCTAGTGCAAGTGGGAGACTGAAGGAAATATGCCCTAGAGGCAATAATAAAGTTATTATTTATTTCCTTATATCATGATAAATGTTTATTATTCATGCTAGAATTGTATTAACCGGAAACATAATACATGTGTGAATACATAGACAAACAGAGTGTCACTAGTATGCCTCTACTTGACTAGCTCGTTAATCAAAGATGGTTATGTTTCCTAACCATGGACAAAGAGTTGTTATTTGATTAACGAGGTCACATCATTAGTTGAATGATCTGATTGACATGACCCATTCCATTAGCTTAGCACCCGATCGTTTAGTATGTTGCTATTGCTTTCTTCATGACTTATACATGTTCCTATGACTATGAGATTATGCAACTCCCGTTTACCGGAGGAACACTTTGGGTGCTACCAAACGTCACAACGTAACTGGGTGATTATAAAGGAGTACTACAGGTGTCTCCAAAGGTAGATGTTGGGTTGGCGTATTTCGAGATTAGGATTTGTCACTCCGATTGTCGGAGAGGTATCTCTGGGCCCTCTCGGTAATGCACATCACTTAAGCCTTGCAAGCATTGCAACTAATGAGTTAGTTGCGGGATGATGTATTACGGAACGAGTAAAGAGACTTGCCGGTAACGAGATTGAACTAGGTATTGGATACCAACGATCGAATCTCGGGCAAGTAACATACCGATGACAAAGGGAACAACGTATGTTGTTATGCGGTCTGACCGATAAAGATCTTCGTAGAATATGTAGGAGCCAATATGGGCATCCAGGTCCCGCTATTGGTTATTGACCGGAGATGTATCTCGGTCATGTCTACATTGTTCTCGAACCGTAGGGTCCGCACGCTTAAGGTTTCGATGACAGTTATATTATGAGTTTATGAGTTTTGATGTACCGAAGGAGTTCGGAGTCCCGAATGAGATCGGGGACATGACGAGGAGTCTCGAAATGGTCGAGACGTAAAGATCGATATATTGGACGACTATATTCGGACATCGGAAATGTTCCGAGTGATTCGGGTATTTTTCGGAGTACCGGGTAGTTACGGGAGAAGTAATGGGCCTTGATGGGCTTTAGTGGGAAGAGGAAAAAGGCTGCTGTGCCCCCCTCCCCTTTGGTCCGAATTGGACTAGGGAAAAGGGGGCCGGCCACCTCTCCCTCTCCTCCACTTCCTTCTCCCTTCCTCCCCTCTTGATGGACTCCTACTAGGACTTGGAGTCCTAGTAGGACTCCCATCCTGGCCGCACCAATAGCCTTGGCCGGCCTCCTCCTCCTCCATCCTTTATATACTGAGGCAGGGGGCACCCATAGACACACAAGTTGATCCTTGGTGATCGTTCCTTAGCCGTGTGCGGTGCCCCCTGCCACCAAATTCCACCTCGATCATATTGTTGCAGTGCTTAGGCGAAGCCCTGCGTTGGTAGTACATCAAGATCGTCATCACACCGTCGTGCTGACGGAACTCTTCCTCGACGCTTTGCTGGATCGGAGCCCGAGGATCGTCATCGAGCTGAACGTGTGCTAAGAACTCGGAGGTGCCGGAGTAACGGTGCTTGGATCGGTCGGATCGGGAAGACGTACGACTACTTCCTCTACATTGTGTGATCGCTTCCGCAGTCGGTCTGCGTTGGTACGTAGACAACACTCTCCCCTCTCGTTGCTATGCATCACCATGATCTTGCGTGTGCGTAGGAATTTTTTTGAAATTACTACGTTCCCCAATAGTGGTATCAGAGCCTAGGTTTTATAGTTTGATGTTATTTGCACGAGTAGAACACAAGTGAGTTGTGGGTGATACAAGTCATACTGCCTACCAGCATGTCACACTTTGGTTCGGCGGTATTGTTGGACGAGACGACCCGGACCAACCTTACGCGTACGCTTACGCGAGACCGGTTCCCTCGACGTGCTTTGCATATAGATGGCTTGCGGGCGACTGTCTCTCCAACTTTAGTTGAACCGAGTGTGGCTACGCCCGGTCCTTGAGAAGGTTAAAACGGAGTCTATTTGACAAACTATCGTTGTGGTTTTTGATGCGTAGGTGAGATGAGTTCTTGCTTAAGCCCGTAGCAGCTACGTAAAACATGCAACAACAAAGTAGAGGACGTCTAACTTGTTTTTGCAGGGCATGTTGTGATGTGATATGGTCAACAACAAAGCAGGAATTTTTTTGAAATTAATACGTTCCCCAAGAATTATAATTTTTTTGGTATACATCGGGAGCATTGTTTTGTACATGTTTAATGCTTCTTAGATATTTTTTACAAATACATGTTTGGTGTCTATTTTTTTATAAGGATTGTACTTTTTTATACATCTAACATTTTTATACATGTATAATATCTTTCATATACAACCTTAATATTTTTAAAAACAAATGCTTTTGAATTTTGTTGTTGAAAATTTGTTAAACATTTTTCAAATACAACTTGGAACATTTTGTTCGAATGTGTATTAAAAAAAATGCTACGATAACATTATTGTAGATTGTATTAAAAACAATGTCATGGACATAGTATTCTGAAAAGCATGAACATTTTTTGAGATATAATGTGCATGTTGTTTGAATGGTATAAAACATTGTTTTGAAACCACGACCATTTATTAAATGTCACAAACACTGTTTTAATGCTATCAACATTTTGTGAATTAATCTAGCAAATTTTTTACAATACGTTATTTGTTTTCCAAATTCACGGTTTCCAAATTTTATTTAATTACTTTTATGTCTTAAAAAATGTCATGGACATAGTATTCTGAAAAGAATGAACATTTTTCCCTTTACTGTACTCATGAGGGAAGAAGCATCAATCACGATGCCCATAAATTAACTAATTTTTTTATCTCTTATTACTGTTTTTTAACAAGTACAATCGGAGTCACTCACGAGCATACATTCACCCTATGAATGCGTGCACGCACACTCTACCCCTATAAGCACCTTCGAGTGACCGAGCCGGCATAGCATATTGAGAATTTACGAAGTCACTGCAGCGCCTCGCAGTCGACGGGGACGTCTTCTCCCACAGAACGAACATCGCCGGAAGACTGAAATAAATCCAGGAATAATACGAGCATCAATGTCAAGTTTAGGACTTGAACTCTGGTGGGCTGGGAATACCACTATCCTTCTAACCATCCAATCACAGTTTTTTCTTTATCTCTTATTATTGTTGGTTGACAAGTATGGTTGGGTGTTCCCCATTATCTCTTATTACCGTTTCATGTTTATTTTTGTATTTTGTTCTCTATGTCAACTTTTGTTTAAAGGAATTGGAGATATTAAAGACATGAAAACCTTTTTAAAATTACACAAACATATTGAAAAATAGGTCAACAATTTTCAATTACGTGGATTCATTTTTATTACATGATTAAATTTAAATGTGTGGAAAATTTTAAAAATCACATGATTACTTTATTAAATACGTGACACACATTTAATTGCATGATCGTTTAAAAAATATGTTATATTTTTTCAAAAGCACATCAACAATCATTAAAAGCACATCAACAATCGCTATGGACACCAATATCATGACCCAAATTAAATTTTCGGCAAAATATAAACGGTTTAAGAGCAGTTTTGAAAACCGTTTTCTCTTCGCACAAAAAAACGTTAATCGTATTTTCGACCGCATTTCTAAATCGTTTATCGGAATGAGGCATATAATATGGCGTTGGAAAGCTGCTGCAAAACTGCTCCTTCCACCTGTTGAAAGTTTTCTATAATTCCCTATAGTTAAAGAGTAATTTTAAAAAACGTAAAATTTCGTAAACCGAACAGCTAAGTTCGTTTTTTGATGTCATTTCTAAACGGCTAATCCAATGGAGGCATATGATACGGCGTTGGAAAGCTTATGAAAATACGCTACTTTTTCATCTTGAAAGTTTTTTTTTCTAATTTTGAATGGTTTAAGAGTAATTTAGAAAATGGTTCAAGTCCTACCGAGTTTGTATTTTTGAGCTAATTTTTTAACCGTTCATTCGAGTGCAGCAAAGGATACGGCGTTCGAAAGCTTGAACAAATGCGAAACTTTTTGGTATATATTGTTTCTCCCAATTCTTTATGGTTTTAAGTCAGTTTCGAAAATGATGAAAAATATATTTTCGCCGTAATTTATACAAATTTTATCAGAATGGGGCAAATAATATACCGATGAAAAGCTACGAAAAATGCGAAACTTTTTCATGTTGATGGGTTTCTCTGATTCCTAGCCGTTTTCAAGTAATTTCGGAAACGGCGGGATCATGCGTTCTGGCTTTATCGCGAAACAGATTCTTCGAAAATGCAACGCGTGAAGAACTTGAACTTCTCGGCGCATGTACCTGAACTTCACTTTGTTTTCACGTGATTTTTTTGCTCGTAGGTCTCCAAGCACTACTCGTAACTCTCCATCCACTCACCGGAATTGAGCAAGTGATATACCAGTGGAAAGCTGCTGTAAGCACATAACTTTTGCGTGTTGATCGTTTTTTCATACTTGTGATGATTTTAAAAGTTTTTCATCTGAAATTCATTCAGCGTAGTAGTTGAACTTCATGTTGTTTCCACGTTGAACTTTTGTGACGTATTTTCGCTTGTAATTTTCTCATCTATTCGTCAGTGTTACACAAATGATATTCTTGTTATACAAACCTCTCTCACAATAATTTTTTTAACTTTCTCCGACGGAGTACTTGAACTTATAACGACAAAAAAATTTAGCCTTTGCATTTTTATTCTTTTTTAATACAAAATGCACACCGTGTAGAACGTGAACTTATGGTAGTTTATCAACCTGAACTTCTCTCGGTTACGTGAAATATCTAAGTTTTTTATAAATATTAATCTGAATTTCTTAATCCTTTTTTTGTGAATTTTGAAGCGCTCCATTTTTAAAAGTTGAACTTCTTGTTATTTTATTTTTGAACTTCTTGCTTCCATTGTTTCATAACGAGGGAAATTTGAGTTTTGTATAATCATCGAACTTCTCCATCTTTTTAATATGGACTTCCTAGTTTTTTTCTTAATCTTTTTTATGAATAGAAATATTTTAAGACACCAAAACAACATTTTTGTGTGTGTTTTTGCATTGGTTTGCACGTCAAAGCACGTCATCTTTAGAAATTGAACTTCTCCTTTTCTTTTTGTTTTCTTTCAACATTGTTTAGCACGTCGAATCGGGTCATCTTTAGAAATTGAACTTCTCCTTTATTTTTGTCCCAGCAGTAGTAGTTGAACTCCCCCCATTGCTAGGTTGAACTTCTGCAAACATTGCCCAAATGGGGTTTGCGATATACCGTTGAAAAGCTATGGACACAGGTAGCATGACCCAAGTTAAATTTTCGGCAAAACCTAAGCGGTTTAAGAGCAGTTTTGAAAATGGTTTTTTCTTCATACAAAAAATGTGAATCATATATTCGATCGCATTTCTAAACCATTTATCGGAATGAGAGAAATAATATGGCATTGAAAAGCTGCTGCAAATCCGCTCCTTCCACTTTATTATTTTTATTTAGAAACCCAAGCAAAGTTTTTTATTTAGAAATGGTGAAAATCCTCTATACTTTACTTGAGCTTCATAATTTACTTTTTAGAGAAATGAGAAGAACTGATTTTTTCGTATACATCTACCCCTCTGTTTTTTAAAGTGAACTTCTTGGCTTTATTATTTGGTAACAAGGTATTTTCTTGTAAATAAACATTGAACCATTTTATTTTATAAATTTGAACTTCCAGGTTTTTCCTAGAAACGAAAAAATATGTTTTTTAGAAACTATTTTTGAACTTCTCTGTTATTTTCATTTGACCTTCTCAGGGTTATTTAAAACCATGAAAAACTATTTTATTTTGAAATATTGAACTACTTTGTTTTTTAATTTGAACTTTTTGGTTATTCTTTTTTAATAGTGGGAAAATCCATGGGAATTTTTTAGTACAATGATAACGTTTTCTTCAACTCTGTGTTCTATCAAATTTGAAATTCTCAAGTTAACACTTTTATAGTTGAAACTTTGTTTTTCTTCATGGTAAATAACCATCGAACTTTTGAGTTATCTCAATTTGAATTTCTTTGTTTTTATTCTTTAGGAACTAGAGAAATCCAAGTTTTCTTTATAAACACTGAATCGCTCCATTATTTTTAATTTGAACGTGTAGGTGTTTTAGAAACGGGATTTTTGTCAAAAACATTTTAAACCACACTATATTTTTAGTTTCACCTTTCCGACTTCTTGGTTATTTAAATTTGAACTTCATGTTTTCTTATTTAGAAGCACGTAGTCCTGTTTTTATGAAGTTTCTATTTTCATCAAACTTTTTTTGGATTGACCGGTTAATCTTGCAGCATTATGAGTAGGTCCTTTTATGTGGATGGGTGTACAAATTTTTTCACATTCTCACATTTTTGTTAATGTTCACTTCATTACATGTTGTTTCAAAATGGACCATTTTGTACTTGCCAACAATTTTTTGTGTGTGTTTGCCTCTTTTATATATTTTGACACCCAAAGTGTGTGTTATTTCAAAAGTGAATATTCTAAACTATGCGCAATAGAAAATATGAACTTCTCATCCACAATTTTTGTGTGTGTCAACATCTTTTCAAACACACATATTTTTGGAAACAGCTTTGCAACTCTCTTCTCTTCTCTGTTCTTTCTTCGTTTCTACATGAGAAAAAAAAGTTTCTCTCAATTTGTGTACTAAGCACACACATGCACAAAACATCCACAATTTTTTGGGTAGTCACATAAAAAGGTCACAGTCCCACAGGAATAAACAATCGAACTCCCCTGAATTTGAGCAGTAATACATGGACTTCTCCTATACAAAATTGTTCGTCTTTGATACATCGCCATGGCCTGCTGAAAATTGACACTTTGGACTGCAGCATACTTTGAGCCAGCAGGGGAAGAGGCACTTGAAGCTGCCTGCCGGAGCTGTGATGTGGAGGCGATGGTGGCGGAAGATGCCGGACCAGGTTGGGGAGCAGGGACATGGATCTCCATTGAGGATGATCTTGAGGTGAGGAAAGAAGATGTACCGGAGTTGGCAGAGGAGATGTGGGGATAACCGGTGGTGGGGCTGCAACGCCGTACGGGAGCCGCGGCGGCACGTGGTGGCAGGGGCCGGCAGCGGCATCGCGAGAGGAGGCAGGCAGGGGCGGCGCGGCGGTAGCGGCACCTGGGTTCCCAGGGCAGCGGCTCGCGTGGTTGGCGGGTGCGGCGGCGCCTGGGTTTCGCGGGGATGGCGGCGGCCCACGTGGTTGGCGGGGGCGACGGCGAGCGGGGCACCATCGGCTGGGGGTACGGGATGGAGAGGTGGGGCGGGGCACCGGCGACGGGAAGGTCTGGGACGGGGAAGGAGAGGCGGGGCCGAGGCGCGGCATCGGCGTCCTAGTGTTTCCGCGGCGCGCCAGAGGCGAGTGGATCTGGGGCGGGGAATCGGCGGCGTGGGGTCTGGGGCGAGATTGGCGGCGATTCCATCAGGGGATCGGGGGAGGTGGTGGGGCAGTTCGTGGTTGTGGCCTCGTGGGCTGATTTTTTTTCCAGCGCTGGTGGGGCAGTTCGGGGAGTTCGGAAGCACCCTCGCGCGCTCTATATAGGTCTTGACGTGATTCAAATAGTTATTTTGATCCCGGGATCAGAATAGTGCCATCCTATATATATATGATTTTTATAACACTGTGATATTTTTTACTTGTTTTTAATATTAATATGATTATAATATTTATATTTAAAAAAAATCCAGAAAAGGAACGAAAATGCACCTATGCGATTGTAGCACACTCAAGTCCTGTTACTCGCATTTATTCCTGAATTATTTCAGGATTTCTGACGATGCACATTCAGTGGGAGGAGACGTTCCTGTAAATGACGAGGTGTCTATGGTGACTTAATAAATTTCAAGATGATATGCCGGCTCAATCTTTTGGAGATGCTCATAGGTATAGGGTATGCGTGTATATGTTCATAGAGATGAGTGTATACACGTATATATAAGTGCTTATGTCTGTACTGTGTTAAAAAAACTACATTCCATTTTTAAGCCACGTGTGGGCAATGTTTGGTAAAAGGATTCCTTTGTAATGGCAACGGATTTGTATGGACCGGTGTAACAGCCAACCTCGTAAGGTTTAGATCTCTATGTTTACCATGCTAGCCCTTGGCTCGATATGGCAACATACATGATACTGAAATAATACCAAACACAAGTGCATCGTATCGGATACATTGAAAAGGTGCATAGTAACACAGTCTGATACAGATCACTAGCTAAAGGCTAGAAAAAAAAATCAGCACTACAATGAAAGCATATAACTTTAAAAGAGTCCCATCTATGCCACATGCAAACCATGTCAAGTGGAAACTCGTGACCCTATGTGAACATCACTCAGCGTAATGACCTATAACATCGTATGTTGCAACCACAAGGGTAAATACATTGAATGTATTTACATGTGTCATTAGAAAGAATATAATAGAATACAATAGGCCTATATCACCTACATGCTTTTTGGGAAATGTCACTATTTTATTTCCTTTGCAGAAATCAATAAGATTTTCATCCTATTCTTATATTAGGTGGTCTAACCTACATATAGGACTTATCGACAAATCCTCACTAGATATGTGGCATAATTAGACATACTACACTACTGAAGGATGTTGCTAACACGACACTATAATCAAAGACCTTTCGACGAAACTGCGTGCGATGCATTAATCACAAACGATGATGTAATAAAACCCTCAAAAAAGATACAAACATTTGCGATGGCGAAGGCAACAAACACGTTTCAGATTACATTTGCGTGTGCGATGCGTGACATATAGTTCAATTGGATGAACTATTTGTGATGAGCTTAATAACAGAAACGGATAGCCACATGAAGATGTGTGCGATATACGACATACCATTCACCCGGATGAACTGTTTGTTATTAGGCAACACAACAGAAATGGTCGGGTAGATCAAGGTGTGTATGCGATTGACGACATACAGTTTACTCGGATGAATTGTATGCGATTAGGCAACACAACAAAGATGGTCAGCCAGATCAAGGTGTGTGCTATTGACGGCATACACTTCACACGGATGAACTGTTTGTGATTATCCACAACAAACAGAAACAGTTAGACAAAACAAGGTGTGTGTGCACTAGACAGGCACACATTCTAATTAAAAGAAGCGTGCGCGATGGTAATAGCGAGTGCGCACGGTTGATGGAACAAGACGTGTGCTGACATCGCCTATTGCAGTGCACCCTATGGTGCGTATGCGGCCGAGAACGCATGCCCACGTTACGCCATTCGGGAATAGTGCCACACTTTGAAACTAGAACCGGCAATAAATTTTGAGCTTGCATCCCATCACATTTCAAATTACTACCACGCTATATTTAATCACAAACATGTTCACAGTGATCAAAACCTAAACGATTTCTCACTTAGGAGCGTATTAGTACTCGGTTATAAATACTACTACCTACCCCAAGATGACTGCACATTCCTCCTCAACTCCTCATCCACAAAAACAAGCAAGTCTTTCATCGTCGTTCCCTTGCGTCTACCATGGCCCGCATGAGCTTTGGGCCGAGAGATTACTACCAGGGAGAGGCGAGCATGGAAACGGAAGCGCGGGTGATGTCCCGCCTCACCGCGAAAGCAACCGACATGTCCCGCCGCGCCGCCGTAGCAGCACACAGGTCCCGCCGCGCCGCCGAAGCAGCACAGAGGTCCTGCCACGCCGCCGATGCAACAGACTAGTTCGACCGCATCGCGGAAGCAGCAGAAATGTGCCGCCGTGCCGCGAATGCAGCAGAGAGGTTCTCCCGCGCCGCGGCGACCTGAGAAAATATCTTGCGGGCAGGCCAGGACTCTCACAGGCGCGTGCGCGCTATGCTCGATGACCCGATGGATCGGATCTCTGGCTGAATGAAGCTGCAGGACGAGATGAATGCCTCATTTGAAAATGCTACGACGTCATCCGGGGACTAGAGGAGGACAAGGCGAAGCTCCGCACCGAGCGTGGCCTGTTGAGGACGAAGATTGCCGGAAGGACAAAGCAGCACGAGGAGACCACTACCTTGTTGAAGAGGACATGCGTCATCGTCAAGAAACTTATGGACGAGAATGCCAGGCTCCGCATCGAGCATGAAAGGCTGGTGGAGGAATCCGTGGATGCTCTCAAGCAGCGTATTAAGGACAGGAAAGAGTTCATCGCCGCTCATCGTGTGAACTAGTCTCCGCGGCCTGCAACAACGCATCAAGAAAGTAGAGATCAACGAGCCAGATCGTTGTCTGCGTCATCCTTCTTCTTTTGCCCTGTGTATTTCAGATGTTGCCGCATGTGGCATTTTTAATTATCTTCCTAAATATGGAAGACAATTATTATCCACCATCATCATCCTTATATATTCATATCAGTCTTGCTATAAGTCGCAGACGATGCTATATATGTCCGTCAGATCTTACATCAATATCCGCGCAAAATTTTCTTTTTTTCATAAATCTCAGTCGAGTGAGACATAGCCACACCATAAAATAGGGACTCGGGCTCCATTAATGTAGACGTTGGGAGAGAGGTGGGCGACAGATAGAGGTCAAAGGGCTCTCCTCCTGATAAGCACGCACAGGGGTCTGATCGCACGCCTCCTGTACTCAAATAGCTACCCCACACGGCGCCTCCGAGCCAATAAAAAAGGGGACGCGAGGCGGCACATAAATGGTAAGTACAATGCCCACGGTTTCAATAATACTTGTGTTTTGGATTGTGACGTGACAACACTTGTTCTTTCATAAATCAGACAAAAAAAATTACCATAGCATGTTTTGGTGCCAGGTCATGACACCATGTCAAGTTTCATGATTTTCAGACGAGTTTTGGATTTACAGGAATTTAAAAACTAAGTTTCTCGGTGTTTTCGGTCGAGCCACGACGCCTAGATGTTTGAATTCCATTCCCATTTCTTGCATGGGACCTAGAAATTCACCCAAGTACACATAAACGGGGTTTTAACCAACTTTGGCGCACTAGAGCATGTGCTTGTAGTTCAAATTTGAATTATGCGCATTAAATGCCCAAAAACTCAATTAATGTATAAAAAATCAAAGTAACCCGGAATAATTCCAAAATTTAGCACGGAACTCCTATTGGTCTATGTTGCCTCTGTAAAAAAATCAAGGTGGGAAAAAGCAGCGTATTTCGTTTCACACACGAAGGTGACACATTCCCTCTCGTAACCACAAACCTTTTTGAGAGAAGCTCCGGTTTGCAAGAAGCTTATACCAAAGCTTGTCTCAATTTGGCCAAAAAAATTACCACATCATGTTGGTGCCATGTCATGACATCATGCCAAGTTTCATGATTTTCATGCGTGTTTTGGATTTATAGGAATTTAAAAACCAAGTTTCTCAATGTTTTCGGCTGAGCCACGACGCCCAGATGTTTGAATTTCATTGCTATTTCTTTCATGGGACCTAGAAATTTACTCAAGGACACACATGTGAGTTTTCAACCAACTTTGGTGCACTGGAGCATGTGCTTGTGGTTAAAATTTGAATTATGCACATTAAATGACCAGAAACTCAATTAATGTATACAAAGGCCAAACGGACCCTGAATAATTCCAAATTTTAACACTACACTCATATAATTCTAGTTGGCTCCGTAAAAAAATCAAGAGGGGGCAACATATGTTGTTTCGCACACAAAGGTGACACGTTCCCTCTCGGAACCACGAGCCTTCTTGAGAGAAGCTCCGGTTTGCAAGAAGTTTATACCAAAACTTGTCCCAATTCGGCCAAAAAATTTACCACAACATGTTGGTGCCATGACATGACACCATGCCAAGTTTCATTATTTTCATGCATGTTTTGGATTTACAAGAATTTAAAAACCAAATTTCTCAATGTTTCCAGCCGAGCCACGACGCCCAGATGTTTGAATTTCATTCCCCTTTCTTGCATCGGACCTAGAAATTCACCCAAGGACACACATTGATTTTTCAACCAACTTTGGTGCACTGGAGCATGTGCTTATAGTTCAAATTTGAATTATGCACATTAAATGCCCAGAAACTCAATTAATGTATAGAAGGCCACACGAACCCAGAATAATTACAAATTTTAACACGACACGCATATAGTTCTATGTTGGCTCTGTAAAAAATCAAGAGGGGGGCGCAACATATGTCATTTCACACACAAAGGTGATACATTCCCTCTCGGGACCACGAGCCTTCTTGAAAGAAGCTCCGGTTTGCAAGAAGCTTATACGGAAACTTGTTCCAATTCAGCCAAAAATTTTACCACAACATGTTGGTGCCATGACATGACACCATGCCAAGTTTCATGATTTTTAGGCAAGTTTTGGATTTACAGGAATTTAAAAACCAAGTTTCTCAATGTTTCCGGTCGAGCCACGATGCCCAGATGTTTGAATGTCATCCCCATTTCTTGCAAGGGACCTATAAATTCACCCAAATACACACATGTGATTTTTCAACAAACTTTGATGCACTGGAGCATGTGCTTGCAGTTCAAATTTGAATTATGCACATTAAATGCCTAGCAATTCAATTAATGTATAAAAAATGCCAAACAAACCCGGAATAATTACAAATTTTAACACAACACTCATGTAGTTGCATGTGCATTGCAGATAAATGTTCTAGCAATTCAAACACCATCCTTTCCCTCTGTAACACCATTTTGTGTCTTTCAAAACAGAATGAAAAAAGGTATACCACAAACAGTTTACTAGCAAGAATCGCATGTGATGCGATATGAAATATCTTGGCGCACCGTCTTGTCTGGCTTACATAGGAAGCTTCGCCGTCTACAGTCCACCGCCCGCGCTTGAACCACACTTGCGCGCCAGTTTCTCGCAGCACCGAGCGAATAAAATTCTGCCACCGAGAAAATATCTATCTCCCGGCCCCCACCAAAAGCCACATTTTCACTGTTCCGCCTTGCTTTCCAAGTTCAAACCTTCACTGCTGCTTACTGGCAACGCCGCCTCCTCGCCGACGACCATTCTTCTTGCTGTCCAGCCTCGTCGATATGGTCAGGTAATCCACACCTCACCCGCACCATCCTCCTCCTTCTCCATCGCACATGCCCCGACTGACGGCGCGACACCTTTCTCCCAAATCACTTCCCCATACTCCAATTAAGCGCCACCCATAGCCATTTTGCACGCAGTATAGCATGGAACTCAGTAGCATCTAGCAGCGGAGAAGCAAATCGCGGCCGCACACGCGGATGAGGTTGCAATGGCTGTCATGTGTGCCGACCGCTAGATCTTGGAGGAGCACCTTGTCTTCAAGGACACTGTCGACGCCGACACATGGTTGTTTTCTTTAAATTACAGTTCGTACTATTTTGTCGAGGCCATCGCTAGTGCCTTCTCAACCCGGCAATTCGACCCATGGGTACGCACGCCCATGGGCACCTGACCCGAATGGGTAGGGTATGGGTCTTCATGTAAGCCCATGGGCATGACCCATGGGTAACCCGATTAGTTGTGGGTAGGGTATGGGCATAGGTCTACACCCATGGGTTACCCGATGGGCTACCCGATTAATGAAATGTGGGTCACATACATACGTGGTCTAATTTATACTCATTCATACATAGATGTTTAATAATTATGAAATGTGGGTCACATACATACATACATACATACATGTTTAATAATGTACGAGCCACATAGCAAAGTGTTGGGAATCGTTGCATGGAAAACAAAAAAATTTCTACGCACACACAATGATGTATCCATGGAGATGCATAGCAACGAGAGGGGAGAGTGTGTCTACGTATCCTCGTAGACCGTAAGCGGAAGCGTTTAACAACGTGGTTGATGTATTTGAAGTTCTTGCACTCCAACCGATCAATCACCGAACGTACGGCACCTCCGCATTCTGCACATGTTCAAGTCTGTGACGTCCTCCGCCTTCTTGATGCAGCAAGATGACGAGGTAGTAGACGAGTTCCGGCAACACGACGGTGTGGTGACGGTGATGGTGAAGTGATCTCCGCAGGGCTTCGCCTAAGCACTACGAAAATATGACCGGGGGTGTAAACGGTGGAGGGGGCGCCGCACATGGCTAGACAGTTGTCTGTTGTGTGCTAGGCTCCCCCTCCCACATATATATAGGTGGGAGGGAGGAGCAGCCAAAGGAGGCACCCAAGTAGGAGAAAATATGATCAGCGATGGGGAAGAGAGGAGGAAGAAGAAGAGAGGAGGAAGAAGAGGGAAAGATGGGGAAGAAAGTGCATTAAATCTCAATTCTACTAGTACTACTACCAGGATATACCGTCCTTCGAAGTGTAAATAGTTAAAGCCGATGACATGTGGGTCTACCTCAAGAGGACCCATATGTCAGTTAATGGAGGAGAGAGGTGCGTAGACGTATTTGCGGAAGCGTCCTTCACTGGCAAACATGACGGCAGTACTAGGTAAGGCTGATTTAGTAACACCAAGACACTGGTTCAACTTATTATCCCTATGCCTCTACGCTCATCCTGTCCAACAAGATGAAACATTGGCCAAGGCACCCGATGCCAATAATGTAGGAGTACTAGTAGTATTTTGTGTCAAACTTTGACAATCTATTTAACTAATAAAATGTTAATGCATTTCACCAAAAATCATATCACTGGATTCGTATTTGAACATAGTTTTTAATGGTATAGTTTTTTATGACATGCATTGACACTTTGTTAGTTAAATTTACTGTCAAAAATTTACATTAAGTATGAAGGGGACCATTAAACCGGGACGGATGTTTATATATAGGTCAATAAAAAAATCATCAACCAAGGTAGTAGTAAATGATGAGTGCCCGAAGATTTTTTTCCGAAAGTACTCAATAATGGGCTCGTTTTCCTCAAGAAAATTGTGTTTATGAACGTATTAATTGGAATGCATGCATGAGGAAGAAATGACTAGAACTTTAACACACATATATTCACAGCGCTACCATTCACAATTTACCATACTCCACTTACACGTTATAGATGAGCTACATGTCCTCCTCCAGGTTCCAGTCCCAGGTTTTCTTCATGGATGGCACGATCCATAGCGGTGGGCAACGGGAATCATTGTCGCATCATTCTAGTCCGGTTCCACACGATGGAGACTCATCCAAGCTGAAGCGGCATAAATCAGGGATAGCGTGTCCCAGCATGTCGTTCATCCGGCGGTGCGCACTGAAGACACAACCATGCTTCATGAACGTCTGGCCTTCGGTGTCGTGCACGGAATGTGGCATCCACTTCACAATGGGGTAGCTGTGCCTAAAAGCGAGTGCTCTCCAAGAGTGTTCCTCGGCACCCATGTAGCACTAGGGGTCGAACTTGGCGCTGTTCATCTGGTACATGCGACATCTCAGATCTGGACACATGGTGATGTACATAGTCAAGGTCCATGCATAATAATGTTGTGCTCAAATATGGCGGTCAGTAATACTGTGCAGCAAATAGTACTACTCCGATATAGAGGAAGTAAAATAACCGGCTTATTATATATAGTCACTCTTGGCTACATGGATGAGATAGTAAGATATGGAAAAACAAAAATGGTGGGAGCTAGTGGGTTCAAGTCTTCAAGGGCCTAGCTATACGCGTCCTCCAAGGTAAAAAGTACTCCTACTAGTACTAGTAAGTAGTACAACAATGAAAGAGAAGGCGAGAGGGTTAAAAATATAATACTAAATTGTACTACTAGTACAGTAAACATGTCCTAGTCAAGAAAATAAAATAACTAAAAAGTACTACTCTAACACTCTAACACACAACAATGAGAAAATGGAATACCTGGGTAGATGATGACGTCCGATCGTGGTAGATTGTGTGACCATGTTGCACATCAGTGGTACCATGGGCAACGACTGCTAAGATAGTTGATCCCAATATGCCACAGTCAGCTACAAGGTTCCAAGTTAGACCGAATCGCAGATGCAAATGCACATCCAGAATCGACGATCTTATTTTGATCGGGGGATGACTGGTCCCTGCAAAATAATGGAGTACCATTAGGGATGCAAATGAAGGTTTGTGCATTCCATTTGTAATCTCCCGTACCGTTGGATGGCAACCAGATGAAACAAGTCCCCTGGCTTGTAACCGCGAAGATGCGGCCTACATGGCTCACGACGTCTTCGAACGTGTAGGGGTACAAATCTTCAGCGGACAACATGCGTCAGCCTCTGCTGTTACTGCCTCTTGTATTGATGGAAATCCTTATGTTGAATACCGCGATGAGATAGTAATCATCGTAGCCGCGTCGCTTTGTCTGCGGGTCCGCAATTGCTATCTTCTTCAATCTCATGTAGGCATCATCATACGTATTCAAGCCCAGCCAGTCCGGAAGGCCAATCCCAATGGCGGAGAAGGGGTCTACGGGAACAGCTGCACTGTTGTGGATGTTGTGCAAAATGATGGTGGTATCTGGCCAGAGGTATGCAAGCCAATCTTCGTTTGCACCAACCCAGACCTATATATAAGATGGTGGGCATCTGAGAAATTATGGGATGGAAATGGAATAACTAAGTACTACATGATCAAACTCCATGAATGACCTGCTCATCGGAGAAAATCCAACTACATCTCAACATCGACAACTCTAGCAGAGTCAACATGCAACCATGGCCAAGGAGCGGTGGACTGTTCGAAGGATTGTCCCATAGAAGAACCTTCTCCTTGAGGACGCATGGAAGACCAACAAGCATGGCCTTTTCCCAAGCCTATTTAAGCACCATCTGAAAAAGTTGGTGCAGGAAGCACCGAGTCTTGCGGCGGTGAGGACGTCGGAGCGGCGTGCAATTTCTCCCAGAGGATCGTCGTCCAAGGTCTTCCAGCCCCGAGGATGAGGAGAACCGCCTGGCAAATCCATGGGAGCAGCAACGAACTGCCTTCTCTTTGGGGGAGGGGAACTAGCGAGGAGGAGATAATAGCGTCGCAACCTAGAATCGCCTTTTTTTCGCTAGTACACTGTTCCTTAGAAGAAACCACTAATAATGCCAAGAAACTACTACCACTTGCGTACGTGGCAGACTTAAGACTACCTTATCAACCATAGTACATGCCCTTACCAACCAGCCCTACCAAGAAACAACTTATAGGCACATTTCAACCCATGCCGCCCCTTAAGTCAACGTCTTCTATTCGACCGGCAAGTTAGGCATATGACTTGTGGGACGTACATGTTAGTCTGAAGAAAAAAAATCCCCGAGTGACCTCCTACCTCCGGCCCGTCCACCTAGTCATCCTCGGCCATGGGACGCAGCTACCGCCGCCGGCAGAAGGCGAGGTCAAAACCGCCGGTGGTGCGGAGCCCATCTTGCGGTAGCCCGGATGCCAGCTCCGCCCGGCGCTCGCGGACGCTAGCTAGCCAAGATAGCACACACCCTACTGGATGCATCCAGCTACTTGTCTGCAACGTTTGCTAGCTAGGTTGGCACGACGGCTTGCTCGCGCGCGCCGCGCTAAGGCCAGCCATATGGCTCGAGCGAAGGCCAGCGCAGCGGCTTACTCGCGTGTGAGTCATGCTCGGGCCAGCCAACCAACCCGTGCGGAGACCAACGCGGTGTCCGGCCCGTCCGGCGGAGTGGCGGCCAACTCGCTCATCACCGGCGCCACTGACGAACACACATCATTACTGTTTGAAGTAATGTTGGGGAAAAATAATGATTTAAGGAGGAAGAACATGATAGAAGGTCAGATGTGGGTCCCTCGTGTCAATGGTCAAACAAAATGTGTTGGTTTAAGCTGCCTCGTCAGCACGGACGTGTGGGCCAACCCTGTCATAAACGGGTTTAAACGAGCTAAGTCGGCACTAGGTAGTAGTTTTTTGGCGCGGATTAAGAAATTTTGGATATGTTTTTGCTATTTTTTGTACAATAGTTTCTTCATAGGGCAGGTTGAAAGTGGTAGTTTTTGGTTAAATACTCTACATACTATAAGCAGGAGTGCAATTTAAGCTTTGGAAGCCAATAAGACGACTAGTTACATAGTGCCTATGTGTACGTAATTGAAACTAAATATCAACCATGTGTGACTAATGTCTTGAGGGAAAACTCGAAACTATGGAAATACCAGCACTTTTTGCATGGTTGGGAATACTAGCAATGTTCACGTGCATTGCAATGGATCATAATTAGAATAATACTTATTCACAAACTTGATAGAAAACACTCTAATTTTTATATACATATATCACTAGAGATATATTATGTTTCAATCAGAATATATTCCTTGGGCTATTTTGGTGAAGTGAGGGAGGGATGTGGGTTGTTTTAAGATACTAATTATGGGTTTTTTCTGCAAATTGGTAGAGAAGTGGGATGTTGGTGAGAAAAGGCAACAACTTACCTCATAGTCATTAGATGTAGATCTAATGGTCAGAAATGATGGATGGCAGACACACCATCATCACCAACTAAGTCTTCTGTAGGAGTACTAGCAAGATGTCCGTGCATTGCACGGAACATCAAGATGCATTTTTTATAAAACACCTGTTGTGATTGACCCATGCAGGAGTAATCCCATGTGTAAAAACTAATGATGTCTCAAGAAAAAGGAGAGATAAGGTGAGGAGGACTGGGGCGTGTTGGTGATTGGTGGTCGGACTGAGCGGAGGCATGGGGATGGACGACGTCGGTAGCGACCACCATGCCAGTTTGTTCCAGAGGCCTCCTTATTTAATTGCTCAACAATGAGGTTGTTGGAGATAAGGATGAACGATGGAAGGCCTTGTCTGCAAATGTGGAGAGAGGTGCAGGTATCTTTTATTTTAATTTCTATCCGTCAGATATAGATCAGACAGTCTATATTGCGAGATGGCAGGCGTATACCATCATCACCAATTCGGTTTTTTATAAGAGAAGAAATATAAGTATGGAGATACAAATGTATTATCGATACTTGTTTCCGTAAACTTGGATCTACATTCTATTCAATGGCTCAGCATGTGGGGCCTTAACACAACGACTTCTCGACTGTGTAAAACAAAGGTTTTCCTGTCGTCGATAAGGAGGGGGTGACGGTGGCGCGCTTTCGGCTTGCTCTAGTCCCAGTAGTCATACTAGGTGGTCTACACACGTTTAGATTTATTCTTTTTCACGTCTCATGTTCACCGTACTGCCACGACTGTTGATGAATAGACGGTAAGTTATTCACGGGAAAACGTTTGTTGAGCGTGTGTACGAGAGAGAGATAACATGCGTGTGTGATATGTGTAGAGACTGAGGCAATGATAAGAGATTCGTTGTGTCTCTGTGTGTGGAGGATAGAGAGAGACATGTGCATGGGGCTTTGTGTTGTGTAACATGGAGACACATAGACATAATTAGAGAGTGAGTGTGTGAGATACACATGCGGACATGGGGAGAGATGTGTGAGTTAGAGAGGTGGAGAATTTTGGCGTGCATCTGAGCTAGAGAGAGAGAGTGTGTGTGTGTGTGGGGGGGTATATATATATATACCTAGAGCTGGAGAGAATATGCAAGGGTGTGTGTGTCTTAAAATAAGGATCCAGATAGATGGGTGTTCATGCGTGTCTGTGTGTGTTTGTGCGCGTGTGTGTGAGAGAGAGGGAGTGTGTGTATGTGGAGAAGAGAGACCAATAATGATGTAAACCTAGTATAGGGAAGGGGGAATGGTGTGACATGTGTGTCAAAGAGAGACAAAGGCATGCGTAGTAGCGGGATAGCATGGGTGCGGGCGGGGAGCAGACTATTTGGAAGAGACATCGAGTGTGTGTGGGAGAGGGGTGTGAGAGCGAGTGAGAGAGAGAGAGAGAGATCTAATGAGGGAGAGAGAGAGAGAGGAAGAGAGGGGTCATTTGTGTGCAAAAGTGGCGTATAGATAGGGAGACAATGTTGACGTTGTTCGAAAGTGGCCTATGTACAGAGACTAAAGGGAAGCGAGTCATAGTGTGTGCGATAGGGACTTCATGAGAGATCTAGAATAGATGGTGTAGAGAACAACGTGCGAGATTGAGAACGATGATACATTAGGGAACTATGGAAAGAGTCATGGCATATATGTACACAGGGAAGGAGCTGGGGCGGGTCCGCATGTGGGAGAGATAGAAAGAGGAGAGTGGTGCACAAGGAGACAAAGTGTGCTTGTTTGCGGTGGGGGTGCGAGAACCACATAACTAGCGAGATAGACGTTTGGGGGCGACGTTTTGTGTGTATGGGAAAGATACACTCTATATAATGTGTGTGCTCGAGAAAGAGTATACACTATATATAGTGCCTGTGCTTGGGAAAGAGAGATGCCGGGAGACCTAGAGAGTGGGGGAAGGGATGTGTGCATGCCCGAGAGACAAAGTGATTGTGACGCCCCCGATTTGACCGTACACTAATCATACACACAAACATGTACGATCAAGATCAGGGACTCATGGGAAGATATCACAACATAACTCTAGACACAAATAAAATAATACAAGCTTTATACTACAAGCCAGGGGCCTCGAAGGCTCGAATACAAATGCTCGAAGACACAAGAGTCAGCGGAAGCAACAATATCTGAGTACAGACGTAAATTAAACAAGTTTTCTTAAGAAGGCTAGCACAAACTAGGATACATGTCGAAAGAGGCGCATGCCTCTTGCCTGGGATCCTCCTAAACTACTCCTGGTCCTCGTCAGCGGCCTGCACATAGTAGTAGGCACCTCCCGAGTAGTAGCAGTCGTCATTAACATTGGCGTCTGGCTCCTGGACTCCAACGTCTGGTCGCAACAATCGAATATAGAAAGGGAAAAAAAGGGGAAGCAAAGCAACCGTGAGTACTCATCCAAAGTACTCGCAAGCAAGGAGCTACACTAGATATGCATTCATATCAATGAAAGGGGGGTAGTATAGGTGGACTAAACTGCAGAATGCCAGAATAAGAGGGGGATAGCTAGTCCTGTTGAAGACTACGCTTCTGGCCGCCTCCATCTTGCAGCATGTAGAAGAGAGTAGATGGTAAGTTCACCAAGTAACATCACATAGCATAATCCTACCCAGTGATCCTCCCCTCATCGCCCTGTGAGAGAGCGATCACCGGTTGTATCTAGCACTTGGAAGGGTGTGTTTTATTAAGTATCCGGTTCTAGTTGTCATAAGGTCAAGGTACAACTCCGGGTCATCCTTTTACTGAGGGACACAACTATTCGAATAGATCAACTTCCCTGCAGGGGTGCACCACATTTCCCAACACGCTCGATCCCCTTTGGCCGGACACACTTTCCTAGGTCATGCCCGGCCTCGAAAGATCAACACGTCGCAGCCCTACCTAGGCACAACAGAGAGGTCAACACGCTGGTCTAAATCCTATGACACAGGGGTCTGGGCCCATCGCCCATTGCACACCTGCACATTGCAAGGGCGGCCGGAAACAGACCTAGCCTCCCTAATACAAGAGCAGGCGTTCCAGTCCAATCCGGTGCGCGCCGCTCGGTCGCTGATGTCACAAAGGCTTCGGCTGATACCACGATGTCGAGTGCCCATAACTGTTCTCGCGTAGTTGGTTAGTGCGTATAGGCCAGTGGCCAGACTCAGATCAAAAACCAAGATCTCGTTAAGCGTGTTATTTTGAAGTAACCGCGGACACCGACGAGGGCCAGGCCCACCTCTCTCCTAGGTGGTCTCAACCTGCCCTGTCGCTCCGCCACAAAGTAACCATCAGGGGGCTATCGGGAACCCAGGCCCATCACTACCTGGATGGAACCACCTGCCCCTTCAGCCCCCATCTCCGAACAGTAACATAAGTATGTAAAAGTATATAGTATATAGTATATGTACCCGTGATCACCCCCCGAAGTGATCACGGCCCAGTGCTACCTCTTGAGCACTGCGTTGGTTTTCCCTTGAAGAGGAAAGGGTGATGCAGCAAAGTAGTGTAAGTATTTCCCTCAGTTTTTGAGAACCAAGGTATCAATCCAGTAGGAGGCCACACACGAGTCCCTCGCACCTACACAAACAAATAAAATCCTCGCAACCAACGCAATAAAGGGGTTGTCGATCCCTTCACGGTCACTTACGAAAGTGAGATCTGATAGATATGATAAGATGATATTTTTGGTATTTTTATGATAAAGATGCAAAGTAATTAAAGTGAAATAAAAACGATGCCAGAAATAGTTTGTTGACGGGAGATTAATATGATGGAAAACAGACCCTGGGGCCATAGGTTTCACTAGTGGCTTCTCTCGAGAGCATAAGTATTACGGTGGGTAAACAAATTACTGTTGAGCAATTGACAGAATTGAGCATAGTTATGAGAATATCTAGGTATGATCATGTATATAGGCATCACGTCCCAGACAAGTAGACCGACTCCTGCCTGCATCTACTACTATTACTCCACACATCGATCGCTATCCAGCATGCATCTAGAGTATTAAGTTCAAAAGAACACAGTAATGCTTTAAGTAAGATGACATGATGTAGAGGGATAAACTCATGTAATATGATATAAACCCCATCTTATTATCCTCGATGGCAACAATACAATACGTGCCTTGCTGCCCCTACTGTCACTGGGAAAGGACACCGCAAGATTGAACCCAAAGCTAAGCACTTCTCCTATTGCAAGAAAGATCAATCTAGTAGGCCAAACCAAACCGATAATTTGAAGAGACTTGCAAAGATAACCGATCATACATAAAGGAATTCAGAGAAGATTCAAATATTGTTCATAGATAAACTTAATCATAAACCACAATTCATCGGTCTCAACAAACACACTGCAAAAGAAGATTACATCGAATAGATCTCCACGAGAATTGTGGAGAACTTTGTATTGAGATCCAAAGAGAGAGAAGAAGCCATCTAGCTAATAACTATGGACCCGAAGGTCTAAGGTAAACTACTCACACATCATCGGAGATGCTATGGTGTTGATGTAGAAGCCCTCCGTGATCGATGCCCCCTCCGGCGGAGCTCCGGAAAAGGCCCCAAGATGGGATCTCACGGGTACAGAAGGTTGCGGTGGGAATTAGGTTTTTGGCTCTGTATCTGGTAGTTTGGGGGTACGTAGGTATATATAGGAGGAAGAAGTACATCATTGGAGCAACGTGGGCCCCACAAGGGTGGAGGGCGTGCCTGGGGGGGGGGGTAGGCGCACCCCTACCTCGTGCCTTCCTGGTAGCTTTCTTGACGCAGGGTCCAAGTCCTCTGGATCACGTTTGTTCCAAAAATCACGTTCCCGAAGGTTTCATTCCGTTTGGACTCCGTTTGATATTCTTTTTCTGCGAAACTCTGAAATAGGCAAAAAAACAGTAATTCTGGGCTGGGCCTCCGGTTAATAGGTTAGTCCCAAAAATAATATAAAAGTGTATAATAAAGCCTGTCCAAAAGAGAATATAATATAGCATGGAACAATCAAAAATTATAGATATGTTGGAGACGTATTACCCAGTAGTATATCATGGCAGACGGACAAGTGCATAAGGCCATTGATGATAAACTAGCATCCTATACTAAGCATTTAGGATTGCAGGTAAGGTATCAACAACTGTAGCAACAATGACCGGCTATGTAGCATAATAGGATTAACCGAAAGCAGTAACATGCTACACTACTCTAATCAAGCAGTAGAGAGAAGAATAGGCGATATCGAGTTGATCAAGGGGGGGGGGGGGGTTGCCTGGTTGCTCTGGCAAGGAGGGGTCATCTTCAATGTAGTCGAACATACGAACATCGGCAGTAGTCTCAGAGTCTATCGGAAAGAAGTAACAGAGGGGGAACATAATAAATAATAGAGCAATCAAATGTAACACAAAGCAAGACGCGACAATACGTTGTGCTAGGGGTGACCTAACGTAGGGATAGGTGACACCGGTGAAGGGGGAAAATATTCGGGAAGTATTCCCGGTGTTTCGCGTTTTCGGACAAAGGAACTGGAGGGGGAAAGTTGCCTGTTCGCTATGCTAGGGATGTGTGATGGACGAACGGACTACGTATCCGGATTTGTCTCGTCGTTCTAAGCAACTTTCATGTACAAATTATTTTAATCCGAGTTACGGTTTAAAAGATATGATTTTTCTAAAGTTTTATTAATTTCCTGAATTTATTTATTTATTTATTGAAATCCAACATTATCCAGAATAGTGGATGATGACGCAAGCATGACACCAGAGTGATGTCAGCGGGTTAACTAGTCGGTTGACCAGTCAAACAAGACATGTGGGTCCACTGGGACCCACATGTTAGTGATAGTGCTAATTAACAGAGTTATTTTAACCTAACTAACCCAATTAGCAAGCGGGGCCCAGTAGTCAGTGAGAGATTGGGGTTTTAATTAACTAAACTATTTAATTATCTAATTATTCTTTTTATTTATTTCGTTTATTGAGGTGGGGCCCATATGTCAGTGGGACAGGGGCGTCCCAGTCAGCAGTTGACTCAGCCAACTGGTCAATAGGGGCCACGGGGCCTAGCGGCCAGTGACCCAAAGGGCCCAGTGGCAGGGCTATGTCGGACTGGCACCGGAGTGGACTCCGACGAGCCTTCCGCGGCGGTTCTATGCCGGAATCAGCCGGAATCTCCCTATGGTTCAACAAATCACGCGCGGAGTAGTTCTACGGGACCCTAGCGCTTGTGCGCATCTCGTGGTGGTGGTTGCAGGTGCAGTGGTGGTCGGCAGGGGCGCCGACGACGAGCCGTAGCAGTGGCGAGGATCACGCCTGGACAGGGGCAAGGCTGGAGGGCGAGCTAGGGGCTCAGTGCGGTGCTGTGCGCGCCCTGGAACGCGCCAGTGGCTCACGCGCGGGCCCGGGAGCGCGCACGGCGCGTAGGCGGCGGCCATGGAGGCCGGTGGAGCTCAGCAACGCGGCGAACTAGCTGCGGTGGAGGTGGAGACGCGCGAGGAGAGGGAAAAGGGGCCAGAGCTCACCTTGGGGGCACACGGCGGCCCGGTGGGTGACTAGGAGCAACAGTGGCGCGAATTCGGGGCGGCGGCGTTCGTCGGAGCCGAGGGCGAAGGCGAGGTCGTGGCGGGGCTGCGGGGTCGTCCCGGTCCGCGTGACTCGGCATGGAGGATGAATGAGCTCGAGGCAGAGCCTGGGGGGCACGACGCGAGGGCAAGGGGAGCCCGGTGGCCGCGGTGGCCCAAGTAGGCGCACTCCGGCTCTCTTGGGCGAGCTTAGAGGAGGGAGCAGAGAAGGGGGGAAGAAGAGAGCTGTGAGAGGGGAGAGAGGAGCGAGCGGGGGGGGGGGGGGGGGGAGATCTGGGGCCGCGGTGGCCATCTTATCCACTCGGTGGTGCTGTAGCGGCGCGACCGGCGAGCCGGTCAGGCGGGGACGGCGGGCGTGTGCAGTCGGGCGTGCCAGGTGGAGGAGGGAGAGGACGAGGGAGATGGTTAGCAGGCTGGGCCAGTTGGGCTAAGGCCCCGGAGGCAGGGGTGGATCTCTCTCTTTTCTTTTTGTTTGTTTTATTTTTATTTTTATTTTTCTTTTCTGTTTTGGATAATTGTTTGGGCACCAAATGAGTTTTCTAAAATATGAGAGTTGGCCCACAAATCACAGCACAATATATCCTACCACCAAAAACTAGTTTGGGGTAAATACCATTTCATATTTATTTTGTATTAATAAAAAGGTTATTAAATAATGTTTTCACCCACTGTTTGAGGTTGTTTAAGTCACTTATTAAATTTCAATAATGTTGTTTACAATTTTATCATAGCCTCTGATTTATCTACTATTTATTGAACATTTTAGTTTTAATATTTGAAAACTTTTATTGTTTGCATGATTTTGAATTTTGAATTTGAATCGGTTTCGAACTAATGCAAGATTAGCAACAATAGCCGAGGCGACGTGGCATCGTTAACGTGGGATTACTATAGCTTAATTATCCGGGCGTCACAATTCTCCTCCACCACAAGAAATCTCGTCCCGAGATCTAAGAGGTGAGCAAGGGGGAAAGATCTGGTTACGAAATTCTAACGAATCTTCTTGGTCTTGGATGCTCTTCCCAAAGCAGTTGATCCTTTTCGTTGATGTCTTTATTTCTCTTCTTCAGGTCATCATGAAGTCAGGACCCTTCTTCAGGACTCCATCGTACTTATGAAAGAATAGGGGGTATCCATAAGAACGGACCTCTACAAGGCTGACTATCTGGTAGACAACATCGGGGAAAGTGGCGGAAAGTAACTCTTGAATTGAAACTTAAGAAGATATCGAGAGCAAAGTAAGAAGGTACCATAAGAAGTTTCAAGCAGCCAGGCAATCGTTCAATGCCTAGTCAGAAGGTGTAAGGGTTTCAGGGCAACGTGAATAAGTATTGCGTATGATACCAGAATAGATCACTAGGAATGTGGCTCGCGAATTGCATACGAAGCCAAGCGCGAGGATTAACTTTGGAAACAGGGTGTACAGGAGAGTCAAGTTTTGATCCTGTGGCACTGTGGGTTATGGGCCCACCATGTGGGTTACAGGTACGAAGGTGCTAATCAATTTGCACGGTCAAGATAGCAAGGCAGGTCAGAGTATCGCTTGACAGTTATGTCAGCAACAACATCGGTACCAAGGGCGAGGGACGAAGAGAACCATTTTCCTGCTCGTTGAATGAGGCGGGCCACTAGGCAAAGTTCTCGTCCATCGGTGGCTACCGGAATGTCATCAACAATAGTAACAGGGTCTTGCTGACAGAATTGTACACCGAGGTGTTTACATAAGCAGGAGAATATTACTGCTTAGATTATATAGATCATAAGAAAATTTAAACCAAACATGGAAAGGAAAATGTGTTTAAACACATATTTCATGGGTATATCCTTCCCAAGGACAAGCAGAGCATGATATCCATGTCAGGATATAATATAGAAAACTCTTTAGGTAGGGGAAAGAAATTTCATGACATTACCCATACAGCGGTGTTTGGATAATTGAGCAGGAAACATTTAACATTGGGCTTCAAATATTCTTGTTGAAAATCGGAGTACCATAGCAATGTTTCAAGATAGCATTGACATGGTCATCAGGTGAAGATCAGACTTTGGAAACACAAAGGATCCATCAGGAATAACTTGTAGAATAAGTCTTACAATTTCCTCATGGAAGAATGGATAACCCTGCTGAAAAGGAATCTATAACAATAGGGCCTCCGGCCAGGTGTTCTAGGCATGACATCACCTTACCGGGTTGTATAAATGCCAATGTTATAACTCTTGGAAATATGTTCCAACCATCATATCTAACCGAGATTCAGATCTGATCGGTGTTAGGGTACCTAAGACTCAGGATGCCTGAGAAGAAAAGGTGCAAAACAAATTGATGAGACGACATTGTAAGATTCTCGGAAAATGTACTATGGAAGCGAGTTCCGAAACAAGAGTTTGTCATTAAACCAAGGAGAGAATGAGGGGTGGCTGATGGTCTCAGCGACAATCCTCAAGATTTCCAAAAAGATGGATTTCAACAATTATGTGAACAGGAGATAACATTAGTCAGATCAAATGATATTATGATGTATGCTCGATGAAAACACACACAATTAAACATTGGTTGAAAGTTGCGCCTGAAATATGGACAGAGGTAGCACGATCAATGTTAGAATGGTGATTTGATAACCAATGGTCTAAGAATGAAATATCGACCATCAACTTCAAAGCAATAGGGTTGCTAGAACTTTTGAAGTTTACACATCACAGTCCATTTGCTGGTATTCCGGTTAGAAACAACACGGGGACCAAGAAATGAACGCAGATGGCGAGAGGTATTACTATGTCAAGAATTCTTAAGAGGTGGAGCAACTCTCACAACATTCTTGACATAATAGATGGTAATACTCCAAGGTAGAACATAACACCAGCTGGATAGAAAGGAACTCAAGGTACTATATGATACATGAACAAGTTTGTGTTGGAGGGAAGGCAATAAAGTGGCTGATGATAACACAAATCATCGAGGGCAAGGATGGTATTTCTCTTCAAGAATTCGATAGATATCTTGGAAGAGCTCAGAATGTTTATGATGATCATGTCACATTTGTCGAGAGGTTTCATGAAGATGTAATCGATCAACGATGACATCAAGTCAAAGGAATGATGAAGCGAAAGGTAATTGGAACCGAGGGTACGACAAAAACTCCAAACCAAGTTTTCTGTTCAAGGCGAAATGACATGATGAGGAAGGTCGGCGTAAGCTTAGCTCATCGTTGAAAATTGTGCTCTGGGAAGAAGGACCAGGTAGCACAGTTAAAATTTAGCACAATAATGATATAGCCGATCAGGCTAGGAATGACTTGAAGGATTATTAAACTCATAAGCAATGAAGATTACTTAGAGTTATTGAATCATAGTGCGAACTTGATTCACTATTTGGTGTTCTCGGTTCGACAACCTAGAACCCAGGAAAATTGGAATCGGTGACAAATAACATTTGATGAAGAACCCATAAGAAGTTATGCAGTTCCATGATATTCTCAAGATACCAGAGTGTAATACTCGATGGTAGATCAAAGTCAAGGTTGGACTGGGTTATTGATCCGCATAAGACAAATGCTTAAACTTGCCCGAGAAATGGGATCAAAGAAGAACAATATGGTCAGAACCATAGCTGCAAGGGATCCAATTTAATGACACCGAAAGAATTACCCAAATGATTAAATAGTTTGCAAGAAGCTTTCGTGATAAGTTCCACATCGGGTCCATGGGCATGAACACAAAGTTCAAGGTCAACTCCCACTTCTTTAATGCATAACCTTTCATTCACTTCTCGTCTTCAAAGAAGTTGTAGTGTTGAAATTTTATCCAGCGAAGCACCAGAAGAGTATGACTCGTGAAAACTTTCGGGTTCACACGGTTTAGAGAAGGCATAGGTTCAACCCATAGGGGCTTCTTAGAAACATATACCACAAACTTCAGGAGTAAATAACTCAAGCTCGGAAGTAGAGCATGGTTGAGGAAGTAGAGGATACAATTTACTAAAGGCATTATGTATTCGAGGAAAGGCTCACAAGGTTATTGGATATGAAGGACGTTGTCGGATAAAATCCAATAAAGGATCTGGTGGTCCACGAGGGATTTGATGTGAGCATAGGTACTCAACCAGACGAAGAAAGAATGCAAGGAGATAAGATTATAGAAACAACTGACTAATTCAAAGCTCAAATGCAAAGGAATTTATGATTCCCAAATCAAGGGGTCAGAAGAAAACGCTTTGACTAAGAATGGATAAGTTGAATAGACTTAGGGGTACAATCGACGACAATTTGATTGGTCGATAACCAGCTCATGTTCAAAATGACATTTGAGCTGGAAAGATGACTTAAAAGGATCAACCGATGATTGCGTGCATTCGCACTCATGTAGAATCAATAGGATCAAAATGACGGTGTCGAAGGAGACTAATGAATATTGCCAGACATATGGGAAGCATCCATAATGCAAGCAGACAAGTATCTGCAGAGCAATAAGCTGCTAAGGATTTTTGGAGGATCAAATAGTATTTCGAAGACTTTTGTGAAACACCTGAGCAACTAGGATGAGCGGATACTCGGTAAATGCGAGGAATTATCTGCATGGTTATTCATGTGGCAAAGAACTGCAAGGCAGTAGGCACAAAGTATTCTCGGAACAATAGAGAGAATTTCGAGGTATCTTATAATAACAAGATCAACGGGGAATGATTGTATGAATGGCAAGTGTATGTGGTTATCCATAAAGGTTTATCGATCAATGGGAATTGCAAAAGAGATGGCACAAAGTCTCGAGAGAACATCATAGAGTATCCTCGGAATCTTCTGGTGCAGCAGACGATCATCGGTAATAAGGTGCTCTCCGGGTGAAAGTGATCACGAGATCCTAATGTTAGATTTAGTAAAATTCATTTAACCCGAATAGAAGAGAGATCAGAGTTCGAGAGTATAGACGAGGAATAAAAGATCCTAATATCACCCAAATGGTGACGTGGGCCCGTAAGACACACAACCATGTTAGTAAAAAGTTTTGCAATGTCTAGACTCGACTTCGGCCAAGGAGTGTGAAAGGGGGATTCCTACAGGCAGTCGGCTCTGATACCAACTTGTGACGCCCCCGATTTGACCGTACACTAATCATACACGCAAACGTGTACGATCAAGATCAGGGACTCATGAGAAGATATCACAACACAACTCTAGACACAAATAAAATAATACAAGCTTTATATTACAAGCTAGGGGCCTCGAAGGCTCGAATACAAATGCTCGAAGACACAAGAGTCAACGAAAGCAACAATATCTGAGTACAGACGTAAGTTAAACAAGTTTGCCTTAAGAAGGCTAGCACAAACTGGGATACATATCAAAAGAGGCGCATGCCTCCTTCCTGGGATCCTGCTAACTACTCCTGATCGTCGTCAGCGGCCTGCACGTAGTAGTAGGCATCTCCCGAGTAGTAGCAGTCGTCATTGACAGTGGCGTCTGGCTCCTGGACTCCAACGTCTGGTCGCAACAATCGAATATAGAAAGGGGGAAAAGGGGAAGCAAAGTAACCATGAGTACTCATCCAAAGTACTCACAAGCAAGGAGCTACACTACATATGCATTGGTATCAATGAAAGGGGGTAGTATATGTGGACTGAACTACAGAATGCCGGAATAAGAGGGGGATAGCTAGTCCTGTCGAAGACTACGCTTCTGGCCGCCTCCATCTTGCAGCATGTAGAAGAGAGTAGATGGTAAGTTCACCAAGTAACATCGCATAGCATAATCCTACCCAGTGATCCTCCCCTCGCCGCCCTGTGAGAGAGCGATCACCGGTTGTATCTGGCACTTGGAAGGGTGTGTATTATTAAGTATCCGGTTCTAGTTGTCATAAGGTCAAGGTACAACTCCGGGTCGTCCTTTTACCGAGGGACACGGCTATTCGAATAGATCAACTTCCCTGCAGGGGTGCACCACATTTCCCAACACGCTCGATCCCCTTTGGCCGGAGGCACTTTCCTGGGTCATGCCCGGCCTCGAAAGATCAACACGTCGCAGCCCTACGAAGGCACAACAGAGAGGTCAGCACGCCGGTCTAAATCCTATGGCGCAGGGGTCTGGGCCCATCGCCCATTGCACACCTGCATGTTGCGAGGGCGGCCGGAAATAGACCTAGCCTCCCTAATACGAGAGCAGGCGTTCCAGTCCAATCCGGCACGCGCCGCTCGGTCGCTGATGTCACAAAGGCTTCGGCTGATACCATGACGTCGAGTGCCCATAACTATTCCCGCGTAGTTGGTTAGTGCATATAGGCTAGTGGCCAGACTCAGATCAAATACCAAGATCTCGTTAAGTGTGTTATTTTGAAGTAACCACAAACGCCGACCAGGGCCAGGCCCACCTCTCTCCTAGGTGGTCTCAACCTGCCCTGTCGTTCCACCACAAAGTAACCATCAGGGGGCTGTCGGGAACCCAGGCCCATCACTACCTGGATGGAACCACCTGCCCCTTCAGCCCCCATCTCCCAACAGTAACATAAGTATGTAAAAGTATATAGTATATTATATGTACCTGTGATCACCCCCGAAGTGATCACGACCCAGTAGTATAGCATGGCAGACAGACAAGTGTGTAAGGCCACAGATAATAAACTAGCATCCTATACTAAGCATTTAGGATTGCAGGTAAGGAATCAACAACTGTAGCAATAATGACAGGCTATGCAGCAGAATTGGATTAACCGAAAGCAGTAACATGCTACACTACTCTAATGCAAGCAGTAGAGAGAATAATAGGCGATATTGACTTGATCAGGGGGGCTTGCCTGGTTGCTCTGGCAAGGAGGGGTCATCTTCAATGTAGTCGAACACACGGACATCGGCAGTAGTCTCGGAGTCTACCGGAAAGAAGTAACAGAGGGGGAACACAATAAATAACAAAGCAATCAAATGTAACACAAAGCAAGACGTGACAATACGTTGTGCTACGGGTGACCTAACGTAGGGATAGGTGACACCGGAGAAGGGGGGAAATATCCGGGAAGTATTCCTGGTGTTTCGCGTTTTCGGACAAAGGAACCTGAGGGGGAAAGTTGTGTGTTCGCTATGCTAGGGATGTGTGACGGACGAACAGACTGCGTTTTTGGATTCGTCTCGTCATTCTGAGCAACTTTCATGTACAAATTATTTTAATCCGAGTTACGGTTTAAAAGATATAATTTTCTAAAGTTTTATTAATTTCCTAAATTTATTTATTTATTTAAATCCAACATTATCCAGAATAGTGGATGATGACGCAAGCATGACATCTGAGTGATGTCAGCAGGTCAACTAGTCGGTTGACCAGTCAAACAAGACAGGTGGGTCCACCGGGACCCACATGTCAGTGACAGTGCTAATTAACAGAGTTATTTTAACCTAATTAACCTAATTAGCATGCGGGGCCCAGTAGTCAGTGAGAGATTGGGGTTTTAATTAACTAAACTATTTAATTATCTAATTATTCTTTTTATTTATTTTGTTTGTTGAGGTGGGGCCCATAGGTCGGTGAGACAGGGGCGTCCCAGTCAGTAGTTGACTCAGTCAACTGGTTAACAGGGGCCACGGGACCTAGTGGCCAGTGACCCAAAGGGCCCAGTGGCAGGGCCACATCGGACCGGCACCGGAGTGAACTCCGGTGAGCCTTCTGCGGCGGTTCTACGCCGGAATCTCCCTTCGGTTCAACAAATCACGCGCGGAGTAGTTCTACGGGATCCTGGCGGTTGTGCGCATCTCGTGGTGGTGGTTGCAGGTGCAGTGGTGGTCGGCAAGGGCGCTGGCAACAAGCCGTAGCGGCGGCGAGGATCGCGCATGGACAGGGGCGAGGCTGGAGCAAGCTGGAGGGCGAGCTAGGGGCTCCGTGCGGTGCTGCGCGCGCCCTGGAACGCGCCAGTGGCTCACGCGCGGGCTCGGGAGCGCGCACGGCGCGTAGGCGGCGGTCATGGCGGCCGGTGGAGCTCGGCAACGCAGCGAACTAGCTGCGGTGGAGGTGAAGACGCGCGAGGAGAGGGAAAGGGGGCTGGAGCTCACCTTGGGGGCACACGGCGGCCCGGTGGGTGAGTAGGAGCAGCATTGGCGCGGATTCGGGGCGGCGACATTCGTCGGAGCCGAGGGCGAAGGCAAGGTTGTGGAGGGGCTGCGTGGTCGTCCCGGTCCACGTGACTCGGTGTGGAGGATGAATGAGCTCGAGGCAGAGCCTGGGGGCACGACGACAGGGCAAGGGGAGCCCGGTGGATGCGGTAGCCCAAGTAGGCGCACTCCGGCTCTCTCGGGCGAGCTCGGAGGAGGGAGCAGAGAAGGGGGGAAGAAGAGAGCTGTGAGAGGGGAGAGAGGAGCGAGCAAGGGGGGAGATCTGGGTCGCGGTGGCCATCTTATCCACTCGGCGGTGCTATAGCGGCGTGACCGGCGAGCCGGTCAGGCGGGGACAGCGGGCGTGTGCGGTCGGGCGTGCCAGGTGGAGGAGGGCGAGGACGAGGGAGATGGTTAGCAGGCTGGGCCAGCTGGGCTGCGTCTGCTGGTAGGCTAAGGCCCAGGAGACAGGGGTGGATCTCTCTCTTTTCTTTTTGTTTGTTTTGTTATTTTCCTTTTTCTTTTCTGTTTTGGATAATTGTTTGGGCACCAAATGAGTTTTCTAAAATATGAGAGCTCGCCCACAAATCATATCACGATATATCCTACCACCAAAAACTAGTTTGGGGTAAATAGCATTTCATATTTATTTTGTATTAATAAAAAGGTTATTAAATAATGTTTTCAGCCACTGTTTGAGGTTGTTTAAGTCACTTATTAAATTTCAATAATGTTGTTTACAATTTTACCATAGCTTCTAATTTATCTACTATCTATTGAACATTTTAGTTTCAATATTTGAAAACTTTTATTGTTTGCTTGATTTTAAATTTTGAATTTGAATCAGTTTTGAACTAATGCAAGATTAGACACAATAACCAAGGCGACGTGGCATTGTTAACGTGGGATTACTGTAGCTTAATTATCCGGGCATCACTGTGATAGAGACCTATATTGGGGTCCGGACTTTAGAAGAGAGGGGGGTGTTAATGTGCTTGTGTATTCGTATCTGGGGGAGAGAACGACTTGTGTGTGTGTGTGGGGGGGGGGCTTCAGATAAAGAGTGAGGTGTCTATATTTGAGGGACTTTAGCGTAATTGAGATATATATGGTCAATAGTGTGTGCACTCATGGTTGATCAATTTGTTTCACAATTTGGACTATGAGATAACGATACTTTTAAACATGCGTGTATACCTTGAAGTCCTAGAATTAGAAACCTAAAATTGGAATTTTGGAATTCGAATCCATCATTAGCTTTTGTAATTCATTTAAACGGAGGTACATTTTTAAGCCGGGATTTCGTGATTTCAATTTCATATATCAAACCTAGAGATATACACATACGGGCATGTTCAAACTTTATAATCATCCGCTTTATTCATACACATACACATTTTTATTTTGTCATCATATTTAGGATAAACACATTTGGAATTTCATTTGAATTGGACCGTATGATGGTATTTGCTTGTACTAGCTCAATGATCCATATTTGAATTGAATGGACAATCTAAGTTTCAGTTGGAGACAATGATTTTTGAAACTTGCACTTTATTTGCGTGCAAAACAAATAAATTATCGGCCATGATATCTTAGTCGGCCGTACAAGAGCAGATCAATTAATTTCAGGTGCCAAAAGCTTTCAAACTTCCCGCTCACATCGAAATATCTCACGCCCAAAATTTTAGCCCTGCGATATTTCTGTTTTATCCCTGCCACATGAACGGAAAAGGGCTGCTTTGGTAACTCCATTGTTTTCCCCTCTTTGCCCCCAACATTCTTCCAGAGCCCCTCCCCGAGCCCCCAACCATGCAAAGCCACATAATCTAGTCCTCCACTGTAGCGGTGGACCTCACACCCCGCCGGATCTACCTTCCGCACCTTGGAACTCCCAACTGCCAACTCAGCACTTCACCGGAGCCGCTTCAGCAACTGGCTTGTCCACCGCTCGAGATCTCCTTGACCACCATCATGTTCCACCGCATCGGATCTGCTTAACGGACGCCCTTGTCCACCACAGTGTAGGCCCTTCACTGACTCCCTCGTCCACCCCATCGCTGGCCCTTCATACAAGCCCTCGTCTGCCGCAACAGAGCCGCCTCACCGAAAGCACTGTACACCGCACCAGATGTGCTTCGCTGACGCCTTTGTCCACTGCACTGGAGCCGCTCCATGGGCGCCATATTCAACTCCACCTGCCCTGCTTTACTTACGCCACAGCCTCATCAGGTTATTTTGATTTGTACACCTTCAGTTGTTCTCTTCTTTATCATGGAACTATTCACTTACCACAGATGAGATTTCTTTTATGTTGACAGGTGCTGCAACTGAAGCACCTGAGCCGCTTCAGCAACGGGGATAGCCGGCCCAAACTCAACCGCAACACGAGCACCATTGACGATCCTTAGCTATCTAGTATGACAATTTTACCCATACGCCACCGAGAATCAGGTACTATTATCCAACGCCCGGCCTACGTTCACTTTCTTAGCATAAGCATTGCACCTTCATGAGTGGCAGTGACATGTTACATGTGCTAAATTACAAACCAATGCACATATAGTTAAATGCTTTAGTTTTGTCCTAAGCATTACTGTACTTCCTAGATATCATTGCCTACTATTTTAATTCTTGCATGCTACATTTATGATAATGGTGTTGTTCTGATGCCACCTATTGGTTCCATCAGACTGCTTCATGTTCTCTATGCTTAATTACACATCAGCAAACTCGCATGTGGTTCCGTAGCTTTTTGTTCGTTTTACCCTACATTTTCTAATGCTAGCTATTACATCACTGCTCTGAGCCTCTTTTCATTACTTTTTTGTGCGTTCTTGATCTTCCCAAGTTTCATGACTAATTTGATACTTCTATTAACTATGGATCTACCAACCCCATCAAGCAAAATATTTGTTCTTTTGGGGCTCGCACCTTGAACAAGCATAAAAATAGAGTGAAGCACATATATTGTCGTGTAAGCACACACCCGTCTTTCATTAGTTTAGATGAACCATTGATGATCAATTTGAACCAGTGTATGTGATTAAAATTAGTTTTACCTAAATAGAGGGTGCAGAATAAACTACAACAACTAGATTTGCAACCACGGGATGCTGACGATATTTTCAAAGAACATTGCAACAGCAGCGAGGCTTCACAACATATGGTAAGCCAGTGTGTTTTAGTACATGTGAAATGTAATGTGTGTGGATTGATTTCTTGGCTTGTGCCCTCAACTTGTAATCCTACAGAATTACAAATAGTTTAGTTGTATGCTTTGCTGCATTGCGTGATTCAAATGCTTGTTTGTTACTTGTTAGGCTATACCTGAGTTGGCCAATATGTCAGCAGTGCCTGTTGTACTATTGTAAAGAAATGCATGCCTAGTTCATTTGAGTCCTTAAATTTTTCTATGAACTTCATCACAAGACTGTCTTCGTAGTTTATATGAGGCCACATTGTTAAGTGCTTTATCAGATTATTTCAACTGCTTAGATGCCTTGGCAACTTAAATATAGCGGTGGTACACTCCTGTCAACTAGGGATGTCAACCACGCCCCATTTAATCCCGATTAAAGTCCACTAGTGGTATGATAGTTCAAAAGAGTTTTTGTTTTTGAGGAAAATGAACTAGGGAGGTATCAAAAACTAACTAGATGGGACTGGCGCATGTCATTTATTTGCCATTTAAATCCCTAGTTTCATCTTACCATTTTAATTTCTTTTCAACTGATGCTGCTTCGAACCATTTAAATATAGCTTGCCATGCTCGGCAATAATTCGCATGTCGTTTACCATGTAAGCTTACTGCCTTGATCATGTGATAACTATCTCTTACTTATGTCCAGCGGAAACCTTTCAGGATGCCATTCACACTAGGACATAATGTACAAGCCCAAAATCTATTTGTGGAAGCAGTGCACCATCCATGTTGCCAGATGGTAGCAGTTCAGAGGCAACACCGCCGGAGGGCAGTCTAAGCACATATATTATAGTTCTTGAGGCTCTACTAGAGGCAGAAAGAGATGGTGTGGCTGCCATGAATGAGGTAATCTTGATCTTGAGGCTGGAAATTATGCAATTAGCTGCATGCATTATGCAAGCAACCCAATAATTGGAGGAAGTAAGGATGTTGCATTTGAAGACGGAGGAGGTCCTGCTGCTACTACTATCTAAAGCGTAGGGTAATCCCAGTTCTTCTTTAGATACCAGTTGAAATTGTCATTAGATTATTATACTTGCATGTTGTGTCATGTCTCTGAGTGGATTATGTTGTAAGACCCCCTATGTTGTCCATGTGTTGTAATGATCCGAATTTTTTAGGTGAGGTAATCCTCAGTACTTGTATGAATGGCATAAGATGAACTGTTTTTCGTGTGAGCAAATTGTATTGGATGAAATAACTGTTTGACTCAAAGTGTATCCAACCTACTGAATTCAAAGATCATGACATTTCTAAATTATAATCATATATAAAGGTGGAATAAATCTTTGTCTTGGTTTTGAAGAAATAAATAACAAAACATAGAATTATCAATGGATATTCATAATCGAATACAAATTGTATTTGAATTTAGCTGCGAGAGCCCAGGGTAAACGTGAATGCTAATTCTCCCAAGTTTTGAATGAAGCGGCTAAACACCCACTATCATTTGTGGGCTGTCCGAAGCAAGTGTTTGTGAGATGGAAATTACTGTCTACCCCTGACACTTGACATCCTAATCGACTGGATTTACACTGCTGTCGATAAGGGTAGACTAGTAACTTCAATCAGATGTGACATGACCGCCTCTGAGCCCATTCAGACACGGTGGGCACCAAACGTGGGTGGCAAAACACATTTGATTCAAGATCTTCCAAAAGACACGTGTCCCTCCCTCTATTTCCCCATTCATACATAGTGGTCGGCAAAACAAACTCTCCACATCCGAAATTGATGTAGGCAAATATTTTAAATAGGGGCAGATGTGTAACTTCCCTCAGACGTGACACAACCGCCCTACCTATTAGCCTCATTCATACACCGTGGGCGGCAAAACACCCTCTCCTTGCCCGAAATTGCTACTGGTAAATATTGGGGAGATGCGAGATTACCGTCCTATCCCCAACCGACGTGATGTCTGAAATTTTAAACGGGGGATAAGTTCATAACTTTCCCACATTTTAGACAAGAGCGTCCCAAAGTTTGAGATCCCCCTCCCCTCCATTTCCCCTTTCATACACCATCGGCGCCACAACAACCTCCCCACTGCGGCCAGCCTCCTCTGTCTACCACCCCATCGTCCACCTTGTCGGAGCCGCTACCCCTACCCCGTCATCCACTGCAAGAGATGGATATCTCTCATCCACGGTGCCGGACCAGGATCCTTTCATTGCGTCCTCTCGCTTCATCGGTGTCATCGTCCACCTTGCCGTTGCCACTCCTACGACTGCCTCATCCACGGCAACAGGACTTATCCCCTGACCTGGCCATCTATTGTCTAAAGTATTCTTCCGCGCCGCCGACAACCATCGCACCCGCAACACCTTCAACGTATCAGCAGGGGCCTACACGGCGTCACAAGAGAGGCGGTAATCTTTCATATCTTCTTAAGTTATTGATCTCACCCAGAAAATATATTGTAAATTGTTTAGTGTACTTTTCTTGTCCGTACCAAATCGTAGTGTCTAGTTGAAAGCAAACATTGGTTGTGAAGTAGCTTTGTCCTGTCTGCACCTTCAGATCCGCCATGGCACGATCACTATACTCATAAAGCTTATGGTTTCCCCCCTTTATATTCACTACCATCATCGTAGGTGCTTCGTGTCGTAATAGCACTGCTCCTCAAGACCTGAACCCATCAAGCGAAACAACATGCCACTCATAATTGTAAAGCTTAGTTGTTGAAATACGAATCTGATATGATGCTCATATTACTAAAACAGAGAATGTTCAATTGGTCACCTAATGTTCCTATATTCGTTTCGAAAAGCATGCGCGCCACCCACTGGTCCAGCTAGTTCCACTTTCCTGATTTTACTCTTGGTGCTTAGGGTTTTCCCCTCTTATCTACTTTACTATGATCTGCGTAGGTGCTTTCTGTCATACTAGCTGTACTCCACCCTTCAAGCTAAACAACACAACAATCATAATTCCAAAGCTTAGTTGTTCAAATATGATTGTGATATGATACTGATATTAGTTAGCAGACACATTTGATTGGTAGCTAAAGGTCCCACCTGAGTTTCCAAATGCATGTCGCGACATATAGAGAGACAACAGAATTGCATTTCTTTGTCACTGGTTGACTATACTTTCTTGTCCATACCAAATCTTAGTTGTTATTTCAAAGCAAACATTGGTTGCTAACTACCCTTTGCGCAGTTTGCAGCTTCATATCTACCATCCAACTACCATGGCCAACACCATAACCATCATGCTTATGGTTTCCCCATTTTATGATGACCACGATCAGCCTACGTGGTTCGTGTCGTAATAGCACTGCTCCACCCATCGAGCTAAACAAGCTTAGTTGTACAAATTCAAATATGATATTATGCTGATATTAGTAAAACTGATACATGTTTAATTGGTCAGCTAAATGATCCTATGTAATGCCTCGTCACTCTTCACTCATTATCTTCGGTGGATTCAATTCAAGATTTTGGTGTTGATCATATCCCTTTCCTTATTTCAATGCTTTCTCATGCCGGTGCAATTCTTAATCTTTCACCTCTCGCTATTCAATTATTCCGGAGTGCCGAAGATATCTCAGAAGGCTCGTCTTGTCATTCAAGATCCGTTCAACCTATTTCGAGGTTGTTATCTCATTCAAGCCGTTTAACTCAACCGGGGCCATCTTCTTTTCAGGTAATCATTCAACGATGTTTCTTTTGAGTGGGCCCTAACCCACAGGTCTTTTCCCAGGATCTTACCTGACTCTTCTAATCTTTCCGGAGTGATTCTCAAATCCTTTTCAAAGTTTGACGTAAGAATGAATTATCACCAGTCATATGTATTTCTCCAAGATCTTTCAAATTCTTTTCATCGTCGGTTTAACCATTCTAATATTCATTCCGGAGTATCTCAACAACCCATGTTGGTGTTTCGCATCGTCATTTTCAACACTTGAAGAGCGAAGAAGAGTTTTCCTCCATATCTTGCTCCATTCTCTTCAAGATTCATGGTTCTAGCTTGATGCCTTCCTCTCATAATTGGTTTCGACTGTGAGGATTCTTTTCATCCATCTGGAGCATTTCAGGAGTCTTTTCAGTTTGATTCTCCGAAGACCATCATTTCGGGTTTATTCATTCTCAGCTTTCAGCTCTCGTTCTCCAAATCTTACCGGTGCATCATTAAAATATCCTCTAATCAGCTCATGATCTCTTTGTTTCACTTGTATCTAAATTCTCAAGTATCTTTATTCATTTTTTTTTCTAATTCTTACCGGTGTTTTTCTTTATCTTTTCTTCGTTCATATTCAATTCTCACGGTGGTTCATTCAAGATTCCTTTTCTCTTGGTATCATATCAATTTATTCGTTGTTTCAATCCCACCGGTGGTTCGTTGAAGACCTTCTCAAGTTGCGCTATATCTCTCTTAATCCTTTCTATGAGAATAAGTAGTATGCCAAATCCGTTGCTTGTCATCAATCTAAATAGGTGAAGGATATGCATAACATAATTCTTATTCTTGTTTCATCCAAGCATTCTAATTTCTTCTTTTCGGAGTGGTTCATCATATCACATTCTCGGTTCGAGATGCTTTATCTTTTCTTCTGGAGTTCCAAGCTTCCACTTTATCTCATCGCAAAGCTTCATCTAATCATTGCAAGGATTGAATCTTATTCTTTTCATCCTTCTTTTTGTTTGATCATCCCTTTATTACCGGAGTTCTTCATGGAGGTTATACATGATGGTCCATCAAGGATTTAATTCCTTCTTGAAGTGTTCATTGAGATTCTTTTCTGAGGTGTTCAAGCATTCTTCGATTTGCTACCGAAGTCCAATTAGTTCTATCTTATCTTTTGAGGTGGTGTTATGTCATTGTTGATAATTTCCCTTCGTGTTTCATGATTCACAAGTTTTTCAAGAGTGACATATCTTAAATCCATCATTTTCAGTTCATTCATGACATCTTTTCAATCCATCAATCTCTTCATTGGAGTTATATTGGGTTATATTTCACCTAAAGCTTTCCCTAAGGATTGTTTCCATTTATGGTGCTCATAAATGACCCAAGTTCTTCATTTATCCTCACAGTGAAATAAGTTTGTCATTTCCTTGTTCATATCAATCCAATTCTTTTTTCCGTTAGTGGCAGAATGTCGCCTCATAGTTTGAGATGTATGCCACAAGACCATATCAAGCTTATCCTTTTGTTGTTGGTTTTCCAACAACACCGTCCGAACCTTCTCCTAAGGATGCCTTTTCAAACTCATTTGTGGCAGAAGTTGTCTTTTCTTCTCCATTCCTTTATTTCAATGATCTATCTTCTATTTCTCTCTTCCGGAGGCATTGCGATGTTGCTCTTCAACCCATCATCTTGTTTTGTCAAGATCATGCTTCTTTCTTTGCTTACCCATTTAACCGGAGTGTTCTGTCCTTTTGCTCAAGTTCTTTTCGCCTTATCAATCCTGTCATCCCTTCTCAACTGGAGTGCTGCCAAAAGTTGTTCTTCCTTGTTCCTCTTTGCCAACGGAGTGCTTTCAACTTCATTTATCTCCGTTGTTTTCTTTTCTTGAAATGGCTTAACCTTTTCAAGGTTCTTTGGTTTCACTCGTTTGTCAAAGAAGCAACTTAGTTTTACCTTTTCTCTTTCTCTTCCGTTGTCCCTCCGGTGCCATTCTAGATCTCGGGACGAGATCCTCTCGTAGTGGTGGAGTGTTGTAACGCCTCGAGACCGACGCTTCAGTTACCCTTCCATTTATTTTAGTTGTTGGCGTTTGTTTATTATGTTTGTGCATTATCATAATTGTTTTGCATATTTCTTTTTCCTATGTTGTTGCATTTGCATCATGATCATCATTGTAGTTTGGATGTTTATCGTGTGTATATTTGTGGTGGGCTTGTTATATTTATGAACTCCTTCTCCTCATCTTCTTTGCTGTTCCATCTTGCCCTTCCATCAAAACCATCATCAAGTGCAACACCCCATGACTAGCTTCTTCTTTTCAATTGTCACACATTTATTGTAAGTGGCATTTTCCTGTCCCAGTAAAATGTTCACTTATTTTCTGTAAATCTTGCTCCATGCCTTATACCTCTCTGTCAAATTTCATTCATTTTGGAGTTGTTTTGGTTCGGTTCAAAAAATGGCTCAAGTTTGAATTTAATTCAAACTTGGATTATTTTTCTACCTCTAAAAATTGCCAAGTCAATTTATTCAAATCCTGTATAAATCCAGGACTCCATATATATTTCTGTCTCTGAGCCTTTCCTTCCCAAAACTCCTCCCCTTTTCAATCTTGGAGGTGTCTAATTGTTTTAGGCAGAATATAAGAAAGGAAGGAAGGCCTAAATCCCAGATAGCCCACCTGGCACTTTCTTTCCCCGGCCCAGCCGAGCCGAACGACCACCTGCTCCCTCCCTCATGGCGTCTCCTTCCTCCAGAGTATAGCATCAGGATCCTCTCCGGCATGTCTTCCTGCGCCCCATCACCCTCCTCGACCGATTCCGGCAGTTAGTTGGGTGGGAGCCTCCCCCACGCGCCTCCCTGCCATCGCCATCATCATGGCCGTGGCCGAGCCGAGTTGATGCTCGAGCGCGGCGTAGCAGCCGGCGTCCCCGACCTTATTCCTCCGCGGCAAGTCCCACGACTCTGGCAACAGCTTCCCGCACCTCTCCGAGCCCCGGATCACCAAGTCCAGCTTCTTCCCCGTCGTCCTCTTCTTCCCCTGCTTCCTTTACTTCTCGGATCCGAGGACGTCGCCCCGACCAGCAGCTCGTCATCGCCCTCTCCTTCATCTCCTGGCCTCCTCGTCGTATCCCTCGAGCCCCTAGTGAGCAGCCGTTCCTCCCAGCCCCTCCCCGGTTCGATTCTGTCGTTGTGGCCACCGATCCCGTCGCGTCAGAGGCCATGTCTGCCGCGCCATGGACGACCATGTCCGCCGCGCCATGGACGACCATGGCAGGGAGCCCAAGCTCGTGTTGTTGCCTCTGCTTGCCTCACGTATTGCTCGCATCCATGCACTTCGTCTCCGTTATAGTCGGCAGCCATGGGCGTAGCCATGGCTAGCGAGGCTTCGCCTCCATGCACACCCAGCCACCCTACCGGCCTATGCATCCACACATGCCCCATCTGCAGCTCTCTGCACACACACACCCTGTTTCCGCACACCTGCTGCCTCCTGCCGTCCTTGCTGTGTGCCTGAATGTGGACGAGGTCGAGCATCTTGATCTACCAAGGCTGGCCCTTTCTGTTCCCGGTTTCTGTTATTTGTCCCAGATCCATTGAGAAATCACTTCATAGGAGTGTGGGCTGGTTGTTGAACGCAAGTTCTGTTCTAGCCTGTTGGTCACCTAGCAGTTCCTCAGCCAAAGGATCTGGGTTCAAATCCCAGCTTCCCCTATTTTTTTGAAATGTCGGTTTGAGTTCAGTTCTGTTCCATGCTGCGCACACCCACTTAGGCCTCATTCGCTTTTGGGCCGCTGCACTGCGCTTCAATCCGGCCCGTGCATGTTTTTTTTCGCTCTGTGATTTTGGCATATTTCCGGTGCATGCATATTTTCAGTAATGCCATTAATTTGCTTTGCTCATATCTAAATATCCATGCATCATAATAAAGCATGTATTATATGTAAAATGCTTAGGATTTCATGTCTTTCATAATATGCTGCTTCTTCCATGTTTAAAGATGTTTAAATTGTTGTTTGCATTAATGTGCATAAATGATATGTTAAAATGGTTTATTTCATAACTAAATAACCGTACTTCCGAATTTAATAAATTATATATGTAACTTGTCCATAAAAATGCATAGATAAACATGATGCACTTACTTTGCATGTTTAACAAACCTAAAATCGTGTTTAGGGCAGAACAGTACCAAACCTAATTTATGCATATGAGGATTTTTCGGAGTTGTTGTTTGTATTTCCGGCTTCATTTAAACTTGTCTAGATAGATAGTTTCTTTATGCTTCACCTCTTGCCATGCTAACAACATTTAATCTTGTTGGGTACATAAACGAGATCGAACTAAATAACTTGAATGTGGTGTTTCGTCAATATGCAACGGAGTTGCATATTGAGCTCCACTTAATTTGTAGGGTTGTTTGTGCACTTTGCCATGCCATGCCTCATTAAACTAGACATGCATCATACTTGATTGTGCATCATGCCATGATTATGTGGTAGTTGTTTACTATGTTTGTTTGCTTCTTTCCGGTTACAACTCGCGTTAGCTTCGGTTTTGTTCCGGAGTTGTGAGGATCCGTTCATCTACGTCCATTTGTCTTCTTCATGGACTCGTTCTTCTTCCTTGCAGGTTTTTAGGCAAGATGACCATACCCTCGAAATCACTTCTATCTTTGCTTGCTAGTTGCTTGATCTTTTGCTATGCCTATGTTGTGATACCTACCACTTGCTTATCATGCATCCCATATTGTTGAACCAAGCCTCTAACCCACCTTTATCCTAGCAAACCGTTGTTTGGCTATGTTACCGCTTTGCTCAGCCCCTCTTATAGCATTGTTAGTTGCAGGTGAAGATTGAAGTTTGTTCCTTGTTGGAACATGGATATTTTGTTGGGATATCACAATATCTCTTATTTAATTAATGCATCTATATACTTGGTAAAGGGTGGAAGGCTCGGCCTTATGCCTGGTGTTTTGTTCCACTCTTGCCGCCCTAGTTTCCGTCATATCAGTGTTATGTTCCCGGATTTTGCGTTCCTTACGCGGTTGGGTTATAATGGGAACCCCTTGACAGTTCGCCTTGAATGAAACTCCTCCTGCAATGCCCAACCTTGGTTTTACCATTTGCCACCTAGCCTTTTCTTTCCCTTGGGTTCTGCAGACTCAAGGGTCATCATTATTTTAACCCCCCGGGCCAGTGATCCTCTGAGTGTTGGTCCAACCTGTCAGCCGCCGGTGGCCACCATGGGCAACTCTGGGCTGGCCTACCGGAAGTTTGGACAATTTGAGTGTGCCTTGAGAACGAGATATGTGCAGCTCCTATCGGGATTTGTCGGCACATTTGGGCGGTGTTGCTGGACTTGTTTTACCATTGTCGAGGATGTCTTGTAACCTGAATGCCAAGCCTGATCGGATTGTCTTGGGAGAAGGAATATCCTTCGTTGACCGTGAGAGCTTGTAATGGGCTAAGTTGGGACACCCCTGCAGGGATTGGGACTTTCAAAAGCCATGCCCGCGGTTATGGGCAGATGGGAATTTGTTAATGTCCGGTTGTAGAAAACCAGAAGTGGACCTTAATTAAAATGCACCAACCGCGTGTGTAACCGTGATGGTCTCTTCTCGACGGAGTCCGGGAAGTGAACACGGTGTTGGAGTAATGCTTGACGTAGGTTGTTCTAGGATCACTTCTTGATCATAGTTTCTCGACCGTGCTTTTGCCTTCTCTTCTCGCTCTCTTTTGCGAATATGTTAGCCACCATATATGCTAGTCGCTTGCTGCAGCTCCACCTCATACTTTTCCTTACCCATAAGCTTAAATAGTCTTGATCGCGAGGGTGCGAGATTGCTGAGTCCCTGTGGCTCACAGATACTTCCAAAACCAGCTTGGAGGTGCCGTTGAACCATGCAGATGACGCAACCAAGCTCAAGGAGGAGCTCGATGAAGGCATTGTCCTTTGTGTTGTTTCGTTCTAGTTGATCAGTAGTGGAGCCCAGTCGGGACGATCGGGGATCTGTGTAGCATTTGGGGTAGTCTTCTTTTATTTTGGTTCCGTAGTCGGACCTTGATTGTATCTGGATTATGTAATGCTTTATTCATGTATTGTGTGAAGTGGCGATTGTAAGACAACTATGTATCTCTTTCCCTTTATGTATGACATGGGTTGTATGAAGATTACCTCACTTGTGACATTGCTTTCAATGCGGTTATGTCTCTAAGTCGTGTTCGACACGTGGGAGATATAGCCGCATCGAGGGTGTTACAAGTTGGTAATCAGAGCCTTCCCCGACCTTAGGAGCCCCCTGCTTGACCGAATCGCTGGCGTTATTGAGTCTAGAAATGTTTTGAGTCATTTAGGAATTATATATATCGGAGAGTTAGGACTTCTTTTTACTCCTCAGTCCCTTCGTCGCTCTGGTGAGGCATCCTGACGTAGAGTTTTGACTTTTCTCTTCTCAAATTTCGCTAAATTTTTTTTTAGGATCACGCGGGTATCTTGGAATCGTTCCGATGGTTTTGTGACGAGAACATTGTTCTTGGTGCCTCCTGTCATTTAGGGGTTGTGGCAGTGTCCCGGAGAGTTGAGCTCCGAGGTGTTGTCGTCACAATTTTATTGTTGCAGTTCTGGAATACCTGAGATTAGTTTCGCCGACATTGAAAATCTCTTTTATGCAGTTGTTGGTGAGATAACCTCGACGCCACCCAGTACTGGGGCGGGAGTTTGGGAGTATTGCCATAACTCGTATAACGGATGCTTTTCGAAGGTTGAGGTAAACGATTTCCGAAGGTTTCTTGGTTATGTGTTGAAGGATGGATACATCTTGATGTAGGTTTTGCTAGTTTTGGGTGAGATATTATGCTTCCCATGTATCCCCAACACCTGATTGCATAACCGGAAAGTTTCGGGAGTTTATAAGTGGGAATTCAAGTAGCTCTTAGGATATCTTTCCGACATATATATGATATGAAATTGGGGTTCGACGTCTAGTGGTCCGCCTATTCATGGTTGGTTTTACAGTGGTCTCGTTGTGTCTTAAAGAGTCCTTGGCTATGCCGACTCGGGGACGCTTCGTATGTCATGTGCACTGCCTTGTACATCATGGTGTTGTACGATCGAGCCCGTGTAGGCCCCACCACGAAAACTTCGGACGAAATCTCTATCATATGTTTGTTCCGGCTTATTCTGCAAGCCAATCCTTTGTTTTGTCTTGAGTTGTGGTATTCGAGTTGCTTCGAAGTCAAATGTTGATTCCATACCTTTTCCTATATGGTGTTCTTAGGCTCCGATGTGAATACCAATCCTTCTCGATCATCGAGACTGTCATGTCAATCCTTTTCAACCGGCGTGTTTCTCTTCAGGTGGATCCAATCTTTTTCAATGTTTGCAAGATCCAATCTCAGTTTTTCGTCAATGGTGTTTGCTTCATCCGTCTCCAAATTGCCTTTGTTTTCCCGCCCTCCCTCCCTTGTTTTCTTCAAGGACTCAGATTTCTTATTCAAGTATCTTTTTATTGACGGGAAGCCTCTCCATTCCTTTCCCTTCAATGTTCTTACCCGGTGTTTCTCATGAAGATTCTAACGGAGCTTCAAGTTCGTCACTCTTCACTCATTATCTTCTCTGGTGGATTCAATTCAAGCTTTTGGTGTTGATCATATCCCTTTCCTTATTTCAATGCTTTCTCATGCCGGTGCAATTCTTAATCTTTCACCTCTCGCTATTCAATTATTCCGGAGTGCTGAAGATATCTCAGAAGGCTCGTCTTGTCATTCAAGATCCGTTCAACCTATTTCGAGGTTGTTATCTCATTCAAGCCGTTTAACTCAACCGGGGCCATCTTCTTTTCAAGTAATCATTCAACTATGTTTCTTTTGAGTGGGCCCTAACCACAGGTCATTTCCCAGGATCTTACCTGACTCTTCTAATCTTTCCGGAGTGATTCTCAAATCCTTTTCAAAGTTTGACGTAAGAATGAATTATCATCAGTCATATGTATTTCTCCAAGGTCTTTCAAATTCTTTTCATCGTCGGTTTAACCATTCTAATATTCATTCCGGGGTATCTCAACAACCCATGTTGGTGTTTCGCATCGTCATTTTCAACACTTGAAGAGCGAAGAAGAGTTTTCCTCCATATCTTGCTCCATTCTCTTCAAGATTCATGGTTCTAGCTTGATGCCTTCCTCTCATAATTGGTTTTGACTATGAGGATTCTTTTCATCCATCTGGAGCATTTCAGGAGTCTTTTCAGTTTGATTCTCCGAAGACCATCATTTCGGGTTTATTCATTCTCAGCTTTCAGCTCTCGTTCTCCAAATCTTACCGGTGCATCATTAAAATATCCTCTAATCAGCTCATGATCTCTTCGTTTCACTTGTATCTAAATTCTCAAGTATCTTTATTCATTTTTTTCTAATTCTTACCAGTGTTTTTCTTTATCTTTTCTTCGTTCATATTCAATTCTCACGGTGGTTCATTCAAGATTCCTTTTCTCTTGGTATCATATCAATTTATTCGTTGTTTCAATCCCACCGGTGGTTCGTTGAAGACCTTCTCAAGTTGCGCTATATCTCTCTTAATCCTTTCTATGAGAATAAGTAGTATGCCAAATCTGTTGCTTGTCATCAATCTAAATTGGTGAAGGATACGCATAACATAATTCTTATTCTTGTTTCATCCAAGCATTCTAATTTCTTCTTTTCGGAGTGGTTCATCATATCACATTCTCGGTTCGAGATGCTTTATCTTTTCTTCTGGAGTTCCAAGCTTCCACTTTATCTGGTCGCAAAGCTTCATCTAATCATTGCAAGGATTCAATCTTATTCTTTTCATCCTTCTTTTTGTTTGATCATTCCTTTATTACCAGAGTTCTTCATGGAGGTTATACATGATGGTCCATCAAGGATTTAATTCCTTCTCGAAGTGTTCATTGAGATTCTTTTCTGAGGTGTTCAAGCATTCTTCAATTTGCTACCGAAGTCCAATTCGTTCTATCTTATCTTTTGAGGTGGTGTTATGTCATTGTTGATAATTTCCCTTCGTGTTTCATGATTCACAAGTTTTTCAAGAGTGACATATCTTAAATCCATCATTTTCAGTTCATTCATGACATCTTTTCAATCCATCAATCTCTTCATTGGAGTTATATTGGGTTATATTTCACCTAAAGCTTTCCCTAAGGATTGTTGCCATTTATGGTGCTCATAAATGACCCAAGTTCTTCATTTATCCTCACAGTGAAATAAGTTTGTCAATTCCTTGTTCATATCAATCCAATTCTTTTTTCTGTTAGTGGCAGAATGTCACCTCATAGTTTGAGATGTATGCCACAAGACCATATCAAGATTATCCTTTCGTTGTTGGTTTTCCAACAACACCGTCCGAACCTTCTCCTAAGGATGCCTTTTCAAACTCTTTTGTGGTAGAAGTTGTCTTTTCTTCTCCATTCCTTTATTTCAATGATCTATCTTCTATTTCTCTCTTCCGAAGGCATTGCGATGTTGCTCTTTTCAACCCATCATCTTGTTTTGTCAAGATCATGCTTCTTTCTTTGCTTACCCATTTAACCGGAGTGTTCTGTCCTTTTGCTCAAGTTCTTTTCGCCTTATCAAGCCTTGCATCCCTTCTCAACTGGAGTGCTGCCAGAAGTTGTTCTTCCTTGTTCCTCTTTGCTAACGGAGTGCTTTCAACTTCATTTATCTCCGTTGTTTTCTTTTCTCGAAATGGCATAACCTTTTCAAGGTTCTTTGGTTTCACTCGTTTGTCAAAGAAGCAACTTAGTTTTACCTTTTCTCTTTCTCTTCCGTTGTCCCTCCGGTGCCATTCTAGATCTCGGGACGAGATCCTCTCGTAGTGGTGGAGTGTTGTAACGCCTCGAGACCGACGCTTCAGTTGCCCTTACATTTATTTTATTTGTTGGCGTTTGTTTATTATGTTTGTGCATTATCATAATTGTTTTGCATATTTCTTTTTCCTATGTTGTTGCATTTGCATCATGATCATCATTGTAGTTTGGATGTTTATCGTGTGTATATTTGTGGTGGGCTTGTTATATTTATGAACTCCTTCTCCTCATCTTCTTTGCTGTTCCATCTTGCCCTTCCATCTAAACCATCATCAAGTGCAACACCCCATGACTAGCTTCTTCTTTTCAATTGTCACACATTTATTGCAAGTGGCATTTTCCTGTCCCAGTAAAATGTTCACTTATTTTCTGTAAATCTTGATCCATGCCTTATACCTCTCTGTCAAATTTCTTTATTTTGGAGTTGTTTTGGTTGGGTTCAAAAAATGGCTCAAGTTTGAATTTAATTCAAACTTGGATTATTTTTCTACCTCTAAAAATTGCCAAGTCAATTTATTCAAATCCTGTATAAATCCAGGACTCCATATATATTTCTGTCTCTGAGCCTTTCCTTCCCAAAACTCCTCCCCTTTTCAATCTTGGAGGTGTCTAATTGTTTTAGGCAGAATATAAGAAAGGAAGGAAGGCCTCAATCCCAGATAGCCCACCTGGCACTTAATTTCCCCGGCCCAGCCGAGCCGAACGGCCACCTGCTCCCTCCCTCATGGCGTCTCCTTCCTCCAGAGTATAGCAGCAGGATCCTCTCCGGCATGTCTTCCTGCGCCCCATCACCCTCCTCGACCGATCCCGGGAGTTAGTTGGGTGGGAGCCTTCCCCACGCGCCTCCCTGCCGTCGCCGTCGTCATGGCCGTGGCCGAGCCAAGTTGATGCTCGAGCCCAGCGTAGCAGCCGGCGTCCCCGACCTTATTCCTCCGCGACAAGTCCCACGACTCTGGCAACAGCTTCCCGCACCTCTCCGAGCCCCGGATCGCCAAGTCCAGCTTCTTCCCCGTCGTCCTCTTCTTCCCCTGCTTCCTCTACTTCTCGGATCCGAGGACGTCGCCCCGACCAGCAGCTCGTCGTCACCCTCTCCTTCATCTCCCGGCCTCCTCGTCGTATCCCTCGAGCCCCTAGTGAGCAGCCGTTCCTCCCAGCCCCTCCCCGGTTCGATTATGTCGTTGTGGCCGCCGATCCCGTCGCGTCAGAGGCCATGTCCGCCGCGCCATGGACGACCATGGCAGGGAGCCCAAGCTCGTGTTGTTGCCTCTGCTCGCCTCACGTATTGCTCGCATCCATGCACTTCGTCTCCGTTATAGTTGGTAGCCATGGCCGTAGCCATGTCCAGCGAGGCTTCGCCTCCATGCACACCCAGCCACCCCACCGGCCTATGCATCCACACATGCCCCATCTGCAGCTCTCTGCACGCACACGCACACCTTGTTTCCGCACACCTGCTGCCTCCTGCCGGCCTTGCTGTGTGCCTGAATGTGGACGAGGTCGAGCATCTTGATCTACCAAGGCCGGCCCTTTCTGTTCCCGGATTCTGTTATTTGTCCCAGATCCGTCGAGCAATCACTTCATAGGAGTGTGGGCTGGTTGTTGAACGCAAGTTCTGTTCTAGCCTGTTGGTCACCTAGCAGTTCCTCAGCCAAAGGATCTGGATTCAAATCCCAGCTTCCCCTATTTTTTTGAAATGTCAGTTTGAGTTCAGTTCTGTTCCCTGCTGCGCACACCCACTTAGGCCTCATTCGCTTTTGGGCCGCTGCACTGCGCTTCAATCCGGCCCGTGCATGTTTTTTTTTGCTCTGTGATTTTGGCATATTTCCGGTGCATGCATGTTGGGGAACGTAGTAATTTCGAAAATTTTCCTACGCACACGCAAGATCATGGTGATGCATAGCAACGAGGGGGAGAGTATTGTCTACGTACCAACGCAGACCGACTGCGGAAGCGATCTCACAACGTAGAGGAAGTAGTCGTACGTCTTCTTCCCGATCCGACCGATCCAAGCACCGTTACTCCGGCACCTCCGAGTTCTTAGCACACGTTCAGCTCGATGACGATCCTCGGGCTCCGATCCAGCAAAGCGTCGAGGAAGAGTTCCGTCAGCACAACGGCGTGGTGACGATCTTGATGTACTACCAATGCAGGGCTTCACCTAAGCTCTACAACGATATGACTAAGGTGGAATTTGGTGGCAGGGGGCACCGCACACGGCTAAGGAACGATCAACAATGATCAACTTGTGTGTCTATGGGGTGCCCCCTGCCCCCGTATATAAAGGAGCAGGGGGAGGGGTTCGGCCGGCTAGGGAGAGAGGCGCAGGAGGAGTCCTACTCCTACCGGGAGTAGGACTCCCCCCCCCAAATCCTATTCCTAATAGGACTCTCCAAAGAGAAGAGAGAAAGAGGGGGCCGGCCCCTTCTCCTAGTCCTAATAGGACTAGGGAAGGGGGGGAGGCGCACAGCCCTTGTGGGCAGCCCCTTTCACTTTTCCACTAAGGCCCAATAGGCCCATTTGCCTCCCGGGGGGTTCCGGTAAAATACCGATTTCACCCGGAACACTTCCGGTGTCCAAAAGAAAGCTTCCAATATATCAATCTTTATGTCTCGACCATTTCGAGACTCCTCGTCATGTCCGTGATCACATGCGGGACTCCGAACAACCTTCGGTACATCAAAATGCATAAACTCATAATAACTGTCATCGTAACGTTAAGCGTGCGAACCCTACGGTTCGAGTACAATGTAGACATGACCGAGACATGTCTCTGGTCAATAACCAATAGCGGGACCTGGATGCCCATATTGGCTCCTACATATTCTACGAAGATCTTTATCGGTCAGACCGCATAACAACATACGTTGTTCCCTTTGTCACCGGTATGTTACTTGCCCGAGATTCGATCGTCGGTATCCAATACCTAGTTCAATCTCGTTACTGGCAAGTCTCTTTACTCGTTCCGTAATACATCATCTCATAACTAACATCTTAGTTATTATGCTTGCAAGGCTTATGTGATGTGTATTACCGAGAGGGCCCAGAGATACCTCTCCGACAATCGGAGTGACAAACCCTAATCTCGAAATACGCCAACCCAACATCTACCATTGGAGACACCTGTAGTACTCCTTTATAATCACCCAGTTACGTTGTGACGTTTGGTAGTACCCAAAGTGTTCCTCCGGTAAACGGGAGTTGCATAATCTCATAGTTATAGGAACATGTATAAGTCATGAAGAAAGCAATAGCAACATACTAAACGATCGGGTGCTAAGCTAATGGAATGGGTCATGTCAATCAGATCATTCAACTAATGATGTGACCTCATTAATCAAATAACAACTCTTTGTTCATGGTTAGGAAACATAACCATCTTTGATTAATGAGCTAGTCAAGTAGAGGCATACTAGTGACACTCTGTTGGTCTATGTATTCACACATGTATTATGTTTCCGGTTAATACAATTCTAGCATGAATAATAAACATTTATCATGATCTAAGGAAATAAATAATAACTTTATTATTGCCTCTAGGGCATATTTCCTTCAGTCTCCCACTTGCACTAGAGTCAATAATCTAGATTACACAGTAATGATTCTAACACCCATGGAGCCTTGGTGCTGATCATGTTTTGCTCGTGGAAGAGGCTTAGTCAACGGGTCTGCAACATTCAGATCCGTATGTATCTTGCAAATCTCTATGTCTCCCACCTGGACTAAATCCCGGATGGAGTTGAAGCGTCTCTTGATGTGTTTGGTCCTTTTGTGAAATCTGGATTCCTTTGCCAAAGCAATTGCACCAGTATTGTCACAAAAGATTTTCATTGGACCCGATGCACTAGGTATAACACCTAGATCGGATATGAACTCCTTCATCCAGACTCCTTCATTTGCTGCTTCCGAAGCAGCTATGTATTCCGCTTCACATGTAGATCCCGCTACGACGCTTTGTTTAGAACTGCACCAACTGACAGCTCCACCGTTTAAAGTAAACACATATCCGGTTTGCGATTTAGAATCGTCCGGATCAGTGTCAAAGCTTGCATCAACGTAACCTCTTACGGTGAGCTCTTTGTCACCTCCATATACGAGAAACATATCCTTAGTCCTTTTCAGGTATTTCAGGATGTTCTTGACCGCTGTCCAGTGATCCACTCCTGGATTACTTTGGTACCTCCCTGCTAAACTTATAGCAAGGCACACATCAGGTCTGGTACACAGCATTGCATACATGATAGAGCCTATGGCTGAAGCATAGGGAACATCTTTCATTTTCTCTCTATCTTCTGCAGTGGTCGGGCATTGAGTCTGACTCAACTTTACACCTTGTAACACAGGCAAGAACCCTTTCTTTGCTTGATCCATTTTGAACTTCTTCAAAATCTTGTCAAGGTATGTGCTTTGTGAAAGTCCAATTAAGCGTTTTGATCTATCTCTATAGATCTTTATGCCTAATATGTAAGCAGCTTCCCCGAGGTCTTTCATCGAAAAACTTTTATTCAAGTATCCCTTTATGCTATCCAGAAATTCTATATCATTTCCAATCAGCAATATGTCATCCACATATAATATCAGAAATGCTACAGAGCTCCCACTCACTTTCTTATAAATACAGGCTTCTCCAAAAGTCTGTATAAAGCCAAATGCTTTGATCACACTATCAAAGCGTTTATTCCAACTCCGAGATGCTTGCACCAGTCCATAAATGGATCGCTGGAGTTTGCACACTTTGTTAGCTCCCTTTGGATCGACAAAACCTTCTGGTTGCATCATATACAACTCTTCTTCTAGAAATCCATTCAGGAATGCAGTTTTGACATCCATTTGCCATATTTCATAATCATAAAACGCAGCAATTGCTAACATAATTCTGACGGACTTAAGCATTGCTACGGGTGAGAAGGTCTCATCGTAGTCAACCCCTTGAACTTGTCGAAAACCTTTTGCGACAAGTCGAGCTTTATAGACAGTAATATTACCGTCAGCGTCAGTCTTTTTCTTGAAGATCCATTTATTCTCAATTGCTTGCCGATCATCGGGCAAGTCAACCAAAGTCCATACTTTGTTCTCATACATGGATCCCATCTCAGATTTCATGGCCTCAAGCCACTTTGCGGAATCTGGGCTCACCATCGCTTCTTCATAGTTCGTAGGTTCATCATGATCTAGTAGCATGACTTCCAGAACTGGATTACTGTACCACTCTGGTGCGGATCTCACTCTGGTTGATCTACGTGGTTCAGTAGTATCTTGTCCTGAAGCTTCATGATCATCATCATTAGCTTCCTCACCAATTGGTATAGGTGTCGCAGAAACAGTTTTCTGTGATGTACTATTTTCCAATAAGGGAGCAGGTACAGTTACCTCGTCAAGTTCTACTTTCCTCCCACTCACTTCTTTCGAGAGAAACTCTTTCTCTAGAAATGATCCATTCTTAGCAACGAATGTCTTGCCTTCGGATCTGTGATAGAAGGTATACCCAACAGTTTCCTTTGGGTATCCTATGAAGACACATTTCTCCGCTTTGGGTTCGAGCTTATCAGGTTGAAGCTTTTTCACATAAGCATCGCAGCCCCAAACTATAAGAAACGACAACTTTGGTTTCTTGCCAAACCATAGTTCATAAGGCGTCGTCTCAACGGATTTTGATGGTGCCCTATTTAACGTGAATGCGGCCGTCTCTAAAGCATAACCCCAAAACGATAGCGGTAAATCAGTAAGAGACATCATAGATCGCACCATATCTAGTAAAGTACGATTACGACGTTCGGACACACCATTACGCTGTGGTGTTCTGGGTGGCATGAGTTGCGAAACTATTCCACAATTTTTCAAATGTATACCAAACTCGTAACTCAAATATTCTCCTCCATGATCAGATCGTAGAAACTTTATTTTCTTGTTACGATGATTTTCAACTTCACTCTGAAATTCCTTGAACTTTTCAAATGTTTCAGACTTATGTTTCATTAAGTAGATATACCCATATCTGTTTAAATCATCTGTGAAGATGAGAAAATAACGATATCCGCCACGAGCCTCAATATTCATCGGACCACATACATCGGTATGTATGATTTCCAATAAATCTGTTGCTCTCTCCATAGTACCGGAGAACGGTGTTTTAGTCATCTTGCCTATGAGTCACGGTTCGCAAGTACCAAGTGATTCATAATCAAGTGGTTCCAAAAGCCCATCAGTATGGAGTTTCTTCATGCGCTTTACACCGATATGACCTAAACGGCAGTGCTACAAATAAGTTGCACTATCATTATCAACTCTGCATCTTTTGGCTTCTACATTATGAATATGTGTATCACTACTATCGAGATTCAACAAGAATAGACCACTCTTTAAGGGTGCATGACCATAAAAGATATTACTCATATAAATAGAACAACCATTATTCTCTGATTTAAATGAATAATCGTCTCGCATCAAACAAGATCCAGATATAATGTTCATGCTCAACGCTGGCACCAAATAACAATTATTTAGGTCTAATATTAATCCCGAAGGTAGATGTAGAGGTAGCGTGCCGACTGCGATCACATCGACTTTGGAACCGTTTCCCACGCGCATCGTCACCTCGTCCTTTGCTAGCGTCCGCTTATTCCGTAGTCCCTGTTTCGAGTTGCAAATATTAGCAACAGAACCAGTATCAAATACCCAGGTGCTACTGCGAGCTCTAGTAAGGTACACATCAATAACATGTATATCACATATACCTTTGTTCACCTTGCCATCCTTCTTATCCGCCAAATACTTGGGGCAGTTCCGCTTCCAGTGACCAGTCTGCTTGCAGTAGAAGCACTCAGTTTCAGGCTTAGGTCCAGACTTGGGTTTCTTCTCCTGAGCAGCAACTTGCTTGCTGTTCTTCTTGAAGTTCCCCTTCTTCTTCCCTTTGCCCTTTTTCTTGAAACCAGTGGTTTTGTTAACCATCAACACTTGATGCTCCTTCTTGATTTCTACCTCCGCAGCTTTCAGCATTGCGAAGAGCTCGGGAATAGTCTTGTTCATCCCTTGCATATTATAGTTCATCACGAAGCTCTTGTAGCTTGGTGGCAGTGATTGGAGAATTCTGTCAATGACGCAATCATCTAGAAGTTTAACTCCCATCTGAATCAAGTGATTATTATACCCAGACATTTTGAGTATATGCTCACTGACAGAACTGTTCTCCTCCATCTTGCAGCTATAGAACTTATTGGAGACTTCATATCTCTCAATTCGGGCATTTGCTTGAAATATTAACTTCAACTCCTGGAACATCTCATATGCTCCATGACGTTCAAAACGTCGTTGAAGTCCCGATTCTAAGCCGTAAAGCATGGCACACTGAACTATCGAGTAGTCATCAGCTTTGCTCTGCCAGACGTTCATAACATCTGGCGTTGCTCCAGCAGCAGGCCTGGCACCCAGCGGTGCTTCCAGGACGTAATTCTTCTGTGCAGCAATGAGGATAATCCTCAGGTTACGGACCCAGTCCGTGTAATTGCTACCATCATCTTTCAACTTTGCTTTCTCAAGGAACACATTAAAATTCAACGGAACAACAGCACGAGCCATCTATCTACAATCAACATAAACAAGCAAGATACTATCAGGTACTAAGTTCATGATAAGTTTAAGGTCAGTTAATCAAATTACTTAGGAACTCCCACTTAGATAGACATCCCTCTAATCCTCTAAGTGATCACGTGATCCAAATCAACTAAACCATAACCGATCATCACGTGAGATGGAGTAGTTTTCAATGGTGAACATCGTCATGTTGATCATATCTACTATATGATTCATGCTCGACCTTTCGGTCTCTGTGTTCCGAGGCCATATCTGCATATGCTAGGCTCGTCAAGTTTAACCTGAGTATTCTGCGTGTGCAAAACTGGCTTGCACCCGTTGTAGATGGACGTAGAGCTTATCACACCCGATCATCACGTGGTGTCTGGGCACGACGAACTTTGGCAACGGTGCATACTCAGGGAGAACACTTCTTGATAATTTAGTGAGAGATCATCTTATAATGCTACCATCAATCAAAGCAAGATAAGATGCATAAAAGGATAAACATCACATGCAATCAATATAAGTGATATGATATGGCCATCATCATCTTGTGCTTGTGATCTCCATCTCCGAAGCACCGTCATGATCACCATCGTCACCGGCGCGACACCTTGATCTCCATCGTAGCATTGTTGTCGTCTCGCCAATCTTATGCTTCCACGACTATCACTACCGCTTAGTAATAAAGTAAAGCATTACATCGCGATTGCATTGCATACAATAAAGCGACAACCATATGGCTCCTGCCAGTTGCCGATAACTCGGTTACAAAATATGATCATCTCATACAATAAAATCAGCATCATGCCTTGACCATATCACATCACAACATGCCCTGCAAAAACAAGTTAGACGTCCTCTACTTTGTTGTTGCAAGTTTTACGTGGCTGCTACGGGCTTAAGTAAGAACTCATCTCACCTACGCATCAAAACCACAACGATAGTTTGTCAAATAGACTCCGTTTTAACCTTCTCAAGGACTGGGCGTAGCCACACTTGGTTCAACTAAAGTTGGAGAGACAGTCGCCCGCAAGCCATCTATGTGCAAAGCACGTCGAGGGAACCGGTCTCGCGTAAGAGTACGCGTAAGGTTGGTCCGGATCGTCTCGTCCAACAATACCGCCGAACCAAAGTATGACATGCTGGTAGGCAGTATGACTTGTATCGCCCACAACTCACTTGTGTTCTACTCGTGCAAATAACATCAAACCATAAAACCTAGGCTCGGATGCCACTGTTGGGGAACGTAGTAATTTCGAAAAATTTCCTACGCACACGCAAGATCATGGTGATGCATAGCAACGAGGGGGAGAGTATTGTCTACGTACCAACGCAGACCGACTGCGGAAGCGATCTCACAACGTAGAGGAAGTAGTCGTACGTCTTCTTCCCGATCCGACCGATCCAAGCACCGTTACTCCGGCACCTCCGAGTTCTTAGCACACGTTCAGCTCGATGACGATCCTCGGGCTCCGATCCAGCAAAGCGTCGAGGAAGAGTTCCGTCAGCACAACGGCGTGGTGACGATCTTGATGTACTACCGACGCAGGGCTTCACCTAAGCTCTACAACGATATGACCGAGGTGGAATTTGGTGGCAGGGGGCACCGCACACGGCTAAGGAACGATCAACAATGATCAACTTGTGTGTCTATGGGGTGCCCCCTGCCCCCGTATATAAAGGAGCAGGGGGAGGGGTTCGGCCGGCTAGGGAGAGAGGCGCAGGAGGAGTCCTACTCCTACCGGGAGTAGGACTCCCCCCCCCCAAATCCTATTCCTAATAGGACTCTCCAAAGAGAAGAGAGAAAGAGGGGGCCGGCCCCTTCTCCTAGTCCTAATAGGACTAGGGAAGGGGGGGGGAGGCACGCAGCCCTTGTGGGCAGCCCCTTTCACTTTTCCACTAAGGCCCAATAGGCCCATTTGCCTCCCGGGGGGTTCCGGTAACCCTCCCGGTATTCCGGTAAAATCCCGATTTCACCCGGAACACTTCCAGTGTCCAAACATAGGCTTCCAATATATCAATCTTTACGTCTCGACCATTTCGAGACTCCTCGTCATGTCTGTGATCACATCCGGGACTCCGAACAACCTTCGGTACATCAAAATGCATAAACTCATAATAACTGTCATCGTAACGTTAAGCGTGCGGACCCTACGGTTCGAGAACAATGTAGACATGACCGAGACATGTCTCCGGTCAATAACCAATAGCGGGACCTGGATGCCCATATTGGCTCCTACATATTCTACGAAGATCTTTATCGGTCAGACCGCATAACAACATACGTTGTTCCCTTTGTCACCGGTATGTTACTTGCCCGAGATTCGATCGTCGGTATCCAATACCTAGTTCAATCTCGTTATTGGCAAGTCTCTTTACTCGTTCCGTAATACATCATCTCATAACTAACATCTTAGTTATTATGCTTGCAAGGCTTATGTGATGTGTATTACCGAGAGGGCCCAGAGATACCTCTCCGAATATCGGAGTGACAAACCCTAATCTCGAAATACGCCAACCCAACATCTACCATTGGAGACACCTGTAGTACTCCTTTATAATCACCCAGTTACGTTGTGACGTTTGGTAGTACCCAAAGTGTTCCTCCGGTAAACGGGAGTTGCATAATCTCATAGTTATAGGAACATGTATAAGTCATGAAGAAAGCAATAGCAACATACTAAACGATCGGGTGCTAAGCTAATGGAATGGGTCATGTCAATCAGATCATTCAACTAATGATGTGACCTCGTTAATCAAATAACAACTCTCTGTTCATGGTTAGGAAACATAACCATCTTTGATTAACGAGCTAGTCAAGTAGAGGCATACTAGTGACACTCTGTTGGTCTATGTATTCACACATGTATTATGTTTCCGGTTAATACAATTCTAGCATGAATAATAAACATTTATCATGATATAAGGAAATAAATAATAACTTTATTATTGCCTCTAGGGCATATTTCCTTCAATGCATATTTTCAGTAATGCCATTAATTTGCTTTGCTCATATCTAAATATCCATGCATCATAATAAAGCATGTATTATATGTAAAATGCTTAGGATTTCATGTACTTTCATAATATGCTGCTTCTTCCATGTTTAAATTGTTGTTTGCATTAATGTGCATAAATGATATGTTAAAATGGTTTATTTCATAACTAAATAACCGTAGTTCCGAATTTAATAAATTATATATGTAACTTGTCCAGAAAAATGCATAGATTAACATGATGCACTTACTTTGCATGTTTAACAAACCTAAAATCGTGTTTAGGGCAGAACAGTACCAAACCTAATTTATGCATATGAGGATTTTCCGGAATTGTTGTTTGTATTTCCGGCTTCATTTAAACTTGCCTAGATAGATAGTTTCTTTATGCTTCACCTCTTGCCATGCTAACAACATTTAATCTTGTTGGGTACATAAACGAGATCGAACTAAATAACTTGAATGTGGTGTTTCGTCAATATGCAACGGAGTTGCATATTGAGCTCCACCTAATTTGTAGGGTTGTTTGTGCACTTTGCCATGCCATGCCTCATTAAACTAGACATGCATCATACTTGATTGTGCATCATGCCATGATTATGTGGTAGTTGTTTACTATGTTTGTTTGCTTCTTTCCAATTACTTCTCGCGTTAGCTTCGGTTTTGTTCCGGAGTTGTGAGGATCCGTTCATCTACGTCCATTTGTCTTCTTCATGGACTCGTTCTTCTTCCTTGCGGGTTTTCAGGCAAGATGACCATACCCTCGAAATCACTTCTATCTTTGCTTGCTAGTTGCTTGCTCTTTTGCTATGCCTATGTTGTGATACCTACCACTTGCTTATCATGCATCCCATATTGTTGAACCAAGCCTCTAACCCACCTTTGTCCTAGCAAACCGTTGTTTGGCTATGTTACCGCTTTGCTCAGCCCCTCTTATAGCGTTGTTAGTTTCAGGTGAAGATTGAAGTTTGTTCCTTGTTGGAACATGGATATTTTGTTGGGATATCACAATATCTCTTATTTAATTAATGCATCTATATACTTGGTAAAGGGTGGAAGGCTCGGCCTTATGCCTAGTGTTTTGTTCCACTCTTGCCGCCCTAGTTTCCGTCATATCAGTGTTATGTTCCCGGATTTTGCGTTCCTTACGCGGTTGGGTTATAATGGGAACCCCTTGACAGTTCGCCTTGAATGAAACTCCTCCTGCAATGCCCAACCTTGGTTTTACCATTTGCCACCTAGCCTTTTCTTTCCCTTGGGTTCTGCAGACTCAAGGGTCATCATTATTTTAACCCCCCCGGGCCAGTGCTCCTCTAAGTGTTGGTCCAACCTTTCAGCCGCCGGAGGCCACCATGGGCAACTCTGGGCTGGCCTACTGGAAGTTTGGACAATCTGAGTGTGCCCTGAGAACGAGATATGTGCAGCTCCTATCGGGATTTGTCGGCACATTTGGGCGGTGTTGCTGGACTTGTTTTACCATTGTCGAGGATGTCTTGTAACCTGAATGCCGAGCCTGATCGGATTGTCTTGGGAGAAGGAATATCCTTCGTTGATCATGAGAGCTTGTGATGGGCTAAGTTGGGACACCCCTGCAGGGATTTGAACTTTCAAAAGCCGTGCCCGCGGTTATGGGCAGATGGGAATTTGTTAATGTCCGGTTGTAGAAAACCAGAAGTGGACCTTAATTAAAATGCACCAACCGCGTGTGTAACCGTGATGGTCTCTTCTCGGCGGAGTCCGGGAAGTGAACACGGTGTTGGAGTAATGCTTGACGTAGGTTGTTCTAGGATCACTTCTTGATCATAGTTTCTCGACCGTGCTTTTGCCTTCTCTTCTCGCTCTCTTTTGCGAATATGTTAGCCACCATATATGCTAGTCGCTTGCTGCAGCTCCACCTCATACTTTTCCTTACCCATAAGCTTAAATAGTCTTGATCGCGAGGGTGCGAGATTGCTGAGTCCCTGTGGCTCACATATACTTCCAAAACCAGCTTGCAGGTGCCGTTGAACCATGCAAATGACGCAACCAAGCTCAAGGAGGAGCTCGATGAAGGCCTTGTCCTTTGTGTTGTTTCGTTCTAGTTGATCAGTAGTGGAGCCCAGTCGGGACAATCGGGGATCTAGGTAGAATTTGGGGTAGTCTTCTTTTATTTTGGTTCCGTAGTTGGACCTTGATTGTATCTGGATTATGTAATGCTTTATTCATGTATTGTGTAAAGTGGCGATTGTAAGCCAACTATGTATCTCTTTCCCTTTATGTATTACATGGGTTGTATGAAGATTACCTCACTTGTGACATTGCTTTCAATGCGGTTATGCCTCTAAGTCGTGTTCGATACGTGGGAGATATAGCCGCATCGAGGGCGTTACAAGTTGGTAATCAGAGCCTTCCCTGACCTTAGGAGCCCCCTGCTTGATCGAATTGCTGGCGTTATTGAGTCTAGAAATGTTTTGAGTCATTTAGGAATTATATATATATCGGAGAGTTAGGACTTCTTTTTACTCCTCAGTCCCTTCGTCGCTCTGGTGAGGCATCCTGACGTAGAGTTTTGACTTTTCTCTTCTCAAATTTCGCTAAATTTTTTTTAGGATCACGCGGGTATCTTGGAATCGTTCCGATGGTTTTGTGAGGAGAACATTGTTCTTGGTACCTCCTGTCATTTTGGGGTTGTGGCAGTGTCCCGGAGAGTTGAGCTCCGAGGTGTTGTTGTCACAATTTTATCGTTGCAGTTCTGCAATACCTGAGATTAGTTTCGCCGACATCGAAAATCTCTTTTATGCAGTTGTTGGTGAGATAACCTCGATGCCACCCAGTACTGGGGCGGGAGTTCGGGAGTATTGCCATAACTCGTATAACGGATGCTTTTCGAAGGTTGAGGTAAACGATTTCCGAAGGTTTCTTGGTTATGTGTTGAAGGATGGATACATCTGGATGTAGGTTTTGCTAGTTTTGGGTGAGATATTATGCTTCCCATGTATCCCCAACACCTGATTGCATAACCGGAAAGTTTCGGGAGTTTATAAGTGGGAATTCAAGTAGCTCTTAGGATATCTTTCCGACAGATATATGATATGAAATTGGGGTTCGACGTCTAGTGGTCCGCCTATTAACGGTTGGTTTTACAGTGGTCTCATTGTGTCTTAAAGAGTCCTTGGCTATGCCGACTCGGGGACGCTTCGTATGTCATGTGCACTGCCTTGTACATGATGGTGTTGTATGATCGAGCCCGTGTAGGCCCCACCACAAAAACTTCGGACGAAATCTCTATCATATGTTTGTTCCGGCTTATTCTGCAAGCCAATCCTTTGTTTTGTCTTGAGTTGTGGTATTCGAGTTGCTTCGAAGTCAAATGTTGATTCCATACCTTTTCCTATATGGTGTTCTTAGGCTCTGATGTGAATACCAATCCTTCTCGATCATCGAGACTGTCATGTCAATCCTTTTCAACCGGCGTGTTTCTCTTCAGGTGGATCCAATCTTTTTCAATGTTTGCAAGATCCAATCTCAGTTTTTCGTCAACGGTGTTTGCTTCATCCGTCTCCAAATTGCCTTTGTTTTCCCGCCTCCCTCCCTTGTTTTCTTCAAGGACTCAGATTTCTTATTCAAGTATCTTTTTATTGATGGGAAGCCTCTCCATTCCTTTCCTTTCAATGTTCTTACCCGGTGTTTCTCATGAAGATTCTAACGGAGCTTCAAGTTCGTCACTCTTCACTCATTATCTTCTCCGGTGCATTCAATTCAAGCTTTTGGTGTTGATCATCTCCCTTTCCTTATTTCAATGCATTCTCATGCCGGTGCAATTCTTAATCTTTCACATCTCTCTATTCAATTACTCCGGAGTGCGGAAGATATCTCAGAAGGCTCGTCTTGTCATTCAAGATCTGTTCAACCTATTTCGAGGTTGTTATCTCATTCAAGCCGTTTAACTCAACTGGGGCCATCTTCTTTTCAAGTAATCATTCAACTATGTTTCTTTTGAGTGGGCCCTAATCCACAGGTCTTTTCCCAGGATCTTACCTGACTCTTCTAATCTTTCCGGAGTGATTCTCAAATCCTTTTCAAAGTTTGACGTAAGAATGAATTATCATCAGTCATATGTATTTCTCCAAGATCTTTCAAATTCTTTTCATCGTCGGTTTAACCATTCTAATATTCATTCCGGAGTATCTCAACAACCCATGTTGGTGTTTCGCATCGTCATTTTCAACACTTGAAGAGCGAAGAAGAGTTTTCCTCCATATCTTGCTCCATTCTCTTCAAGATTCATGGTTCTAGCTTGATGCCTTCCTCTCATAATTGGTTTCGACTGTGAGGATTCTTTTCATCCATCTGGAGCATTTCAGGATTCTTTTCAGTTTGATTCTCCAAAGACCATCATTTTGGGTTTATTCATTCTCAGCTTTCAGCTCTCGTTCTCCAAATCTTACCGGTGCATCATTAAAATATCCTCTAATCAGCTCATGATCTCTTTGTTTCACTTGTATCTAAATTCTCAAGTATCTTTATTCATTTTTTTTCTAATTCTTACCGGTGTTTTTCTTTATCTTTTCTTCGTTCATATTCACGGTGGTTCATTCAAGATTCCTTTTCTCTTGGTATCATATCAATTTATTCGTTGTTTCAATCCCACCGGTGGTTCGTTGAAGACCTTCTCAAGTTGCGCTATATCTCTCTTAATCCTTTCTATGAGAATAAGTAGTATGCCAAATCCGTTGCTTGTCATCAATCTAAATTGGTGAAGGATACACATAACATAATTCTTATTCTTGTTTCATCCAAGCATTCTAATTTCTTCTTTTCGGAGTGGTTCATCATATCACATTCTCGGTTCGAGATGCTTTATCTTTTCTTCTGGAGTTCCAAGCTTCCAATTTATCTCGTCGCAAAGCTTCATCTAATCATTGCAAGGATTCAATCTTATTCTTTTCATCCTTCTTTTTGTTTGATCATTCCTTTATTACCAGAGTTCTTCATGGAGGTTATACATGATGGTCCATCAAGGATTTAATTCCTTCTCGAAGTGTTCATTGAGATTCTTTTCTGAGGTGTTCAAGCATTCTTCAATTTGCTACCGAAGTCCAATTCGTTCTATCTTATCTTTTGAGGTGGTGTTATGTCATTGTTGATAATTTCCCTTCGTGTTTCATGATTCACAAGTTTTTCAAGAGTGAGATATCTTAAATCCATCATTTTCAGTTCATTCGTGACATCTTTTCAATCCATTAATCTCTTCATTGGAGTTATATTGGGTTATATTTCACCTAAAGCTTTCCCTAAGGATTGTTGCCATTTATGGTGCTCATAAATGACCCAAGTTCTTCATTTATCCTCACAGTGAAATAAGTTTGTCATTTCCTTGTTCATATCAATCCAATTCTTTTTTCCGTTAGTGGTAGAATGTCACCTCATAGTTTGAGATGTATGCCACAAGACCATATCAAGCTTATCCTTTCGTTGTTGGTTTTCCAACAACTCCGTCCGAACCATCTCCTAAGGATGCCTTTTCAAACTCTTTTGTGGCAGAAGTTGTCTTTTCTTCTCCATTCCTTTAATTCAATGATCTATCTTCTATTTCTCTCTTCCGGAGGCATTGCGATGTTGCTCTTTTCAATCCATCATCTTGTTTTGTCAAGATCATGCTTCTTTCTTTGCTTACCCATTTAACCGGAGTGTTCTGTCCTTTTGCTCAAGTTCTTTTCGCCTTATCAAGCCATGCATCCCTTCTCAACTGGAGTGCTGGCAAAAGTTGTTCTTCCTTGTTCCTCTTTGCTAACGGAGTGCTTTCAACTTCATTTATCTCTGTTGTTTTCTTTTCTCGAAGTGGCATAACCTTTTCAAGGTTCTTTGGTTCCACTCGTTTGTCAAAGAAGCAACTTAGTTTTACCTTTTCTCTTTCTCTTCCGTTGTTCCTCCGGTGCCATTCTAGATCTCGGGACGAGATCCTCTCGTAGTGGTGGAGTGTTGTAACACCTCAAGACCGACGCTTCAGTTGCCCTCCCATTTATTTTAGTTGTTGGCGTTTGTTTATTATGTTTGTGCATTATCATAATTTTTTTGCACATTTCTTTTTCCTATGTTGTTGCATTTGCATCATGATCATCATTGTAGTTTGGATGTTTATCGTGTGTATATTTGTGGTGGGCTTGTTATATTTATGAACTCCTTCTCCTCATCTTCTTTGCTGTTCCATCTTGCCCTTCCATCTAAACCATCATCAAGTGCAACACCCCATGACTAGCTTCTTCTTTTCAATTGTCACACATTTATTGCAAGTGGCATTTTCCTGGCCCAGTAAAATGTTCACTTATTTTCTATAAATCTTGCTCCATGCCTTATACCTCTCTGTCAAATTTCATTCATTTTGGAGTTGTTTTGGTTGGGTTCAAAAAATGGCTCAAGTTTGAATTTAATTCAAACTTGGATTATTTTTCTACCTCTAAAAATTGCAAGTCAATTTATTCAAATCCTGTATAAATCCAGGACTCCATATATATTTCTGTCTCTGAGCCTTTCCTTCCCAAAACTCCTCCCCTTTTCAATCTTTGAGGTGTCTAATTGTTTTAGGCAGAATATAAGAAAGGAAGGAAGGCCTCAATCCCAGATAGCCCACCTGGCACTTTCTTTCCCCGGCCCAGCCGAGCCGAACGGCCACCTGCTCCCTCCCTCATGGCGTCTCCTTCCTCCAGAGTATAGCAGCAGCAGCGCCGTGAGTAGGAGGCTCATGGACGTCGAGGCTAGCGCCTGCGTGCGCAACTATAAAGCCAGCGCGCCCTTAGGGTTTCCCTTTTCCCTCACTCGCCGCCGCCACAAGCCCTCTGCCTCCTCCGGTTGTCCCTCTTCTTCATGAACAGAGCACCTGAGAGAGAACCGCCGGCGCCCGTTGTCGTCCTCGCGTCCGGCCTGCATCAGGATCCTCTCCGGCATGTCTTCCTGCGCCCCATCACCCTCCTCGACCGATCCCGGGAGTTAGTTGGGTGGGAGGCTCCCCCACGCGTCTCCCTGCCATCGCCGTCATCATGGCCGTGGCCGAGCCGAGTTGATGCTCGAGCCCGGCGTAGTAGCCGGCGTCCCCGACCTTATTCCTCCGCGGCAAGTCCCACGACTCTGGCAACAGCTTCCCGCACCTCTCCGAGCCCCGGATCGCCAAGTCCAGCTTCTTCCCCGTCGTCCTCTACTTCCCGGATCCGAGGATGTCGCCCCGACCAGCAGCTCGTCGTCGCCCTCTCCTTCATCTCCCGGCCTCCTCGTCGTATCCCTCGAGCCCCTAGTGAGCAGTCGTTCCTCCTAGCCCCTCCCCGGTTCGATTCTGTCGTTGTGGCCGCCGATCCCGTCGCGTCAGAGGCCATGTCCGCCACGCCATGGACGACCATGGCAGGGAGCCCAAGCTCGTGTTGTCGCCTCTGCTCGCCTCACGTATTGCTCGCATCCATGCACTTCGTCTCCGTTATAGTCGGCAGCCATGGCCGTAGCCATGTCCAGCGAGGCTTCGCCTCCATGCACACCCAGCCACCCCACCGGCCTATGCATCCACACATGCCCCATCTACAGCTCTCTGCATGCACACGCACACCCTGTTTCCGCACACCTGCTGCCTCCTGCCGGCCTTGCTGTGTGCCTGAATGTGGACGAGGTCGAGCATCTTGATCTACCAAGGCCGGCCCTTTCTGTTCCCGGTTTCTGTTATTTGTCCCAGATCCGTCGAGCAATCACTTCATAGGAGTGTGGGGTGGTTGTTGAACGCAAGTTCTATTCTAGCCTGTTGGTCACCTAGCAGTTCCTCGGCCAAAGGATGTGGGGTTCAAATCCCAGCTTCCCCTATTTTTTTGAAATGTTGTTTGAGTTCAGTTCTGTTCCCTGCTGCGCACACCCACTTAGGCCTCATTCGCTTTTGGGCCGCTGCACTACGCTTCAATCCGGCCCGTGCATGTTTTTTTTCCGCTCTGTGATTTCGGCATATTTCCGGTGCATGCATATTTTCAGTAATGCCATTAATTTGCTTTGCTCATATCTAAATATCCATGCATCATAATAAAGCATGTATTATATGTAAAATGCTTAGGATTTCATGTACTTTCATAATACGCTGCTTCTTCCATGTTTAAAAATGTTTAAATTGTTGTCTGCATTAATGTGCATAAATGATATGTTAAAATGGTTTATTTCATAACTAAATAACCGTAGTTCCGAATTTAATAAATTATATATGTAACTTGTCGAGAAAAATGCATAGATTAACATGATGCACTTACTTTGCATGTTTAACAAACCTAAAATTGTGTTTAGGGCAGAACAGTACCAAACCTAATTTATGCATATGAGGATTTTCCGGAATTGTTGTTTGTATTTCCGGCTTCATTTAAACTTGCCTAGATAGATAGTTTCTTTATGCTTCACCTATTGCCATGCTAACAACATTTAATCTTGTTGGGTACATAAACGAGATCGAACTAAATAACTTGAATGTGGTGTTTCGTCATGTGGTGTTGCATACTGAGCTCCACTTAATTTGTAGGGTTGTTTGTGCACTTTGCCATGCCATGCCTCATTAAACCAGACATGCATCATACTTGATTGTGCATCATGCCATGATTATGTGGTAGTAGTTTACTATGTTTGTTTACTTCTTTCCGGTTACTTCTCGCGTTAGCTTCGGTTTCGTTCCAGAGTTGTGAGGATCCGTTCATCTACATCCATTTGTCTTCTTCATGGACTCGTTCTTCTTCCTTGCGGGTTTTCAGGCAAGATGACCATACCCTCGAAATCACTTCTATCTTTGCTTGCTAGTTGCTCGCTCTTTTGCTATGCCTATGCTGCGATACCTACCACTTGCTTATCATGCATCCCATATTGTTGAACCAAGCCTCTAACCCACCTTTGTCCTAGCAAACCGTTGTTTGGCTATGTTACCGCTTTGCTCAGCCCCTCTTATAGCGTTGTTAGTTGCAGGTGAAGATTGAAGTTTGTTCCTTGTTGGAACATGGATATTTTGTTGGGATATCGCAATATCTCTTATTTAATTAATGCATCTATATACTTGGTAAAGAGTGGAAGGCTTGGCCTTATGCCTGGTGTTTTGTTCCACTCTTGCCGCCCTAGTTTCCGTCATATCGGTGTTATGTTCCCGGATTTTGCATTCCTTACGCGGTTGGGTTATAATGGGAACCCCTTGACAGTTTGCCTTGAATAAAACTCCTCCAGCAATGCCCAACCTTGGTTTTACCATTTGCCACCTAGCCTTTTCTTTCCCTTGGGTTCTGCAGACTCAAGGGTCATCATTATTTTAACCCCCCCGGGCCAGTGCTCCTCTGTGTGTTGGTCCAACCTGTCAGCCGTCGGTGGCCACCATGGGAAACTCTGGGCTGGCCTACCGGAAGTTTGGACAATCTGAGTGTGCCCTGAGAACGAGATATGTGCAGCTCCTATCAGGATTTGTCGGCACATTCGGGCGGTGTTGCTAGACTTGTTTTACCATTGTCGAGGATGTCTTGTAACCTGGATGCCGAGCCTGATCGGATTGTCTTGGGAGAAGGAATATCCTTCGTTGACCATGAGAGCTTGTGATGGGCTAAGTTGGGACACCCCTGCAGAGATTTGAACTTTCAAAAGCCGTGCCCGCGGTTATGGGCAGATGGGAATTTGTTAATTTCCGGCTGTAGAAAACCAGAAGTGGACCTTAATTAAAATGCACCAACCGCATGTGTAACCATGATGGTCTCTTCTCAGCGGAGTCCGGGAAGTGAACACGGTGTTGGAGTAATGCTTGACGTAGGTTGTTCTAGGATCACTTCTTGATCATAGTTTCTCGACCGTGCTTTTGCCTTCTCTTCTCGCTCTCTTTTGCGAATATGTTAGCCACCATATATGCTAGTCACTTGCTGCAGCTCCACCTCATACTTTTCCTTACCCATAAGCTTAAATAGTCTTGATCGCGAGGGTGCGAGGTTGCTGAGTCCCTGTGGCTCACAGGTACTTCCAAAATCAGCTTGCATGTGCCGTTGAACCGTGTAGATGATGCAACCAAGCTCAAGGAGGAGCTCGATGAAGGCCTTGTCCTTTGTGTTGTTTCGTTCTAGTTGATCAGCAGTGGAGCCCAGTCGGGATGATCGGGGATCTGTGTAGCATTTGGGGTAGTCTTCTTTTATGTTGGTTCCATAGTCGGACCTTGATTGTATCTGGATTATGTAATGCTTTATTCATGTATTGTGTGAAGTGGATATTGTAAGCCAACTATGTATCTCTTTCCCTTTATGTATTACATGGGTTGTATGAAGATTACCTCACTTGCGACATTGCTTTCAATGCAGTTATGCCTCTAAGTCGTGTTCGACATGTGGGAGATATAGCCGCATCGAGGGTGTTACATCCTACTTTAGTTTCAAAATGCATGTGAGCCACATATGGAGAGACCAGAAGGAATAGTATTTCTCTGCGCGCTCTGGTTCATCATGGGTGGGCAACAAACATTGTATAGAAAGACTGGTAATATCTTCAATCTGCTTGCTCTTCTGCTCTTCTGTAACATGATCCTCTTCTCTTGTTTAATAAGTATGTTCCTTGTTGGGAAGAGTAGCAGAGACATTTGCGGTTGACTGGTCAGGTCGAGTTGTTCTCCCTTAGTATATTTTGTATCTGTCAGGTCAGGTCGACTTGTTCTTCTTTACTATATGTTGAAGCTGTCATCTGTGAAGTATCATGACTTTTGGAGCTCTCATATTTTGAGTAGTAGGCCACATTATATTAATGCACACACCAAATTACAGCATGCATGGCATCTCTCAGAAAAATTGCAGAGATAACACAAAGGGCTTTACAGGGATGCAGTATTGGATTAGAATCACTTCCGCATTACAAAGATAATATCACTTGTTTTTATGTTTTCGTGCATGTCAGGTATTCAACATGATCAAAATGAATATGAGAATGGGTGCACGAGAGGAATATTGCAGAACAATCCACTGGCTTACAAACTTGGCATGGTGGAGGATGGCCTATCTTATTCAAGGTGCCTGCTCTAACTTGGCAAAGTTGTATTGGCCGCACATATTTTGTAGACGACCTCTTGCATTACTTCTAATTTGTTACACCACCACCTGCTTAGTTTAAGCATCATATATGAGTATTGATGTCACTTGAAGCTACGTCGGTATTTCCCCAAAGAGGAAGGGATGATGCAGCACAACGGCGGTAGGTATTTCCCTCACATATGAAACCAAGGTTATCGAACCAGTAGGAGAACCAATCAACAAAACGTAAACAACACCTGCACACAAATAATAAATACTCGCAACCCGACGTGTAAAAGGGGTTGTTAATCCCTTTTGGGTAGCGGCGCCAGAATTTGGCAGGTGACGAGAGAAAGTTGTAAATATTGATAGATCGAACGCCAAATAAAATAAATTGCAGCAAGGTATTTTTATATTTTTAGTTTAATAGATCTGAAAATAAAAGGCAAATAAAATAGACTGCAAAGTTAAATAATAAGAGAAAGAGCCCGGGGGCCGTAGGTTTCACCAGTGGCTTCTCTCGAGGAAAATAGCAAATGATGGGTAAACAAATTAGTGTTGGGCAATTGATAGAACCTCAAATACTCATGACGATATCCAGGCAATGGTCATTATAGGCATCATGTCCAAGATTAGTAGAACGACTCCTGCTTGCATCTACTACTATTACTCCACACATCGACCGCTATCCAGCATGCATCTAGTGTATTAAGTTCATGGAGAAATGGAGTAATGCAATAAGAACGATGACATGATGTAGACAAGATCTATCTATGTAGAGATAGACCCCATCGTTTTATCCTTAGTAGCGACGATATATACGTGTTGGTTCCCCTTCTGTCATTGGGATCAAGCATCATAAGATCGAACCCACTACAAAGCACCTCTTCCCATTGCAAGATAAATAGATCAAGTTTTCCAAACAAAACCCAAATATCGGAGAAGAAATACGAGGCTATAAGCAATCATGCATAAAAGATATCAAAGAAACTCAAATACTTTCATGGATATAAAAAGATAGATGTGATCATAAACAAGGTTGTTAGAATCGCAATTTTGTTATACGATTCTATGACTTTACGATCCAAACTTACCCATCTGATTCTACGATTTTAGTTCATAAAATCTACGTTTCTACGATCCTAGTAGTGAAGATTCTACGATTTACGATTCTACCATCAGAGCTCCGATCCGATTCAAAATCGCGATTCTGACAACCTTGATCATAAACTCAAAGTTCATCGGATCCCAACAAACACACCGCAAAAAGAGTTACATCATATGGATCTCCAAGAGACCATTGTATTGAGAATCAAACAAGAGAGAGGAAGCCATCTAGCTACTAACTACGGAACTGAAGGTCTACAAAGAACTACTCACACATCATCGGAGAGGCACCAATGGAAGTGGTGAACACCTCCGTGATGGTGTCTAGACTGGATCTGGTGGTTCTGGACTCTGGGGCGGCTGGAATTGATTTTCGTCGACTCCCCTAGGGTTTCTGGAATATTGGGGTATTTATAGAGCAAACAGGCGGTCTGGGGGCACCCGAGGTGGGCACAACCCACCAGTGTGCGCCTGGGCCTCCTAGCGCGCCCTGGTGGGTTGTGCTCTCCTCAGAGCACCCCTAGGCACAACCTTGGCCCATTAGGTGTCCTCTGGTCCAAAAAAATCTCCATAAAGTTCCGTTGCATCTGGAATCCATTTGGTATTGATTTCCTGCGATGTAAAAAACATACAGAAAACAACAACTGGCACTTGGCACTATGCCAAAGGTTAGTACCAAAAAAGGATATAAAATGACTATAAAATGATTATAAAACATCCAAGATTGATAATATAACAGCATGGAACAATCAAAAATTATAGATACGTTGGAGACGTATCAGCATCCCCAAGCTTAACTCCTACTCGTCCTCGAGTAGGTAAGTGATAAAAACAGAAATTTTGATGTGGAATGCTGCCTAACATGTCATATCACATTCTTTTCTTTATAGCATGGACATTTGGACTTTTATATTGTTCAAAGCAATAGTCTAGTTTGACATGATAACTTAAATACTCAAGCATATCAACAAGCAACCGTCTCTTTCAAAATATCAACGCTAAAATAAGTTATCCCTAGCCCATCATGCTCAATCATTGATCCATTCATGAAACACACTCGCATATTAACTACACCCAATGCCCAAGTATGATCATAGTGCCTCCTTGTTGGTGCTTTTATAAGAGAAGATGGAGACTCAAATTCAAAAATAAAAATTGCATAAAGTAAAAGAAAGGCCCTTCATAGAGGGAAGTAGGGATTTGTAGAGGTGCCAGAGCTCAAAGTGAAAAACTTAGAGATAAAAACATTTTGGGAGGTGTGTCCTTCCCACCAACGAAAACGACTTAGAGTTCCCAACACTTTCCATTCTAGATATATCATAGGCGGTTCCCAAACAGAAAATAAAGTTTATTCATTTTCCACCATACTTGCACTTTCCATGGCTAACTGTATCCACGGGTGCCTTCCATACCAACACTTTCCAAGGAATTTATCATTTGAAAACATAAAGTAAATTCATTTTTCATTTCGGGACTGGGCATCCCTAAAACCTTTGCTTTACTCTCGTGCAATGACAAGTGAATAAACACTCATCGTGAGAATAACACATCTAGCATGGAAAATATCAGCTAACCTTCACCGCTCTATGAGTGGAACGAACACACAAAAGAGAAGTTTATTTTGAAAATTAGAGATGGCATATACAAATTTGCTTAGAACGGCAAAAGAATACCACATATAGGTAGATATAGTGGACTCATGTGGCAAAACTGGTTTAAAGGATTTTGGATGCACAAGTAGTGATCATACTTAAATGAAGGCTAGCAAAAGATTGAGAAGCGACCAACCAAGAAATGAATAATCTCATAAGCGAGAATTAAGCATAACTAACACCGAATAATGCACCACAAGTAGGATATAATTTCATTGCATAATTATTGACTTTTGTGCTTGCATATGGAATCACAAACCTTAACACCAATATTCTTACTAAAGCATAATTACTCATCAACATAACTCACATATCACATCATCATATCTCAAAACTATTACTAAGAATCAAGTTTATTTTGTCAAATGATCTTCATGAAAGTTTTTACTATATCCTTCTTGGATATCTATCACTTTGGAACTAATTTTCATATGTTGCTTTTGGAAAGCTCAACAAATATAAGTGAAGATCATGAGCATAATATTTCTTTCTCTCAAATTAATTTAAGTAAAGCAAGCGAGAATTTCTCCAAAAATTTACTAACTCTCAAATAAATCTAAGTGAAGCAAGAGAGCATTTCTTCAAAAATACTAAAGCACACCATGCTAAAAAAAGATATAAGTGAAGCAATAGATCAAGTCCATAGCTCATAAAAAATTTAAGTGAAGCATAGAGAGCAATGCTAACAAGTCATGGCATAATTTTGGCTCTCTCAAATAAGTGTGTCCGGCAAGGGATCAAGACTTAAAACACAAAATAAAACAAGCAAAGACTCATATCATACAAGACGCTGCAAGCAAAACACATAATATGTGACGAATAAAAATATAACTTCGAGTAAAATACCGATGGTCGTTAGAAGAAAGAGGGGATGCCACTCGGGGCATCCCCAAGCTTAGTTGCTTGCTCTCTTTTGGATAATAGCTTGGGATGCCGGGGCATCCCCAAGCTTAGTTGCTTGCTCTCTTTTGGATAATAGCTTGGGATGCCGAGGCATCCCCAAGCTTAGGCTCTTCTTACTCCTTATTCCTTCATCATCATAAGATAACCCAAAACTTCAAAACTTCAATCACACAAAACTCAACAAAACCTTCGTGAGATCCGTTAGTATAAGAAAATAAATCACCATTATAAGTACAGTAGTAAACCAATTCATATTTTGTTTTTTATTATATCTACTGTATTCCAACTTTCCTATGACAAAAACTCATCAACGAAAACCATAGAGCCATTAAAACAAGCACACAACACAAAGAAAACATAATCTGTCAAAACAGGACAGTCTGTAGCGATCTGACTATTTAGAATACTTATGAAACTCCAAAAATTCTGAAAAATTAGGATGACCTGAGAAATTTGTATATTAATCTATTGTAAAAGGAATCAGTATTTTATCGCTCTCTTTTAAAAATGAGAATTGTTTTCACGAGCGCAAAAGTTTTTGTTTTTCAGCAAGATCAAACAACTATCACCCAAGAAGGTCCTAAAGGCTTTACTTGGCACAAACACTAATTAAAACACAAAAAACAGAATCATAACAGTAGCATAATTGTGCAAACACTCAAAAACAGGAAGCAAAAAGCAAAAATAAATTTTATTCATTGGGTTGCCTCCCAACAAGCGCTATAGTTTTATGCCCTTAGCTAGGCATAATAATTTTAATGACGCTCACATGAAAGATAGTAATTGAAACACGAAGACAGCATCATGAAACATGTGAAAACCAAGTCTAAGTCTAACATACTTCCTATGCATAGGCATTTTATAAGCAAACAAGTTATCAAGGCACGCAAAAACTAGCATATGAAAGCAAGAAGAAGGAAGCAAAAGCAATTTCAACATAACGAGAGGTAATTTAATAACATGAAAATTTATACCACTATATTTTCCTCTCTCATAATAGTTATATGTGGGATCATATTCAAATTCAACAACATAGCTATCACATAACATATTTTCTACATGATCCACATGCATGCAAAGTTGACACTCTTCCAATATAGTGGGATTATCATCAAATAAAGTCATGACCTCTGCCAACCCACTTTTATCAAAAAATTCACAAGATTGATAATTCTCCAAAGTAGTGGGATCATTAATACCTAAAGTTGACACTCTTACAAACCCACTTTCAATACTATTGCAAACATTATTATCAATATAATGTCCATCATGGGGCATAAACAAATTTTCAAGATCATAAGAAGAATCACCACAATCATGATCATTGCAATAAGTAGTGGACATATCAAAATTAGCATCCCCAAGCTTGGGGTTTTGAATATTATTAGCATAATTGACATTAATAGAATTTATAGTAAAATCATTGCAACCATGCTTTTCATTCAAGGATCTATCATGAATCACTTCATCATAATTTTCAGATTCACGAATATCAAGCAAAACTTCATAAAGATAATCAAGTGCACTCAACTCACTAGCAATTGGTTCAACATATTCAGATATTTTGAATAGATTAGCAAGTGGATGAGGATATATATCAATAGATTTTTAGCAAGCGAAGATGCAAGAAAATAGAAGGCACATGGTAACACAAGCAAAGGTAGCAAACAAGATTGCACACAAAAACAAATCTGACGAGAAAACGGTGAACGAAAAAGAGGGCGAATAAAACGACAAATTTTTGTGAAGTGGGGGAGAGGAAAATGAGAGGAAAATGGCAAATAATGTAAATTGTGAGGAGATGAGATTTGTGATTATGAACCTGGTATATGTTGAAGATCCTCCCCGGCAACGACGCCAAAAATTACTATTGATGTCGCTTGAAGCTACGTCGGTATTTCCCCAAAGAGGAAGGGATGATGCAGCACAGCGACGGTAGGTATTTCCCTCAGATATGAAACCAAGGTTATCGAACTGGTAGGAGAACCAAGCAACACAACACAAACAGCACATGCACACAAATAACAAATACTCGCAACTCGACATGTAAAAGGGGTTGTCAATCCCTGAGGGAGTCCTGGATTAGGGGGTGTCCGGATAGCCGGACTATACCTTCGGCCGGACTCCTGGACTATGAAGATACAAGATTGAAGACTTCGTCCCGTGTCCGGAAGGGACTTTCCTTGGCGTGGAAGGCAAGCTTGGCAATACAGATATGTAGATCTCCTACCATTGTAACCGACTCTGTGTAACCCTAGCCCTCTCCGGTGTCTATATAAACCGGAGGGTTTTAGTCCGTAGGACGAACAACAATCATACCATAGGCTAGCTTCTAGGGTTTAGCCTCCTTGATCTCATGGTAGATCAACTCTTGTACTACCCATATCATCAATATTAATAAAGCAGGACGTAGGGTTTTACCTCCATCAAGAGGGCCCGAACCTGGGTAAAACATCGTGTCCCCTGCCTCCTGTTACCATCCGCCTAGACGCACAGTTCGGGACCCCCTACCCGAGATCCACCGGTTTTGACACCGACATTGGTGCTTTCATTGAGAGTTCCTCTGTGTCGTCACTTTTAGGCCCGATGGCTTCTCCGACATCAACAACGACGCGATCCAGGGTGAGACCTTTCTCCCCGGACAGATCTTCGTATTCGGCGGCTTTGCACTGCGGGCCAATTCGCTTGGTCATCTGGAGCAGATCGAAAGCTACGCCCTTGGCCGTGAGGTTAGATTTGGAAGTTTGAGCTACACGGCCGACCTCCGCGGAGACTTGATCTTCGACGGATTCGAGCCGCAGCCGAGCGCGCCGCACTGTCACGATGGGCATGATCTAGCTCTGCCGCCGAACAGTGCCCTGGAGGCCGCACCCGCATCAGCTCCGACCCTTAATTTGGAGCCAACTGCGCCAATCGAGGATGGGTGGTTGGACACCGCCTCGGGGGCTGCAATCTCTACGGCGATCGAGCCGAACACCAGCCCTATTCTCTGCGAAGCCCGTGACTCCAAGGAGCCGGACTCCTCTCTAGACTCTGAGCCCTCCGCGCCCCTACCGATCGAACCCGATTGGGCGCCGATCATGGAGTTCACCGCCGCGGACATCTTTCAGCACTCGCCCTTTGGCGATATTCTGAATTCACTAAAGTCTCTCTCTTTATCAGGAGAGCCCTGGCCAGACTATGGTCAGCAAGGTTGGGATGCGGATGATGAATAAATTCGAAGCCCACCCACCACCCACTTCGTAGCCACTGTCGATGATTTAACCGACATGCTCGACTTCGACTCCGAAGACATCGACGGTATGGACGCCGATGCAGGAGACGATCAAGAACTAGCGCCTATAGGGCACTGGAAAGCCACCTCGTCGTATGATATATACATGGTGGATACCCCAAAAGAAGGCAATGGCGATGGAACAGCGGAGGATGACCCCTCCAAGAAGCAGCCTAAGTGAAAGGATTGAGAAGAGGTGTCTAGAGGGGGGAGGGTGATTAGACACTAAGTGCCAAAAGTTGCAGTTTTTCATATTCTTAAGTTTAAGTGGAGTTTAAGCAAAAGTTTAACAAACACAATACATATCAAGCAAGCATGCAATGAGTATATGAGCAGCGGAAAGTAAAGCATGCAACTTGCAAGAATGTAAAGAAAAGGGTTTGGAGTATTCAAACGCAATTAGAGACACGGATGTTTTTGTCATGGTTCCGATAGGTGGTGCTATCGTACATCCACGTTGATGGAGACATCAACCCACGGAGGGTAACGGTTGCGCGAGTCCACGGAGGGCTCCACCCACGAAGGGTCCACGAAGAAGCAACCTTGTCTATTCCACCACGGCCGTCGCCCATGAAGGACTTGCCTCACTAGCGGTAGATCTTCACGAAGTAGGCGATCTCCTTGCCCTTACAAACTCCTTGGTTCAACTCCACAATCTTGTTGGAGGCTCCCAAGTGACACCTAGCCAATCTAGGAGACACCACTCTCCAAGAGGTAACAAATGGTGTGTTGATGATGAACCCCTTGCTCTTGTGCTTCAAACGATAGTCTCCCCGACACTCAACTCTCTCTCACAGGATTTGGATTTGGTGGAAAGAAGATTTGAGTGGAAAGCAACTTGGGAAAGGCTAGAGACCAAGATTCATATGGTTGGAATGGAATATCTTGACCTCAACATAAGTGTAGGTGGTTCTCTCTCAGAAAATGTGTATTAGAAGTGTAGGTATGTTCTGATGGCTCTCTCCACGAATGAAGAGTGGGTGGAGGGGTATATATAGCCTCCACACAAAATCTAACCGTTACGCACAATTTGCCAAACTCGGTGGGACCGAATGGTTAAACTTGGTCGGACCGATTCAGCAAACCTAGTGACTGTTAGGATTTTCGGTGGGACTGAGATGCAACTCGGTAGGACCGATATGGTTAGGGTTAGGGCATAACGTAATCTCGGTGTGACCGATTACACAAACTTGATGGGACCGATTTTGGTAATAAGCTAACCAGAGAGTTGGTCAGGTAAACTCGGTGGGACCGATTACACAAACTCGGTGGGACCGATTTTGGTAATAAGCTAACCAGAGAGTTTGCATTGTAATCTCGGTAGTATCGATTGCTCAAACTCGGTGAGACCGATCTTGGTAATGGACATACATAGAGAGATTACAATCCCATCTCGGTGAGACCGAGATCCCTATCGGTGAAACCGATTTGCTAGGGTTTGTGGCAGTGGCTATGACATCTGAAATTCGGTGGCGCCGGAGAGATAGAATCGGTGGGGCCGAGTTTGACTTTTGGTTTAGGTCATATGTGGATGTGGGAAGGTAGTTGAGGGTTTGGGAGCATATCACTAAGCACTTTGAGCAAGCAAGCCATTAAGCAACACCTCATCCCCTCTTGATAGTATTGGCTTTTCCTATAGACTCAATGTGATCTTGGATCACTAAAAATAGAAAATATAGAGTCTTGATCTTGAAGCTTGAGCCAATCCTCTGTCCTTAGCATCTTGAAGGGGTTCCACATCCTCTAGTCCATGCCACTCCATTGTTGAACTTATCTGAAACATACTAGGTAAAAGTGTTAGTCCAACAAGAGATATGTTGACATTAATTACCAAAACCACCCAGGGAGCACTTGTGCTTTCAATCTCGGCCTTTTTGGTAATTGATGACAACATACATCAAAGCTTTAGATAAAGGTATAGAGAATAGCAAGTAAAGCTTTGGAAAGACATGTAACATGCATAGGCCCCCCCTACATGTATGCAATCATGTGAATATTGAATATAGGAGCATGTGAATGCGTAAACATGACAGAGTAAGCAATGTGTTACATGTATCTTGGCTATATGCATCAGAGCACATGATGTGAATGTGAGAAATGTACCTTCATGCTCATGAGTCCTTCTTGCAAACAGTATGTACATCAGCAAGAACTTCTCATTCACATGACTGTGATGCATATACTTACCTTGTGGTCTTGAGTTGGCTTAGGATGGGATGAACCTACGCAAACAAGGTTAAATAACACAGATACACCTACTGACCAGAGCAAGCAAGAGAAACCACAAGAGAACCAAGACTGGGATGACATGTAGAGTGAGTACTAAGTACCACATTGGATATAGATATGTCCCCAAAGGTAAAGATATGCAATAAAATCAGAGATTTCCTTCCCTTAGATGTCTTTCTCCCCCTGAATCTGCATGGGATATTGGGAGAAGATAGGAAACAGAAAATCAGAGTAACAAAAAAAGGAAACAATAGAGCTTGAGCTAAAGCAAGCAACCAAACATGTCTTTCCCCTCTTAAAGACATGTGACATCTCTCCTCTTGAACACCAAGCATCTGGGGTCTTTGATGATACTACTTTCTCCCCCTGAGTATTCTCTCTTTCTCCCCCTATAGGAAGGATTAAGCTTTGATGTGATCTCTCTCTCCCCCTTTGGCATCAATTTCCAAGAAGGGCTCTTCTGGACATGTGATACAAATGGGTTGGTCCTCGAGTCACAGAGCAAAGCAGCATGTCTAATATGATGCTGGTAGAGGACAAGAATCATTGAGTGGAGCTGGAGCAAACAGAAATCAGGAATAAGTGGCAAGTTGGTTTTCCTGTGGTGGAATCGGTGACTCCAAGTTGTGTGCTTCGGTTGCACCGAAAGATTTCGGTTGGGCCGAAGAGAACAAACCGGTGTGACCGAGTTCATCAAAGTGAAACCACTTGTCACCTCAGCTCATTAGACAAGTAAGATCTCACAAGGATATGCAAGGAATTAACTGAAAGATTTGCAATGAATTGGATGCAGAAAATGCAGAACAAAAAGGAAAGAAAAGAAACTAAAAGTTCTAGATGAAGTTTTTTTAAAAGGGGAAACAAATATGCAAATGCAAAAGCACAGAGAAACACTAGAGAACTTCATCTAGAAATGGTCGGTGACGAAGTCACCTATGTTAGAGTATGTTGACTTAGGAGTCAAGTGAGAGCACTTGATCATAGGTCATACTCATCGTTTAAGCTCAAAATGGGGTTACCATTTTTCGTTTAAGCATCTTGATGTATTCACATCTTGTCGAGTTGCTTTGACTCATGACTTGGAGTAAAGCTTCTCTAAGATGGAATAACATACCTTGGGTGGTGGTGTTGTAGTTGAACTTGTGTGGGTTGCTCAAGGTTGATGTAGTTCATCAAGGGTTGGGAGCACCGCTTGGAGTTTGATTTCATCTACCTACATGGGTTAGCTTTGCAAGGAAGAGCACATGTGTATCCAAAATGACAATCATGAGACTCAACATAGAATTCGCCAAAGGATATGTTTCAATGGTTTCGTGCTTCCTTGTCTTCAACCACCATTGTGTAGAGACTTGGTGATGTAGAGATTGCTTAAGATGTGAGTGAGTTGCAATCTCATAGATTTAGAGTCAACCAAGTACCTACACGGGTTAGATAACATGCAAGGTACAAATATATCCAAGACATATGAATAGCATCATAAGAGAAATATCAAGGATTAGTCATAGGCTCCTGCCCCGCATGTATCAAATGGAGTTCCTACTCCAAGTTTGAAGCATCAATGATGTTCAATTCACCTCTCAACCTGCAAAACACTTTCTCATCAAGTGGTTTAGTGAATATATCCGCTAATTGCTTATCGGTGCGAACATGCTTAAGGTTAATGTCCCCTTTGGCAACATGATCTCGAATGAAATGATGACGAACTTCAATATGCTTAGTTCGAGAATGTTGCACGGGATTGTGAGCAATCTTAATAGCACTTTCATTGTCACATAGCAATGGAACATGTTTCACATATATCCCATAATCTTTAAGAGTTTGGGTCATCCAAAGTAATTGAGCGCAACATGAACCAGCGGCAACGTATTCCGCTTCGGCGGTGGATAAGGATACCGAGTTTTGTTTCTTGGAAGACCAAGACACAAGAGATCTACCAAGGAATTGACAAGTACCCGAAGTGGATTTTCTATCAACCTTGTCTCCGGCATAGTCTGAATCGGAGTAGCCAACAAGACCAAAAGAGGACCTCTTAGGATACCAAATGCCAAAATTTGGTGTATGGATTAGGTATCTCACTATCCTTTTCACAGCCTTAAGATGACACTCTTTAGGAGCAGCTTGATATCGTGCACACATGCACACACTTAGCATAATATCGGGACGAGAGGCACATAGATAGAACAAGGAACCAATCATAGAGCGATAAACCTTTTGATCAACCGGTTCACCATCTTTGGTCAAATCAAGATGTCCACTAGTAGGCATGGGTGTAATCATACCTTTGCATTCTTGCATATTGAACTTCTTGAATAAGTCCTTGGTGTACTTTGTTTGAGAGACAAAGGTACCTTCCTTAGTTTGCTTGATTTGCAAACCGAGAAAGAATTTGAGTTCACTCATCATAGACATCTCAAACTTCTCCGACATTAGCTTTCCAAACTTCTCACTAAAATCAGGGTTAGTTGAACCAAATATGATATCATCAACATAAATTTGGCACACAAATGGTTCTCCATTAACCCTTTTAGTAAAAAGAGTAGAATCAATTTTACCAATTTCAAAGCCTTTTTCAATAAGGAACTTGGTCAAGCATTTATACCATGCTTTAGGAGCTTGTTTAAGACCATAAAGGGCTTTGTGAAGTTTGTAAACATGATTAGGTTTCTTAGGATTGACGAAGCCGGGAGGTTGCTTAACATAAACTTCCTCCTCGATTTTGCCATTTAGAAAAGCACTTTTAATGTCCATTTGGTACAAGGTGATATTGGGTGATTAGCATAAGCAAGTAAGATGCGAATGGAGTCAAGTCTAGCAACGGGAGCATATGTCTCACCATAGTCCATACCTTCAACTTGTGTGTAGCCTTGGGCGACGAGACGTGCTTTGTTGCGAACCACTTGTCCATCTTCATCTTGCTTGTTGCGAAACACCCATTTGGTACCAATGATGTTGTGGTTGTTGTCGGGCTTCTCGACCAATGTCCACACTTGATTTCTTTCAAAGTTGTGTAGCTCTTCATGCATAGCGTTTATCCAATCCGGATCCTCCAATGCTTCTTCAACCTTCATAGGTTCAATGCTAGAGATGAATGAGTAATGTTCACAAAAGTTAGCTAAACGAGTTTTAGAGCGAGTGATTCTCCCGGTTTGGATATCATTGTAGATTTGCTCGGCGGGATGATCCTTAGCAATTCTTGCTCGAACTCGTGAAAGCTTTTGCTTGGGTCGGGGTGGAACATCCTCTTCATCTTGTGCTTCTTCTTGGCCTTCTTCATTGTTGACGTTGTCGTTCTCTTGTCGTGGTGGAGAAGGAGGTTGTTGATGTTCATCTTGGTGCGCTTCCTTGTTTTCTTCATCTTGGCGTGTCCCACTTGTGGATGCTTCCGTATCAACTCTTGGTTCACCTTGTCGTGAGGTAGAAGCTTCCACTTGGACGGACGAGGTACTCTCCTTCACTTCCGTTGGACGAATCTTGCCAATGGACAAGTCTTGAATTACTTCCGAAGGGTCTTTATCTCCTACATCAATTGGCAATTGCTCTACTTGCGAGCCGTTAGATTCATCAAACTTCACATCTACCGTCTCTTCAACCTTTCGGGTGAAATTGTTGTAGACACGGTAAGTGTGAGAGTTTGAGCCATAACCAAGTAGGAAACCTTCATGAGATTTAGGAGAAAATTTAGAACAACGATGCTTATCAAGAATGTAGCACTTTGAGCCGAATACTCGAAAGTATCCAACTTGGGGTTTGTAACCGGTGAGGAGCTCGTATGTCGTCTTGCCGAGTAGCTTGTGAAGATACAAGCGATTTGTTGCATGACAAGCTGTCTCAACCGCTTCCGCCCAAAAGTGCTTTGGCGTTTTGTACTCATCAAGCATCGTTCTTGCCATCTCGATAAGAGTCCGGTTCTTCCTTTCAACAACTCCATTTTGTTGAGGTGTGTACGTAGCCGAGAGCTCGTGTGTAATCCCTTCTTCGTCAAGAAAGGTGTCCACATTTGTGTTCTTGAACTCCGTTCCGTTGTCGCTCCGAACCTTCTTGATCTTCACGTCAAACTGATTTTTGGCCTTCCTAGCGAAGTTTTTGAAGATCTTTTGGACCTGCGATTTGTCATCAAGAAAGAACACCCACATAAATCTTGAAAAATCATCAACTATGACTAGACCAAATGAGTTACCACTGAGACTCTTGTAGGCATTTGGACCAAAGAGATCCATGTGAAGTAGCTCGAGTGGTCTTCTTGTGGTCATGATGTTCTTCGCGCGGTAACTTCCTCCAACTTGTTTCCCTGCTTGACAAGCACTACAAAGTCTATCCTTGTCACATATGACATCTTTTATTCCAAGGATATGATCACCTTTAATAAGCTTATCAAGATTTCGCATACCAACATGACCTAGTCTTCTATGCCACAACCAGCCTTTAGAAGATTTGGTAATTAAGCAAGTTCTAGGTTGAGCCTTTTTAGTGAAATCAACAATGTAAATATCTCCTCTACGTATACCGGTAAAGACCATTTTATGATTGTCTCTATGAAACACTTGGCAATCTACTTCAGTGAATAAGGCATTGAAACCGAAATCCGCAAGTCTAGAAACTGAAAGTAAATTGTATTCAAGGGATTCAACGAGCATGACATTTTGTATGGAGCTATCATGTGAGATGGCCACCTTACCAAGGCCAACCACCTTACCCTTAGAATTATCACCAAAAGTGACATATTTTTGAGGGCCGTCGTTTTCAGCAAGCTCACAGAACATATCTTTATCTCCGGTCATATGATCAGTACATCCACTATCAAGGACCCATTCCTTTCCTCCAGCCATGTAGCCGTGAAGATTTGCCATAAGACCAAAATGCCTCATTGCATCATCAAGATCATAGTCACTATCATCATCTTCATCATAGTATCCATGTTCAACATCATCTTGTGATTGATCAATTCCTAGAGAGGGTAATTCATTAGATAAATGATCATCACAATGGTTACCTTTATGAATTCTAATAGCTTTAGATATGATATCGCTAATGATTCCAACATTTCCTTTAGCACGCATGAGATTGGTAAGATCAAATAGACAATCACCAAAGCTAGGATCACTAGAGTTCATCTTACTCAAGGCAATAGACTTATGGAGAATTTCGTCTAAATTTTTCAAGGAATAATCTGGAAATCGTTCCTCAAGAAATCTCCATATGGTGTAGGCACAGTTGAGAGTAGGCAAACATCTAATAAAGTTTCTAGGCAAGCCTCTAATGATGAGGTCAACAGTTAAGATTGCGAATCATGTCAATATCTTCATCTAGGGTAGGGTGTAAAGGATCAACATGAGGTGCACAAGGGCTAGTAATGTACTTGTTCAAATGATATTCATTGAAAATCTCAAGCATTTCATTTTTCCACTCATGAAAATACTCTCCATCAAGAATAGGCACTCTATGTCTAAGACTCCCCAAAGTAGACACATCCATCTTCCTCCAATGGTGTTTAAACCAAGGCAATGGAGACCAAAGCTCTGATACCAATAGAAAGGATCGAGAAGAGGTGTCTAGAGGGGGGGTGATTAGACACTAAGTGCCAAAATTACAGTTTTTAATATTCTTAAGTTTAAGTGGAGTTTAAGCACAAGTTTAACAAACACAATACATATCAAGCAAGCATGCAATGAGTATATGAGCAGCGGAAAGTAAAGCATGCAACTTTAAGGAATGTAAAGAGAAGGGTTTGGAGTATTCAAACGCAATTGGAGACATGGATGTTTTTATCGTGGTTCCGATAGGTGGTGCTATCGTACATCCACGTTGATGGAGACTTCAACCCATGGAGGGTAACGGTTGCGCGAGTCCACGGAGGGCTCCACCCACGAAGGGTCCACGAAGAAGCAATATTGTCTATTCCATCACGGCCGTCGCCCATGAAGGACTTGCCTCACTAGCGGTAGATCTTCACGAAGTAGGCGATCTCCTTGCCCTTACAAACTCCTTAGTTCAACTCCACAATCTTGTTGGAGGCTCCCAAGTGACACCTAGCCAATCTAGGAGACACCACTCTCCAAGAGGTAACAAATGGTGTGTTGATGATGAACCCCTTGCTCTTGTGCTTCAAATGATAGTCTCCCCAACACTCAACTCTCTCTCACAGGATTTGGATTTGGTAGAAAGAAGATCTGAGCGGAAAGCAACTTGGGAAAGGCTAGAGATCAAGATTCATATGGTTGGAATGGAATATCTTGACCTCAACACAAGTGTAGGTGGTTCTCTCTCAGAAAATGTGTATTGGAAGTGTAGGTATGTTCTGATGGCTCTCTCCACGAATGAAGAGTGGGTGGAGGGGTATATATAGCCTCCACACAAAATCTAACCGTTACACACAATTTGCCAAACTCGGTGGGACCGAATGGTTAAACTTGGTCGGACCGATTCAGCAAACCTAGTGACTGTTAGGATTTTCGGTGGGACTGAGATGCAACTCGGTAGGACCGATATGGTTAGGGTTAGGGCATAACGTAATCTCGGTGTGAATGATTACACAAACTCGGTGGGACCGATTTTGGTAATAAGTTAACCAGATAGTTGGTCAGGTAAACTCATTGGGACCAATTACACAAACTCGGTGGGACCGATTTTGGTAATAAGCTAACCACAGAGTTTGCATTGTAATCTTGGTAGTACCGATTGCTCAAACTCGGTGAGACCGATCTTGGTAATGGACATACATAGAGAGATTACAATCCCATCTCGGTGAGACCGAGATCCCTATCGATGAAACCGATTTGCTAGGGTTTGTGGTAGTGGCTATGACATCTGAAACTCGGTGGTGCCGGATAGATAGAATCGGTGGGTCCGAGTTTGACTTTTGGTTTAGGTCATATATGGATGTGGGAAGGTAGTTGAGGGTTTTGGAGCATATCACTAAGCACTTTGAGCAAGCAAGCCATTAAGCAACACCTCATCCCCTCTTGATAGTATTGGCTTTTCCTATAGACTCAATGTGATCTTGGATCACTAAAAATAGAAAATGTAGAGTCTTGATCTTGAAACTTGGGCCAATCCTTTGTCCTTAGCATCTTGAAGGGGTTCCACATCCTCTAGTCCATGCCACTCCATTGTTGAACTTATCTGAAACATACTAGGTAAAAGTGTTAGTCCAACAAGAGATATGTTGACATTAATTAACAAAACCACCCAGGGAGCACTTGTGCTTTCACTAAGCGCCAGCGTCAGCGGTGCCGCTCTAAATCCCACCAATGCAAAAACAGTGATTCCGGCACGGGAGATAATAACACCCCGGACAGTGCCGAAGACAACCACCTCCAGCAAGATTTAGCACAGGAGGATGGAGAAGCCAGCCCGCATGAGAGAGCGGCAGTCAGAGAGGTCAAGGACGATAATTATATGCCTCCCTCCGAAGACGAGGCAAGCCTCGACAACGAAGAATTTGTCGTGCCGGAGGATCCCGTCGAACAAGAGCGTTTCAAACGCAGGCTTATGGCCATGGCGAGTAGCCTCAAGAAAAAATAGCAACAACTTAGAGCTGATCAAGATTTGCTAGCCGACAAATGGACTGAAGTCCTTACGGCCGAAGAGTATGAACTCGAACACCCCTCCAAGAGCTACCCAAAGCGCAGGTTGCTACCCCGATTAAAGGAGGAAGCACCTAAACCTACATCACCAGCGCATGATGTGGCCGACCGGCCACCCCGTGGCCGCGACAGAGAGGCCTCTCGGCCCTCCACTCAAGCCGCACCCCGGCGCCGCTTAAAAAATACCAAGGAACGGGAAAACACGCCAGACCTGTGAGATATATTGGAGGACAAGGCAAGGCAAACAAGATCGATCTACGGATCGCATGGGTGCCCCACGGCACGAGACGGTAATCGTCACTCCGGATACAGTAAATCTGGCCGGGCCGAACACAGTAGACAAAGCTCGTTTGAGCTACGTCGGGGTATAGCCCAGTACAGAGGTGCCGCACACCCACTATGCTTCACAGATGAAGTAATGGATCATCAAATCCCTGAGGGTTTCAAACCCGTGAACATCAAATCATACGATGGCACAACAGATCCTGCGGTATGGATCGAGGACTATCTCCTTCATATCCACATGGCCCGCGGTGATGACCTACATGCCATCAAATACCTCCCACTCAAGCTTAAAGTACCAACTCGGCATTGGCTTAACAGCTTGCCAGCAGAATCAATTCGTTGCTGGGAGGACCTGGAAGCCGCATTCCTCGCCATTTTCCAGGGCACTTATGTGCGAACACTAGACGCCGATGACCTAAGCCACATAATTCAGCAGCCAGAGGAATCGGCCAGACAATTCTGGAAACGGTTCCTAACCAAGAAAAATCAAATCGTCGACTGTCCGGACGCAGAGGCCCTTGCAGCCTTCAAGCATAACATCCGCGACGAGTGGCTTGCACGGCACCTAGGACAGGAAAAGCCGAAATCTATGGCAGCCCTCACGACACTTATGACCCGCTTTTGCGCGGGAGAAGACAGCTGGCTAGCTCGCAGCAATAACATGACCAAGAGCCCTGGTAATTCGAATAGCAAGGACAACAGTGGCAGGTCGCGTTGCAACAAGCAAAAGTGCCGCATTAACGGAGACAATGCTGAGGATACGATAGTTAATGCTGGATTCAGAGGCTCTAAACCCGGTCAACGGAAAAAGCCATTCAAAAGAAATACTTCGGGCCCGTCCAGTTTCGACCGAATACTCGACCGCTCATGCCAGATACATGGCACCCCCGAAAAGCCAGCCAATCACACCAACAGGGATTGTTGGGTGTTCAAGCAGGCAGGCAAGTTAAATGCCGAAAGCAGAGACAAGGGGCTGCATAGCGATGACGAGGAGGAGCCTCGGCCGCCGAACAATAGTGGACAGAAAGGTTTTCCCCCACAAGTGCGGACGGTGAACATGATATACGCAACCCACGTCCCCAAGAGGGAGCGGAAGCGTGCGCTAAGGGACGTATACGCGATGGAGCCAGTAGCCCCAAATTTCAACCCATGGTCTTCCTGCCCGATCACTTTTGATCAAAGGGACCACCCCACTAGCATCCGTCATGGCAGATTCGCCGCATTCATTCTAGACCCAATTATTGACGGATTTCACCTCACTAGAGTCCTTATGGACGGCGGCAGCAGCCTGAACCTGCTTTACCAGGATACAGTGCGGAAAATGGGCATCGATCCCTCGAGGATTAAATCCACTAAAACGACCTTTAAAGGCGTCATACCAGGTGTAGAGGCCAACTGTACAGGCTCAGTTACACTTGAAGTGGTCTTCAGATCTCCGGATAATTTCCGAAGCGAGGAGTTAACCTTCGACATAGTCCCATTTCGCAGTGGCTATCACTCACTGCTCGGGCGAACCGCATTTGCCAAGTTCAATGCGGTGCCGCACTACGCATACCTCAAGCTCAAGATGCTAGGCCCTCGAGGAGTCATCATGGTCAATGGAAACACCGAACGCTCTCTGCGAACGGAGGAGCATACGGCGGCTATCGCAGCGGAAGTACAAAACAGCCTCTCAAGGCAATTCTCCAGTCCGGCAATTAAACGTCTGGACACCGTCAAGCACGCCCGGAGTAACCTACAACAAGACCGCCTGGCACGTTCCGAGCAAGCGTAGCAATGCGGCCCCAACCCCAGCCCTCGCGAACTTGCGAAACTAGTGTTGCGCGTACATACTACGCTCTGGATATACCATGGGCACAGGGGGAGGGGCACCATCACGGCACGCCCGAAACGCGGCTTAAACCGCACTAGGGGCTGCCGATTTCTTAATTTTCTCTTATTTTCTGGACTCCACTCTTCGGAAGGCCTGTCCGGCAGTACAATTGCCGCACAAACGATACAACAACCAGGGGAGCAAAAAGCGACGCCGCACTACGAAACTCTAAGGTGGTCTCTATAACGAGCAATATACCTGTTTCACATACCATTCCGCAGCTCGCCCCTGGAAAGGACATGTTAAATAGTCCCATCTTTTGCTTATTGCACTATTTGTATCGTTCTACTTTGATTGCAGCTTTTTTAAATAAACAATGCATAGCTTCCGTCTATTATTGCATTACTCTCTTTTACGAATATATGTTCATTAATGACATGTTGCACCCGTACACTTTGGTACGGCAAATACGCCAGGGGCTTAAGTACCCCACAATACGGTGTGAGAAGTCCGAACACTTTCACAAGTGCGGCACCCCGAACTTATAGCATTATATGCATCGGCTCCGAATCATGTCTTGGGTCAATAGTTGGGTTTGCCCGGCTCCTATGTTTTGGTACCTTACGTTCTGTTATATCGGCTAAGGTAGCACTAGGAGAACTATTGTGATTGTGCCCCAGTTGAGCTGGGCTAAGCACCTCAGTAGAGAAAGCTAAATGACCGTCATGATGAGGCGAGAGCTGGTCGCTGTTCGGGAGGTTTTCGAGTCCCTAAAGACTTATGCCGCTTAGAGCGAGGAGTCGGCTTTGTCCGGCCTAGGCGTGGATAGCGCCCCGAACTCGGTCTTCCGAACACTAGGGGCTTCGCCAGAATTTAAAATTATAGAACCCTATGGCTAAGTGAGAGTGTTCAAGCATTATAGTCTGATTGCCTTGTTCGTTGTGTTGAGCGCCTCCCTCGAAGGACCCAAGAATGGGAAAAAGAGCGCTCATGTTTATCCCGAACACCCCAGCACTCGTGGCATGGGGGCAGAAGCCGACGACTCGCCATCTCTCAAATTTGATAAACGGCCGCACAGAAGGTAATATTTTAAATTCAAAAGCGTTGCTTAGCGCATATGAACAAGTTTTCAGCGTACAGGATCACAAATGCGAGTTTACTCAAAAATTACATCTTTGGAGCATTCATCCGCTATAAGGCGGGCACCCTTCAGGACGCCCTCATAATACGCTTCTGGGACGTGATGCTCCTTGCCCGGCGGTGGCCCATCCTTCACCAGTTTCTCCGCATCCATCTTGCCCCAGTGCACTTTAGCACGGGCAAGCGCCCTACGGGCACCTTCGATGCAGACGGAGCGCTTGATTACTTCATGCCGTGGACATGCATCCACCAGCCGCCTCACTAGCCCGAAGTAGCTACTAGGCAGAGCCTCTCCAGGCCAAAGCCGAACTATGAGGCCCTTTATGGCCTGTTCGGCCACCTTGTGGAGCTTGACCATTTGCTTCAGCTGGTCTCTCAAAGGCACCAGGTGTCCGGCCTCAGCATACTGAGACCAGAACACCTTCTCCGTCGAGCTCCCCTCCTCGGCTCGGTAGTAGGTGGCGGCATCAGACGCACTGCGGGGCAAATCGGCGAACGCTCCTGGAGAGCTCCAGACTCGGGTAAGTAACATGTAATTCACTTTCACGTGCTTGCTTTGCATAATGAATGCCTTACCCGCCGCTATCTTCTTCATCGCTTCAATTTCTCGGAGGGATTTCTGGGCTTCGGCCTTGGCAGACTTCGCGCTTTTGAGGGCTGCCGCAAGCTCGGACGCTTGCATCTTTGAGTCAAGCTCCAAACTCTCGTGTTTTTTCACGAGAGCCTGGAGCTCTTTCTGCACCTCCTCCACCCGCACCTCCTGCTTCCCTCTCTCTCTGTGCGCTCCGCGGCCGCTCTATTTTTGGCCTCGGACAACACTTTCTTAAGGGTTGCCACCTCGGTCGTGGCCCCTATAATAGCACGTTGATCCTGTCATTTTTTGCAACCACATCTTCTCTATATACTTGCGCAAGGTATTACTTACCTTCCCTCTCCTCGAGTTGCCTCTTGGCATGGACGAGCTCGTTCTTGGACCACGCGAGGTTTTTCTTCAACGTATCCACCTCCACAGTCAATGCGGCGGAGGCCAGTAGCGAAGCCTGCATACGCATATTGACTTGATTATGTTAGACTCCTGCGAATGTTATTAGATCCTCTATTCGGCTTTTCTTTCCGAACGCCGAACAGAGCATCAGGGGCTACTGTCTATGCGGTAATATTTTTAATATTCTTTGCTTACCTCAAAGCCTGTTAGAAGGCTGGCACAGGCTTCAGTCAGTCCGCTCTTGGCGGACTGAACCTTCTGGATCACCGCACTCATAATAGTGCGGTGCTCCTCATCGATGGAGGCGCCATTAAGCACCTCCAGCAAATTGTCCGGTGCCTCCGGTTGGACGGAGGTCACCGGCTCGGTAGGCTTGCTCCTCTTGGAAGGAGGCTGCCTACCGGAGTCTGGAACCATTGAAGGTTCCGGCACGGTGTCCGGCTCAAGGCCGGACTTGGAGCCCTTGGGGGTTCTATCCCCTTCATGCCTGGAGTCCGGGAGGTCGCCTTGCGGCGCCTCCAGGACCACCTCCTCCTGGCTTGGAACCTGTTGGGACGCCACCTCGGTGTCATCCGTAGGGTGGGGGGAGGTAGCTGTCGGAAGCGAATTCACATCCGACAAATCCAGGGAGCCGCTCGATGACTCGTCGAGCCCGGCCTTGGGCGGACTGCACAGTCATATTCGGCGTAAGGAGGAGCTGTGCAAGAAAGGAACACTATGAATTGCTCTGGTGTCCGAATACTTACGATCTCGCCAGGGGCTTGGCCCTATGCGGCCACTCCTCTTCGCTGTCGTTGGCGTTGAGGGAGCAGTCCGGAGGAAGGGTCTTCCCCTTCTTGGACCCTTCGGCCTCCCCAGTTGGGGCGGCCTTCCTTTTCTTCTCTCCCCCCGCTGGAGGGGGAGAGGTCTCTTCTTCCTCCTCCTCGTCTTCACGGGAGGAGTGTGTCTTGGAGTCGTCGAATGATGAATCCCACACCGCCAGGCGCCGGGAACTCTTTCGAGTCCCCATGCCCTTCTTCTTGGCCTTCTTCTCCGGCACCACATAGGGTGCCGGAACCAGCAGCTTCGCCAAGCGAGCGTCCGCTGGGCCTTCGGGCAAAGGAGCTGGATAGTTGATTTGTCCGGACGTCTTCTGACAATCCTGTCAAAGGTAAGGGAGCTTAGATCCCGCATGGAGTCAAACTATGAAAAACTAATACCCTGTAAAAGGTAAAAACAGCTTACCGCACTAGCGTGACGCTGCGTGCTGAATCCGCGATCCTCGGTAGCGAATGCGGGGGCCTCGACGCCCTTGAAAAGCACCTTCCATGCATCTTCGTATGTCGTGTCGAAGAGCCTGCTCAGAGTTCGGTGCTGCGCCGGGTCGAACTCCCACAGGTTGAAAGCCCGTTGTTGACACGAGAGGATCCGGCGGATGAGCATAACCTGGACTACGTTGACAAGTTTGAGCTTCTTGTCCACCAGGGTTTGACGCATGTTTGGAGTCCGGTCAGCTCTCCTTTTTTACCCCATGGCAGGCCCGTCTCTTTCCAGGAGGTGAGCGGCGTAGGGGGTCCGGATCGGAACTCGGGGGCTGCGACCCATTCAGGGTCGCGTGGCTCGGTGATGTAAAACCACCCCGATTGCCACCCCTTTAGGGACTCCACGATGGAGCCCTCGAGCCATAGGACGTTGGGCATCTTTCCCACCATGGTGCCTCCGCATTCCGCCTGGTTGCCGCGCACCACCTTTGGCTTGACATTGAAAGTCTTGAGCCATAGGTCGAAATGGGGACGGATGCAGAGGAAAGCCTCGCACACGACGATAAACGCCGAGATGTTGAGGACAAAGTTCGGGGCCAGATCATGGAAATCCAGGCCATAGTAGAACATGAGCCCTCGGACAAATGGGTGGAGAGGGAAACCCAGTCCGCAGAGGAAATGGGGGAGGAACACCACCCTCTCATGGGGCCTAGGGGTGGGGATGAGCTACCCCTCTTCGGGAAGCCGGTGTGCAATGTCGTTAGACAAGTATCCGGCCTTCCTCAGTTTTTTGATGTGTCCCTCCATGACGGAGGAGACCATCCACTTGCCTCCCGCTCCAGACATGTCTGGAGAAGGTTGAGGTGGGGTGTGCATACTTGGGCGCTGGAGCTCGAGTGCGCGGAAATGGATAGGCAAAGGAGGAAGAAGGCGTGGATGTAAAGGTGGATCCTTATCCCCTTATATGGGCGGACGCGACTATGTGTCCCCACTAGCCTGGTAAAACTCGCTTATCTCCCAAGCGCTGTAATCAATGGCGCGGTTGGGCTACCCACACCCGTATTGATGAGAATCCCGGAATAAGGGGACACGATCTCTGCTTTGACAAGACGTGCCAAGGGAATCGCCTCGCTAAACGCACTGAGATGGGACAGTAAAACGATTCGAATAAAGACTTGGCTGTAGTGTGATGTCACGCTACGGAATATGTCAGCAGATTAGATTTGTCCAAATATTATTCTCTCTATGGCAATATGTGGAAACTTATTTTGCAGAGCCGGACACTACCTTTGTGTTCAAAATCTTCTATGAAGTACATGGAGGAGGAACCCGCCTTGCAATGCCGAAGACAATCTGCGCGCCGGACTCGTCGTCATTGAAGGCTGGTTCAGGGGCTACTGAGGGAGTCCTGGATTAGGGGGTATCCGGATAGCCGGACTATACCTTCGGCCGGACTCCTGGACTATGAAGATACAAGATTGAAGACTTCGTCCCGTGTCCAGAAGGGACTTTCCTTGGCGTGGAAGGCAAGCTTGGCGATACAGATATGTAGATCTCCCACCATTGTAATCGACTCTATGTAACCCTAGCCCTCTCCGGTGTCTATATAAACCAGAGGGTTTTAATCCGTAGGACGAACAACAATCATACCATAGGCTAGCTTCCAGGGTTTAGCCTCCTTGATCTTGTGGTAGATCTACTCTTGTACTACCCATATCATCAATATTAATCAAGCAGGACGTAGGGTTTTACCTCCATCAAGTGGGCACGAACCTGGGTAAAACATCGTGTCCCCTGCCTCCTGTTACCATCCGCCTAGACGCACAGTTCGGAACCCCCTACCTGAGATCTGCCGGTTTTGACACTGACAATCCCTTTCGGGTAGCGGTGCCAGAAGTTGTCACTTGACGGGAGAAAGTTGTAAATATTGATAGATCAAACGCCAAATAAAATAAATTGCAGCAAGGTATTTTTGTATTTTTAGTTTAATATATATGAAAATAAAAGGCAAATAAGAGAAAGAGACCCGGGGGCCATAGGTTTCACTAGTGGCTTCTCTCGAGAAAAATAGCAAATGGTGAGTAAACAAATTACTATTGGGCAATTAATAAAACTTCAAATACTCATGACGATATCCAGGCAATGATCATTATATAGTCATCACGTCCAAGATTAGTAGACTGACTCCTGCCTGCATCTACTACTATTACTCCACACATCGATCTCTATCCAGCATGCATCTAGTGTATTAAGTTCATGGAGAAACGGAGTAATGCAATAAGAATGATGACATGATGTAGACAAGATCTATCTATGTAGAGATAGACCCCATAGTTTTATCCTTAGTAGCAACGATACATACGTGTCGGTTCCCCTTCTGTCACTGGGATCAAGCACCATAAGATCAAACGTACTACAAAGCACCTCTTCCCATTGCAAGATAAATAGATCAAGTTGGCCAAAAAAAACCCAAATATCAGATAAGAAATACGAGGCTATAAGCAATCATGCATAAAAGAGATCAAAGAAACTCAAATACTTTCATGGATATATAAAGATAGATCTGATCATAAACTCAAAGTTCATCGGATCCCAACAAACACACTGCCAAAAGAGTTACATCATATGGATCTCCAGGAGACCCTTGTATTGAGAATCAAACGAGAGAGAGGAGGCCATCTAGCTACTAACTATAGACCCGAAGGTCTACAAAGAACTACTCACGCATCATCGGAGAGGCACCAATGGAAGTGGTGAACCCCTCTGTGATGGTGTCTAGATTGGATCTGGTGGTTCTGGACTCTACGGCGGCTAGAATTGATTTTCGTCAACTCCCCTATGGTTTCTAGAATATTGGGGTATTTATAGAGCAAAGAGGCGGTCCGGGGGCACCCAAGGTGGGAACAACCCACCAGGGCGCGCCTGGGCCTCCTGGCACGCCCTGGTGGGTTGTGCTCTCCTTGGAGCACCCCCAGGCGCAGACTTGGCCCATTAGGTGTCTTCTGGTTCAAAAAAATGTCCGTAAAGTTTCGTTGCATTTGGACTCCGTTTGGTATTGATTTCCTGCAATGTAAAAACATGCAAAAAATTGCAACTGGCACTTGGCACAATGTCAATAGGTCAGTACCAAAAAATGATATAAAATGACTATAAAACATCCAAGATTGATAATATAACAGCATGGAACAATAAAAAATTATAGATACGTTGGAGACGTATCAAGTATGCCATACCTATCCATTTTCTGTACTTATTTCATGTGTCGTCATACTATGTTTTTCCAGTCAATTGTTGTTCTTTCATAATAGATGTCCAAAAGGAAGAGGGTGAGTGAAGATCCTCAAGGAGTACAAACTAGATATTTGGAAAAGGTAGTGATACTTGTTAAATCAGATATATCAGCAGCCACAGAAAATACATGGCCAACTGTACCACACTTTACCCCTACTCCACTAGCCAAACCCCTATTAGAACTGCTGATAGCCCAGCGTCAGGTACTATCTATGATATCAATTCAAAATTTGAACTCCTAAATTTCTGCATGTGCCTTACCTTCTCTCTTGTGTGAAAACTAATTTCAGATGAATCTCCTTGCTCAGAGGATCATAGAATCTCACAACAATACTGGGCACTGCATTGCTCTTGTTAGTACCTCTTGCCCTTTGTCAGCATACTTACACTCATTGCTATTTGATTATGTAGCATCAGTGTAAATGTTCGCTTCTTTATCCTCCCTTTTCTCAAAATTATAAGATCTATATTTACTATTGGATAAATGTATAATTAACACAATGGTTATGAAGTTTTCGATTGCAAGTGAAAGTACTTGTTGTCATGTACTCCCTGTGTATCGAATTAATTGTTGTACATCCAATTGAGCGACAAGTAATAACAGACGGTGGTGGTGGTATTACTGTACTTGCATCGCGAGATACTTGATTTTCTAGCATTACTCTGCATCTTATCCACCCTGCCCTCCACTTTCTCCAAATTATCACATCTACATTACTCTTACCAAAATGTTGAATAAAGTCAATGCCACTGCACACATTGATGTATGCATTCCTCTTGTCAGTACCTTTTGCCTTGTAACGCTGTACTTAATTAATTGCTATTTGATTATGCGTCATCAGTCTGCACCTGAGCTTCATTATCCTCTGTTTCTTCCAATATTATTTGATCTATATTTACTCTTTGCAAAATGTAGAATAATGGCAACGCTTATAAAGAAGTTTCTTTGGGGAATTTATTGCATTATCCTTCCATCGTCATGTAGACGGGCTTTGTCCAGCCCGTGTTAACATGTAATGTAAGTTCATCCTTCTCAAGCCTTCAAACTTTGTTCTAGTATAGATTTGGATAGGCATCATTTCCTCCGCTGCTATTTACATCTGATTGGATGTTTGCAACAACTACCAGTTTTAAATTGTAGTTGTAAAAACATGCTCCTTATGCAGAACAGATCCATTTATTTTCAGTGAGCCTGCGCAACGTACAACTCGCACGCTTGCCGCTGAGCCTGTGCACCAGACGGCACTCGCATGACTCCCGTTTAGTCAAGGTCAAGCAGCTGTCCGCACGGCACCTCCTACAGCCATTACAACCAAGACACGTGGAGTCACGTGAATGGCTAATAGAATTTTGGATTTACTAGAATTTAAAAACCAGACATCTCAATGTTTTGCTGGCAATCAACGGTGCCCTGGTGTTTGAAATTCATTCCCAGTTATTGCATGGGACCTAAGCATGTGCCCAAGGATACATATTTGATTTTTCAACCAATTTATATGCACTGGAGCATGTGCATGTAGTTCAAATTTGAATTATGCACATAAATGCATTGAAAACTCAATTAATGCATAAAAATGTCCAAACGAACCCCAAAAAATCAAAAAAATTCACACAACACTCTTGTTGTTCTATGTTGACACGAGAAATTTTTTTGAAAGCAATCCGAGGCAATGGATATCGTTTCGTCCCCAAAGGAGGGACGTTCCCTACAGAAAACCATCATGCTTGTTGTGAGAAGCTCCGGTTTGTGAGAAGCATATACCCAAACCTGCCCCAAATGGGAAAATTTGTACCACGGCATGTTGATGCCGCTCCATGATATCATGCCAAGTTTCATGAATTTCAGACGAGTTTTGGATTTGCTAGAATTTAAAAACCAGGCATCTCAATGTTTTGCTGGCAATCAACGGTACCCTGGTGTTTGAAATTCATTCCCATTTCTTGCATGGGACCTAAGCATGCACCCAAGGAAGCATATTTGATTTTCAACCAATTTATATGCATTGGAGCATGTGCATGTAGTTCAAATTTGAATTATGCACATAAATGCATTGAAAACTCGGTTAATTCTTAAAATGTCCAAACGAACCCCAAAAAATCACAAAAATTCACACAACACTCCTGTTGTTCTATGTTGACACGAGATTTTTTTTTGAAAGCAATAAGAGGCAATGGATATCGTTTTGTCCCCAAAGGTGGGACTTTCCCTACCGAAAACCATCATGCTTGTTGTGAGAAGCTCCGGTTTGTGAGAAGCATATACCCAAACCTGCCCCAAAATGGGACAAAATTTGGACCACGACATGTTGATGCCACTCCATGATAGCATGCCAAGTTTCATGAATTTCAGACGAGTTTTGGATTTACTAGAAGTTAAAAACCAGGCATCTCAATGTTTTGCCAATAATCAACGGTGCCCCAGTGTTTGAAATTCATTCCCATTTCTTGCATGGGACCTAAGCATGCACCCAAGGACACATATTTGATTTTTCAACCAATTTATATGCACTGGAACATGTGCATGTAGTTCAAATTTGAATTATGCACATAAATGCATTGAAAACTCAGTTAATGCATTAAATTGTCCAAACGAACCCCGAAAAATCACAAAAATTCAGACAACACTCCTCTTGTTCTATGTTGACATGAGAAAAAAAATTGAAATCAATAAGAGGCAATGGATATCATTTCGTCCCCAAAGGTGGGACATTCCCTACCGAAAACCATCATGCTTGTTGTGAGAAGCTCCGGTTTGTGAGAAGCATATACGCAAACCTGCCCCAAATGGGAAAAAATCTGTACCATGGCATGTTGATGCCGCTCCATGATAGCATGCCAAGTTTCATGAATTTCAGACGAGTTTTGGATTTACTGGAATTTAAAAACCAGGCATCTCAATGTTTTGCCGGCAATCAACGGTGCCCCGGTGTTTGAAATTCATTCCCATTTCTTGCATGGGACCTAAGCATGCACCCAATGACACAAATTTGATTTTTCAACCAATTTATATTCACTGGAGCATGTGCATGTAGTTCAAATTTGAATTATGCACATAAATGCAAACTCAGTTAATGCATAAAAATGTCCAAACGAACCCCGAAAAATCACAAAAATTCACACAACACTCCTGTTGTTCTATGTTGACACGAGAAAAAAATTTGAAAGCAATAAGAGGCAATGGATATCGTTTCGTCCCCAAAGGTGGGACGTTCCCTATCGAAAAGCATCATGCTTGTTGTGAGAAGCTCCGGTTTGTGAGAAGCATATACCCAAACTTGCCCCAAATGGGATAAAATTTGTATCATGGCATGTTGATGCCGCTCCATGATAGCATGCCAAGTTTCCTGAATTTCAGACGAGCTTTGGATTTACTAGAATTTAAAAACCAGGCATCTCAATGTTTTGCCGGCAATCAACGGTGCCCCGGTGTTTGAAATTCATTCCCATTTCTTGCATAGGAACTAAGCATGCACCCAAGGACACATATTTGATTTTTTTAACTAATTTATATGCAATGGAGCATGTACATGGATTTCAAGTTTGAATTATGCACATAAATGCATTGAAAACTCGGTTAATGCATAAAATGTCCAAACGAACCCCAAAAAATCACAAAAATTCACACAACACTCCCGTTGTTCTATGTTGACACGAGAAAAAAAATTGAAAGCAATAAGAGGCAATGGATATTGTTTCGTCCCCAATGGTGGGACGTTCCCTACCGAAAACCATCATGCTTGTTGTGAGAAGCTCCGGTTTGTGAGAAGCATATACCTAAACCTGCCCCAAATGGGACAAAATTTGTACCACGGCATGTTGATGCCGCTCCATGATAGCATGCGAAGTTTCATGAATTTCAGACGAGTTTTGGATTTACTAGAATTTAAAAAGCAGGCATCTCAATGTTTTGCCGATAATCAACAGTGCCCTGGTGTTTGAAATTCATTCCTATTTCTTGCATGGGACCTAAGAATGCACCGAAGGACACAAATTTGATTTTTGAACCAATTTATATGCATTGGAGCATGTGCATGTAGTTAAAATTTGAATTGTTCACCTAAAATGGCTAGAAAACCAATTTAATGTATAAAATGTTCAAACGAACCCTAAATAATTCCAATTCTTTTATGACACACATATAGTTGCATGTTCACTCCAGATAAAAGGTCTAGCAATTCAAACACCGTCCATTGCCGCTGTGACCCCATTATGTAATTCCAATCAAGATGAAAAATCAAGTAGATCACACACAGTTTATTATCAGCAACCGTGTGAGATGTAGTACAAAATATCTTGGAGCACCATCGGTGTATAGCACACATATGGCTTACGCGAGAAGGTGCATCGGCTACAGTCCACAGCCGGCGTCTCAAGCACACTAGCTCGCTCCCCAAATATCATTTCACTATTCAATCGTCTCCGGTGAAAGATGGGCATGTGGACCCGTGTCGTGAGGGCAACTTTGGTGGCCCACTCCGCGAGAGCGCGGCCGCAGCCGCCATGCACGTGCTAACAAGTAGCATGAGTGTGGCCGCAATTTGCGACCGAGCGGCAAAGGCAGCCCAAACGGCCGCTGTTGCTTCTTAGGTGGCGGAAGCAAGATCTGCCTCGTGGATAGCAACTGGCGAGAGTGGCACCACAGCTACCCGTTCCGCAGCGGCGGCCTTAGCCCTGATGGAGGCCGCCCACGACCATGTCGAGGACGCCCACGCCCAGCTCCTGGCAGTCATCGCACAAATCAAACGAAGCTTCTCCGACAGCGGTCGGCAACCCATGGCCGAAGAGCTGGCAATCGCCGAGAGCGTCCGAGCAGCTGTCCGTTCCTCCGCCGCATATCTTGTGACGACGGAGCCCGTCCAAGCCCAGATCACGTCTGCCCACGCCCAGCTCGTGGCGGCCTTTTCCAAAGAGATGGCAGGCGCGGATGGTGAGATGCTTGCCGAGTATGGTGCGATGGATGCCATGGAGCCCCTTCGCCAGGAGAACGTCGGGCGTGAGCTGGACATGGAGGCGGCGATGGATATCGACGAGCACCAGCCGTAGTAGTACTATTTGTTTTGTTTAATTAAGAGTGCCGGTCTTTAATTTGTTAGAGTAATGTTTAGGTCAGCTAGCTCTGTTTAAATTATGCAATGACGTGGATGACGACTGTAACCATGGAAATTCAAACCAAAACTTTTGACATTCAAACTCATCACACATGGGTTAAGCCATCTGAATCGTTTGTGATGTCCACATATCGTACACAGTTCTGAATAAGGGACCATGTCTGATGACACTTTGCGCACCAGTTTTTTGGCTGAAGCGATTCCAAATTTTTGGCTTCCACGGAAATATCTACCTCCCCGCCCCTCCCCCTTACCAAAAGCCACATTTCCCCTCTTTCCGCCTTCCTTTCCAACTTGAAACCTTCACTCCTTGCTTGCAGCGCCGCCGCCTCCTCGCCGGTGACCCTCCTTCACGCTGCTTAGCCTCCTCTATCCAGGCAGGTAATCCACACCCGACCCCCATCCTCCTCCTCCTTCCACATCCCACATGCCCCGACCGCCGGCGCGAGCGCAACACCTTCCACCCAAATCACCGACCCCTCCACCAAAAAAGCACCGGCCTAAGCCATGGTGCACACAGTATAGCCAGGACCTCAAGGAGCATTTGGCGACGGAGAAGCAAATCACGGCCGCACACGAGGATGAGGTCGCGATGGTTGCCATTCGTGCCGACCCCCAGATCTTGAAGGAGCACCTTGTCAATTGCTAGCTACACCAGTTAAGCATGCTCGGTTTACCCGTTGCGTGTGCTGCTCCAGCCTTTCCTTCACAAATTCTAGTGAATTGTGCTATCTAATTTCACCATGAAATCTATTGCTCTAGTGTATATGTTCTATATGTCGTACTGTGTGGTGCTCACTTATTAACTGTTTTCTTAATTAGTTGTCATCTTCAGTTAACTATTTGGTTCAATTATGCAAATGTGATGTTCAATTCTTCATGCTGCAATTTTGTATTGTCTTCCATGTGAGAAATAAATCGAATTTATCTTTACAAAATTGTGGGTGCATTCTGTTATTGTATACCATGTGAGGAATAAATTGAATTTGGTTGTAGTAAATACATGAGAAACAAATACAATTGCTACAATTGGCTATAGTTAACTGTTTGGTTAACTCTCTGATCTTCTATAGGAGTATGTTATATTGTGCAATGTGGTGCTCAGTTAATGTTTGGTTCATTTGTTGTGGTGTTTAGTTAACTGCTTGGTTCAATCCTGCAATGTGCGATGTCCAATTGTCGTGGGTAGAATTTCGTATTGTTGTGCATGTGAGGAATAAATCGAATCTGGTTGCACTTAATACATGAGAAACATATACAAGTGCTATATTTCCTAGTTCTTAATCATGCTTGCTTTGGGTAAATGGGTTTTCCGTGTGGCTTTAATTAATCCGATGAATCTGCAATGTGCTTATTTTCCATCAACATATTTTACTGATAGCATGCGAACCCTTACTTAACCTCATGACTAACTACCTTACATGTGTTGCAAGGAACAATTGGAAGCACTGAAGTTTACAATCGAGGTTAGCACGTGCATGGTCCGTCGTCTAATAGCACATTATTGTGCAATTGCAGGAACCATTCTAATATTTTGGTTTTTAACAATTTGGTCTTGCACATGTAGGTCCTACTGTCAGAGGTTTTGACCCATTGTTCGGCCCTTTTTTGCATATGGGGAAATGAGTTGTCCATGAATATCAATCAAATCAAGAAACTCAGAAAGATTGTTAGGATAAAAAAATTAGCGACAAAAAACAACGAGATCTTTGTTTGCACAATGAACAAGACATCAGTTCACTACAAGATGATACTAACTACTATACCTTGCCTTTTTTTATTCCTTTGCCCCATTTCCAATATAGAGAAGATATTTATGCTCATCCTTGTTTTCAGGCCTTTCCAAAGCAGTTCACTGATGATTACCTCTCAAACCACCTCTATGGTTAGGAGGCGAGGAAGGTTTTCATACAACACCCATGGTTCAATATTGAAGTGTTCCTGAAGATGACGAAGGACGGACAGTCAATCATCCACAGGCACTGGCCTAAAGTTGCAAAGACCTTCAACATGAATGAAGGCTCAATATTCGCCTTCCGCTTTAGTAGCTTTCCAGATGAGATGCATCTGTCTATATACCGTCTATGATGCTAATTTCGAAAGGTTCTACATGTTGCATGTGGAACTTGCTGCTGGTGCAGTTGTGTAATGGGGTAGCTGAGTGCTGAAGCTATATCATGTTGTACTCTGATGTATTTCAATTATGAAATTCTACTTCCTTAATATGGAAATGAAATATATTGTGTGCTTAATATGAAATGTCAATTAGATTAATAAATGGATTATGAATAATCGGATAATTAGCCTACTAATGGCCAATTAGCCTGCTAATTGTGTTTTGCTATTGCAAACGGTTGTTGAAAAAATACCATGGGTGATGACCTCAGGCAACACACACAGTTTCTAGGAATAAACCGTGTTGGATCAATGAACAATCACACACGACTTTCTCTTCAAAACTATTTGCGTTAGGCCACCTTGCGCAAACGTTTACCACATAAAAACTCTATGTGATGGACATCCTTTGCCACACAATTTCTTCTACGGACTGTGTGTGACACGTTCAATAACGCAAACAATTTAACGGGAAAAATTGTGTGTGATGTACTTGTGAACGGAAACGTTTTCCTTGAAGCGACTGTGTGGGATGTGCATATGATTGGAAACATTTAGCGGGGACTGACTGTGTGGTATGTACTTGCGACCGGAAACAATTTTGCCGTATAATTGTATTTTTAGCTCTACTATACGTATTTCCATATTTGAGTGCTCGCCGGTCGCACACGACCTCATTTTGCCGAACGTGTGTGCCAGGAGGGCATATCCCCGATGATTTTTGGGTCATGTGGGAAGGACTCCCCTATCGCCCACACACACTTGGCAACGGTTCCAAATGCCGCTGCGGAAAGGGGTTAAAAACTATTTGTTTAGGACCGACGCGGACCAGTGCTTGCTTCAGCTCAGCTCCGACTTGATGTCAATGATGCAACGAAGATCTCAGAGGACCGCCTTGCGCACTATGGTGCTATAAAGCTAGGGATGGAGCATCTATCTTTGACACAACTGTGGTCTCATCAGCTTGTTCGGCTGCTTGTGGAGCCCGTCCGGCCAGGCCTAATGCCTTATGAAGTGCTCTTAGTTTTTTATATTCTTTTGTTGGCGTGTTTATATGCACTGGTGGCAACCTTTGATGCCTAGTGTATGTAATCCGTGGTCACGTTGCGCTTTATTATCACCGGTAGCGAACTTTGATTCCCAATGGATGTAATATGCCATAATTTCTTTATTGTATAGTCTAGGTTTGTTCTTGGTCGGTATGCTGTAATTTAGGCCGGAAGGTTCAGTGGATCTTAGTGTTGTCAGTGTTCAGGTCGGCCCGTTACTCATATGGGCCAAAACATGGGCCTATAATCATCTTGGGCCATTAGCAGGTCTAAACGTATAGTAGTTTTCCGCCTTTAACAGGCTGAGTAATGTTCTGGCCAGCTGGGCCAGAAAATACCACGGGCTTTTAACACGCTAAAACCTAGATTGGGCTAGCGTTGAGCCGAAAAATTCACGGGCCAATACAGGCAGAAACTGCCCAAGGCCCATGTTCGGCCCAAATAGGATGAGTCGTTAACAATCCAAAATATATCTCGGGCCTGTTTGGCCCAATAAAATTATGGGCTTTAAGCAGGCTGATATCCACGCGGGCCATAGGCCCAAAAGTGTCATGGGCCATTATCAGATGGACTGTAAGCAGGCCGGATTCAACGCGAGCTGTAATTAGGCCCAACTGTTACACGGGCCATTAATAGGCCGATTGGCCAGTTTGGCTGAAATTTATCCACGAAGACTATGGGCTGTTAAGAGGCCTAAAGTCACTCCGGACAAGAAATAGGCTAGTTTCTGCATGGGCTGTTAAATGGCCTAAAGTTAAACCGGGCCGACAACATCCCAGATGCACCACGGGCCGCTAATAGGCAGAAACTATTATCGGGCCAAATTGGTAAACGGGCATTTAATAGGCTGATATACAAACCTGCCTTAGAATGTGCCCAAAAGAATAGTGGCCTGTTAATGGGCTTGATTCAATATGGACCGTAATTTTTTCCAAAACACAGCAGGCTATGAACGGGCCTGATCTGATATGGGCCTCAATTTGACCCAAAGCATGGCAGGCTGTTAACGGGCCAGCCCACTCATGTCTGAAAAAATATGGTGGGCCTTTAGTTGGGCCGACCTTTTTTACCTTAAATGGGCCACTATTGGGATGTGCCACGTGTCGACATATCATAGGTGTCTTCCGTCCATTGTAGGGATGACATCTGTCCCAACGATGAGTTGACACGTGCATTATCCAGCAAATGAGAATTTTACACGTGGAAAATCCCCATTGGTCGGGGTTGTTAACGGGTTATCGGATCCAAACCGGAACCCGATAGCTTAACAACGACTCGTTACGGTGGATTCCATGTGTCGGTCACCCTTGACGAAAGCACTTCTATGACGCGCAATTTATCGTCATGGAAGTGGACACTTCCGTGATGATAATTTTGGTAATGTCATGGAACACTTCTACGACAACATAGGTATGACTATCTTGATTCTGTCGTAAAAGCGTCATGGATGTACATGCATGACAGAAAACGTGCCCTACTGTGACAAACACGTATCAGCACGGAAGTGTATTTTTTTGTTGTGATGTTACTTGCTCGAGATTCGATTGTCGGTATCTTCATACCTAGTTCAATCTCATTATATGACTATCTTGATTCTGTCATAAAATCGTCATGGATGTACATGCATGACAGAAAATGTGCCCTACTCTGACAAACACGTATCATCACAGAAGTGTATTTTTTGTTGTGATGTTACTTGCTCGAGATTCGATCGTCGGTATCTTCATACCTAGTTTAATATCGTTGCCGGTATGTCTCTTTACTCGTTCCGTAATACATCATCTTGTAACTAACTCATTAGCCACTTTGCTTGCAAGGCTTCTTATGATGTGTATTACCGAGAGGGCCCAAAGATACCTCTTCGATACTCGGAGTGACAAATCCTAATCTCGATCTATGCCAACTCAACAAACACTTTTGGAGATACCTGTAGAGCATATTTATGATCACCTAGTTACGTTGTGACATTTTATAGCACACAAGGTATTCCTCCGGTATCCGGGAGTTGCATAATCTCACAGTCGAAGGAATATGTATTTGACATGAAGAAATCAATAGCAATAAACTAAACGATCATTATGCTAAGCTAACGGATATGTCTTGTCCATGACATCATTCTCCTAATGATGTGATCCCGTTATCAAATGACAACACATGTCTATGGTTAGGAAACCTTAACCATCTTTGATCAATGAGATAGTCTAGTAGAGGCTTAGTAGGGACACGGTATTTGTTTATGTATTCACACATGCATTTAAGTTTCCGATCAATACAATTCTAGCATGAATAATAAACCTTTATCATGATTAAGGAAATATAAAATAATAACTTTATTATTGCCTCTAGGTCATATTTCCTTCAGTCTCCCGCTTGCACTAGCGTCAATAATCTAGTTCACATTGCCATGTGATTAACACCTATAGTTCACATCGCCATGTGACTAACACCCAAAGAGTTACTAGAGTCAATAATCTAGTTCACATCGCCATGTGACTAATACCCAAAGAGTACTAAGGTATGATCATGTTTTTCTTGTGAGAGAGGTTTAGTCAGTGATGTCTACTACGCAACCTTCTTCTTGTAGACTCGTGTTGGGCCTCCAAGCGCAGAGTTTTGTTGGACAGTAGCAAATTTCCCTCAAGTGGATGACCTAAGGTTTATCAATCCGTGGGAGGCGTAAGATGAAGATGGTCTCTCTCAAACAACCTTGCAACCAAATAACAAAGAGTCTCTTGTGTCCCCAACACACCCAATAAAATGGTAAATTGTATAGGTGCACTAGTTCGGCGAAGAGATGGTGATACAAGTGTAATATGGATGGTAGATATAGGTTTTTGTAATCTAAAAAAAAACAGCAAGGTAACTAGTAGTAAAAGTGAGCAAAACGGTATTGCAATGCTTGAAAACAAGGCCTATGGTTCATACTTTCACTAGTGCAAGTACCCTCAACAATGATGACATAATTAGATCATATGGCAATCTCTCAACCTTGAACAAAGAGTCACTCCAAAGTTCCTATCGCGGAGAACATAAGATGAAATTGCCTCTAGGATGCCAAAACACCTCAAAGTTATTCTTTCCGATCAATCCATTGAGCTATTCCTATAAGTGTCACAAATAGCCCTAGAGTTCGTAGTAAAATAACACCATATGACACACACTGGTGCGCGTCGGTCCTAAACAAACGGGTTTTAACCCCTTTCCGTGACGGCATTTGGAACCGTCGCCAAGTGAGTGTGTGCGATAGGGTGTCCTTCCCACATGACCCAGAAATCGTCGGGGATAGGCCCTCCTAGGACCCAGGCTGGGGCTGTGTGCGATCGGGCGAGGCATCGAAACCCAATCACTTCCGTAGGTATGTACATCCCACACGGTAATCGGAGAAAATCATTTCCAAGGTATGTACATCCCACACGGTGAATACCAGAAAATCATTTCCATTCGTATGTATATCACACACAGTCAGTCCAAGGAATACATTTCCGTTCTTATGTATATCCCACACAGTCAATCTAGGGAAAACGTTTCCGTTCATATGTACATCCCACACGATTTTATGTATACACTCGTGTGTGAAAGGTGTAGCTATCACACACGGTCTGCCTTGGTTAACTATTTGATTTCATTAACTACATCACACACGATTTGATGTAGAAAATTGTGTGGCATTGGGCTATCCATCACAAGCGCTTTTACTGCTAGAACCGTTTGCAAAGTTCCATGACCGTCTATTCTCTTTTTATTTTTGCATGTAATTTATTATTCTAATTGGAAATTTTGAAATACGAAACGTGCAATTCAAATTCTCAGCATAATGGTTCACCAGCGAATCCATAAATAAAGTTGCCAATACAATATGTTCAGTAGTTATAGGATTAGGCATCAATTAACTATGATGAACCATAGTATTTAAAGGCGGTAAAGGTGAAGAGACAAGTGTAAATAATTTTGACTGCCGATAGTGTTGAAGAAGCGGAATGCCCATAATGTGCCTTCCTGCATGCCATAGGCATGAACCACTTTTGTCCAACCCCTTGTGACGATCGCCCGCCCATCCTTCACCACCTTCAGGAAGACTTCTAGAGCATTATCATGGTAGCATGAATTATATACTTTAACCTTAGTTGCCTCCACTCCGGTCATGTAGTTTGCAAGGTAATCATCAGTAAATAGCTTCGGAAACCACTGAAAAGAGAAAAATATCATATACTGAGGTCTAATAGAGTAACTTGTTGTGGGCAGGGGGAAAAGGCAACACATTACTTACCATCCTAAAGTTCACTGTTATCTTCGACAAAGTGTAAATAAAGAGCTTAATTCCAATCACCCATTTCTTTCTCCTAACAATCTTTCTTAGTTTCCTCACTTGACGCTTGTTCATGAATATCTCATTGCCCCATACGTAGAAGGGATCGAAGTGTGGATCAGTACCACTCATATATATACATACAAGCAACCAGTAAATGTTAGAAGCTAAACTGAGATTGCACAAATGATGTAAAATACAACTACCTATGTTCCTAAGTACAAGTATTTTTTTGAGATTTCAATATGAAATACAGAAGGGTGTATATAGAATTATAGATATAGTTTAGATTAGAATCTATATTCACTCATTTTGCTCCTTATGTAGTCTATATTGGAATCTCTAAAAATACTTTTATTTAGGAATAGATGGTGTATAAGACATGGTATGCAGCTAACCTCGACGGCAAACAACAACAACGCCCATTGTAGCCCTGTGTAAGTACATGGAAAGCCAATGTTAACTACAACAAGGTTAACATCCACCAAAAATAGCAAATTGTAATAAAACGGCAGCATCTGTAGTGATATATTCATTTCAAAAGAGTAGCACAGTAGCAAAGGGATGGATTAAAAAATGGATACAACTGTTAATTGCAATGGGCTTAACAACATCCTAATTCATGTTTTGTAAGTTTGTAGCCATTGAAATACAGCTCTTTAAAAATGGATACAACTGTTGATAGTAACATGCTTATTGTCCATTGAAACTGGTACTTATAAAAATGCAATTGGCAGAGTTAAACATCATAGGGCAGGTGCTGCCAGAGCAGATAATGGCCCAGTTGTCTATAAAAAGGTAGGGAAAATAGCTCAAACGTGTTAGGCATGTTTGCTACTCATGCTTAATACATCGACAGTACAAAACATAGCCATTAATTGCAACTGGTTTTGGTAAGATTGAACTGGTGGGTACATACTTGGTAAGTCCTAAGAGGTAGTTGCTGGGGTACTTCATCTTGGCCAGAGCCCGCCCAAAGTCAGCGGAGGTGAGCTGTTCCTCCGGGTCAAAGTGTGGAACAGTGCCACTGACATGTGTACCTACAAGCAACCAGTAAATGGTAGAAGTTAAACTGCAATTGCACAAATGATGTGAAATACTGTAAGACATGGGATGCAGCTAACCTTGAAGGCAAACAACATCATTGGCTGTTATGACCCTGCATAAGTACATGGGCAAGCATGTTAAGTAAAACAGGGTTAGCATCCACCAAAAATAGCAAATGGGGCAGCATCTCTAGTATATCTTCATTGCGAAGAGTAGCATGGTAGCAAATGGACAGATTAAAAAATGGATACAACTGTTAATTGCAACAGGCTTAACAACATCCTAAGTCATGTTTTGTAAGTTTGTAGCCATTGAAATACAACTGTTTAAAAATGGATTCAACTGTTAATTGCAACATGCTTAATAGACATTGAAACCGGTAGTGATAAAAATGCAATTGGCATAGTTAAACATCACAAGGCAGGTGCTGCCAGAGCAGAGAATGGCCCAGATGTCTATAAAAAGGTAGGGAAAGTAGCAAAAACGTGTTAGGCATGTTTACTAGAACATGCTTAATATATCGATCGTACATAACATAGCCATTAATTACAACTGGTATTGGTAAGATTGAACTGGTGAGTACATACTTGGTAAGTCCTGAGAGGTAGTTGCTGGGGCACTTCATCTTGGCCAGAGCTCGCCCAAAGTCAGCCATGACGGAGGCGAGCTATTCCTCCGGTTCAAAGCGTCGATCAGTGCCACTGACATGTGTACCTACAGGCAACCAGTAAATGGTAGAAATTAAACTGCAATTGCACAAATTATGTGAAATACTGTAAGACATGGGATGCAGCTCACCTCGATGGCAAGCAAAAGCATCAGCCGTTATGACCCTGCGTAAGTACATGGACAGGCATGTTAAGTACAACATGGTTAGCATCCACTAAAAATAGCAAATGAGCAGCATCTTTAGTGATATCCGGAATCATGTATTGTAAGTTTGTTGCTGGTATTGGTGAAATTGAGCTGGACACGGTAATATTTTAACATCACACAGTGTGCAGTACTGAAATAAACAAGGCACAAACATGCTTAATACATCAACCGTACAAATCATAGCCGTTGCAAGTGTTATTGGTAAGATTTAGCTGGTCAGATCTTACCTGTTAAGTCCTAGGGGGGAGTCGCTGGGGGACTTCATCTGGGCCAGAGCCTGCACCATGTCGGCGGCGCCGGCGGCGAGGTGTTCCTCCGGGTCAACACGCATAGCGGCCATCGCGCCATGGACCGCCATCAGCTCCCGGCGGGGGGATTTGGAGGCATGAGGATGTTTCACAGGCGCCATTTAAGCAATCAGGCCGGGGACGTGATAGAGATCGGTGGGTTACCTGATTGGATCCGAGTAGAACGTAGATGTGGTTGAAGCTGTGGTTGCGGAGGCGAAGGTTTGAGATGCCGGTAGGGGGAGGGGCGAGGGAGGGGGGACACTGAGGGGAAGGGGATGTGGCTGGAGGAATAAATTCTGAAATCACGCGCCTAATGAAAATTTTGGTGCGAAACTTGAAACTTGGGCGGGGGAAACACACAACGCAGACGAAGCATGTAAAACACTTGTGTGCGAGAAAAAAGAAAGTTGGCAGACCCCGTCTCCAAAAAAAATGTACACGTGTACTTGATTTTTTTCGGTCAATGGTATGTCTGGTTTATTAGGAAATATCGCACATGTAACCGACTTATGGGTCATTAACGCAAAAAAACGCAGATGGGTACGACATAGAAACCATGTGTTTTGTGATCTTCTAATGACTAACGCAAAAAAAAACACGGGCACACATGCTAATCAACACTCAAAGCCCTCAAAGGATGTTCTTACCGACATTGTATGTTAATACTACAAACTTAAAGTACTACTCGTAATTTTCTCTAATACTACAAACTTAAACTACTTCTCACATGCTGCCATCAGAGCATGCTGGCCAGACGACGACGTTCTCCTTCCCGGCCTTGTAGGCGGCAGCCCACCGTGCTTCGATCTCCGCCAAGCTCTCCTCACCACGGCGTGCGGCCTCTTTTTTCTTGCGGCGATGGGACTCTCTTTTATTGACCATGTTGCATTTGAGGCAGTATGTTGATCATTGGAAAAAAATTGAATGACAAACTAGGACGGAAATTTGGATTCCCCTTCAATCTTGGGGATTTTCCCTCTCGAAAGCATGTAACTTCCTTGGTGATGGTTCGATTTATGAAGGGCGTGTATGACTACATAAGCCAAACCTTTTCAAATTTTTACCAGGGCATGGTGAGGTCATACCATGGCACCATGCCAGGCGTCATTTTTTAAGCATTTATTTCATTTTTTCTATAGTTGAAAACCCAACAAACAAACATTTGTGGTTGACTATTGCCACACATTTCAACGAAATATCTTTCCATTATTCCTTGTAAAAGGCATGGGAATTTACTAAATAGCACGAGCATGGTTTTCTAGGCCGTTCTTGTGGCCCTTTCATGCACCATTTGTTTGAACTTTAATTATGTGCATTAATGCCTAGGAAATGCACATAATCCCCTAAATATGGCAAATTAACCCGGAAAAGTGCCAAATTTGAACACGGTGATTTGCAGGTTGTATGTTCATCGTGGACAAAGGAAATTTGGACCCCCTTCAATCTTGGTGATTTCCCCCTTGAAACCATGAAACTTCCTCGGTGATGGTTTGATTTATGAAAGGCGCGCATCACGACATAAGGAAAACATTCTCCAATTTTTACCAGGGCATGGTGAGGCCATACCATAGCACCACGCCAGGCGTCATGTTTTCCATCCATGTGTTTCATTTTTTGTTTAGTTGTTAACCGAGTAAACGACGCGTTTATGGTTGGCTATTGCCACACATTTCCTTGAAATATCTGTCCATTCCTTGTAAAAGGCATGAGAATGTACTAAATAACATGTGCATGGTTTTCCAGACCGTTCTTGTGCACCATTTCATGCACCGATAGTTCAAATTTGAATTATGTCCATTAATGCCAAGAAAATGCACATAATCCCCTAAATATGGTAAATGAGGGGGCAAATTTCAAATTTGAACACGTTGCATTTGAGGCGGTATGTTGATCATTGAAAAAAAAACTGAATGGCAAACTAGGACGGAAATTTGGATTCCCCTTCAATCTTGGGGATTTTCCCTCTCGAAAGCATGGAACTTCTCGGTGATGGTTCGATTTATGAAGGGCGTGCATGACGACATGAGCCAAACCTTCTCAAAATTTTACCAGGGCATGGTGAGGTCATACCATGCCACCATGACAGACATCATGTTTTGTAAGCATTTATTTCATTTTTTCTATAGTTGAAAACCCAACAAACAAACATTTGTGGTTGACTATTGCCACACATTTCAATGAAATATCTATCCATTATTCCTTGTAAAAGGCATGAGAATTTACTAAATGTCACGAGCATGGTTTTCCAGGCTGTTCTTGTGGACCCTTTCATGCGCCGATTGTTTGAAATTGAATTATGTGCATTAATGCCTAGGAAATGCACATAATCCCCTAAATATGGCAAATGAACCTAGAAAAGTGCCAAATTTGAACACAGTGATTTGCAGGTTGTATGTTCATCATAGAAAAAAAGTTCCTGGACAAAGGACAAAGGAAATTTGGATCCCCCTTCAATCTTGGTGATTTCCCCCTCGAAACCATGAAACTTCCTCGATGATGGTTCATTTTATGAAAGACGTGCAGGACGACATTTTTACCAGGGCACGGTGAGGTCATACCATGGCACCACACCAGGCGTCATGTGTTTTCCAAGCATGTATTTCATTTTTTATAGTTGTTAACCTAGTAAATGATGCATTTATGGTTGAATATTGCCACACATTTCCTTGAAATATCTGCCCATTCCTTGTAAAAGGCATGAGAATGTACTAAATGGCATGAGCATGGTTTTCTAGACCGTTCTTGTGCACCCTTTCATGCACCGATTGTTTGAATTTGAATTACGTGCATTAATGCCTACAGAATGCACATAATCCCCTAACTATTGTAAATGAACCTGGAAAAGTGTCAAATTTGAACAAGGTGATTAGCAGGGTTTATGTTCATCATAGAAAAAAACTCATGGATAAAGGAAAAAGGAAATTTGGATACCCATTCAATCTCGGTGATTTACTATCGCACACGATTCATCTCCGTTGCCTCTGTGAACCGTGTGTGTTCACTCACACATGCAAAAGGAAAAGAAAACCCTCGCCCACTTCGTCCCCACTCACTCGCCGCAGAATCCTCCGCAATTATGCACCCTAAGCTCGACGGCTGTTGGCGGCGGGCGTAGGTCGTGCTCCAAACGGCACTGGTTTTTGCCTCCACCGCTTTACGCCGCCTATCTGCACCGATATTCTAGACGCTAGTCGACTGGGGTTTTCTGCGGGATTTGGCCGGGGATTTTTCTCATGGAGAAGGTAATCAACTTAATTAACAAAATATTCACTCATCTCTTTCCATCGCTGTTAATCAACCGGCAGAAATCACTGTGAAATCATTTTTGTTCTAGCTAATTCGTGGGTTTTCATTCATGTGTCCACAGTGCAAGCACAAATCGGGCAACTGTGGTCGTGGCCAGTCAGAAATGAAGTTCTATCTCACCATTCCGAATGACTTCAGGGAGCGCTTGATATGTTCAATCTCAACCTACCACAGTCGGCATGGCCTAAATATGTGTAGCGATCCGACCTCAAACGGTCAAATCTCTGTGCATAAGTTTCATCCCTGGATCGGTAATGCTGACACACACAGTACTCGAGGATTTATACCAGAGTGCAATCACACACTTATTACATCGAATATCTCAAAGAGAGTACTCATTAAATAATATGGCTGAAAGCCATCTAAACAAGATAACTACGGAAGCTTCGAAGGAAAAATGAGTCCATCAACTCCAACGGCATAGCTGAGTGCATGACAACGACCTAGCGCACCTTACTCTTTGTCTGAAAACTCTGCAACAGAATACGTTGCAGCCTATGTAGGTCAGCACATGGAATATGCTGGCAAAATAACACTATAGAGCACTGAACATGAAACAACTATAACTATATGCATATATGGCTGGTGGAGGCTCTATGGTTATCATTTGCATAAAGCTAGTTTTTCCCTACAACAAAGGAGTAAATTTTATTTAGCTACAAAGTTGGTTGATAAACATTGAGAATGGTAACCCCATCTCAATCCCAAATTAATAGTCAATAACCCAACAAATTAATTCAATTAGAGTGATGAGATCAACATAATAATTCAAGCGCCAGATACTCAAGATGTCCATAACCGGGGACACGGCTAACCATGATTGGTTTGTACACTCTGCAGAGGTTTGCGCACTTTCCCCCATAAGACTCTATCTCCTCCGTTTGATTTCTCGCACTGGATGATGTTTGAGAAATGGATGATCGAGACACAATCTTTCCGAAGAGGTCCCCTTAACCGATAGATATGCTGGTACACCTACAATTCCCATACATCTGCTAGCCCATCACGGAAAGGTTTCCCACAACTTACTCAACTATGTCAGAGCCCATAATGGCTTGTGGCTGCACACGGAAGTTTCTAGCATGAATAATCTTATGATCCCTTTGAGCCTGGGTGGCAAACCATAGGAAAAAAATCACGCGGATACCTCGGGATTCTCCTTGGACAACACTGGATTCCCGAGGTGCCCACAAACCAATCCACCCAGATGTGTATTAATGTTGCCACCTTAAATAAAACATTAGTTAACAATAATCTCTCACAGCTTTCATGAATACTCTCAAACCAATCCACGTCTACGAGCATAGCATAGCGGTACAAGCATAACGTAGAAGTAACTCCCAGGGTTTGAAGTAAAAGACAATAGGTTCTACCTCATCAACTACTTCTCGATACCCACATGTTATCAAGTCCTAACCATGCAGTGTTTGAGGATTGAAACTAATGCATAAAAATTGGGTAATAAAGGGATATGATCGAAGTGTTACTTGCCTTGCTGAAGAACTGAAAACCCTAGTGACTCGTAGTAGCACGCTTCGCACTCTGAAAACTCTAACGTAAACAAACTATAGCATACTGTGACGCCCACGAGGCGGCTATATCCCCCACGTGTCGAGGCACGACTTAGAGGCATAACCGCATTGTGGTTTTGTCGCAACAAGGGTCATCTTCACACAATCACATGTAATGAACAAGAAAGGGATAAAGAGAGTTGGCTTACAATCGCCACTTCACACAATACTTAAGTAAGTCATACACCATCCAAAATATACACATAGACCGAGTACGGTCAAATCCAAATGAAAAGAAGATAACCCCAAATGCTAGATCCCCAATCGTCCTAACTGGGCACCACTACTGATCATCAGGAAATGAAACATAGTAATGACCAAGGTCCTCGTCGAACTCCCAGTTGAGTTCGGTAGCATCACCTGCACTTCCATGATCGGCACCTGCAACTGTTTTGGTAGTATCTGTGAGTCACGAGGGCTCAACAATCTCAAAACCTGCGAGATCAAGACTATTTAAGCTTATGGGTAGGATGTGGTAATGAGGTGGAGTTGCAGCAAGCGCTAATCAAAATATGGTGGCTAACATACGAGTACAAGAGTAAGATGAGAAACTACGCAACGGTCGAGAAACTACAAATGATCAAGAAGTGATCTTGAAACTACTTATGTTCAAATGTAACCCAAACTATGTTCACTTCCTGGACTCCGCCGAAAAGAGACTATCATGGCTACACACGCGGTTGATTCATTTTAATTAAGTCAAGTGTCAAGTTCTCTACAGCCGGATATTAACAAATTCCCATCTGCCACATAACCGCGGGCACGGCTCTCAAAAGTTTATACCCTGTAGGGCTGTCCCAACTTAGCCCATCACAAGATCTCACAATCAACTAAGGATATTCCTTCTCCCGGAACAACCTGATCAGACTCGGAATCCCGGTTACAAGACATTTCGACAATGGTAAAACAAGACCAGCAAAACCGCCCGAATGTGCCGACAAATCCCGATAGGAGCTGCACATATCTCGTTCTTAGGGAACACCAGATGGGAAAGACGTCGGGTTGGCATAGACCCTAGTTGCCCAGGGGGCGCCGGACATCGCCCAGGTTGGACCAACACCCAGAGGAGCACTGGCCGGGGGGTTAAATAAAGATGACCCTCGAGTTTATAACTCCCAAGGGAAAAGTTTAGGTCGTTAGTGAGGCAAATGTTAAAAACCAAGGTTGGGCCTTGCTGGAGGAGTTTTATTCAAAGCGAACTATCAAGGGGGTCCCATAACCCCAACCGCGTAAGGGATGCAAAATCAAGGAGCATAACACCGGTATGACGGAAACTAGGGCGGCAAGAGTGGAACAAAACACTGAGCAAAATGCCAAGCCTTCCACCCTTTGCCAAGTATATAGATGCATTAATTAAATAGGAGATAATGTGATATCCCAACATATCCATGTTCCAACATGGAACAACCTGCAAGGCACCTGCAGCTAGCAACACTATAAGAGGGGCTGAGCAAAAGCGGTAACATAGCCAAACAACGGTTTGCTAGGGAGGTGGGTTAGAGGCTTGACATGGCAATACGGGAGGCATGATAAACAAGTGGTAGGTAGCGCGACATAGCGATAGAGCGAATAAATAGCAAGCAAAGATAGAAGTGATATCGAGGGTAATGGTCATCTTGCCTGGGATCCCGCAAGGAAGAAGAATGAGTCCATGAAGAAGACAAACGTACGTAGTCGAACGGATCCTCACAAACGCAATGTTACCGGAACTATCAAGAAGAAGCACACTAGAAATAAGCAAATAAATTGGTAAACCAACAAGCATAATCATGGCATGATGCGCAATCAAGTATGATGCATGTCCGGTTTAAAGAGGCATGTCATGGAAAAGTGCAACAAACAATACTACAAATTAAGTGGAGCTCAATATGCAGCGAGTTGCATATTGATGAAACACCACGTGCATTTATTTAGTTCTCTCCCGTCTGTGTACCCAACAATATTAAATATTCTTAACATGGCAAGAGGTGAAGCATAAGCAAACTACACATTTACACTACTGCAGTATGCTGCTAACGCGACACTACGATCAGAGACCCTTCGAGAAACTATGTAGATGTAGTAATCGGAAATGGTGTTGTATGAAAACCGTCAGAAATGTGTAAAACATTTGCGATGACAGATGCATCAAACACGGTTCAGGTTTTATTTGCGTGTGCGATGAAGGGCATACGGTTCAGTTCAATGAACTGTTTGCGATGAGGAGGAACAAAAGAAACGGGCAGCCAGATGAAGGCGTGTGCGATACACAACATACGGTTCACTCGGATGAACTGTTTGTGATTAGGCAACACAAAAGAAACGGTCAGCCAGATCAAAGGTGTGTGCGATATACAGCATGCGGTTCACTCAGATGAACTGTTTGCATTGAGACATGAGAACAAAAACGGTTCAAATGAACAAGATGTGTGTGATATGAGGCAAACAGGTCTATAATCGGAGATGTGTGCGAAGACCGATAACAACACATACGATTACTGCTAACAAGCCATGTGTGTTGTGAGCAAACGATTGCTGGTATACAATTGTGAGTGATTGATGTAAACATCACCGACGGGTTCCATTGTTTAGTCCGTGTGCGATGTGATTTTCTTTGTCCGCACAACATCTATGCTCTGTCTACAGCATCAACATATATACTTAAAAAGACAGCATTGCATAACCAAATTAAGCATACAATTACACAAGTGACTACACACATAACATTTCCACACACCAAATAAAGCAATTACATGCATACTAAAGTAGGAGAAACGAGGATCTAATCATCTACTTATTGTTGCGACGACGCTTGCCATTGCTCTGCTTCCGGCTGGATCCCTGGCTGTTTTGGGCACGGAGGGACTTCCTCATGTCAACGATCTGCCTGTACATGTCGTAGCTCGTGTACGCCTCCTTGGCTGCGTACACGACGTGAGCTTTGTCGAATTTCTCCATCTAGGCCGAGTGCCAGGCACGCTTGTCCTTGTTGCACGAATCCTTCATGTCTCTGTAGTAGGGGTCGCGGATGGCCTCGGCGAGGTGAACCAGTGAGTCCTTCTCATGCTCCTTGATGTCCCTGGTCTTGTATTGGCCCTGGATGTCGACAAGATTCTGGCAGGCGATGCCCGAATTCTCGAGCGCCTTTACATCGTTGGTGATGTCCACCGTAGCGAACATCTAGTGGGGGATGTTGACAAACCTGGCGAAACGCTCGCAAGGCCTTGTGGCTAGGCAGTAGTGGTAGACGAGGACGTGGTGGTGCACGCACATCTGGGCGACGGCGACCTTGGGATGAGACCCGACATGAGCGCGAGTGTACTCCAGGTCGAACCCGACCACCTTGTACTTTTCCTCGGCAAGCAACAACTCCATGATGTGGATGGAGTGCTCAGCCCAGACCGGATCATTGGTGTACACCACCGAGAGGTCCATGAACCTTCTGTGGGTGTCCACCACGGCATGCATGGTGGACTGCTGCTCGTCATCGGCAGCCGCTCGGAGCGCCATTGGAGCCACGCGGAATACCCTCTAAGAATTTCCCGTGGTGGCTATGCTTCTTGCAATGGTGGGGCGCGATTGAAAGGTTGAAGAGACACAAGGGTAGGTTAAATGGCCGCTGTAATAAATGGAGGCGGGTCGGCCTGTAGTCGTCACGTCTTGTCACAGCGTTCATAGCGGAGGATTCCAGAATCTAGTGCACGCTTGACAACACCGCACCCCAGGCGTGGGCTCGAAAAGCCTGTTCCTGCGCTACCGCGCTGTTTACCACGCAAGCTTCCCGCCTGGCTAGTTTGGCCATGCGTCGGCTAGAAGAGGGACAAATCGTGGGTGTTTATTGGCAAAAAGCTTTGTAAAAACGAAGTGTGTGGAATGACTCCGGTCATAAGTTTACCCTTGGGTGATGAGGTCAAAGTTACACAGAAGGGTGATGATGGACACTCGAGTGCGATAATTAATTCTGCGCTCTACAGTGCAGATGGTGGAAGAAACCAACTGTGTGCAATATTGTCGAAGATCGCAGTCGAGTTAGCTATACAGATCGTGTGCCGTGAGATCGACAAGGTAAACTAATTCGAGAATGGTTAATAAAATCTAAGCCATATACGAGTCTCATACGATGCCATTTCAACGATTGTACCACAAAAGCTCGAAATGTTACAAGGTTCAAATTCCAGAGTTATATGGCTCAAATTCGAAGATTACAAGGTTCAAACTGATACTAGAAATGAAATTCAGCTCATCAGCTGCAAACGCTTGCGCTGATGTGCTGAACATGGATATCAAAGAGGTTCAAACTAATCTCACCGCTTCTAAGTCTGGCTTCGAAACCTCACAATTTTTGCAAAGGGGTTAGCCATTGAGAAGTCATGTATGGGGTTGACCCGATGACTTCTGATTACTCTGTCATCTAAAGTTCCAAAATGAAATTCAGCATTTTTGGAGCCTAGTCCATTCTACCGCAGGCGCCGGCGCTGATCAACAGACCATTCATTTTTGCAAAATAAATGTTGGGCAAACCTCATTTCCTTCAGCACCCTTGCTCTGAGAACAAAGAACCTGGCGAATATAATCTCCGGTAAGGTCCCTTGGTAGGAGTTCAAAGTAATTTCTGAGAGATGTAGATCTAGGCATTTGACGTGATTGTTATATTGTAACACATTATCCACCACTGGGCCTAATCTTATCTGCAAAAGAAGAAAACATGTTAGTGCCTACATGCAGTTTTGAACATTACTACATGCCTAGCTATTTGGTTTGCAGGATTAGTAAAATGCACTAACATGCCATCTTCGATCCGACATGATTAACATGGGCATTTGATTAAATTCTAGAAAAATCTAGCCTTCTTCACAAGAGGTTGGAGTGGATGAAAAGTTCCCTAAGAAAACTAGTACAGATGAATCCAAAGGAGAAATGCTTATTGAATGTAACCATATGGATCAAGCAACCAATATGGGGGGCATGTATGTACTAAAATCCTCCAAATGAACCTTCAGAATTTGTAGTACATTGTCATTATAAACTTGGCAAAAGGTGTCACAAATTGAACTCCCTTATGGTTAACATTTAACAGGAAAGGAACATCACCTCGATATATAGCTTCTCCAGGCACGGAAGGCATCTCAGGAAACTGATAACTTGCTCCAGGTCGGGCCCGATAGATTCTAGTGCCAAGACCTTCACTATGCGCAGTTTCGGGGTCAAGCTTGTTGGAATCATTTTCTAAATGACAGATGAACAAACATGTTCAAAATTAGAAATAATGTTAATTTGTAGAAGGGGAGATAGAAGGCGGTTGTTGTACCTGAATGGGTGTGGATCTAATAACAAGTTTGGAGTATTTGTCAGACGAGTAGCCCACCACTGTCAATTTCGGCGCAGAAATGGCATTGATTCTTGTTGGACCTTCTTGATCAACTATAAGTAATCTCTCAAGTGCAGGTGTGTCCTGGATGACCATACCGTGGTCCACCTTTTGTGATGTCTTCCTGCCGCACCAGCAACACACATAAATAGTCCGGAGAGTCATGGAGGTGATGTGGAAGGTACTCAACCCATTGATCGCCTGAAGACAAAGGTACTCGAGTGTAGTACAGCCATGGAGCAGGCGCTCCATGTCACCCTTTGAGAGGCAGACGTCGACGAGCTCGAGGTGCTTTAGCCATGGTAGAATAAGAGCGGGCGCATCATTAAGGGGCGGGAAATGGCAGTTCCTGAACTTGGCGACGCGCAGCATGGGCACGAGGCGGAGTGCTGATGTTGGCAGTGACCGCATATGCCCATCATCAAAAGTGAGCTCCTCGAGCTGATCTAGGGTGGGGGATCAGAACCAATCGTCAAGCTTGGTCCGGTCCTTGCCGTTGGAACAGAACTTTCCCATTCTAAGGCCTTTGGTTGGGCGACGATGACTGCCAAGGATCTTGGAGAATGCATCCAAGCTTTTGTGATAGCCATGGCAGAGCTCATGGGTGTCGATGAGGTCGAGAGGGCTGGAGTTCCATAGGGGGTGCCACCATCGGGAAAGGAGGGTTGGCCGCGCCCCATATTTGATTGGGAGGAGGGAGATGATGACTCTCAACATATCATCAGGGAGGCTGCTGATTAAGTCTAGGCCTGCTGGAGTCGCTTGCGGTTCTAGCTCGCCCCACCTCTACTTGTGGGCAGCCCGTTCTCCACCTCCGGAGTCTCCTTGTCAGTGGGCTTTCTAATAGAAATGGGAGTACATGGAATATTTAGCTAAAACATGGCAATAGAAAAGTGTATTGGTAACTAGAAGTTATTAGGCAGGGATATAGTAAGAAAAGGGAATAACAATTGGTTGCTTAAATACTACACAATTCATTTGACATTGCTGGGTAAGTTAACATATGCAGATAGTTGAAAAGAAAACTTACTTCGAACAAAGTCTGGACGGATGATTTTGTCGGGGAAGTTAGCATATATCTCATGACCAGCCCTTCTATGTGCAGTGCAATTTTAGTGCCAGCTTTCAGTACATAAAACTTTGCAATTTCATTCCAAAAGCCAGTGCCAAAATAGGAGTCACCACGTTCATCAAGTCTTACAGTAGCAACGATTGTAAATCCATGGTTTGTGTGCAGTATGACATTCATGGAGCCTTGATGTAAAGGGGAAAATTGTGCACTACATAATCTGTTGCATAGCGAGGGATGTCTCGCAGAAAATGGTAGGATTGTTAAAGAAAATATGGTAACATGCAAATATGGGCCCAAATTGAAAGAACTGTACAACAGTTGAAATCGAACGACAAAAGTCTATAATTAAACAGATAAAGTAAACATGATGTCATGGAAATATGAGAGTAATCGAAAGAACAATACATCATTAATTTTCCTAATATAGAAAGAAGAGGGGGAAAATCCTCTTTGACGTATATGGTGCATGTGGCACCTTTTATCCAGATGTAGCAATATTTAGAATATGTTCAGGAAAGTAGGCCATGCCAACCGATTTAGGGTGAGATTGAACATACCGCGCACGTCCTCGAGTTATCTGGTACGATGAGATGGAATCTCTGGGGGCGGTCACCAAGTCCTGAAGTGTCGGCGCACTGTACATTCTATGAATGAAAGAAAACCCTCAAATCAGCTCGAATAAAAATGAATTCATAGCGATTTTCATCGGGTGATTAAAGGAGGCAGATGAACTGGGATAAGAGATGAGATAATATCTCGTTAAATTAGTTACCTTGTCGTCCATGAGAAAGAACCCTCAGTACGACAGATTCCCCAACCGAGCGGAGCTGGGTCGACCGCGAGCAACGTCGAGAAAGTCGATGGCGATAGGCAGCGGCAAGCGGAAGTGGAAAAATGCGATGGGCTTTGCCAGCAGCCTGGCGGCGACGGCAGGTGTCGAGCTAAGTGTTTACCGCCGCAATAGGCGGTGCCATGGCATAGACGCGGAGGAGCTTGTGCAGGTGTGAATGGGGAACATACCAGAGGGGCCGACGGGGTGGCGGGCGAGGTGAGGGTTTTTGTGACATGGGGATGGTGAGGGATTTCTTTTTTCTTTTTTGAATTGGGTGGTGAGGGTTTTCTATCCCACAAAGAATTTTGGAGGCGACAGTTTGCTAGAGCGAACCATGTGTGATTGACGCAGCAGGCAAAATGGAAGTCATTGCACACGGTTCCAATTTTGGGAATCGTGTGTGATTGACGTACTACCTCCGTCCTGGTTTATTGGTCCCCCGTTGTAATTTTTACCAAAATCTGTGAAATATTTAACACACTCAGACATAGATAATAGGCGTACACATAGATAAGCAAAGTTCAACCATAAGTAGTACATAGTTCAACAATATTAAGCATACTCAAGCGTACATATATAGTTCCATCCATCCCACATCTCATCTCACAGGCCGACACGATCCTGAAGCTTCTCCACGTACTCGGCGTACGCGCCGTGCACCACCCTGTGAGAACACTTCTTCTTGAAGGAGCCAACGGCCCAACCTCTTCCATGCGCCAGAACACTTAGATATGCATCATGAGGCTTCTGGTTGCAAAATGGGCATCCATAGCCACCGTTCAAGGTCCTAATACGCATGTTATGCATTCCCGCATAAAGCTCCCTTAGGATTTGCCTGTTGTACCTCCTCTGGACATCTTCATCCTCGTTGTCCACATCGTCAGACATCACCTATAAAAATAGTAAAACCAATTTGGCATCAAATCAATGATTACATGCCGTGAAGTAGGATTAGGAATTATGGCTATTTATTTATACATATCTAGAGATTATGGTTCGATTTTTAAGCGCAGTCGTCTATGTACAGACCAATCTTGATGAAAATATTTGCACAAACATATGTAGGTCATTGAAAATCAATTGTCAAGCCCTGGCTAGGAATTATTAGCACGAACACTAACCCTAGTCGGATTACTAGCAGAAATCATTTGCACAGATGAAACAACTAATCACTTATCACCTATACCATTCAAACAATCAATACACTACACGGATCTAACGAAACTTACTCAGATTTCATAGATTGGGAGAACATAACCATAGGATTTCTATTCCAAAAAGGGGGAGGCAGGAGTAACCAGAGAAACCCTATGATCTATTTGACACATAAACGGGTATAGATGACTAACCAGCTGTCCATCATCGTCGGAGTCATCGCCGGAGTGGTCGTCGGAGTCGGTGTGGAACTCCGCCTCTGGCTGTGGAAGCTCGACGTCGTCGATGATGTTAGGGTGCAGCGATAACTCGCCGGCGGTGACAACAACCTTTGTCTCCATCTCCATGCCTGCTCCGGTGCTTTAGCAGCCCCGACGTTGCCACTCCCTCCGATGGGGCACTTCGGAGGCATCCTCATACACTGACGGCTTTGAGGACTAAGAGCGGTGTCGAGGATGCAAGCGGAGAGAGAGAGGATTGTGTGTGCGTAGCGAGGATGGGGGTGCGGCCGCTCGGGCACACCATTAATATGGAGTAGTGGGGAGAGAGGCGGGCGATGGTCAAACCGATGGCTCACCTCCTGGTGAGCCTGCGCACCGGACTGCTGGCATGCCTACCAAAGTTTCACACAACTACTCACATGCCTCCCGATGACATTGCATAGCGAGCACGCCTCTGTCAATTCCCACACCTGCACGCACGCCTCCCCGTCTTCCTGCGCGACGGACTACTCGCATGCGCCCTGTCAACTCACACCTGCTTGCACGCCACATGGGTCGCGCGGTGGTGCGTATATTGTTTTTCTATTTGCATGATTAATGCTGCCGCTTTATTGCTTAAACGAAGCATGGCATGTATCCATTGTCGGTCTAACGCTCACGGTTCGAATAAATTATCCCTTTGGGATATTGGTTCCCAATTATTAATAATCTCCCGTCTGTAATTAGATAAAGATTACATCAAAACTGGTCTCAAATTTGAGAAAAAAAGTACAATGGCACTTTGTATTGGTGTCCATATGACAACACGATAAGTTCCATGAACTTCAAATAAGTTTTGGATGTACTAGAATTTAAAAATCAAGATTCTCAATGTTTGAAATTTGTTGCACGGGGAGTAAACATGCACCCAGTGAGACACATGTGTTTTTGCAATCCATTTAGGTGCACTGTCACGTGTGCATGTAGCTCAAATTTTATTTTTGCACATTATACCCATAGAAAATCAATCAATGTACTAAAACGTCTTAATGATCTCTGTGATTTTTTTGAAATTAAACCGTCCCTCCGTTGGTAACATGTATGTTCATCGCAGGATAATTAATTTAACATGCATCATAGTTGCGGTGGATTCGTGGTGTCTGTGTGCGTCTGGGAGTGGCGGGTGCCTCACAGTACACTACGAGTTGTGAGCCACCGTGTGGGTTGACCGTTTTGTTAGGCAGGCTGGTGCCACATTAGAGTCGTGAAATTGTTATTTAAAATATTACACGACCCTTTCATACATAAATGTTCTGCCACATGCAGTCGATGGTTGTCCTACACGACACTCGATACTCGCGTGTGACGCTTTCTGTGGGCCCGCGAGGTCGTTGTCCATCACTTTGACGAACAGCTGGCAGTGAGGTTAATTTGACAAGCAAGGTAGAATCTTTTTTGTTTGTTTTATGGTGGTATATAGTACGCGTCGAAGAGGTGGGAGGGGACTAGCATATATACTATACGTATGTGTCCGTGAACAAGTACACCTCACTTAGTGTCGGGACTTTTTGGTTACCGAGGCATGTGCCACATCAAAATTGTGAAATTGGTTATTCAAACATCACACAACACCTTTTTGGGCCACATGCATATATATCCTAGCTAGGACACTCACGTGTGACGGTTCCATCTGTGGGCCCACGAGGCCATCGTCGATGCATGCATGCATCACTTTGACCTACATCAGGAGAGGTTAATTATTTTCACCATCGATGAGGATTCTTTTGGGTTGTACATATATTACGGCAGGAGCATATAGTATGTGGTGAAGAGGGGGAAGGGGATCATCATATGTAGTACGCTTGATATGAACCTCGCTCTGTGTGGGTGCATGGTTTACGGTTTTTGAGGCATGTGGCACATCAAAGTTGTGCCTTTTGGGTATTCAACATATATATGTTTGGCCCACATGCAAAGCGGTGGTGGTTGTCCTCTTGCACCCACTTAAGCGGTTATGAGCGATACCGATGCTTTCCATCTGTGGGCCCGCTTGGTCCATCACTTCTTTTCGCCTGACAACAAGAGAGTTTAATTTGACTTAGGAGGGGATTATTATTTTTTCTCTGGGATGACATGCATGATACACTTTGAGCACACACACACATGCATGTGTACGCATGAATCCCTCCCATCGAGTCGATGTGGCTAGTACAACGACACCATCATGAACCGATCTCGCTATGTGTGGGGAGCTAGTGTACGATTTTTGACACACACGCCAGATCAATGTTGTGTATTCAAACATGCATGCACGCATCACCTTCATACATATGCATGTAGTGGTTGCCTTCGAACGATACACTCATTCACGTGGTTATCGACGACAAGCCTATATATTCGTGGGCCCGCATGGACATCCATGATCACCTTGACCAACAACAAGATAGGTTACCATGGCGGATTCATCATTTGGTTCGTGTTATCGTAGTATAGGTCATGGTGAGATTCAGACCTAATTAAGTTTGAGCGCATATACTATGCACGCATGCATGCATATATGAATCCTTGTCGTTGGCTTGAAGTGTGCTGTAACATACATATGCATTGTCAACCTGACCCTCACTCGGTGTGGGGATGTCTAGTTCGAAATCACAGTGCCACCTCAAAGTTGTTCCATTGTTACTCCAAAACACACCTCTCCATACATATGTTTGGCCCACACGCATGCAGTGGTTGTCTTCAGGGACTAGCTACTTGCGTGATTATTGGCGAGCTAGCCCATCTCTGGGGTCGCATGGACGGCTATCACTTTGACCAACAACAAGAGAGAGGTTGTACGACCAAGGTGGATTATTCTTGGTCCGTTTTACGATCCATCTTGGTGAGATATATGCCTCTCTGGCCCGCCAACTGAAAGTGTGTGTGTGGGGGGGGGGGGTTGCGACATCGCACTTTGCTAGGTGAACCTCGATTGGGGGGCATGCATTCATAGCATAATTAGGATTCCCTTCGTGGCAACACGAGGGGCGGGTGGGGGCTGCTAGCTACTTCGCACTTTGCTAGGTGAACCTCGGTTGGGGGGAGGGGGCATGCTCATAGCTTAGGATTCCCTTCATGTCGACATGAGGGGGGGCTGCTAGCTACTTCGCACTTTGCTAGGTGAACCTCGGTTGGGGGGCATCTGCATTCATAGCTTAGGATTCCCTTCGTGCCGACACGAGGGAGGGATGGCTGCTAGCTACTTCACACTTTGCTAGGGTGAACCTCGGTTGGGGGGGGGGGAGGGCATGCATTCATAGCTTAGGATTCCCTTCATGCCGACACGAGGGAGGGGGTCTGCTAGCTACTTCGCACTTTGCTAGGTGAACCTCGGTTGGGGGGCATGTGCATTCATAGCTTAGGATTCCCTTCATACCGACATGAGGGAGGGGTGGCTGCTAGCTACTTCGCACTTTGCTAGGGTGAACCTCGGTTGGGGGGGGCATGCATTCATAGCTTAGCTAGGATGCCCTTCGTGCCGACACGAGAGAAGGGGTTGCTATCTACTTCGCACTTTGCTAGGTGAACCTCGGTTGGGGAGGGGCATGCATTCATAACTTAGGAATCCCTTCGTGGCTGTGACGCCCAGATAATCAAGCTACAGTAACCTCTGCTAATGATGCCACGTCACTTCGATTACTGTCGCTAATCCCGCGTTAGTTCGAAACTGATTAAAATTCAAATTCAAAATTTGGCAAACAACAAAAGTTTTCAAATATTAAAACTAAAATGTTCGGAGTGAGCCAAATAATGCATAGGTAATTATGATGGAGAAACCACACTTATATAAAATCTTTAAATACTCTAAAATGAATAAAACAGTAGTCAAAACAATTATTGTGATGCCTTTTATAATTAATAAAATGTTAAACTATTCTATTTAGGTGTTAAACTTATTATCGCAGTGGGTTTAGTGGTAGTACTAAGTTAGGGATCATTCTTGTACTTTAACAAACTAAAATAAAATGAGGAACAAGATAAAACAGAAAAGATATAAGATAAATAAAAAGGAAAAACAAAAATAGAAAACTAATAAAAAGAAAAGAGCCCCCCGGGCCAAACAGCCCAGCTGGCCGACCAGGCCGCCCACCAGGCCGGCCCACGCGGCCCCTTCACCCCCTGACTATAACCCCCTGGTGGCAACGAAACCCTAGCGTCACCCCACTCCCCCCCCCGCACGACCCCCACGATCCCCCCACTCCCTCTCGTCCTCCCGTGCGCCGCCACCCACAGTGGGGGGCGAGATCCCTGACCTCCTCCGTCCCAATGACCAGGTCCGGCCGGCCTCCGTCGCCCCTTCCCGTTCTCGGACGGATCCGGCTGCAACCACACCGATCCCTACCGCCCCAACGCCGCCTGATTCTCCGCGTTCATGCCACGCCAAACTGCCTCCTCCACCCCGTACCAAGGTCGTCGTCCCCGCATCGCCCCTCTGCGATGGGCTTCGCCACGACCTCCCGCGCCTCTCCCTCGCGGGATCGACCCCGCCGCTCGTCCCTGCGACCCATTGACGGACGCCATCACTGTCGTCCTCCCCTGCGCCGGCCGTCCCCGTCAACCTCCCCGAGCACCGCTGCATAGAGCCCACGGCCCCGTGGTGAGGCCCCGGCATCTCCTCCTTCTCTCCTGCTCCGGCCACTTCGGCCATGGCCTCGCTCACCGACGCCCGCATGCGCGCCGGCCGCCCTGGCCGCGCCCGCGCCCCCTGCCTGCGCCCGCGCCCCACCTCATTCGGACACGCCCGCTCGGCTCCCTCCACGTCCGCTCCGCCGGGCAGCCCTGCTGCTGCTACCCCGCTGCGTGCGCCTCGCATCCGCGCCGGCCCTGTGCTCGCATCGCCCGTGCACCGACCCCGTCGTCGAGCCACTGCCTGTCACCGCCTCCCATCGTCCCTGCTCCGCCGCGGCTCTGCTTCTCCTACGCCACCACCGCCGCTCATAACTGCCGTCGCCGTCCACCGCTGCTGGCCGGCGCCCGGGTCCAGTCGCGTGCGCCCCACCGTCGATGCCGGCGTGCGTCGTGCGTGCTCCGCCCGCTCCTGGGCGTGCGCCCGCTCGGGCTGCGCCCCGCGCCCGAACCCATCAGGCCTTGGGCCTATGACAAGTGGGCCACTGCCCAAAGAACGTTTAAGATAAAAACGGATTTTAAAAAAATAATAAATAAAATTAGTTATCAATTAATTAATTAATTAAACTAATTAATCATAATTAGATTAACCTAATTAACTTAACCTAATTATTCTGTTAATTAAACCAATTAATTAGGTTAATTAGTTATCAGCCAATGACATGTGGGCCCCTTGTCCAGTTTGACCAGTCAAACTGTTGACTGGGTTGACCCAGTCTATGACAGGTGGGCCCTCTTTGACCCTGTTGACCAATCAACAGTTGACTGGTCAAATGCTGACTGGACCACCCTTGACCCCACCTACCAGCCACACTTGCATTCTGTTGGGTACAATTCTGTGTAACCATAGCAATTTAAGATTTAATTTTCAAATTAAAACAATTTCAGAATATGGTTTAAATCTTTGAAAAATCATAGAAAATAATCCGTAATTCGGATGAAAAAACTTTGTACATGAAAGTTGCTCAGAACGACGAGACGATTACGGATACGCAACCCGTTCGTCCGCCACACCCCCCTAACCTATCGAACACGTAACTTTCCCACTCCGGCTCCTCTGCCTGAAAACGCGAAACACCGGGGATACTTTCCCGGATGTTATCCCCCTTCACCGGTATCACCTACTACCGCGTTAGGGCACCTCTAACGCCGTTACTTGTCATGTCATGCATCACTATGCATATGCTTGCTTAAATATTTATTGTTTCCCCCCTCTTCTCTCGATAGACACCGAGACCGACGCCGCTGCTACCCAGTACGACTACGGAGTTGACGACCCCTCTCTCTTGCCAGAGCAGCCAGGCAAGCCCCCCCCCCTTTGATCACCAGATATCGCCTACTCTTCTCTTTACTGCTTGCATTAGAGTAGTGTAGCATGTTACTGCTTTCCGTTATTCCTATCCTGATGCATAGCCTGTCCTTGCTACTACTGTTGTTACCATTACCCGCTATCCTACTATTTAGTATAGGATGCTAGTGTTCCATCAGTGGCCCTACACTCTTGTCCGTCTGCCATGCTATACTACTGGGCCGTGATCACTTCGGGAGGTGATCATGGGCATATACTATATACTTTACACAGTTACATTACCTGTGGTACTGTTCGGAGTTGGGGGCTGAAGGGGCAGGTGGCTCCATCCCGATAGAGGTGGGCCTGGGTTCCCGATGGCCCCCGACTGTTACTGGAGGCGGAGCGACAGGGCAGGTTCAGACCACCTAGGAGAAAGGTGGGCCTGGCCCTGGTCGGCGTTCACGGATACTTAACACGCTTAACGAGATCTGGGTATTTGATCTGAGTCTGGCCATTTGGTCTATACGCACTAACCATCTACGCGGGAGTAGTTATGGGTATCCCGGCGTCGTGGTATCAGCCGAAGCCTTCGTGACGTCAGCGACTGAGTGGCGCGCGCCGGATTGGACTGGAAAGCCACTAGGCTAGGTCTGCTTCCGGCCGCGTACGCAACGTGCAGGTGTGCAAAGGGCGATGGGCCCAGACCCCTGCGCCATAGGATTTAGACCGGCGTGCTGACCTCTCTGTTGTGCCTAGGTAGGGCTGCGACGTGTTGATCTTCCGAGGCCGGACATGACCCAGAAAAGTGTGTCCGGCCAAATGGGATCGAGCGTGTTGGGGTATGTGGTGCACCCCTGCAGGGAAGTTAATCTATTCGAATAGCCGTGTCCCTCGGTAAAAGGACGACCTGGAGTTGTACTTTGACCTTATGACAACTAGAACCGGATACTTAATAAAACACACCCTTCCAAGTGCCAGATACAACCGGTGATCGCTCTCTCACAGGGCGACGAGGGGAGGATCATCGGTTAGGATTACGCTAAACGATGCTACTTGGAGGACTTCAGTCTACTCTCTTCTACATGCTGCAAGACGGAGGTTGCTAGAAGCGTAGTCTTCGACAGGATTAGTTATCCCCCTCTTATTCTGGCATTCTGCAGTTCAGTCCACATATGATACCCTTATTCCATTTGATACCCATGCATATGTAGTATAGCTCCTTGCTTGCGAGTACTTTGGATGAGTACTCACGGTTGCTTCCTCCTTCTTTTCCCTCTATCCCTTCTACCTGGTTGTCGCAACTAGATGTTGGAGCCCAGGAGCCAGACGCCACCGTCGACGACGACTCCTACTACACCGGAGGTGCCTACTACTACGTGCTGCCCGCTGACGACGACTAGGAGTAGTTTAGGAGGATCCCAGGCAGGAGGCCTGCGCCTCTTTCGATCTGTATCCCAGTTTGTGCTAGCCTTCTTAAGGCAGGCTTGTTTAACTTATGTCTGTACTCAGATATTGTTGCTTCCGCTGACTCGTTTATGATCGAGCTCTTGTATTCGAGCCTACGAGGCCCCTGGCTTGTAATATGATGCTTGTATGACTTATTTTATTTGTAGAGTTGTGTTGTGATATCTTCCCGTGAGTTCCTGATCTTGATCGTACACGTTTGCGTGTATGATTAGTGTACGGTCAAATCGGGGGCGTCACAAGTTGGTATCAGAGCCGACTGCCTGTTGGAATCCCCCTTCCACACTCCTTGGCCGAAGTCGAGTCTAGACATTGCAAAAACTTTTACTAACACGGCTGTGTGTCTTACGGGCACACGTCGCCGTTTGGGTGGTAGTAGGATCTTTTTATTCCTCGACCTTTACTCTGGGACTCTGAACTCTCTTCTATTCGGGTTAAGTGATTTTGCTAAAATCTAACTTTAGGTTCTCGAAAATACTTCCTCTCGGAGAGCCCCTTCAGGCTAGATGATCGCCTGCTGCAACAGAAGATTCTGACAATACTCTCCGATGTTTCCCCGAGGCCTTTGTGTCCCTCGCCGTTGCAATTCCATACCACCGATAAGTCCATATGGAAAGATACATACACTTGTCGTCCATAACTTCATTCCCAGTTAATCTTGTTATTACAAGATACCTCGGAAATTCTCTCTATTTTTCCGAGAATACTTTGTGCCTACTGTCTTGCAGTTCATTATCCACATATACACCCCTACGGATAATTCTCGCACTTATCGGGTATCCGCTCATTCCCAGTTGTTCAGGTGTTTCGCCAAAAACTTCAAAATATCATTCGATCTTCCGAAAATCCCGAGCAGCCTATTGCTCTTGAAATTCTCGCTTGCTTGCATTATGGTTAAGCCCATAAGTTTCGTAATCTTATTGACCTCCCTTGTCTTTATCATTTTAAGTCCGTTGATTCAATATGTTGAGGATGCTCGCATTCCTTAGTCGAATCCTAGGATTCATCCTTCCGGCTCAGACGTCATCTGGATATGAGCTGGTTCTTGACCAATCAATGCCTTGATCGTTTGTGCTTCCAAGTCTGTTGAACTTATTCATTTTCGATCAGAACGATTGCTTCTGATCCCTGGATTTGGAGATCATAAAGTTTCTTTGCATTAAGCTTTGAATTAGTCAGTTGTTTCTATAACCCGATGCCATGGCATTCCTTCTTCCTTTGATTGAGTACCGATACTCACATCAGCCCCGTTGTGGATCGCCGTACCCATTGCAGGTTATTATCCGACAATGTCCTTCACAACCAAAATTCTTGTGAGTTCTTTACCTGATACATAATGCCCTTGGTAAATGGTATCATCTTCTTGGCCAACCATGCTCTGCTTTCGAGCTGGTCGTACTTACTATTGAAGCTTGTGGTATATGTTTCCACGATACCCTGACGGGTTGAACCTATGCCTTCCTTTATATGTGTGAACTCGGAAGTTTTCATGAGTCATACTCATATGGTATTTCACCAGATAAACTTTCAACACTGCTGCCTTTATCTAAGCGAAAAGTGAATGGAAGGTTATATATTGAAGAAGTGGGAGTCGACCTTGAACTTTGTGTTCATGCCCATGGACACGATGTTGATCTTATCATTAAAGCTTTTCTTAAAATTAATTATTCCCTTGGTATAAGTTCATCTTATCTCTGGGATCTGGCCTTTTTCAATCGTGGTTCTGACCATGTTCTCCTTTAAATAACATTTCTCGTGCAAGTTTAAGCATTTGTCTTCTGCAGAGCAATACCCTAGTCCAATCTCTACTTTGATCTGTCGTCAAGCATTACCCCCCTGGTATCTCGAGATTATCATGGAACTACATAACCTCTTATGAGTTCTTCATCAGGTATTACATTCTCACGGACTCCAATTTTTCATGGGCCTTGAGTTATGAAACACTCAAGGACACCGATAACGGAATCGAGTCTGCACTGCGATTCAACGAGGATTAGAGATCTTCATCGCTTACAAGTTTAATACTCCATGTCTGCCCTAGCCTGAACGGATACATCATTATCGTGCTAATTTTAATCATCAGCATTCTGAGCTCTTCAAGGGTATCAACTGAATTCATGATGAGAAATACCATCCTTGCCCCCGATGATTTATGTTATCATCGGCCACTTTATTGCCTTCCCTCCAACACAAACTTGTTCGTGTTTTGAGTTATACCTTGATATCCTTGCTATCCAGCATTTGTTCTTCTTTACCTTGGCATGTTACCACCTTTTATGTCAAGAATGTCGTGGTAATTTTACCACCTCTTGAGAATTCTTGATATAGTAATATCTCTCGCCTTTTGCGTTCATTTCTTGGTCTCCGTGTTGTTTCTAACCAGAATACCGATAAATGGTCTGTGATGTGTAAATTCTAAACTTCTAGCAACCCTATTGCTTGGAGTTATTGGTCTATAGTTTCATTCTAAGTCTATTAATTATTGAATCATCATTCAAACATTGATCGTGCTACCTAGTCCAGATTCCTGGGTGCACCCTTCTATCATTGTTCAGTTGTGTATGTTTCCCTCAAGCATACATCATTATGACATTTGATCCGACAAATGATATTTCCTTGTTCACATAATTGTGGAAATCAATCCTTTGGAAATCTTGATGATTTGTTGCTGAGCCTATCAGCCACCTCCTCATCCTCTCCTTGGTTTACTGATGACCTCTTGTTTCAGAGCTCACTTACATAGATCACTTCTGAGAATCTCACAATGCCATCTCGTCAAATTGTGTTGCACCTTTTCTTCTCAGGCATCCCGAGTCTGAGGTATCCTAACACCAATCAAATCTGAATCTCGGTCAGATATGATGGTTGGAACATATTTCCAAGAGTTATAACGTTGGTCTTTAGATGACCCGGTAAGGTGGTATCATACCTAGCCCACCTGGCCGGAGGCCCTATTGTTATAGTTCCCTTTTAGCAATGTTATCCATTCTTCCATGAGGAAACTGTAAGACTTATTCTACAAGTTATTCCTAATGGATCCTTTTTGTTTCCAAAGTCTGAATTTCACCTGTTTGACCATGTCAGCGCTATCTCGAAGCATGTCTATGGTACTCCAATTTTCAATAAGAACATTTGAAGCACCATGCTAAATGTTTCTTGTTGAAATTACCCAAACACCGTTGTATGGGTAATGTCATGAAATTTGTCTCTCCTACCTAAAAGAGTTTTCTACCTTCTATCCGGTCTTGGATATCATACTCTGCTTGTTCTTGGGAAGGATATACCCCTGAAATATGCGTTTGATCACATTTTCCTTTCCATTCTTCTGTTTAATCTAAGAATCGCATTTTTCCTTTCCATTTTTTTGTTTAACCTTTCTTGTGATCTATATGATCCAAGCAGAAATATTCTCCTATTTATGTAAACACCGCGGTGTACAATTCTGTTAGCATGACCCAGTTACTATTGTTGATGACATTCCGGTAGCCACCGATGGACGAGAACTTTGCCTAATGGCTTGCCTCGTTCAACGAGCAGGAAAATGGTTCTCTTAGTCCCTCGCCCTTGGTACCGACATTGTTGCCAACATAAATGATAGGCTACCCTCTGACATGTCTTGCTATCACGACCGTGCATGATATCAACGCTTTTCCTACTTTTAACCACATGGTGGGCCCATAACCCACAGTTACACAGGATCGAAACCTGACACTCCTATACACCCCCGGTTTCCAAAGTTATTCCTCATGCAAGGCCTCATAAGTAATTCACGAGCCACCTTTTGAGTAATCATCCATTACGGTATCAAATACAATACTTATTCTCGTTACTCTGAACCCCTCTCACACTCGGTTTCAGGCAATGAACGATTGCCTATATGCTCGAAACTTCTTATTGCACCGTCTTGCAAACTCTCGAAGTTTTCTCAAGTTTGAATTCGAGAGTTACTTCCCGTCACCTTCCCTGATTTTATCTACCAGATAAGCAACCTTGTAGAGGACCGTCCTTCCCGAGTCTTCCCCATATCCTTTTCCGTAAGTACGATGAAGATCCCGAAGAAAGGATGTGTGCTACATCATGGTGACCTGATGCAGAGAAATGAAGACATCAACATAATGGATCGACCTCTTCGAGAAGAGCAACCAAGACCGAGACGATTCGTTAGAATGTCGTAACCTATTCTTCCCCCTTAATTCCCCTCTTAAATCTCGGGACAAGATTTCTTGTAGTAGAGGAGAATTGTGACGCCCAGATAATCAAGCTACAGTAACCTCTGCTAATGATGCCACGTCACTTCGATTACTGTCACTAATCCCGCGTTAGTTCGAAACTGATTAAAATTCAAATTCAAAATTTGGCAAACAACAAAAGTTTTCAAATATTAAAACTAAAATGTTCGGAGTGAGCCAAATAATGCATAGGTAATTATGATGGAGAAACCACACTTATATAAAATCTTTAAATACTCTAAAATGAATAAAACAGTAGTCAAAACAATTATTGAGATGCCTTTTATAATTAATAAAATGTTAAACTATTCTATTTAGGTGTTAAACTTATTATCGCAGTGGGTTTAGTGGTAGTACTAAGTTAGGGATCATTCTTGTACTTTAACAAACTAAAATAAAATGAGGAACAAGATAAAACAGAAAAGATATAAGATAAATAAAAAGGAAAAACAAAAACAGAAAACTAATAAAAAGAAAAGAGCCCCCCGGGCCAAACGGCCCAGCTGGCCGACCAGGCCGCCCACCAGGCCGGCCCACGCGGCCCCTTCACCCCCTGACTATAACCCCCCGGTGGCAACGAAACCCTAGCGTCACCCCACTCCCCCCCCCCCCCCCCCCGCGCACGACCCCCACGATCCCCCCATTCCCTCTCGTCCTCCCGTACGCCGCCACCCACAGTGGGGGGCGAGATCCCCGACCTCCTCCGTCCCAGTGACCAGGTCCGGCCGGCCTCCGTCGCCCCTTCCCGTTCCCGGACGGATCCGGCTGCAACCACACCGATCCCTACCGCCCCAACGCCGCCTGATTCTCCGCGTTCATGCCACGCCAAACTGCCTCCTCCGCCCCGTACCAAGGTCGTCGTCCCCGCATCGCCCCTCTGCCATGGGCTTCGCCACGACCTCCCGCGCCTCTCCCTCGCGGGATCGGCCCCGCCGCTCGTCCCTGCGACCCATTGACGGACGCCATCACCGTCGTCCTCCCCTGCGCCGGCCGTCCCCGTCAACCTCCCCGAGCACCACTGCATAGACCCCACGGCCCCGTGGTGAGGCCCCAGCATCTCCTCCTTCTCTCCTGCTCCGGCCACTTCGGCCATGGCCTCGCTCACCGACGCCCGCACGCGCGCCGGCCGCCCTGGCCGCGCCCGCGCCCCCTCCCTGCGCCCGTGCCCCACCTCATTCGGACGCGCCCGCTCGGCTCCGCCGGGCAGCCCTGCTGCTGCTGCCCCGCTGCGTGCGCCTCGCATCCGCGCCGGCCCTGTGCTCGCATCGCCCGTGCATCGACCCCATCGTCGAGCCCCTGCCTGTCACCGCCTCGCATCGTCCCTGCTCCGCCGCGGCTCTGCTTCTCCTACGCCACCACCGCCGCTTGTAATTGCCGTCGCCGTCCACCGCTGCTGGCCGGCGCCCGGGTCCAGTCGCGCGCGCCCCACCGTCGATGCCGGCGTGCGTCGTGTGTGCTCCGCCCGCTCTTGGGCGTGCGCCCGCTCGGGCTGCGCCCCGCGCCCGAACCCATCAGGCCTTGGGCCTATGACAAGTGGGCCACTGCCCAAAGAACGTTTAAGATAAAAAAGGATTTAAAAAATAATAATAAATAAAATTAATTATCAATTTATTAATTAATTAACTTGATTAATTAAACTAATTAATCATAATTAGATTAACCTAATTAACTTAACCTAATTATTCTGTTAATTAAACCAATTAATTAGGTTAATTAGTTATCAGCCAATGACATGTGGGCCCCTTGTCGAGTTTGACCAGTCAAACTGTTGACTGGGTTGACCCAGTCTATGACAGGTGGGCCCTCTTTGACCCTGTTGACTAGTCAACAATTGACTGGTCAAATGCTGACTGGACCACCCTTGACCCCACCTACCAGCCACACTTGCATTCTGTTGGGTACAATTCTGTGTACCCATAGCAATTTAAGATTTAATTTTCAAATTAAAACAATTTCAGAATATGGTTTAAATCTTTGAAAAATCATAGAAAATAATCCGTAATTCGGATGAAAAAACTTTGTACATGAAAGTTGCTCAGAATGACGAGACGATTACGGATACGCAACCCGTTCGTCCGCCACACCCCCCTAACCTATCGAACACGTAACTTTCCCACTCCGGCTCCTCTGCCTGAAAACGCGAAACACCGGGGATACTTTCCCGGATGTTATCCCCCTTCACCGGTATCACCTACTACCGCGTTAGGGCACCTCTAACGCCGTTACTTGTCATGTCATGCATCACTATGCATATGCTTGCTTAAATATTTATTGTTTCCCCCCTCTTCTCTCGATAGACACCGAGACCGACGCCGCTGCTACCCAGTACGACTACGGAGTTGACGACCCCTCTCTCTTGCCAGAGCAGCCAGGCAAGCCCCCCCCCCTTTGATCACCAGATATCGCCTACTCTTCTCTTTACTGCTTGCATTAGAGTAGTGTAGCATGTTACTGCTTTCCGTTATTCCTATCCTGATGCATAGCCTGTCCTTGCTACTACTGTTGTTACCATTACCCGCTATCCTACTGTTTAGTATAGGATGCTAGTGTTCCATCAGTGGCCCTACACTCTTGTCCGTCTGCCATGCTATACTACTGGGCCGTGATCACTTCGGGAGGTGATCACGGGCATATACTATATACTTTACACAGTTACATTACCTGTGGTACTGTTCGGAGTTGGGGGCTGAAGGGGCAGGTGGCTCCATCCCGGTAGAGGTGGGCCTGGGTTCCCGACGGCCCCCGACTGTTACTGGAGGCGGAGCGATAGGGCAGGTTCAGACCACCTAGGAGAGAGGTGGGCCTGGCCCTGGTCGGCGTTCGTGGATACTTAACACGCTTAACGAGATCTGGGTATTTGATCTGAGTCTGGCCATTTGGTCTATACGCACTAACCATCTACGCGGGAGTAGTTATGGGTATCCCGGCGTCGTGGTATCAGCCGAAGCCTTCGTGACATCAGCGACTGAGTGGCGCGCGCCGGATTGGACTGGAAAGCCACTAGGCTAGGTCTGCTTCCGGCCGCGTACGCAACGTGCAGGTGTGCAAAGGGTGATGGGCCCAGACCCCTGCGCCATAGGATTTAGACCGGCGTGCTGACCTCTCTGTTGTGCCTAGGTAGGGCTGCGACGTGTTGATCTTCCGAGGCCGGACATGACCCAGAAAAGTGTGTCCGGCCAAATGGGATCGAGCGTGTTGGGGTATGTGGTGCACCCCTGCAGGGAAGTTAATCTATTCGAATAGCCGTGTCCCTCGGTAAAAGGACGACCCGAAGTTGTACTTTGACCTTATGACAACTAGAACCGGATACTTAATAAAACACACCCTTCCAAGTGCCAGATACAACCGGTGATCGCTCTCTCACAGGGCGACGAGGGGAGGATCATCGGTTAGGATTACGCTAAACGATGCTACTTGGAGGACTTTAGTCTACTCTCTTCTACATGCTGCAAGACGGAGGTTGCCAGAAGCGTAGTCTTCGACAGGATTAGTTATCCCCCTCTTATTCTGGCATTCTGCAGTTCAGTCCACATATGATACCCTTATTCCATTTGATACCCATGCATATGTAGTATAGCTCCTTGCTTGCGAGTACTTTGGATGAGTACTCACGGTTGCTTTCTCCTTCTTTTCCCTCTATCCCTTCTACCTGGTTGTCGCAACCAGATGTTGGAGCCCATGAGCCAGACGCCACCGTCGACGACGACTCCTACTACACCGGAGGTGCCTACTACTACGTGCTGCCCGCTGACGACGACCAGGAGTAGTTTAGGAGGATCCCAGGCAGGAGGCCTGCGCCTCTTTCGATCTGTATCCCAGTTTGTGCTAGCCTTCTTAAGGCAGGCTTGTTTAACTTATGTCTGTACTCAGATAGTGTTGCTTCCGCTGACTCGTTTATGATCGAGCTCTTGTATTCGAGCCTACGAGGCCCCTGGCTTGTAATATGATGCTTGTATGACTTATTTTATTTGTAGAGTTGTGTTGTGATATCTTCCCGTGAGTTCCTGATCTTGATCGTACACGTTTGCGTGTATGATTAGTGTACGGTCAAATCGGGGGCGTCACAGTGGCGACACGAGGGAGGGGGGCTGCTAGCTCTACTTCACACTTTGCTAGGTGAACCTCGGTTGGGGGGCATGCATTCACAGCTTAGGATTCCCTTCGTTCCAACATGAGGGAGGGGGGCTGCAAGCTACTTCGCACTTTGCTACGGTGAACCTCGGTTGGGGGGCATGCATTCATAGCTTAGGATTTCCTTCGGGCCGACACGAGGGAGGAGGGGGGATACTAGCTACTTCGCACTTTGCTATGGTGAACCTTAGTTGGGGGGGCATGCATTCATAGCTTAGGATTCCCTTCGTGCCGACACGAGGGAGGGGGGGCTGCTAGATACTTCGCACTTTGATAGGTGAACCTTGGTTGAGGGGGAGGGGGCATGCCCTCATAGCTTAGGATTCCCTTCGTGCCGACACAAGGGGGGTGGGGGCAAGCTATACCGTGCGCTTTGCGACAGAGGTGCCACATAGAAGTTGCATTTGGTATTTGAAAATCAAACCACCCTTTTGATACATAAATTTGGTCCACATGCAAGTGTGTTCGTGTTCTGACCCTCTCCCGTGTCATTTTTCGCCAAATTTATGAACATTAGACAAGTCGGATGACGCAACAGACATGGTTCACTCAAACTAACTTTGTGCCACGCCGGTGCACCTGTCACGCACTCATCCACACAGTACATTGGGCTCCACGAGGCTCCCCCTCTCAAAAATATCGGCCTGCCTCGAGGGTTTTTCTGTTTCATAACACACGGTTGTTATCTCCGGACTGTGTGCGATGTTTCTTGTTCCCAATCCCGCCTGCATCCCTAGAATATATCTACCCGCCTCGAGGGTTTTTCTGTTTCATAACACACATTGTTATCTTCGGACCGTGTGCGATGCACTATCATCAAAATTTTCAATAGCCCGACATTTCACTCCCACCTTTGACTCCCGCGTAGTAAAATTTTCAGTACCCGCGTCATTTCCTCAAACACCCCGCGCCCCTCCACACACACACATACCAAAACCTCCTCGGGCATGCGCGCGCACACACACACACCCTCCCTCGCTTGAAACCCTAGCAAAGTCCCCGCCGCCATCGCCGCTGCAAGGCCTCCATTGTCAACATCTGCCAGTTTGCCCGTGCAGCTTACCCATCGATCTCCATACCCAGGCCGCCCTGAGTTTCTTAGATGACGCCTGCGAAACACCCCCTTTCCCACAGATCCCCATCCCCCACTCCAGAGTGTTGCAGCCTAAGCCTGGCTACGCTTCCCGTGGAGCTCGAGGAGCGACTGGACCAAAAGATGTGTATAGCCATCTCTTCGCCCGACGTCGCCGAGGAAGCTCACGACCATTACTGGCGGCAGGCAGTCAAGCAGCGGGCTATAGTATGCGGGCATGTCTCGTCCGCCGGCTATGACATCGAGGTCATCGACAGCGACGCCCTGAGGCGGGCTGTGTCACAGGTTAAGTAGCCCACCCCCAACCCCTCGGGTTCAACCACCGTCGATCTCATCCATGGCCCTGCCGCTGATCTCCTCTGGCTTGTTGTCAACAATTTTCCATTCTGCATTGCCATCGAGCCCCTTTTGTCATATCTGAAGGACACATTCTGCGATGCTGGCTTGGGATCCACACCTTCCAAGTCAGACCTCATCGACGGCGACCACGAGGAGGACACCCTCTCCGGCTCTTCCAAGGGGAAAGCGCCCGTCTGCGACATCGGGGAGGGCACCCTATAGCCGTGCTCTTCCAAGTGGAAGGAGCCCGTCTGCGACAACATGGAGCGCATCCAGGGTCCGTGCTCTTCCCACGGGAACGAGCCCATCCATGACAAGTGAGGAAACCCATGATATGTTTTGCCGTGCCTTTTCACAGGGGGAAACCCATGATTTGTTTTGTCGAGTCCCTTTTGTAGTGTAGTGAGACTATGTCCAGTTTTAATTGCTATATCTGGTAGTTTGCAGTATGCCTTGTTTATTTCAGTTGTTCACAATGCGATGCTCGATATGTGCAATTATTTACTGTGCAGTACATTTCATCAATCCAGTTTTAAACATAACGACAGGAATGCATATATTTGCTTGCTATTAAGCCTGTTATAGATAGCATATGCCTCTTTTAAAGTTTTTTGATTGTTCGACTGTTTGTAGTTAGCATATGTTTAGTTTCAAATGCTATCTTTGGTTGTTCGTAGTAAGCCTTGTTTATTCTAGTTATTCACAACATGATGTTCTATATGTGCAAGTATGAACTGTGCAGTTCAATTTCATTAGTACCAGTTTCAACAATACCACTATGAATGACTACATTTGGTTGCTGCATCTTGTAGTTAACACGCCTTTCCATTTTTATTTAACCATAACCAGTGTACTTAGACCGGCACAATACTAGTTTGATCGACCATGTTTGCTTGTTGTTAAATGTTTGGCATGTTGCAGTTAGCACACCTTTCCACTTGTTTTGCTTTATTAGCGTGCTTAAACCTGCACACTGAAGCTATCTTTTGGCGATTATTTTGTCTGCCATGTGTAATTTTGGTTGATGTTTAGCCTGTTGTGCTTAACATGCTTCTTGATGTACCTACATAGGACAATTTTGGGAACGACTAATATTTTCCATCGAGGTTAGTTTCATCCCATGGCTTATATCTGCTCACTGTTCAGGATATCGGTAGCTGGTACCATATAGGCCGGCGACTGATAAGGTACTAATCAATGAATCGAACATTTAACTAAATATATCTGCAACACATTTTTCCTTAGGTTAACTAGGGCCATATGTAATATATCTGAGGCTACATAGCAACATGCACTGTACTTAATGTCTAAATATGCAATCCTAGGCTACATAGCAACAAGGGAGAGTGTTACATTAATGTTCTAATGATGTCTAGATATACGTAGAAGAGCAGCAGCAACAGCAACAGCAACAACACAGTCTTGTTTGGATAATCAACTTAGCTAGAGGTTAGAGTTAGTTTCTAGCTCATTACTAACCCTGAACTAACTCCATCCAAAGAGTTGTTTGGATGGCAAGGTTAGATTGACAATAAATGCACTAGGAGAACTAGCTCCAATTAGCACCTCTTGGGTTGGATACTAGTTTTTTTGGGTGGGTTATAGATGCAACTAGCTCAAACTAGCCCTCTTGTTTAGATATGCTTTAGGGCTATTTGAGCCCGAACTAGCTCAAACTAACTGTAACCTGTGGATACAGCAGCAGATAATTTGTAAGAATGAACTAAACTCCTTCTGCCCCATAATATAAGATGTTAATTCATTTAATATGTGAGTATATCGGATGTTATAAGATACTCCCTCTGTTCCTAAATATTTGTCTTTTTAGAGATTTCAAATGGACTACCACATACGGATGTATATAGACATATTATAAAAGAGTGTTGTACTACATCATTGTGCAATTGCTGTTTAGCATCTAATATTAACTTGGTGCTTTTAGGTACACATGTCAATGGTAAAGATCCGTGTTTCGACCCTTTCTACGTATGGGGCAATGAGATATCGATGAACCAGCATCAAGTGAGGAAGCTGATAAAGATTGTTAGTAAAATGGGTCCAAAGATGGCAATTAAACTATTTGTTTACACTTTATCCAAGACAACATCGAACTGCAGGATGGTAAGTAAGAACTCCGCAGCCTTCTTCTTACTGCCCATAATGAGTTGTGTTAGATGACAATGTCTGAATCTTTTTCCTTTGCAGTGGTTGCCAAAGCAGTTTACTCAAGATTACATCTCAAACTACATGATTGGTGGGCATGCAAAGGTTAAAGTATTTCTACCAGAACACAATGATTACCTAGATGTTTTCATGAAGATCGTGAAGGATGGGCGGTCGGCCATCACAAGGGGTTGGACTAGACTCGTGCGTGCCTTCTGCATGGAGGAGGGCACAATATGGGCATTCCGCTTCACCTTGTTCAGCAACCAGAATATATTTCGCCTCTTTCTTTACCGTCTTTAATAGTACAAGTATGCAACTGTGGTTTACCATTCTTTATTTGGTTCTTATGTAATTCTTGAACATATGTACCTATGAATCGAATAATGCATTGGTTGTTTGAACCTGATGGATATGAATAAAGCTGTAGCATACATTCAAATTCAAATCCAAATATGGTACAATTTGGAAAAGTAGCAATTAAATTACGGTGAAATTATGCTCTCCAGGTTGTTACGACACACACGGTTGGTAAAACACAAACGTTTGCGCTTTGCACCATAATTGGAGATGGTTCACAGAGAGGAAACGTGTGCAAGCATGCACACAGTTGTCGTTTGCAAAGCGTGTGCGATGTCAGACAATATCACAAACGGTGCGGGTAAACTAAACATTTGTGTTAGTTGCCTTATCGTCACGATTCACAACCATGAACTGTTTTTGATGAAGTATGCATCATAAATATTGCACCACAGAATAGCGTGTGTGATAGTTGTCATGTACGACGATGTTACGATGGTACGACGTTTCGTAATCCTGTCCGACACTCGTACGATGATTAGCTAATCTTCTTAACGGTGAAACGTTTGTGATGGGCCACGCATCATACACGTTCTATAATAGTGAACTGTTTGTGATGGGCCGCACATCGTAAATGTAGCACCACAGAATACCGACTGCGATAGCAATGCAAGCAGAAACAAGTAGGAGTACTGTAGGGGCCCTATCCCCGACTATTTCTAGGTCGTGTGGGAAGGACCTCCCTATCGCCCACACTCACTTGGTGACGGTTCCAAATGCCGTCGTGGAAGTGGGTTTTAAACTGTTTGTTTAGGACTGACATGCACCAGTGTTAGGCAAGTTTAAATAAGTCCGGAAATAACAACAACCATTCCGGAAAATGCCTGTCGGTGTCAAAACCGGCGGATCTCGGGTAGGGGGTCCCGAACTGTGCGTCTAGGCCGGATGGTAACAGGAGGCAAGGGACACGAAGTTTTACCCAGGTTTGGGCCCTCTCGATGGAGGTAAAACCCTACGTCCTGCTTGATTAATATTGATGATATGGGTAGTACAAGAGTAGATCTACCACGAGATCAGAGAGGCTAAACCCTAGAAGCTAGCCTATCATATGATTGTTGTTGTGTATGTTGTCCTACGGACTAAAACCCTCCGGTTTATATAGACACGGAGAGAGTTAGGGTTACACAAAGTCGGTTACAATGGTAGGAGATCTACATATCCATATCGCCAAGCTTGCCTTCCACACCAAGGAAAGTCCCTTCCGGACACGGGACGAAGTCTTCAATCTTGTATCTTCATAGTCCAGGAGTCTGGCTGAAGGTATAGTCCGGCCATCCGGACACCCCCTAATCCAGGACTCCCTCAATGCCCATGTGCATATCTAGCATTTTTTTAAGCAAACAACAATTTAAATGTTGTTATCATGATGCGGATGACATATGCAAGTTTTATGAAAATGTTGACATAAGAGATATGAAGCACTTTGTCACCATGACAGAAAGAAAGGGTGCCATGGCAACGAATCCGAGAATGATGCCACGGCAACATATCAGTTCCGGTAGCTCATGGGGTTACCGGTGCAAAAGGAAATATGGCGTGAGCGTGCCATGCAAGATGGTGGGGTGATCCCGGTAACCGGGTTCCCACGGGTTAGTGGCAAACGAGGAGGACCGAGCAAGTGACAACTCGGACATGGTGCAAACATAGGGTGCATCTCATACAACACATCTGTTGGAAATATGCCCTAGAGGCAATAATAAAATGGTTATTATTATATTTCTTTGTTCATGATAATTTTCTATTGTTCATGCTATAATTGTGTTATCCGGAAATCGTAATACATGTGTGAATACATAGACCACAACACGTCCCTAGTGAGCCTCTAGTTGACTAGCTCGTTGATCAAAAGATAGTCATGGTTTCCTGACTATGGACATTGGATGTCATTGATAACGGGATCACATCATTAGGAGAATGATGTGATGGACAAGACCCAATCCTAAGCATAGCTCAAAGATCGTGTAGTTCGTTTGCTGTAGCTTTTCCGAATGTCAAGTATCATTTCCTTAGACCATGAGATTGTGCAACTCCCGGATACCGTAGGAGTGCCTTGGGTGTGCCAAATGTCACAACGTAACTGGGTGAATATAAAGGTACACTACAGTTATCTCCGAAAGTGTCTATTGGGTTGGCACGAATCGAGACTGGGATTTGTCACTCCATATGACGGAGAGGTATCTCTGGGCCCACTCGGTAATGCATCATCATAATGAGCTCAATGTGACCAAGTGGTTGATCACGGAATCATGCATTACGGTATGAGTAAAGTGACTTGCCGGTAACGAGATTGAACGAGGTATTGGGATACCGACGATTGAGTCTCGAGCAAGTAACGTACCGATTGACAAAGGGTATTGTATACGGATTGATTGAATCCTCAACATCGTGGTTCATCCGATGAGATCATCGTGAAGCATGTGGGAGCCAACATGGGTATCCAGATCCCCCTGTTGGGTATTGACCGGATAGGCATCTCGGTCATGTCTGCATGTCTCCCGAACCCGTAGGGTCTACACACTTAAGGTTCGGTGACGCTAGGGTTGTAGAGATATTAGTATGCAGTAACCCGAAAGTTGTTCGGAGTCCCGGATGAGATCTCGGATGTCACGAGGAGTTCCGGAATGGTCCGGAGGTAAAGATTTATATATAGGAAGTCAAGTTTCGGCCAACGGAAGGTTTCGGAGGTCGCCGGTATTGTACCGGGACCACCGGAAGGGTCACGGGGGTCCACCGGGTGGGGCCACCTATCCCGGAGGGCTCCATGGGCTGAATTGGGAGGGGAACCAGCCCCTAGTGGGCTGGTGCGCCCCCCTTGGGCCTCCCCTGCGCCTAGGGTTGGGAAACCCTAGGGGTGGGGGCGCCCCCCCACTTGGCTTGGGGGGGAAGCCACCCCTTGGCCGCCGCCCCCTTGGAGATCCATCTCCTAGGGTCGACACCCCCAAGGCCCCTATATAAAGAGGGGAGAGGGAGGGTAGCCGCACCCCTTGCTCTTGGCGCCTCCCTCTCCTTCCGTAACACCTCTCCTCCCCGCTTGCGCTTGGCGAAGCCCTGTCGGGATCCTGCTGCATCCACCACCACGCCGTCGTGCTGCTGAATCTTCATCAACCTCTCCTCCCCCCTTGCTGGATCAAGTTGGAGGAGACGTCTTCCCAACCGTACGTGTGTTGAACGCGGAGGTGCCGTCCGTTCGACACTAGGTCATCGGTGATTTGGATCACGTCGAGTACGACTCCATCAACCCCGTTCTCTTGAACGCTTCCGCGCGCGATCTACAAGGGTATGTAGATGCACTCCTCTCTTCCTCGTTGCTAGATGACTCCATAGATTGATCTTGGTGATGCGTAGAAAATTTTAAAATTCTGCTACGTTCCCAACAACATCATATGCATACGGTTCACGGGCGTCGTTCCGGCGGTTATACCTTCGAAGCGTGTGTTTTGGGGCGGACGGGTTCAATGCGGTGTAGGGGAAGTAGACGTTCTTAGGACGGTCATAGTGGAAGTAGTGCCACACGTTTCGAAGAGGAACTTGACGGATTTGAATCCCTTCGAGGTTGTCGTGGTACTTGGCGGTCTCAGCGATGGTAGTCGTACATGTTCGGAGAAGAACTTGTCATCTCCAAGTGGTCGAACTTGGCTTATCCGAAGGGTGCTTGGTGGATCCACGTAGTCGTACACGGGGCATCGGAAGTAGTCGTCCGATCGACTACTTCCGACGCCCCGTATGGAAGAATGTGCACATGGGGCGTCGGAAGTAGTCGTCCGATCAATTTTTTTATACAATATATAGGTGCCATATCACATAGTTCCAGATACTAACTCACGTGGCGATGGTAGTGGAAGTAGGGCTACACAGGTCGTAGTGGAAGTAGTCGTTCTCGCAACGGTATCTATGGCGAGAGTAGAAATACTCGCGATTTTGGTGGCAGTAGTTGTGCATGTCGGCGATAGCCGAACTTGGCGTATCCAGGGTCTCCGGGGACGTCAGGTACTTGCGGTCTCGGTCGGGATAACAAACCATAGTCGAATTTGAGGTGGTCCTGGCGTCCAGGGATCCACAACCTCGGGTTGATGGCACTTGCACTTGGTTTCGAATCACGTTTTGGGTGTGTCCACGACAACATATCGTAGGGCACCAGATAACAACTTGGTGGGGTTCTAGACACGTTGTTATGGTCTTGAAGCCGAGGCCAACAGGGACAGCTTGAGGAGTCAACAAGGTCTGGACGACGTCGGGAGGCGCGATGGTGGCGGGGAGGCGACCGGCGAGATTGGAGGAGCTCCTGCCCAACACGGGATCACACCTCCTAGTGGCTTGCAGGTGCTGCAGGAGGGAGGCACGGGGTCGCGAGGTCGAGGCAGGGGGCTCGGCAGCGGCGAACTTGGCGAAGCATGGGAGATTCGGGGCGCCAGGGAAGCACGACGTCGGAGTGGATCCTGCCGGAAAAGAGGTCGGGGATGGCGAGGAGGTTGCAGACCGGCGGCGATGGCTGCAGGGGCTTGACAGCGAGGCGGCCATGGCTGGCGAAACAAGGAGGAGGAGGCAGATGGCGGCGGAGCAGGAAACTTGGCGCGACGACGGCAGAGGCGCGACGCTGGTCGTGGTCGCAGGCGCGACTGTACGGCACGAACGCCATGGCAGGGAGGCGGCGAGCTTGAGGCTGACCGGAGGAAGGAGGAGGCGCGGGCACGAGGAACGCAGCGGCGCTCTCTGGACGGAGCTTGAAGGGGGCGACGTGGCCGGAGTGGGCAAGAGGTGGCTGCGCGCGTGGGAGATCGAGAGGGAGGAGGGGGTCGAGCGGATGGGGATGGGGATCGGGCTCCTCGTCCCGGTGTGTCGCGCGAGAGGCTGCGTGAGGGAGATAGATGGGATCGGGGGGTGAGGGCGTCGGGGCTAGGGTTAGCTAGGTTTAGGTGGGCCAGCCTGCTAGAAGGCCCAAGTGACCAGAGGCCTGGCTGGGCTGCTGCACTACTCCTCTCCCTCTCTCTGAGTTTCTCTTTTCTGAAAAAATAGGGAGAGACCAAAAATAATCAAAAGAAAAGGCCATGGAGAAGAATAAAATTGTGGGATATTTTTGTCAGGCTTTATGGAATATTTCCAACCCAACAAAAGTGGTTCCAGCAAAAAAAAGGCGAAGTTAAATCCAAAATTATTTAACTTGCACCGAAGGAGATTGAATGGAGTCTAGGATTTCGGAGTGTCCAAAAATGTTGCGAATTTAGACAGAGCCTCGATAATTGGGAAAATAATTATGGGCAAGGTTAGAGAGTCAAAACTTGAAGAAGGAAAGACCAAGGAATTTAACATGCACGTGTGTTGTGGTAAATTCCAAATTAATGCAATATAATTTTATAGCACCCTAATAATATTGGGAGGATATATGTTATAAAGAGAAATCACCATGTGCATTTTCCTCGATTTAAATGGATCAAAGATCCATACAATTTTATTTATAAGAGTTATAAGATTAATGATATGATGACATGATGACATGATGCGGATGCAAGACGTGACATGATGAATGCAACAAGGCAAAACAAATCACACGACTAAGCTCGAAATACATGGAAGGCATCTAAAGCGTCGGTCTTGGGGTGTCCCACATACATAAGCACTCAAGCATAAGATGCAAGGGTAAAACTCAAGAGAAAAGATTCAAACTGAAAGGTCAACTGAAGAGCTTCAATTTGCAAAAAGAAACAATCAAATCAGAGCTACGAAACTCAAACTACGGTTAAAAGAAGTTTGAATGTCAAATCTGCTTGAAACCAAATTTTAAGTTGTCAAAACCATGTTCAAGTTGATTATCTAGAAAGAGGGAAACAAGATGAAGATTTTGGCGTTGGTTTCACTGGATTTGGACGAACGGAAAAAAAGTAGCGAAGGTTTGAAGTTCAGGGACTAATTTGTATTCGCGGATAGATCCCTGGCCGAAAACTAAAATAAAAAGAAAAACCTAACGATCGAACGTTCGCTAACAGAACTAAACGAACAAAAATCCTTTGCTAAAACAATCAAACCGGTGATTGTTCGCTAAATAACGAAAACCTAAAAAAACTGATCTAAAAAAACCGAAGTCAAAATAATAAAAATCGGGCGGTTTTCTTCGGCTTTACCGGTTCGGCCAAATGAAACCGGCGGCGGCGGGGCGCGGTAGTGGGCAGTGCGGTGCGGCGAGGCGAGGTGGCGAGCGGCGGCGGCAGCGCGCGGCGTCGGCAGCGACCTGGGCGGCAGCGTGACGAGCTGCGGTTTGCGGCGGCGGAGGCGGGGCGGCTCGGTGCGGTGGCCTACGGCAGCGGCGATGTGGAGGAGGAGGGGGGTCGGGGCTTCGGCTTATAAAGGCCGGGGGGCTGGCTTAGGCGAGGGGCGCCGGGGCGGGTCGGCCTCGGAAGGTGTGTCCTCCTCGGACACGGCCGGGGACGGTGCGCAGTGGGACTCCTCCGCCCGGGTGGAAGGCGGCGCGAGCGAGCGGGCCGGCTCGGCTGGGCCATTGGCCCAGTCGGGCGAGAAGTTTTTTTTAAAATTCAACAAAAAGAAAAATCCTAAAAATACTAGAAATAATTTTCACCACCCAAACCTAATATTTAGGACAAAGTGAACATTTTTCTGGCCTAAAATGCAATTTCCAAAAACGCGTATTTTTTCTAATTCAAATAAAATACAAATAAAATAATAATTTGATTTTAAAATTTCTTTCTCCAATATTCCTCTCTGTTGAAGAAATCATTTTATCTTCTCTCATTTATTTTTATATTTGGAAATAATTGGAAAGAAAATATTTAAAATCAAATTGATCCTCTTTTCAAATTTGAAAATTTTCAAATATGAAAATTTGTGAAACCTCCAACTCTCTCCTTGGGTCCTTGACTTGCTTAAGATTTCTAGGATCTCAACCAAAATGCAAATAAAATATGATATGCATATGATGACCTATGTATAACATCCAAATTGAAAATTGGGATGTTACAAACCTACTCCCCTTAAGATGAATCTCGTCCTTGAGATTCGGGTTGGCTATAAATAGGTGTGGGCGATCTTTCCGTAGGTCTTCTTCTCATTCTCAGTTGGCTTCATCCTCGGTATGGTGGCTCCACTGAACTTTACAAAACTTGATAACCTTGTTGTGTGTAACTCGGCTAGCAAACTCGAGAATCTTGATGGGTTTCGTCTCGTAGGTTAGATCACTCTCCAACTAAATTGCTTACAGGGGCACTGTATCTCTAAGAGGAATATCGACCATCTCAGCATGGCACTTCTTCAACCGGGAAACGTGAAACACATCATGAACTCCTGACAATCCTTTGGGTAACTCCAACTTGTAGGCCACTTCTCCCATACGCTCCAAAACTGTGTATGGTCCTACAAATCTCGGGGCTAACTTTCCCTTAACTCCAAATCGTTTAACACCTCGCAGTGGTGATATACAAAGATATGCTCTCTCTCCAATTGTAACACCCTCGATGCGACTATATCTCCCACGTGTCGAGGCACGACTTAGAGGCATAATCGCATTGAAGGCATATGTCGCAAGTCGGGAAATCATTACACATCCCATGTACATAAATAATATAAAGGGGGAATAACATAGTTGGCTTACACTCGCCACGTCACATCAAAGTACATAAATAACATCCATCATACAATCACTCATTGCCCGACTACGGCGCCAAAATAGAAAAGACCCCCAACAAGCGACAAGGCCCTGAATCTAACCCCGAATAGGCACCACTACTGATCATCAGGAAAAGACACATAGTAGCGCTGAGAGTCCTCATCGTACTCCCACTTGAGCTCGAGCGCGCCATATGGAGCTGTATCATCTGTCCCTGCATCTGGTGTAATAGTAATCTGTGAGCCACAGGGACTCAGCAATCTCGCACCCTCGCGATCAAGACTATTTAAGCTTAATAGGTAGGAAGGGGTAATGTATAAGTGGAGCTGCAGCAAGCGACTAGCATATATGGTGGCTAACTTATTCGCAGAAGAGAGCGAGAAGAGGAGGCAAAGCACGAGCGAGCAACTAGAGAGCAACCTGCGCAAGCATAACTCCAACACCGTGTCCACTTCTCGGACTCCGCCGAGAAGAGGCCATCACGGCAACACACTCAGTTGATTCATTTTAATTAATTAAGGTTCAAGTTATCTACAACCGGACATTAACAAATTCCCATCTGCCCATAACCGCGGGCACGGCTTTCGAAAGATCAATCCCTGCAGGGGGGTCCCAACTTAGCCCATAACAAGCTCTCACGGTCAACGAAGGAATAGACCTCCACCCAAGACACACCGATCAGACTCGGTATCTCGGTACAACAAGATGATTCGACAGGTTAAAACAAGTCCAGCAACACCGCCCGAATGTGCCGACAAATCCCGATAGGAGCTGCACATATCTCGTTCTCAGGGCACACTCAGATGAGACATCCTACGAGTAAAACCAACCCTCAAGTTGCCCCGAGGTGGCCCCGCAGTCTACTCGGTCGGACCAACACTCAGAGGAGCACTGGCCCGTGGGGGGCTAAAATAAAGATGACCCTCGGGCTCCGGAAACCCAAGGGAAAAAGAGGCTAGGTGGCAAATGGTAAAACCAATGTTGGGCATTGCTGGAAAAGCTTTAATCAAGGCGAACTATCAAGAGGTTCCCATTATAGCCCAACCGCGTAAGGGACGCAACAATCTGGGAACATAACACCGATATGACGGAAACTAGGACGGCAAGAGTGGAACAAAACACTAGGCGAGAGGCCGAGCCTTCCACCCTTTGCCAAGTGTATAGATGAATTAAGATAATATAGCAATAGAATGATATCCCAACAAGTAAATAAATGTTCCATCAAGGAACGGCTCCAATCTTCACCTGCAACTAACAATGCTATAAGAAGGGCTGAGCAGAGCGGTAACATAGCCAATCAACGGTTTGCTAGGACAAAGGTGGGTTAGAGGCTCAATCATGGCAATTGGGAGGCTGACAAGCAAGTGGTAGGCATCGTAGCATTGGCATAGCAAAAGGGCGAGCAAACTAGCATAGCAAAGATAGTAGTGATTTCGAGGGTATGATCATCTTGCCTGCACAGTTGTCAGAGTTGACTGGATCCTCAAAAGCAAACTCAACGGGCTCCTCATTAGCGAACTCGTCTCCCGGCTCTACCCAACAACACAAACAATCAACAAGAATACAATCAACCACGTGCAAGGGCAACCAATAACATGCAAAGATGGTATGCTGTGCGGGATGAGATGCGGGATGCAAAATGCAAAACGTGACAGGAAATGCATGAACCTGGCCTCAACTTGGAAAACCAAGTGTGCCACTGGATAGAGGGGAAGAAATACCATGAAAACGATATAAAGATCATAGGAATCGGAGCTACGGTTTGAAAATGGCAAGCGTTTTACGAAACGAACCGATCTGCGATATACAGCAAGTAGGCTCCTAAATGCAATGAAATGAACATGCTACAGCCACCAAACATGAAAACAAAATGCATGGCAGGGATGTACACAAGATGCTTAACAAATCACTAGGACTGAGCCATAGGCAAATTCATCCATTAAGGGGTTCAAACAAGCATGGCAAAACTGAATAAGCAAAACAGATTTCAGACTTACGTGAAATTAACACTAGCCTGAAATTTCAGACCACGATGCTCTCTTCGGAGCAGCAAAACAACATGAAACATACCCTGAACATGACAAGTAAGAGCATGGCATGGAGCTACTCAACAAGCTTAACAAAACACCCAAAATGACCTGGGGCCAAAAGGGTTTACAAAATACTCTAACAAGCACACGAACATAGACGAAACACAATCAGTTTCCAGACTTAGTGAAAACTGAGACATGCTGAACTTATAACTCACGGAGGCATATAAACGAGCTCGATGCACTCACCACGGTGCAAGTCATAGCAAGGCAAGCATATGTCCATAAAGAAGGCACAAAATTCTAGTTAGACATGGCAAGAACAATGGCATAGCATGCACGGATCACTAGCAATAGCACCGGCAAAATCGCAAAAGAGTTCACGATCTGCCCAAATACACAACTATGCAAAAGTTGAGCTCGATTGAGTCAACCTAGGGTGCTCCAACATAACAAGTAAAGACATGGATGCATAAAGCACAACAAGCATAACAAATCACTCTTACTGATCATCCTCAAAAGAGGCACGGATCACTAGGAAACAAGCTGGACATATAGCATCATGAACTAAAATATCCCAGACTTAGTGAAAATCACTAAGTCCCTGAAATCAGCAATCTCAGGTACCCCTCTTTGCAAGCTTGCACAAGACACCACACACATCCTAAAAATGCACGGGTGGCACCTTTGGAAAGAAGACAAAAAGCTTAACAATTCATCCCAAAGGGGCACAGGCATATCATGCACACAATAATCATGGCAAAAATGACAAAAGTCAATGTTGAGCTAACGGATCTGCAATTTAACTCACGATGCCTCCTTCTAACAGCATTTTGGGCATCAAGATGACTTCAAATGCAAATGATGCAATGGAATGAAATGATGTACTCGTCGAGACGAAGATTTTGATATATTATATGTCCAAAACGGAGCTACATATGCGGAGATACGAGCAGTCAAAGAATGCATAAAAATATGGGGATTAGGGTTTCGGGGAGAGGTCAACCGGATCTAGATCCGGATCCAGAACACTATTCACGTGCGCGAACCGAGGATGGCCGGGATCTCGCCGGAGCTCTTGCCGGAGTGGAGGGAGGAAGAGGCCAGGGTGGCCGGGCGTTGGGGTAGCACGGCGGAGGGCGGCGGCGCCGTCCGCGGCGAGGGGCGGCGGGGCCGGCTCGGCGTCGTGGTGGCCGTGGCGGCCCGCGGCGGCGGTGGTGGCGGTCCGCGGCGGCGGCGGCAGTGCCGGCCGGCGAGGGGAGCGGCGTCGGCCGTGGGGAAGAAGGGCGCGGGGGCGCGCGCGGCGGCTGGGCCCGGGAGGGCCGCACGCGGGCTCTCCGGGCCGGCGCGGTGGTGGCGGCGACGGCGACACGTGTCGCGACGGGAGTGGCTGGGGGGAGTGGGCGGACACGTCCGGCCCGAATCGGACATGTCCGTCGGCGGGAGGTGCGGCGGATCTGGGAAAAAATCTAGGGTTCCGGACGGGGGAAGAAGAGATCCAAATGGAGGGGTATATATAGGCATAGATGGAGCTAGGAGTGTCCAAATGAGGTGCGGTTTTCGCCCACGCGATCGTGATCGAACGACCGAGACGATGGAGCAGAGTTTGGTGGGTTTTGGGCCAAATTGGAGGGGTGTTGGGCTGCAACACACACGAGGCCTTTTCGGTCCCTCTGTTAACCGTTGGAGTATCAAACGAAGTCCAAATGACCCGAAACTTGACAGGCGGTCTACCGGTAGTAAACCAAGTCCGCATGGAAAGTCTCGGTCCAATCCGGAAATGTTTAATCCCCACACACGAAGGAAAGCTAGAAATGGCCACCGGAGGAGAACGAAGCGCCGGAATGCAAAACGGACAACGGGGAAAATGCTCGAATGCATGAGATGAACATGTATGCAAATGCAATGCACGTGATGACATGATATGAGATGCACGAAAACGAAAACAACAAACGGAGACAAAGACCCGAACCCGAGGAATAAATATAACTTAATGCCGGAAATGGCAAGAGTTGGAGTACAAATTGGGAAAGTAATATCTGGGGCGTTACAACACTCCACCACTACGAAAAGATCTCGTCCCGAGATCTAGGACTGAAAGAACTCCGGGTACTCAGAATGGAGGTGATCCTCGCGTTCCCAGGTAGCTTCACGGTCGGAATGGTGTGACCACTTGACTTTGAGAAATTTGATTGACTTTTTGCGAGTCCTGCGTTCAGTCTCTTCAAGGATTGCAACTGGGTGCTCACGATAGGAGAGATCTTCTTGGAGCTCAATGTCCTCGAAGTTGACTGTGTGTTCAGGCATCTTGAAGCACTTTCGGAGTTGGGAGACATGGAACACATCATGAACATTAGCAAAGTTTGAAGGAAGCTCAAGTTGATAGGCGAGGTCGCCTCTCTTGCTGACAATCTTGAAAGGTCCGACGTATCTGGGGGCAAGCTTCCCTTTGATACCGAAGCGACGAGTCCCTTTCATAGGAGAGACACGGAGGTAAACATGATCTCCGATCTCGAAAGCCAAATCACGGTGCTTACTATCATAGTAGCTCTTCTGGCGGGATTGGGCTGCTTTGAGGTTATCACGAATGACCTTGCACATTTCTTCTGCCTCTGTGATTAGGTCATTACCCAGCAGCTGACGTTCACCGGTTTCAGACCAGTTGAGAGGGGTACGACACTTCCTACCATACAGAATTTCAAATGGGGCCTTGCCCGAACTTGCTTGAAAACTGTTGTTGTACGAGAATTCAGCATAAGGAAGACAATCCTCCCACTTCATGCCGAAGGAGATAACACAAGCCCTGAGCATATCTTCAAGAATCTGATTGACACGCTCGACTTGACCGCTTGTTTGAGGATGGAAAGCAGTGCTGAAGCGGATGTTGGTGCCCATGGCCTTCTGAAAAGAATCCCAAAACTTGGAGGTAAAGATGCTGCCACGGTCTGAAGATATCACTTGAGGAATACCGTGTAGAGAGACAATTCGAGAGGTATAGAGTTCCGCCAATTGAGCTGCAGTGATCGACTCTTTGATAGGCAGAAAGTGAGCCACTTTGGTGAGCTTGTCGATGACAACGAATATAGCATCATTGCCACGCTTGGACTTAGGAAACCCAGTCACGAAGTCCATTTCAATGTGGTCAAACTTCCATTCTTGAATGGCAAGAGGTTGGAGGAGACATGCTGGCCTTTGGTGTTCTGCCTTCACTCTTCTGCAGACATCACATTCATTCATGAATTGAGCGATCTCGCGCTTCATTCGAGTCCACCAATAAGTTTGCTTGAGATCCTGATACATCTTCGTGCTCCCAGGGTGGATGGAGAGGAGAGAGTTGTGAGCCTTGTTCATGATCACTTTACGAAGTTCACCTTTGGGCACAACAATTCGATCCTCGAAGAAGAGAGTGAAGGAAATATGCCCTAGAGGCAATAATAAAGTTATTATTTATTTCCTTATATCATGATAAATGTTTATTATTCATGCTAGAATTGTATTAACCGGATACATAATACATGTGTGAATACATAGACCAACAGAGTGTCACTAGTATGCCTCTACTTGACTAGCTCGTTAATCAAAGATGGTTATGTTTCCTAACCATGAACAAAGAGTTGTTATTTGATTAACGAGGTCACATCATTAGTTGAATGATCTGATTGACATGACCCATTCCATTAGCTTAGCACCCGATCGTTTAGTATGTTGCTATTGCTTTCTTCATGACTTATACATGTTCCTATAACTATGAGATTATGCAACTCCCGTTTACCGGAGGAACACTTTGGGTACTACCAAACGTCACAACGTAACTGGGTGATTATAAAGGAGTACTACAGGTGTCTCCAATGGTATATGTTGGGTTGGCGTATTTCGAGATTAGGGTTTGTCACTCCGATTGTCGGAGAGGTATCTCTGGGCCCTCTCGGTAATGCACATCACATAAGCCTTGCAAGCACTGCAACTAATATGTTAGTTGTGAGATGATGTATTACGGAACGAGTAAAGAGACTTGCCGGTAACGAGATTGAACTAGGTATTGGATACCGACGATCGAATCTCGGGCAAGTAACATACCGATGACAAAGGGAACAACGTATATTGTTATGCGGTCTGACCGATAAAGATCTTCGTAGAATATGTAGGAGCCAATATGGGCATCCAGGTCCCGCTATTGGTTATTGACCGGAGACGTGTCTCGGTCATGTCTACATTGTTCTCGAACCGTAGGGTCCGCACGCTTAACGTTACGATGTCAGTTATTATGAGTTTATGCATTTTGATGTACCGAAGGTTGTTCAGAGTCCCGGATGAGATCACGGACATGACGAGGAGTCTCGAAATGGTCGAGACGTAAAGATTGATATATTGGAAGCCTATGTTTGGACATAGGAAGTGTTCCGGGTGAAATCGGGATTTTACCGGAATACCGGGAGGGTTGCCGGAACCCCCCGGGAGACTAATGGGCCTATTGGGCCTTAGTGGAAAAAGAGAAAAGGGGCAGCCCATAAGCTGGCCGGCGCCCCCCCTTTCCCCAAGTCCTAGTAGGACTAGGAGAAGGGCCCCCCCCCCTCTTTCTCCTTTCCCCCCGAGAGTCCTAATTGGATTAGGATTGGAGGGAGGAGTCCTACTCCCGGTGGGAGTAGGACTCCCCTGCGCCTCCCTCTCCCTGGCCGGCCGGCCCCCTTCCTCCAACCTTTATATACGGGGGCAGGGGACACCCCAAGACACACAAGTTGATACTTGAGATCGTTCCTTAGCCGTGTGCGGTGCCCCCTACCACCAAATTCCACCTCGATCGTACCGTTGTAGTGGTTAGGCGAAGCCCTGCGTCAGTAGTACATCAAGATCGTCACCACGCCGTCGTGCTAACGAAACTCTTCCTCGACGCTTTGCTGGATCGGAGCCCGAGGATCGTCATCGAGCTGAACGTGTGCTAAGAACTCGGAGGTGCCGGAGTAACGGTGCTTGGATCGGTCGGATCGGGAAGAAGACGTACGACTACTTCCTCTACGTTGTGTGATCGCTTCCGCAGTCGGTCTGCGTTGGTACGTAGACAACACTCTCCCCCTCGTTGCTATGCATCACCATGATCTTGCGTGTGCGTAGGAAATTTTTTGAAATTACTACATTCCCCAACAGTGGCATCCGAGCCTAGGTTTTATGGTTTGATGTTATTTGCACGAGTAGAACACAAGTGAGTTGTGGGCGATACAAGTCATACTGCCTACCAGCATGTCATACTTTGGTTCGGCGGTATTGTTGGGTGAGACGATCCGGACCAACCTTACGCGTACTCTTACGCGAGACCGGTTCCCTCGACGTGCTTTGCACACAGATGGCTTGCGGAAGACTGTCTCTCCAACTTTAGTTGAACCAAGTGTGACTACGCCCGGTCCTTGAGAAGGTTAAAACGGAGTCTATTTGACGAACTATCGTTGTGGTTTTGATGCGTAGGTGAGATGAGTTCTTACTTAAGCCCGTAGCAGCCACGTAAAACTTGCAACAACAAAGTAGAGGACGTCTAACTTGTTTTTGCAGGGTATGTTGTGATGTGATATGGTCAAGGCATGATGCTGATTTTATTGTATGAGATGATCATGTTTTGTAACCGAGTTATCGGCAACTGGCAGGAGCCATATGGTTGTCGCTTTATTGTATACAATGCAATCGCGATGTAATGCTTTACTTTATTACTAAACGGTAGTGATAGTCGTGGAAGCATAAGATTGGCGAGACGACAACGATGCTACGATGGAGATCAAGGTGTCGCGCCGGTGACGATGGTGATCATGACGGTGCTTCGGAGATGGAGATCACAAGCACAAGATGATGATGGCCATATCATATCACTTATATTGATTGCATGTGATGTTTATCCTTTTATGCATCTTATCTTGCTTTGATTGACGGTAGCATTATAAGATGATCTCTCACTAAATTATCAAGAAGTGTTCTCCCTGAGTATGCACCGTTGCCAAAGTTCGTCGTGCCCAGACACCACGTGATGATCGGGTGTGATAAGCTCTACGTCCAAATACAACGGGTGCAAAACAGTTGCACACGCAGAATACTCAGGTTATACTTGACGAGCCAAGCATATACAGATATGGCCTCGGAACACGGAGACCCAAAGGTCGAGCGTGAATCATATAGTAGATATGATCAACATAATGATGTTCACCATTGAAAACTACTCCATCTCACGTGATGATCGGTTATGGTTTAGTTGATTTGGATCACGTGATCACTTAGAAGATTAGAGGGATGTCTATCTAAGTGGGAGTTCCTAAGTAATTTGATTAACTGAACTTAAACTTATCATGAACTTAGTACCTGATAGTAACTTGCTTGTTTATGTTGATTGTAGATAGATGGCTCGTGCTATTGTTCCGTTGAATTTTAATGCGTTCCTTGAGAAAGCAAAGTTGAAAGATGATGGTAGCAATTACACGGACTGGGTCCGTAACCTGAGGATTATCCTCATTGCTGCACAGAAGAATTACGTCCTGGAAGCACCGCTGGGTGACAGGCCTGCTGCTGGAGCAACGCCAGATGTTATGAACGTTTGGCAGAGCAAAGCTGATGACTACTCGATAGTTCAGTGTGCCATGCTTTACGGCTTAGAATCGGGACTTCAACGACATTTTGAACGTCATGGAGCATATGAGATGTTCCAGGAGTTGAAGTTAATATTTCAAGCAAATGCCCGAATTGAGAGATATGAAGTCTCCAATAAGTTCTATAGCTGCAAGATGGAGGAGAACAGTTCTGTCAGTGAGCATATACTCAAAATGTCTGGGTATAATAATCACTTGATTCAGATGGGAGTTAATCTTCCAGATGATTGCGTCATTGACAGAATTCTCCAATCACTGCCACCAAGCTACAAGAGCTTCGTGATGAACTATAATATGCAAGGGATGAACAAGACTATTCCCGAGCTCTTCGCAATGCTGAAAGCTGCGGAGGTAGAAATCAAGAAGGAGCATCAAGTGTTGATGGTTAGCAAAACCACTAGTTTCAAGAAAAAGGGCAAAGGGAAGAAGAAGGGAAACTTCAAGAAGAACAGCAAGCAAGTTGCTGCTCAGGAGAAGAAACCCAAGTCTGGACCTAAGCCTGAAACTGAGTGCTTCTACCGCAAGCAGACTGGTCACTGGAAGCGGAACTGCCCCAAGTATTTGGCGGATAAGAAGGATGGCAAAGTGAGCAAAGGTATATGTGATATACTTGTTATTGATGTGTACCTTACTAGAGCTCGCAGTAGCACCTGGGTATTTGATACTGGTTCTGTTGCTAATATTTGCAACTCGAAACAGGGACTACGGAATAAGCGGACGCTAGCAAAGGACGAGGTGACGATGCGCGTGGGAAACGGTTCCAAAGTCGATGTGATCGCGGTCGGCACGCTACCTCTACATCTACCTTCGGGATTAATATTAGACCTAAATAATTGTTATTTGGTGCCAGCGTTGAGCATGAACATTATATCTGGATCTTGTTTAATGCGAGACGGTTATTCATTTAAATCGGAGAATAATGGTTGTTCTATTTATATGAATAATATCTTTTATGGTCATGCACCTTTGAAGAGTGGTCTATTCTTGTTGAATCTCGAAGATAGTGATACACATATTCATAATGTAGAAGCCAAAAGATGCAAAGTTAATAATGATAGTGCAACTTATTTGTGGCACTGCCGTTTAGGTCATATCGGTGTAAAGCGCATGAAGAAACTCCATACTGATGGGCTTTTGGAACCACTTGATTATGAATCACTTGGTACTTGCGAACCGTGCCTCATAGGCAAGATGACTAAAACACCGTTCTCCGGTACTATGGAGAGAGCAACAGATTTATTGGAAATCATACATACCGATGTATGTGGTCCGATGAATATTGAGGCTCGTGGCGGATATCGTTATTTTCTCACCTTCACAGATGATTTAAGCAGATATGGGTATATCTACTTAATGAAACATAAGTCTGAAACATTTGAAAAGTTCAAAGAATTTCAGAGTGAGGTTGAAAATCATCGTAACAAGAAAATAAAGTTTCTATGATCTGATCGTGGAGGAGAATATTTGAGTTACGAGTTTGGTGTACATTTGAAAAATTGTGGAATAGTTTCGCAACTCACGCCACCCGGAACACCACAGCGTAATGGTGTGTCCGAACGTCGTAATCGTACTTTACTAGATATGGTGCGATCTATGATGTCTCTTACTGATTTACCGCTATCCTTTTGGGGTTATGCTTTAGAGACGGCCACATTCACGTTAAATAGGGCACCATCAAAATCCGTTGAGACGACACCTTATGAACTATGGTTTGGCAAGAAACCAAAGTTGTCGTTTCTTAAAGTTTGGGGCTGCGATGCTTATGTGAAAAGGCTTCAACCTGATAAGCTCGAACCCAAATCGGAAAAATGTGTCTTCATAGGATATCCAAAGGAAACTATTGGATACACCTTCTATCACAGATCCGAAGGCAAGACTTTTGTTGCTAAATTCGGAAACTTTCTAGAGAAGGAGTTTCTCTCGAAAGAAGTGAGTGGGAGGAAAGTAGAACTTGACGAGGTAACTGTACCTGCTCCCTTATTGGAAAATAGTACATCACAGAAAACTGTTTCTGCGACACCTATACCAATCAGTGAGGAAGCTAATGATGATGATCATGAAGCTTCAGAACAAGATACTACTGAACCACGTAGATCAACCAGAGTGAGATCTGCACCAGAGTGGTACCGTAATCCAGTTCTGGAAGTCATGATGCTAGATCATGATGAACCTACGAACTATGAAGAAGCGATGGTGAGCCCAGATTCCGCAAAGTGGCTTGAGGCCATGAAATCTGAGATGGGATCCATGTATGAAAACAAAGTATGGACTTTGGTTGACTTGCCCGATGATCGGCAAGCAATTGAGAATAAATGGATCTTCAAGAAAAAGACTGACGCTGACGGTAATATTACTGTCTATAAAGCTCGACTTGTCGCGAAAGGTTTTCGACAAGTTCAAGGAGTTGACTACGATGAGACCTTCTCACCCGTAGCGATGCTTAAGTCCATCAGAATTATGTTAGCAATTGCTGCATTTTATGATTATGAAATATGGCAGATGGATGTCAAAACTGCATTCCTGAATGGATTTCTGGAAGAAGAGTTGTATATGATACAACCAGAAGGTTTTGTCGATCCAAAGGGAGCTAACAAAGTATGCAAGCTCCAGCGATCCATTTATGGACTGGTGCAAGCATCTCGGAGTTGGAATAAACGCTTTGATAGTGTGATCAAAGCATTTGGCTTTATACAGACTTTTGGAGAAGCCTGTATTTACAAGAAAGTGAGTGGGAGCTCTGTAGCATTTCTAATATTATATGTGGATGACATATTGCTGATTGGAAATGATATAGAATTTCTGGATAGCATAAAGGGATACTTGAATAAAAGTTTTTCGATGAAAGACCTCGGGGAAGCTGCTTACATATTAGGCATAAAGATCTATAGAGATAGATCAAAACGCTTAATTGGACTTTCACAAAGCACATACCTTGACAAGATTTTGAAGAAGTTCAAAATGGATCAAGCAAAGAAAGGGTTCTTGCCTGTGTTACAAGGTATGAAGTTGAGTCGGACTCAATGCCCGACCACTGCAGAAGATAGAGAGAAAATGAAAGATGTTCCCTATGCTTCAGCCATAGGCTCTATCATGTATGCAATGCTGTGTACCAGACCTGATGTGTGCCTTGCTATAAGTTTAGCAGGGAGGTACCAAAGTAATCCAGGAATGGATCACTGGACAGCGGTCAAGAACATCCTGAAATACCTGAAAAGGACTAAGGATATGTTTCTCGTATATGGAGGTGACAAAGAGCTCACCGTAAGAGGTTACGTTGATGCAAGCTTTGACACTGATCCGGACGATTCTAAATCGCAAACCGGATACGTGTTTACTTTAAATGGTGGAGCTGTCAGTTGGTGCAGTTCTAAACAAAGCGTCGTAGCGGGATCTACATGTGAAGCGGAGTACATAGCTGCTTCGGAAGCAGCAAACGAAGGAGTCTGGATGAAGGAGTTCATATCCGATCTAGGTGTCATACCTAGTGCATCGGGTCCAATGAAAATCTTCTGTGACAATACTGGTGCAATTGCCTTGGCAAAGGAATCCAGATTTCACAAAAGAACCAAACACATCAAGAGACGCTTCAACTCCATCCGGGATTTAGTCCAGGTGGGAGACATAGAGATTTGCAAGATACATACGGATCTGAACGTTGCAGACCCGTTGACTAAGCCTCTTCCATGAGCAAAACATGATCAGCACCAAGGCTCCATGGGTGTTAGAATCATTACAGTGTAATCTAGATTATTGACTCTAGTGCAAGTGGGAGACTGAAGGAAATATGCCCTAGAGGCAATAATAAAGTTATTATTTATTTCCTTATATCATGATAAATGTTTATTATTCATGCTAGAATTGTATTAACCGGAAACATAATACATGTGTGAATACATAGACCAACAGAGTGTCACTAGTATGCCTCTACTTGACTAGCTCGTTAATCAAAGATGGTTATGTTTCCTAACCATGAACAAAGAGTTGTTATTTGATTAACGAGGTCACATCATTAGTTGAATGATCTGATTGACATGACCCATTCCATTAGCTTAGCACCCGATCGTTTAGTATGTTGCTATTGCTTTCTTCATGACTTATACATGTTCCTATAACTATGAGATTATGCAACTCCCGTTTACCGGAGGAACACTTTGGGTACTACCAAACGTCACAACGTAACTGGGTGATTATAAAGGAGTACTATAGGTGTCTCCAATGGTATATGTTGGGTTGGCGTATTTCGAGATTAGGGTTTGTCACTCCGATTGTCGGAGAGGTATCTCTGGGCCCTCTCGGTAATGCACATCACATAAGCCTTGCAAGCACTGCAACTAATATGTTAGTTGTGAGATGATGTATTACGGAACGAGTAAAGAGACTTGCCGGTAATGAGATTGAACTAGGTATTGGATACCGACGATCGAATCTCGGGCAAGTAACATACCGATGACAAAGGGAACAACGTATATTGTTATGCGGTCTGACCGATAAAGATCTTCGTAGAATATGTAGGAGCCAATATGGGAATCCAGGTCCCGCTATTGGTTATTAACCGGAGACGTGTCTCGGTCATGTCTACATTGTTCTCGAACCGTAGGGTCCGCACGCTTAACGTTACGATGTCAGTTATTATGAGTTTATGCATTTTGATGTACCGAAGGTTGTTCAGAGTCCCGGATGAGATCCCGGACATGATGAGGAGTCTCGAAATGGTCGAGACGTAAAGATTGATATATTGGAAGCCTATGTTTGGACATAGGAAGTGTTCCGGGTGAAATCGGGATTTTACCGGAATACCGGGAGGGTTGCCGGAACCCCCCGGGAGACTAATGGGCCTATTGGGCCTTAGTGGAAAAAGAGAAAAGGGGCAGCCCATAAGCTGGCCGGCGCCCCCCCTTTCCCCAAGTCCTAGTAGGACTAGGAGAAGGGGCTGGCCCCCCCTCTTTCTCCTTTCCCCCCGAGAGTCCTAATTGGATTAGGATTGGAGGGAGGAGTCCTACTCCCGGTGGGAGTAGGACTCCCCTGCGCCTCCCTCTCCCTGGCCGGCCGGCCCCCCTTCCTCCAACCTTTATATACGGGGGCAGGGGACACCCCAAGACACACAAGTTGATCCTTGAGATCGTTCCTTAGCCGTGTGCGGTGCCCCCTGCCACCAAATTCCACCTCGATCGTACCGTTGTAGTGCTTAGGCGAAGCCCTGCGTCGGTAGTACATCAAGATCGTCACCACGCCGTCGTGCTGACGAAACTCTTCCTCGACACTTTGCTGGATCGGAGCCCGAGGATCGTCATCGAGCTGAACGTGTGCTAAGAACTCGGAGGTGCCGGAGTAACGGTGCTTGGATCGGTCGGATCGGGAAGAAGACGTACGACTACTTCCTCTATGTTGTGTGATCGCTTCCGCAGTCGGTCTGCGTTGGTACGTAGACAACACTCTCCCCCTCGTTGCTATGCATCACCATGATCTTGCGTGTGCGTAGGAAAATTTTCGAAATTACTACGTTCCCCAACAGAGAGTGTCCTTGTCATCAAGTCGGTAGCACTTGTACTTGGACTGACTCTTTGCAATACCAATCTTCACCTTTTTCACCATAGCATCAAGAAGCTGGGCTTGGCGAATCTGGTCTTCCAAGGTAGGAGAGACTTGAAGGTTGGCGAGGAAACCTTGAGGAACAATTTGCAAATTAAGTTTGCGGAAAGCTTCACAAAGCTCGGGTTGATAAGGCTTGAGAATCAGACTGTTGCAATATGCTTTTCTGCTCAAAGCGTCAGCAATCACATTAGCCTTGCCTGGAGTATACTCGATACTCGGATTGTACTCTTGAATCATTTCGACCCATCGAGTCTGCCTGAGGTTGAGATTAGGCTGAGTGAAGATGTACTTGAGACTCTTGTGATCAGTGAAGATGTCCACTTTTCTTCCCAATAGAAGATGTCTCCAAGTCAACAAAGCGTGCACAACTACCGCCAACTCGAGATCATGAGTGGGGTAGTTCTTCTCATTAGGCTTCAACTGGCGAGAGGTATAAGCCACAACTTTCTTCTCTTGCATCAGTACAGCACCGAGACCTTGGAGAGAGGCATCACAAAAGACCTCGTACGGCTTGGTTTCATCAGGCGGAGTCAGAACTGGAGCAGTGATCAATTTCTCTTTCAAAGAGTTGAAAGCAATATCACACTCCGGAGACCAAACGTACTTGACGTGCTTCTGAAGAAGATTTGAGAGAGGCTTTGCGATCTTGGAAAAGTTTTCAACGAATCTTCAGCAGTAGCTTGCGAGACCGAGCAAGCTACGGAGTTGCTTCATGTTCTGAGGAGGTTCCCAATTAACAATTGCAGACACCTTCTCAGGATCCACGGAAATGCCCTTGGCAGAGATGATATGGCCAAGATAAAGCACCTTATCGAGCCAAAATTCACACTTGGAGAACTTGGCGTAGAACTGATGTTCCCTGAGCTTGTCAAGAACCAAACGCAAGTGCTTGGCATGATCTTCCTTGTTCTTCAAGAAAACCAGAATGTCGTCGAGATAGACCAAAACGAAGTCATTGGTGTAGGGGTTGAAGATGAAGTTCATCATGCGAGAGAACGTCGGAGGAGCGTTGGCGAGGCCAAAAGACATGACAGTGTATTCATATGACCCATAGCTTGTCCTGAACGTCGTCTTGGGAATATCTTGCTCACGAATGCGAATCTGATGATAACCCATACGAAGGTCAAGCTTGGAGAATACTTGGGCACCCTTGAGTTGTTCGAACAGCTCATTGATGTTGGGAAGTGGGTATTTGTTTTTGATGGTCTTCTTGTTCAATGGACGATAATCAACACAAAGTCGGTTCGTTCCATCCTTCTTCTTCACAAAAAGAACACCACAACCCCACGGAGAAGTACTAGGCCGAATGAGACCCATCCTTTCTTGCACATCGAGTTGTTTCTTCAACTCCTTCAACTCTTCGGGGCCGAGCTTGTAGGGACGCTTGCACACAGGTTCCGTACCGGGCTCAAGTTCAATAACAAATTCAACCGGCCGGTGCGGAGGCATGCTTGGGAGTTCTTCTGGGAAGATGTCTTGATACTCACAAACAACCGGAATCTGCGAAATAGCATCCAATTCACCCTTCTCATTGAGAGAGAACAACCGGATGGTATTATCCCGAGCAGCAAAGACGATGACATCCTCAGACGAATGAGTCAGTTGAATCTGCCTGGCTGCACACTCGAGGTGAGCCTTGTGTTTAGAGAGCCAGTCCATCCCAAGAATAAGATCGATATCCGAATTACCAAGAACCACCGGAGAAGAGATAAACTTGTAATCGCCCAATGTGATAGAGATATCGGGAGCAACCAAACTTGAAGTCAAAAGCTTGCCTGGAGAAACAACTTGCATGGCTTTGGGCATAATCTCAGTATCAACATTGTGCTTCGACGCAAACGGGCATGACAAGAAAGAATGTGATGCACCAGTATCAAAAAGTACTTTTGCGGGAACATCGTTAACAGGGAGGTTACCCATGATCACATCTGACGAATCCTCTGCCTGAGCTGCGTTCATCAAGTTGACCTTGGCGGACTTGGGGTTATGCTTGACCACAGCTGTACTTGCCGATCTGACGGGAGGAGGAGGAAGACACCTCTGGTTGAAACACTTGTTGGCGTAGTGACCCTTCTGTTGGCACTTGTTGCACGTGACCTCAGAAAGCGGACGGTGGTACGGAGCACTCGATCTTGGAGCTTGAGACGAAGTCTTATTCTGAAAGCCTGGGTTGGGTGGGTGGGATGAACCACTGCCACCTTTGCTCTTCTGCTGATACGGCTGACGGAACGGAGGAGGAGGAAGCCAATACTTCTGCTGCTTGGCCACTTGAGTAGAGGAAGAAGGCGTAGTGTCTCTGACTCGCTTCCTGGAAGCATCACACCTCAACTGAGCAGCCTCTTGCTTCAGTGCCATGTTGTAGAACTCATCGTATCTCAGCGGCTCGAAGAGGACAAGAGCGAGATGAATTTCTTCACGGAGACCACCCCTGAACTGATAGATCATGCTCTTCTCATCAGGAACATCCTGCTTGGCAAAACGGGCGAGCTTCTGGAACAACTTGTTGTAGTCATAGACAGACAAAGAGCCTTGCTTCAGATTGCGGAATTCCTCACGTTTGCTTTCAGTCACACTCTGAGGAATGTGATGATCTCGGAAATCACGACGGAAATCATCCCAAGTGATCAAACGTCCACCTCTGGAATCCTTGTAGTGCTGGAACCACTCTGCAGCCTGATCTTTGAGCTGGAAAGAAGCGAACTTGACGAAATCTTCAGGCCTGACGTTGCTGCATTCAAAATGCTTGCCCAGATCCACTAGCCAATCGTCAGCATTGGTAGCTTCAACACAATTGCTGAACGTCTTTGGACCATTTGCGAGGAACTGGTTCAGAGTAGCAAAATGGTTCTGATTGTTGCCTTGATTCCCTTGACTGCCTTTATTCCGCTCTTGGAGGATTTGCATGATCAACTGTGTATTTGCATTAGTTGCGGCCATCACAGCTTGCCAAGCCTCCGGAGGCGGTGGAGGTGGTGGCGGATCAGGGTTTGGAGTCGTGCGCGTTGGAGGAGCCATCCTGAAGAGGTTGACCACCATTAGCACACAAATAGACAAATATTGAAGCTGAATCCAACGGAATGAAAAATAGCAACATAAAGTCTTCACATCCGAACAAAATGAACGAATGCACTTCTCTTGAAGTGGTCACATATTCCTAAATTGCGAAGCCACGAAGAATCAGGTAGAAGGGGTACATCAACGAGGGATGGAATCAATATCTGACGTCGAAGGAACTCGAATACCACAACTGAAAATAACACCAAGGGTTGGCTTGCCGAATAAGCTGGAACAAACATATGATAGAAATTTCATCCGAAGTTTTCGTGGTGGGACCTACACGGGCTCGACCGTACAGCACCATCATGTACAAGGCAGTGCACATGACATATGAAGCGTCCCCGAGTCAGCATAGCCAAGGAGTCTTTAAGACACAACGAGACCACTGTAAAATCGACCGTGAATAGGAGAACCACTAGACGTCGAACCCCAATTTCATATCATACATCTGTTGGAAAGATATCCTAAGAGCTACTAGAATTCCCACCTATGAAACTCCCGAAACTTTCCGGTTATGCAATCAGGTGTTGGGGATACAGGGGAAGCATAATATCTCACCCAAGCTAGCAAATCCTACATCCAGTTGTATCCATCCTTCAACACATAACCAAGAAACCTTCGGAAACCATCTACCTCAACCTTTGAAAAGCATCCGTTATACAAGTTATGGCGATACTCCCGAACTCCCGCCCCAGTACTGGGTGGCGTCAAGGTTATCTCACCAACGAACTGCATAAAGAAGATTTTCGATGTCACGCACATATCTCAAGTATACCAGAATTGCAACGATAAAATTATGATGACAACACCTCAGAGCTCAACTCCCCGGGACACTTCCACTAAACCCCTGACAGGAGGCACCAAGACAGTATTCTCATCATAAGCCATCGGAATAAAACCAAGATACTCGCGTGATCCTGAAATTTTTTTAGTGAAATTTGAGAAGAGAAGAGTCAAAACTCTACGTCGGGATGCCTTACCAGAGCGATGAGGAGACTGGGAAGTAAAAAGAATTCGTAAGCTCTCCGATATATAATTCCTAAGGACTCAAAACATTTTTTCTAGACACAACTCGGCTGCTAAAAACGATCAAGCAATGGGGGCTCCTAAGGTCAGGGAAGGCTCTGATTACCAACTTGTAACACCCTCGATGCGACTATATCTCCCACGTGTCGAGGCACGACTTAGAGGCATAATCGCATTGAAGGCATATGTCGCAAGTCGGGAAATCATTACACATCCCATGTACATAAATAATATAAAGGGGGAATAACATAGTTGGCTTACACTCGCCACGTCACATCAAAGTACATAAATAACATCCATCATACAATCACTCATGGCCCGACTACGGCGCCAAAATAGAAAAGACCCCCAACAAGCGACAAGGCCCTGAATCTAACCCCGAATAGGCACCACTACTAATCATCAGGAAAAGACACATAGTAGCGCTGAGAGTCCTCATCGTACTCCCACTTGAGCTCGAGCGCGCCATCTGGAGCTGTATCATCTGTCCCTGCATCTGGTGTAATAGTAATCTGTGAGCCACAGGGACTCAGCAATCTCGCACCCTCGCGATCAAGACTATTTAAGCTTAATAGGTAGGAAGGGGTAATGTATAAGTGGAGCTGCAGCAAGCGACTAGCATATATGGTGGCTAACTTATTCGCAAAAGAGAGCGAGAAGAGGAGGCAAAGCACGAGCGAGCAACTAGAGAGCAACCTGCGCAAGCATAACTCCAACACCATGTCCACTTCCCGGACTCCGCCGAGAAGAGGCCATCACGGCAACACACTCAGTTGATTCATTTTAATTAATTAAGGTTCAAGTTATCTACAATCGGACATTAACAAATTCCCATCTGCCCATAACCGCGGGCACGGCTTTCGGAAGATCAATCCCTGCAGGGGGTCCCAACTTAGCCCATAACAAGCTCTCACTGTCAACGAAGGAATAGACCTCCACCCAAGACACACTGATCAGACTCGGTATCTCGGTACAACAAGATGATTCGACAAGTTAAAACAAGTCCAGCAACACCGCCCGAATGTGCCGACAAATCCCGATAGGAGCTGCACATATCTCGTTCTCAGGGCACACTCAGATGAGACATCCTACGAGTAAAACCAACCCTCAAGTTGCCCCGAGGTGGCCCCGCAGTCTACTCGGTCGGACCAACACTCAGAGGAGCACTGGCCCGTGGGGGGCTAAAATAAAGATGACCCTCGGGCTCCGGAAACCCAAGGGAAAAAGAGGCTAGGTGGAAAATGGTAAAACCAATGTTGGGCATTGCTGGAAAAGCTTTAATCAAGGCGAACTATCAAGGGGTTCCCATTATAGCCCAATCGCGTAAGGGACGCAACAATCCGGGAACATAACACCGATATGACGGAAATTAGGGCGGCAAGAGTGGAACAAAACACTAGGCGAGAGGCCCAGCCTTCCACCCTTTACCAAGTATATAGATAAATTAATATAATATAGCAATAGAATGATATCCCAACAAGTAAATAAATGTTCCATCAAGGAACGGCTCCAATCTTCACCTGCAACTAACAATGCTATAAGAAGGGCTGAGCAGAGCAGTAACATAGCCAATCAACGGTTTGCTAGGACAAAGGTGGGTTAGAGGCTCAATCATGGCAATTGGGAGGCTGACAAGGAAGTGGTAGGCATCGTAGCATTGGCATAGCAAAAGGGCGAGCAAACTAGCATAGCAAAGATAGTAGTGATTTCGAGGGTATGATCATCTTGCCTGCACAGTTGTCAGAGTTGACTGGATCCTCAAAAGCAAACTCAATGGGCTCCTCATTAGCGAACTCGTCTCCCGGCTCTACCCAACAACACAAACAAGCAACAAGAATACAATCAACCACGTGCAAGGGCAACCAATAACATGCAAATATGGTATGCTATGTGGGATGCAAAATGAAAGACGTGACAGGAAATGCATGAACCTGGCCTCAACTTGGAAAACCAAGTGTGCCACTGGATAGAGGGGAAGAAATCCCCTGAAAATGATATAAAGATCATAGGAATCGGAGCTACGGTTTGGAAATGGCAAGCGTTTTACGAAACGAACCGATCTGCGATATACAACAAGTAGGCTCCTAAATGCAACGAAATGAACATGCTACAGCCACCAAACATGAAAACAAAATGCATGGCAGGGATGTAGACAAGATGCTTAACAAATCACTAGGACTGAGCCATCGGCAAATTCATCCATTAAGGGGTTCAAACAAGCATGGCAAAACTGAATAAGCAAAACAGATTTCAAACTTAGTGAAATTAACACTAGCCTGAAATTTCAGACCACGATGCTCTCTTCGGAGCAGCAAAACAACATGAAACATACCCTGAACATGACAAGTAAGAGCATGGCATGGAGCTACTCAACAAGCTTAACAAAACACCCAAAATGACCTGGGGCCAAAAGGGTTCACAAAATACTCTAACAAGCACACAAACATAGACGAAACACAATCAGTTTCCAGACTTAGTGAAAACTGAGACATGCTGAAATTATAACTCACGGAGGCATGTAAACGAGCTCGATGCACTCACTATGGTGAAAGTCATATCAAGGCAAGCATATATCCATAAATAAGGCACAAAATTCTAGCTAGACATGGCAAGAACAATGGCGTAGCATGCACGGATCACTAGCAATAGCACCGGCAAAATCGCAAAAGAGTTCATGATCTGCCCAAATACACAACTATGCAAAAGTTGAGCTCGATTGAGTCAACCTAGGGTGCTACAACATAACAAGTAAAGACATGGATGGATAAAGCACAACAGGCATAACAAATCACTCGTACTGATCATCCTCAAAAGAGGCACGGATCACTAGGAAACAAGCTGGACATATAGCATCATGAACTAAAATATCCCAGACTTAGTGAAAATCACTAAGTCCCTGAAATCAGCAATCTCAGGTACCCCTCTTTGCAAGCTTGCACAAGACACCACACACATCCTAAAAATGCATGGGTGGCACCTCTTGAAAGAAGACAAAATGCTTAACAATTCATCCCAAAGGGGCACAGGCATATCATGCACACAATAATCATGGCAAAAATGACAAAAGTCAATGTTGAGCTAACAGATCTGCAATTTAACTCACGATGCCTCCTTCTAACAGCATTTTGGGCATCAAGATGACCTCAAATGCAAATGATGCAATGGAATGTAATGATGTACTCGTCGAGACGAAGATTTTGATATATTATATGTCCAAAACAGAGCTACGGATGCGGAGATACGAGCAGTCAAAGAATGCATAAAAATATGGGGATTAGAGTTTCGGGGAGAGGTCAACCGGATCTAGATCCAGATCCAGAACACTGTTCACGCGCGTGAACCGAGGATGGCCGAGATCTCGCCGGAGCTCTTGCCGGAGTGGAGGGAGGAAGAGGCCGGGGTGGCCGGGCGTTGGGGTAGCACGGCGGAGGGCGGCGGCGCCATCCGCGGCGAGGGGCGGCGGGGCCGGCTCGGCGTCGTGGTGGCCGTGGCGGCCCGCGGCGGCGGTGGTGGCGGTCCGCGGCAGCGGCGGCTGTGCCGGCCGGCGAGGGGAGCGGCGTCGGCCGTGGGGAAGAAGGGCGCGGGGGCGCGCGCGGCGGCTGGGCCCGGGAGGGCCGCACGTGGGCTCTCCGGGCCGGCGCGGTGGTGGCGGCGGCGGCGACACATGTCGCGACGGGAGTGGCTGGGGGGAGTGGGCGGACACGTCCGGCCCGAATCGGACGTGTCCGTCGGCGGGAGCTGCGGCGGATCTGGGAAAAAAATAGGGTTTCGGACGGGGGAAGAAGAGATCCGAATGGAGGGGTATATATAGGCATAGAGGGAGCTAGGAGTGTCCAAATGAGGTGCGGTTTTCGCCCACGTGATCGTGATCGAACGACCGAGACGATGGAGCAGAGTTTGGTGGGTTTTGGGCCAAATTGGAGGGGTGTTGGGCTGCAACACACACGCGGCCTTTTCGGTCCTTCGGTTAACCGTTGGAGTATCAAACGAAGTCCAAATGACCCGAAATTTGACAGGCGGTCTACCGGTAGTAAACCAAGGCCGCATGGCAAGTCTCGGTCCAATCCGGAAATGTTTAATCCCCACACACGAAGGAAAGCTAGAAATGGCCACCGGAGGAGAACGAAGCGCCGGAATGCAAAACGGACAACGGGGAAAATGCTCGAATGCATGAGATGAACATGTATGCAAATGCAATGCACGTGATGACATGATATGAGATGCACGAAAACGAAAACAACACACGGAGACAAAGACCCGAACCCGAGGAATAAATATAACTTAATCCCGGAAACGGCAAGAGTTGGAGTACAAATTGGGAAAGTAATATCTGGGGCGTTACAACACTCCACCACTACGAAAAGATCTCGTCCCGTGATCTAGGACTGAAAGAACTCCGGGTACTCAGAACGGAGGTGATCCTCGCGTTCCCAGGTAGCTTCACGGTCGGAATGGTGTGACCACTTGACTTTGAGAAATTTGATTGACTTGTTGCAAGTCCTGTGTTCAGTCTCTTCAAGGATTGCAACTGGGTGCTCACGATAGGAGAGATCTTCTTGGAGCTCAACGTCCTCGAAGTTGACTCTGCGTTCAGGCGTCTTGAAGCACTTTCGGAGTTGGGAGACATGGAACACATCATGAACATTAGCAAAGTTTGAAGGAAGCTCAAGTTGATAGGCGAGGTCGCCTGTCTTGCTGACAATCTTGAAAGGTCCGACGTATCTGGGGGCAAGCTTCCCTTTGATACCGAAGCGACGAGTCCCTTTCATAGGAGAGACGCGGAGGTAAACATGATCTCCGATCTCGAAAGCCAAATCACGGTGCTTACTATCATAGTAGCTCTTCTGGCGGGATTGGGCTACTTTGAGGTTATCACGAATGACCTTGCACATTTCTTCTGCCTCTGTGATTAGGTCATTACCCAGCAGCTCACGTTCACCGGTTTCAGACCAGTTGAGAGGGGTACGACACTTCCTACCATACAGAATTTCAAATGGGGCCTTGCCCGAACTTGCTTGAAAACTGTTGTTGTACGAGAATTCTGCATAAGAAAGACAATCCTCCCACTTCATGCCGAAGGAGATAACACAAGCCCTGAGCATATCTTCAAGAATCTGATTGACACGCTCGACTTGACCGCTTGTTTGAGGATGGAAAGCAGTGCTGAAGCGGATGTTGGTGCCCATGGCCTTCTGAAAAGAATCCCAAAACTTGGAGGTAAAGATGCTGCCACGGTCTGAAGATATCACTTGAGGAATACCGTGTAGAGAGACAATTCGAGAGGTATAGAGTTCCGCCAATTGAGCTGCAGTGATCGACTCTTTGATAGGCAGAAAGTGAGCCACTTTGGTGAGCTTGTCGATGACAACGAATATAGCATCATTGCCACGCTTGGACTTAGGAAACCCAGTCACGAAGTCCATTTCAATGTGGTCAAACTTCCATTCTCGAATGGCAAGAGGTTGGAGGAGACATGCTGGCCTTTGGTGTTCTGCCTTCACTCTTCTGCAGACATCACATTCATTCACGAATTGAGCGATCTCGCGCTTCATTCGAGTCCACCAATAAGTTTGCTTGAGATCCTGATACATCTTCGTGCTCCCAGGGTGGATGGAGAGGAGAGAGTTGTGAGCCTCGTTCATGATCACTTTACGAAGTTCACCTTTGGGCAAAACAATTCGATCCTCGAAGAAGAGAGTGTCCTTGTCATCAAGTCGGTAGCACTTGTACTTGGACTGACTCTTTGCAATACCAATCTTCACCTTTTTCACCATAGCATCAAGAAGCTGGGCTTGGCGAATCTGGTCTTCCAAGGTAGGAGAGACTTGAAGGTTGGCGAGGAAACCTTGAGGAACAATTTGCAGATTAAGTTTGCGGAAAGCTTCACAAAGCTCGGGTTGATAAGGCTTGAGGATCAGACTGTTGCAATATGCTTTTCTGCTCAAAGCGTCAGCAATCACATTAGCCTTGCCTGGAGTATACTCGATACTCGGATTGTACTCTTGAATCATTTCGACCCATCGAGTCTGCCTGAGGTTGAGATTAGGCTGAGTGAAGATGTACTTGAGACTCTTGTGATCAGTGAAGATGTCCACTTTTCTTCCCAATAGAAGATGTCTCCAAGTCAACAAAGCATGCACAACTGCCGCCAACTCGAGATCATGAGTGGGGTAGTTCTTCTCATTAGGCTTCAACTGGCGAGAGGTATAAGCCACAACTTTCTTCTCTTGCATCAGTACAGCACCGAGACCTTGGAGAGAGGCATCACAAAAGACCTCGTACGGCTTGGTTTCATCAGGCGGAGTCAGAACTGGAGCAGTGATCAATTTCTCTTTCAAAGAGTTGAAAGCAATATCACACTCCGGAGACCAAACGTACTTGACGTGCTTCTGAAGAAGATTTGAGAGAGGCTTTGCGATCTTGGAAAAGTTTTCAACGAATCTTCAGCAGTAGCTTGCGAGACCGAGGAAGCTACGGAGTTGCTTCATGTTCTGAGGAGGTTCCCAATTAACAATTGCAGACACCTTCTCAGGATCCACGGAAATGCCCTTGGCAGAGATGATATGGCCAAGATAAAGCACCTCATTGAGCCAAAATTCACACTTGGAGAACTTGGCGTAGAACTGATGTTCCCTGAGCTTGTCAAGAACCAAACGCAAGTGCTTGGCATGATCTTCCTTGTTCTTCGAGAAAACCAGAATGTCGTCGAGATAGACCAAAACGAAGTCATTGGTGTAGGGGTTGAAGATGAAGTTCATCATGCGAGAGAACGTCGGAGGAGCGTTGGCGAGGCCAAAAGACATGACAGTGTATTCATAGGACCCATAGCTTGTCCTGAACGCCGTCTTGGGAATATCTTGCTCACGAATGTGAATCTGATGATAACCCATACGAAGGTCAAGCTTGGAGAATACTTGGGCACCCTTGAGTTGTTCGAACAGCTCATTGATGTTGGGAAGTGGGTATTTGTTTTTGATGGTCTTCTTGTTCAATGGACGATAATCAACACAAAGTCGGTCCGTTCCATCTTTCTTCTTCACAAAAAGAACACCACAACCCCACGGAGAAGTACTAGGCCGAATGAGACCCATCCTTTCTTGCACATCGAGTTGTTTCTTCAACTCCTTCAACTCTTCGGGGCCGAGCTTGTAGGGACGCTTGCACACAGGTTCCGTACCGGGCTCAAGTTCAATAACAAATTCAACCGGCCGGTGCGGAGGCATGCTTGGGAGTTCTTCTGGGAAGACGTCTTGATACTCACAAACAACCGGAATCTGCGAAATAGCATCCAATTCACCCTTCTCATTGAGAGAGAACAACCGGATGGTATTATCCCGAGCAGCAAAGACGATGACATCCTCAGACGAATGAGTCAGTTGAATCTGCCTGGCTGCACACTCGAGGTGAGCCTTGTGTTTAGAGAGCCAGTCCATCCCAAGAATAAGATCGATATCCGAATTACCAAGAACCACCGGAGAAGAGAGAAACTTGTAATCGCCCAATGTGATAGAGATATCGGGAGCAACCAAACTTGAAGTCAAAAGCTTGCCTGGAGAAACAACTTGCATGGCTTTGGGCATAATCTCAGTATCAACATTGTGCTTCGACGCAAACAGGCATGACAAGAAAGAATGCGATGCACCAGTATCAAAAAGTACTTTTGCGGGAACATCGTTAACAGGGAGGTTACCCATGATCACATCTGACGAATCCTCTGCCTAAGCTGCCTTCATCAAGTTGACCTTGGCGGACTTGGGGTTATGCTTGACCACAGCTGTACTTGCCGATCTGACGGGAGGAGGAGGAAGACGCCTCTGGTTGAAACACTTGTTGGCGTAGTGACCCTTCTGTTGGCACTTGTTGCACGTGACCTCAGAAAGCGGACGGTGGTATGGAGCACTCGATCTTGGAGCTTGAGACGAAGTCTTGTTCTGAAAGCCTGGGTTGGGTGGGTGGGATGAACCACTACCACCTTTGCTCTTCTACTGATACGGCTGACGGAACGGAGGAGGAGGAAGCCAATACTTCTGCTGCTTGGCCACTTGAGTAGAGGAAGAAGGCGTAGTGTCTCTGACTCGCTTCCTGGAAGCATCACACCTCAACTGAGAAGCCTCTTGCTTCAGTGCCATGTTGTAGAACTCATCGTATCTCAGCGGCTCGAAGAGGACAAGAGCGAGCTGAATTTCTTCACGGAGACCACCCCTGAACTAATAGATCATGCTCTTCTCATCAGGAACATCCTGCTTGGCAAAACGGGCAAGCTTCTGGAACAACTTGTTGTAGTCATAGACAGACAAAGAGCCTTGCTTCAGATTGCGGAATTCCTCACGTTTGCTTTCAGTCACACTCTGAGGAATGTGATGAGCTCAGAAATCACGACAGAAATCATCCCAAGTGATCAAACGTCCACCTCTGGAATCCTTGTACTGCTGGAACCACTCTGCAGCCTGATCTTTGAGCTGGAAAGAAGCGAACTTGACGAAATCTTCAGGCCTGACATTGCTGCATTCAAAATGCTTGCCCAGATCCACTAGCCAATCGTCAGCATTGGTAGCTTCAACACAATTGCTGAACGTCTTTGGACCATTTGCGAGGAACTGGTTCAGAGTAGCAAAATGGTTCTGATTGTTGCCTTGATTCCCTTGACTGCCTTTATTCCGCTCTTGGAGGATTTGCATGATCAACTGTGTATTTGCATTAGTTGTGGCCATCACAGCTTGCCAAGCCTCCGGAGGCGGTGGAGGTGGTGGCGGATCAGGGTTTGGAGTCGTGCGCGTTGGAGGAGCCATCCTGAAGAGGTTGACCACCATTAGCACACAAATAGACAAATATTGAAGCTGAATCCAACGGAATGAAAAATAGCAACATAAAGTCTTCACATCCGAACAAAATGAACGAATGCACTTCTCTTGAAGTGGTCACATATTCCTAAATTGCGAAGCCACGAAGAATCAGGTAGAAGGGGTACATCAACGAGGGATGGAATCAATATCTGACGTCGAAGGAACTCGAATACCACAACTGAAAATAACACCAAGGGTTGGCTTGCGGAATAAGCCGGAACAAACATATGATAGAAATTTCGTCCAAAGTTTTCGTGGTGGGACCTACACAGGCTCGACCGTACAACACCATCATGTACAAGGCAGTGCACATGACATACGAAGCATCCCCGAGTCAGCATAGCCAAGGACTCTTTAAGACACAACGAGACCACTGTAAAATCGACCGTGAATAGGCAAACCACTAGACGTCGAACCCCAATTTCATATCATACATCTGTTGGAAAGATATCCTAAGAGCTACTAGAATTCCCACCTATGAAACTCCCGAAACTTTCCGGTTATGCAATCAGGTGTTGGGGATACAGGGGAAGCATAATATCTCACCCAAGCTAGCAAATCCTACATCCAGCTGTATCCATCCTTCAACACATAACCAAGAAACCTTCGGAAACCATCTACCTCAACCTTCGAAAAGCATCCGTTATACAAGTTATGGCGATACTCCCGAACTCCCGCCCCAGTACTGGGTGGCGTCGAGGTTATCTCACCAACGAACTACATAAAGGAGATTTTCGATGTCACGCACATATCTCAAGTATACCAGAATTGCAACGATAAAATTATGATGACAACACCTCAGAGCTCAACTCCCCGGGACACTTCCACTAAACCCCTGACAGGAGGCACCAAGACAGTATTCTCATCATAAGCCATCGGAACAAAACCAAGATACTCGCGTGATCCTGAAAAAAATTTTAGTGAAATTTGAGAAGAGAAGAGTCAAAACTCTATGTTAGGATGCCTTACCAGAGCGATGAGGAGACTGGGAAGTAAAAAGAATTCCTAAGCTCTCCGATATATAATTCCTAAGGACTCGAAACATTTTTTCTAGACACAACTCGACTGCTAAAAACGATAAAGCAATGGGGGCTCCTAAGGTCGGGGAAGGCTCTGATTACCAACTTGTAACACCCTCGATGCGACTATTTCTCCCATGTGTCGAGGCATGACTTAGAGGCATAATCGCATTGAAGGCATATGTCGCAAGTCGGGAAATCATTACACATCCCATGTACATAAATAATATAAAGGGGGAATAACATAGTTGGCTTACACACGCCACGTCACATCAAAGTACATAAATAACATCCATCATACAATCACTCATGGCCCGACTACGGCGCCAAAATAGAAAAGACCCCCAACAAGCGACAAGGCCCTGAATCTAACCCCGAATAGGCACCACTACTGATCATCAGGAAAAGACACATAGTAGCGCTAAGAGTCCTCATCGTACTCCCACTTGAGCTCGAGCGCGCCATCTGGAGCTGTATCATCTGTCCCTGCATCTGGTGTAATAGTAATCTGTGAGCCACAGGGACTCAGCAATCTCGCACCCTCGCGATCAAGACTATTTAAGCTTAATAGGTAGGAAGGGGTAATGTATAAGTGGAGCTGCAGCAAGCGACTAGCATATATGGTGGCTAACTTATTCGCAGAAGAGAGCGAGAAGAGGAGGCAAAGCACGAGCGAGCAACTAGAGAGCAACCTGCGCAAGCATAACTCCAACACCGTGTCCACTTCTCGGACTCCGCCGAGAAGAGGCCATCACGGCAACACACTCAGTTGATTCATTTTAATTAATTAAGGTTCAAGTTATCTACAACCGGACATTAACAAATTCCCATCTGCCCATAACCGCGGGCACGGCTTTCGAAAGATAAATCCCTGCAGGGGGGTCCCAACTTAGCCCATAACAAGCTCTCACGGTCAACGAAGGAATAGACCTCCACCCAAGACACACCGATCAGACTCGGTATCTCGGTACAACAAGATGATTCGACAGGTTAAAACAAGTCCAGCAACACCGCCCGAATGTGTCGACAAATCCCGATAGGAGCTGCACATATCTCGTTCTCAGGGCACACTCAGATGAGACATCCTACGAGTAAAACCAACCCTCAAGTTGCCCCGAGGTGGCCCCGCAGTCTACTCGGTCGGACCAACACTCAGAGGAGCACTGGCCCGTGGGGGGCTAAAATAAAGATGACCCTCGGGCTCCGGAAACCCAAGGGAAAAAGAGGCTAGGTGGCAAATGGTAAAACCAATGTTGGGCATTGCTGGGAAAGCTTTAATCAAGGCGAACTATCAAGGGGTTCCCATTATAGCCCAACCGCGTAAGGGACGCAACAATCTGGGAACATAACACCGATATGACGGAAACTAGGGCGGCAAGAGTGGAACAAAACACTAGGCGAGAGGCCGAGCCTTCCACCCTTTGCCAAGTGTATAGATGAATTAAGATAATATAGCAATAGAATGATATCCCAACAAGTAAATAAATGTTCCATCAAGGAACGGCTCCAATCTTCACCTGCAACTAACAATGCTATAAGAAGGGCTGAGCAGAGCGGTAACATAGCCAATCAACGGTTTGCTAGGACAAAGGTGGGTTAGAGGCTCAATCATGGCAATTGGGAGGCTGGCAAGCAAGTGGTAGGCATCGTAGCATTGGCATAGCAAAAGGGCGAGCAAACTAGCATAGCAAAGATAGTAGTGATTTCGAGGGTATGATCATCTTGCCTGCACAGTTGTCAGAGTTGACTGGATCCTCAAAAGCAAACTCAACGGGCTCCTCATTAGCGAACTCGTCTCCCGGCTCTACCCAACAACACAAACAATCAACAAGAATACAATCAACCACGTGCAAGGGCAACGAATAACATGCAAAGATGGTATGCTGTGCGGGATGAGATGCGGGATGCAAAATGCAAGACATGACAGGAAATGCATGAACCTGGCCTCAACTTGGAAAACCAAGTGTGCCACTGGATAGAGGGGAAGAAATAACCTGAAAACGATATAAAGATCATAGGAATCGGAGCTACGGTTTGGAAATGGCAAGCGTTTTACGAAACGAACCGATCTGCGATATACAGCAAGTAGGCTCATAAATGCAACGAAATGAACATGCTACAGCCACCAAACATGAAAACAAAATGCATGGCAGGGATGTACACAAGATGCTTAACAAATCACTAGGACTGAGCCATAGGCAAATTCATCCATTAAGGGGTTCAAACAAGCATGGCAAAACTGATTAAGCAAAACAGATTTCAGACTTAGTGAAATTAACACTAGCCTGAAATTTCAGACCACGATGCTCTCTTCGGAGCAGCAAAACAACATGAAACATACCCTCAACATGACAAGTAAGAGCATGGCATGTAGCTACTCAACAAGCTTAACAAAACACCCGAAATGACCTGGGGCGAAAAGGGTTCACAAAATACTCTAACAAGCACACGAACATAGACGAAACACAATCAGTTTCCAGACTTAGTGAAAACTGAGACATGCTGAAATTATAACTCACGAAGGCATGTAAACGAGCTCGATGCACTCACTACGGTGCAAGTCATAGCAAGGCAAGCATATATCCATAAATAAGGCACAAAATTCTAGCTGGACATGGCAAGAACAATGGCATAGCATGCACGGATCACTAGCAATAGCACCGGCAAAATCGCAAAAGAGTTCACGATCTGCCCAAATACACAACTATGCAAAAGTTGAGCTCGATTGAGTCAACCTAGGTTGCTCCAACATAACAAGTAAAGACATGGATGGATAAAGCACAACAAGCATAACAAATCACTCGTACTGATCATCCTCAAAAGAGGCACGGATCACTAGGAAACAAGCTGGACATATAGCATCATGAACTAAAATATCCCAGACTTAGTGAAAATCACTAAGTCCCTGAAATCAGCAATCTCAGGTACCCCTCTTTGCAAGCTTGCACAAGACACCACACACATCCTAAAAATGCATGGGTGGCACCTCTGGAAAGAAGACAAAATGCTTAACAATTCATCCCAAATGGGCAGAGGCATATCATGCACACAATAATCATGGCAAAAATGACAAAAGTCAATGTTGAGCTAACGGATCTGCAATTTAACTCACGATGCCTCCTTCTAACAGCATTTTAGGCATCAAGACGACCTCAAATGCAAATGATGCAATGTAATGAAATGATGTACTCGTTGAAGCGAAGATTTTGATATATTATATGTCCAAAATGGAGCTACGGATGCGGAGATACGAGCAGTCAAAGGATGCATAAAAATATGGGGATTAGGGTTTCGGGAAGAGGTCAACCGGATCTAGATCCAGATCCAGAACACTGTTCACGCACGCGAACCGAGGATGGCCGGGATCTCGCCGGAGCTCTTGCCGGAGTGGAGGGAGGAAGAGGCCGGGGTGGCCGGGCGTTGGGGTAGCACGGCGGAGGGCGGCGGCGGTGTCCGCGGCGAGGGGCGGCAGGGCCGGCTCAGCGTCGTGGTGGCCGTGGCGGCCCGCGGCGGCGGTGGTGGCGGTCCGCGGCGGCAGCGGCGGTGCCGGCCAGCGAGGGGAGCGGCGTCGGCCGTGGGGAAGAAGGGCGCGGGGGCGCGCGCGGTGGCTGGGCCCGGGAGGGCCGCACGCGGGCTCTCCGGGCCGGCGCGGTGGTGGCGGCGGCGGCGACACGTGTCGCGACGGGAGTGGCTGGGGGGAGTGGGCGGACACGTTCGGCCCGAATCGGACGTGTCCGTCGGCGGGAGGTGCGGCGGATCTGGGAAAAAAATTAGGGTTTCGGACGGGGGAAGAAGAGATCCGAATGGAGGGGTATATATAGGCATAGACGGAGCTAGGAGTGTCCAAATGAGGTGCGGTTTTCGCCCACGCAATCGTGATCGAACAACCGAGATGATGGAGCAGAGTTTGGTGGGTTTTGGGCCAAATTGGAGGGGTGTTGGGCTGCAACACACACAAGGCCTTTTCGGTCCCTCGGTTAACCGTTGGAGTATCAAACGAAGTCCAAATGACCCGAAACTTGACAGGCGGTCTACCGGTAGTAAACCAAGGCCGCATGGCAAGTCTCGGTCCAATCCGGAAATTTTTAATCCCCACACACGAAGGAAAGCTAGAAATGGCCACCGGAGGAGAACGAAGCGCCGGAATGCAAAACGGACAACGGGGAAAATGCTCGAATGCATGAGATGAACATGTATGCAAATGCAATGCACGTGATGACATGATATGAGATGCACGAAAACGAAAACAACACACGGAGACAAAGACCCGAACCCGAGGAATAAATATAACTTAATGCCGGAAACGGCAAGAGTTGGAGTACAAATTGGGAAAGTAATATCTGGGGCGTTACACCAATCTCATAGACTACCTCCTTGCGTTTAGTATGGGCATAACTCTTCTGCCTGGACTGAGCTACCTTCAGTCTATCTCGAATCAACTTAACCTTCTCTTTAGACTCTTTGATCAAATCTGGTCCAAACAACTGACGGTCTCCAACTTCATCCCACATCAACGGTGTCCTGCACCTTCTACCATACAAAGCTTCGAAAGGTGCCATCTTCAAACTAGCCTGGTAACTGTTGTTGTATGAGAACTCTGCATAAGGCAAATTGTCATCCCAACTAGATCCATAATCTAGCGCACAAGCTCTCAACATGTCCTCCAGAATCTGATTGACTCTCTCGGTATGTCCATCTGTGTGCGGATGAAAGGCTATACTAAACTCTAGCCTGGTACCCAAAGTATGGTGCAACTAATTCCAAAACTTTGAGGTAAACTGTGTCCCTCTATCTGATACGATGGTCCTCGGAACTCCATGCAGACATACGATCTTGGTCATATATATCTTGGCCAACTTTGCGCTCGTATAAGTGGTTTTCACGGGGATAAAGTGAGCTACCTTGGTCAAGCGATCAACTACTACCCAAATCATAACCTGATCTTGTCCTGGGTAATCCGGTGATGATATCCATCACAAGCTTGTCCCACTTCCATTCGAGTATCGGCATAGGCTGAAATAATCCTGCTGGCTTCTGATGTTCTGCCTTCACTCTCTGACATACATCACATACTGCTACATACTCGGCAACATCCCTCTTCATACCTGTCCACTAGAAACGTTCCTTCAAATCCAAATACATCTTGGTGTTTCCGGGGTGAATCGAGTGTGGTGAGTCATGAGCCTCATGAAGTATTAACTTCCTGATCTCCACATTATTGGGCATGTGTACACGATCCTCAAACCATAACATTTCATGCTCATCCTCACAAAAACCCTTGGCTTTTCCTTTGCTCATATTTTACTTTATCTCAGCAACTTCCTTATCATCCTTCTGAGCTTCTCGAATCTTTCCCAATAATGTAGACTGAACCTCCATTGCTGCAACAAAACCTCTTGGAACCATCTCCAAGCGAAGTTCCTTGAGACCCTCGACTAACTCCTGCGGTAATCCTCCACTTACGAGGGTATTGACATAACTCTTGCGGCTTAAAGCATCTGCTACGACATTGGCCTTTCCTGGATGATAATGCAACTTCATATCATAATCCTTTATGAGCTCCAACCATTTCCTTTTCCTGAGATTTAACTCCTTTTGTGTGAAAATATACTTCAAACTCTTATGATCCGTGTATACATCACAACGGTTTCCAATAAGAAAATGTCTCCAGGTCTTGAGTGCATGCACTACGGCTGCTAACTCCAAATCATGCACGGCATAATTCAACTCGTGAGGTCGAAGCTGTCGTGAGGCATATGATACAACTCTTCCATCCTGCATAAGTACACCACCAAGTCCCAAGTGAGAAGCGTCACAATACACTTGGAAATCCTTGCGTATATCTGGAAGAATCAGCACTGGGGTTGTAACCAAATGTTTCCTCAACTCCTGGAAACTGGCCTCACATTCCTCGGTCCATTTGAATTTGGTATCCTTCTTCAACAACTCTATCATGGCTAGTCCCAGAAAACTGCGGATCACTCCAACTAAGGTGGGTGCCAACCACCCAGTGAGAGACTGAACCTTGGTAGGGTCTACTGCTATACCTTCTCCTGATATAACATGTCCAAGAAATCCAACTTCCTTCAACCAAAACTCACATTTGCTGAACTTGGCATACAGATGAAGTTCCCCGAGCTTCTCGAGAACTAAGCGCAAGTGTTCCTTGTGTTCCTCTTCATTCTTCGAGTATACCAAAATATCATCAATGAACACCACAACAAACTTATCCAAAAACTCCATGAACACCTTGTTCATAATACTCATAAAATAGGCAGAGGGCCGTTAGTCAATCCAAATGACATGACCATGTACTCATATATCCCATACCTTGTGGTAAAAGCTATCTTAGGTATATTCTGTTCTCGGATCTTCAAGTGGTGGTATCCTGATCGAAGATCAATCTTGGAGAATACTTTAGCTCCCTGCAGTTGGTCAAACAGATCATTGATCATCGGTAGTGGGTACTTGTTCTTGATCGTCACTTTGTTCAATGCCCGATAATCAACAACCATTCTCAAAGATCCATCCTTCTTCTCAACTAAGAGCACTGGGCTCCCCACGGTGATGAACTTGGTCGGATATAACCTTTCTCCAATAACTCCTTAATCAGCTTCTTAATTTCTTCCAGATCATTGGCGGGCATCCGATATGGTCTCTTCGATATTGGTCCGGTGCCTGGTAACAACTCTATTAAAAACTCTATGTCTCGGTCTGGTGGCATGCCAGGTAATTCCTCTAGAAATACATCCGGGTAATCCTTCACTATAAGAACTTCTTCCTAAACAACTCCTGAGAGGGAATTTACTTGGGTCCTCCTTGGTGCATGTCGTGATACATACTTAATCCGTTTACCCTCTAGGTGGTGAGTAGAATTGACTTACTAGGACAATCGATATTTCCTCCATACATTGATAGCCAATCCATGCCTAGTATCACATCCAATCCTTGTGACTCCAAAACTATTAGGTATGAGGGAAAAACATGCCTACCTATGGTCAATGGCATCTGAAAACATCCATTGCTTGCCATATACTCTGCTCCTGGTGAGCTTACTAACATAGGTGTCTTAAGAACTTTGGTGGGGAACTTATACTTATCCACAAATCCCATCGATATGTATGAATGCGATGCACCAGTATCAAAAAGAATAGTAGCAGTAAATGACTTATGCAAAAACTTACCTATAACTGCATCTGGCTGTTCTTCAACCTCCTCCACGTTAACGTGGTTCACTTGTTCTCTGGTGAAAGGGTTTGGCTTCTTCCCAGAGTTTCCATTTCAATTGCCATTCTTCAACTCTGAACAATCATTGGCGTAGTGTCTAGTCTCCCCGCACTTGTAACAGGTGACATGACTCAGGTCCTTCTTAGTGGGTGTTGCTAGATTGGAACGGTTCTGGCCGCTGCTTGCTCCATTCCCATTTCCATTCTTAGGGACACTGTGGTTATGTGTGCTTCCTCCATTATGAGTATGGCCTCCATGGTTATGGGTGTAACCTCCCGAGTTAGGGGTAAAGCGAGGCTTCTACTGAGCTCCAGAATTATACTTCCCCTGTCCATACTTCCGTTTGTGGCTCTCTATCTGCTGCTGCTTGCCTTCAATCATAAGGGCCCTGTCTACCAACTCCTGGTAGTTGGCAAATGTTTCCACCATCAACTGCATACTCAGCTCATCATTCAGCCCTTCCATAAACTTCTCCTGCTTCGCGGCATCTGTGGCCACATCATCGGGGGCATAACGGGCTAACTTGCTGAACTCATCCACGTACTGCCCCACAGTACGATTTCCCTGGCGTAAGTTGTGAAACTCATGCTTCTTCATACTCATTGCTCCAGTTGAGACATGGGCTATGCGGAAAGCTTGTTGAAACTGATCCCGTGTGACATTGGCTATGGGAAAAGTGGTTGTGTAATTCTCCCACCATGAGGCTACGGGTCCATCCAATTGATGTGCGGCAAAGCGCACCTTCTCAGCATCTGTGCAACATGCGGTGGTCAGCTCCCTTCCAATCATTCGGAGCGAGTCATCAGCAACAATCGGCTCGGTGCTACTGGAAAACACCAGCGGATTCAACCTCGGAAAACGGGCTAAGTTGTCAACTGGAGGAGGTGGTGGTGGGTTGTTGTTCTTGTTGTTGTTGTTGCCTTGGTTCTGGACTAGTAGCTGCATTAAGGAATTCTGATGTTGGATCAACTGAGTGAGCTCCGGTGGGATGACAAATCCGGGGTCACGTCTCGGAGGCATCTGATAGGTTTAGAGGGGTGAGAAATAGAATAGAGTGAGGTCTAAGGAGAAATCACTACCCATATGCACATGAGACAAACACATTCATTATCACACCACTCAATTCAATCAAGGGCATACAATTGATCTAAGCTACCGTTACAAAATACTCGGACTACTACTATATACATGGGGATATACTACTGATAATATGGCGGTCGACTAGAAATTTTGATCGGAGGAAGACTCCATGACATTTGCTCTAGCTTCGTCTTCATAATCATCATCACTATCGGGGTCGGAGTCGGTGTCGTCGATGATGATGTAGTCTTCGGGGTGGTTATCCTCCTCTGGTTTGGGATCTCCCATGAATATTCCTAACTTCTTCTTCAAGTCTTCATTCTTCTCCAGTAGCACTGTAATTTACTCTTCATATCCATTGCGTGTAGACTTGAGTTCCTCTTCTAGCTCCATGTTCTGGGTCCTCACCTTCTTCATGTCAATCATGTTGGCGCACATCAGGTTCTCCTGACGACGAATGTGCTGGTTCAACTCCTGGATTTAGGCTGCAATGGACTTGTCCCTCCTGGTGCAAATCATCTCCCATTGCTCATCTCGACGTCCACATATCTGGTTGATGGTGTCCTTAAGATCCTTGTGGCAAACTTCGCTGATGCGTCCCATGGCGATGTGGGCTGCCATGCTCTTTCCTAGACTCCAAGTTGGTGCATCAAAGGAAAACTCTATGGGCTCAGTAACTGGTGTGAATGTCCTTCCCAAAACATGTACTCGTATTGTCCAGCGCTCTTCTTCAAATAGAGTGGCAGTGTAGGTCCTTGTGAAGCTTGGTATTCCGATGCTCAAGTACTTAGTGGCCTCCTTCAAGTGTCGTCCAAAAGGGGTGTCTTCATCCGGTTGAGGAAACTTGTTCCTTGGGTCCGCCATCTATAGAGTATAAAGTGGAGAAGAGTCAGAAATTAGTAGAGAAGAGTGTCCTATGGCTCATCTTAGTGGTCGCGTCCTACAGTCAGCGTGTGCTCTGGTACCATCTTGTAGCGATCCGACCTTAAACGGTCAAATCTCTGTGCATAAGTGTCATCCCTGGATCGGTAATGCCGACACACATAGTACTTGAGGAATTATAACAGAGTGCAATCACACACTTATTACATCGAATATCTCAAAGAGATTACTCATTACAATAATATGGCTGAAGGCCTTCTAAACAAGATAAATGCGGATGCTTCGAAGGCAAAGTGAGTCCATCAACTCCAACGGCATAGCTGAGTGCATGACAATGACCTAGTGCACCTTACTCTTTGTCTGAATACTCTGCAACATAATACGTTGCAGCCTGTGTAGGTCAGCACATGGAATATGCTGGCAAAATAACACTATAGAGCAATGAACATGAAACAGCTATAACTATATGCATATATGGCTGGTGGAGGCTCTATGGTAAAGCTAGGTTTTTCCTACAACAAAGGAGTAAATTTTATTTAGCTACAAAGTTGGTTGATAAATATTGAGAATGGTAACCCCATTGTTGGTGTCAAAACTGGTGGACCTCAGGTAGGGGGTCCCGAACTGTGCGTCTAAGGTCGATGGTAACAGGAGACAGGGACACAATGTTTTACCCAGGTTCGGGCCCTCTCTATAGAGGTAATACCCTACGTCCTGCTTGATTGATCTTGATGAATATGAGTATTTCGAGAGTTGATTTACCACAATATCATAATGGCTAAACCCTAGAGGCCTAGCTTGTATGGTTATGATGATGTCTCCTTCTCTGGACTAAGTCCTCTGGTTTATATAGACACCGGGAGGATCTAGGGTTACACAAGGTCAGTTACAAAGAAAGGAATCTACATATTTAGTCGCCAAGCTTGCCATCCATGCCAAGGAGAGTCCCATCCGGACATGGGTGCGGTCTCCAGTCTTTATATCTTCACAGCCCATCAGTCTGTCCCATGGCTAATAGGCCGGACGCCCAAGGACCCCTTAGTCCAGGACTCCCTCAGTAGCCCCTGAACCTGGCTTAAATGACAAGGTATCCGATGCGTAGGCCTGTCTACGACATTGCAAGGCGGGTTCCTCCTTCCGAATTCCAAAATAGTCTTCGGACGTATCAACGTGTCCGGAACTGTAACACACACCACACACAACCACAGAGAGAATATAACTTTACACGAGTCCAATCTGCCGACAACTTTTTGTAACATGACATCACATCACATCTGTCCGGTCATAAGTTCGAACCATTTTCGTCTGCCACTCCACGTTTCGAGACACGGTTGCCATTGGCACATCTTGTCAAAGCAGAGATCGTGCCCCTTATTACGAGATCCTCATCAATATGGGCGTGGGTAACCCAACCGTTCCGTTTACACAGCCCTCGGGAGTAGGCGGATTTTAAGGCGAGTGGGGACGCGTCCAATATTTACTGCCTTTATAAGGAGATAAGAATCCCTTTTCTTCACCCACGCCTTCTCTCTTCCTCTGCCCTTCCATTCTTGAGCTCCAGCGCCCAAGTTCTCATCTTCTTCGTCTCGAGCAAGCACTCAACCATGTCCGGATCCGAAGGTCAAGACAAGTGGATGGCCTCCTCCGTCTAGGAGGAGGATATCGCCGAGCTTTGGGCGGCCGGGTATCTGGCGAAGGGAATCACCCACCACCTTCCGGCCCAGGGACAAATCGTTCCCACGCCGAAGCCCAACGAGAGGGTAGTATTCATTCCTCATTTCCTCCATGGGTTAGGGTTTACACTCCACCCCTTCGTTCGCGGGTTGATGTTCTACTACGGGATAGACTTCCATGATCTATCCCCGAACTCCCTCCTCAACATCTCGGCGTTCATTGTCGTGTGTGAGGCCTTCCTCCGCATCCAACCCCACTTCGAGCTGTGGCTCAAGGTCTTCAATGTGAAGTCGAAGGTGGTGGATGGCCAGCACACGGAGTGCGGAGGCGCCATGGTGAGCAAGCTGGCCAATGTCTCCTGGACGAAAGGCACTTTCGTGGAGACTGTAAAAGAATGGCAGAAATATTGGTTCTATATCACAGAACCCCGCGGCACCACCTGAGCCGCAACTACCGAATTCAACTCTGGCGCTCCCATGCGACTCACCTCCTGGGTCGAGAAGGGCCTGAACTGGTGTTCGCCGGACTAGCTGACAGCGCTGCAAACGCGCATCCAAAGCATGGTGGATAAAGATATCAAACTCGTCAATATAATCCAGGTGATGCTAATTCGCCGGATTCTCCCATGCCAAAGCCGAAGCCGCCCTCTATGGGAGCTCAATCCGAAGAAGCACCATTGTCAGATGTGGGGTTCTGGCAAACCCTTAAGGTTCGAACACTGGGGTGCACACGAAGTCTTTCCTTCCCACCAATCTACGCCCTAGCTTGCTAAGATCTTGTGGACGAACTCGACGAAATTGCAACACGGAAAGACACGAGGTTTTATACTGGTTCGGGCCACCGTTGTGGTGTAATACCCTACTCCAATGTGGTTGTGGTGGATTGCCTCTATGGCTGATGCTGAACGGTACAAGGGAAGAACAGCCTCCTGAGGTTGAGGTGTTATTGTGAGTAGGCTCTCGATCGGGTTGGATCAAGCTAAGATGAGATGCCTCTACTATGGTGGCTAGCTCTACTTATATAGGCCCTGGTCCTCTTCCCAAATATCGAGCGGGAAGGGAGCCAACAATGGCGGGCAAATTTTAAGGGGGACAACTAGTACAAGCCATCCTGACAAAAGTGGTCTTCGCCTGCGAAAAGCTCTGGCGGTGACGCCGTCTTGGGCTCCACGATGACCTCCGTCTTGCCGTCCTCCTGGTCGTGGTCTCATTGCACCAATATAGCAACCTTTGCCTGATGCCTCAATACTCTTCATTTGCGCTAGCCTCCTTAGCACCAAAGAGAAAATAAGGACGCTGTGCGCGCTGGCGCCCGCCTGGTGTCGTGCGTCATGGCTCATGTCACGAGGGCCTCATGAGGTTTGCCCCGCCTTGATATCTCCGCTCCTCATGAGCCTGCCTGGCTAGGACACTCCAGAGGAGGCCTTGCGTCGTCCACCTCGCGAGGCTTGGACCCTCGCGAGGGTCTTGGATGCCTTGTTGATGAAGATGGGTCGTATGGCCTGCTAGCTCAGCCACGCCGCGGGCCGCAGGCATGCAAGTCTGGGGACCCCCGTTGCCAGAATGCCAACAGTAGCCCTCGGGCGCAAGGTGCGCTCGGGCTTGGCTTAGCGGTGAAGCCAAGGGTCAAGTTCGGAGCTCCGCGGGCCCCAAAAGCCTGCCTTGGTTGACGCGTGGCGGTTGATTGGACGTGGGCGTCTTCGCTTCCCCATGTTGCCTCAGCAACTACACGACTTGACAAGTCCCTGGTATACTCAGGACGCCCTCTTCCTTGCGAAGCATTTATTTCCTCGCATCCATCTTGCCTTGGTGGCCTGCATTCGCTCAGGAACTGCGAAAAACTCGTTAGGAAGTGCGTTAAAAGATTTGCCATTCATCCTGGCCCTGACCTGGCGCTTTGTATCATGGTACCCGAGGGGCACAGACTAGGAGAGGTGCGCCAGCTTTTGGGCTCGAACGAGGGTGGCTCACGAGAAGGCAGAAAAGAGAAAAAAAATGCTCGTGAGGGCACCTGCCTAGCCCCCTCGTGAGGCATGCAAGAGAGAGAACACTAGCAAATTTGAGCCGGAAAAAATGCAGTGAGAGGCGAGGGAATCAAATCGGCAAGGAACGCCAAAGGCAAACTTTGATTAAGGAAAAGCGAGTCAACTATGGAAAGCAAATGAAAAGCCGCGTCCAACACCTAATCTAGTCTTCAAGTCTTCTCACCAGCGTGGAGCTAAGTGCTGTCCACTTGGCATGGGAGGGAGCCCCCGGGCCCGAGGCCGGCGCTCCTGAGACTCCGGGGCGTGTACATCCCCACTCATTATTACGTGAGAGTGTCACAGGCGGCGATTCTTCACAGGCACTAGGCCTTCTTCACAGGCTCTGGGCCTTTCTTCTCAGGCTCTGGGCCTTGCTTCTCAGGCTCTGGGCCTTGCTTCATGGATAGAACTTCCGGAGGTGCTGGATGTTCCAGGCGTTCTAGATGGGTATCCCGTCCTGCGTCTCCAGACACGCTGCACCCGGCCTGGAGACATGGACGACCCTGAACGGGCCCTCCCACACGGGCGAAAGCTTGTGCAGCCCTTCTTTGGAGAGGACCCGTCTCAGGACGAGGTCGCCCACCTCGAGCGTCCTAGAGCGGATGTTGCGGCAGTGGTATCGCCACAACGCTTGTTGGTACCTTGCCGTCCTCAATGCGGCTTCGCGACGGCGTTCCTCCCCCAGCACGAGATCCATCCCTCGCATGGCGTCCTGCTTCGTTTCGTCAAACGCTAGGACCCGTGCGGAGCGATGCTTGACCTCGTGAGGAAGGACCGCTTCAGCTCCGTAGACGAGGAAGAATGTAGTCTCGCCCGTTGGCTTGGTGGCGGTGGTTCAGATGGACCACAGCACAGACTGGAGCTCGTCATGCCAGCCCCTGCCGCAGGCCTCCAGCTTCTTCTTGAAGGTCCTGGCCTTGAGGCCCCTCAGGACCTCCGCGTTAGCGCGCCCGGCCTGACCATTACTCCTGGGGTGGGCCACCAAAGCGTAGCAGATCTGCGTTCCATGGTTAGCACAGTAGGTTTTGAAGAGGTTGCTAGTAAACTGTGAACCGTTATCTGTGATGATGCGGTTGGGGACCCCAAAGTGGCTCACGAGGCCCTTGATGAACTTGACAGCAGAGCCGGCTGGAATGGTACGGACGGCTTCCATTTCCGCCCACTTGGTGAATTCGTCGATGGCGACGTAGAGATAGCGGTAGCCCCCTGGTGCCCGGGGGAACGGGCCTAGGATGTCAAGCACCCAGACTGCAAACGGTCATGTGAGCGGGATGGTTTGGAGGCCCTGAGCAGGCTGATGGATTTGCTTGGCGTGGAATTGTCAAGCTTCACAGGACTTCACCAGCTCGGCCGCGTCGTTGAGTGCTGTAGGCCAATAGAACCCACTGCGAAACACCTTGCCGACGAGGGTCCGTGATGATGAGTGGTGTCCGCAGTCACCGCCGCTAATCTGGATGGTGTTGGCGCCGGCCTCCCGTGGCCCACTATTGATGATGGTGTCCACCACAGAAGGATGTAGATAGGATTCCCCTTAGTATCAGCCTTTGTTTCCTGCGAAGAATCATGAATTACCCTGTGGGGGCATGTAAGGGTCCGTAATGCCTTTTGTGCTTATCCTCCCTGTTATGAGAATTTGGTGAACGCATGTCCTGTTAAGGCTCGGTCCCCCCTTTCTTTCCTCGCGATAGCTTGTTGCTCTATGCTAATAGGTCCCGGTCCCCAGGCAGGCTACAGCCGTTGCTAGTATGCCAGGTCGCGTGCCGTGGTCAAGGCCAGGAGGTGTGCGGCCCGAGGTCCAGTAAGAGCCCCTGAGGCGCGATGCTCAGGAGGTCCCCCTTAGCGCTCAAGCAACCATGGTAAGGCGAGAAAGGGAATTCACGTGGCCGTAACGGGGTTGCGGCAAGGCGTGAGTGACCATTAGGCCCAAACATTTAGCCGATCCGAGTGCGGGACTTATCTTGTTGATCTCGTGGCAATTCCTAACGTTGCGCTAGGGCTACGCTCCTACTCGTGCGGCATAGCTAGGACGGCCCATACGAGTTTATCTCCCCTCATGCTCTCCTTAGTGCTCTACATCCTCAGGTCCCAGCCCTCGAGCGAGCTCAGCCGCCGCTGGTATGCCAGGTCGCGATGTCGTGGTCAAGGCCAGGGGGTGAAGGCTGGAAAGCCAGTAAGAGCTCCTGAGTCGTGATGCTCAGGAGCCCCCCTTTTAACGCGCAAGCGAATTGCACGAGAGAGAATGAGACTCGCGGTGCCGCCTGCTATCCTCCCCACGGGATCCCTGTGAACAGGCACAAGAAGAAACACGGTTTGCCGTTACAGTCGTCAACCTGCCGCTGGTTGGTCCGGATGAAGTGAAGGCACTGAGGGCCTGGTGAAGTGACATGTGAGGGGCGTGCCATGAGCCAAAGCTCGACCGCTCAGATTTGTCGACGTGGCAGGGACGGACCCATGCACCAGCGTCGTGCCTGTGAGGAGGCCCCATGGGAGGTGATGATCGTGCAGGTGATAGCAGTTGGCAGCTTAAGCATGGAGAGCAGATCAACTTGGATAAATGCAGGAAGATGCATGCCACCGGGTCCGGCCCGAGCGGCTTGGGGATGATGCAGCCCGAGGGGCGCCCCCAACAAGGTAAGCTAAAGACATAAGCAAAAGGGATACATGCCGCAGGGACGGACCCATGCGGCCTGGGAATAATGCAGCCCGAGGGGCACTCCTAGCTAAACGAGCTTGGAAGATGTCACCTGGTTCTGTAGACGAAGTAGAGTTGGTGCAGCTGAAGGCATGCATTGAAGAAATGACTCCTCATGAGCCGCCAGAACCCTGAGCCCCGGGAGGCTCTGGGGGCTCGGGAGGTTCCCTGAAGACCGTCTCCATCTCCTCCAGAACGGCGTGGTACCTGGCTTCCTGAGCTGCTAGGACACGTCACATGTTGCGCTGATAGGCCGACGCCATGCTCGGCAAGCCAAAGGGAATACGAACGTAGCTGTGCGGCGGGCCCTCGCAGCGGACCACACGCAAAGGCCGGAAACGCTCCTGAGATGCGGCACTGTTGAGCCCTGGGACATCGATGCAGACACGCAGCCCAGCATCCTCGCCAGGATGCAGAGCTGCGCCTCGTGGGCGGCGGTCGCCGCGCATGGCTCTTGCTTCTTGCAGTTCCTGGGTGGTCTTGGTGATGAACTCCTGAGTGGAGGGCACTCCTTGCCCTGTGCTCTCCTGAGGGTCACGTGCCGCGAAGCACGCCTCCAAGTGGTGCCCAAGTGCCTCCGTCATGAGGTTGGCAAGGTCTGAGGCCCTCCAGAAGAGAGCCCCTGAGACCTGCCTAAGGAGGGCGCCGGGCGCGCCTTCCTATGCGATGGAGGGAGGCGCCCCTGGAGCGGGCGCTGGTCCTGACGTGGCTCCTACCGCGACGCCATCCTCCTGAGGTCCTGCACGACGTGGCTTCTTCTTCTTGGGGATGGCCTCCAGAGGGCCTCCATTTCTGCTGTCGGGGTGGTTGATTGCTGTGGCTTGAAAGGCGCGCTCGAGGGAGCACACCGCATCCCTCTCTTCACACGGGACCGTGATGATTCCTCCGCTTCCTGGCATCTTGAGAACGTTGTAGCCGTGATGAGTGACTGCCATGAACTTGGCCAGGGCTGGATACCCAAGGATGGCATTGTCCGGCAGGCGGATGTGCGTGACATCGAAGTCGATGAGCTTGGTGCGGTAGTTCTTGCGCTCCCTGAAGGTGACGGGCAGGCGGACCTGCCCTATCGGTGTGGTGGAGCCATCGGTCACTCCTGAGAAAGGCTTGGTGGGCTGGAGCTGTTCATATGGCACTTGGAGGTTGTCGAACATGTCGACGGACAGGACGTCGAGCCATGCGCCACCGTCGATGAGGGTTTTGGTGACCTGCACATTGCTGATGACTGGGAACACAGCATAGGGAGGGCACCAGCGGTGGCTACGCACTTGAGCTGATCCGCCGAGTTGAAGGTGATGGCGCATTGGGACCACCTGAGCGGGCGCGTGGCCTCAAGTTTGGGGAGCGCCGCGTTCACCTCGCGAGTGAACTGTTTGAAGATGCGCTGAGAGGCTGGCGCCTGGGCGCCACCCAAAATGCAGGCGATCACACGCGGCTCCTGGAAGCCCCTAGCCCCCTCGTCCTGGTGGTGGTGGTCGTTCCTTCTTGGTGGCGGCAGCGGGGGAAGACCGGTGTTGCCCTGGGGGCGATCTTTACGCGGCGGGTCCCTCCAGGCGCCCTCGCAAGGTTGGTCCTGCCAGCGGTCCTCACGAGGCCGGTCGCGCCACTCCTGGCGCGGGCCACGGTCGTCCCAGCGTCCGCCTCCATGTCCTCCTCCGCGGCCATAGCCCCGGTCATTGCGCTCGGGGCGTCGACCGTAGCGTGTCGGCGTTCTGGGAACGGGGGTCCCCAGACTTGCCTGCCTGCGGCCCATGGCGTGGCGGGGCCAGCAGGCCGTATGGCCCATCTTCATCAACAAAGCATCCAAGACCCTCGTGAGGGGCCAAGCCTCGCGAGGGGGGCGACGCAAGACATCCTCGGGAGTGGCCTGGTCAGGGAGGCTCGCGAGGAGCGGAGATATCAAGGTGAGGCGAACCTCACGAGGCTCTCGTGACATGAGCCATGACGATCGACACCAGGCGGGCGCGAGGCGGGCGCCAGCGCGCGCAACATCCTTGTTTCCTGTTTGGTGCAAGGGAGGCAAGCGCAGCCGCGGAGTACCAAGGCCTCAGGCAAAGGTTGCCATTTCGGTGCAACAAGACCAAGACCAGGAGGACTGCAAGACGGAGGTCATCGTGGAGCCCAAGATGGCGTCATCACCAGAGCCTTTCACAGGCGCAGACTACCTTTTGTCAGGATAGCCTGTACTAGCTGTCCCCCTTCAAATTAGCCCGCCATTGTTGGCTCCTTTCCCGCTCGATATTTGGGAAGAGGACCAGGGCCTCTATAAATAGGACTAGCCACCATAGGAAGGGGGATGAGACCGGAGACACACAAGTTCATACGCACAAGAACACCTCAACCTCAGGAGGCAGTTCTTCCCTTGTACTGTTCATCATCAGCCCAAGAGGCAATCCACCACACCACACTGGAGTAGGGTATTACACCACAATGGTGGCCCGACCCACTATAAACCCTGTGTCTTTCTGTGTTGCGAGTTCGACGAGTTCGTCCGCTAGATCCTAGCGAGCTAGAGCATAGATTGGTCGGAGGGAAACACTTCGCGCGCACCCCAGTGTTCGAACCTTAAGGGTAGCCGGAACCCCAAATCCGACATTTGGCGCGCCAGGTAGGGGTGCGCTGGGGCTTGTCTCCACCAACCATCGCCCTGCACCGCCGCACTACGCTCCCATGGCAGGCACCTCGCCACCAACCTCTGCGGCCAACACCGGCAGCGGGGATTCTGGGTACCGAGACCTGGCCCCCGCTCTATGGCAGGTGCAGTGGCCAGCCAAGTTCAGGCTGGAGATGCCGCCGCGTTACGATGGAGCGTGTGACGCCCCGAGACCGTTGTGCCATGTGTCTTCTAGTTATTCGGTGTTGTTGTCGTGTCTTTCCCTTGCATGTTGCATCTTCCCATGTCATCATGTGCATTGCATCATCATGTTTTCAAAACATGCATTCGTCTGGGTTCCCCTAGTTCTTTCCGTTGCCCGTTCTGCGCCAAGACACACTTGCACGCGCCCGCAGCATGTCTGAAATAATATTTTATAAGTGGCCGAAAAATGTTCTCGGAATGGGTTAAAGTTGGCATGTAGTGTTGTTATTGTGTAGATAGGCCGCCTGCCAAGTTTCATCACATTCTGACTCCGTTTGATGCCCCAACGAATAACTATAGCGGCATTATAGTCGGTCAAATCGTCGGACGTTTCCGGTCTCCGAAAACTGCTGCCGGGCCCTCTCTCTCTCTTCTCTCCTCTCAGCCTCGCCACAGCCCACTTAGTCCATCTACCTACCCCTCTTCGCGTCCGGAGCCGTTCGATGCGATCGCACGGTCCGAAAACCCCTCTTTGCACAGTGCATCGACCCCTCGCGCGTGTCCGAAAATTTTCCCGGACCCGACCCGAGCAGTCGTGACCGTTGGGTCCGGATCATCCCGAAACATCTACAAACATCTCCGTTTTCTTAATTGGATTTTCTAACCTATTTTTTCTCGACCGTCGAATTTCAATCAGATGATCAAAGCTCCCCTCTTTCCCTATATATATAGACTCCCTAGTCTAATTTAGGTCAAACCCTAACTTCTAGGGAGTTTGTCCCTTCGAGCCGCCGCCAGTCAGTTCCCCTCGGATCCATCCCCACCTACCAGCATCAAACCCCCGATCCGAGAGAATCCTCTCGATCTCTCCCCACCAACCCGAGACCTCCCATCGATCCAACCCTCCTCTGCCTTCCTGCCCGTTCTGGATCGAGGAGCCTAAGCCCCCGCAGCCGCCCGAGGCCTCTGCGGCCTGCCCCTACTGCAAGCTCAAGCCTGAACCTCGCCGTCCCCGTTTGGCCGTCGTGTCGTCGGAGGCCACCGTTCCCTACCACAGTTGAGCACAACGACATCCCTTCCCTTCCTTCCTCTGGCTCCTTGCTTCTCCTCTCAGCATCTGTGCCTCCCTTTTTCTCCAGGAGCTCGACGCCAACGCCATGGATGCCACCACTAGGAGCTTCGCCCGCGCTGCCGCCATGGATTGGATCCGGCCGGAGTTGCTCCTCCGCCGCCCTGCTCTGTTCATCGCCGTCTCCGCAAGATCCGGCGAGGCCCCTGCGTTCCCACCGTCGTCCGTCGCTCTCCCGGCGACCAAGCTGCCGGAGCAATAGCACCCTGTCGCCACCGTCAAGGACCACCAGGAGGAGCGCCCGTGCCTAGTCCGTCTGTGTGCCGGAGCGCCGAGCCGCAAGCCCCTGCGCCTCTTCCGCCGGAGCCCTGAAGTCCTTGCGCCGTGGCCTCGCCCGAGCCTCCCGGCGCCCGCCTGCCATGGCCGCCTCGTCCCTGCTCCAGAGGAGGACGAGCAGCGCCGTGCCTGTTGACGGCGTCGCTAGATCCGCCACCCACGTCCTCGACTGGATCCGCCAGATCCCCATCGCCGCGCCAAGTCCTGTTGCCCTCGATGCCGCCGCGTTTACTTCCCCAGCGCTGCTCGAGAGCGAGTCCTGCCCAGCGCTCAAGTCTGCGTGGCGCAGTTCTACTTCGTTCGAGCAGGGGAAGACGCACGCAGCCAGCGCCCCTGATCCTCGCGTTGATCGCGCCACGGACCCGCTCCTTCCATGTCTCTCCAGCCAGATCCCGAGTCCAGCAACAGGCCCAGCCTGCTTCTTTGCCAGGGCCGAGCCGCTCCTTAACCCTCCACCGTCCTAGGCCTCAGCCCGTGGTGCGCAGCCCAGCCGGTTCAGTTTTGGCCTGCCTTGTTTTTTTCTGTTATGGAGGAATTTGTCTATTTATCCAGGATTTACTTATTTGCAGAAAACCCCTCATCATTCATGCATTTAATAACTTACTAACGGTGCATCGGTTTAAAATGCTTTATATATTAGAAATGACTAGAATTTCATCTAGTTTCATAATATCCAATTTTCATTTATGTTTAAAATGTTTAATATGTTGTTTGTGTTTATTTTGCTTAATGCCATGTTAAAATGATTTACTTCATAACTTAATAACCGTAGCTCCAAACCTAACAAACTTTATATGTAAATGGGGTAGAAAAATGCATAGTTTATCATGGTGGCTTTACTTTGCATGTTTAATAACTCTAAAATTGTGTATAGGGCAGAACAGTACCAAATCTAAAATATGCATATGGGGTTTTACCAGAATTGTTGTTCGTTGTTCCGGCCTCATTTAAACTTGCCTAGATAGGTAGTTTTGTTGTGCTTCACCTCTTGCCATGTTAATCAACATTTAATATTGTTGAGTACCTAACCAGGAGTAAACTAAATAATTGATGTGGTGTTCCGTCAATATGCAACTCGTTGCATATTGAGCTCTACTTATTTTGTAGAATTGCTTGTGCACTTTGCCATGCCATGCTTCTTTAAACCAGACATGCATCATACTTGAGTGTGCATCTTGCCATGTTCATGTGGTGGTTGTTTACCATGTTGTTTGCTTCTTTTCGGTGTTGCTTCTTCGGGTTGGTTCTGATAACATCACGTTTTTGAGGATCCGTTCGACTACATCCGTTTGTCTTCTTCATGGACTAGTTCTTCTTCCTTGCGGGATCTCAGGCAAGATGACCATACCCTCGAAATCACTTCTATCTTTGCTTGCTAGTTGCTCGCTCTATTGCTATGATGCGATACCTACCACTTGCTATAACATGCCTTCCATATTGCCATGTCAAGCCTCTAACCCTTCTTTCCTAGCAAACCGTTGTTTGGCTACGTTACCGCTTTGCTCAACCCCTCTTATAGTGTTGCTAGTTGCAGGTGAAGATGAAGTTTGTTCCATGTGTGAACATGGATATGTTGGGATATCACAATATCTCATATTTAATTAATGCATCTATATACTTGGTAAAGGGTGGAAGGCTCGGCCTTATGCTGGGTGTTTTGTTCCACTCTTGCTGCCCTAGTTTCTGTCATACCGGTGTTATGTTCCTTGATTTTGCGTTCCTTACGTGGTTGGGTTATAATGGGAACCCCTTGACAGTTCGCCTTGAATAAAACTCCTGCAGCAAGGCCCAACCTTGGTTTTACATTTGCCTAACAACCTATTACCCTTCCCTTGGGTCGGCCAACCCAAGGGTCATCTTTATTTTAAACCCCCCCGGGCCAGTGCTTCTGTAAGTGTTGGTCCGAACTAGAGCCCCTTGCAGCGCGACCTCGGGGAAACTTGAGGGTTGGTTTTAGTTGTACGGATTGCTCATTCGGTGTGCCCTGAGAACGAGATATGTGCAGCTCCTATCGGGATTTTTCGGCACATTCGGGCGACTTTGCTGGTCTTGTTTTACCATTGTCAAAATGTCTTGTAACCGGGATTCCGAGTCTGATCGGGTCTACCTGGGAGAAGGAATATCCTTCGTTGATCGTGAGAGCTTGTGATGGGCTAAGTTGAGACACCCCTGCAGGGTTTTGAACTTTCGAAAGCCGTGCCCGCGGTTATGGGCAGATGGGAATTTGTTAATATCTGGTTGTAGAAAACTTGACACTTAACTTAATTAAAATGCATCAACCGCATGTGTAGCCGTGATGGTCTCTTTCCGGTGGAGCCCGGGAAGTGAACACGGCTCTGGTGTTATGTTTAAACGTAAGTTGTTTTCAGGATCACTTCTTGATCACTTCTAGTTCACGACCGTGCTCTGCTTCTCTTGTCGCTCTCATTTGCGTAAGTTAGCCACCATATATGCTAGTGTTTGCTGTAGCTCCACCTCACTACCTTTTGCTACCCATAAGCTTAAATAGTCTTGATTGCGAGGGTGTGTAATTGCTGAGTCCCCGTGACTCACAGATACTTCCAAAACCTGTTGCAGGTGCCGATGATACCAATGCAGGTGACACAACCCAGCTCAAGTGGGAGCTCGATGAAGATCGTGTTCGTTGTGTTGTTTCGTTTCCAGTTGATCAGTAGTGGAGCCCAGTCGGGGCGATCGGGGATCTAGCATTAGGGGTGGTCTTTCTTTATTTTTGGTTCCATAGTCGAACCTTGATTGTATTCTGGATAATGCAATGCTATATTTATGTATTGTGTGACGTGGCGATTGTAAGCCAACTCTTTATCTCTTTTTTATCCAGTACATGAGATGTGTAAAGATTACCCCTCTTGCGACATGCCTACTATGCGGCTATGCCTCTAAGTCGTGCTCAGACACGTGGGAGATATAGCCGCATTGTGGGTGTTACAAGTTGGTAATCAGAGCCTTCCCCAACTTAGGAGCCCCCTGCTTGATCGAATCGTTGGCGTTGTTGAGTCTAGAAAAATGTTTTGAGTCTTGTAGGATTATATATACTAGTCGCCAACCCGTGCATTTGCACGGGCTAATTTATTTATTAATATATATGCAAAAGCTCAAACTATTTATACATTTTTAATCAAGTTTAGATCCCAATGGACATGCAACGTCTTATAATTTTAAAATTCTAGTAATTATACATTTGAATAGAACAGTTTTATTATTTTGTAGTTTTTGTATATTTGCAGCATATCACACTCAAATATATATTAAATACATTTCCATTGTGATTTTAAGCTATTTTATGTCCATAAATTGTTTGGCCTATATAATGAGTGCTTGCATACGCAACTTATGAATTAATATTGGTGCTAAATTTTAAAGTAGGCCAGTTTCTTTCCCTATTTGGAAATTTGTGATTACCTTGTTCCCTCGATGATAGATTCATTGCAAGAGAATTCCTACCAAGAAGTCCATGGGTGAAATAGCATGACCATCATGAGGTCATTAAATTTAATAGTACGGTATTCATTATAGCAATGTCATCTTAGAAGATTCCCATTTTTTTGACTTTGTGCTGGAAGGCAAGAGCCGCACAAAAAGAGTGTACAATACATACAGAGAGAAGAAGCGAGGGGTGTGATACTTACAAAAACCTAACTATTGAAGAGAAGAGATCCAAGATAGAAGGCTATCCCTATATTTACATTTGATTCTATGAGCTAACAGAGACAGATCATGTACAAAGTTTCTTCTCCAAGCCCCAAAACTTGGCCTCTCATTTTTGAAGATTTTGCCGTTCCTCTGAGTCCATATGTTCCAAGTGGCAGTAAAAACCACCTCAATAAAGAAGGGTCTATCAAAATCCTTCCTTGCTACTGCCGCCATCAAATAGGTTGATTGATTTGGTTGTGATGCCCAAGTAATCCCAAGATAATTCCAACCGGCCGAAGTTAAAAACAAACATATGTTCTCGATCCTCATGTGTGAGAGTCTAGCAAAGAATAAAAGTATCATCTTGCATAGTCCAATGTCGGCTTTGCATCATATATCTTGTGTTAAGCCTATCCACCAGTAGTAGCCAACCAAAGATTTTGATCTTGAGCGTGCAGGAACACTTCCATATACACTTAACAATTGGATTGGATCCACAGTAATGTAGCTATGAGCAACGTTATAATATACTACCTTGGATCAAAATTCACCAGTTTTGGTTGGCCAGTGGAAAATGTCCTTGCCCTTAGCATTGTTGATAGATATCGATGACAGAATGGACTCCAACTGAATCAACTCATGATGGGCTTCAGTGGAGAGGGGGGGGGGGGTGCAGGTTACTAACCATGGATGGTAGATCATCGAGGCTTTGACTGTAAGCATGTCATCCAACATGAAAGGGTACAATCGGGGGAAACGATCTTTCATGGGAGTATTTCTTCCCTAGAGTTGCCAATGATCAAGCCAGAAAAGCACAGCTTCACCAGAATGAACCTTAGGGACAGAAAGGTGACAAAAATTTTCATATAATTTAAACACATCGCGCCACCAGAAAGAGGCGCAGGCCTCAGTGGCTTGGGGTGCCGAAGAACCATAGTATGTATCCCAAATGAGTTCAACCCAGGGCGCCTCCATTTTGTTGAAAAACTTAAACAAATGTTTCAGCAGCATTGGTTGGCCATTTGTAAAAATATAAATTAATAAAGGAAAAGTGAGAAACGAACAAACACGTTGATGATACAATTCAATAACAATAGAGCGATACTTTGTAAGAAGAATGTTATCCTTCGAATATTTGTAGAGGTCAATTATTTTTCTGCAGACCATGCCTATTTTTTATGAATGCAAATTATTTATGGGATATAAAATAACTTTTGCCCAATTTTAGTGGGTTATATATTGCTTGTACAATCGATGGTAACCTACACTACTTGTCTAGTCTATGGTAATACTTGAACTCAAAATACATGTGTGTCTCGTAAACCCAAAAGGAGGTGGTACATCCAATCGACATACTTTTCTTATGATAAACCTCATAGAAGGAGCAGCTGGCCTGAAATTGCCATCCCAAATATGAAATGATACTAAGGCCCATGAAGCACATGTAGTTACTTCCGCAATTAAATTTTAGGCCTAACTATTCTCCATGTTAGTGCGGACTAAATCATTTGAACTGCAATGACATCTAAAATGGAGTAGTTATTTTCAACTATTATTTTCGCACTGCTACTATCGATGAACCTACAAACAAACACAATTTGAATGCTTAACCCAAGGCATATTTCAAATGAATGACCTACCAAGTAAGCCCCTCAGTGAATAGAAGGGAATAGAAATTTACATCAAATTTTACCGGCATAGCACCAATTCAGGCATATATCAAGATAAGTAATAACCTATGAGATCAAATATAAATTAAAAAATTATGCTTATATATACGCATCTGTATTATTACATCTATTGTTTCATTATCCATTCACTGGAAGATACCAAGTTATACAATTTGGAACGAATGACAGGCCCCACCTTAAATCATTTTCTTCCTATAAATCCTTTAGTCAAACAATCAACAAAATCATGTATCATGGAGAGAAAGAGAAAGATCTGATAGACAATTCTACCATCTTTCAGAAAATAACAGCCAAACACACGATAAATATAGAAATGTTGTAAATCGCCATGAGGCCTATACGAAATATGATGTTCACGAACTTCATCTATTTTAAACTGTAGTCACATTGGTACATATATAATGTGGAGGAACAATTAACTGCAGTTAGTGTCAACCATATCAATGGATACATACATGTCATCACCACACTAAATGGTGTTGACGTTGCTACTGGTCTTTGCTAAGATATGATCTGTGCTAGCAGGAGAGTTTTTTGTGAGTGTTTCACATGTCAAACTTCTGATATTTGGGAAGTTAAGTGCAAAAATGAGTTTTTGTGCCTTCTTGCATTTTACATGTTAGACTAAATGAGTTTCCTTATTAGATCATGCTGAGATCAAGTAAAAGAAAACTATGAAATACAATACATCAAACTCATTACTATCTTGATGCACTGATGTTCATGATGTAAACTATATCCATCATGAGCTAGTGGTATTAATACTAATTGACTGATAATAATACGAAGTAATATACCACAACAATAAAATAATATGTTTATGCTTAATAAAATGGATGTGTGCATCATATGTTGCAGAGGCCTGGGATAGCCCCTCTTTGAAATAATTAAATAAATTCATATGTTTGTGTAACATTTCCCCAATATAACCAATCATGCAAATATCGAATTAGTAGGTACGCAAAGAAAACCTGATGAATAAAAACCAATGATTCATATAAAACTATAGAACATATTTACATGCTGGCCTACAAACATCGTGTTGAGACCTTAATCTTGCATGTAACCATAAATAACTTTTACGCCAATTCATGAATTCTATGTAGCAGATGATGAGATAAATTCTATGGAATAATTAGTAGCTTAACAGTAAGAGCGTACAAAAGGAGCTAGTCCAACATGTACCTATTCCATTAGAAGTAACAACGTTGTCCAAAGTTGACCACATCTTGTCGTGATACATAGATCAGATGTGTAAGCATGCATGTATATTAAACTGCACATATATTCAAACATACACGCAGTCAGAGCTCCGTAAACTGCCTCTTTTGTAGGATGAAATAGCACGTTCCTGTTTACTTACTATGTTATAATATTCCTTCCCAGTGCACACACACTTGCACACTGTTTTTCGACATAATCGTGATTAGAAGCAGAATAGACAATCGTTCGGAGATGTAAAGATTAGACTGAAAGAAAAGATTCGCATGTATGTTACTCGTACCTACAAATAATCAGAACTAACAGAGACAAATGTATGCTTCCTAATCCGTAGACTAAATAGGACAATCTGCAGACCATGAGAAAAAAATTACAATGCTAATAACTAATCATAAAATCATGCCGACCATCATGTTGAATTGTTAATCATATTTATGAAAAAAGGTTCCAAATGCAGTGTGCCCAAAGTGCATAGCAATACACGATGAACAATTGCTGCGTAATCAGTTATCCACGAACAACATCACAATCATAAGATGAAAATATTAAACGTCGGCTCTTGCAGGTGAGCTCAGCAAATAACACTCTTATTCCAACTTCTATCAATTGGTTAATGCGCTAAATTTGCAGCATGCTCTTGCTGGAAGCTAAATTTTAAAAAGATTTTTGGAATGACAGAATACACGAAAATAAGTGAATAGTTTTGAACTTAAAGGGTTTGTTCTCATAGAATGGTAGTATGAGATAAACTTGCTAATTTCTCAATGTATTCCACATCAAGCTAACAAATCATGTGTTAAACTTGTATCATGGTATGCTCGCAAGAATACCTTTCAGCCAGAATGCAAGAAAGTACCTTTTTTCCTTCTGAATATCCGCGATGACGATTAAAATGGTTCATTTATCTTAGAATTTTGTATCTTTTTGAAAGTGCTACTGGAAACAAACTTTTAGCTCAACTCAACAGTTTTGCTATCGCCTTTACTTTGTGTATATAAGACATAAACACCATCAATTCGTTATAATATTTAGCAGATCTCTTGGAAGGAGGTTGGAGAATCAAATTGCAACATATGGTAGTAAGTTTTCTATCATGATTGTACCAATGATCAAATATTTATTTGGATAACAGAAAACATTGTCCCCACTTGCACCATGTCTCAATTTAGTTTTAACTAATTTCCAAATTAAATTAGCACACTCGAATTCACCTATCCAACAGAAGATCTTTTTTTTCTTCTCAAAATTGAATAGAATGGACATCGAATTATATGCCAAGCAACCTGGACACCTGAAACTATAGTGCGGAGAGAAAATTAGAATCTCCAAAAAGGAAAGCTAAGATAGGATGGCCACTAAGGGATTCAGGTGTCCATAATAGTGTTTGCACTCATAGAACGTGCATGCAATTATGAGGTAGCCCTAGAAGTAAATACTAATGGTATTCATCCCTCTATTTAAGTGAAATTAATGGGTGATGCTATACTATGTATAATATCAGTATATTTGGTTCAAAATACTCCCTTCTATGATCATTTTTTTGCCTTGTACATTTACTGTTTGTCCTACTTTTCAAGAATCAGACGCCAATTGCTCCTTTACAGAACAGGCACCCACTTAATTATGTCTAAACATAGGATTGACTTGGCGTTATCCGGTTAGACTACCCAGCCAAAGTATAATATTGCAGAAAATGAAAATTTGTGCATTACCATGGAATCAACGTACCAAGACACGGCCATCGGGAAATTTCAAAATAGTGGAGAACAAATCATGGTTTTTTATATACAATCTACACATGGTTCATCTTCCAACATAAGAAAATTATGTTATCTGCATATATGGCCTACAGAATGAAAAACTCAAGGAAAAAAAGATGCGTAAGGGGTATGTGATCCATATACAATAAATCATGCTTAAGAACAGAAAATTCATAGAATAGATAAAAACAACATTGAATTAAGGTTGCATAATTCTGAATCAACAGAGTGTGGGTTCAATTGAGCCCGGAGTAAATTGAAGATTTGTTCGCATTCACAGCTTCACTGATGAGCATATCTAGGTAGCACGACACATGGGTAGTAGTCGGACCAGACCAAATTGTAGCACACATGGAGGATGTACTAATGGAAAGAATTTTGGGAGATACTGAGCAAGTACAATTTGCATCATATTTTAGCACTAACGCTAGAATACCTCATTAAACATAGGTTATTCCTCCCACCAGAACCATGGCTTATGTACATAGGAAATTTAAGCCCAAGAAGATTCGCTCCAACACAAAGCAGAAATAAGATTGCTCCTTTACAGAACAGGCACCCACTTAATTATGTCTAAACATAGGATTGACTTGGCGTTATCCGATTAGACTACCCAGCCAAAGTATAATATTGCAGAAAATGAAAATTTGTGCATTACCATGGAATCAACATACCAAGACACGACCACCGGGAAATTTCAAAATAGTGGAGAAAAAATCATGCTTTTTTATACAATCTACACATGGTTCATCTTCCGACATAAGAAAATTACCTTATCTGCATATATGGCCTGCAGAATGAAAAACTCAAGGAAAAAAAGATGCGTAAGGGGTATGTGATCCATATACAATAAATCATGCTTAAGAACAGAAAATTCACAGAATAGATAAAACAACATTGAATTAAGGTTGCATAATTCTGAATCAACAGAGTGTGGGTTCAATTGAGCCTAGAGTAAATTGAAGATTTGTTCGCATTCACAGCTTCGCTGATGAGCATATCTAGGCAGCACGACACATGGGTAGCAGTCGGACCAGACCAAATTGTAGCACACATGGAGGATGTACTGATGGAAAGAATTTTGGGAGATACTGAGCAAGTACAATTTGCATCATATTTTAGCACTAACGCTAGAATACCTCATTAAACATAGGCTATTCCTCCCACCAGAACCATGGCTTATGTACCTAGGAAATTTAAGCCCAAGAAGAATCGCTCCAACACAAAGAAGAAATAAGATAGTTAGGGGGTGGAGTACATTCCTGTGTCGTTGACGTGGTTCGGTCACAACCGTATTGGTGGCAGGGGGGCCATAGCACGGACCGATAGTAACCAAGCCCAACGGGAGCATGAGGAGATAGAGAGACCACACATAGGGTGCACTGCAGGTCGGAGGAGCCACGAAGACGATCCCAATGACCGCTGGATTTCCAAACCAGAGGATGGAGCTGCCGCTAGGGTTCGTCGAGGAGGCGTTGGCTGAGGCAGAAGGTTGAGGCGGCGGCCGAAACTGCGGCTTGGGTTCGCCGAGGAGGCGTTTATGGAGGCAAAAGGTCAAGGCGACGGTCGGGACCGCAGGTACGGTTTTCCGAGGAGGCTTGCAGAGGCAGAAGGTGCAGACGGCGGCCGGAATCAGATGATGCGGCGGTGGCGGCTAGAAGACAGAGAGGCTACGGGGAAAAAGACGCCTAGTTTTGTTTAGGATGCATATAAGCTAGGTTTGACCTATAAGGAGAGAATCGTGAGATTGGGAGAGAGGTAGAGCGACGGCTTACATTTTTTTTGGAATTCCTGATTAAGGGAGTTAGCGAAAGATCTACACCGTAATAATTCAGTCCCACATAAGATAAACGGCTCCTAATTTCTAATTAACGTAGTAATTTTTGGGTAGTCTATGATTAGTATAGGTATAGATAGATAGACAGATATATAGATATAGATAGATAGATAGATCGGAGAGTAGGATTCTTTTTACTCCTCAGTCTCTTCGTCGCTCTGGTGAGGCCTCCTGACGTAGAGTTTTGACTCTTCTCTTCTCAAATTTCACGAAAAAAATTTAGGAACCTAACTGACGTAGAGTTTTGACGTAGAGTTTTGACTCTTCTCTTTTTACTCCTCAGTCCCTTCGTTATCATATTAATTATCTTGGGTTATATTTCATCTAAAGCCTTCCCTAAGGATTGTTGCTAATTATGGTGCTTATAACTAATCCAAGTTCTTCATTCATCCTCCCGCTGAAATAAGTTTCTCGTCTCCTTGTTCATACCAATCCAATCTATTGTTTTCGTTAGTTGCAGAATTTCACCTCAAGATTTCGAGATGTTTTCCATAAGCCCACAACAAGCTTACTCTTTTCGTTGTTGGTTTTCCAACAACTCCATTCAACCTTTTCTTCATAAGCATGCTCTTTCAATTTTAATTGCGAGAGTTGCCATTCTTCTTCTCTGTTCTTTTCTTTCCAACCATCTAGTTTTCCATTCATTTGTTCCGGAGGCATTGTGATGTTGCTCTCTTCGTCACATCATCTCATTTTTCCAAGATCACCATCTTTCCTTTGCTTATCCTTTCAACCGGAGTTTCATGTCCTTCATTAAAGTTCTCTCATCGTATCAAGTTTTTTTGCCTCCCTTCTCAACCGGAGTGCTGCCTGATACCTTTCCTACCCCTTCTGCCATTCTTCCAATAGTTCCGAAGGCAGTGTGTTGTGGATTTCATCAAGTATCCTCTCATCTTGTCAAGTTCATATTATTGCCTTCCATTTCCAACCGAAGGGTTGTCGTAATTGTTCTTTATCATTCCTTGTATATCTCGTTTCAACCGGAGTGCTTGCTTGTACTTTTTGTCCTTTGCAACCCTTTTCTTATGTCTTTCAACCTACAAGGTTCTAGTAATGTTCCTTGTTCCTCTTTTCTAACGGAGTATTTTCAAATTCGTTCATCTTCGTTGTATTCTTTCTTTCAATTTGTTCAACCTCTCAAGGTTCTTTGGTTTCACTCGTTTGTTGAAGAAGCAACTTTGTTTTATCTCTTCCTCTTCCGTTTCTTTACGGTGCCATCCTAGATCTCGGGACGAGATCCTCTTGTAGTGGTGGAGTGTTGTGACGCCCCGAGACCATTGTGCCAGGTGTCTTCCAGTTATTCGCTGTTGTTGCCGTGTCTTTTGCTTGCATGTTGCATCTTTCCATGTCATCATGTGCATTGCATCATCATGTTTTCAACACTTGCATTCGTCTAGGTTCCCCCAATTCTTTCCGTTGCCCGTTCTGAGCCAAGACACACGCACCCACCCGTGGCATGTCCGAAATAATATTTTATAAGTGGCCGGAAAATGTTCTCGAAATGGGTTGAAAGTTGGCATGTGGTGTTGTTATTGTGTAGATAGGCCGCCTGCCAAGTTTCATGGCATTCTGAGTCCGTTTGATGCCCCAACGAATAACTTTAGCGACATTATAGTCGGTCAAATCGTCGGACGTTTTCGGTCTCCGAAAACTGTTGGCGGGCCCTCTCTCTCTTATCTCCTCTTAGCCTCGCCACAGCCCACCTAGTCCATCTACCTACCATTCTTTGCGTCCGGAGCCATCCGATGCGATCGCACGGTCTGAAAACCCCTCTTTGCACAGTGCATCGACCCCTCGCGCGAGTCCGAAAATTGTCCCGGACCCGACCCGAGCAGTCATGACCGTTGGGTCCGGATCATCCCCAAACATCTACAAAACATCTCCGTTTTCTTAATTGGATTTTCTAACCTATTTTTTCTTGACCGTCAGATTTCAATCAGATGATCAAAGCTCTCCTCTTTCCCTATATATATATGGACTCCCTAGTCTAATTTAGGTCAAACCCTAACTTCTAGGGAGTTTGTCCCTTCGAGCCGCTGCCAGTCATTTCCCCTCGGGATCCATCCCCACCTACCAGCATCAAACCCCCGATCCGAGAGAATCCTCTCGATCTCTCCCCACCAACCCGAGACCTCCAATCGATCCAACCCTCCTCTGCCTTCCTGCTCGTTCTTGATCGAGGAGCCTGAGCCCTCGCAGCCGCCCGAGGCCTCCTCGTTTGGCTGTCGTGTCGTCGGAGGCCACCGTTCCCTACCACAGTTGAGCACAACGACGTCCCTTCCCTTCCTTCCTCTGGCTCCTTGCTTCGCCTCTCAGCATCTCTGCCTCCCTTTTTCTCCAGGAGCTCGACGCCAACGCCATGGATGCCACCACTAGGAGTTTCACCCGCGCTGCCGCCATGGATTGGATCCGGCCGGAGTTGCTCCTCCGCCGCCCTGCTCCATTCGTCGCCGTCTCCGCAAGATCCGGCGAGGCCCCTGCGTTCCCGCCCTCGTCCGTCGCCCTCCCGGCGACCAAGCTGCCGGAGCAATAGCGCCCTGTCGCCACCGTCAAGGACCACCAGGAGGAGCGCCCGTGGCTAGTCCGTCTTCGTGCCGGAGCGCCGAGCCGCAAGCCCCTGCACCTCTTCCGCCGGAGCCCTGAAGTCCTTGCGCCGTGGCGTCGCCCGAGCCTCCCGGCGCCCGCCTGCCATGGCCGCCTTGTCCCTGCTCTAGAGGAGGACGAGCAGCGCCGTGCCTGTTGACTGCGTCGCCAGATCCGCCGCCCACGTCCTCGACTGGATCCGCCGGATCCCCATCGCCGCGCCAAGTCCTGCAGCCGCCGATGCCGCCGCGTTTATTTCCCCGGCACTGCTCGAGAGCGAGTCCTGCCCAGCGCTCAAGTCTGCGTGGCGCGGTTCTCCTTCGTTCGAGCAGGGGAAGACGCACGCAGCCAGCGCCCCTGATCCTCGCGTTGACCGCGCCACGGACCCGCTCCTTCCATGTCTCTCCAGCCAGATCCCGAGTCCAGCAACAGGCCCAGCCTGCTTCTTTGCCAGGGCCAAGCCGCTCCTCAACCCTCCACCGTCCTGGGCCTCAGCCCGTGGTGCGCAGCCCAGCCGGTTCAGTTTTGGCTTACCTTGTTTTTTTTTTCTGTTATGGAGGAATTTGTCTATTTATCCAGGATTTACTTATTTGCAGAAAACCCCTCATCATTCATCCATTTAATAACTCACTAATGGTGCATCGATTTAAAATGCTTTATATATGAGAAATGACTAGAATTTCATCTAGTTTCATAATATCCAATTTTCATTAATGTTTAAAATGTTTAATATGTTGTTTGTGTTTATTTTGCCTAATGCCATGTTAAAATGATTTACTTCATAACTTAATAACCGTAGCTCCAAACCTAACAAAATTTTTATGTAAAAGGGGTAGAAAAATGCATAGTTTATCATGGTGGCTTTACTTTGCATGTTTAATAACTCTAAAATTGTTTATAGGGCAGAACAGTACCAAATCTAAAATATGCATATGGGGTTTTACCGGAATTGTTGTTCGTTGTTCCGGCCTCATTTAAACTTGCCTAGATAGGTAGTTTTGTTGTGCTTCACCTCTTGCCATGTTAACCAACATTTATATTGTTGAGTACGTAACCGGGAGTGAACTAAATAATTGATGTGGTGTTCCGTCAATATGCAACTCGTTGCATATTGAGCTCCACTTAATTTGTAGAATTGCTTGTGCACTTTGCCATGCCATGCTTCTTTAAACCGGACATGCATCATACTTGATTGTGCATCATGCCATGTTCATGTGGTGGTTGTTTACCATGTTGTTTGCATCTTTCCGGTGTTGCTTCTTCGGGTTGGTTCCGATAACGTCGCGTTTGTGAGGATCCGTTTGACTACGTCTGTTTGTCTTCTGCATGGACTCGTTCTTCTTCCTTGCGGGATCTCAGGCAAGATGACCATACCCTCGAAATCACTTCTATCTTTGCTTGCTAGTTGCTCCCTGTATTGCTATGTTGTGATACCTACCACTTGCTATAACATGCCTCCCATATTGCCATGTCAAGCCTATAACCCTCCTTTCCTAGCAAACCGTTGTTTGGCTATGTTACCGCTTTGCTCAGCCCCTCTTATAGCGTTGCTAGTTGCAGGTGAAGATGAAGTTTGTTCCATGTTGAAACATGGATATGTTGGGATATCACAATATCGCTTATTTAATTAATGCATCTATATACTTGGTAAAGGGTGGAAGGCTCGGCCTTATGCCTAGTGTTTTGTTCCACTCTTGCTGCCCTAGTTTTCGTCATAGCAGTGTTATGTTCCTTGATTTTGCGTTCCTTATCCGGTTGGGTTATAATGGGAACCCCTTGACAGTTCGCCTTGAATAAAACTCCTCCAGCAAGGCCCAACCTTAGTTTTACATTTTCCTAACAACCTATTACCCTTCCCTTGGGTCGGCCAACCCAAGGGTCATCTTTATTTTAAACCCCCCGGGCCAGTGCTTCTCTAAGTGTTGGTCCGAACTAGAGCCCCTTGCAGCGCCAACTCGGGGAAACTTGAGGGTTGGTTTTAGTTGTATGGATTGCTCATCCGGCGTGCCCTGAGAACGAGATATGTGCAGCTCCTATCGGGATTTGTCGGCACATTCGGGTGGCTTTGCTGGTCTTGTTTTACCATTGTCGAAATGTCTTGTAACCGGGATTCCGAGTCTGATCGGGTCTTCCTGGGAGAAGGAATATCCTTCGTTGACCGTGAGAGCTTGTGATGGGTTAAGTTGGGACACCCCTGCAGGGTTTTGAACTTTCGAGAGCCGTGCCCATGGTTATGGGCAGATGGGAATTTGTTAATATCCGGTTGTAGAAAACTTGTCACTTAACTTAATTAAAATGCATCAACCGCGTGTGTAGCCGTGATGGTCTCTTTCTGGCGGAGCCCAGGAGGTGAACACGGTTTTGGTGTTATGTTTGAACGTAAGTTGTTTTCAGGATCACTTCTTGATCACTTCTAGTTCACGACCGTGCTTTGCTTCTCTTCTCGCTCTCATTTGCGTAAGTTAGCCACCATATATGCTAGTGTTTGCTGTAGCTCCACCTCACTACCTTTTCCTATCCATAAGCTTAAATAGTCTTGATCGCGAGGGTGTGTAATTGCTGAGTCCCCGTGACTCACAAATACTTCCAAAACCAGTTGCAGGTGCCGATGATACCAATGCAGGTGATGCAACCCAGCTCAAGTGGGAGCTCAATGAAGATCGTGTTCGTTGTGTTGTTTCGTTTCCAGTTGATCAGTAGTGGAGCCCAGTCAGGGCGATCGGGGATGTAGCATTAGGGGTGGTCTTTCTTTATTTTTGGTTCCGTAGTCGAACCTTGATTGTATTCTGGATGATGCAATGCTATTTTTATGTATTGTGTGAAGTGGCGATTTTAAGCCAACTCTTTATCTCTTTCTTATTCAGTACATGGGATGTGTAAAGATTACCCCTCTTGCGACATGCCTACTATGCGGCTATGCCTCTAAGTCATGCTCCGACACGTGGGAGATATAGCCGCATCGTGGGTGTTACAGCGCGACAGACTCATCGCAGTTCCTACTAGCATACGAGGGGGCCGTCCTCGAAGCCGGAGGCGACGACAAGATCATGGCAAACTTGTTCCCCCTGGCGCTCGCCGGCGAGTCGCGCGCCTGGCTGCTCAACCTCCCGGGATCCACAGCGACGTCTTGGGGGGAACTCCGCGACCTCTTCGCTGCACGCTACGTGGCGCCGGCACACCACGCAGTCGCGGCACTGCTGGGTGGCTCCCAAGCACCTCCTTCAGATTGCCATGTCAAGCCTTTCTTCCGCCAGATTGGGGCAGCCTGCAGGCGCCCGGGCGCTCCGCCAGGTTGGGCTGCGCCGGAGGCCGACCTCACCTTTGACTCGGAAGACCATCCCGGCTCCACCACCGGCTCCGGGATGGTCCCGATGCTCTACACGCCCACCATCTGCAACGTGGACATCACAAAGACCCTCATCGACGGCGGCGCAGGCCTCAACTTGCTCTCCGTGGAAGCCTTCAGCCTTCTGCACGTGCCGCTCGAACGGCTTAGCCTCAGCAAGCCCTTCATAGGAGTGGGCGGTGGAGCTGCTCACCCTCTGGGGCAGATCCACCTCCCTGTCACCTTTGGCACGCGAGACAACTATCGCACCGAGCTGGTGGACTTTCACATCGCCCGCATCGGTCTCCCGTACAACGCCATCCTCGGGTACCCGGCTCTCGCTCAGTTCATGGCGGCGACTCACCCGGCCTACAACCTCATGAAGATGCCAGGGAGCAAGGGCGTCCTCACCATCAAGGGGGGCGCTAAGGAGGCTGTGAAAGCGCTCAGGCTCGCCTTCAAGACCGCGACAGCGGCACAGCCAGCTGGCGCTGGTGCGCTAGAGGCCAAGTAGACCGCACCCACCAAGAAGAGGCAGCTGTTCACCCAAGACAAGGCAGAGACCCAGTAGGTGCCGGTCAGCGAGGACGGATCTTCAGGAGCCACATTCACCATAGGAACCGGCCTTGACCCGAGACAAGAAGAAGCTTTGGTGGGGTTTTTGCGCGCGAACAAGGAGATATTCGCGTGGGAGCCCAATCAGCTGGTAGGGGTCCCGAGAGAGGTAATCCAGCATCATCTAAGGGTGTGCCCCAATGTACGCCCCGTGAAGCAGCGAGCAAGATGGTAATCCACTGAGAAGCAGGCCTTCATCGTCCAAGAGACACGCAAGCTGGAGGCGGCAGGTACCATCCGAGAAGTTCGATACCCCGAATGGCCGGCGAACCCCGTCGTAGTACCAAAGAAAGGTGGGAAGGAACAAATGTGCGTCGACTTCACCAACCTCAACAAAGCCTGCCCCCAAGACTCTTTCCCCCTTCCGTGCATCGATCAAATCGTCGACTCCACCGCCGTGTGCGATTTGTTATGTTTCTTGGATGCATTCTCTGGATACCATCAGATCAAGATGGCGGTGGAGGATGTGGAGAAGACGGCCTTCTTGACGCCATGTGGGGTGTACTGCTACACCTGCATGCCTTTTGGCCTCCGCAACACGGGCGCAACCTTTCAGCGGCTGATGCATATCGCCTTGGGGTGGCAGCTCAGCAGGAACACAGAGGCCTACGTTGATGACATAGTGGTCAAATCTCGCGAGGCAAGGACGTTGATTCAAGACTTGGAGAAGACCTTTGAGAGTTTGCACCAGGTGAAGTTGAGGCTTAACCCGGAGAAGTGCGTGTTTGGCGTCCCCTCTGGCAAGCTGCTGGGGTTTCTCGTATCCCACGGAGGGATCGAGGCGAACCCAGAGAAGATTAAGGCCATCGAAGACATGAGCCCACCACAGACCCTCAAGGAGATGCAAAAGCTGGCAGGACGGGTGACCACTTTAGGGCATTTCATCTCTAAGCTGGGCGAGCGCGCCTTACCCTTCTTTAAGCTCATGAAGAAGAAGGGCCCCTTCGAGTGGACCCCGAAGGCCGACCGGGCCTTCCAAGACATCAAGAGATACCTCACCAGCCCCCCGGTGATGGTGGCTCCATGGCCTCTCGAGCCTCTGGTACTCTACCTTGCCACCACCCCGTACTCCGCCAGCGTCGCGCTGGTGGCGGTCCAGGAGGAGCGCAGAGACAAGGGTGTGCCGCACCAAGCCAGAGCTGATGCAGTGCAAGGTCAGGAAGGCACACCAGAGCCATCAGCGGCGGAAGACCAAGCTCGGTAGGGCAGCATCGCGGAAACTCCCGAGGATGGCCAAGTCTCAGGAAACCCTCCACCTCGGGATACGCCACAATCTCCGGAAGACCCGAGCCTCAACAATGTGCCAACCCTCGTCGAGCACCCGATGTACTTCGTCAGTACCGTACCAGGGGACGCAAGGGCACGCTACCCCATGCCGCAAAAGCTCCTGCTCGCACTCTTGGTGGCCTCGCGCAAGCTGCGACGCTACTTCCAGGGGCACCCCATCAAGGTCATCTCATCTTACCCATTGGAGAGGGTACTCAGGAGCCTAAACTCAGCCGGAAGAGTCGTTGAATGGAACATCGAGCTACAAGCAGTCCAGCTGGAGTTCAGCACCACCAGGGTCATCAAGGGAGCCGCGCACACCGATTTTGTGGCGGAATGGACAGATGCCCCATCTCTTGAGGAAGGAGAAGACTGGTCCACCTCCCTAGGAAGTGAGGCTCCAGACGGCTGGGTCATGTATTTTGATGGCGCCTTTCCACACCAGGGCGCAGGGGCTGGAGCAGTGCTGATCTCGCCCACTCAGGACAAGCTTTACTACGTCATGCAACTCTGCTTCCAGCATGGCGAGAAGGTCTCCAACAATATCGCAGAATACGAAGGCCTCATAGCCGGCCTGAAGGCTGCGACGGCTCTGGGGGTGAGGCGCCTTACCGTCAAGGGCGACTCGCAGCTCCTTGTCAACTTTTCCAACAAAGTGTATGAGCCAAAGGACGAGCACATGAAGGCCTACCTTGCAGAGGTGCGCAAGATGGAAAAGCAGTTCTCGGGCTTGGAGCTGTAGCACGTGCCCCGAGGGACCAACAAGGAAGCCGACGACATCGCCAAGAGAGCATCCAAGCGGCAATCGCAAGAGCCCGACATCTTCAAAGAGCGGCTCTTTAAGCCTTCAGCTACGCCACCTCTTTCAAGCACGACTCAGCCTCTGGAGGAGCTCCCACAGCCCCGGCCAATGGAGCACCAGCTTGCAGCCCAACCTCAGGAGCTCGGCTACTCTTAGCGCTCGATCCCCAGGAGGAGTGCTGGAGCAAGGAGTTCAAGGAGTACTTGATGCACGGGACACTGCCGGAGAAGGAAGAGGACGTGGAGCGCGTGGCCCGACAGGCCATGGCATACTGCATCCAGGACGGCGAGTTGTACAGGAAATGGCCGAACGATGTCACGCCGCGCTGCATCACCAGCGATCAAGGGAGGGAGCTACTGACTGACATACACGGCAGGGACTGTGGACATCACTCATCATCACGGACCCTCGTCCGCAAGGCCTTCTGCAGCGGATTTTATTGGCCCACATCACTCAACGATGCAACCGAGCTAGTGAAGTCCTGCGAAGCTTGCCAATTCCACGCCGAGCAAATCCATCAGCCTGCTCAGGGCCACGATGAAGGAAATATACCCTAGAGGCAATAATAAAGTTATTATTTATTTCCTTATATCATGATAAATGTTTATTATTCATGCTAGAATTGTATTAACCGGAAACATAATACATGTGTGAATACATAGACCAACAGAGTGTCACTAGTATGCCTCTACTTGACTAGCTCGTTAATCAAAGATGGTTATGTTTCCTAACCATGAACAAAGAGTTGTTATTTGATTAACGAGGTCACATCATTAGTTGAATGATCTGATTGACATGACCCATTCCATTAGCTTAGCACCCGATCGTTTAGTATGTTGCTATTGCTTTCTTCATGACTTATACATGTTCCTATAACTATGAGATTATGCAACTCCCGTTTACCGGAGGAACACTTTGGGTACTACCAAACGTCACAACGTAACTGGGTGATTATAAAGGAGTACTACATGTGTCTCCAATGGTATATGTTGGGTTGGCGTATTTTGAGATTAGGGTTTGTCACTCCGATTGTCGGAGAGGTATCTCTGGGCCCTCTCGGTAATGCACATCACATAAGCCTTGCAAGCACTGCAACTAATATGTTAGTTGTGAGATGATGTATTACGGAACGAGTAAATAGACTTGCCAGTAACGAGATTGAACTAGGTATTGGATACCGACGATCGAATCAAGGGCAAGTAACATACCGATGACAAAGGGAACAACGTATGTTGTTATGCGGTCTGACCGATAAAGATCTTCGTAGAATATGTAGGAGCCAATATGGGCATCCAGGTCCCGCTATTGGTTATTGACCGGAGACGTGTCTCGGTCATGTCTACATTGTTCTCGAACCGTAGGGTCCGCACGCTTAACGTTACGATGACAGTTATTATGAGTTTATGCATTTTGATGTACCGAAGGTTGTTCGGAGTCCCGGATGAGATCACGGACATGACGAGGAGTCTCGAAATGGTCGAGACGTAAAGATTGATATATTGGAAGCCTATGTTTGGACATAGGAAGTGTTCCGGGTGAAATCGGGATTTTACCGGAATACCGGGAGGGTTACCGGAACCCCCCGGGAGACTAATGGGCCTATTGGGCCTTAGTGGAAAAAGAGAAAAGGGGCAGCCCATAAGCTGGCCGGCGCCCCCCCTTTCCCCAAGTCCTAGTAGGACTAGGAGAAGGGGCCGGCCCCCCCTCTTTCTCCTTTCCCCCCGAGAGTCCTAATTGGATTAGGATTGGAGGGAGGAGTCCTACTCCCGGTGGGAGTAGGACTCCCCTGCGCCTCCCTCTCCCTGGCCGGCCGGCCCCCCCTTCTCCAACCTTTATATACGGGGGCAGGGGACACCCCAAGACACACAAGTTGATCCTTGAGATCGTTCCTTAGCCGTGTGCGGTGCCCCCTGCCACCAAATTCCACCTCGATCATACCGTTGTAGTGCTTAGGCGAAGCCCTGCGTCGGTAGTACATCAAGATCGTCACCATGCCGTCCTGCTGACGAAACTCTTCCTCGACGCTTTGCTGGATCGGAGCCCGAGGAACGTCATCGAGCTGAACGTGTGCTAAGAACTCAGAGGTGCCGGAGTAACGGTGCTTGGATCGGTCGGATCGGAAGGAAGACGTACGACTACTTCCTCTACGTTGTGTGATCGCTTCCGCAGTCGGTCTGCGTTGGTACGTAGACAACACTCTCCCCTCTCGTTGCTGTGCATCACCATGATCTTGCGTGTGCGTAGGAAAATTTTCGAAATTATTGCGTTCCCCAACAGTGGCATCCGAGCCTAGGTTTTATGGTTTGATGTTATTTGCACGAGTAGAACACAAGTGAGTTGTGGGCGATACAAGTCATACTGCCTACCCGCATGTCATACTTTGGTCGGCGATATTGTTGGGTGAGACGATCCGGACCAACCTTACGCGTACTCTTACGCGAGACCGGTTCCCTCGACGTGCTTTGCACACAGATGGCTTGCGGAAGACTGTCTCTCCAACTTTAGTTGAACCAAGTGTGACTACGCCCGGTCCTTGAGAAGGTTAAAACGGAGTCTATTTGACGAACTATCGTTGTGGTTTTGATGCGTAGGTGAGATGAGTTCTTACTTAAGCCCGTAGCAGCCACGTAAAACTTGCAACAACAAAGTAGAGGACGTCTAACTTGTTTTTGCAGGGTATGTTGTGATGTGATATGGTCAAGGCATGATGCTGATTTTATTGTATGAGATGATCATGTTTTGTAACCGAGTTATCGGCAACTGGCAGGAGCCATATGGTTGTCGCTTTATTGTATGCAATGCAATCGCGATGTAATACTTTACTTTATTACTAAACGGTAGTGATAGTCTTGAAAGCATAAGATTGGCGAGACGACAACGATGCTACGATGGAGATCAAGGTGTCGCGCCGGTGACGATGGTGATCATGACGGTGCTTCGGAGATGGAGATCACAAGCACAAGATGATGATGGCCATATCATATCACTTATATTGATTGCATGTGATGTTTATCCTTTTATGCATCTTATCTTGCTTTGATTGACGGTAGCATTATAAGATGATCTCTCACTAAAATTATCAAGAAGTGTTCTCCCTGAGTATGCACCATTGCCAAAGTTCGTCGTGCCCAGACACCACGTGATGATCGGGTGTGATAAGCTCTACGTCCAAATACAACGGGTGCAAAACAGTTGCACACGCAGAATACTCAGGTTATACTTGACGAGCCAAGCATATACAGATATGGCCTCGGAACACGGAGACCGAAAGGTCGAGCGTGAATCATATAGTAGATATGATCAACATAACGATGTTCACCATTGAAAACTACTCCATCTCACGTGATGATCGGTTATGGTTTAGTTGATTTGGATCACGTGATCACTTAGAAGATTAGAGGGATGTCTATCTAAGTGGGAGTTCCTAAGTAATTTGATTAACTGAACTTAAACTTATCATGAACTTAGTACCTGATAGTATCTTGCTTGTTTATGTTGATTGTAGATAGATGGCTCGTGCTATTGTTCCGTTGAATTTTAATGCGTTCCTTGAGAAAGCAAAGTTGAAAGATGATGGTAGCAATTACACGGACTGGGTCCGTAACCTGAGGATTATCCTCATTGCTGCACAGAAGAATTACGTCCTGGAAGCACCGCTGGGTGACAGGCCTGCTGCTGGAGCAACGCCAGATGTTATGAACGTCTGGCAGAGCAAAGCTGATGACTACTCGATAGTTCAGTGTGCCATGCTTTACGGCTTAGAATCGGGACTTCAACGACGTTTTGAACGTCATGGAGCATATGAGATGTTCCGGGAGTTGAAGTTAATATTTCAAGCAAATGCCCGAATTGAGAGATATGAAGTCTCCAATAAGTTCTATAGCTGCAAGATGGAGGAGAACAGTTCTGTCAGTGAGCATATACTCAAAATGTCTGGGTATAATAATCACTTGATTCAGATGGGAGTTAATCTTCCAGATGATTGCGTCATTGACAGAATTCTCCAATCACTGCCACCAAGCTACAAGAGCTTCGTGATGAACTATAATATGCAAGGGATGAACAAGACTATTCCCGAGCTCTTCGCAATGCTGAAAGCTGCGGAGGTAGAAATCAAGAAGGAGCATCAAGTGTTGATGGTTAGCAAAACCACTAGTTTCAAGAAAAAGGGCAAAGGGAAGAAGAAGGGAAACTTCAAGAAGAACAGCAAGCAAGTTGCTGCTCAGGAGAAGAAACCCAAGTCTGGACCTAAGCCTGAAACTGAGTGCTTCTACTGCAAGCAGACTGGTCACTGGAAGCGGAACTGCCCCAAGTATTTGGCGGATAAGAAGGATGGCAAAGTGAGCAAAGGTATATGTGATATACATGTTATTGATGTGTACCTTACTAGAGCTCGTAGTAGCACCTGGGTATTTGATACTGGTTCTGTTGCTAATATTTGCAACTCGAAACAGGGACTACGGAATAAGCGGACGCTAGCAAAGGACGAGGTGACGATGCGCGTGGGAAATGGTTCCAAAGTCGATGTGATCGCGGTCGGCACGCTACCTCTACATCTACCTTCGGGATTAATATTAGACCTAAATAATTGTTATTTGGTGCCAGCGTTGAGCATGAACATTATATCTGGATCTTGTTTAATGTGAGACGGTTATTCATTTAAATCAGAGAATAATGGTTGTTCTATTTATATGAATAATATCTTTTATGGTCATGCACCTTTGAAGAGTGGTCTATTCTTGTTGAATCTCGAAGATAGTGATACACATATTCATAATGTAGAAGCCAAAAGATGCAAAGTTAATAATGATAGTGCAACTTATTTGTGGCACTGCCGTTTAGGTCATATCGGTGTAAAGCGCATGAAGAAACTCCATACTGATGGACTTTTGGAACCACTTGATTATGAATCACTTGGTACTTGCGAACCGTGCCTCATAGGCAAGATGACTAAAACATCGTTCTCCGGTACTATGGAGAGAGCAACAGATTTATTGGAAATCATACATACCGATGTATGTGGTCCGATGAATATTGAGGCTCGTGGCGGATATCGTTATTTTCTCACCTTCACAGATGATTTAAGCAGATATGGGTATATCTACTTAATGAAACATAAGTCTGAAACATTTGAAAGGTTCAAAGAATTTTAGAGTGAGGTTGAAAATCATCATAACAAGAAAATAAAGTTTCTACGATCTGATCGTGGAGGAGAATATTTGAGTTACGAGTTTGGTGTACATTTGAAAAATTGTGGAATAGTTTCGCAACTCAGGAGACCCGGAACACCACAACGTAATGGTGTGTCCGAATGTCGTAATCGTACTTTACTAGATATGGTGCGATCTATGATGTCTCTTACTGATTTACCGCTATCGTTTTGGGGTTATGCTTTAGAGACAGCCGCATTCACATTAAACAGGGCACCATCAAAATCCGTTGAGACGACACCTTATGAACTATGGTTTGGCAAGAAACCAAAGTTGTCGTTTCTTAAAGTTTGGGGCTGCGATGCTTATGTGAAAAAGCTTCAACCTGATAAGCTCGAACCCAAATCGGAGAAATGTGTCTTCATAGGATATCCAAAGGAAACTATTGGATACACCTTCTATCACAGATCCGAAGGCAAGACTTTTGTTGCTAAATTCGGAAACTTTCTAGAGAAGGAGTTTCTCTCGAAAGAAGTGAGTGGGAGGAAAGTAGAGCTTGACGAGGTAACTGTACCTGCTCCCTTATTGGAAAATAGTACATCACAGAAAACTGTTTCTGCGACGCCTATACCAATCAGTGAGGAAGCTAATGATGATGATCATGAAGCTTCAGAACAAGATACTACTGAACCACGTAGATCAACCAGAGTGAGATCCGCACCGGAGTGGTACGGTAATCCAATTCTGGAAGTCATGATGCTAGATCATGATGAACCTACGAACTATGAAGAAGCGATGGTGAGCCCAGATTCCGCAAAGTGGCTTGAGGCCATGAAATCTGAGATGGGATCCATGTATGAAAACAAAGTATGGACTTTGGTTGACTTGCCCGATGATCGGCAAGCAATTGAGAATAAATGGATCTTCAAGAAAAAGACTGACGCTGACGGTAATATTACTGTCTATAAAGCTCGACTTGTCGCGAAAGGTTTTCGACAAGTTCAAGGAGTTGACTACGATGAGACCTTCTCACCCGTAGCGATGCTTAAGTCTGTCAGAATTATGTTAGCAATTGCCGCATTTTATGATTATGAAATATGGCAGATGGATGTCAAAACTGCATTCCTGAATGGATTTCTGGAAGAAGAGTTGTATATGATACAACCAGAAGGTTTTGTCGATCCAAAGGGAGCTAACAAAGTATGCAAACTCCAGCGATCCATTTATGGACTGGTGCAAGCATCTCGGAGTTGGAATAAACGCTTTGATAGTGTGATCAAAGCATTTGGCTTTATACAGACTTTTGGAGAAGCCTGTATTTACAAGAAAGTGAGTGGGAGCTCTGTAGCGTTTCTAATATTATATGTGGATGACATATTACTGATTGGAAATGATATAGAATTTCTGGATAGCATAAAGGGATACTTGAATAAAAGTTTTTCGATGAAAGACCTCGGGGAAGCTGCTTACATATTAGGCATAAAGATCTATAGAGATAGATCAAAACGCTTAATTGGACTTTCACAAAGCACATACCTTGACAAGATTTTGAAGAAGTTCAAAATGGATCAAGCAAAGAAAGGGTTCTTGCCTGTGTTACAAGGTATGAAGTTGAGTCAGACTCAATGCCCGACCACTGCAGAAGATAGAGAGAAAATGAAAGATGTTCCCTATGCTTCAGCCATAGGCTCTATCATGTATGCAATGCTGTGTACCAGACCTGATATGTGCCTTGCTATAAGTTTAGCAGGGAGGTACCAAAGTAATCCAGGAATGGATCACTTGACAGCGGTCAAGAACATCCTGAAATACCTGAAAAGGACTAAGGATATGTTTCTCGTATATGGAGGTGACAAAGAGCTCACCGTAAGAGGTTACGTTGATGCAAGCTTTGACACTGATCCGGACGATTCTAAATCGCAGACCGGATACGTGTTTACTTTAAACGGTGGAGCTGTCAGTTGGTGCAGTTCTAAACAAAGCGTCGTAGCGGGATCTACATGTGAAGCGGAGTACATAGCTGCTTCGGAAGCAGCAAATGAAGGAGTCTGGATGAAGGAGTTCATATCCGATCTAGGTGTCATACCTAGTGCATCGGGTCCAATGAAAATCTTCTGTGACAATACTGGTGCAATTGCCTTGGCAAAGGAATCCAGATTTCACAAGAGGACCAAACACATCAAGAGACGCTTCAACTCCATCCGGGATTTAGTCCAGGTGGGAGACATAGAGATTTGCAAGATACATACGGATCTGAATGTTGCAGCCCGTTGACTAAGCCTCTTCCACGAGCAAAACATGATCAGCACCAAGGCTCCATGGGTGTTAGAATCATTACAGTGTAATCTAGATTATTGACTCTAGTGCAAGTGGGAGATTGAAGGAAATATGCCCTAGAGGCAATAATAAAGTTATTATTTATTTCCTTATATCATGATAAATGTTTATTATTCATGCTAGAATTGTATTAACCGGAAACATAATACATGTGTGAATACATAGACCAACAGAGTGTCACTAGTATGCCTCTACTTGACTAGCTCGTTAATCAAAGATGGTTATGTTTCCTAACCATGAACAAAGAGTTGTTATTTGATTAACGAGGTCACATCATTAGTTGAATGATCTGATTGACATGACCCATTCCATTAGCTTAGCACCCGATCGTTTAGTATGTTGCTATTGCTTTCTTCATGACTTATACATGTTCCTATAACTATGAGATTGTGCAACTCCCGTTTACCGGAGGAACACTTTGGGTACTAGCAAACGTCACAACGTAACTGGGTGATTATAAAGGAGTACTACATGTGTCTCCAATGGTATATGTTGGGTTGGCGTATTTCGAGATTAGGGTTTGTCACTCCGATTGTCGGAGAGGTATCTCTGGGCCCTCTCGGTAATGCACATCACATAAGCCTTGCAAGCACTGCAACTAATATGTTAGTTGTGAGATGATGTATTACGGAACGAGTAAAGAGACTTGCCAGTAATGAGATTGAACTAGGTATTGGATACCGACGATCGAATCTCGGGCAAGTAACATACCGATGACAAAGGGAACAACGTATGTTGTTATGCGGTCTGACCGATAAAGATCTTCGTAGAATATGTAGGAGCCAATATGGGCATCCAGGTCCCGCTATTGGTTATTGACCGGAGACGTGTCTCGGTCATGTCTACATTGTTCTCGAACCGTAGGGTCCGCACGCTTAACGTTACGATGACAGTTATTATGAGTTTATGCATTTTGATGTACCGAAGGTTGTTCGGAGTCCCGGATGAGATCACGGACATGACGAGGAGTCTCGAAATGGTCGAGACGTAAAGATTGATATATTGGAAGCCTATGTTTGGACATAGGAAGTGTTCCGGGTGAAATCGGGATTTTACCGGAATACCGGGAGGGTTACCGGAACCCCCCGGGAGACTAATGGGCCTATTGGGCCTTAGTGGAAAAAGAGAAAAGGGGCAGCCCATAAGCTGGCCGGCGCCCCCCCTTTCCCCAAGTCCTAGTAGGACTAGGAGAAGGGGCCGGCCCCCCCTCTTTCTCCTTTCCCCCCGAGAGTCCTAATTGGATTAGGATTGGAGGGAGGAGTCCTACTCCCGGTGGGAGTAGGACTCCCCTGCGCCTCCCTCTCCCTGGCCGGCCGGCCCCCCCTTCTCCAACCTTTATATACGGGGGCAGGGGACACCCCAAGACACACAAGTTGATCCTTGAGATTGTTCCTTAGCCGTGTGCGGTGCCCCCTGCCACCAAATTCCACCTCGATCATACCGTTGTAGTGCTTAGGCGAAGCCCTGCGTCGGTAGTACATCAAGATCGTCACCACGCCGTCGTGCTGACGAAACTCTTCCTCGACGCTTTGCTGGATCGGATCCCGAGGAATGTCATCGAGCTGAACGTGTGCTAAGAACTCGGAGGTGCCGGAGTAACGGTGCTTGGATCGGTCGGATCGGAAGGAAGACGTACGACTACTTCCTCTACGTTGTGTGATCGCTTCCGCAGTCGGTCTGCGTTGGTACGTAGACAACACTCTCCCCTCTCGTTGCTGTGCATCACCATGATCTTGCGTGTGCGTAGGAAAATTTTCGAAATTACTGCGTTCCCCAACACACGAAACCATCCCGCTCACGTGGCCGTTCACGGTCTAGGGGCTAGACATCCTTGGCCCGTTCCCACGAGTGACAGGGGGCTACCGTTATCTCTACGTCGCCATCGACAAGTTCACCAAATGGGCGGAAGTGGAAACCGTCCGAACCACTCCCCGCTCTGCTGTCAAGTTCATCAAGGGCCTCATGAGCCGCTTCGGGGTCCCCAACCGTATCATCACGATGACGGCTCGTAGTTCACTAGTAACCTCTTTAAAACCTACTGTGCTAACCTTAGAACGCAGATCTGCTACGCTTCGGTGGCCCACCCAGGAGCAATGGTCAGGCTGAGCGCACCAATGCTGAGGTCCTGAGGGGCCTCAAGACCAGGACCTTCAAGAAGAAGCTGGAGGCCTGCGGCAGGGGCTGGCACGACGAGCTCCAGTCCGTGCTGTGGTCCATCCGCACCACCGCCACCAAGCCAACGGGCGAGACTCCGTTCTTCCTCGTTTACGGAGCTGAAGCAGTCCTCCCTCACGAGGTCAAGCATCGCTCCGCGCGGGTCCGGGCGTTCGACGAAACGCAACAGGACACCATGCGGGGGATGGACCTTGTGCTGGGGGAGGAACATCGTCGTGAAGCCGCATTAAGGGCAGCAAGGTACTAGCAAGCGCTACGGTGTTACCACTGCCGCAACATTCGCTCTAGGACGCTCGAGACGGGTGACCTGGTCCTGAGGCGGGTCCTCTCCAGGGAAGGGTTGCACAAGCTTTCACTCATGTGGGAGGGCCCGTTCAGGGTCCTCCACATCTCCAGGCCTGGCGCGGTGCGCCTGGAGATGCAAGAAGGGACACCTATCCAAAATGCCTGGAACATCCAGCACCTCCGGAGGTTCTACCCGTGAAGCAAGGCCCAGAGCCTATGAAGGAAGGCCCAAAGCCTGTGAAGCAAGGCCCAGAGCCTGTGAAGTAAGGCCCAGAGCCTGAGAAGAAAGGCCCAAAGCCTATGAAGAAGGCCCGGTGCCTGTGAAGAATCGCCGCCCGTGACACCCTCACATAATAACGAGTTGGGGCTATACATGCCCCGGAGTCTCAGGAGCGTCGGCCTCAGGCCCTAGGGCTCCCTCCCACGCCTAGTGGACAGCACTTAGCTCCACGCTGGTGAGAAGACTTGAAGACTAGATTAGGTGCCGGACGCGGCTTTTCATTTGCTTTTCGAAGTTGGCTCGCTTCTCCTTAATCAAGTTTGCCCTTGGCGTTCCTTGCTGATTTCTTTCCTTCGCCTTTTACCGCGTTTTTTGGCTCTGGTTTGCTCTTGATCTCTCTCTCTCTCTCTCTCGCATGCCTCGCGAGGGGGCTAGGCAGGTGCCCTCGCGAGCATTTTTCTTCTCCCTGCCTTCTCGCGAGTCACCCTCGTTCGAGCCTGAAAGCTGGCACATCTCTCCTAAATCCGTGCCCCTCGGGTACCGCGATACAAAGCGCCAAGTCAAGGTTCGGGTGAACAACAAATCCTCTAGTGCACCCGCTAACAATTTTTTCGCAGTTTCTGAGCAAGCGCAGGCATCTCGCGAAGGGAAGGGCATCCCAAACGCGCCAGGTTAAGTTGTCTTTTGCGCAAAATAACAACATGGCATGGGAATAACATGCACGCTGCACTAGCCAATAACCACAGTTTGATACACACCCCTCCGGGCCCATACTGGTTTCATTTTCTAACACAGGAAAAAAGGAAAAGCTAAACAAGGCAGCGTTACAGCAATCCGTGGAGGCAGGCCCTTGGCGACGCCTCGAGCCTAGCCAGACTCCTCCTCGCGCTTCATGGAGGCACGACGATGAGATGACCCGCTGCCTCCTTCGTAGCGGGCGCGGCGGCGCGACGACTAGTCATAGCCACTACTGCTGGAGCTGTCACCGGAGGAAGAGCCGCTGTAGCTGGAAGAGACGCGGTCGCCACCGAGGGCAGGCCCGCCCTCCTCCTTGTCGTGACCGTCACCAAGGATGAGCACCTCCTCACCGTCGTTCGTCTCGGGGCAGCACCCTGCGCAGCGACCGTCTTCCCCGAACACCCTCACATAGAGGGTCGATCCGTCGTCATACCTGAAGTGGAGCGTGCACCGCCTGCCCAGGCCGCGCGCGTGGGCGAACGTCTACCAGCCGTGGGCCAGGGCTATGTTGCCCGCGGCGGAAGTCTCGACTGCAACCCAGGAGGCCTTGCTGCAGCAACCATATGCCTACAACCAGAGCCCGCCTGAGCCAGCGGCCGACAGTTCATCGACAAGGAAGCACGGAAGCTGGAGCCAGTTGCCGGCCGGGTTCTCCGACCAGACAACGAACTCCCGCGACACCTCCGCTGAATGGAAGTGTGGGCGGGGAGGCCGCGCCACCATCGCGTGCCTCCCCTCGTTAGCTGGACCGCCATGGTTGGGACGGTCCCCTCCGCGTGCCACGGTGCCGCCTTGACGGTGGGCCACGGCGGTGGTCGCAGCGTGCTTGCGCGGACGGCCGTGACCGCTGTTGGGCACCAGGGAACCGGGGCCCTCGCGAGGGACCTTCCCCTTCTCAGCGGTAGAGAACTTCCTACGCGGTGCCATCGGAGGCACTGCAAGCAACGAAGCAAAGAAGAAGCAAGCAAGCAAGGAAGAGATGGGCGACGGGGGCTCCGTCCCCTTTCCATTTATAGCGGAAGAAGGCCAACCGACACCTCCATGATCGCAGGTAATGCTGGTTTCCTTTGCATGTCGCAGGGACTTGTCAAGTCGTGCAGTCGCCGAGGCAGCGTGGCGAAGCGGAGGCGCCCACGTCCAATCAACCGCCACGCGTCAGTCAAGGCCGCAGGCTTTGGGGGCGCGCGGTGCTCCGAACTTGACCCTTGGCTTCGCCGCGAAGCCAAGCCCGCGCGCACCTTGGGTCCGGGGGCTACTGTTGGTGTTTTGGGAACGGGGGTCCCCAGACTTGCCTGCCTGCGGCGCATGGCGTGGCGGGGCCAGCAGGCCTTACGGCCCATCTTCATCAACAAAGCATCCAAGACCCTCGCGAGGGGCCAAGCCTCGTGAGGGGGGCGATGCAAGACCTCCTCGGGAGTTGCCTGGTCAGGCAGGCTCGCGAGGAGCAGAGATATCAAGGTGAGGCGAACCTCACGAGGCTCTCGTGACGTGAGCCATGATGATCGACACTAGGTGGGCGCCAGCGCGTGCAGCGTCCTTGTTTCCTCTTTGGTGCAAGGGAGGCAAGCGCGGCCGCGGAGTACCGAGGCCTCAGGCAAAGGTTGCCATTTTAGTGCAACAAGACTAAGACCAGGAGGACTACAAGACGGAGGTCATCATGGAGCCCAAGACGGCGTCATCACCAGAGCCTTTCACAGGCGCAGGCTACCTTTTGTCAGGATAGCTTGTACTTGTCGGCGTTCTGGGAACGGGGGTCCCCAGACTTGCTTGCCAGCGGCCTACGGCGTGGCTCGAATGGGGGCCCAACATGGCCCATCTTCATCAAGCACAAGATTCAAGACCCTCGCGAGGGCCCAAGCCTTGCGAGGCGGACGACACGACGCATCCTCAGGCGCAGCCTCCTCAGGCTAGCTCGCGAGGAGATGGAGACATCAAGGCGGGGTGCCTCGCGAGGTGCCCGTGACGCAAGCCATGACGATCGAGGGTGCCAGGCGGGCGCCAGCGCGCGCAGCGTCCTTCTTTACTCTTTGGTGCAAAGGGGGCAAGCGCAGCCGCGTAGTACCGAGGCATCAGGCAAAGGTTGCCATTTCGGTGCAACGAGACCAGGACCAAGCGGACTACGAGATGGAGGTCACCATGGAGCCCAGCATGGCGTCACCGCAGAGTATTTCGCAGGCGAAGACCACCTTTAGTCAGGATAAGAGTACTAGCTGCCCCCCTTCAAATTAGCCCGCCATTGTTGGCTCCCTTCCCGCTCAATATTTGGGAAGAGGACCAGGGCCTCTATAAATAGGACTAGCCGCCCACGTAGCAAGGGGTCGGTTCGGATCGAAGACCGGAAATCAGAGAGAGAGAGAGAGAGAGAGAGACAGAGAGAAGGGCGACTGAACTCCTCCCACCAGTTCATCACCCCGGCCAAGAACAGACCCTCGCGAGGCTGTTCCTCCTTGTGTTGTTCTTCATCATCAGCCCCAAGAGGCAATCCATCCACCACACACTGGAGTAGGGTATTACACCACAATGGTGGCCCGAACCAGTATAAATCTTGTGCCTCTCATGTGATTCTTTTAGTAGTTTAGATCCTTGCGAGGCGGAGAGGTTGAGGACGTGATTTCCGCGCGCACCCCAGTGTTCGAACCTTAAGGGTCTGCTGGAACCCGAAATCCGACATTTGGCGCGCCAGGTAGGGGTGCGCCTGAGTTCGTCTTCCACCACTCCGTGCCCCTTCGCGTCTTCATCACCATGCCCGGCGACTAGGAGGGCAACCCCGACCCGTGGGCTGCGTGGCCCAAACGCGCGGAACCGCCCGCCTCGGGCGACCCCGCGCCCCAGGCAGCTCGCGGTCCGCAGGGCGCTGCGGGCTGCGGGCGACGCGGGCAGACTTCGGCAACTCTTACGCCGCGGCAGGCTCGGTCGGCAGCAAGGGCCTCCAATCACGCCGCGACAACGACACCATACACCCGCCGCGAGCAGGCGAACTCGAGGGCGGCGCTCACGGTGGCCTGGGAGCTGCTGCGGTGCAGGCTGCTGGAGGGCGGCCACGACGTGCTGCGGGAGCGAGTGGCGGAGCTCCTGGGCTTCGCCGCCTCGGGGGCTCACCCCTTCTCCACCCAGCTCCCATCTCAAGCCCAGCGGCCCGCGCGGGGGCTCCGCGCGCGCCCACGGACTCCAAGGCTACTCCGACACTAGCGAAGCTGTCAGCACCGGACCGGCGGCGGCGCTGCCTCCGCCCCCGGCCCGTGAAGAAAAAGGACTCGACGCGACCCGCGGCCCTAGAGGGCTGCTGCGCTGCCACCCCGCGGTAGGCACGGCCGATGGGACCACGTGGCGTGCGGGGCATCATGGCGTGGCGTTCGGGATGAAGACGACGGAGGAATACGTGCCCCTCATGCTGGACCAAGGACACCCTCGCGAGAGCAGGCAAGGCTCGCTCCTCGGCCCAAGCCGGGGGGACGAGGCAGTAGAAGCTGAGCCCTTCCAGGAGCCTATGGACGAGCCCGCTGGCCACGCTGGAGGCAGCGACTATCCGGCACCGCTAACTCTTCAGGGGCAGGTATATGCTAACCATGGATCGCAGGCAGTGCAGGTCACCGCGGCAAGCAGCTGCCCCGCTCCCACAGTCTCCTACCCCTCGGGAGGAGGGCGCAGGGGGCTGCGGGAGAGGGGTCGCGATCCTACATCACCACCACGGCGTTCGGAGCAAGGCGTTCTCAGGAGATAGGCCCTCTGCTGGGGAGGTGCCTCAGGGCCTGCCCCTGGCGGAGGACCCGTGGTCGTCGGGGGAACCGCTGGCGACCGCTCTACCCCATCGGGCGGCGTCCTGGGTTTCGGTCGTTGCTGATGGCACTAGAGTGTGGCGCAAGGCGGGGCCCTCGTCTGGCGATATGAAGCAAGGCCAGTACCTGTAAAGAAGGCCCAGTGCCTGTGAAGCTCGCTGCCCCATGACACTCTCATGTAATAATGAGTGGGGCTGTACACGCCCTGGAGTGTCAGGGGTGCCGGCCTCAGGCCCTGGGGCTCCCTCCCATGCCCAGTGGACAACACTTAGCTCCGCGCTGGTGAGAAGACGTCCAAGACTAGATTAGGTGCTGGACGCAGCTTTTTGTCTGCTTTTCGTTGCCTTTCCCTTTGGCTGTTGCTTTCCCCCGCTGGATTTAAGTTGGATTCGAATTTGAGATTTGCGTGTGTTCGGGGAAGGGGTGCTTATTCTCGCTCGAGCTGTTTCTCGCGTTCTGGTTACCGCTTCATCACAGCTGCCTCCCCTCGCGAGCCCCTCGCGAGTCGGATCAGGCCTGGCTCGTGCGCAACCCAGACTGCCGCTGTTACTCCCCCTCGGGAGGATTTTCGGGTGCTTGCGGAGGTTATCCTGTTTAAAAAGGCATGGAGCCTGTGAAGCAAGGCGAGTGCCTGTGAAGCCCTCGCGCTAAGGAAAAGGATCAGAGCCTGTGAAGCAAGGCGAGTGCCTGTGAAGCCCTCGGGCTAAGGAAAAGGCCCGGAGCCTGTGAAGCAAGGCGAGTGCCTGTGAAGCCCTCGCGCCAAGGAAAAGGCCCAGAGCCTATGAAGCAAGGCGAGTGCCTGTGAAGCCCTCGCGCTAAGGAAAAGGCCCAGAGCCTGTGAAGCAAGGCGAGTGCCTGTGAAGCCCTCGCGCTAAGGAAAAGGCCCAGAGCCTGTGGAGCAAGGCGAGTGCCTGTGAAGCCCTCGCGCTAAGGAAAAGGCCCAGAGCCTGTGAAGCAAGGCGAGTGCCTGTGAAGCCCTTGTGCTAAGGAAAAGGCCCAGAGCCTGTGAAGCAAGGCAAGTGCCTGTGAAGCCCTCACGCTCAGGAGAAGGCCCAGAGCCTGTGAAGAAGGCCAACGCCTGTGAAGTTTTTCACCAGCGACGATCTCACATCGGAACCAGCGTGGGGCAAAGGTAAACCAGCCCACCATCAGGCACGAGCGCAATTTGATTACGACTGATACGATGGACACAGGTTTTTACATGAGGGGCTCCCCCTCCCGAAATGCTCTCACAAGCCACCAGGTCAAAAGCCCGAGTTCTATTCATGCAGGGTGAAAAAGACAGGAGCGGTACACACTCAGTCGGACCAATCCCCCAATGCGTCCCCGGAGGCACCTCCCGAGCCTTCGTCGGAGTCACCGAGCTCGCCATCGCCGCCTGCGTCGCTGCCGGCGGCATCAGAGCCGCTCGCCACGCCGTCCTCGTCAGCACCCACGACCACGTCGATGTCGTCCGAAGCGAAGGCCCTGACAAGGGCGTCCACGTTATCCTCCACCCAGCGCGCCAAGTCATCTCGGACGGCCTGGGAGACTGGGGCGATCACAGCGTCAAAATCAAAGCGGGGATTCATGTTCTGGAGATGGCTGAAGACACGGGAAAAGGCGCGCTTGAGCAAGGCGCGGCTCCTCTCCTCCACCAACCTGTCGGCCCTGACCGACTGTGCCTCCAGCTGCGTCACCACGGCGGTGAAGAACTGCAAGTTACCGGCATAATTGATCGTGTGTGGTTCGCCGACGGACGCCTCGCAGATGTTGCCTAAGGCCATGTTAGCCCTCTCCCTGAGCGTGGTGAGCATGGGGCCATGCGCATGCTCCAGGAGTCGCCGCTGGCGTATTTCATCGGCGTTCTGGCGCTCAACGGCCTCGGCCTCTTCCATCCGCCGGCGAAGACGGAGCACCTCGGCCTGGGAGGCAGCCAGCTCCTTTTGCGCTGCCTCAAGGGCGACTCAGGAGGCGTCGGCCAGCCGCGTCGCCTCATCGCGTTGGACCCTCAGGGCTGCGGTTCTGCCCTCGGCTTCGACCCGGATCATCCCCAGCTTCCCCTCGAACTCTCGTTCGAGGCCTTGGCGCGCCGTCACCACCCGACGGCAAACCTCCTCCAAGACACGCGCTTCCCACGCAGCGACATCGTCTTCCGCCTGCGTCACTAGGCGCTCCCTCGTCTCCAGCCGCTCGTACTCGCGAGTGCATTCATCAACTTCCAGCATCAACGCTTCTTCGCGCCTCTGGAGCTCGGCTGGGTCACCGGAAGCCACCTCCATCAACGCAAGGGCTGCCTCGCGCAGCTCCGCTTGCTCCTCCAGCGAGTGGCATCGGGCCAGGAGCTCGTGAGCCCGCTCCTCTGCTACCTCTCGCCACCCGTCAGCTCTCCGGGCCTCCTCGATGGCCTGGGAGCGGGCCACTCGAGAGGCCTCCAGCGACGCCTTCGCCTCTTCATCATAAAGGTCACGTTCGCAGCGCGCGAGGGTGACGGCGGCCTCCAGCTCGCGCCTCCCTGCAGCCAGGCGCAGGCCCTCGGCCTCCAGGCGCGCGTATTCATCAGCGCGCTCCTCCCCAAGCAAGTTCACCGCGTCGGCCGCTCTTCGAAGGAACCCTTGGCGGTGGGCGCTGCGCTCCCGGGCGCGCTCAAGCACATCTTCCACACCGTCATCCGCCCCAAGCAAGCGCCGGGGGCCGCGAATCATTGTTCCCCCTCCGGGCATGGGGCTGGGGGCTGGCGCCCTCGCGATGGCCGGGCGCGTCGCACCGGGAGCCCGGCCTAGAGCCAGCCCACCTCCAGATGAAGAGCGTAGGAGGCGCCTCAACCAGTCATAGTCCAAGATCAGACGGGAGGCACCCGACAGACTGGCTATCCCCTGAGAAGGCCCACGAAAGAGAAGCGCGGGGAATGAAGGGCCACGATGCACCTCGGGATGGTCCGCTCCTTCAGACGCCCTCACCACCAGGGCAGAGCTGCTCGGAGCACTTGAAGACAGTAGAGGGGACGAAGCTAAGGGAGACGGCACCTCGGCGATTTCCGTGAGCTCAGTCGGGAGGGGCCTGCAGAGCAAGGATCAGCGGAAGCAGCAAGGGGATCAGGAGCCAGAGAGAAAAAGGACTTACTCGTCAGTGGCGAAGTACTTCCTGCGCTTCAGCGCGTGACAAGGGAAGTCGTCACCAAGGGCCTCCCTCTTCCTCCGGAGGGCCTCAAAGTCCACGCGGAAGTGGCCCAAGCCAAGAGCACAAGGATCATCCTACCGCGAGGACGGAGCATCAGGGCGGTCCGTGTCAGGGGCGTCTGCCTGGCGCCTGCCTTCCATTGCCTCGCCAGAAGACGCGGCTGGGGCCTCCGAGGCCTCAGCCCCAGGCGCCGGGAGCGGCTGCTTGCCACCTTCAGCCGCAGCGGCGCAGGCCTCAGGAGCTGTCCCCTCGTGAGCGCCACCCGGCACTGCCACCTCATTAGGGGCACCCTCGGCCTCAGGCGCCTCCAGCCTCCCTGCTCCACCACTTGAGGAGGAGCCGCCTTAGCCGGTTGGAAGGGCAGTCACCACCACCGGGTTCTTGTGAGGTCCCTGGAGGCCAGCCGGGCGCAGCCCCCATTCATCGAAGACAGGCATCTGCTTCACGAAGTCGGCCCTGCTCTGGCAGAGGTACAACAGGGCCCCTCCCTGCCGGATGTTGCCGGGGTTGAGGTCACCGGCTAAGGTCAAGAGCGTCGACTTCAACACCGCCGGAGCCAGGTCCTCCTCCTGGAGCCTCATGTTATCCTCGCTTCCACGGAAGGCCCACATCCGGCGAAAGTGGCGCTGCAGGGGAGCGACGCGGCACAATAGAAACTCCTTCACCACTTTGGGCGCTGTCACGCCAAGCTTCCTCAGGAGCATGAAGCGGCTCCAGACGAAGATGAGCTGGGGGCTCTTGAGCGTCTCCTGGCCCCAACCCGAATTGGGGACAGCAGGCGAGGTCGGCTCCGATAGCAGGGGGCTGGGCACCCCTGCGTCCACATACAACCACCGCTCGCGGAACCCAACCGCGGGCTGGGGGAGTTTGAAGTCAATCCCAGAGGCCTAGGTCGCAGGCTCGGCAGCAAAGCTCACGCATGCCCAGCATTGCGAGGGGTCGACAAGACGCAGTGAGAAGAAGTGGTGCAGCAAGGCCACCGAAGGAGGGATGCCCACCATGGCTTCGCAAACGAAGGCGAAGACCGAAAGAAGGGTGATGGACTCAGGACTTAGATGCATCAAGTGGATCTAATAATGGGAGAGCACGACATTGAAGAAATCGGAGAAGGGGGGAACCAGACCCGCCCACAAGGCGTCGGTGAAACATGGAACCTTGGTTGCTATCCTGTTGATGGAGAAGTGGGACACGGGCCAAGCCGTCGTCCTCCCGCACTCGTTGAAGACGGAGGCTAGGGCCAAGCTGTCCCTGCCCAGGCACTCTTGGTTGAGTACGGTCGGCTGGCCGACGGCGGGGGCCACCGATGGCGGCACACAAGACGGAGGCGTGGATTTCTCCCCTCTCTCCTTCCTCGTCGGAGTCATGGCGATGGGAAGGAGGGGGAAGATTTGAGATTGGATTGGAGGCGGGAGCCGGCGTGCGAAGGAAGGAAGAGCAGGAGACGCCCGAGCAACAAGAAGGGGAGCGGCTGTGTGCAACCACAAGTCTGCATGGGGGGAACAGTGCCGCCCACGTCCCGTCAACCGCCACGTGGCGCCCAAGGCCGCAGGCTGATATGGCCCGCGGCGCTTCGCCCTTGCCCTTTTGCCTCTCGGCACGGCCAAGCCCATGCGCGCCACGGGCCCGGGGGCTACTGTCGGCGTTCTGGGAACGGGGGTCCCCACACTTGCCTGCCTGCGGCCTGCGGCGTGGCTCGAATGGGGGCTCAACATGGCCCATCTTCATCAAGCACAATATTCAAGACCCTCGCGAGGCGGACAACACGACGCATCCTTAGGCGCAACCTCCTTAGGCTAGCTCGCGAGGAGACGGAGACATCAAGGCGGGGTGCCTCGCGAGGTGCCCGTGATGCAAGCCATGACGATCAAGGGTGCCAGGCGGGCGCCAGCGCGCGCAGCGTCCTTCTTTCCTCTTTGGTGCAAAGGGGGCAAGCGCAGCCGCGTAGTACCGAGGCATCAGGCAAAGGTTGCCATTTCGGTGCAACGAGACCAGGACCAAGCGGACTACGAGACGGAGGTCACCATGGAGCCCAGCACGGCGTCACTGCAGAGTCTTTCGCAGGCGAAGACCATCTTTAGTCAGGATAAGAGTACTAGCTGTCCCCCTTCAAATTAGCCCGCCATTGTTGGCTCCCTTCCCGCTCAATATTTGGGAAGAGGACCAGGGCCTCTATAAATAGGACTAGCTGCCCACGTAGCAAGGGGTCGGTTCGGATCGAAGACCGGAAATCAGAGAGAGAGAGAGAGAGAGAGAGAGAAGGGCGACTGAACTCCTCCCAGTAGTTCATCACCCCGGCCAAGAACAGACCCTCGCGAGGCTGTTCTTCCTTGTGTTGTTCATCATCATCAGCCCCAAGAGGCAATCCATCCACCACACACTGGAGTAGGGTATTACACCACAATGGTGGCCCGAACCAGTATAAATCTTGTGCCTCTCGTGTGATTCTTTTAGTTGTTTAGATCCTTGCGAGGCGGAGAGGTTGAGGACGTGATTTCCGCGCGCACACCAGTGTTCGAACCTTAAGGGTCTGCCGGAACCCGAAATCCGACAGTACTAGCTGTCCCCCTTCAAATTAGCCCGCCATTGTTGGCTCCCTTCCCGCTCGATATTTGGGAAGAGGACCAGGGCCTCTATAAATAGGACTAGCCACCATAGGAAGGGGGGATGAGACCGGAGACACACAAGTTCATACGCACAAGAACACCTCAACCTCAGGAGGCAGTTCTTCCCTTGTACTGTTCATCATCAGTCCAAGAGGCAATCCACCACCACCACACTGGAGTAGGGGATTACACCACAACGGTGGCCCAAACCAGTATAAACCCCTTGTCTTTCTGTGGTGCGAGTTCGTCGAGTTCATCCGCAAGATCCTAGCGAGCTAGAGCATAGATTGGTAGGAGGGAAACACACTGCACACACCCAAGTGTTCGAACCTTAAGGGTAGCCGGAACCCCACATCCGACATAGCGTCCTTCCCGTATGGCTCTGAGCTCTTGACAGTCGCTGGTGTTGTGGGTGTTCAGGTTGTGGAAGGCGCAGAACGGTCGTCCGTTCTTGGAGGACTCGGTTTGATCTCTACCCCGCTTGATGTCGGGCTCCGCTGCGAGCACAGCTGCCTCCTTGCAGTTCATGTCCTTGGATTTGGCCTTCTTCTCCTCCGCGCCAACGACTGGCAGGTAAAGGAGAGAGAGGTGCCCCTCCTCAGCTCTTGCGCAGTTGGTCGCCAGGTTGAACAGCTCCTGAGATGTGTAGAGCTCCTTGTGGATGGCGAGCTTTTCCTTCATCTTGACGTCACAGACGCCGTCGGAAAACATGGAGATGATGGCCTCATACGTGACCTTGGGGATCTTGAGGCGGGTGTTGTTGAAGCACTGGATGTACTTCTGGAGGGTTTCTCCTGGTTGTTGCCTGATGCGGCGTAGATCCCCCGCGGCCGGTGGGCGGTCGCAAGTGCCCTGGAAGTTGGCGACGAAGCGGTCGCGCATCTCGTCCTAGGAGGAGATCGAGCCGTGCTGCAGGTTCAGGAGCCAGGAGCGCGCTCCATCCTTGAGAGCCATGGGAAACCAGTTCGCCATGACCTTTTCGTCGATGTTGGACGCTTTGATGCTCAGCTCATAGAGCTACAGGAACTCCGCAGGGTTGGCGGTACCGTCATAGCGAGGAGGCAGATCCGGCTTGAACTTGCCCGGCCAGGCGATGCTACGCAGCTCGGGGGTGAAGGCGCGGCAACCAGCCGTGGTTGTCGGGGCCCGCTTCAGAGGTGGAGCTTAGTCTTGATGAGGTCCGCGTTGCGCCGCTGCAGGCTGTGCGCGGTCTTGACGAGGTGGCGCAGGTGCAGCTTCTCGTGGCCGCGAAATTTCTTGGCAGCTTCTCTCTTTGCGTGCGGGAGCCGGGCGAGGCGGATCACGCCATGGAGCCACGCGCCTTGGTGCAACGGCGCCATCTTGGGGCTGAGGTGGTGGAGGCACGCCATGAGCCCCGTCGCCCGTGGCTGGTTGAGGGGGAGGCAGAGAGTGGGACGACGCCGGAGAGCCCCTGCGGTGCGGACGATCTCGGCGACCTGGTCGAGCCACTCCTCGCAGAGGTCGTCAACGGGGCGATAGCGCAGGAGCTCGTTTGCCGCGAGGAGCCTGGCCCGTGCCTCCATGGGAGCGCAGTGCGCGTGAGACGAAGAACCGACAGGGGTCAGCGATGGAGTGGTGATGCGGCCGTCCTGCTGCACCAAAGGATGCAGCGAGGATGCCTGCTGCTCGTTCCCCGCCGGGCCGGTGGCAGTGTTGGCGCCGGGAGACGGAGAACGGCGATGTGGCCCACCGACGGGAGCCGTCTGAGCGACACGGGCGGTAAAGGCATCCCTACGCTCAACTCGAGCATGGCGAGCGTCCGCCATGGAGACGACAGAGCGACGAACTGATGGGAGGGAAGCTACGGCGCACCCCTACCTGGCGCGCCAAATGTCGTATGTGGGGTTCTGGCAAACCCTTAAGGTTCGAACACTAGGGTGCTCGTGAAGTCTTTCCTTCCCACCAATCTACGCCCTAGCTCGCTAAGATCTCACAGACGAACTTGAAGAACTCGCAACGCGGAAAGACATGAGGTTTTATACTGGTTTGGGCCACCGTTGTGGTGTAATACCCTACTCCAGTGTGGTGGTGGTGGATTGCCTCTAGGGCTGATGATGAATGGTACAAGGGAAGAACACCCTCCTGAGGTTGAGGTGTTCTTGTGAGTAGGCTCTCGATCGGGTTGGATCAAGCTAAGATGAGATGCCTCTACTATGGTGGCTAGCTCTACTTATATAGGCCCTGGTCCTCTTCCCAAATATCAAGCGGGAAGGGAGCCAACAACGGTGGGCAAATTTGAAGGGGGATAACTAGTACAAGCCATCCTGACAAAAGTGGTCTTTGCCTGCGAAAAGCTTTGGCGGTGATGCTGTCTTGGGCTCCACGATGACCTCCGTCTTGCCGTCCTCCTTGTCGTGATCTCGTTGCACCAATATAGCAACCTTTTCCTGATGCCTTAGTACTCTTCGTCTGCGCTAGCCTCCTTAGTACCAAAGAGAAAACAAGGACGCTGTGCACGCTGGCGCCCGCCTGGTGCCGTGCATCATGGCTCACGTGACAAGGGCCTCGTGAGGTTTGCCCCGCCTTGATATCCCTGCTCCTCGTGAGCCTGCCTGGCTAGGCCACTCTAGAGGAGGCCTTGCGCCGTCCGCCTCATGAGGCTTGGACCCTCACGAGAGTTTTGGATGCCTTGTTGATGAAGATGGGCCGTACGGCCTGCTGGCTCAGCCATGCCGCGGGCCGCAGGCAGGCAAGTCTGGGGAACCCCATTCCCAGAACGCCGACAACCATACCCTGAAGAGGCTCTTCGACCACTCATGAAGATGCCTGCAGGTTGCTTTTTAAAGGCAACGAAACACCGCTGGCCATAGATCCAGACCGCGGTCATGACATAACCACCTCGCCAATGAGGTATGTTATTCTTACTACATCCCTCGCTTGCCTGTTTCAAGGATGATGACTAAGCTTTTATCGTCATCGTTTCTTCAGGATTGGATGGAGAGGGCGAAGCGGATCCAATGTCTGGCTCCGCTGCCTAAAGAACTAGTCATCCTGCGTTTAGTGAAGATGCTGGTGCCGGCGCCCTACAAGGCATTGGAGAAGAAGGCCGCAGGGAAGGCCAAGGGGGTCTGGAGTGGCCCCTGCCGCAAGTGTGCTTCGGACGCAACGTCTGAAGACAAGACTCAATCTTCCGTCGCCGAAGACGACGACAATGAGGAGGGGGAGGAAAACAACCCTCCCCCTGGTGAGGGGAAGAAAAAGAGGGCGGCCTCCACCATTCTGGAGGCGGAGGCGCCCAAGAAGGGGAAAGGCCCACTCGTTGGCAGGTCCGCATGGGACGTCGAAAGGAGTCCAGAGCAACGCCCCCGCACTAAGCCGCGGGCCGCATCGTAAGTGCTAAGACTTACATCCACCCATAAAGTTTCTCCTCCTCATTGCATTGGCATGATTGGTTATGTTATTGTAGTTCGGCCCACAATAGCTCCCCGCGATCCTCGTCAGGAGGTTCGCTGGATTCCAAGGCGATGGCCAGCGAGTCACCGCCGGCCGCTCACTCCCCCATGGCCAAGGACGATGCGGAAGTGCCTTACCGAAGGACTATTCTAGGTGGGTGAGAGGCTCAGGAGGCGCCAGAAGGCGAAACCCCCGTCACCGGACACTAGGGGGAATCAATCCCCAAGGAGATTGGTGGCAAGGGCCGTATTCACTTCGGCCCTCAGCCGGACTCGATTCCGGAGACCGATGTGGCTCCGGAATCCAGCACACAAGCTCCTTTGAAAGAAGGGGGATGCCTATTCCGCCGGTGACCCCTATCCAACCAGGGGCACCGGATAATTTGCTGGAAGCGCTGCGAGGTGCTTCCATTGTGGATGAGCACCGTGTCCTTATGGGCACGGTAATTGAAAAGGTTCAGTCCACCAAGAGTAGACTAACCGAAGCCTGCAGCAGCCTGCTGACAGGTTTTGAGGTAAGCGACGCAAAAAAGAGAAAATCCCAATATAGACAGTAGCCCATGAGACACTATCCGGTGTTCAGAAAGAAAAAATGGACAGAGGATCAATCTCCTATTGCAGGAAACTAACTAATTTATTCTGAAATGTAAAAGCAAGCGTTGCTGTTGGCTGCAGCCTCGCATACTGCCGAGGTCTCCGGATTCAAGCAGAAACTGGCGGAGGCCGAGGAGGAGCTAGGCCAGGTGAAGAGGCAATACAATCTTGCTTCTCAGGGCAAGAAAATATTATCGGAAGATCAAGGAATTAATCATAATCCAGACTCATTGATCGAAGAGTGCACCTGGGAGAAATGGACTAGGTAGCACATTCCATCTTAGAATGATGATTCAATAACCAGCATGCTAAGAATGAAGTTATTGTCCTTAAACTACCAAGATCGAGTTTGCCAGGAGTATCAATTTCACACATCACGATTCACTTGTCGGCATTCCGGTTGCGACAACACGAAACCGAGGAATGAATAATGATGGCGAGAAGTACCACTACATCAAGAATTCATAAGAGAAGGTGTAATTATCATGACATTCCTAACATAAAGTGGGTAATACTTCAGGGTAGAACAGAACAAAAGCTAGATTGCCATTTTGATCTGTGGAATACAATTGCTTTGACCCAATCCTAGATATGGATGAGGTGCTGGAGTTTGTTTCTCCTAGTCATTCCGGAATAGAACGGCTTGATGGACCACAAGAATAATAGGCATCGATGAACACGATCGCACACATACTCTAGACTATCGATCGATAGACAATGGTCGAAATACAAGTGAAGAGTAACAACTCAAGGAACATATATCTTTCTGAGTTGTGGATGCATAGATTAGTATGTCGAGCAAAGCTCAACATTTCTTTCAGATAACCCATGCAGAATGGTAGAACTGGCAGATTCACAATGTAGAATGGAGAACTCATTAAGAGCACTCTGGTTGTGATCTTTTGGTTCAAAGAACTTCTGCCATAAGAGGTTCATGGTATTTGGAAGAAGGAAATACCACGAACCTCGAGGACTATCACAAAGGTTACTAATATCCTAAAGGAACTAGCAAACACTATCAATAGGAGGTTAGTGGAGTGATTCTTGGGTTCAAGAACCCAGAAATAGAATGCCTACTAACTAATAACATCACGAGATGCTTTCAAGAATGGTGGCCAGATTTATCACACTGAGAGTACAAGACAAGCTAGAGTAATAGGTGGTTCTCTAAGACACCTAGGGTCATAATAATAGCTCCAACATATATACTGAGGCAATGAAGCACCTCAACTCACCTATTAGTGTGCTTAATCTGGCCCAAAAGGACATCAGGAACGGGGGAAGGGATTTGCAAATGCATCAGACTGTTTAGAAACCTGGGATGACTCGGACAACATAACGACTATAAATGCTCAAAAAGATTTGAGACATCCTGCAAAATGGTGGCATAACCACTTAACATCGCAATATCAAGGTTCTGAGATCGACTGTCAACACATAGGAGTAGTACGAACTGAACTGGGGCTTGAATTCACCAATCTTATAAGTCTACGGATTAGTAACACGTGATCCTGATAGAAAGAAGAGAGAGCCTAGTTCCTTAACCCCGTATGAAAGATAGGATGACTCGGATCAGAAGGGCATAATGTATAAGCAGTAAAAAGAGCCTTACGTTCCATCCCACAATAAATTCCCTTACACAACTAGAGAATTTCTAGACTCAACTTTGACCAGATTGGCTTGGTAATCGTACAGGCAGTCAGGCTGTGATACCAAAACTGCCAGGACCCCGATTCTAAGTCACACCGATCTAGCATGTAACACATCATATCACTTTGCGGCATCACACACGATATTCCCACGGGTGCCACCTTACCTGGCCTGGGACCATTTGCACCTTTTGGCTCACGTATATGATAGTGTCGCTAGAATCCATATGACAGAGAACCCGGGCCGACATGACTAGTCGTAAACCCAAAGTGGCACTAACTTACAGGGACAGGCATACATGACCCAGCAACGAATGTGTCGGTCATCAGCGAGTGAATCCGTGCTGTAGCAGCTGGGCTAACAGGACTCTGGGAACCCGGCTGTAGTAGGCTAGCAGGACTCCGAGAGTCACCGCGTGACATTTCCCCGAAGGGACAGACACAGGAATGAAGTGGGACACATGCCGGCCAGTCTAAGTGTTCCGGGGCAGTAGTAACTGGGCTAGCAGGACTCCGGTAAACCGGGCTGTAGCAGACTACCATGGCTCAATGGAAGCACTAGACTACATTTCCCCATAAGACAGGCTACCAAGGATAACAACTAGGTTGTCGGATCCCACACATACCAAGCATTTCAATCATACACACAATATGCCCGATATGTGTAAATACAACATGGCATCACAACAAAACTCTACAACTCAAGTATTTATTCATTAGGCTCTAAGGAGCCAAGTACTACAAACATGGGTCTCATGACCCAACATACATAGCATTCAAGCAACAAGCGGAAGCATAAACATGTCTGGGTACAGACAACTACAAATGAAAAAAGGTTGAGAAGCCTGACTCTCTACAAGATCCTCCCAAGGGTACACGATCGTAGCTGAGGTAACAAGCTAAACGTCGAAGTCCATGCGGAACTACTAGTGATACTAAAGTCTCTCTGCTAAACATAAAATAAGCAAACGTGAGTACAAATCTACCCAGCAAGACTTACATCTGAACTAACTACATATGCATCGGTATCAACAAAGGGGGTGGTGGAGTTTAACTATAGCAAGCCAGCTTTGACTCGGTGGCTATCATGTACTACGATTGCAAGTAACTCTTTGGAGGTGGCGCACACGAATCCACATATTCACCAATCAATACACCACTATGGATCCGCTCCCGTCTCCCTACGAGAACGCCATCCATAGCACTCACGCTTATCTTGCGCATTTTAGAGTATCCACTTTCACTTGTCTATGAACTATACAGGCAACCCAGAAGTCCTTTATGAAAGTGCTAGTTATCGACTAGAGGGGGGGGGGGGTGAATAGGCGATTTTTATGGAAGTCTTCAAAACATGGGAGTTTCGAAGACAAACGATAGAAATGAACCTATAACCATGCAGCGGAAGGTAGACTACACTAGACAAGCCATAGTCAAGTATTCAATGAAGTGAGAGCACGAAGACTAATAGCAGCTATGCAGTACGGATCAGGGTGGAAGATAGTATGAAACCAATCAGAACAAACAGTCACACAGTGAAGACAAATGGATAATGCAAACAAGCAATGACTTCACAAGGACCAACTATAAATAAAGAGATGGGAAGGATAGAACCAGTTGCTTGTTGAAGACAATGATTTGTTGGACCAGTTCCAGTTGCTGTGACAACTGTACGTCTGGTTAGGGAGGCTGAGATTTAACTCAGAAGACCGTGTCTTCACCTTATACCCCTTGAGCTAAGGACACCCAGTCCTCGCTCAATCACTCTGGTAAGTCTTCAAGGTAGACTTCCAAACCATCACATACTTCATTCACCGGCGATCCACAATGACTCTTGGATGCTTAGAACACGACGCCTAACCGGCCGGAGGATTCACAGTCCTCAAGTGTAACAAGTCTTCAGATCACACAGACAAGAAGACTTCAGTGATGCCTAACACTCTTTGGCTCTGGGTGTTTAGGGCTTTGTCCTCGCAAGGATTTCTCTCTCAAAGGCTTTGAGGTGGGTTGCTCTCAAACAACAAAAGCCATGCACTAACTCTGAGCAGCCACCAATTTATTGAGTAGGGGGTGGGCTATTTATAGCCACTAGGCAACCCGAACTGATTTGTACGAAATGACCCTGGGTCACTAAGGAACTGACACTTCCAATGGTCAGATTTCAAACACACACGACAACTTTACTTGGGCTACAAGTAAAGCTGACTTATCCAGCTCTGGATAAGATTTTCTCTCATTGTATTCGCTCCAAGACATAGGATTTTGGTTAAGCATCATGAGGGAGTCCTGGATTAGGAGGTCTCCGGACAGCCAGACTATATCCTTTGGTCGGACTGTTGGACTATGAAGATACAAGATTGAAGACTTTGTCTCGTGTCCGGATGGGACTCTACTTGGCGTGGAAGGCAAGCTAGGCAATACGGATATGTATATCTCCTCCTTTGTAACCGACCTTGTGTAACCCTAGCCCTCTATGGTGTCTATATAAACCGGAGGGTTTAGTCCGGAGGACAACATACAATCATACCATAGGCTAGCTTCCAGGGTTAGCCTCTTTGATCTCGTGGTAGATCAACTCTTGTAATACTCATATCATCAAGAACAATCAAGCAGGATGTAGGGTATTACCTCCATCAAGAGGGCCTGAACCTGGGTAAACATCGTGTCCCCTGCCTCCTGTTACCATCCACATTAGATGCACAGTTCGGGACCCCCTACCCGAGATCCGCCGGTTTTGACACCAACATTGGTGCTTTCATTGAGAGTTCCACTGGGTCGTCATCATAAGGAGGATGGCTCGCCTCATTGTCAAGGACAACATCACCTCTGGGGGAGCCCTGGCTGTGGGCCAAACTCTCCGACTAGGCGGCTTCATCATGACCACCCGCTCGGCCGCGGCGCCGACGATGACTTCTCGGGTCATCGAAAATAGCCTCCAGATCGGCTCGAAATTTGCCAAGCAGATGGATCCAATGGAGCTCTCCTCTTTGAACGAGCTCTTGGACTGCATCGCCACTCTGGGAGTCACTACGGACTACGATCAGATCGGGCTTAAACCCGACCAAAGTGAGATTAACTCTCCGCCAGTCACCCATCAGATAGCGGTGGTGGAGGAGCAATGCGGCGATTCTCCCTCTATCCTGAGGACGAACTATGTCTGGATTCCCGAGCTCCCCGAGCCGGATACTCGCTCACAGGAAGACACCGCCCTAACCCTGAATCCAGAATTAGGCGGCATACCAAACCCACAGGGCAACATCCCGGAGCCCGAACTTCCAAGATCGGAAACTCCCCTACCCCGGGATCACAGATTGGGTCAAGGTCTGGACTTAAATCCACCCACCCACCCAGACACAAACGATCTTTCCCACATTAGGCAAGCGCCCCAAGAGACAGTACATCACTATTGGGCCAGATTCCTCCTTGTAATGAACAAGGTCAAGGACTGTCGCGAGGAAGACGCAATTTCGTTCTTTTGCAACAATTGCATGGACAAGGGAGTCCTCAACGCCATAAGTCACCGTGACATAACACACTTCGCTGACTTGGCGACCATAGTACGGAAATACTCTGCGATGGAAAGTGCCTGGAAAACCCAAACGCAATTTTGGGATAATCCGGCTTTGACAAAACCCCCAGTCCAGACTAAAGGGGTGCACTCTCATAAGTCGCCCGACTCAATTACAAAGAAGCAAAAGCCCACTACAGGGCGTGGAACCGTATTGGAGGGATGGCTTAACGGGCCCTGCAAAATCCGTAGTACAACGGATACCATATCAACACATAGCCTTAGAGCATGTTGGGTACTCCGGCAGGTGGCCAAAAGCGGTGGGGATCTCCTCACCCAAAATACCTTAGAGCACCTTCCCACGAATAATAATACAGTATTAACGGTCTTCAAGACCTTCGCCTCAAATAATAGGCATAAGCAAGCACTCCACAGCCTTGCCGAAGTCTGCCATGTGGCAGCAATAAATCCATGGAGCGACACAGCTATCACCTTCAATGCCAGTGATGAACCTAAATGCCGAACAGCCTGAAAAGCAGCCGCTTTGGTCCTCAGTCCAATTGTGGACGGCTTTCGGCTCACTAAGGTGCTCATGGACGGCGGCAGCGGATTAAACCTCATTTATGAGGAAACTCTCCAAAAATGGAAATAGACAACAACCGTATTGAGCAAAGCAGTACGACCTTCCGAGGAATCATCCCTAGTCGAGAGGCACGTTGCGCTGGGAAAATCACACTTGATGTGGTATACGGCACTCCGGAGAATTACAGGTCTGAAGAAATTACATTCCAAGTGGCCCCGTTCAGTAGCGGATACCACGCCCTTCTAGAGCGGAAGGCATTCATGATTTTTCAAGCCATACCCCATTACGGGTACTTGAAGCTCAAAATGCCCGGACCCAATGGAATCATCACTCTAGTTAGTGATCCGGACATAGCACTCCACGCCGAAGACAAAATAGCCGCACTAGCCCTCGAGGCATTATCCGAAGCCCTAGTGGCGGACGAGTTAACCGCGCTGCGCTCCATGGTGGACAGGGACGACGTGATACTAGACAAAAGATCCAAGTCCACCTCCTTTAAACCAGCGGACGAAATAGTCAAATTCCAAGTCCATCCAATGGACCCCACAAAAACAGCATCTATTGGGACACAGTTAAACCCCGCTGTAGACGCCGCACTACTGGTGTTTCTGCGCGAGAATTGGGATATATTCGCCTGGCATCCTTCAGACATGCCAGGAATCCCATGCAGATTGGCCGAGCATAGCCTTAATATTCTAAAAGGATTCAAGCCGGTCAACCAGACTCTTCGGCGTTTCTCTGAACCTAAGCGACAAGCCATGGGAGAGGAGCTAGCCAAGCTACTGGAGGCCGGATTTATTAAAGAAATAAAACATCCAGACTAGCTAGCAAACCTGGTGATGGTACCAAAGAAGGACAAATCCTGGCGCCTATGCGTTGACTTCAAAGACCTTAATAAGGCTTGCCCAAAGGATCCCTTCCCACTCCTTCGCATCGATCAAATCATCGACGCTACCGCAGGACACGAATCATTGTGCTTCCCCGACGCATCCTCCGGTTACCACCAGATTAAGATGGCGGAGTCTGATCAAGCCGCAACGGCATTTATCATGCCATACGGCCCATTCTGTTTTAACACAATGCCCTTCGGGATCAAAAACGCCGGCGCAACATATCAGCGCATGATCCAGACATGTCTGGAAAAGCAGATCGGCAAGATTGTGGAGGCATATGTAGACGATGTGTCATTAAAACTAGACACGTCGACTCTTTAATAGATGGCTTGAGGCTCATGTTCACTAGTCTCCAAACATACGACATTAAGCTCAATCCGGAAAAATGCGTTTTCGGCGTTCCCGCCGGAAAGCTCCAGGGCTTCATTGTCTCCAGTAGAGGAATTGAAGCAAATCCATCTGAAATCCGAGCTCTGTCGCAGTTGGCTATCCCAACCGACCTCAAGCAAATCTAGAAATCAACTGGATGTGTAGCGGCTTTAAGCCGCTTTATCTCCCAATTAGGAGAAAAGGCACGTCCCCTTTATCGCCTTCTTCGACGCACCGAACACTTCGAGTGGACGGACGCAGCCACGGCCGGACTGGAAGAAATAAAAGCCATCCTAGCCGCCAACCCAATCTTGGCCGCGCCAACTGTTGGTGAACCAATGCTATTATATATAGCGGCAACTCATCAGCTTGTAAGCGCAGTGCTCATCGTCGAACGAGAGATGGACGGACATAAATTCCCACTTCAAAAGCCGGTACATTATGTATCCACTGTCCTCACTCCATTCAAATCACGGTACCCACATTATCAAAAGATAGCATACGCGGTATTCATGGCATCCCGGAAATTACGACACTACTTTCAAGAGTGTTCAATCACGGTGGCCTCCGAAGTACCACTCAATGACATAATAAACAACTGCGATGCCATGGGCCGGATTGCCAAATGGGCCATCGAGCTCCTCCCGTTCGACATAACATACAAACCACGGCGAGCCATTAAGTCGCAAGTATTGGTCGATTTCGTCGCCGAATGGACGGAAGCCGAATTCCCTAAAGAGTACGGCGCATACTCCAATTGGATCATGCACTTCGACGGCTCTAAAATGCTGGCTGGTCTGGGGGCTGGCGTCGTCCTGACGTCCCCCACCAGAGATATAGTGCAATATGTACTCCAAATACTATACGCAGACTCCAATAACACAACCGAATATGAGGCCCTATTACACGGTCTCCAGATGGCAGTCTCCATGGGCATCCAATGCCTAGAGGTGTGTGGGGACTCGAACCTTGCAATATCCCAAATAAATGGAGACTTCGATGCCAAGGATCTGAAAATGGAGGCATCTCGCAACGCCGTCCTCAAAATGCCAGCTCGGTTCGAGGGGCTTGAATTCCACCATGTGGCTCGGGAAAACAACCAGGCGGCGGACATCCTCGCCCGTATCGGCGCTAAACGTGACCCTGTCCCACTGAACATCTTCCTGGAAAGACTGTTTAAACCATCCGTGGTATGGGAAGGGGACACCGGCAAAAATAGTCCGGACCCGGCCACAACCCTAGATACCGAACACTCTAACACAATCGGAGGCTTTGCCACCAAAATAACACCTTCAGCCCACGTGATAATGCCCGTCATCGCCCCGTAGACAGAACCATTCCTGGCCTACCTAACTAGGCAGGAACTACCCGAGGACCAAAATGAGGCACGTTGCATAGTGCGGCGATGTAAAGCCTACAAGGTCCACGAGGGAGAGCTTTATAAGAAAAGCACAACCGGAGTCCTTCAAAGGTGCATCTTCGAAGAGGAAGGGTGGAAGCTTTTTGCAGAAATCCATGCCGGACTCGGCGGCCACCACGCCGCAGCCCGGGCCCTTGTAAGTAAGGCCCTCCGTACAGGTTTTTATTGGCCGATGGCCCGGGCAGATGCACATCATCTGGTACAACATTGTGTCGGTTGCCAGCTTTTTGCAAATCAAAGCCACATGCCACCTATTGCCCTCCAAACAATCCCCATTACTTGGCCCTTTGCGGTCTGGGGGCTTGATATGGTCGGACCCCTCAAAGGGGGAACCCATAAGAAAAAAAATACTTACTGGCCATGGTGGATAAATTCACCAAATGGATAGAAGCCAAACCTGTCAAAAAGGCTGAATCCGGACCGGTGATAGACTTCATATCCGGGGTTGTACACCGTTATGGCGTCCCCCACGGCATCATCACTGACAACGGCACGAACTTTATAGCCGACAAGGTGAAATTTTGGTGCGGCAACATGGGCATCAAGCTCGATTATGCTTCTGTCTATCATCCACAAACTAACGGTCAAGTCGAATGAGCGAATGGTCTTATCATGAGCGGCATTAAACCCAGATTAGTGCAGTCCTTAAAGGAATCAGACACTCATTGGGTAGAGGAGCTCGACACCGTACTATGGGGGCTGCGGACCACGCCGAATTGCACTACCGGATACACACCGTTTTTTATGGTGTACGGCGCTGAGGCGGTGCTACCTTGCGACATAATTCATGACTCACCTCGAGTGCACATGTACGAAGAAAGAGAGGCCGAGCTCGAGCGGCAGGATAGTTTGGATGCCCTGGAGGAGGATCGCGATGTGGCAAAAGCCTGTTCCGCATTCTACCAGCAACAGGCTCGAAGGTACCAAAGCAGAGAAGTGTGGGCCAAAACCTATAACGTTGGCGAACTGGTTCTACACCTGCCGGAGAAGAAAAAGAACAAGCTCAAGCCCAAATGGGAAGGTCCCTTCATTATTGACCAGGTTCTGACCAGCGGAGCGTACCGTCTGTGGGATGCATCGGATAACCGACTCGAGCCAAACCCATGGAACGCAGCCAGACTCCGAAGATTCTACGCCTAGCGCCGGACTCTACGTTCGTCTCCTTACCTCCATAAATTTTTTGCACATCTATTTTTTTTCTCTCTCTCTCTTTCTCTTTTTTCTCTTCAAGGCTGAGGGAGTCCTGGATTAGGGGGTGTTCGGATAGCCGGACTATGCCTTCAGCCGGACTCCTGGACTATGAAGATACAAGATTGAAGACTCCGTCCCATGTCCGGAAGGGACTTTCCTTGGCGTGGAAGGCAAGCTTGGTGATACGGATATGAAGATCTCCTACCATTGTAACCGACTTTGTGTTACCCTAACCCTCTCCGGTGTCTATATAAACCGGAGGGTTTTAGTCTGTAGGACAACGTACACATCAACAATCATACCATAGCCTAGCTTCTAGGGTTTAGCCTCCTCGATCTCGTGGTAGATCTACTCTTGTACTACCCATATCATCAATATTAATCAAGCAGGACGTAGGGTTTTACCTCCATCGAGAGGGCCCGAACCTGGGTAAACTTCGTGTCCCTTGTCTCCTGTTACCATCCGGCCTAGACGCACAGTTTGGGACCCCCTACTGGAGATCCGCCAGTTTTGACACCGACATTGGTGCTTTCATTGAGAGTTCCTCTGTGTCGTCACCGTCAGGCTCGATGGCTCCGACGATCATCGATAGTGATGCAGTCCAGGGTGAGACCTTCCTCCTCGGACAGATCTTCGTCTTCGGCGGCTTCGCACTGCGGGCCAATTCGCTTGGCCGTCTGGAGCAGATCGAAAGCTACGCCCCTGGCCGTCAGGTCAGATTTGGAAGTTTAAACTACATGGCTGACATCCGCGGGGACTTGATCTTCGACAGATTTGAGCCACTGCCGAGCGCGCCGCACTGTCACGACGAGCATGATCTAGCTCTGTTGCCGAACAGTGCCCTGGAGGCCGCACCTGCATCGGCTCCGACCCTTAATTCGGAGCCAATGGTGCCGATCAAGGATAGGCGGTTGGACGGCACCTCGAGGGCTACGACCCCAACGGCGATTGAGCCAAGCACCAGCCCCGTACTCTGCGAGACTCGTGACTCCAAGGAGCGGGACTCCTCTCCGGACTCCGAACCCTCCGCGCCCCTGCCGATCGAATTCGATTGGGCGCCGATCATGGAGTTCACTGCCGCGGACATCTTTCAGCACTCGCCTTTCGGCGATATCCTGAAGTCACTAAAGTCTTTCTCTTTATCAGGAGAGCCCTGGCCGGACTATGGTCAGCAAGGTTGGGGTACGGACGATGAAGAAATTCAAAGCCCACCTACCACCCACTTCGTAGCCACTATCGATGACTTAACCGACATGCTCGACTTCAACTCTGAAGATATCGAAGGTATGGACGCCGATGAAGGAGATGATGAAGAACCAGCGCCTACTAGGCCCTGGAAAGCCACCTCGTCATATGACATATACATGGTGGACACCCCAAAAGAGGGAGATGGCGATGGAACAGCGAAGGATGACCCCTCCAAGAAACAGCCTAAGCGCCGGCGTCAGCGGCGCCGCTCAAAATCCTGCCAAAACAAACACGGTGGTTCCAGCACGGGAGATAATAATACTCCGGAAAGCGCCGAAGAAAACCCCCTCCAGCAAGATTTGGCACAGGAGGATGGAGAATCCAGCCCTCATGAGAGAGCGGCAGACAGAGAGGTCGAGGACGATAATTATATGCCTCCCTCCGAAGACGAGGCAAGCCTCGACGACGACGAATTTGTCATGCCAGAGGATCCCGTCGAGCAAGAGCATTTTCAACGCAGGCTCATGGCCACGGCAAGAAGCCTCAAGAAAAAACAGCAACAGCTTAGAGCTGATCAAGATTTGCTAGTCGGCAGATGGACTGAAGTCCTCGCGGCCGAAGAGCATAAACTCGAACGCCCCTCCAAGAGCTACCCAAAGCGCAGGTTGCTACCCCGATTAGAGGAGGAAGCACTTGATGCGGCCGACCGACCACCTCGTAGTCGCGATAGAGAGGCCTCTCGGCCCTCCACTCAAGCCGCACCCCGTACCAAGGCACGGGAATATGCACCAGACTTACGAGACATGTTGGAGGACAAGGCAAGGCAAACAAAATCGATCTACGGATCGCGTGGGCGCCCCACGGCTCGAGATGGTAACCGTCACGCCGGCCACAAATTCAGCGGGGCCAAACACAGTAGACAAGGCTCATTGGAGCTACATCATGATATAGCCCAGTACAGAGGCGCCGCACACCCACTCTGCTTTAGAGACGAAATAATGGATCATCAAATCCCCGAGGGTTTCAAACCTGTAAACATCGAATCATATGATGGCACAACAGATCCTACGGTATGGATCGAGGACTATCTCCTTCATATCCACATGGCCCGCGGCGATGATTTCCACGCCATCAAATACCTCGCACTCAAGCTTAAAGGACCAGCTCGACATTGGCTTAACAACTTGCCAATAGGATCAATCAGTTGTTGGGAGGACCTGGAAGCCGCATTCCACGACAATTTCCAGGGCACTTATGTGTGACCCACAGATGCCGATGACCTAAGTCATGTAATTCAGCAGCCAGAGGAATCGGCCAGGCAATTCTGGACACGGTTCCTAACAAAGAAAAATCAAATAGTCGACTGTCCGGATGCTGAGGCCCTAGCAGCCTTCAAACACAATATCCGTGACGAGTGGCTGGCCCGGCACCTTGGACAGGAAAAGCCGAAATCTATGGCAGCACTCACGACACTCATGACCCGCTTTTGCGCGGGAGAAGACGGCTGGCTTGCTCGTAGCAACAATATGACCAAGAACCCTGGTAATTCGGACACCAGGGACAGTAGTGGCAGGTCGCGTCGCAACAAGCAGAAGCGCCGCATTAATGGCAACAATGCTGAGGATACGACAGTTAATGCCGGATTCAGAGGCTCTAAATCCGGTCAGCGGAAAAAGCCATTCAAAAGGAATCCTAGGGGCCCGTCCAGTTTGGACCGAACACTCGACCGCTCCTGCCAGATACATGGCACCACCGAAAAGCGAGCCAATCACACCAACAGGGATTGTTGGGTGTTCAAGCAGGCAGGCAAGTTAAATGCCGAAAATGAAGACAAGGGGCTGCATAGCGATGACGATGAGGAGCCCCGGCCGCCGAACAACATTGGACAGAAGGGTTTTCCCCCACAAGTGCGGACGGTGAACATGATATACACAACCCACGTGCCCAAAAGGGAGCGGAAGCGCGCGTTAAGGGACGTATACGCGGTAGAGCCAGTCGCCCCAAAGTTCAACCCATGGTCCTCTTGCCCGATCACCTTTGATCGAAGGGACCATCCCACAAGCATCCGTCATGGCGGATTCGCCGCATTGGTTCTAGACCCAATTATTGACGGATTTCATCTCACTAGAGTCCTTATGGACGGCGGCAGCAGCCTGAACCTGCTTTACCAGGATACAGTGAGGAAAATGGGCATAGATCCCTCGAGGATTAAGCCCACCCAAACGACCTTTAAAGGCGTCATACCAGGTGTAGAGGCCAACTGTATAGGCTCAGTCACACTTGAAATGGTCTTCGGATCTCCGGATAATTTCGAAAGCGAGGAGTTAATCTTCGACATAGTCCTGTTTCGCAGTGGTTATCACGCACTGCTCGGGCGAACCGCATTCGCTAAGTTCAATGCAGTACTGCATTATGCATACCTTAAGCTCAAGATGCCAGGCCCTCGAGGAGTAATTGTGGTCAATGGAAACACCGAACGCTCCCTTCGAACAGAGGAGCACACGGCGGCCCTTGCAGCAGTAGTACAAAGCAGCCTCTCCAGGCAGTTCTCTAGTCCGGCCACTAAACGACCGGACACCGTCAAGCGCGCCCGGAGTAACCTACAACAAGACTGCCTGGCACGATCCGAGCAGGCGTAGCAATGCGGCCCCAACCCCAACCCTCGCAAAAAGGTGACGCCAGTACTTCGTGTACATAACTACGCTCTAGAGATACCATGGTACCATGGGCACAGGGGGAGGGGCACCATCACGGCACGCCCGAAACACGGCTTAAACCGTACCAGGGGCTACCGATTTTTTAATTTTCTCTTATTTTCAGGACTCCATCCTTCGGAAGGCCTGTTCGGCAGTTCAATTGCTGCACAAATGATGCAAGAACCAGGGAAGCAGACAAGCCACGCCACATTACGGAACTCCCAGGTGGTCTCTATCACGAGCAGTATACCTGTTCCGCATACTATTCTGCAGCTTACCCCTGGAACGGACATGTTAACTAGTCCAACCTTCCACTTATCACATTACTTGTATCGTTCTGCCTTGATCGCACCCCTTTTTAATAAACAATGCATAGCTTTTGTCTATTTTTGCATTACCTTTTTTCTTTTATATATGTTCCTTAACAACATGTTGCACCAGTACACGTTGGTACGGCCAAAATACGCCAGGGGCTTTAGTACCCCTCAATATGGTGTGAGAAGTCCGAACACTTTAACAAGTGCGGCACCCCGAACATATAGCATTATATGCATCGGCTCCGAATCATGTCTTGGGTCAATAGTTGGGTTTGCCCGGCTCCTATGTTTTGGTGCCTTATGTTCCGCTATATCGGCTAAGGTAGCACTAGGAGAACCACTGCGATTGTGCCCCAGTTGAGCTGGGTCAAGCACCTCAGTGGAGAAAGCTAAAACTAACTGTCATGATGAAGTGAGAGCTGGTCGCTGTTCGAGAGGTTTTTTTCGAGTCCCTAAAGACTTATGCCGCTTAGGGCGAGGAGCCGGCTCTGTCCGGCCAAGGCGTGGATAGCGCCCCGAACTCGGTCTTCCGAATACCAGGGGCTTCGCCGAAATTTAAAATTATAGAATTCTATGGCTAAGTGAGAGTGTTCACGCATTATAGTCTGATTGCCTTGTTCGTTGGGCTGAGCGCTTCCCTCGAAGGACCCAAACATGGGAAAAAGAGCGCTCAGGTTTATCCCCGAACACCCCAGCACTAGCGGCACGGGGGCAGAAGCCGACAACTCACCATCTCTCAGAATTGATAAACAGCCGCACAGAAGGTAATATTTTAAATTCCAACAGCATTTCTTAGCGCATATAAACAAGTTTTCAGCGCACAGGACAAAACGAGCAAGTTTCACTCAAAAATTACATCCCTAGAACATTCATCCGCCACAAGGCAGGCACCCTTCAGAACATCCTTATAGTCATTCTCGGGCTTGCGATGCTCTTTCCCCGGCGATGGCCCGTCCTTCACAAGCTTCTCAGCATCCAGCTTGCCCCAGTGCACCTTAGCACGGGCAAGGGCCCTACGGGCACCCTCAATGCAGACGGAGCGCTTGATGACTTCGAGCCTTGGACAGGCCTCCACCAGCCGCCGCACCAGCCCGAAATAGCTCCCAGGCAGAGCCCCTCCAGGCCACAGCTGAACAATGAGGCCCTTAATGTCCCGTTCGGCCGCCTTGTGGAGCTCGACCAGTTGCTTCAGCTGGTCGCTCAGGGGCACGGGGTGTCCGGCCTCAGCGTACTGAGACCAGAACACCTTCTTCGTCGAGCTGCCTCCTCGGCTCGATAGAATGCGGCGGCATCAGACACACTCCGAGGAAGATCTACGAACGCTCCTGGAGAGCTCCGGATTCGGGTAAGTAACAAGTAACTCACGTTTATGTGTTTGCTTTGCATAAAGAATGCCTTACCCGCCGCTATCTTCTTCACCTCATCCAACTCCTGGAGGGTCTTCTGGGATTCGGCCTTGGCAGATTTGGCATTTTCAATAGCCACCGTGAGCTCGGACGCTTGCGTCTTCAAGTCAAGCTCCAAACTCTCATGTTTTTCCATGAGAGCCTGGAGCTCTTGCCGCACCTTGCCAACCTCGGCCTCATACTTCTCCCGCTCGGTGCGCTCCGAGGCCGCCCTCTTCTCGGCCTCGACCAGCGCTTGCTTAAGGGTCGCCACTTCAGACGTGGCCCCTAAAATAGTGATGATAATCCTGTCATTCTTTGCAATTGCACCATTTTATATATGTTTAAAAACAAGGTATTTCTTACCTTCATTGTCCTTGAGCTGCTTCTTGGCACGCTCGAGCTCTTGCTTGGACCGCTCGAGGTTCTGCTTTAGCGTGTCCACTTCCGCAGCCAGTGCGGCGAACGCAAGCAGGGAAGCCTGCATATGCATATTGACTCATTTTTTGTTAGACTCCTGCGAATTCTATTTGATCCTCTATTCGGCTTTTCTTCCCGAACGCCAAACAGAGCATCAGGGGCTAATGTCTATGCGGTACTATTGTTTACACATTCTTTACTTACCTCAAAGCCTGTCAATAGGCTAGTACAAGCTTTAGTCAGTCTCCTCTTGGCGGACTGAACCTGCTGGACCACCGCACTCATAATAGTGCGGTGCTCCTCGTCGATGGAGGCGCCTTGGAGCGCCTCCAACATATTGTCCGGCGCCTCCGGTTGGACGGGGGCCACTGGCACGGTGGACTTGCTCCTCTTAGAAGGAGGTCCCCCGCCGGACTCTGGAACCTCTGAAGGTTCCGGAGCAGTGTCCGGCCTAGAGCCGGACTTCGAGCCCCGGGGAGTTTCATCCCCTTTACTCCTGGAGTCCGGGAGGTCACCTTGCGGCGCCTCCAGGACCACCTCCTCCCGGCTTGGAACCTATTGGGACAACACTTTGGTGTTGTCCGTAGGGCGGGGGGAGGAAGCCGTCAGAAGCGAGTTCACATCCGACGTGACCAGTGAGCCGCTCGACGACGCGTCGAGCCGGTCTTTGGGTGGGCTGCATAAACATATTAGACGTAAGGGAAAGTTGTGCAATAAACGGATACTATGAATTGCTCTGGTATCCGGATACTTACGCTTTTGCCAGGGGCTTGGCCCTGGGCTGCCACTCCTCTCCGCCGCCGTCGGCATCGGTGGAGCAGTCCAGAGGAAGGGTTTTCTCCTTCTTGGACCCTCCGGCCTCCCCCGAGAGGGCGGCCTTCCTTTTCTTCTCCCCCCCTGCTGGAGGGGGAGAGGTTTCTTCTTCTTCCTCCTCGTCTTTATGGGAGGAATGCGCCTCGGAACCATCGGATGATGGATCCGACACATCCTGGCGCCGGGCACTCTTTCGAGTCCCCGTGGCCTTTTTTGCGGCCTTCTTCTCCGGCACTACATAGGGTGCCGGAACCAGCAGCTCTGCCAAGCGAGCATCCGCTGGGCCTTCGGGCAAAGGAGCCGGACAGTTGATCTGTCCGGATGTCACCTGCCAATTCTGTCAAAGGTAAGGGAGTTTAGATCCTGCATGGAGTCAAACTATGAAAAATTGATACCCTGTAAAAGGAAAAAACAGCTTACCGCGAGCGCATGACGCTGCGCACTGAATCCGTGATCCTCGGTAGCGGATGGGGGAGCCTCGGTGCCCTTGAAAAGCACCTTCCATGCATCTTCGTACATCGTGTCAAAGAGCCTGCTCAGAGTTTGGTGCCGCGCCAGGTCGAACTCCCACAGGTTGAAAGCCCGTTGTTGACACGGGAGGATCAAGCGGATGAGCATAACCTGGACTACGTTGACAAGTTTGAGCTTCTTGTCCACCAGGGTTTGGACGCATGTTTGGAGTCCGGTCAGCTCTCCCTTCTTACCCCACAACAGGCCCGTCTCCTTCCAGGAGGTGAGCCGCGTAGGGGGTTCGGATCAAAAATCAGGGGGTGCGACCCATTAGGCGTCGCGCAGCTCGGTGATGTAAAACCACCATGATTGCCACCCCTTTAGGGTCTCCATGAAGGAGCCCTCGAGCTAGAGGACGTTGGCCATCTTGCCCACCATGGCGCCTCCGCACTCCGCCTGGTTGCCGCGCACCACCTTTGGCTTGACGTTGAAAGTCTTGAGCCATATGCCGAAATGGGGGCGGATGCGGAGGAAGGCCTCGCACACGACGATAAACGCCGATATGTTGTGGACGAAGTTCGGGGCCAGATCGTGGAAATCCAGGCCGTAGTAGAACATGAGCCCCCGGACAAATGTGTGGAAAGAGAAGCCCAGTCCGCGGAGGAAATGGGGGAGAAACACCACCCTCTCATGGGGCCTAGGGGTGGGGATGAGCTGCCCCTTTTCGGGAAGCCGGTACGCGATGTCGTTAGACAGATATCCGGCTTTCCTCAGCTTTTTGATGTCTCCCTCTGTGACGGAGGAGACCATCCACTTGCCTCCCGCTCCGGACATGGCTGGAGAAGGTTGAGGTGGGGAGTGCGGACTTGGGCGCTGGAGCTCGAGTGCGCAAGAATGGATAGGCGAATGTGGAAGAAGGCGTAGGTGAAAAGGTGGATCCTTATCCCCTTATATGGGTGGACGCAACTACATGTCCCCACCAGCCTGGTAAGACTCGCTTATCTCCAAGCGCCGTAATCAATGGCGCGGTTGGGTTACCCATGCCCGTATTGATGAGAATCCCGGGATAAGGGGACACGATCTCTGCTTTAGCAAGACATGCCAAGGAAACCGCCTCGCATAACGCGCTAAGGTGGGATAATGAAATGACTCGGATAAAGGCTTGGCTGTGGTGTGACACGCTATGGAATACGTCAGCAGATTAGATTGGTGTAAATATTATTCTCTCTATGGAAATATGTGGAAACTTATTTTGCAAAGCTGGACACTATCTTTGTGTTCAAAATCTTTTATGAAGTACTTGGAGGAGGAACCCGCCTTGCAATGCCGAAGACAATCTGCGCGCCGGACTCATTGTCATTGAAGCCTGGTTCAGGGGCTACTGAGGGAGTCCTGGATTAGGGGGTGTTCGGATAGCCGGACTATGCCTTCAGCCGGACTCCTGGACTATGAAGATACAAGATTGAAGACTCCGTCCCGTGTCCGGAAGGGACTTTCCTTGGCATGGAAGGCAAGCTTGGAGATACGGATATGAAGATCTCCTACCATTGTAACCGACTTTGTGTAACCCTAACCCTCTCCGGTGTCTATATAAACCGGAGGGTTTTAGTCCGTAGGACAACATACACATCAACAATCATACTATAGGATAGCTTCTAGGGTTGAGCCTCCTCGATCTCGTGGTAAATCTACTCTTGTACTACCCATATCATCAATATTAATCAAGCTGGACGTAGGATCTTACCTCCATCGAGAGGGCCCGAACCTGGGTAAACTTCGTGTCCCTTGTCTCCTGTTACCATCCGGCCTAGACGCACAGTTCGGGACCCCCTACCCGAGATCCGCCGGTTTTGACACCGACAAAGGCCCTAAAGGGCTAAAACTTGTGTCTTGGTTACACAATCTTGACGCGCTAACCGAGCTCAATGTACCTGGGGGCTTCTTATATAGAAGCTTAGTTTAATTATCTTTCCGGGCTTTATGCCCCGCACATGTGTTATTCTTCCGCGTGTACCTTTTTTCGCCATTATATGCATCGATATGACTTAAGTTTTGGCCAAGTTGGGTTACCTAGCTCTTGTATTTATGCCCTACGTAACCGTTAATTCAGCTAGGGAATAAGGGGAGCACCTCTGCGATTGTTACTACCGGGTCAGCCGGACGTGTACCTTAGACTGGGTGAAGCCGAAAGCTAGCGTTCTTAAGGGAATATTCGGCCAGTGAATAAAAGCCGACTTTCATTTAATTTACTACACGCCCCTAGATGTTTTTAGCCCACGCCTCGTAGTTCGAACATGGACATTAGGGCATGCGGACCGAGGGAAAGGAACCCTTAACGGAACTATTCTCCCTAGAAGATGTTTCTTACTATCCATGTAATATAACATAGCTAGATGGGTACTTGTCTGTTCAAGCACTTATGACCCTTACGCCTGGTTTCCATGCATACCCTAGTTTTTACATAACCGAGTGGGTATTCAGATACACTCAGGACGATCGGGTCCAGAGGTCGAAGCGAAAAGGTCCGTCATGACAAATGATTTACAATCCGGCTAGGGACATTACATATGTCACTTGAAGTACATAGTCACAAAGACTGTTTTAATTCTTCCTCTATACCATCCAATAGGCTGTCTAGCCTACAATCCTGTTGGGAATACTTTGCGGCTAATTCTACTTGATCATACACTAAACTGACAAGGATCTCTTTCCCATCGGGCCCCACAGGTCCGACCTCGGCCATGTGGTTCTGGTCAGCCTTGGTATATCGTGTCTTCACCATAGCCCATGCTTCCCTTGCACCTTGTCGGCAGGCTGATATCTTCCATAATCGGAAGCACCACCGCGCTCCCTTGAGCTTCTCTATAAGCTCCCCCATGCCTCCTGGCGGTGACGCGGATGGCCACAAGGCTTGGGCAATACCCTGCATCACCTGCCGAACTTGTTCTTGCAGTTGTGAGAGCTCTGGTAGAAGATCACCCGAAGACCCGGGCATCTCCTCCACGGGACGACCCGTCAGCATACCTGTAGACATAACGCTGTTAGCAGGCTTCTTCACCGAACTCCTTTAAAAAGTTCGTTCAAGCACTTACTAAAAATGCCACGCCGAAGCCGTTTATTCTCCTTCACGGAGTCCACAAGCTGGGCTCGGACATCCTTCAGTTCCACGCCCAGCCGGATATTGGCGTCTTGGAGATCATTTTTCTCCTGCCTGACTCGCATCAGCACGCGCTCGCCAGCATTTTGTTGTCGATCATCATGTGTCGTATCCGCCTCCACGGCCTCCGGATACACTCCGGGGCCACCTGCAACATCTATTGTTAGGTGTGCATACATGCCGCATACTACCTGGTACCCATATTCTTTGCAATAGACAAAAGTGTTACTAGGGGGACCTTTTTTGACTCCTTCAATGCAGCAACAACGGCTTCCAGCTGGGCCTTGCACTTGTCCCGCTCTCGAGACAATTGGGAATTCTTCTCCGTAAGAACCTGCACAAATAATGATCCTTAAATCAGTTGTGTCAACTGTTTCAAGTCTCAGGGGCTACTAATACATATAATCGTCAGATTTGCTTACCCGTATATCCCTTACATACTGGTCCGTGGCTTTGGCTAGACCATTTTGAGCAGCATAGATGTACGCATCTCCAGAATTGAAGGCATCAAATGCCTCTGACAAGAAACAAGCGTCACAGAGTACGGCCCGGTGACGCATGTGATTCATGGCGCTCTCCACTTCTGAATTTGTAGCGGATAGTCCATCCGCATCCTCTGTAGGAGGAGCATCCAACCTCCGCCCCATGTTGGCTTCCGCCTCTATGTCCGGCCCTGGAGCCCGACTGGTGGAGGCGTGATCGGCAGCCTCTCCGGATATAGTCCGGCGAGCGTTTTTTCTATTAAAGAAACACAGACGTCATTACATTTTGAGAAAGATGACAACCACGGAGCGAGGTTTTGTGTCATACCTCTGCGCCGGCGTCTCCGTCCTGACCGCCTTCCTTTATGGCCTACCCGGCTTCGGTGCCTCTTGTTGGCAAGTTGTTGCGGGTTCGGCACAGCGTCCTGAATGCCTTCCCTGTAAAACACCATATGTGTACGGTAGGTGAATTGTCTAAAAGGGGATCCAATTTTTGGAGTTGGGATTTTTGTTTTTCTTACGTGTGACGCAGGGAGCAGTCTGGGATAGTCGGCCGTTATGGCCACCATGGCGTCATCGCAGCTCAATTGATAGAATTGCCTGTCTATCAGCTCCACGAATATGTCCGGATCCTCTTCGAGTCCGGGACCGAGGGCCCGCCCAGGGTCCTCTGGTTGTGGAGATGGGTTGTTGACCTCCCTTACAGCCTTTTGCAGTTCCTACTATGAAATGGCAAGGTGAGTACCTACGACGAAGAATGCGGGAAGAATGGGAGTAAAGAGGTATAACTCACCCAGCTTGGAGGGTTTTACATGGAGAATCCATCCCGTGGCTTGATACAGATGAACTCCTCTTCCTCTCCCTTGAACAACTCGGACAGAATTTTTGCTAAAGCAGTAGTGGAGTCCGGTCCCTTACGCCCGCAATGGGTGGCATCATCTTCCCCGTTAAAACACCATAGGGGGTGCCCTCGATATTGAAGTGGCTGCACTCCCCGCATTATGCATATTGACATAACCTCTATTATTGTCAGACCTGATTGAGCCATTGCTTTAATCCGGTTCATCAGGTAAAGGACTTCTTCGTTGTCTTTCTCCTGGGGGCTCCATGGGCGCCAGCTTCTACGTTTCTTCAGAGGAGCATTGTTGAACTCAGGAATACCCCACCGAACAGGGTCTGGAAGGGGGACGTCCTCCATATAAAACCACTTTGAAGGCCAGTCTTCGGACGTCTTCTTCGGAGTACTAGATAGGTATCCGGCCTCGGTGATGTGCCATATTTCGGCTCCGCCCACCTGATAAAGTGACCCCTTCTATGTGCGTGCACAAGGCAAAATAACCTCTTCCACAACTCGAAATGAGCCCCGCAGCCCAGAAACAGCTCACAAAGGGCAACATAACCGGCAATGTGTAGTATGGAAGCAGGGGTGAAATTATGCAGTTGGAGGCCATAGAACTCCAGGAGCCCGCGGATGAATGGATGAATTGGAAATCCAAGTCCCCTTAGTAAGTAAGGGATGAGGCATACCTGCTCCCCCTTAGAGGGGCTGGGGAAGCTCTCCGCTTGCTCCCCGCCATTATAAGTGGCGAGACCGGCTCGGACGGGGACCATATACGCTGGAGGGAGAAATCCCTGAGTCTGCAACTCTACTAATCGACTGTGCGGGACGGAACACCTCTCCCAATCACCGGGCTTAGGGCTACGGGGGCGGGAGGAGGAGCTGCGGTGGTCGGCCATGTTGGAATGGAGTTTTTCCGAGTGCGCTCCGATGGATTCTCGCTGTGGGAGGATGGCGTGGATTGGATCTAAGAACCCCCATCCCTTTAATAGACAATTTATTTACCTGGCTAGGGAGGCGAATGTAAAAACGCCCTGGCTCCTCGCATTCACTCGATGCATAGAAGATGGCCCTTATTGGGCACAGAAGCCAAGAAGTCCAACATTTATGGGAGCCGGACACTACTTAACAGATATTCAAGATTTGGATAAAAAGCCGCCTTGCAATGCCGAAGACAATACTGCGTGCCGGACTCATCGTCATTGATGCCTGGTTCAGGGGCTACTGAGGGAGTCCTGGATTATGGGGTCTCCGGACAGCCGGACTATATCCTTTGGCCGGACTGTTGGACTATGAAGATACAAGATTGAAGAGTTCATCTCGAGTCTGGATGGGACTCTACTTGGCGTGGAAGGCAAGCTAGGCAATACAGATATGTATATCTCCTCCTTTGTAACCGACCTTGTGTAACCCTAGCCCCCTCCGGTGTCTATATAAACCAGAGGGTTTAGTCCGTAGGACAACATACAATCATACCATAGGCTAGCTTCTAGGGTTTAGCCTCTTTGATCTTGTGGTAGATCAACTCTTGTAATACTCATATCATCAAGAACAATCAAGCATGACGTAGGGTATTACCTCCATCAAGAGGGCATGAACCTGGGTAAACATCGTGTCCCCTGCCTCTTGTTACCATCCGCCTTAGACGCACAATTCGGGACCCCCTACTCGAGATCCGCTAGTTTTGACACCGACACATCACTTCAGTCACTCTTACTTTGTTCACTGGGACCCCACTTAATAGTACGGTGGTTCCTGTGACTCAACAAAAAAGAAAAGGAAACAACAAAACAACTAAGTCTTCGTGCTCCATAGTCTTCACGCAATGTCTTCTCTTGACATAGTCTTCAATGTGAATGTCTTCACATACCACCTTTGTCTTCAATGTCTTCATACACTTTTAGGTGTCATCTCCGATAGGTAAACCGAATCAATGAGGGACTACTACCTGTGTTGTCCTGCAATTCTCTCAAACACATTAGTCTCTCAACCAGGTTTGTCATCAATACTCCAAAACCAACTAGGGGTGGCACTAGATGCACTTACAATCTCCCCCTTTTTGGTGATTGATGACAAACTGGTTGAAGTTTTCAATGGGGATAAAAGTATGTGAAATTGTAAAGGATTTAGGTATTGTCTTCGTAAGTGGCAAAAAGGCTCACCCTGAAGATGTGCATATAAGTATTTTGCTTTTGAATGCAAATGCACATGGCAGGTTGTATTTGCGGAGCTCCTCTTCTACTTATGAAGACAATTCATCATGCATGAAAGGATATAATGAAGATAATGACATGCATAATGAAAAATTGACGCCTGCAAAATGACTTCGTGCGGGATTTATCATCGCACATGCGGAATTTATCATCGCATCACATAGTTGACGAAAAGGTAGCAGACGACCAACAAGTTTAAGTGTTACAACTCAAAAGAACCAAATGTATCAAAAGCGAGAGTTGTAAGCACTTGGCAAATGTAGCAAAAGTATAGCAACCACCCATATGGACCCGCTTGAAGACTATCAACTCATATGCTTCTCCCCCTTTTGTCAGTAATGACCAAAAAGGTTTGAAGACATAGAGCTTGCTACTCGTTCCCATGAGGAGTAGGCGAAGCAGCAGGGTCGTTGTTGAGGTTTGGTGGTGCAGACAAACTTGGTGCAGTGTCGATACACGCCGAAGTTGGAGGTGGTGCGGTAGCATCATCTTGGTCATCAATGACTCTGGCATTAACTATTGCAGCTGAGGAAGAATAGCCAGAGTCTTCAAGTGAGAGAGTCCGATGCAAGTGAGCATTCCTTGGAGGAGTTGAGTCAAACTTGAATCTCTCTGTGAAGCCATCGTCTTGAAGATCAGCTTCAGCACTGAGCAATGCCAAGCTCTGCCATGACCTCCGACAGGTTTCATGTGTAACAAAGGCATTCTTGGTGGCAAGATTTCGAATGCGATTGACATCCACCAAGAGGCTTTGCATCTGGCGCTTAAGCCAGTCATGATGCTTATCCTGTTTCTGCTGTAGAGTGACGAGAAGCTCTTGGTCATTGAGAACACAAGATCGCTTCCGAGGCCTTTGGGCGATGGTACTTGCAGTGGCTTCAGTTTGGGTGCGAGGGGCACGTGTATTGCCAGCCAAGGGATAAACACGAGAAGCGGCCTGAACTCCTTCAATGGGCTGGGTGAAGCTTTGATGATCGACATTGTGAAGATAAATTGGCTCCTTTGTAGGTTTTGGGTAAATGGCTTCGACAGACAGATCAACCTCTGGCAAGAATATAAGGTGATTGTGCGTAGATGGCTGATAGTTGATAGCAGAGTGAAGCTTGATGAGGTGTCACACCCTAGCTAGGTTATGCATTAGAGTGTGCATCATGTTTACCTTCATCAGAAAATTGAAATGGGGAAAGCAGAACCACCAGCACCCCCCCTGAAATCAACTAGGGTTTACTAAAAATAAATTCAATGAACCTGAAATGCCCTTCAAATATGTTCACCCTCTTTGCCTTGGGTTAGAACCCTTGGGAAAAATGGTGCATATAATTTTAGGCCAACAAAAGGGGCATTGACTTAATTCATAAATATTTGAATTTGGGCATTTAAATACTATTAAATAATTCAAATGCTCAAATAATGTTGGAATTATTTTTGGGCCACTGAAATATTTCAGAAAGTGTCCATAAATATCTTCAGGATTTTATAAAATGATTTAGTATTTAAACTAAATCAAAACAGAATAACAAAAATAGAAAAAAAACAGAATAAATTAGAAAGAGAGAGAGAGTACTTACCTGGCGGCCCAGCTGTGGCCCAGCACTGTCGGCCCAGCCCACCAGAGCCGGGCGCCAGTCGTCTCCTTCCTTTGCCAGGAGGACGACGGCGTGGCCCACGCACAGGAGGCGAAGCCACCTCCTGCTTCCACCTCCTGCTTCCCCGGCCCTCCTAACGACGCCACGACGATGCCCCGTGTCCCCTCGCTCCTCTCCCTCACTCGCTCCACCCTCTCTCACTCCCCTGACTCTCTTCCCCGAGCTCATCCGAGAGTCGCCGTCGCCGTTGCTTGTCGTTACCGTGGCCACCAGCACCCCCACGCCGGCCAGCGCCCCCATGAGCTTCGCCTCGACGCCGTAGAGCCGCACGCCAAGGCACGTGACCCCGGGAGGCCAGCAACATCGCCATCACCGTCGTCTTCCACCTCGGGCTCCAGCCACCATCATCATCGATCCGCCGCACGCAGGACGCCCCCGAGCCCGCTAACCATCCCTACGGCACCGCTGTGAGCTCCGCAACCGTTTCCCCCTCTTCTCCTCTCCGATTGATTGCCGTAGCCGTCACCCCCTTGATGACCGAAGTGCGCCGCCGCCTGAGCTCGCTGTCGACGATGCTCCAGTGACCAAATGGTCACCCTGGAGTGTCAAACCTACTCCCCGCGATGCGTAGCGCCCTCCTAGCACCCTTGCCCCGCTCTTCTACGCACTGAAACACGACCCCGCGCGCAACCGAACTCCGGCGGCCGCCAAAGAGCTCGCCGCCGTCAGCTCCGGCCACCCCAGCTGCTGCCGCTTGTCTCTCTGGATGCGCCTCACTCCCAGGAACCTGTAGGAGAAAACCGCGCGTCAAATGGTGGCCTGTAGGCGAAACCCGAGCAACTCCGGTGAAACCCCGCCGCGTATTTGGTCGCCGCCGGCCAAGCTCCGGCGAGCTGACGTGGCGCTGGCTTAATTAGTGCTAATGACCCTGCTAAAACTCCCTAGAGCCACTGCCATGTGTTCCCAGTGCATGTTTAGTTTAACTTAATGTTTTGTTTAGATTAGTTATTAACCCAGTTGGCCCCACACGTCAGTTTGACTTTCTGACGTGGCCTTTGACTGGCCCCACCTGTCTGTGACTCGAGCCAGCACTGTGAGACTGACCAGTGGGACCCACTGGTCAGGTTTGACCTGGAGGCAGCTCAGTTGACCAGCTGACATCACCCTGACGTCGGGCTGACGCAGTAAATCATTTTCTAGTTTAAAAATAATTCAGAAAATTCCAGAAAATACCCAAAACTTCAAAAATTCATAGAAATTCAACCCTAACTCCAAATGAGACAAATTATATATGAAAAATTATCAGAAAAATTCAAGGAATCCATCTGTACCATTTTCATGCATGTTTGAACAATGCTTGTCCTCTGTTTTGGACAAAACAAATAAAGGGCATTTAAATAATCATATATGGGGTTGGAATTTGAATCTTGTACTCAAACCAACTTCATTTAAATCATAGCTAGTTGCATTAGCTCAAGACACATCCATATTGCCATGTCATAGCATGCATCATATTGTTGCATATCGTCATGTGTTGATTGTGCTCGGTTGTGTTCTTCGTGGTAGGTTCTGCCTCCGAGGATATTCACGAGTATCCAACTGAAGGGCAGTATCCCGTTACCACTCCATCAGGCAAGCAACCATTGATCATTCCGATACAACCCATGTTCTCGCTCCTGCTCTTGTTTACTGCATTAAGACAACACGATTCAAACTGCTGTGTGCTACGGTAGTTGAACCCTTATCCTCTGCATGACCTGTCATTGCCACAGTAACTAGATGAAACCCACTAGCATGTGTAGGAGTTGATTGAGCCATGTTTTGTGATTCCTACCTTGCTATGCCTGCTATGCTTAGAGTTGTGTCAGGTCTGGTTCATCTGGGTGATGGGTTAGAGTGAAATGCTTGTGCCAGTAATATGAGGGATGTGTTGAACATGTTTTGGTAAAGGTATCGATGAGAGGCCATGTAGGAGTACATGGTGGGTTGTTTCATTGAGGCCGTCCATAAGAACTGAGATCTGTATGTGTGATTTAAGATGCAGTTACTACCGTACATTGGGCCCGAAACAAATGGACCCTCTCGGCTTCTTAGCCACCCTAGTACTCTGTCCAGGAGTTGCAAATAGTTTCTGGTGTTTGTAGGATATGTGTTGGCGGCCGTGCGTAGCGCTGACCCTAGGGGTGGGCTATGTTGCGGTAGATACACCGTGGCACGGTGTACCGAGTCACCCGTTTGGTGTCTCGGGAACCCTGTTCACATCGTTCGGGGCCGTATGTGGAAACCTCGGCCGGACTCCCTGCGGATGGATCCTGGATAGGCGATAACCTGGACTAGGGGCTTAGGTGTTTAGGTAGGCCGTGGCAGACACCCTCGCTGGGCTTCCGCTTGAAGGTTGCCGGGTACATGTCGTGTAGACGGCGGTAAGCGGTGAAAGCGTGTATGACGAAGTACACCCCTGCAGGGTGTACAACTATTCGAATAGCCGCGTCCGCGGTAAAGGACTACTTGGTTGCCTATACAGTTCATAGACAAGTTAATGGATACTACTAAAAGACTCAAGATAAGTGTGAGTACCGAGGATGGCCCCCTCGCAGGTTACGAGGGAGGATCCACGGTGGAGTATTGTGATGGTGAGTAGTGGACTCGTGTGCGAAAACTATTTTGCTAAAAGATTCCGTAGGATAGCTTAGCCAAGAGTCAAAGCTGGCTTGCTGCATAAACCCCACCACCTTCTTGAGAATGAGCATGTACAGTAGGTTCTGATGTAAGACTTGCTGAGTACCTTTGTACTCATGTTTGCTTATTTATTATTTTCAGACGACAACACTGCCCCCTCCGATGGGTTTTACGTAGACCTTGATGTCGACGAGTGACTAGCCACCCAGGTGGTGATCCAGGCCATGGAGGGCCCTATGTAGATAGACAGGCTTCGAGAAGCCTTCTTTCTTTCTAGAGTCTGTACTCAGACTAGTTGCTTCCGCATGTGCTTGTATGACTGTATGACTTGAGTGTCGGGTCATGTGACCCCTACCTGTATGGATATGTTATGTATGGCTCCCTGGAGCCTTTAAATAAAGTACCTGAGTTGTAGAGTTTTGTTGTGATGCCATGTTGTATGTACTCATATCGAGCATATTGTATGTATGATTGAAATGCTTGGTATGAGTGGGATCCGACAATCTAGTTGTTTGTCCTTCGCAGCCTTTCTTATGGGGAAATGTAGTCTAGTGCTCCTCGAGCCATAGTAGTCCACTACAGCCCGGTTCACCGGAGTCCTGCTAGCCCAGCACTACTGTTCAGGACACTTGACTGGCCGACATGTGTTTCACTTCGTCCCTATGTCTGTCCCTTCGGGGAAATGTCATGCGGTGGTCTCCGGAGTCCTGTCTAGCCTGCTACAGCCCGGGATCCCCGGAGTCCTGTTAGCCCAGTGCTACAGCCCGGAATCACTCGTTGATGACCGACATGTTCGTTGTGATTCATGTATGCCTGTCTCCATAGGTCTGTGCCGCTTTGGGTTCACGACTAGCCATGTCGGCCCGGGTTCTCGGTCATATGGATGCTAGCGACATTGTCATATACGCGAGCCAAAAGGCGCAAACGGTCCCGGGCCATGGTAAGGCGACACCCGTGGGATACCGTGCGTGAGGCCGCAAAGTGATATGAGGTGTTACCGGCTAGGTCGATGTGGCTTAGAATCGGGGTCCTGACATGAGGCGCATTAACCATGGAGCATAGAACTTCAGACCAAAGATATCGGAGCCAGATGCAGCCAATTGTCGGATGAAGAAATCTTGAGCATTGAAGCTGATGCCATTGAAGATATAGAAAACCAATGTCTTCATTGCTCCTTCAAGCTTCGCTGCAGGAGAATGTCCTTTGATCGGCTAGAGAGTTCGCCTGATAATGTGATAAATAGTGCGGGGCAGATACTCTCAGTCTTCAACAAAGTACTTCTTAGGATAGTCAGCGTCTGGTGGCAGTGGCTTCATCATGCTTAGCATTTGGCTCATATTTGGCTCTGGCTTTTGGAAGATGCTTTCCAATGCATTCTGGTGTAGTTGACAACCTGGTTCATAATGTTCGCCAGGAGTGGGCAGGGCACTAAGCTCAATGATGTCTTGGGCTTTAGCTTCATGATGTACATCGCCCGTCATCCACTCAAGGATCCATGTCTTCGGATCCCTGTTGTAGCTGCGAATGTGAAGGGTAGCATAAAATTGTAGCAGAAGCTCTTCATTCCAATGTTCTTTGGCAGTCACAAACTATAGAAGTCCAGCATCTCTGAAGCAGTCAAGGGCTTCTTCTAGGCAAGGCAGGCCAGCCATGGCTTCGCTGTCTAGACGCATATGAGGGAAAATGTGCCCCTGATTGTATAAGATGCAGGAATAGTAACTGCCCTGCTGATAACTCCAAAATCGATCTAATGAGATTCTTGGCCTTGTGTAGGGGTTCTTGGCACTGTCAAAGAATGTGTTGTGTGCCTTGAAGCCATTTAGATTAAACGATCCTGGTGAAGTTGCAGTACCTGGAAACCTTGGTAGCCTAGGCTTTGGTTTCTGGACCTGAGGCCTATGCTCCACATGATAGTCAAATTGCGGACCGGCAGCAGGTGGAGGAACCAGAATGGGCCAGCGGACGATGGTAAGTTGGCCTTGATAGAATGCTTGCTCAAGGGTGTGTGGACGTGGAGGCGGTATAGGAGCAGTGGTATTGACTTCTGGCTGCAGATTGGCTTCAGGTGCAATCACTTCTGGCACCACATTAACTTCAGGCACCACAGTAGCTTTAGCCATGACAACGTCATTGGCTTCGGTATGGTTTTTGGTGGTCGCCTCAATGTTATCAACCTCCACTCGAGTAGCTGGAGGGTCGGACACGTTCTCCTCGAGAACAACTTCAGGGTTGGTTGGGGGTGTAGCAACACATTCTTCTTCATGTCTTGATTCTTCTTGTTCATCGGCTGATGCAGCCGAAATATCTTCAACCTCTTTGGCTTCAGACTCGGGGATGTTCGCATTAGGAGAGGCTTCAGGAATGACTTGTCCTGAAACGGATTGGCGCTCTTCTCCTTATGGAACATTTGACAAAGTGAGTTGTGGCCTTGGTCCTTTGCGAAGCCTGCGGGGTGCAGGCGACGCCTTTGGAGAGGGAGTTGGCTGGGCCTCAAAGTCATTGTCTTCAAGCACCAAAGTGGTGACTTGAGGTGGGGGAGTAGTTGGTGATTCTTCTCGACGGGGGGAGTCTTGTGGGTGATCAGCCCATGAGTCATCTTGAGCAATTGGCGTCAATGGATGACCAATGTTGATGAGTTCGATGTTCGTGAGAACAGGCGATGGTACCACATTGTGTTCGATCTGAGGAAGGACTTCATCATCTTCAACATTGTCTTGATGACCAATGTCTTCAGCTGTGGTGGGGTCAACAGCTGGAATGTCTTCAACTTCTGGAGCCTCTGTGGAAGCAGGCTCATGAACTATCAATTGGCGCTCACAGTGTTCAGACGCAGGACGGGCAACTGAGATTGGCTTGATGACAAGGGGCTCTGTGGGAGCAGCCCGATCTTTCTTCTTGGTCAGTGGAGCATCATTAGTGGAGGCCTTGGTCTTGCGCTTTCGGGCTTCGGCTTCAGCTGCCCTAGTTTTCTTGAGCTCCGAAGCCACTGTGGGGACTTTAGGCTTCGAGCCTGTCATACTGGCCGGGAAGACAATGCGAGGTTCTTCCTGCCTTGATGCTTCTGGTTGGGCCACAACAGGCTTCTTCTTCTTCTTGGCAGCCATTCTGGGGTCGATGCCTGGTCGCCCCAAAGCCTTGCGCTTTTCAGCTTCATTGTAGCCTTGAACAAATTTGGCAGCCAGGTGTTTCATGTGCTCTCAAGAACCTTTAGCTTCTTCACGTTTCTTGTGGAACGCTTCCTTGAGCTCATGCAACATGACCTTGAAGTTTTGGACGTCTTCCACGTTGAGCTTGGCCATGTGCTTCTTGAACTGAGACTTTTCATAATCAATCTTGTGCTTCAGCTCAACAATTTTCTGTGCAAGAGCCAGCTCAGGAGCAATGGCTTCATGGAAAGAGACACTGAGGCCAATTGGGAGCTGAAGATCATCAAAACTGAGGTTTGGGCTGTCAAACCACTCATCAATGAACTTGTACAGGATCTCCACATCAAAGATGGGAAGATCATTGAAGATTTCCACCTCTTACTTGCTCTTTATAAGCAGCTCAAGGGCATCATCGCCAAGATCATCGTTGCTAGACAGATCAATGGCTTTGTTCTCGTTCCTCAGAATGGCAGCAAGGGTCAATGCTTGACCAGTTGGTTGCATGGGCTTCTTCATCTTGTCAAACATGGAGATGCGAGAGAGATCTTCAGACTACACACTGGCTTCAGGAGGTGCAGTGGCCAGAGGCTTCGCCCGCGAAACTTTTGGTGCATAGGAGGTGAGGGAGTCCTGGATTAGGGGGTGTCCGGATGGCCGGACTATACCTTCAGCCGGACTCCTGGACTATGAAGATACAAGATTGAAGACTCCGTCCCGTGTCCGGAAGGGACTTTACTTGGCGTGGAAGGCAAGCTTGGCGATACGGATATGAAGATTTCCTACCATTGTAACCGACTTTGTGTAAGCCTAACCCTCTCCGGTGTCTATATAAACCAGAGGGTTTTAGTTCGTAGGACAACGTACACATCAACAACCATACCATAGGCTAGCTTCTAGGGTTTAGCCTCCTCGATCTCGTGGTAAAACTTCGTGTCCCTTGCCTCCTGTTACCATCCGGCCTAGATGCACAGTTCGGGACCCCCTACCCGAGATCCACCGGTTTTGACACCCACATTGGTGCTTTCATTGAGAGTTGCTCTATGTCGTCGCCATCAGGCTCGATGGCTCCTACGATCATCGATAGCGATGCAGTCCAGGGTGAGACCTTCCTCCCCGGACAGATCTTTGTCTTCGGCGGCTTCGCACTACGGGCCAATTCGCTTGGCCGTCTGGAGCAGATCGAAAGCTATGCCCCTGGCCGTTAGGTCAGATTTGGAAGTTTAAACTACACGGCTGACATCCGCGGGGACTTGATCTTCGACGGATTCAAGCCACTGCCGAGCGCGCCGCACTGTCACGACTAGCATGATCTAGCTCTGCCGCCGAATAGTGCCCTGGATGCCACAACCGCATTGGCTCCGACCTTTAATTCCGAGCCAACTACGCCGATCGAGGATGGGCGGTTGGACGCCACCTCGGGGGCTGCGACCCCAACGACGATTAAGCCAAGCACCAGCCCCGTACTCTGCGAGACTCCTGACTCTAAGGAGCCAGACTCCTCTCTGGACTCCGAACCCTCCGCGCCCCTGCCGATCGAATCCGAATGGGCACCGATCATGGAGTTCACTGCCGCGGACATCTTTCAGCACTCACCTTTCGGCGATATCTTGAAGTCACTAAAGTCTCTCTCTTTATCAGGAGAGCCCTGGCCGGACTACGGTCAGCAAGGTTGGGGTACGGGCGATGAAGAAGTTCAAAGCCCACCCACCACCCACTTTGTAGCCACTGTCGACGACTTAATCGACATGCTCGACTTCGACTCCGAAGATATCAACGGTATGGATGCCGATGAAGGAGACGATGAAGAACCAGTGCCTACTAGGCCCTGGAAAGCCACCTCGTCATATGACATATACATGGTGGACACCCCAAAAGAGGGAGATGGCGATGGAACAGCGGAGGATGACCCCTCCAAAAAACAGCCTAAGCGCCGGCGTCAGCGGCGCCGCTCAAACCCGCCAAAACAAACACGGTGATTCTAGCACGGGAGATAATAATACTCCGGAAAGCGCCGAAGAAACCCCCCTCCAGCAAGATTTGGCACAGGAGGATGGAGAATCCAGCCCAAATGAGAGAGCCGCAGACAGAGAGGTCGAGGACGATAATTATATGCCTCCCTCCGAAGACGAGGCAAGCCTCGACGATGACGAATTCGTCGGGCCAGAGGATCCCATCGAGCAAGAGCGTTTTCAACGCAGGCTTATGGCCACGGCAAGAAGCCTCAAGAAAAAATAGCAACAGCTTAGAGCTGATCAAGATTTGCTAGTCGACAGATGGACTGAAGTCCTTGCGGCCAAAGAGCATAAACTCAAATGCCCCTCCAAGAGCTACCCAAAGCGCAGGTTGCTACCCCGATTAAAGGAGGAAGCACTTGATGCGGCCGACCGGCCACCTCGTGGTCGCGACAGAGAGGCCTCTCGGCCCTCCACTCAAGCCGCACCCCGTACCAAGGCACGAGAATATGCGCCGTAATTACGTGGCATGTTGGAGGACAAGGCAAGGCACACAAGATCGATCTACGAATCGCGTGGGCGCCCCACGGCTCGAGACGGTAACCGTCATGCCGGCCACAAATTCGGCAGGGCCGAACACAGTAGACAAGGCTCATTGGAGCTACGTCATGATATAGCCCAGTACAGAGGCGCCGCACACCCACTCTGCTTTACAGATGAAATAATGGATCATCAAATCCCCGAGGGTTTCAAACCCGTACACATCGAATAATATGATGGCACAACAGATCCTGCGGTATGGATCAAGGATTATCTCCTTCATATCCACATGGCCCGCGGCGATGATTTCCACGCCATCAAATACCTCCCACTCAAGCTTAAAGGACCAACTCGACATTGGCTTAACAGCTTGCCAACAGGATCAATAAGTTGTTGGGAGGACCTGGAAGCCGCATTCCTCGACAATTTCCAGGGCACTTATGTGCGACCCCCAGATGCCGATGACCTAAGTCATGTAATTCAGCAGCCAGAGGAATCGGCCAGGCAATTCTGGACATGGTTCCTAACAAAGAAAAATCAAATAGTCGACTGTCTGGACACTGAGGCCCTAGCAGCCTTCAAACACAATATCCATGACGAGTGGCTGGCCCGGCACCTTGGACAGGAAAAGCCGAAATCTATGGCAGCACTCACGACACTCATGACCCGCTTTTGCGCGGGAGAAGACAGCTGGCTTGCTCATAGCAACAATATGACCAAGAACCCTGGTAATTCGGACACTAGGGACAGTAGTGGCAGGTCGCGTCGCAACAAGCAGAAGCGCCGCATTAACGGCGACAATGCTGAGCATACGGCAGTTAATGCCGGATTCAGAGGCTCTAAATCCGTTCGGTGGAAAAAGCCATTCAATAGGAATCCTAGGGGCCCATCCAGTTTGGACCGAATACTCGACCGCTCGTGCCAGATACATGGCACCCTCGAAAAGCCAGCCAATCACACCAACAGGGATTGTTGGGTGTTCAAGCAGGCAGGCAAGTTAAACGTCGAAAATGAAGACAAGGGGCTGCATAGCGATGACGACGAGGAGCCCCGGCCGCCGAACAACAGTGGACAAAAGGTTTTTCCCCCACAAGTGCGGACGGTGAACATGATATACGCAACCCACATCCCCAAAAGGGAACGGAAGCGCGCGTTAAGGGACGTATATGCGGTAGAGCCAGTCGCCCCAAAGTTCAACCCATGGTCCTCCTGCCCGATCACCTTTGATTGAAGGGACCATCCCACTAGCATCCATCATGGAGGATTCACCGCATTGGTCCTAGACCCAATTATTGACGGATTTCATCTCACTAGAGTCCTTATGGACGGCGGCAGCAGCCTGAACCTGCTTTACCAGGATACACTGCGGAAAATGGGCATAGATCCCTCGAGGATTAAGCCCACCAAAACAACCTTTAAAGGCGTAATACCAGGTGTAGAGGCCAACTATACAGGCTCAGTCACACTTGAAGTGGTCTTCGGATCTCTGGATAATTTCAGAAGCAAGGAGTTAATCTTCGACATAGTCCCGTTTCGCAGTGGTTATCACGCACTGCTCGAGCGAACCGCATTCGCTAAGTTCAATGTGGTACCGCATTACACATACCTTAACCTCAAGATGCTAGGCCCTCGAGGAGTAATTACGGTCAATGGAAACACCGAACGCTCCCTCCGAACGGAGGAGCACACGGCGGCCCTTGCAGCGAAAGTACAAAGCAGCCTCTCCAGGCAGTTCTCCAGTCCGGCCACTAAACGACCAGACACCGTCAAGCGTGCCCGGAGTAACCTACAACAAGACCGCCTGGCACGATCCGAGTAGGCATAACAATGTGGCCCCAACCCCAACACTCGCAAAAAGGCGACGCCAGTACTTCGCGTACATAACTACGCTCTAGAGATACCATGGGCACAGGGGGAGGGGAACCATCACGGCACGCCCAAACATGGCTTAAACCGTACCAGGGGCTGCTGATTTTTTTAATTTTCTCTTACTTTCAGGACTCCATCCTTTTGAAGGCCTGTTCGGCAATTCAATTGCCGCACAAATGATGCAAGAACCAGGGAAGCAGACAAGCCACGCCGCATTACGGAACTCCCAGGTGGTCTCTATCACGAGCAGTATACCCGTTTCGGATACTATTCCGGAGCTTGCCCCTGGAGCGGACATATTAACTAGTCCAACCTTCCACTTATCGCATTACTTGTATCGTTCTGCCTTGATCACACCCCCTTTTAATAAACAATGCATAGCTTTCATCTATTTTTGCATTACCTTTTTTGTTTATATATGTTCCTTAACGACATGTTGCACCCGTACACGTTGGTACGGCCAAAATACGCCAGGGGCTTTAGTACCCCTCAATATGGTGTAAGAAGTCCGAACACTTTAACAAGTGCGGCACCCCGAACTTATAGCATTATATGCATCGGCTCCAAATCATGTCTTGGGTAAATAGTTGGGTTTGCCCGGCTCCTATGTTTTGGTACCTTATGTTCCGCTATATCGGCTAAGGTAGCACTAGGAGAACCACTGCGATTGTGCCCCAGTTGAGCTGGGTCGAGCACCTCAGTGGAGATAGCTAAAACTGACTGTCATGATGAAGCGAGAGCTGGTCGCTGTTCGAGAGGTTTTTTCGAGTCCCTAAAGACTTATGCCGCTTAGGGTGAGGAGCCGGCTCTGTCCGGCCAAGGCGTGGATAGCGCCCCAAGCTCGGTCTTCCGAATACCAGGGGCTTCGCCGAAATTTAAAATTATAGAATTCTATGGCTAAGCGAGAGTGTTCACACATTATAGTCCGATTGCCTTGTTCGTTGGGCTGAGTGCCTCCGTCAAAGGACCCAAACATGGGAAAAAGAGCGCTCAGGTTTATCCCCGAACACCCCAGCACTAGCGGCACGGGGGTAGAAGCCGATGACTCGCCGTCTCTCGGAATTGATAAACAGCCGCACAGAAGGTAATATTTTAAATTCCAACAGCATTGCTTAGCGCATATAAACAAGTTTTCAGCGCATAGGACAAAATGAGCAAGTTTCACTCAAAAATTACATCCCTAGAACATTCATCCGCCATAAGGTAGGCACCCTTCAGAACATCCTTATAGTAATTCTCGGGCTTGCAATGCTCTTTCCCCGGCGGTGGCCCGTCCTTCACAAGCTTCTCAGCATCCAGCTTGCCCCAATGCACCTTAGCACGGGCAAGGACCCTACGGGCACCCTCAATGCAGACGGGAGCGCTTGATGACTTCGAGCCTTGGACAGGCCTCCACCAGCCGCCGCACCAGCCCGAAATAGCTCCCAGGCATAGCCCCTCCAGGCCACAGCCGAACAATGAGGCCCTTCAAGGCCTGTTCGGCCGCCTTGTGGAGCTCGACCAGTTGCTTCAGCTGGTCGCTCAGGGGCACGGGGTGTCCGGCCTCAGCGTACTGAGAACAGAACACCTTCTCCGTCGAGCTGCCCTCCTCGGCTCGATAGAACGCGGTGGCATCGAACACACTCCGGGGAAGATCTACGAACGCTCCTGGAGAGCTCCGGATTCGGGTAAGTAACAAGTAAATCATGTTTATGTGTTTGCTTTGCATAAAGAATTCCTTACCCGCTGCTATCTTCTTCACCTCATCCAACTCCTGGAGGGTCTTCTCGGATTCGGCCTTGGCAGATTTGGCATTTTCAATAGCCACCGCGAGCTTGGACGCTTGTGTCTTCGAGTCAAGCTCCAAACTCTCATGTTTCTCCATGAGAGCCTGGAGCTCTTGCCGCACCTTGCCAACCTCGGCCTCATACTTCTCCCGCTCGGTGCGCTCCGAGGCCACCCTCTTCTCGGCCTCGACCAGCACTTGCTTAAGGGTCGCCACTTCAGACGTGGCCCCTAAAATAGCCACGATAATCCTGTCATTCTTTGCAATTGCACCTTTTTATATATATTTAAAAACAAGGTATTTCTTGCCTTCATTGTCCTCGAGCTGCTTCTTGGCACGCTCGAGCTCTTGCTCGGACCACTCGAGGTTCTGCTTTAGCGTGTCCACTTCCATAGTCAGTGCGGCGGACGCAAGCAGGGAAGCCTGCATATGCATATTGATTTATTTTAGTTAGACTCCTGCGAATTCTATGTGATCCTCTATTCGGCTTTTCTTCCCGAACGCCAAACAGAGCATCAGGGGCTACTGTCTATGCGGTACTATTATTTACACATTCTTTACTTACCTCAAAGCCTGTCAAAAGGCTAGTACAAGCTTCAGTCAGTCCGCTCTTGGCGGACTGAACCTTCTGGACCATCGCACTCATAATAGTGCGGTGCTCCTCATCGATGGACGCGCCTTGGAGCGCCTCCAACATATTGTCCGGCGCCTTCGGTTGGATGGGGGCCACCGGCACGTCGGACTTGCTCCTCTTTGAAGGAGGTCCCCCGCCGGACTCTGGAACCTCTGAAGGTTCCGGAGCGGTGTCCGGCCTAGAGCCGGACTTCGAGCCCCAGGGAGTTTCATCCCCTTTACTCCTGGAGTCCGGGAGGTCGCCTTGCGGCGCCTCCAGGACCACCTCCTCCTGGCTTGGAACCTGTTGGGACAACACTTCGGTGTCATCCGTAGGGCGGGGGGAGGAAGCCGTCGGAAGCGAGTTCACATCCGACAAGTCCAGTGAGCCGTTCGACGACGCGTCGAGCCGGTCTTTGGGTGGGCTGCATAAACATATCTGACGTAAGGGAAAGCGGTGCAATAAACGAATACTATGAATTACTCTGGTATCCGGATACTTACGATTTTGCCAGGGGCTTGGCCCTGGGCTGCCACTCCTCTCCGCCGTCGTCGGCGTCAGTGGAGCAGTCCGGAGGAAGGGTTTTCCCCTTCTTGGACCCACCGGCCTCCCCCGAGAGGGCGGCCTTCCTTTTCTTCTCTCCCCCCGCTGGAGGGGGAGAGGTTTCTTCTTCTTCCTCCTCGTCTTCACGGGAGGAATGCGCCTCGGAACCGTCGGATGATGGATCCGACACCTCCTGGCGCCGGGCACTCTTTCGAGTCACCGCGGCCTTTTTTGCAGCCTTCTTCTCCGACACCACATAGGGTGCCGGAACTAGCAGCTTCGCCAAGCGAGCGTCCGCTGGGCCTTCGGGCAAAGGAGTCGGACAGTTGATCTGTCCAGATGTCACCTGCCAATCCTGTCAAATGTAAGGGAGTTTAGATGCCGCATGGAGTCAAACTATGAAAAACCGATACCCTGTAAAAGGATAAAATAGCTTACCGCGAGAGCATGACGCTGCGCACTGAATCCGCGATCCTCGGTAGCGGATGCCGGAGCCGCGGCGCCCTTGAAAAGCACCTTCCAGGCATCTTCGTACGTCGTGTCGAAGAGCCTGCTCAGAGTTTGGTGCCGCGCCTGGTCGAACTCCCACAGGTTGAAAGCCCATGTTGACACGGGAGAATCAAGCGGATGAGCATAACCTTGACTACGTTGACAAGTTTGAGCTTCTTGTCCACTAGGGTTTGGACGCATGTTTGGAGTCCGGTCAGCTCTCCCTTCTTACCCCATGACAGGCCCGTCTCCTTCCAGGAGGTGAGCCGCGTAGGGGGCCCGGATCGAAACTCAGGGTGTGCGACCCATTCGGCGTCGCGCGGCTTGGTGATGTAAAACCACCCTGATTGCCACCCCTTCAGGGTCTCCACAAAGGAGCCCTCGAGCCCGAGGACGTTGGCCATCTTGCCCACCATGGCGCCTCCGCACTCCGCCTAGTTCCACGCACCACCTTCGGCTTGACGTTGAAAGTCTTGAGCCATAGGCCGAAATGGGGGCGGATGCGGAGGAAGGCCTCGCACACGACAATAAACGCCGAGATGTTGAGGACGAAGTTCGGGGCCAGATCGTGGAAATCCAGGCCGTAGTAGAACATGAGCCCCCGGACAAATGGGTGGAGAGGGAAGCCCATTCCGCGGAGGAAATGGGGGAGAAACACCACCCTCTCATGGGGCCTAGGGGTGGGGATGAGCTGCCCCTTTTCGGGAAGCCGGTACGGGATGTCGTTAGACAGATATCCGGCTTTCCTTAGCTTTTTGATGTGTCCCTCCATGACGGAGGAGACCATCCACTTGCCTCCTGCTACGGACATGGCTGGAGAAGGTTGAGGTGGGGAGTGCGGACTTGGGTGCTGGAGCTCGGGTGTGTCGGCGTTCTGGGAACGGGGGTCCCCAGACTTGCCTGCCTGCCACCTGCGGCGTGGCTCAAAGGGGGGCCCAGCACGGCCCATCTTCACCAACACAAACCCAAGACCCTCGCGAGGGTCCAAGCCTCGCGGGGCGGACGACGCGGAGCTTCCTTAGGCACGGCCTCGTCAGGCTGGCTCATGAGGAGGCGGAGAGATCAAGGCGGGGTACCTCACGAGGTGCCCGTGACGCAAGCCATGACGACTCAGGGCGCCCGGCGGGTGCCAGCCCGCGCAGCGTCCTCCTTTCCTCTTTGGTGCAAAGGGGGCAAGCGCAGCCGCGGAGTACCGAGGCATCAGGCACAGGTTGCCATTTCGATGCAATGAGACCAAGAACAGGAGGACTATGGGACGGAGGTCACTGTGGAGCCCAAGATGGCGTCACCACCAGAGCTTCGTGCAGGTGAAGACTACTTTTGTCAGGATAGCGAGTACTTGCTGTCTCCCTTCAAATTAGCCCGCCATTGTTGGCTCCCTTCCCGCTCGATATTTGGGAAGAGGACCAGGGCCTCTATAAATAGGACCAGCCACCCACAGAGCAAAGGGGGTCGTCGATCGGTCGGTTGGTTCGAAGCAAGGGTTAGAAGGAAGAGGCTCATTAGAGAGAGTCTCGATCAGAGAGAAAGAGAGAGAAAGGTGACTAAACTTGTCGCGACCGGGTTTTCTGGGCATTAAATTCCCAGAAAATGGCCGTCGTGCTCACCAGCCCCAGGATTACTGTTAGCTGATGAGGTATCAACTTGATACAGAAATTCCAAGCAAAAGTACAAAATATGTAGTACAAGACCATTGTGGCCTATGAGTACATCAAATGGTTTCTAGTGGTTGAGGGCGGAAGCGGTTTGCGAATCATCAGTGTATGGGACTCCATTTCCCCACGGGAACAGCTGACCAGGTTAACTCCTATCTTCGCGAGGCTGCTATCACCGTTGCTTAGTTTCCGGGGCTGTCACCGCAATGTTCCTTTCCATGCAAATATCTGGCCAAGACAATAGCCAGGGACAAGTAAGTGAGTACTTTGAATGTACTCGCAAACATTAAGAACACTGGAATAATATAATTGATAATTATGCACCTAAATATTCTATGATCACATCGTTAGCCACAAACAAAATGTCTTTTATGCATGCAAGCGGGTTATTAATATGCAACATGAATAAGCAATAATGGAGTGGAAATAAAATGCCGCAGTCGGGCGTCTGTGCGACACCACATAAAGGGCTTAAAAGAAATGCCACAGTCGGGCGTCTAAGCGACACCACTTAAAGGGCTTTAAAAGAAATGCCACAGTCGGACGTCTAAGCGACATCACAGAAAGGGCTTTAAAAGAAATGCCACAGTCGGACGTCTGAGCGACATCACAGAACGGGCTTTAAAAGAAATGCCACAGTCGGACATCTGAGTGACATCACAGAAAGGGCTTTAAAAGAAATGCCACAGTCGGACGTCTGAGCGACATGACAGAAAGGGCTTTAAAAGAAATGCCACAGTTGGACGTCTGAGCGACATCACAGAAAGGGCTTTAAAAGAAATGCCACAGTCGGACGTCTAAGCGACACCACTTAAAGGGCTTTAAAAGAAATGCCACAGTCGGACGTCTGAGCGAGATCACAGAAAGGGCTTTAAAAGAAATGCCACAGTCGGACGTCTGAGCGACATCACAGAAAGGGCTTTAATTCACAAGTAAATAATACTCATAAGAAATATTCAGTTCATGATAATAAATGGGTTAGTCCGTCCATAGGAATAAACATTTAACCGGGCTTAGAAATAAATAATCACCATGAATATCCAGGGGGTAGAACCATCCCAGGGATACTCGATAATACAAATAATACAACAGGTTAGTCCATCACAAAATAATAATCAAGGTCCTCACAAGTCCCTGGTCAGTATCCAAGTTTGGTTTAACAATTTCACCTCCGAAGACCGACACTAAGACCAACACTTGACCCATCCCAGATTGTAATCCTTAACCATGGACACGGCTATTCGAATATGTTTTAATCTCTGCAGAGGGTGTACTCTTTACCCACGAGTAACGGATTCCTTTAGTCCATCGGGACTAATTCCGTCTACGGCCTTTTAGTTGAAAACACGCCTAACCTTGCACACACCAGCTTAACTCATCGGTGTCTGGAATCACCCACGACACTTGTTAAGCAAAACTCTAAGTGGGGACCTACAACCTCGCATAGCATGGGATCAAATTTATATCGCGCGCTCTAAGGGGTGGCCTCCCCTCTCGGTCCCAACCGGAAACACCCATGCCCCCGGACCAGGTGGCATGCCTACCGGCTACAACCGATATCTTCCACCATGGCCTCTCTGTACGGTGTGTGCTAGAAAGGGGTTGACGACTTACTGAACTGTACCCTACCCGCGGCAGGGACGAGTGGTAGTACGAGGCAAGTATGGGGGTTACTGGAACAAGACCCGATCTGCGGTCGACTCAGGAGGTTTATAAGTTCCCTGCATGACATGTATATCAAATATATTTCAACCGACGAAATCACCACTCAATATACCTTACCATGCCATACCGGACATAACCGTCCCGACGGGGACCGGTGACAAGCTCACGCCTACCCAAGGCTGAGGCTTTCCCGGATTCCTTTCCGGCATGCATCCAAGGCACATGAGGATGATTACCATCACAAAAATATTCATTTCCAACAGCAAGGAAATCACTAATAGGCTTCCATGCATATGATCATATCACATGAAATAACAAGTCCTCCGAAATAAGGTGGTGTTATAAACGTGTCAAATAACACACCAAAAACATTATGCCAGGGTTCAGAATGCTTGCCTTTAAGTTGTGGAGGGGTAAGGTGCTCTCCAAAACTTTTGAAAGTTTCTTCTCTCTCTCCAAAATCCTATTTTAAAATATATTTGAATTAACACACATTTCAAAAACAGTACATAAATGTTGTTTAGAAAATTTTCAAATAAATCTTAAAATAAACTAGACCAAATTTGAGGAAGGTAGGAAAAAGAATCAACTCATTTGGAGTTGTATTTAAAAAGTTATAGGCAGTCAAAGTTCTGGTCAAATCTGTGTTTAAAAATAAAACAGAAATGAAAACGTTTCAGGGGGAAAATACACTTTCGGAGTGAAGGAAACGTACTGGGGAGTTATACGCCTTCACTTAAACACGTGGACCGGTGCGGGGGTCACTGACAGTGGGCCCGGGAAGTCCCACTAGTCAGGTTTGACTAGTCTCTCTTTCCCTCCTCTTCCTCTGCCCGAACAGCGGCGAGGCAACGGCGATCAACGCCGGCGAATGGTGGCTCCCCGCGGGTTCCAGAGGGTTTGAATGGATCTGCGAGACCAAGGCGGTCCTCCTGGTGGTCGTTGGGTTGACGGGGGTGAAAGGAGTCGTCGGCGGTGAGCTCCGCGGCGGAGTGGGCTTCGGGGGCAGAGTGGATTTGGGGCTACGATGGTTCCCGATCAAAATTGAGTAGGGGAACATGCTCACGGGAGGATGAGAAAGTTACTGGTGGAGAGAAATGGGAGGGGGAGGTCCTGGTGGCGCCGGAATGGCCGGAGCAGTGGTGGCGGCTGCGGTTGCCGGAGATGGGGAAGGAGACCTCCCCTGGTCGATTGGCTGCCAATGGAGCTTCCTGGAGACCGCTTGAGACTACCTGCGTGCGGAGACGAGCTCGGGGCTCCTTAAATAGGTGATCGGGGTCGGTTCCGCGGCGGTGCAGATAAGATCGCCGGCGAACCGACGTTCTGTAGCTGCAGGGGAACGTGGCGGCGACGATAGCTAGGCGACACCCTTGTGGATGAGCTCGCGCTGTTCCTGGGGCCAGGTGGCGAGCGGGGATGGCTTGGGCGGCGCCGACATGAGCAGGGGCTGTCGGGCGGCCGTGGCGTGCCGCCAAGGGGACTCTGGCGGCGGCACTGTAGCATGCCAGGGGGCTTGGCGCGTTGCTGCAAGGAGGGTAGCGCGAGGCGAGGTGCTGCCGTGTGGGCCAAGACAGGGGCGCGACGCGGTGGCTCGTGTGTGCGGCTGCAATACGCGCGCTCTGGGCGCGACCAGTGCACGCACGGAAGATGTTCGACACAATGTCGCGGCATGCTACAGGTCACAGGTGAGGTTGGGGTCTAGCAGATCAAGGGTAGGAGCAACTGGGAGTCTAGTGGACATGCTGGTTTGATCAGAGGTGCAAGATCATAGTGCAATGTCAAGAATCATGCCAAAACAGATTATGCCCATAAGGTGTTTGACAAAATGCCAAGGGCACTTAGGCAAGTCTTGGAGTGGTCAAAAACTCCAGATTAGTGTCTCTTTGGATGGACAAGAGGGTGGTGAGGTTAGTTGGTCGAATGCAGCAACTTGTTAGTGCAAGTCTTACAAAACTTCAATTCTGGACAGGAAATAAATGGCATCATTTCATGAACCAAAAATGATCCAAAGGGTGCATGCTCCTGGACTTAAGGGTTTAACATGGAGGACTACAAGTAGGAGAAAGAATCAAGGGCTAAAGAGCAAGAAAAAATATGGTTGCTGTACAAACTATCAAGTTGGTCCAGAATGACAATGAGGTTGATTCACTCAAAATTTGCAAATAACATCACTGGGTTTTTACGTAAAGTTGAATCATATGATACTACTAACATCCCAAAATTTTGGTGGAGGCTAGAAAGAATTATTTAAAAGAGTTGTAGTGCAAAGTGCCCACTGGACCAGAGAAGAAAAATGGGTGTAGAGCTCAAAATATCTCAGGAAATAAAGATGTTTTTGCACAAAAGTTATTTAATAACATCACATGACCTCTCCAAATTTTTGTGGGAATTTTAAGTGAATTTATCAAATGGTTGTAGTTTAAATATGGCCATTTAACATTAAAAAAAAACCATTTTCAAGAAAGTAAAGGTCAAGCAAATTAATTATGTTATTAGTTATACTGATAAAAGAAAAGTTTTTTCTTGAGAGATTAAATAAGTCCAATAACATATTTGAAAGATTTTCACTTAGGGAAAAACTCATCACAATAGGGAAGAAAATGATTTAGAAAATCAAAATGGAGCTTAGAAATCAAAGTTTTAATTCCTGGCAAAATTTTAATTCATTAAAACAAGGTCAAATTTTTGGGGTGTCACAACACTACCCCCCTTAAGAAAAATCTCGTCCTCGAGATTTTGTCAAAAGCTGTTTCAAGAAAAATTTTATGCAACAAAGATGTGGCTACAGTGAGAGGGCAATAAGTGGTGTAAAACCACAGTGTGAAAACTGGTGCTGCATGGAAAGATCTACGGTTCGGGACAAAAAGTGGGATCCCTAGCTGGATATAAATTTATCATAATTTCTAAATTTAAAATATACGTTGGTCGTACCCGAGAGCACAGTGCTCAGTCTGGCCCACAGGTGGACCCGGGGCCCACAGTCAGCCTCTTCTTCTTCCTCTGGCTCTCTCTACTTCCTCTCTCCCGCGTGCTTTCCCACGCTTTCTCCACCGGCGACGTCTAGCGCGTAGGGCATCTAGGCCGTACCGAGGTAGTTCGCGGCATGCTAGCTGCCGGTGCAGCGTGCACTCACCTCGCGGGCCAGCATGCTGTCGGCACTGCTCGCGGATTCGACTCCGAACACCGGCAGTCGGCGACGAGCGGCGTTGGTGGACTTCGCCCACCGTACACCGAGCTCGAGCTATAAAACGGCCGAGGTGTCCCTCTCTTCTTCCTCACACCTGGCCTCACTTCTCCTCCTCCTTTCTCCATTACTGCTTACAGAAGCTCGGGTGAGGCTCTAATGGCGGAGGTGATGCCGGACTGGTTTGCGATCCTGATATTTGCAGGGCTGGCGACATTACTGGGGCTCTCTATGCTCCTGTGCGCGATGATCCTCGACGATCATCGCGACGCTGCTGCTCGGGTGTTGGCTCTCCGTGGTGGTGGTGATCATGAGGAGTAGATAGGGTGTGCCGGGTGCTAACTGTTGTTAGGGGGGTGATTAGCCGGATGTAACATTGTTGCAAAGTTTTGCAAACAGTGTATGTGTTCGAATGGTAATGGTTGTGAGTCTGCTGCCATGGTGTTGTGTGAAATTAATTAATCCATGTCGTGAGAAGGTGCAGATGTAGCAACTCAGGGAAAAGAAATCTCACTCCAGGATTTTTTTGAAGGAAAACAGTTAATTTAAAGGAGCATAAACCACAACAAAAACTACACACATTAGTAGAAGCCAAATAATTGACTTGTCGTACAAACTCAGGGTATCATGCATAAGTCAAACACATAAATAAATGTTGCAATAATGAACACCGCAGCGATGTCTAAAATGGGAATGGTAACCGGACGGGGTCCCTAGAAAACGTCTCTGGTACTGGGATACACTCTTCTTCTATCAGGGAAAGTGGATTGACCAGTCGATGCACGTGTCTCTCCCGGTCGGGCCTTAGTGCTCCGCCGATGGTGATTTGAGGATTTAAATCCGCGAGGCTCTAGAGATAACCCATCACACGTTGGGTTAAACGCTCTTGAGCGATGACGTACTGGACAAGGTTGGCCAGGACTGGGTCTCTCTCAATCCGTCCTCCGGGAAAAGATGTCACTCCTCCGAGTTTTGCACGGCTCGGAAAGTAATAATACCCTCGTTCGCTGGCATAGGGTACCGCGAATCGAAGGCGAGCAAGTGCTTCGTATGCAGCAGCTTCTACGGCCATCTGTGGGGTTGGCATAGATTTCCCCACGAAGGAGACCTCTGTTGGGTCTTGGTTTGAGTTTACGGGAGGAATGTGCACTGCTGCCCAATATCTTGAGGTGGAAGAGGTGATCCTCGATTTGAATAGCTCGTACTGGGGTGGCTGGGTAGCGCCCATGGTACTGCAGGTAAAATCCCACAATATCTTGACAAAACTACCCCGGGTTGCATCTGGGGTTCTCAGGTAAATGCTGGGGCTCGGCAGGGCAAGAATTGATTGTGAGGATGGTGCACAAGATGAGGGGTGCTTGGCAAGGTCACGCGGTGGCCTTTTATAGCACTGGAGCTACCGTGGTGAATGGTAAAGAAATTTTTCAGCTTTGTTCCAAGGTCAGGGTCAAGCCACAGATTCACACATTTCACTATAGTGATGTGTTACTGTGGGGATTGTCGGGGAAGGTTTTTGGGTAGTTGTGTCCGGAAAAATATGCTACTGTGTGCTGACAGACCCATGCAAGGATACTATTTAAAACGGAGGCACGACAACAGGCGGCATTTAAAAACAAGGCCACATGATTACAAAGCAAGGGTACACTGGGACTTGATACGATTTGGGTGACTTAGTCCACCTCGTTTATATCCAAGCGGGCGTGCCTTGTGGATGTCGAGGCTTCTCTTCGGGTCTCGTCGTCTGAATTAACTAGAGTGGTCTGAGGGGCTGCAGGCTCGGGGTAGCGATGATGACCATCTCGGGGATTGTTGGCCACAACCCCGTTGGAGTGTGCTTCCAATATGCGGCGAAGCACTTCTGGGGTTTTCGTGGCACCTTGGCCGATGGCTGGGGCAGATCTCGGGGGCTCGATCGGGTGTCCAAATAGCACGACTGGGTTGTTGGTGTTGGGCTCGTTCTCTTCTCTCGCCGGGGTTCGACGAACCAGCTCTCCACGAGCTGCGATTAGATCAATCGTGATTTGATCGCACAGTTCCTCTAGTGCACTTACATAGCGCACTAGGTGCAACAATGCAGGATCTGTCTCGTGATCTCCGTTGACAACTTGGGGTGGTCTACCATACCCTTCACGTCTGGGGTAGTAGTGGAACGAGCGGCAGTTAACTCTGGGCGACAAGTGCCGGAGATGAACTATAGCTTCTCGAGCAGCTAGTTGGATGGCTTGTGGCTCAAAGGAAGTTGTCCTTCCAGTGAACCTGTAGGGGCGCCCGGGCTCTAGTCCCCTACCATAAATGTGCACAGTGGCCCAGAATTGACGGCTCTCACCGCTCATGGGTCATTGGTACACAACATATTCTGGGGGCTCTTCTAACGCATAGGCACGACGGGTGAGGTTTGCGAGTATGGTCATAAAGCCTCCAAGGTTGGTTGCTGTGGTCTCATTGTGCACGACAGGGCCGGGCATTCTGGCTTGGTTTGGGGGTAGAGGCTGTGCTGTGCTGAGTTGAGGCTAGCGTGCCCTTTTTATAAGAAAAAGGAGACGGAGTCTTCCTTCGCACGCTTGCGAAAAAGGACTATTTAGGACTTGGTCACTGGTGCAAGATTGACAGGTTAGATGGATAGGTTGGGCACCGACTGCCAAAAAGGTGTCGGGTCATGGCGTGGCTATCTTGCATGGGAAGCTTGGCTGGGGTTTGGTTAAGGTCTGGTGGGGTTGGTTTACCTAAGTTTATTGACCTGGCTAAGATAGGATTAGCCAATGGTCAGCCTGGCTTTGATACCAAGTCTATCGCGACCGGGTTTTCCGGGCATTAAATTCCCACAAAATGGCCGTCGTGCTCACCAGCCCCAGGATTACTGTTAGCTGATGAGGTATCAACTTGATACAGAAATTCCAAGCAAAAGTACAAAATATGTAGTACAAGACCATTGTGGCCTATGAGTACATCAAATGGTTTCTAGTGGTTGAGGGCGGAAGCGGTTTGCGAATCATCAGTGTATGGGACTCCATTTCCCCACGGGAACAGCTGACCAAGTTAACTCCTATCTTCGCGAGGCTGCTATCACCGTTGCTTAGTTTCCGGGGCTGTCACCGCAATGTTCCTTTCCATGCAAATATCTGGCCAAGACAATAGCCAAGGACAAGCCAGTGAGTACTTTGAATGTACTCGCAAACATTAAGAACACTGGAATAATATAATTGATAATAATGCACTTAAATATTCTATGATCACATCGTTAGCCACAAACAAAATGTCTTTTATGCATGCAAGCGGGTTATTAATATGCAACATGAATAAGCAATAATGGAGTGGAAATAAAATGCCGCAGTCGGGCGTCTGTGCGACACCACATAAAGGGCTTAAAAGAAATGCCACAGTCGAGCGTCTAAGCGACACCACTTAAAGGGCTTTAAAAGAAATGCCACAGTCGGACGTCTGAGGGACATCACAGAAAGGGCTTTAAAAGAAATGCCACAGTCGGACGTCTGAGCGACATCACAGAAAGGGCTTTAAAAGAAATGCCACAGTCGGACGTCTGAGCGACATCACAGAAAGGGCTTTAAAAGAAATGCCACAGTCGGACATCTGAGCGACATCACAGAAAGGGCTTTAAAAGAAATGCCACAGTCGGACGTCTGAGCGACATCACAGAAAGGGCTTTAAAAGAAACGCCACAGTCGGACGTCTAAGCGACACCACTTAAAGGGCTTTAAAAGAAATGCCACAGTCGGACGTCTGAGCGACATCACAGAAAGGGCTTTAAAAGAAATGCCACAGTCGGACGTCTGAGCGACATCACAGAAAGGACTTTAAAAGAAATGCCACAGTCGAACGTCTGAGCGACATCACAGAAAGGGCTTTAAAAGAAATGCCACAGTCGGACGTCTGAGCGACATCACAAAAAGGGCTTTAAAAGAAATGCCACAGTCGGACGTCTGAGCGACATCACAGAAAGGGCTTTAATTCACAAGTAAATAATACTCATAAGAAATATTCAGTTCATGATAATAAACGGGTTAGTCCGTCCACAGGAATAAACATTTAACCGGGCTTAGAAATAAATAATCACCATGAATATCCAGGGGGTAGAACCATCCCAGGGATACTCAATAATACAAATAATACAACAGGTTAGTCCATCACAAAATAATAATCATGGTCCTCACAAGTCCCTGGTCAGTATCCAAGTTTGGTTTAACAATTTCACCTCCGAAGACCGACACTAAGACCAACACTTGACCCATCCCAGACTGTAATCCTTAACCATGGACACGGCTATTCAAATAGGTTTTAATCTCTGCAGAGGGTGTACTCTTTACCCACGAGTAACGGATTCCTTTAGTCCATCGGGACTAATTCCGTCTACGGCCTTTTAGTTGAAAACACGCCTAACCTTGCACATACCAGCTTAACTCATCGGTGTCTGGAATCACCTACGACACTTGTTAAGCAAAACTCTAAGTGGGGAGGCTACAACCTCGCGTAGCATGGGATCAAATTTATATCGCGCGCTCTAAGGGGTGGCCTCCCCTCTCGGTCCCAACCGGAAACACCCATGCCCCTGGACCAGGTGGCATGCCTACTGGCTACAACCGATATCTTCCACCATGGCCTCTCTGTACGGTGTGTGCTGGAAAGGGGTTGACGACTTACTGAACCGTACCCTACCTGCGGCAGGGACGAGTGGTAGTACGAGGCAAGTATGGGGGTTACTGGAACAAGACTCGATCTGCGGTCGACTCAGGAGGTTTATAAGTTCCCTGCATGACATGTATATCAAATATATTTCAACCGACGAAATCACCACTCAATATACCTTACCATGCCATACCGGACATAACCGTCCCGACGGGGACCGGTGACAAGCTCACGCCTACCCAAGGCTGAGGCTTTCCCGGATTCCTTTCCGGCATGCATGCAAGGCACATGAGGATGATTACCATCACAGAAATATTCATTTCCAACAGCAAGGAAATCACTAATATGCTTCCATGCATATGATCATATCACATGAAATAACAAGTCCTCCGAAATAAGGTGGTGTTATAAACGTGTCAAATAACACACCAAAAACATTATGCCAGGGGTTCAGAATGCTTGCCTTTAAGTTGTGGAGGGGTAAGGTGCTCTCCAAAACTTTTGAAAGTTTCTTCTCTCTCTCCAAAATCCTATTTTAAAATATATTTGAATTAACACACATTTCAAAAACAGTACAAAAATGTTGTTTGGAAAATTTTCAAATAAATCTTACAATAAACTAGACCAAATTTGAGGAAGGTAGGAAAAAGAATCAACTCATTTGGAGTTGTATTTAAAAAGTTATAGGCAGTCAAAGTTCTGGTCAAATCTGTGTTTAAAAATAAAATAGAAATGAAAACGTTTCAGGGGGAAAATACGCTTTCGGAGCGAAGGAAACGTACTGGGGAGTTATATACCTTCACTTAAACACGTGGACCGGTGCGGGGGTCACTGACAGTGGGCCCGGGAAGTCCCACCAGTCAGGTTTGACTAGTCTCTCTTTCCCTCCTCTTCCTCTGCCCGAACAGGGGCGAGGCAACGGCGATCAACGCCGGCGAATGGTGGCTCCCCGCGGGTTCCAGAGGGTTTGGATGGATCCGCGAGACCAAGACGGTCCTCCTGGTGGTCGTTGGGTTGACGGGGGTGAAAGGAGTCATCGGCGGTGAGCTCCGCGGCGGAGTGGGCTTCGGGGGCAGAGTGGATTTGGGGCTATGGTGGTTCCCGATCAAAATTGAGTAGGGGAACGTGTTCACGGGAGGATGAGAAAGTTACTGGTGGAGAGAAATGGGAGGGGGAGGTCCTGGTGGCGCCAGAATGGCTGGAGCAGTGGCGGCGGCTGCGGTTGCCGGAGATGGGGAAGGAGACCTCCCCTGGTCGATTGGCTGCCAATGGAGCTTCCTGGAGACCGCTTGAGACTACCTGCGTGCGGAGACGAGCTCCGGGCTCCTTAAATAGGTGATCGGGGTCGGTTCCGCGGCGGTGGAGATAAGATCACCGGCGATCCTACGTTCTGTAGCTGCAGGGGAACGTGGCGGCGACGAGAGCTAGGCGACACCCTTGTCGATGAGCTCGCGCTGTTCCCGGGGCCATGTGGCGAGCGGGGATGGCTTGGGCGGCGCCGACATTAGCAGGTGCTGTCGGGCGGCCATGGCGTGCCGCCAAGGGGACTCTGGCGGCGGCGCTGTAGCGTGCCAGGTGGCTTGGCGCGTTGCTGCGCGGAGGGTAGCGCGAGGCGAGGTGCTGCCGTGTGGGCCAAGACAGGGGCGCGACGTGGCGGCTTGTGTGTGCGGCTGCAATACGCGCGCTCTGGGCGCGACCAGTGCACGCATGGAAGATGTTCGACACAATGTCGCGGCATGCTACAGGTCACAGGTGAGGTTGGGGTCTAGCAGATCGAGGGTAGGAGCAACTGGGACTCTAGTGGACATGCTGGTTTGATCAGAGGTGCAAGATCATAGTGCAATGTCAAGAATCATGCCAAAACAGATCATGCCCATAAGGTGTTTGACAAAATGCCAAGGGCACTTAGGCAAGTCTTGGAGTGGTCAAAAACTCCAGATTAGTGTCTCTTTGGATGGACAAGAGGGTGGTGAGGTTAGTTGGTCGAATGCAGCAACTTGTTAGTGCAAGTCTTACAAAACTTCAATTCTGGACAGGAAATAAATGGCATCATTTCATGAACCAAAAATGATCCAAAGGGTGCATGCTCCTGGACTTAAGGGTTTAACATGGAGGAGTACTATTAGGAGAAAGAATCAGGGGCTAAAGAGCAAGCAAAAATATGGTTGCTGTACAAACTATCAAGTTGGTCCAGAATGACAATGAGGTTGATTCACTCAAAATTTGCAAATAACATCACTGGGTTTTTACGTAAAGTTGAATCATATGATACTACTAACATCCCAAAATTTTGGTGGAGGCTAGAAAGAATTGTTTAAAAGAGTTGTAGTGCAAAATGCCCACTGGACCAGAGAAGAAAAATGGGTGTAGAGCTCAAAATATCTCAGGAAATAAAGATGTTTTTGCACAAAAGTTATTTAATAACATCACATGACCTCTCCAAATTTTTGTGGGAATTTTAAGTGAATTTATCAAATGGTTGTAGTTCAAATATGGCCATTTAATCTTGAAAAAAAAACCATTTTCAAGAAAGTAAAGGTCAAGCAAATTAATTATGTTATTAGTTATACTGATAAAAGAAAAGTTTTTTCTTGAGAGATTAAATAAGTCCAATAACATATTTGAAAGATTTTTCACTTAGGGAAAAACTCATCACAATAGGGAAGAAAATGATTTAGAAAATCAAAATGGAGCTCAGAAATCAAAGTTTTAATTCCTGGCAAAATTTTAATTCATTAAAACAGGGTCAAATTTTTGGGGTGTCACAGAACTCCACCCAGCAGTTCATCTCCCCAGCCAAGAACAGGCCCTCGCGAGGCTATTCTTCCTTGTATTGTTCATCATCATCAGCCCAAGAGGCAATCCACCACACCACACACTAGAGTAGGGTATTACACCACAACGGTGGCCCGAACCAGTATAAACCCTGTGTCTCTTGTGTTGCTCTTTCCATAGTTTAGATCCTAGCATGGCGGAGGGGTGCAGGTAGGTAGGAGGTGAAATCTCCGCGTGCACCCCAGTGTTCGAACCTCAAGGGTCTGCCGGAACCCGAAATCCGACATTTGGCGCGCCAGGTAGGGGTGCGCCGGAATTCGTCTCGCACCACCCCGTTCTCCTCCGACCATCACGCTCATGTCAGACGCTTGTCGGGCCTGCGCGGAGCGCCGGGCCGCCCTCGCTTCCCGCGTCGCCCAGACGGCCCCTGTCGGCGGGCGTCCTCGCCGTTCCCCGTCACCTGCCGTCAACGCCGCCACCGGCCCGGCGGGGGACGAGCAGCATGCATCGTCCCAGCATGCGTCCGTGCGGCAAGACGGCCGCACCGCAACTCCCTCGCTCGCCCTAGCTGGATCTTCGTCCCGCGCGCTGCGCGCTCCCATGGAGGCTCGGGCTGCACTCATCGTGGCAAATGAGCTCCTGTGCTACCGTTCCGTCGACGACGTCTACGAAGAATGGCTCGACCGCGTCGCCGAGCTCGTCCGTGCCGCAGGGGGTTCTCCTATGCCGTCCGTTCCGCTGCACCGCACCCCGCCACGCACGGGCGACGAGGCTCCGGCGGCGCCCCGGCCGCCTCCTCCTCGAGAAGACGCCATGGCTCCAAGGCGCGTGGCCCCTGGGCGGAACCCGCTCCGTCAGGTGCCAGCGCGACAAGAACAGAGCTGCCAAGAAGTCCCTCGCCCACAAGAAGCCGCCCGGGAGCTCCCTGCTCCAGCACGTCGCGACCATGCTCCTTTTCCCACGCGTCAAGATCCCGCGCTGCTCTTAGCTGCAGCATGTGGGGACATGCAAGACCAAACTCTCCGTCACCCAAAGTCTCCCGTGGCCACAGCAGGCTGTCGCGCCTTCACCACCGAACTACGCAGCGTCGCGTGGCCCGGCAAGTTCAAGCCAGACCTGCCTCCTCGCTACGACGGCACGGCTGACCCTGCGGAGTTCCTCCAGCTCTACGAGCTGGGCATCGAAGCTGCCAACAGAGACGAGAAGGTCATGGCGAACTGGTTTCCCATGGCGCTCAAGGACGGGGCCCGCACCTGGCTTCTGAACCTGGCTCCAGGCACGATCTCCTCCTGGGACGAGATGCGCACCCGCTTCATCGCCAACTTCCAAGGTACTCACGACCGGCCACCCGCCGTGAGCGACATGCGCCGCATCAAGCAACAAACCGGGGAGACCCTGCAGAAGTACATCCAGCGCTTCAACAACGCATGCCTCAAGATTCCCAAGGTGACTGAGGAGGCCATCGTCTCAGCCTTCTCCGACGGCGTGCGCGATGTCAAGATGAAGGAGGAGCTGGCGATGCATGAAGACCTGTGCACTTCCTTGGAGCTTTTCAACTTGGCGAACAAGTGCGCCAGGGCTGAGGAAGGGCGTCTCTCCCTCCTCAAGCTGCCTGCCGCAGACCCAGAAGAGAAGAAGCTCACGGCCAAGGATGTGAAGTGCAAGGGGGCTGCCGTGCTCACGGCAGAACCAGACACCAAGCAGGGCAGAGATCAGCCCGAACCTTCCAAGGGCAGCCGGTACTGTGTGTACCACGACCTCCACACCCACAACACCAACGAATGTCAAGAACTCCGAGCCGTGCGAGAAGGAAGGATCGGCCGTCATCCCGACCGCGGTGACCGGGGCTACGGTCGAGGAGGAGGAAGGAACGCAGGACGCCGGGAAGACCATGGCCCACGCCAGGGGTGGCGCAATCAACCTCGCGAGGATCGCTGGCAAGACCCGCCTCACGAGGGAGGCTGGAGGGATCAGCCTCGCGAGGATCGCCCGCAAGGCAACGCAGGCCTCCCACCGTTGCCGCCGCAGCCAAGGAGAAATGAGGACCGCCACCAGGACGAGGAGGCTAGGGGCTTCCAGGAGCCACGGGCGATCGCCTGCATCCTGGGCGGGGCTCAAGCCCCAGCCTCTGAACGCATCTTCAAGCAGTTCGACCGCGAAGTGAACGTAGTCCTCCCCAGGCTCGAAGCCACGCGCCCTCTTAGGTGGTCGGCGTGCGCCATCACGTTCAACTCAGTAGATCAGCTCAAGTGTGCGGCTACAGCCGGAGTCCTCCCGATGCTTTGTTCCCCAATCATCAGCAACGTGGTGGGCACCAAGACCCTCATTGATGGCGGGGCAGGGCTCAACGTCCTGTCCGAGGAGACATTCAACAACCTCCAAGTGCCCTACAGCCAGCTTCAGCCAACCAAGCCTTTCTCCGGTATCACCAACAGCTCTATGGTCCCGATTGGGCAGGTCTGCCTCCCTGTCACCTTTGAGGCACGCGACAACTACCGCACCAAGCTCATCGACTTCGACGTCGCTCACATTCGCCTGCCGTACAACGCCATCCTTGGGTACCCAGCGCTGGCCAAGTTCATGGCCGTAACGCACCATGGCTACAACGTCCTCAAGATGCCAGGACACGGCGGAGTCATCACGGTGCCCTGTGAAGAGAAGGACGCGGTGTGTTCCCTGGAACGAGCCTTTCAGGCCGCATCGCTGGAAGACCCGGATCGCGGAAGCAGAAGGCTTCCCGAGGCCACCCCCAAGAAGCAGAAGACATCGTTCGGCCTGGCCCCTCAGGAGGCAGGCCCCTCTGGGCCCGTGCCTGCCCAGGGGGAACCTCCTTCCATCGCATAGGAAAGCGCGCCCGGCACCCTCCTCAGGCAGGGCTCGGGGGCTCTCCCCTGGAGGGCCACCGACCTAGCTAGGGTCACGAGGGAGGCGCTTGGGCACCACATGGAGGCGTGTTTCGAAGCACGTTTCCCTCAAGAAGGAGCAAGGCAAGGAGATCCGGACCCTTAGGAGTTCGTCAGCAAGGCCATTCAGGAGCTACAGGAGTCAAGAGTCATGAAAGGCGGCCGCCGCCTACCAGCAGTGGCTCCCCATCCAGGCGAGGATGGCGGGCTGCGCGTCTGCATCGACGTACCAGGGCTAAACCAAGCCGCCTCCCTGGAGCGCCTCTGGCCCTCACGAGTGGGGCGTTGCGGAGGTCCACCCCACAGCTATGTTCGCATGCCTTACGGCTTGCCGAGCACGGCTGACACGTACCAGCGCCTCATGAGGGGCACCACGGAGGCACAAGAGGCCAGGCATTCCGCAGCCCTGGTGGAGATGGGGATGGTCCGTGAGGAGCCACCAGTGCCTCCGGAGCCTCCCGAGGCCCCTGGGCCTGGGGGCTCATGAGGATTGGCTTCCGCAGCCCACCGAGTCTGCTACACCAACACCCCTTCGTCGTCAATGTCATCAGGTGACATCTTTCAAGTTTCATTTCCATCTGGGAGCGCCCCCAGGGCTGCATTATTCCCAGGCCGCGTGGGTCCGTCCCTGCGGCGTGTATCCCCTTTTTATTTCGCGTCGTTAGCTTACCTTGTTGCGGGTGCCCCTCGGGCTGCATGATCCCCAAGTGTTTATTTCCGGTTATGCATTAGAACCACCATGCTTGATTATTTGATGCCGGTCCACGACACCTCTTCTTCTCCATGCTGACCACTTGCACGTTAAAGGGGGGCTACCTGAGCATCACGACTCAGTGCTCTTACTGGCTCTCTAGCCCTCACCCTCTGGCCTTGACCACGGCATCGCGACCTGGCATACCAGCGACGGCTGAGACCAGCTCGAGGGCCGGGACCCGAGGACGTAGAGTGCAGGCATCTAACCAAATTTGCAGGGACACATCACAAGATAAGGCCCAGTGCCAGGCGCAACCCGCCTAGAGGTAGGGCCCCGTGAGTCCCGCGCTGGCTCATGGGTGCCCAGATACACCTCGCCAGGTGCTACCGTGCCAGCCACGTGTCAGGGCGGGGCTGTACACGCCCCGGGGGCTCCTCCCGGAGGGGGCCCCCCTCCCACGTACCAGTGGAAGCACCATGCTCCGCGCTGGCTGACGACACTGCCGAGGAGCGGCTATGCCCGTACACATACGGAAGCGCTATGCTCCACGCTGGTGATAAACAACTGAGGGTGGCCCCCGGGCCGCATCAACCTCAGGGAGCCCAAAGCTCAGTGTCTAGCTTCATCGTAACGCCTCCCCTCGGGAGTGCCGCGCGAGGGGGCTGGGCACGGGGGCTGCGCCTGGGTCACGCCCAGACGCACGCCGCCCAGCCAGCCCCCCCGGGCCTGGTTCGTCGCGCGCCTCTCCCCGAGCGGAGCCAAGGTATGAAGGCCGTTTGGGCGTCAAGGGGGACTCCTGAGCATCACGACTCAGGAGCCTAACTGGTCACATAGCCCCTCACTCCTTGGTCCCGTCCTGGTTTCCGGTCGGGACTATTGCTGGGTGAGGTACGCGCGGGGCCGGGCTCTGCAGACGTAGAACGGTGGATCCACCCACATCATACCTCCCTACTTGCTGTTCATCCGCCAAGGGGGACTCCTGAGCATCGCGACTCAGGAGCCTAACTTGTCACGTAGCCCCTCACTCCTTGGCCCCGTCCTGGTTTCCGGTCGGGATTATTGCTAGGTGAGGTACGCGCGGGGCGGGCTCTGCCGGCGTAGAACATAAGCAAGTAGGAAGGAAAAGCGCAAATTTCAAAGGAATTCGAAAGCAAATATTACAGTCCACACTGTTATCCCAATACCAAACGCAAGTTTAAACGCCTCCCCGAGGCATGATACATGTGCAGGAATTAAAAGCAGGACAGGAGCCACGATGGAGTCACTTGTCGGCGGGGGAGCAGCGCGGAGTGGGTTCGCCTCACGGAGCGGCGGGGTCGGCAGCGCCTTGCTCCGGCTTGGTGCTGAAGGCCCGGAACTTCCCCAACAGAGCCTCCACGCGACCCTTCACGGCCTCAGTAGCGGTAGCGGCAGCGGCATGCTCGCTGCTCACTGGCTCCAACAGGCTGTCGAGGTCGACACCGGGATCGCGAAGGTAGATGTGGGTGAGGACCCACGTCAGTGCTGCAGAAGATAGGACACGCGCCTCGGCCATGGCCGTGGGGCCAAGGCCAAGGGCGATATCTTCAAGAGCGTGAACCAGGAAGGGAAGCAGCTTGGCGGGGCCGTCCTCGGCGCCGGCCAGCGGGCTCTCCAGGCCGCTGTCATAAAGCGTCCTCAGTGAGGAGCGAGCCTTCGCCTCCAACTCCGTGAAGGCCGCGCGGTCCTCAGCAAGAACCAGGGCCTTGTCGTCCAGCTCGACCTTCCTCGGCCCCAACTCCTGCTCCAGCGCGCCCAGGCGGTCGTGGCGCTTCTTGAGCTTGGCCTCCCGGCCCTCGACGGCCGCCTCGCGAGCCTTCACGCCTTCTTCCTGCTCTTGGCGAAGGCGGACCTCTTTCGCGAGCAGATCCCGCAGGCCTTGCAGCTCATCCTCCAGCGCCTTGCAGCGACCACGGACGTCGACCACCTCCCCCAGGGCTACATCACGAGCAGCCTTCGCCTCAAGGACGGCCTGCTTCTCCTTGTCGTATGCCATCGAGGCCTGGACCAGCGCCGCCCGAATTGAAGCGTTAGAGCGAACCCATCCAGAAGCCAGCTCCAAGCGCCCGGCCACCAAGCGAGGGTCGGCGCCAAGAAGATCCTGCCGTAGTCGGTCCAGCTCAGCAACAGCACGATCCAGAACGGCAGAAGGAGTCGGAGAGACAGCAGCAAGTGGAGTAGGACGAGAAGGCGGCAGCACGGCCACAGCATCCTGAGGCGGAGTCTGCCATGCCCCGACAGCTGTAGTGGCGGCGGCAGGCAAGGACACCTCGGGAGCCACTTGGGCCGTGGGGGCTGAGCTTGCCCCAGCCGGCTCGGTCAGGCCTCGCAAGGACGACCGGGCAGGAGAAGCCTGTGCGTCGCGGTCACCCTCCTCCGCGGGCAGAGGCGCCGCCATGGATGGAACCTCAGGAGCCCCCTTTGACTTCTTTGCTGCGGGCGCCAGCCTATCCTAGAGACGCGGACGTCAAGCCTCGGAAGCAGAGCAAGAAATAAAGACAAGAATCGAACACTTATGGGTCGTCGCCAGTGAGCTCAAGCGGCCTCTGGAAAAATTTGAAGCTTGAAAGCCGGCTAGAAGGGTCAACCTTGGGAAGCTTGGAGGCGGAAGGTGCGTCTACGGTCCGCCTCGGGGCAGGGGCAGATCCGTGGGAGATCAGCCCGGTCCTGTCCTTCTTCGAGATCGGCGGCGAGCTCCCGCCGTCCTGCTTGTCGTTGTCCACGTCGTCGTCTTCATCGTCATCCTCGTCGTCATCGCTCGGAGAGAGGCGGAGAGCGCGGGACCTGCGCCGGGGGAGGGGAGCCCTCGACTCTCCATCAGTCGCCTCAGATTCAGGCCCTTTTCCCCGCTCCCCTCCTTCCTCCTCTTCACTGGAATCGTCGGAGGGCACGTCCACCGGTTCCTCGGGAGTCTCCATGGGCACGGGCCCATCCCCGTTGAAGACGGGCATGGACTTCACTACCCGCTCCCAGTCGTCGCGGAGGAACAAGGGCGTAGGAGCACCCTCCAACCTCGCCACATTGCCCCCGACCAGAGATTGGAGAACCGCGGCCAGGTCTCCGTCAGCCAAGGCCGTGGGGCTCGGACGGGGCCTCCACATTGGAAGTGAGTACTGCCGAAGCGGAGCCAGCTGGTGCTCTAGGAACTCCCTTAGCAACGACGCGCCGGTCAGCTTCGCCGCCGCCATGTCGGTCGGCCTCAGATCCGCGTCCATCTTCTCCAACACCATCTTCACGCGGGGATCCACGAGCTCCGCCCGACCCCAGTCACTGGAGCTCGTGGGCTGCTCCATGGGCAAGATCAGCCGAGGGTGGATGCGCCCAGCATCCACCAAGATCCACTTGCTCCTTAAGCCCTCAATCCTTTTCCCAGGATTCGAGATGGCAATGGCGCCATCGTATGCGATGAAGCTCGCGCACACGGAAGCAGGACCACGAGAGGTCCGGAGGTAGAAGTAGTGGCGCAGCAAGGCCAATGAGGGCTGCACCCCAACGTGGGCCTCGCAATAATAAGCAAAGATCACTAGGAGAAGGACGGAGTTGGGATGGAGATGCAGAGCCTATAGCTTGTAATGGCGGAAGACAGAGAAGAAGAACTCGGAGAAGGGAGGCACCAGGCCAGCAACAATGGCACTTACAAAGAGCGGATAGAAGGTGCTCCTTTGACCCTCAGGGGTGGCGGAGCCAGCCTTGAACACCTTCGCCCCGTCGATGCCCTGCGCCGTCGCCATCCGGTGCAACTGGGCAAGGCTCGCCTCCGACACGTTCGGCGAGTCCAGGGCAGACGAGTACCAAGCTACGGTCGGGGGCTGACGAGGCGCCATGGCTTCCTAGCTCGCACGGTCAAAACAGATCTGGAAATTTCAGAGGAAGGAAGGAGAGGCGCAAGAAAGGGGATCTGAGCAGCAACCGGGGAAGGCAAGAAGCAGGGCCTAGGCGGATGCCACTCCTTTATCAACTCGCGCGGTTGCTAAGGCGCCCACGTCCAGCCAACCGCCACGCGGTGCCCAAGGCCGCAGGCTGTTAGGGCCCGTGGCGCTTCGCTCTTGCCCTTCCGCCTCCCTGCATGGCCAAGTCCGGGCGCGCCTTGGGCCCGGGGGCTACTGTCGGCGTTCTGGGAACGGGGGTCCCCAGACTTGCCTGCCTGCGGCCTGCGCCGTGGCTCAAAGGGGGGCCCAGCACGGCCCATCTTCACCAACACAAACCCAAGACCCTTGCGAGGGGCCAAGCCTCGCGGGGCGGACGACGCGGAGCTTCCTCAGGCACGGCCTCGTCAGGCTGGCTCAAGAGGAGGTGGAGAGATCAAGGCGGGGTACCTCACGAGGTGCCCGTGATGCAAGCCATGACGACTCAGGGCGCCAGGCGGGTGCCAGCCTTGTGCAGCGTCCTCCTTTCCTCTTTGGTGCAAAGGGGGCAAGCGCAGCCGCGGAGTACCGAGGCATCAGGCAAAGGTTGCCATTTCGGTGCAACGAGACCAAGACCAGGAGGACTATGAGACGGAGGTCACCGTGGAGCCCAAGACGGCGTCACCACCAGAGCTTTGTGCAGGCGAAGACTACTTTTGTCAGGATAGCTAGTACTTGCTGTCTCCCTTCAAATTAGCCTGCCATTGTTGGCTCCCTTCCCGCTCAATATTTGGGAAGGGGACCAGGGCCTCTTTAAATAGGACCAGCCACCCACAGAGCAAAGGGGGTCATCGATCGGTCGGTTGGTTGGAAGCAAGGGTTAGAAGGAAGAGGCTCGTTAGAGAGAGTCTCGATTAGAGAGAGAGAGAGAGAAAGGTGACTGAACTCCACCCAGCAGTTCATCGCCCCAGCCAAGAACAGGCCCTCGCGAGGCTGTTCTTCCTTGTATTGTTCATCATCATCAGCCCAAGAGGAAATCCACCCCACCACACACTGGAGTAGGGTATTACACCACAACGGTGGCCCGAACCAGTATAAACCCTGTGTCTCTTGTGTTGCTCTTTCCATACTTTAGATCCTAGCATGGTGGAGGGGTGCAGGTAGGTAGGAGGCGAAATCTCCGCACGCACCCCAGTGTTCGAACCTCAAGGGTCTGCCGGAACCCGAAATCCGACAGGGTGCACAAGAATGGATAGGCGAAGGAGGAAGAAGGCATACGTGAAAAGGTGGATCCTTATCCCCTTATATGGGTGGACGTAACTACATGTCCCCACCAGCCTGGTAAGACTCGCTTATCTCCAAGCACCGTAATCAATGGCGCGGTTGGGTTACCCACGCCCGTATTGATGAGAATCCCGGGATAAGGGGACACGATCTCTGCTTTAACAAGACGTGCCAAGGAAACCGCCTCACATAACACGCTGAGGTGGGATAATGAAACGACTCGGATAAAGGCTTGGCCGTGGTGTGACACGCTACGGAATACGTCTGCAGATTAGATTGGTGTAAATATTATTCTCTCTATGGCAATATGTGGAAACTTATTTTGCAAAGCCGGACACTATCTTTGTGTTCAAAATCTTCTATGAAGTACTTGGAGGAGGAACCCGCCATGCAATGCCGAAGACAATCTGCGCGCCGGACTCGTCGTCATTGAATCCTGGTTCAGGGGCTACTGAGGGAGTCCTGGATTAGGGGGTGTCCGGATGGCCGGACTATACCTTCAGCCGGACTCCTGGACGATGAAGATACAAGATTGAAGACTCCGTCCCGTGTCCGGAAGGGACTTTCCTTGGCGTGGAAGGCAAGCTTGGCGATACGGTACCATTGTAACCGACTTTGTGTAACCCTAACCCTCTCCGGTGTCTATATAAACCAGAGGGTTTTAGTCCGTAGGACAACGTACACATCAACAACCATACCATAGGCTAGCTTCTAGGGTTTAGCCTCCTCGATCTCGTGGTAGATCTACTCTTGTATTACCCATATCATCAATATTAATCAAGCAGGACGTAGGGTTTTACCTCCATCGAGAGGGCCCAAACCTGGGTAAAACTTTGTGTCCCTTGCCTCCTGTTACCATCCAGCCTAGACGCACAGTTCGGGACCCCCTACCCGAGATCCGCCGGTTTTGACACCGACAGGAGGGCTTGGAAGCCTTTGATTTCTTTTGCTTCACAGGCTTCGGTGGTGCAGGCACTTCGTCAGAATTAGCGTCATCTGCAGAGTGATCCACGGCTGCCTGTTGAACCTGAATGTGAGTGATGAGACCTTCAAGTTTGTAGAAGGGCCCAACAATATTGGGTTCAGCATCGCGTGTGCCATCGGCACGAGGAGCAGAGGGACCGGGGTAAAAGTCTAGCGCGAGTGACTTATTGTTCTCTTTGGCAGAAGTTTTGGCAAACTGGAAGTTGTGCTTAAAGAGATTGTTTTCACGACACCATAACAGGGAGGATGAGTCGGCATTAGCAGGCTAAGGTCCACGGATCATGCAAGGGTAGAAGCCTTGAGCAATAGCTTCGGACTTCGACTTGGGCGGAAGACCTTTTATATAATATCTCCCCAGGGGCCCTTGATGGCATTCTTTTCAGCATATTCGTCAGTGAAAAATCTGTACTTGAACCATTCCTCTGCCCATTGTCTTCGAATCCATTGGATTCGGTTCTTGCATTCTCCATAGGTATCTTCTGGATCTGACTTGTATATATCGTAGAGATCCGGTGGCAGGTCCTTGGTAGTGTTTTCATGGCGCTGTCTGCCGCTCTTCCTGACTGATTTTTCTGTTGCCATGAAGTTCAGACTGAATGGCTTCAGAACTTGCAAAGGCTTCCTTCGGCTGGTCAGACAAGAGTTAGCTTCAGGAGAATTGATGTGATGCTATAAGAACTCTGCAAATGAATGGAGACTATGAGAACCAAGGGATTCTTCCACGGTCATGTACCTGTGACAGCATTAGAGATGCGAGGGAAGGGGAAGAGGTCATATGCATTCTCAGAAGATTTTGAAGATAAATCAGTTTAGAAGACATTGACCTCATAGTGCGAAGACATTCACTCATATGTAGAGAGTTGGTTCTAGATTTGTACGAATCCACGAATAAGTACAAGTGAGGAATCTAACTACTTTGTGAAGCATAAGTGAACATACTTGGCATGTTATGAGATTCAAAAAAGGATAGATTCAATTTGTTGGGACAGAAACCACTTGTGGTTGAAAAAGATGAATCTATTGGATCAGAAAGGACTGTAAAAGAGTTTTTATTTACCACTCGAGGAACTGCTAGATGGAGTAGGAGATGAGGCCGAGCAGTTCGATCTTCCGTGCCCTAACTTGGCGATGGAGGACACCTACGGCAACAGCGGAGAAGATGATGTCCGTGGCCGGCGTGAGGACGGTGTCGGTGAGGTCGCGGTAGTTAAGCGCTTCGTCGCCGGCGTCGTTGAGAGCTAGCGGTGGCGCTAGGGTTTGTGCAAGAAGGAGAAGTGGAAGAAGAGTTAATGACTGTGGTGTGGCGTGTATTTATAAGGACAGGGACGACGCAGCGTTATTACGCAGATGCCCCTGGCGGTTCAGATCTGAAGGACACGTGGCGAACATGCAGCACATTGGAGGTTGTTCCATGTTCCCACAAACACCTAGATTGTCGGGTGGTAGTTCCCGCTTCTCCGGGTTTTAGGCAAAAAGGATTGAGCATTTAAAACAGATTTAATGTTTATCTCTGTATCTTTTGCAGACAAGGACGCAGAGAAGACATTCGACGGTTTCAATAGAATGCATATGATTTGGACAGATAGATTTGAGACGGGAGCATAGAGAGGTTAGGGTCCGATCACATTCACTTAGTTCAAAATATTCAAACAAGAAGACATAGCTATAAGTGAATGTTGTAGAGGACAAAACGCTAATATATGAATATATCTGAATAAGACCAAATCAATATAGTGAAGATGAACATGAAGTCATGTTAATATTGAAGAAAAACCAAACGCGAAGATTTTGTAAATGTAACACCAACAGAAAATACTTCAAGAAAAAGTTTGGTGGTGGCGTTACACACCGTATAGGAAGTATCAGACCCAGACACGGCGCACAATTAGCGTGGCGCTTGGAAGTCAAATTCCGCGTTAATGTATTCACACTTAGAGTGTAAGTCTTCATTAGTTGAAGATATACGTTACTTCGTGTGTTGCACATCTAAGTCATCAACATGCATAAGTGTTAGGATGTGTGCATGATCACAGGACATTTGAGGATTCCAAGATATTTAGCTCACACCGCAACTTGCAAAACCTTTTCTCATCCAAGGGCTTTGTGAAGATATCTGCCAGTTGCTCTTCAGTGTTGATGTGAATGATACCAATATCTTCCTTCATGAGATGATCTCTGAGAATGTGATGACGGATCTGAATGTGCTTTGTCTTCGAGTGCTGAACTGGGTTGTTGGTAATCTTGATGGCACTTTCATTGACACAGTAGAGTGGCACTTGCTTCAGATGAATGCCATAGTCTTTGAGTGTTTTCTTCATCCATAGAAGCTGAGCGCAGCAAGATCCAGCAGCAATGTATTCAGATTCAGCAGTGGAGAGAGATACATAGTTCTACTTCATTGAAGACCAACACACAAGTAATCGTCCCAGAAAGTGACATGTGCCTGATGTAGACTTGCGATCCACCTTGTCACCAGCATAATCAGCATCCGAGAATCCAACTAGATCAAACTCTGAGCCCTTTGGATACAATAATCCTAGTGTTGGGGTGTAAGCCAAATATCGAAGAATTCGCTTCACGGCTAAGTGATGTGATTCCTTTGGTGCCGCTTGGAATTGGGCACACATGTAAACACTAAGCATGATATCTGGCCTAGATGCACATAAATAAAGCAAAGAACCAATCATGGAGCGGTATACCTTTTGATCGAACTCTTTACCATTGGCGTCAGGACCCAGATGACTTTTGGTTGGCATTGGCGTCGTATAACCTTTGCAGTCTTGCATTCCAAACTTTGTCAGGCAATCTTTGAGGTATTTCTCTTGAGATATGAAGATGTTGTTGCGTTGCTGCCATATTTGAAGACCAAGGAGGAACTTCAGCTCACCCATCATGGACATCTGATATTGCTCTTGCATCATGTGTCCAAACTCATCACTGTATCTCTGATTAGTGCAGCCGAAGATAATGTCATCCACAGCACAAAAATAGTTCACCATTGTTGGTGTTCTAGGAACGGGGGTCCCCAGACTTGCCTGCCTGCGGCCTGCGGCGTGGCTCAAATGGGGGCCCGGCGCGGCCCATATTCATCAACACAAGACTCAAGACCCTCGCGAGAGGCCAAGCCTCGCGGGGCGGACGACACGGCGCATCCTCAGGCGCAGCCTCATCAGGCTGGCTCGCGAGGAGGCGGAGAGAACAAGGCAGGGTACCTCGTGAGGTGCCCATGACGCAAGCCATGACGATCAAGGGTGCCAGGCGGGCGCCAGCGCGCGCAGCGTCCTTCTTTCGTCTTTGGTGCCAAGGGGGCGAGCGCAGTCGCGGAGTACCGAGGCATCAGGCAAAGGTTGCCATTTTGGTGCAACGAGACCAAGACCAGGAGGACTACGAGATGGAGGTCACCATGGAGCCTAGCACGGCGTCACCACAGAGCCTTTGGCAGGCGAAGACCAACTTTAGTCAGGATAAGTGTACTAGATGTTCCCCTTTGAATTGGCCAATTGTTGGCGCCCTTCCCGCTCAATATTTGGGAAGAGGCCCAGGGACTTTGCCTATAAATAGGACCAGCCACCCGCATAGCAAGGGGGGGGGGGGGGTTGGTTCGTTCGGTTTGCAAGCAGAGAGAGTGAGTGAGAGAGAGAGAAGGGTGACTGAACTCCTCCTAGTAGTTCATCGCCCCAACCAAGAACAGACCCTCGCGAGGCTGTTCTTCCTTGTATTGTTCATCATCACCAGCCCCAGGAGACAATCCACCAACCACACACTGGAGTAGGGTATTACACCACAACGGTGGCCCGAACCACTATAAATCTTGAGTCTCTTGTGCAGTTCTTTTAATAGTTTAGATCTTTACGAGATGGGAAGGTAGAAGGCGTGATCTCCGCGCGCACCCTAGTGTTCGAACCTTAAGGGTCTGCCGGAACCCGTGATCCGACATTTTGCGCGCCAGTTAGGGGTGCACCGGAATTTGCCTTCCTACCGCTCCGCCTCCCGTCGCATAGTCATCACCATGTCCGGCGACCAGGCGGGCAACCAAGGTCCATGGGCGGCGTGGCCCACCTGCACGGAGCCGCCCGCCTCGGGCGACCCCGCACCCCGGGCAGCTCGTGGTCCGCAGGGCGCTGTGGGCCGCGGGCGATGCGGACAGGCCTCCGCAACCCTCACACCGCGGCAAGCGCGGTCGGCGGCAAGGGCCTCCAATCACGCCGCAACCACGACACCGTACACCCGCCGGGAGCAGGCGAATTCAAGGGCCGCGCTCACGGTGGCCCGAGAGATGCTGCGGTGCAGACTGCTGGAGGGCGGCCATGACGTGCTGCTGGAGCGAGTGGCGGAGCTCCTGGGCTTCGCCGCCTCGGGGGCTCACCCCTTCTCCACCCAGCTCCCATCTCAAGCCCAGGGCGACCCGCGTGGGGGCTCCGCACACGCCCGCGGACTCCAAGGTTACTCCGACGCCAGCGAAGCTGTCAGCACCGGACCGGCGGCGGCACTGCCCCCGCCCCCGGCCCGCGAAGAAGAAGGACTCGACGCGACCCGCGGCCCTGGAGGGTGGCCACGCTGCCACCCCGCAGTATGCATGACAGGTGGGACCGCGTGGCATGCGGGGCATCACGGCATGGCACTCGGGATGACGGCAACGGAGGAATACGTGCCCCTCATGATGGACCAAGGACACCCTCACGAGAACGGACAAGGCTCGCTCCTCGGCCCAAGCTGGGGGGACGAGGCAATGGAAGCTGAGCCCTTCCGGGAGCCCCGGGACGAACCCGCTGGCCATGCTGGAGGCAACGATTATCGGGCACCGCTAACTCTTCAAGGGCAGGTATACGCTAACCATGGATCGCAGGAGGTGCAGGTCGCTGCGGCAAACAGCTGCCCCGCTCCCATAGTCTCCTACCCCTCGAGAGGAGGGCGCAGGGGACTGCAGGAGAGGGACCGGGATCCGACATCACCACCGCGGCGTTCGAAGCAAGGCGTTCTCAGGAGGTAGGCCCTCTGCTGGGGAGGTGCCTCAGGGCCTGCCCTTGGTAGAGGACCCGTGGTCGTCGGGGGAACCGCTGGCGACTGCTCTACCCCATCGGGCAGCGTCCTGGGTTCCGGTCGTTGCTGATGGCACTAGAGTGTGGCGCAAGGCGGGGCCCTCGTCTGGCAATATGAAGCAAGGCCAGTACCTGTGAAGAAGGCCCAGTGCCTGTGAAGCTCGCCGCCCCGTGACACTCTCACGTAATAATGAGTGGGGCTGTACACGCCCCGGAGTCTTAGGGGTGCCGGCCTCAGGCCCTGGGGCCCCCTCCCACGCCCAGTGGACAGCACTTAGCTCCGCGTTGGTGAGAAGACGTCCAAGACTAGATTAGGTGCTGGACGCGGCCTTTTGCCTGCTTTTTGTTGCCTTTCCCTTTAGCTGTAGCTTTTCCCTCGCTGGATTTAAGTTGGATTCGAATTTGAGATTTGCGTGTGTTCGGGGAAGGGGTGCTTATTCTCGCTCGAGCCATTTCTCGCGTTCTAGTTACCGCTTCGCCACAGCTGCCTCCCCTTGCGAGCCCCTCGCGAGTCCGGTCAGGCCTGGCTCGTGCGCGACCTAAATTGCTGCTGTTGCTCCCTCTCGGGAGGATCTTCTGGTGCCTGCGGAGGTTGCCCTCGCATTCTGAAAAGGCCCAGAGCCTGTGAAGCAAGGCGAGTGCCTGTGAAGCTATCGTGTTCTAGAAAAGGCCCAGAGCCTGTGAAGCAAGGCGAGTGCCTGTGAAGCCCTTGCATTCTGAAAAGGCCCAGAGCCTGTGAAGCAAGGCGAGTGCCTGTGAAGCCCTTGCATTCTGAAAAGGCCCAGAGCCTGTGAAGCAAGGCGAGTGCCTGTGAAGCCCTCGCATTCTGAAAAGGCCCAGAGCCTGTGAAGCAAGGCGAGTGCCTGTGAAGCCCTCGCATTCTGAAAAGGCCCAGAGCCTGTGAAGCAAGGGGAGTGCCTGTGAAGCCCTCACGTTCTGAAAAGGCCCAGAGCCTGTGAAGCAAGGCGAGTGCCTGTGAAGTCACTGCGTTTAGGAAAAGGCCTAGAGCCTGTGAAGAAGGCGAATGCCTGTGAAGTCATCGCGCTCAGGAAAAGGCCCAGAGCCTATGAAGCAAGGCGAGTGCCTGTGAAGCTCACATGTTCAGGAAAAGGCCCAGAGCCTGTGAAGAAGGCCAACGCTTGTGAAACTCCCCGCCGGCGACACTCTCGTATTCAACTAAAGAACACCAAGGGCATCACGCCCTCCCACAGGCTGCTTCGGGGCTTGCGCGAAACAAAGGTAAACCAGCCAGCCACCAGGCGCGGGCGTGCGTGCAATATGACAACTATTAATATGCTGAACACGGGTTTTACATGAGGGGCTTCCCCTCACAAAATGCTCTCAGAAGCCATCAGGACAAAAACCTGAGTTCTATTCATGCAGGGTGAAAAAGACAGGAGCGATACACACTCAGTCGGACCAATCCCCCAATGCGTCCCCGGAAGCACCTCCCGAGCCTTCGCTGGGGTCGCCAAATCCGCCATCGTCGTCTGCATCGCTGCCAGCGGCGTCAGGGCCGCTCGCCGCGCCGCCCTCGTCAGCACCCACGATCACGTTGTCGTCGTCCGAAGCGAAGGCCCTGACAAGGGCGTCCACGTTGTCTTCCACCCAGTGCGCCAGGTCACCTCGGACGGCCTGGGGGACTAGCAGCACGCGGCTCCTCTCTTCCACCAACCTATCGGCCCTTGTCGAACGCGCCTCCAGCTGCGTCACCACGGCAGTGAAGAACTGAAGGTTGCCGGCATAGTTGGCTGTGTGCGGCTCGCCAACAACCACCTCATAGATGTTGCCCAAGGCCGCGTTAGCTCTCTCCCGGAGCGTGGCGAGCATGGGACCATGCACATGTTGCAGGACCTGCCGCTGACATATCTCGTCCGCGTTCTGGCGTGCGACGCCTTCAGCCTCCTCCTCCCGCTGACGAAGACGGAGCATCTCGGCCTGGGAGGTGGCTAACTCCCCTTGCGCTACCTCAAGGGCGGCCCGGGAGGCGTCGGCTAGCCATGTCGCCTCCTCCCGCTTGACCCTCAAGGCTGCGGTCCTCCCTTCAGCTTCGACCCGGATCAACTCCACTCTCTTCTTGAACTCGTGCTCGAGGTCTTGGCGCGCCATCGCCACCCGACGACTGACCTCCTCCAGGACACAAGCCTCCCGCACGGCGACATCGTCCTCCGCTTGCATCACCAAGCGCTCCCTCGTCTCCAGCCGCTCGTACTCGTGAGTGCGTTCAGCGGCTTCCAGCGTCAACGCTTCTTCGCGCCTCTGGAGCTCGGCTGGGTCGCCGGAGGCCACCCGCATCGACGCAAGGGCCAGCTCGCGCAGCTCCACTTGCTCCTCCAGTGAGTGGCACCAGGCCAGGAGCTCGCGAGTCCGCTCCTCCGCCGCCTCTCGCCATCGGTCAGCTCTTCGGGCCTCCTCGGTGGCCTGGGATCGGGCCACTCGAGAGGCCTCCAGCGACGCCTTCGCCTCTTCATCGTCAAGATCACGCTGACGACGCGCGAGGGCGATGGCGGCCTCCAGCTCGCGCCTCCCTGCAGCCAGGCGCAGGCCCTCGGCCTCCAGGCGCGTGTCTTCGTCAGCAAGTGTCGGTGTTCTGGGAACGGGGGTCCCCAGACTTGCCTGCCGGCGGCCTGCGGCGTGGCTCAAGCGGGGGCCCAGCGCGGCCCATGTTCATCAACACGAGGCTCAATACCGTCGCGAGGGGCCAAGCCTCGCGAGGCGGACGACACGGCGCATCCTCAGGCAGAGCCTCGTCAGGCTGGCTCGCGAGGAGGCAGAGAGTTCAAGGCGGGGTACCTCGCGAGGTGCCCATGACGCAAGCCATGATGACACGGGGCACCAGGCGGGTGCCAGCGCGCGCAACGTCCCTCTTTCCTCTTTGGTGCAAAGGGAGCAAGCGTATCAGCAGAGTACCGAGGCATCAGGCAAAGGTTGCCACTTCGGTGCAACGAGACCAAGGCCAGGAGGACTACGAGACGGAGGTCACCATGGAGCCCAGCGCGGCGTCATCACCAGAGCCTTTGGCAGGCGAAGACTGCTTTTGTCAGGATAGATGTACTCGTTGTCCCCCTTCAAATTAGCCCGCCATTGTTGGATCCCTTCCCGCTCAATATTTGGGGAGAGGACCAGGGCCTCTATAAATAGGACCAGCCACCCACATAGCAAGGGGTTCGCTTCCTGGTCGTCGGTCTGGGACGACGAGTGAGAGAAAAAGCATAGAGAGAGAGAGAGGGTGACTGAACTCTTCATAGCAGTTCATCATCACAGCCAAGAACAGACCCTCGCGAGGTTGTTCTTCCTTGTATTGTTCATCCTCACCAGCCCCAGGAGGCAACCCATCCACCAAACACTGGAGTAGGGTATTACACCACATCGGTGGACCGAACCAGTATAAATCTTGTGTCTTTCGTGCAGTTCTTTTAGTAGTTTAGATCCCCTCGAGACGGAGAGGTTGAAGGTGAGGTTTCCGCGCGCACCCCAGTGTTCAAACCTTAAGGGTCTGCCGGAACCCAAAATCCGACATTTAGCGCGCCAGGTAGGGTTGCGCCGGAATTCGACTTCCACCGCTCCGTGCCCCGTCGCGTCTTCATCGCCATGCCAGGCAACCAGGAGGTCAACCCCGACCCGTGGGCTGCATGGCCCAAACGCGTGGAACCGCTCGCCTCATGCGACCCCGCGCCCCATGCAGCTCACGGTCTACAGGGCGCTGCGGGCCGCGGGCGACGCGGACAGACTTCGGCAACTCTTACGCCGCGGCAGGCTCGGTCGGTGGCAAGGGCCTCCAATCACGCTGCGACAATGACACCATACACCCGTCGGGAGCAGGCGAATTCAAGGGCCGCGCTCACGGTGGCCCGAGAGCTGCTGCGATGCAGGCTACTGGAGGGCGGCCACGACGTGCTGCTGGAGCGAGTGGCGAAGCTCCTGGGCTTCGCCGCCTCGGGGGCTCACCCCTTCTCCACCCAGCTCCCATCTCAAGCCCGGAGCGACCCGCACGAGGGCTCCACACGCGCCCGCGGGCTTCAAGGCTACTCCGACGCCAGCGAAGCTGTCAGCACCGGGCCAATGGCAGCGCTGCCCCTGCCCCCGGCCCGTGAAGGAGAAGGGCTCGACACAACCCGCGGCCCCGGAGGGCGGCCACATTGCCACCCAGTGGCAGGCATGACAGGTGGGGGTGCATGGCATGCGGGGCACCACGGCATGGCGTACAGGATGACGGCGACGGAAGAGTACGTGCCCTGCATGATGGACCAAGGACACCCTCACGAGGACGGGCAGGGCTCACTCCTCGGCCCTAGCTGGGGGGACGAGGTGATGGAGGCTGAGCCCTTCCCGGCGCCCCAGGACGAGCCCGCTGGCCACGCCGGAGGAAGCGATCACCGGGCGCCGCTAACTCTTCAGGGGCAGGTATATGCTAACCGTGGATCGCAGGAGGTGCAGGTCGCCGCAGCGAGCAGCCGCCCCGCTCCTACAGCCCCTCACCCCTCGGGAGGAGGGTGCAGGGGGCTGCAGGGGAGGGGCCGGGATTCGACATCACCACCGCGGCGTTCGGAGCAAGGCGTTCTCAGGAAGTAGGCCCTCTGCTGGGGAGGTGCCTCAGGGCCTGCCCCTGGCAGAAGACCCGTGGTAGTCGGGGGAACCGCTGGCGACCGCTCTACCCCATCGGGCGGCGTCCTGGGTTCCGGTCGTTGCTGATGGCACTAGAGTGTGGCGCAAGGTGGGGCCCTCGTCAGGAGATATGAAGCAAGGCCAGTACCTGTGAAGAAGGCCCAGTGCCTGTGAAGCTCGCCGCCCCGTGACACTCTCACGTAATAATGAGTGGGGCTGTACATGCCCCGGAGTCTCAGGGGTGCCGGCCTCAGGCCCTGGGGCTCCCTCCCACGCCCAATGGACAGCACTTAGCTCCGCGTTGGTGTGAAGACGTCGAAGACTAGATTAGGTGCCGGATGTGGCTTTTTGTCTACCTTTTCTTGCCTTTCCCTGTGGCTGTTGCTTTCCCCCGCTGGATTTAAGTTGGATTCGAATTTGAGATTTGCGTGTGTTCGGGGGAGGGGTGCTCGTTCTTGCTCGAGCTGTTCTCGCGTTCTGGATGCCGCTTCGTCATAGCTGCCTCCCCTCGCGAGCCCCTCGCGAGCCGGGTCAGGCCAGGCTAGTGCGCAGCCCAGGCTGCCGCTGTTGCTCCCTCTCAGGAGGATTTTTGAGTGCCTGCGGAGGTTGTCCTATCCGGAAAAGGCCCAAAGCCTGTGAAGCAATGCAAGTGCCTGTGAAGCTCTCGCTGTCGAGGAAAAGGCCCAGAGCCTGTGAAGCAAGGCGAGTGCCTGTGAAGCTCTCGCTCTCGAGGAAAAGGCCCGGAGCCTGTGAAGCAAGGCGAGTGCCTGTGAAGCTCTCGCTCTCGAGGAAAAGGCCCAAAGCCTGTGAAGCAAGGCCCAGATCTTGTGAAGCAAGGCGAGTGCCTGTGAAGCTCTCGCGCTCGAGGAAAAGGCCCAGAGCCTGTGAAGCAAGGCGAGTGCCTGTGAAGCTCTCGCGCTTGAGGAAAAGGCCTGGAGCCTGTGAAGCAAGGCGAGTGCCTGTGAAGCTCTCGCGCTCGAGGAAAAGGCCCGGAGCCTGTGAAGCAAGGCGAGTGCATGTGAAGCTCTCGCGCTCGAGGAAAAGGCCCAGAGCCTATGAAGCGAGGCGAGTGCCTGTGAAGCTCTCGCGCTCGAGGAAAAGGCCCGGAGCCTGTGAAGCAAGGCGAGTGCCTATGAAGCTCTCGCACTCGAGGAAAAGTCCCGGAACCTGTGAAGCAAGGCGAGTGCATGTGAAGCTCTCGCACTCGAGGAAAAGGCCCGGAGCCTGTGAGGCAAGGCGAGTGCCTGTGAAGCTCTCGCACACAAGGGAAAGGCCCGGAGCCTACGAAGCGAGGCGAGCGCTTGTGGAGTCATCGCGTTCGGAAGAAGGCCTAGGGCCCGTGGAGAAGGCCAACGCATGAGGAGTTTCTCATTAGTGACAACCTCACATCCTGAGGACCCAGCTAGAAAGCGCCCAATGCGTCGCGCCCTCCTGCAGGCCGCCTCTGAACCAGCATGGGACAAAGGTAAACCAGCCCACCATCGGGCGCAAGCGCAATTTGGTAACTACTGATATGATAGACATAGGTTTCTACATGAGGGGCTTCCCCTCCCAAAATGCTCTCACACACCACCAGGTCGAAAGCCTGAGTTCTATTCATGCAGAGTTAAAAAGACAGGAGCGATACGCTCTCAGTCGGACCAATCCCCCAATGCGTCCCCGGAAGCACCTCCTGAGCCCTCGCCGGAGTCGCCGAGCTCGCCATCGACGCCCGCGTCGCTGCCGGCGGCGTTAGGGCCACTCGCCGCGCCATCCTCGTCAGCACCCACGACCACGTCGCTGTCGTCCGAAGCGAAGGCCCTGACGAGGGCGTCCACGTTATCCTCCACCCAGTGCGACAGGTCGTCCCGGACGGCCTGGGGGACTGGGGTGATGACGGCGTCGAAGTCGAAGTGGAGATTCATGTTCTGAAGATGGCTGAAGACACGGGAGAAGGCGCGCTTGAGCAAGGCGCGGCTCCTCTCCTCCACCAACCTGTCGGTCCTAACCGACCGCGCCTCCAGCTCCGCCACCACGGCGGTGAAGAACTGCAGGTTACCGGCGTAGTTGATCGTGTGTGGCTCACCGACGGACGCCTCGCAGATGTTGCCCAAGGCCGAGTTGGCCCTCTCCCTGAGCATGGTGAACATTGGGCCATGCGCGTGCTCCAGGAGCCGTCGCTGGCGAATTTCGTCGGTGTTCTGGTGCTCGACAGCCTCGGCCTCTTCCACCCGTTGGCGAAGGCGGAGCACCTCGACTTGAGAGGCGGCCAGCTCTTTCTGCACTGCCTCAACGGCGGCCCGGGAGACGTCGGCCAGCCGCATCGCCTCGTCCCGTTGGGTCCTCAGAGCCGCGGTTCTGCCTTCAGCCTCGACCCGGATCATCCTCAGCTTCCACTCGAACTCACGCTCGAGGCCTTGGCGTGCCATCGACACCCGACGAGAAACCTCCTCCGGGACACGCGCTTCCCGCACAGCGACATCGTCCTCCGCCTGCGTCACTAGGCGCTCCCTCATCTCCAGCCTCTCGTAGTCACGGGAGCGTTCGGCGGCCTCCAGCGCCAACGCTTCCTCGCGCTTCTGAAGCTCAGCTGGGTCATCGGAGGCCACCTCCATCGACGCGAGGGCTGCCTCGCGCAGCTCCGCTTGCTCCTCCAACGAGTGGCCCTGGGCCAGGAGCTCGCGAGCTCGTTCCTCTGCCGCCTCTCGCCACCCGTCAGCTCTCCGGGACTCCTCGATGGTCTGGGAGCGGGCCACTCGGGAGGCCTCCAGCGACGCCTTTGCTTCTTCATCATCAAGGTTGCGCTGGCGGTGCGCATGGGCGACGGCTGCTTCCAGCTTGCGCCTCCCTGCAGCTAGGTGCAGGCCCTCGGCCTCCAGGCGAGCATCTTCAGCGGCAAGCTCTTCCCCAAGCAGGTCCACCGCGTCGGCCGCTCGTCGAAGGAACCCTTGGCGGCGTGAGCGGCGCTCCCGAGCGCGCTCGAGCACATCCTCCACGTCATCATCCGCTCCAAGCAGGCGCCGGGGGCTGCGTGTCATCGTTCCCCCTCCGTGCAGGGGGCTGGGGGCTGGCGACCTCCCAACGGCCGGACGCGCCATATCAGAAGCCCGACCAAGGGCTAGCCCGCCTCCAGATGAGGGGCGGAGGTGGTGCCTCAACCAGTCGCAGGCCAAAGCCAGACGGGAGGTACCCGACAGGCTGGCTATCCCCTGAGAAAGCCCGCGAAGGAAAAGCGCGGGGAATTAAGGGCCGGGGCACACCTCGGGACGATCCGCCCCATCAGACACCCTCACCACGAGGGCAGAGCTACTCGGAGCACTTGAGGATGGCGGAGGAAGCGAAGCCGAGGGAGGCGGTGCCTCGGCGACTCCCGCGATCTCAGTTGAAAGGGGCCTGTGGAGCAAGAATCAGCGAAAGCAACAAGAGGATCGGGAGTCAGAGAGGAAAAAGACTTACTCATTAGTGGCGAAGTACTTCCTGCGCTTCAGCACGCGACAAGGGGAGTCAACACCCAGGGCCTCCCTCTTCCTCCGGAGGGCCTCGAAGTCCACGCGGAAGCGGCCCAAGAGAAGAGCACAAGGATCAACCTGCCGCGAGGACGAGGCACCAGGATGGCCCGCGTCGGGAGCGCCCGCCTGGCGCGTGCCACCAATCACCTCGTCAGAAGCCGGGACCATGGCCTCCAAGGCCTCGGCCCTGGGCGCTAGGAGCGGCTGCCTACCACCTTCAGCCGCAGCAGTACGGGCCTCAGGAGCTGTCTCCTCACGACCGGCCTCAGGCGCCGCACCCTCCTCCGGAGCTGTCTCCTCACGAGCGGCCTCAGGCGCCGCACCCTCCTCCGGAGCTATCTCCTCACGAGCGGCCTCAGGCACCGCACCCTCCTCTGGAGCTGTCACCTCACGAGCGGCGCACAACGCTGCCCCCTCCTCCGGAGCCTCCACGGCCTCAGGCGCCTCCTGCCTCCCTTCTCCGCCGCTTGAGGAGGAGTCGCCTTGGCCGATTGGGAGGGGAGTCACCACTACAGGGTTCTCGCGAGGCCCTTGGAGACCGGCGGGGCGCAGCCCCCACTCGTTGAAGTCAGGCATCTGCTTCACAAAGTCAGCCTTGCTCTGACAGAGATATAGAAAGGCCCCGCCTTGCCGGATGTTGCCAGGATTGGGGTCCCCGGCCAAAGTCAGGAGCGTCGACTTCAGCGCCGCGCGGGCCAGATCTTCTTCCTGGAGGCCCATGTCATCCTCGCGCCCCCGGAAGGCCCACATTCGGCTTGAGTGCCGCTGCAAGGGAGCGACACGGCACAACAGAAACTCCTTCACCACCTTGGGTGCTGTCACGCGGAGTTTCCTCAGAAGTGCGAAGCGGGGCCAGACGAAGACAAGCCGAGGGCTCTTCAGCGTCTCCTGGCCCCAACCCGAATTAGGGACGGCAGGCGAGGTCGGCTCCGATAGCAGGGGGCTGGGCACCCCTGCATCCACATACAACCATCGCTTGCGGAACCCGGCCGCGGGCTGGGGGAGTCGGAAGTCAATTCCAGACGCCTCGGACACAGGCTCGGCAGCAAAGCTCGTGCATGCCCAGCGCTGGGAAGGATCGACAAGACGCAGCGAGAAGAAGTGGCGCAGCAGGGCGACCGAAGGAGGGATGCCCACCATGCCTTCGCAAATGAAGGCGAAGACCGAAAGGAGGGTGATGGACTCAGGACTGAGATGCATTAAGTGGATCAGATAATGCGAAAGCACGACATTGAAGAAATCGGAGAAAGGGGGAACTAGACCCGCCCACAAGGCATCGGTAAAACATGGGACCTCAGTGGCTGTCCTGTCAATGGAGAAGTGGGACGCGGGCCAGGCGGTTGTCCTTCCGCACTCGTTGAAGACGGTGGCCAGGGCCAAGCTGTCCCTGCCCAGGCACTCTTGGTTGAGCACAGTCGATCGGCCGAGGAGAGGGGCCACCGTTGGCGGTGCACAAGACGAAGGCATGGATTTCTCTGCTCTCTCCTTCCCCGTCGGAGCCATGGCGATGGGAAGGAGGGGGGGGGGATTCAAGATTGGATTGAAGGCAGGGGGAGGCGCTCGAAAGAAGGAAGAACGGAGGACACCCGAGCAACAGGAAAGGGGACGGCTGTGTACAACTACCAGTCCGCCTAGCAGGGCGCAAAATAAGGAAGCATGGGGGAACGGTGCCACCCACGTCCAATCAACCGCCACACGGCGTCCAAGGCTGCAGGCTGTTAGGGCCCGTGGCGCTTCGCCCTCGCCCTTTCGCCTCTCGGCACGGCCAAGTCCATGCGCCCCTTGGGCCCGGGGGCTACTGTCGGCGTTCTGGGAATGGGGGTCCCCAGACTTGCCTGCCTGCGGCCTGCGGCATGGCTCAAGCGGGGCCCAGCGCGGCCCATCTTCATCAACACGAGGCTCAAGACCCTCGCGAGGGGCCAAGCCTCGCGACGCGGACGACACGGCGCATCCTCAGGCACAACCTTGTTAGGCTGGCTCACGAGGAGGCGAAGAGTTCAAGGCGGGGTACCTCACGAGGTGCCCATGACGCAAGCCATGACGACACGGGGCACCAGGCGGGTGCCAGCGCGCGCATTGTCCCTTTTTCCTCTTTGGTGCAAAGGGAGCAAGCGTATCAGCAGAGTACCGAGGCATCAGGCAAAGGTTGCCACTTCGGTGCAATGAGACCAAGGCCAGGAGGACTACGAGATGGAGGTCAACATGGAGCCCAGCGCGGCGTCATCACCAGAGCCTTTGGCAGGCGAAGACTGCTTTTGTCAGGATAGATGTACTCATTGTCCCCCTTCAAATTAGCCCGCCATTGTTGGATCCCTTCCCGCTCAATATTTGGGGAGAGGACCAGGGCCTCTATAAATAGGACCAGCCACCCACATAGCAAGGGGTTCGATTCCTGGTCGTTCGGTCCGGGACGACGAGTGAGAGAAAAAGCATAGAGAGAGAGAGAGGGTGACTTAACTCTTCATATCAGTTCATCATCACAGCCAAGAACAGACCCTCGCGAGGCTGTTCTTCCTTGTATTGTTCATCCTCACCAGCCCCAGGAGGCAATCCATCCACCACACACTGGAGTAGGGTATTACACCACATCGGTGGCCCGAACCAGTATAAATCTTGTGTCTTCCGTGCAGTTCTTTTAGTAGTTTAGATCCCCTTGAGACGGAGAGGTTGAAGGTGAGGTTTCCGCGCGCACCCCAGTGTTCGAACCTTAAGGGTCTGCCGGAACCCGAAATCCAACAGCAAGCTCCTCCCCAAGCAAGTTCACCGCGTCGGTCGCTCTTCGAAGGAACCCTTGGCGGCGAGCGCGGCGCTCCCGGGCGCGCTCAAGCACGTCTTCCACACCATCATCCGCCCCAAGCAAGCGCCAGGGGCCGCGAATCATCATTCCTCCTCCGGGCAGCGGCTGGGGGCTGGCGCCCTCGCGACGGCTGGCTGCACCGCACCAGAAGCCCGGCCTAGGGCCAGCCCATCTCCAGATGAAGGGCGCAGGAGGTGCCTCAACCAGTCGCAGTCCCCGACCAGACGAGAAGCCCACGGCAGACTGGCTATTCCCCGAGAGGGCCCACGAAGGAAAATCGCGGGGAATGAAGGGCCGCGGTGCACCTCGGGATGGTCCACCCCTTCAGACGCCCTCACCACAAGGGCAGAGCTGCTCGGAGCATTTGAGGACGGTAGAGGGGGTGAAGCCAAAGGAGGCGGCACCTCGGCGACTTCCGCGAGCTCAGTCAGAAGGGGCCTGCAGAGCAAGGATCAGTAGACACAACAAGTGGGTCAGGAGACAGGAAAGGAGAAGACTTACTCGTCGGTAGCAAAGTACTTCCGGCGCTTCAGCAAGCGGCAAGGGAAGTCATCACCCAGGGCCTCCCTTTTTCTCCGGAGGGCCTCAAAGTCCACACGGAAGCGGCCCAGGAGAGGTGCACAGGAATCAACCTGCGAGGAGGATGGAGCACCAAGGCGACCTGCGTCGAGGATGCATGCCTGACGCGCACAGTCAGTTGCCTCGCCAGAAGGCACGGCCAGGGGCTCAGGAGCCTCGGCCCTAAGCGTCGGAAGCGGCCGCACCTCACCCGCAGCGTCGGCAGCATGGGCCTCAGGAGCTGCCCCATCAAGAGCGCCGCCAGGTGCGGTCGCCTCGTCAGTAGCTCTCTCGACCCCCACTGTCTCCTGCCTCCCTGCTCCACCACTCGAGGAGGACTCACCCGGACCAATCGGAAGGGCAGTCACCGCCACAGGGTTCCCGCGAAGCCCTTGGAGGCCGACAGGACGTAGCCCCCACTCGTCAAAGGAGGGCATCTGCCTCACGAAGTCATCCCTGTTCTGGCAGAGGTATAGCAGAGCTCCTCCCCGCTGGATACTGCCGGGGTTGGGGTCGCCAGTCAGGACCAAGAGCACCGTCCTTACCGCCGCGGGCGTCAAGTCTTCTTCCTGAAGCCTCATGTGATCACCATGCCCGCTGAAGGCCCACATTCCACGAGAATGGCGCTGGAGAGGGGCAATGCGGTGCAGCAGGAACTCCTTCACCACCTTGGGCGCTGTCACGTTGAGCGATCTCAAGAACGTGAAGCGGCGCCAGCCGAAGGCGAGCCAGGGGCTCTTAAGTGTCTCCTGGCCCCAGCCTGAATTAGGTACGGCAGGCGAAGTTGGCTTCGCCAGCCGGGGGCTGGTGTAACACCCTCGATGCGACTATATCTCCCATGTGTCGAGGCACGACTTAGAAGCATTATCGCATTGAAGGCATATGTCGCAAGTCGGGAAATCATTACACATCCCATGTACATAAATAATATAAAAGGGAAGAACATAGTTGGTTTACACTCGCCATGTCACATCAAAGTACATAAATAACATCCATCATACAAATCACTCATGGCCCGACTACGGCGCCAAAATAAAAAAGACCTCCAACATGCGACAAGGCCCTGAATCTAACCCCGAATAGGCACCACTACTGATCATCAGGAAAAGACACATAGTAACGCTGAGAGTCCTCGTCGTACTCCCACTTGAGCTCGAGCGCGCCATCTGGAGCTGTATCATCTGTCCCTGCATCTGGTGTAATAGTAATCTGTGAGCCACAGGGACTCAACAATCACGCACCCTCGCGATCAAGACTATTTAAGCTTAATAGGTAGGAAAGGGGTAATGTATAAGTGGAGCTGCAGCACGCGACTAGCATATATGGTGGCTAACTTTTTCGCAACAGAGAGCGAGAAGAGGAGGCAAAGCACGAGCGAGAAACTAGAGAGCAACCTGCGCAAACATAACTCCAACACCGTGTCCACCTCCCGGACTCCGCCGAGAAGAGGCCATCATGGCAACACACTCAGTTGATTCATTTTAATTAATTAAGGTTAAAGTTATCTACAACCGGACATTAACAAATTCCCATCTGCCCATAACCGCGGGCATGGCTTTCGAAAGATCAATCCCTGTAGGGGGGTCCCAACTTAGCCCATAACAAGCTCTCACGGTCAACGAAGGAATAGACCTCCACCCAAGACACACCGATCAGACTCGGTATCTCGGTACAACAAGATGATTCGACAGGTCAAAACAAGTCCAGCAACACCGCCCGAATGTGCCGACAAATCCCGATAGGAGCTGCACATATCTCGTTCTCAGGGCACACTCAGATGAGACATCCTACGAGTAAAACCAACCCTCAAGTTGCCCCGAGGTGGCCCCGCATCTACTCGGTCGGACCAACACTCAGAGGAGCATTGGCCCGTGGGGGGGGGGGGGCTAAAATAAAGATGACCCTCGGGCTCCGGAAACCCAAGGGAAAAAGAGGCTAGGTGGAAAATGGTAAAACCAATGTTGGGCATTGCTGGAAAAGCTTTAATCAAGGCGAACTATCAAGGGGTTCCCATTATAGCCCAACCGCGTAAAGGACGCAACAATCCGGGAACATAACACCGATATGACGGAAACTAGGGCGGCAAGAGTGGAACAAAACACTAGGCGAGAGGCCGAGCCTTACACCCTTTACCAAGTATATAGATGCATTAATATAACATGGCAATATAATGATATCCTAACAAGTAAATAAATGTTCCAACAAGGAACGGCTCCAATCTTCACCTGCAACTAACAACACTATAAGAAGGGCTGAGCAAAGCAGTAACATAGCCAATCAACGGTTTGCTAGGACAAGGTGGGTTAGAGGCTCAATCATGGAAATTGGGAGGCTGACAAGCAGGTGGTAGGCATCGTAGTATTGGCAAAGCAAAAGAGCGAGCAAACTAGCATAGCAAAGATAGTAGTGATTTCGAGGGTATGATCATCTTGCCTGCACAGTTGTCAGAGTTGACTGGATCCTCAAAAGCAAACTCAACGGGCTCCTCGTTAGCGAACTCGTCTCCCGGCTCTACCCAACAACACAAACAAGCAACAAGGATACAATCAACCACATGCAAGGGAAACCAATAATATGCAAGTATGGTATGCTATGCGGGATGCGATGCGGGATGCAAAATGCAAGACGTGACAGGAAATGCATGAACCCGGCCTCAACTTGGAACACCAAGTGTGCCACTGGATAGATGGGAAGAAATCCCCTGAAAACGATATAAAGATCATTGGAATCAGAGCTACGGTTTGGAAATGGCAAGCGTTTTACGAAACGAACCGATCTGCGATATACAGCAAGTAGGCTCCTAAATGCAACGAAACGAACATGCTACAGCCACCAAACATGAAAACAAAATACATGGAAGGGATGTATACAAGATGCTTAACAAATCACTAGGACTGAGCCATAGGCAAATTCATCCATGAAGGGGTTCAAACAAGCATGGCAAAACTGAATAAGCAAAACAGATTTCAGACTTAGTGAAATTAACACTAGTCTGAAATTTCAGACAATGATGCTCTCTTCGGAGCAGCAAAACAACATGAAACATAACCTGAACATGACAAGTAAGAGCAAGGCATGGAGCTACTCAACAAGCTTAACAAAACACCCAAAATTACCTGGGGCCAAAAGGGTTCACAAAATGCTCTAACGAGCACACGAACATAGATGAAACGCAATCAGTTTTCAGACTTAGTGAAAACTGAGACATGCTGAAATCATAACTCACGGAGGCATGTAAACGAGCTCGATGCACTCACTACGGTGCAAGTCATGGCAAGGAAAGAATATATCCATAAAGAAGGCACAAAATTCTAGCTAGACATGGCAAGAAAAATGGCATAGCATGCACGGATCACTAGCAATAGCACCGGCAAAATCGCAAAAGAGTTCACGATCTGCCCAAATTAACAACGATGCAAAAGTTGAGCTTGATTGAGTCAACCTAGGTTGCTCCAACATAACAAGTAAAGACATGGATGGATAAAGCATAACAAGAATAACAAATGTCCCTTACTGATCATACTCAAAAGGGGCACGGATCACTAGGAAACAAGCCGAACATATGGCATCATGAACTAAAACATCCCAGACTTCGTGAAAATCACTAAGTCCCTGAAATCAGCAATCTCAGGTACCCCTCTTTGCAAGCTTGCACAAGACACCACACACATCCTAAAAATGCATGGTTGGCACCTCTGGAAAGAAGACAAAATGCTTAACAATTCATCCCAAAGGGTCACAGGCATATCATGCACACAATAATCATGGCAAAAATGACAAAAGTCAATGTTGAGCTAACGGATATGCAATTTAACTCACGATGCCTCCTACTAACAGCATTTTGGGCATCAAGATGAACTCAAATGCAAATGATGCAATGGAATGAAATGATGTACTCGTCGAGACGAAGATTTTGATATATCATATGTCCAAAATGGAGCCACAGATGCGGAGATACGAGCAGTCAAACATAGCATAAAAAACTAATGTTGGAGGGAAAAAGTCAACCGGGGGGGGGATCCTCAGATCCAGATCCAGATCGGGTCCGGCGACACTGTAGCACCCGAGCCGCCGGAGATGGCCGCGGTGGTGGCCGGAGGAGCGGGGTCCGGCCGGTGGGGGCGCGAGGAGGCGACGTGGCCCCGGGGCGCGGTGGTCGGCGGCAGCGCGGTCCGGCGAGGGGCGGCCGGGTCGAGGCGGCGGGCGGAGCGCCGGCGAAGGCGGGGCGGCGGTGCCGGCGAAGGCGGGGCGGCGGCGCCGGCGATCTCCCGGGCGGCGCGCGGGCGGCGAGGTGGAAGAAGGCGGCGGCGCACGGTCGGGTGATGCGGGCCGGGGAGGGCCCGATCCGGGCTGACGGCGGCGATGTGGGCCTCGCCCACGTGGCGGGAGGCGGTTGGTTGCGGCGGCGGGGCGGACAACGTCCGGCGCGGGCGGACAAGTCCGGCCCGGCGTGGGGGAAGATGGATCTGTTTTTTTAGGGTTTTGGATGGGGGAAGAAGAGATCCGAATGGAGGGGGGGGGGGGTATAAATAGGCATAAGTGGAGCTAGGAGAGTCCAAATGAGGTGCGGTTTTTGCCCACGCGATCGGGATCGAACGACCGAGACGATGGAGCAGAGTTTGGTGGGTTTTGGGCGAAATTGGAGGGGTGTTGGGCTGCAACACACACGAGGCCTTTTCGGTCCCTCGGTTAACCGTTGGAGTATAAAACGAAGTCCAAATGACCCAAAACTTGACAGGCGGTCTACCGGTAGTAAACCAAGGCCGCATGGCAAGTCTCGGTCCAATCCGGAAAATTTTTAATCCCCACACACGAAAGAAAGCTAGAAATGGTCACCGGAGGAGAACGAAGCGCCGGAATGCAAAACGGACAACGGGGAAAATGCTCGAATGCATGAGATGAACATGTATGCAAATGCAATGCACGTGATGACATGATATGAGATGCACGAAAACGAAAACAACACACGGAGACAAAGACCCGAACCCGAGAAATAAATATAACTTAATGCCGGAAACGGCAAGAGTTGGAGTACAAATTGGGAAAGCAATATCTGGGCATTACAACACTCCACCACTACGAAAAGATCTCGTCCCGAGATCTAGGACTGAAAGAACTCCGAGTACTCAGAACGGAGGTGATCCTCGCTTTCCCAGGTAGCTTCACGGTCGGAATGGTGTGACCACTTGACTTTGAGAAATTTAATTGACTTGTTGCGAGTTCTGCGTTCAGTCTCTTCAAGGATTGCAACTGGGTGCTCATGGTAGGAGAGATCTTCTTGGAGCTCAATGTCCTCGAAGTTGACAGTGCGTTCAGGCGTCTTGAAGCACTTTCGGAGTTGGGAGACATGAAACACATCATGAACATTGGCAAAGTTTGCAGGAAGCTCGAGTTGATAGGCGAGGTCGCCTCTCTTGCTGACAATCTTGAAAGGTCCGACGTATCTGGGGGCAAGCTTCCCTTTGATACCGAAGCAACGAGTCCCTTTCATAGGAGAGACGCGGAGGTAAACATGAGCTTCGATCTCGAAAGCCAAATCACGGTGCTTACTATCATAGTAGCTCTTCTGGCGAGATTGGGCTGCTTTGAGGTTATCACGAATGACCTTGCACATTTCTTCTGCCTCTATGATTAGGTCATTACATAGCAGCTGACGTTCACCGGTTTCAGACCAGTTGAGAGGTGTACGGCACTTCCTACCATACAGAATTTCAAATGGGGCCTTGCCCGAACTTGCTTGAAAACTGTTGTTGTATGAGAATTCAGCATAAGGAAGACAATCCTCCCACTTCATGCCGAAGGAGATAACACAAGCCCTGAGCATATCTTGAAGAATCTGGTTGACACGCTCGACTTGACCGCTTGTTTGAGGATGGAAAGCAGTGCTGAAGCGGATGTTGGTGCCCATGGCCTTCAGAAAAGAATCCCAAAACTTGGAGGTGAAGATGCTGCCACGGTCTAAAGATATCACTTGAGGAATACCGTGCAGAGAGACAATTCGAGAGGTATAGAGTTCCGCCAATTGAGCTGCAGTGATTGACTCTTTAATAGGCAGAAAGTGAGCCACTTTGGTGAGCTTGTCGATGACAACGAATATAGCATCATTGCCACGCTTGGACTTAGGAAACCCAGTCACGAAGTCCATTTCAATGTGGTCAAACTTCCATTCTGGAATGGCAAGAGGTTGGAGGAGACCTGCTGGCCTTTGGTGTTCTGCCTTCACTCTTCTGCAGACATCACATTCATTCACGAATTGAGCGATCTCGCGCTTCATTCGAGTCCACCAATAAGTTTGCTTGAGATCCTGATACATCTTCGTGCTACCAGGGTGGATGGACAGGAGAGAGTTGTGAGCCTTGTTCATGATCACTTTACGAAGTTCACCTTTGGGCACAACAATTCGATCCTCGAAGAAGAGAGTGTCCTTGTCATCAAGTCGGTAGCACTTGTACTTGGACTGACTCTTTGCAATACCAATCTTCACCTTTTTCACCATAGCATCAAGAAGCTGGGCTTGGCGAATCTGGTCTTCCAAGGTAGGAGAAACTTGAAGGTTGCCGAGGAAACCTTGAGGAACAATTTGCAGATTAAGTTTGCGGAAAGCTTCACAAAGCTCGGGTTGATAAGGCTTGAGAATCAGACTGTTGCAATACGCTTTTCTGCTCAAAGCGTCAGCAATCACATTGGCCTTTCCTGGAGTATACTCGATACTCGGATTGTACTCTTGAATCATTTCGACCCATCGAGTCTGCCTGAGGTTGAGATTAGGCTGAGTGAAGATGTACTTGAGACTCTTGTGATCAGTGAAAATGTCCACTTTTCTTCCCAAGAGAAGATGTCTCCAAGTCAACAAAGCATGCACAACTGCCGCCAACTTGAGATCATGAGTGGGGTAGTTCTTCTCATTAGGCTTCAACTGGCTTGGTTTCATCAGGCGGAGTCAGAACTGGAGCAGTGATCAATTTCTCTTTCAAAGAGTTGAAAGCAATATTGCACTCCGGAGGCCAAACGTACTTGACGTGCTTCTGAAGAAGATTTGAGAGAGGCTTCGCGATCTTGGAAAAGTTTTCAACGAATCTTCGGCAGTAGCTTGCAAGACCGAGGAAGCTACGGAGTTGCTTCACATTCTGAGGAGGTTCCCAATTAACAATTGCAGACACATTCTCAGGATCCACGGAAATGCCCTTGGCGGAGATGATATGGCCAAGATAAAGAACCTCATCGAGCCAAAATTCACACTTGGAGAACTTGGCGTAGAACTGATGTTCCCTGAGCTTGTCAAGAACCAAACGCAAGTGCTTGGCGTGATCTTCCTTGTTCTTCGAGAAAACCAGAATGTCGTCGAGATAGACCAAAATGAAGTCATTGGTGTAGGGGTTGAAGATGAAGTTCATCATGCGAGAGAACGCCAGAGGAGCCTTGGCGAGGCCAAAAGACATGACAGTGTATTCATATGACCCATAGCTTGTCCTGAACGCCGTCTTGGGAATATCTTGCTCACGAATGCGAATCCGATGATAACCCATACGAAGATCAAGCTTGGAGAATACTTGGGCACCCTTGAGTTGTTCGAACAGCTCATTAATGTTGGGAAGTGGGTATTTGTTCTTGATGGTCTTCTTGTTCAATGGACGGTAATCAACACAAAGTCGGTCCGTTCCATCCTTCTTCTTCACAAAAAGAACACCACAACCCCACGGAGAAGTACTAGGCCGAATGAGACCCATTCTTTCTTCAACATCGAGTTGTTTCTTCAACTCCTTCAACTCTTCGGGGCCGAGCTTGTAGGGACATTTGCACACCGGTTATGTACCGGGCTCAAGTTCAATAACAAATTCAACCGGCCAGTGCAGAGGCATTCCTGGGAGTTCTTCTGGGAAGACGTCTTGATACTCACAAACAACCGGAATCTGCGAAATAGCATCCAATTCACCCTTCTCATTGAGAGAAAACAACCGGATGGTATTATCCCGAGCAGCAAAGACAATTACATCCTCAGATGAATGAGTCAGTTGAATCTGCCTGGCTGCACAATCGAGGTGAGCCTTGTGTTTAGAGAGCCAGTCCATCCCAAGAATAAGATCGATATCAGAATTACCAAGAACCACCAGAGAAGAGAGAAACTTGTAATCGCCCAATGTGATAGAAATATCGGGAGCAACCAAACTTGAAGTCAAAAGCTTGCCTGGAGAAACAACTTGCATGGCTTTGGGCATAATCTCAGTATCAACATTGTGCTTCGATGCAAACGGGCATGACAAGAAAGAATGCGATGCACCAGTATCAAAAAGTACTTTTGCGGGAACATCGTTAACAGGAAGGTTACCCATGATCACATCTGACGAATCCTCTGCCTGGGCTGCGTTCATCAAGTTGCCCTTGGCGCGGACTTGGGGTTATGCTTGACAACAGCTGTACTTGCCGATCTGACAGGAGGAGGAGGAAGACGCCTCTGGTTGAAACACTTGTTGGCATAGTGACCCTTCTGTTGGCACTTGTTGCACGTGACCTCTGAGAGCGGACGGTGGTACGGAGCACTCGATCTTGGAGCTTGAGATGAAGTCTTGTTCTAAAAGCCTGGGTTGGGTGGGTGGGATGAACCACTGCCACCTTTGCTCTTCTGCTGATATGGCTGATGGAACGGAGGAGGAGGAAGCCAATACTTCTGCTGCTTGGCCACTTGAGTAGAGGAAGAAGGCGTAGTGTCTCTGACGCGCTTCCTGGAAGCATCACACCTCAACTGAGCAGCCTCTTGCTTCAGTGCCATGTTGTAGAACTCATCGTATCTCAGCGGCTCAAAGAGGACAAGAGCGAGCTGAATTTCTTCACGGAGACCACCCCTGAACTGATAGATCATACTCTTCTCATCAGGAACATCCTGCTTGGCAAAACGGGCGAGCTTCTGGAACAAGTTGTTGTAGTCTTAGACAGACAAAGAGCCTTGCTTCAGATTGCGGAATTCTTCACATTTGCTTTCAGTCACACTCTGAGGAATGTGATGAGCTCGGAAATCACGACGGAAATCATCCCAATTGATCAAACGTCCACCTCTGGAATCCTAGTACTGCTGGAACCACTCTGCAGCCTGATCTTTGAGCTGGAAAGAAGCGAACTTGACGAAACCTTCGGGCCTGATGTTGCTGCATTCAAAATGCTTGCCCAGATCCACTAGCCAATCGTCAGCATCGGTAGCATCAACGCAATTGCTGAACGTCTTTGGACCATTTGCGAGGAACTGGTTCAGAGTAGCAAAATGGTTCTGATTGTTGTCTTGATTCCCTTGACTGCCTTGATTCCGCTCTTGGATGATTTGCATGATCAACTGTGTATTTGCATTAGTTGCGGCCATCACAGCTTGCCAAGCCTCCGGAGGCGGTGGAGGTGGTGGCGGATCAGGGTTCGGAGTCGTGCGCGTTGGAGGAGCCATCCTGAAGAGGTTGACCACTATTAGCACACAAATAGATAAATATTGAAGGTGAATCCAACGGAATGAAAATTGCAACAAAAAGTCTTCACATCCGAACAAAATGAACGAATGCACTTCTCTTGAAGTGGTCACATATTCCTAAATTGCGAAGCCACGAAGAATCAGGTAGAAGAGGTACATCAACGAGGGATGGAATCAACATATGACTTTGAAGCAACTCGGAAACCACAACCCAAAATAAAACCAAGGATTGGCTTGCGGAATAAGCCGGAACAAACCCATGATAGAAATTTCGTCCGAAGTTTTCGTGGTGGGACCTACACGGGCTCGATCGTACAGCACCATCATGTACAAGGCAGTGCACATGACATACGAAGCTTCCCCGAGTCGGCATAGCCAAGGACTCTTTAAGACACAACGAGACCACTGTAAAATCGACCGTGAATAGGCGAACCACTAGACGTCGAACCCCAATTTCATATCATACATTTGTTGGAAAGATATCCTAAGAGCTACTTGAATTCCCACCTATGAAACTCCCGAAACTTTCCGGTTATGCAATCAGGTGTTGGGGATACAGGGGAAGCATAATATCTCACCCAAGCTAGCAAATCCTACATCCAGCTATATCCATCCTTCAACACATAACCAAGAAACCTTCGGAAACCATCTACCTCAACCTTCGAAAAGCATCCGTTATACAAGTTATGGCAATACTCCCAAACTCCCGCCCCAGTACTGGGTGGCGTCGAGGTTATCTCACCAACGAACTGCATAAAGGAGATTTTCGATGTCGCGCACATATCTCAAGTATACCAGAATTGCAACGATAGAATTATGATGACAACACCTCAGAGCTCAACTCCCCGGGACACTTCCACTAAACCCCTGACAGGAGGCACCAAGACAGTATTCTCATCATAAGCCATCGGAACAAAACCAAGATACTCGCGTGATCCTAAAATATTTTTTTAGTGAAATTTGAGAAGAGAAGAGTCAAAACTCTACGTCAGGATGCCTTACCAGAGCGATGAGGAGACTGGGAAGTAAAAAAGAATTCCTAACTCTCCGATATATAATTCCTAAGGACTCAAAACATTTTTTCTAGACACAACTCGGCTCCTAAAACGATCAAGCAATGGGGGCTCCTAAGGTCGGGGAAGGCTCTGATTACCAACTTGTAACACCCTCGATGCGACTATATCTCCCACGTGTCGAGGCACGACTTAGAGGCATAATCGCATTGAAGGCATATGTCGCAAGTCGGGAAATCATTACACATCCCATGTACATAAATAATATAAAGGGGAAGAACATAGTTGGCTTACACTCGCCACGTCACATCAAAGTACATAAATAACATCCATCATACAAATCACTCATGGCCCGACTACGGCGCCAAAATAGAAAAGACCCCCAACATGCGACAAGGCCCTGAATCTAACCCCGAATAGGCACCACTACTGATCATCAGGAAAAGACACATAGTAACGCTAAGAGTCCTCGTCGTACTCCCACTTGAGCTCGAGCGCGCCATCTGGAGCTGTATCATCTGTCCCTGCATCTGGTGTAATAGTAATTTGTGAGCCACAGGGACTCAGCAATCTCGCACCCTCGCGATCAAGACTATTTAAGCTTAATAGGTAGGAAAGGGGTAATGTATAAGTGGAGCTGCAGCATGCGACTAGCATATATGGTGGCTAACTTATTCACAAAAGAGAGCGAGAAGAGGAGGCAAAGCACGAGCGAGAAACTAGAGAGCAACCTGCGCAAACATAACTCCAACATCGTGTCCACCTCCCGGACTCCGCCGAGAAGAGGCCATCACGGCAACACACTCAGTTGATTCATTTTAATTAATTAAGGGTCAAGTTATCTACAACCGGACATTAACAAATTCCCATCTGCCCATAACCGCGGGCACGGCTTTCGAAAGATCAATCCCTGTAGGGGGTCCCAACTTAGCCCATAACAAGCTCTCACGGTCAACGAAGGAATAGACCTCCACCCAAGACACACCGATCAGACTCAGTATCTCGGTACAACAAGATGATTCGACAGGTCAAAACAAGTCCAGCAACACCGCCCGAATGTGCCGACAAATCCCGATAGGAGCTGCACATATCTCGTTCTCAGGGCACACTCAGATGAGACATCCTACGAGTAAAACCAACCCTCAAGTTGCCCCGAGGTGGCCCCGCAGTCTACTCGGTCGGACCAACACTCAAAGGAGCACTGGCCCGTGGGGGGGCTAAAATAAAGATGACCCTCGGGCTCCGGAAACCCAAGGGAAAAAGAGGCTAGGTGGCAAATGGTAAAGCCAATGTTGGGCATTGCTGGAAAAGCTTTAATCAAGGCGAACTATCAAGGGGTTCCCATTATAGCCCAACCGCGTAAGGGACGCAACAATCCGGGAACATAACACCGATATGACGGAAACTAGGGCGGCAAGAGTGGAACAAAACACTAGGTGAGAGGCCGAGCCTTCCACCCTTTACCAAGTATATAGATGCATTAAGATAACATGGCAATATAATGATATCCCAACAAGTAAATAAATGTTTCAACAAGGAATGGCTCCAATCTTCACCTGCAACTAACAACGCTATAAGAAGGGCTGGAGTTGGAAATGGCAAGAGTTGGAGTACAAATTGGGAAAGCAATATCTGGGCATTACAGCTGGGCACCCCGACATCGACGTACAACCACCGCACGCGAAACCCAGCTGAAGGCGGAGGCAGCTTGAAGTCAATACTCGAGGCCGCGGTCTCAGGCGCGGCGACAAAGCTCACGCACGCCGAGCATTGAGTGCGGTTGGCAAGACGCAGAAAGAAGAAATGGCGTAGCAAGGCAACAGAAGGAGGGATGCCCATCAGCGCCTTGCAGACAAAAGCAAAGACCGAGAGAAGGTTAATGGATTCAGGACCCAGATGCATCATGTGGATCTGGTAATGGGAGAGGACGGCGTTGAAGAAATCAGAGAAAGGGGAAACCAGACCCGCCCACAAGGCATCGGCAAAGTAATGAACCTCGGTGATTATCCTGTCAGTGGGGAAGTGAGACGTAGGCCAGGCCGTCGTCCTCCCGCACTCGTTGAAGACGGTGGCCAGAGCCGGATTGAGCTTATCCAGGCACTCCAGAATGAGTATGGTTGAGCGGCCGACGGTGGGGGCCACCGACAGCGGCGGGCGAGATGGAGACGCGGGCTTCTTCCTTTTCTCTTTCTTCGTCGGAGCCATGGCGGTGGACGAGAGAAGGGATGTGTGAGATGGGATTGGAGGCGAGATTCGAAGTTCGAAGGGAGGAAGAACAAGGGACGTTCGAGCAACAGGAAGAGGGGCAGCTGTGTACAACTGCGGGGCAACCTAGCAGGGTGCAGAATAAGGGAGCGTGGGCGAACGGTACCGCCCACGTCCAATCAACCGCCACACGGCGCCCAAGGCCGCAGGCTGTTAGGGCCCGCGGTGCTTCGCCCCTGCCCTTTCGCCTCTCAGCATGGCCAAGTTCGAGCACGCCTTGGGCCTGGGGGCTACTGTCGGCATTCTGGGAACGGGGGTCCCTAGACTTGCTTGCCTGCGGCCTGCGGCGTGGCTCAAATGGGGGCCCGGCGTGGCCCATCTTCATCAACACAAGACTCAAGACCCTCGCGAGGGGCCAAGCCTCACGGGGCGGACGACACGGCGCATCCTCGGGCGCAGCCTCATCAGGCTGGCACGCGAGGAGGCGGAGAGATCAAGGTAGGGTACCTCGCGAGGTGCCCATGACGCAAGCCATGACGATCGAGGGTGCCAGGCGGGTGCCAGCGCGCGCAGCGTCCTTCTTTCCTCTTCGGTGCAAAGGGGGCAAGCGCAGCCGCGGAGTACCGAGGCATCAGGCAAAGGTTGCCATTTCGGTGCAACGAGACCAAGAGCAGGAGGACTACGAGACGGAGGTCATCATGGAGCCCAGCACGGCGTCACCACAGAGCCTTTGGCAGGCGAAGACCAACTTTAGTCAGGATAAGTGTACTAGATGTTCCCCTTTGAATTGGCCAATTGTTGGCGCCCTTCCCGCTCAATATTTGGGAAGAGGCCCAGGGCCTTTGCCTATAAATAGGACCAGCCACCCGCATAGCAAGGGGGGGGGGTTGGTTCATTCGGTTTGCAAGCACAGAGAGTGAGTGAGAGAGAGAAGGGTGACTGAACTCCTCCTAGCAGTTCATCACCCCAGCCAAGAACAGACCCTCGCGAGGCTGTTCTTCCTTGTATTGTTCATCATCACCAGCCCTAGGAGGCAATCCACCAACCACACACTGGAGTAGGGTATTACACCACAACGGTGGCCCGAACCAGTATAAATCTTGAGTCTCTTGTGCAGTTCTTTTAATAGTTTAGATCTTTAAGAGACGGGGAGGTAGAAGGCGTGATCTCCACGCGCACCCAGTGTTCGAACCTTAAGGGTCTGCCGGAACCCGTGATCTGACAACCATCATATGTCTTCGTGAAGAGTGTGGGATCCAGGGAACCAGGTTTGAAGCCTTTGCTCTTCAGGAAGTCTTTGAGTCTGTCATACCAAGCACGAGGGGCTTGTTTGAGGCCATACAGTGCCTTGTTGAGCTTGTAAACCATGTCAGAATGTTTTGGATCTTCAAAACCAGGCGGTTGTGCAACATACACTTCTTCTTCAATCTTGCCATTGAGAAAGGCACTCTTCACATCCATTTGATACAGAAGGATGTTATGATGATTTGCATAGGCTAGCAGTATTCGTATAGCTTCTAGCCTAGCCACAGGAGCAAATGCTTCATCGAAGTCAATTCCTTCAACTTGAGTGTATCCTTGAGCAACGAGACGAGCCTTGTTTTTGACAACTTAACCATGCTCATCTTGCTTGTTGCGATATATCCATTTAGTGCCTATGATATTGTGTTTACGAGGATCAGGACGCTTGACCAGTTCCCATACATTATTCAGCTCGAACTGTTGAAGCTCTTCTTGCATAGCTTGAATCCATTCAGGTTCCATGAAGGCTTCATCAACTCTCTTGGGTTCAGATATTGAGACGAATGCAAAGTGCCCACAGAAATTTGCTAGTTGTGTTTCCCTTGAACGAGTGAGTGGACCAGGTGCATTGAACTGGACAAAGATTTTGCTCTTGCTGATCATTGTCATCGTTTGAAGGATTGTCTTCAGGCTGAGCATTATCTTCAGGTTGATTAGGTGCAGAAATGATAAGTTCCTCTTCAGGTTGTACTTCAGACGGTATGATTTCTCTAGTTCCCATAAGTTTGGTGGATTCACTGGGTGGAATTTCATCTAGCACATTTGGCAGGTGCTCTCTTTGCGAGCCGTTCGTCTCATCGAACCGCACATCCACAGTTTCAACCACTTTATAGTGAAAGAGGTTGAAGACTCTGTAGGAGTGCAAATCCTTTTCGTAACCAAGCATAAAACCTTCATGTGCTTTCGGTGCAAATTTTGAAGTGTGATGTGGACCCTTGATCCAGCACCTAGCACCAAATACTCTGAAGTAACTGACATTTGGCTTCTTACCAGTGAGGAGTTCATAGGATGTTTTCTTCAGAAGCTTGTGAAGATAAACACGGTTGATGACATGGCATGCAGTATCAATAGCTTTAGGCCAGAACTTTCTTGGTGTCTTGTATTCATCGAGCATCGTCCAAGCCATCTCAAGGAGTGTTCTGTTCTTGCGTTCCACGATGCCATTTTGCTGCGGCGTGTACGGATCTGAGAACTCATGAGTGATGCCTAGTGTATCAAGATAAGTGTCGAGGCCAGTGTTCTTGAATTATGTGCCATTGTCACTTCTGATGTGCTTGATCTTGACGCCATAGTTGTTCATGGCTCGATTGGCGAAGCGTATGAAGACATCCTGCACTTCAGTCTTGTAGAGGATTATATGTACCCATGTATATCTTGAATAATCATCAACAATGACGAAGCCATAGAGACAAGCAGTAGTAGTAAGGGTAGGGTAGTGAGTAGGGCCGAAGAGGTCCATGTGTAGCAGTTCGAAGGGTTGAGTCATTGTCATGATTGTCTTCGAGGGTTGCTTGGCCCTCGTCATCTTTTAAGCTTCGTAGGCACTGCATAAGTGATCCTTCTTGAACTTGACGCCCTCGATGCCTATGACGTGCTTCTTCTTTGCAAGAGTATGCAAGTTCCTCATGCCAGCATGCCCTAGCCTCCGATGCCAGAGCCAGCACTCTGAAGCTTTTGCAAGAAGACATATGACAAGTTGTGGTCCTGCTGAGAAATCTACCATGTAGAAATCATCTTTCTGATACCCTTCAAAGACTAGAGACTTGTCAGATTCCATTAGAACATGGCAACGATATTTTCCAAATATCACAATCATGTTCAAATCACAAAGCATTGAGACAGGCATTAAGTTGAAACCAAGGGATTCAACAAGCATCACTTTATCCACGTGTTGATCCTTTGAGATTGCAACTCTACCTAAACCCAATACCTTGCTTTTACCAGTATAAGCAAATGCGATGTGACTTTTGTCAGATGAACGTAAGGTTGAGAAGACTTCGTTCGCCAGTCAAGTAATTAGTACATCCACTATTAATAATCCATTTTGAAGCAGCTTGTGTCATACCCTATAGTGCACTTAGGGGGATAGGCTTCACGAAGAGCATTGTGAAGCATAAACATTTGACGAGCAAGAGGATTATGAAAGCTTAGATCGAGGTTAGGACTGATAGGAAAAATAGCAAGCGACTCAGGAACAAAATACATAATAAGACCATTTGGGCATTTGATCTTGCACCCTACAAGATGTTTTAGGTCCCCAGCAATAGCTTCAGACGCATTTGATTTTCGGCTGGAGACCTTTCCCTGCAAAAGAGAGTTATGCTTTCTTAGCCACCCACATCTTCAAGGGTGGCTTCGAAGCAATGAGTCTAAGTGCAGCATCTGAGAACTTTGGCTTTGAAGCCCTGGCAAATAGTTTTGCAGGAGGTGAATAATACTCATAGGAATAAGCAGAGTAGTTCTTGGTCTTATGAACATGGTGGTTTGATGAAACACACTCATATTCATAGGCCTGGGTATGATTTCCCTGCAAAACATTTGTGTTAGTGCGACTGAGGTGAGTCCTCTGTCTGTATGAAGCCTTTGGACCATATGAAGCCTGTGGTCTGGGGTTTGTCTTCTTCCCTTGTGGTATCATGACGACATTCACAAGAAGATTCTCCAGACACCTTTTGGGCACCCAGACTTTCTTCATAGGTGGCCCATTCCTGCAGTTAGTACCAATATACCTGGCAATCACTTCACCATTCTGATTCTTAAACAGTTTATAGTTTGCATCAAAGGATTCATCAATGACAATAGGATTAGCACAAGTGAAGCAAGATAGGGCGGATGGATCCACTGAAGGCTCCTTTGCAGCAAACCATGTGGTTTTGGGGTTCTGCTCAGGCTTCCAGTAAGAGCCATCAGCATTCATTTTCCTTTTGAACCCAACACCCTCTTTCCTAGGGTTTCGGTTCATAATCTGCCTTTTGAGGACGTCACATAGTGTCTGATGACCTTTGAGACTTTTGTACATCCCTGTTTCAAGAAATGTCTTCAACCTAGCATTTTCATCAGCAATAGCAGTGGCATCCTTAGCAGAGGGGTTAGTTACCACATCAATAGTTGAAGATATTGCAACAGTAGCAGCAGTAGAACATTCAGCAATAGAAGTAGCATTATCATGCTCAAGGCATTTAAGACATGGTGGTTCAAATCCTTCCTGAGCAGGACTGGTCTGTTCAGCGCGAAGTGACTCGTTTTCCTTTTGAAGATCTTCATGAACCGCTCTCAATTTCTCAAGTTCTTGCTTTTCATGAGTTGTTGAGAGCGTTTCATGACGACTTTCAAGTTCCTCATACTTACCATGAAGATTTTTTATGTCTTCAATTAAGGACTGTGATTGAGTCATTTCAGCGTCCAATAGGTCATCACTGTTGTCTAACAGTTTTTGAATATGTTTCATAGCTTTCTGTTGTTCAGTTGCAATTTTAGCAAGTGTTTTGTAGCTGGGTTTGGAACCACAATCAGAGTCATCTTCACTGGATGGTTGATAGTGAGCATTGCGTGAGTTTACCTTGGCACCGCGTGCCATGAAGCAATAGGTGGGAGCGGAGTTGTCATTGTCATTAGCATCGGCGCCGGTGCCGAAGTCATTGTCTTCAATGTTGAAGATGGACTTGGCGACGTAGGCTGTAGCCAGACTTGCAACGCCAGAGTCGGACTCCTCCTCAGACTCCACCTCCGCCTCCTCAGAAGCAGACTCCTCCTCTGAATCCATTTCCTTGCCAACAAACGCACAAGCCTTACAAGATGAGCTCTTCTTGTGTGATGAAGACTTTGAGGAAGACTTGGAAGAAGGCTTTGAGTATTTCTTCTTCTTGTTGTCATCAAAATCATATTCCTTGCTCTTCTTCTTCTTCTTCTTCTTCTTCTTCTTCTTATTCTTGTTCTCATTGTCCCACTGCGGACACTCAGAGATGTAGTGACCAGGTTTCTTGCACTTGTGGCATGTTCTCTTCTTGTAGTCATGAGTAGAAGCTTCATCATTCCTTGAGCTAGATCGGTTAGACTTTCTGAAGCCTTTCTTCCTGGTGAATTTCTGGAACTTCTTCACAAGCATAGCAAGCTCATTTCCAATGTCTTCAGGATCATCAGAACTATAGCCAGATTCTTCTTCAGATGAGGAAACAACTTTTGCCTTCAAGGCACGAGTTCGGCCACAGTTGGGACCGTAGATATCTCTTTTCTCAGAAAGCTGAAACTCATGTGTGTTGAGCCTTTCAAGTATGTCAGATGGATCGAGTATCTTGAAGTCAGGGCATTCTTGAATCATCAGGGCTAGGGTGTCAAACGAGCTATCAAGTGATCTCAGGAGTGTCTTGACAATTTCATGCTTGGTGATCTCAGTAGCACCGAGAGCTTGACGCTCATTTGTGATGTCAGTGAGGCGATCATACGTGAGCTGAACATTCTCATTATCGTTTCTCTTGAAGCCGTTGAAGAGGTTGCGAAGGACACTAATCCATTGATCTCTCTGGGTTGAGACGCCTTTGTTGACCTTGGAGAGCCAGTCCCAGACTAGCTTCGATGTTTCCAGAGCACTCACACGGCCATACCGCCCTTTGGTCAGATGACCACAGATGATGTTCTTAGCAGTCGAATCCAGTTCAACGAACTTCTTGACATCAGCAGCGGTGACACCTTCACTAGCCTTGGGAACGCCATTCTTGACGACATACCAGAGTTCGACATCAATGGCTTCAAGATGCATGCGCATCTTATTCTTCCAAAGGGATATTCAGTTCCATCGAAGACGGGACACGCAGTGGAGATTTGATTATCCTTGCAGTCGACATAGCTAAAACTCCAGGTGGTTAGACCAAATCACACAGAACAAGGGAGTACCTTGCTCTGATACCAATTGAAAGTGCTAGTTATCGACTAGAAGGGGGGTGAATAGGCGATATTTATGGAAGTCTTCCAAACATGGGAGTTTCGAAGGCAAATGATAGAAATGAACCTATAACCATGCAGCGGAAGGTAGACTACACTAGACAAGTCATAGTAAAGTATTCAATGAAGTGAGAGCACGAAGACTAATAGCAGCTAGGCAATACAGATCAGGATGGAAGATAGTATGAAACCAATCAGAACAAACAGTCGCATAGTGAAGAGAAATGGATAAGGCAAACAATTTATGGTGTAGGGGTGTAAGTGCATCTAGTGCCACCCCTAGTTGGTTTTGGAGTATTGACGACAAACCTAGTTGAGGGACTAATGTGTTTGTGAGAATTGCAGGATAACACAGGTAGAAGTCCCTCATTGATTCGGTTTAGCTACCAGAGACGACCCCCAAAAATGTACGAAGACAATGAAGACAATGGTGGTTCATGAAGACATTCATGTCGAAGACAATGACATATGAAGACTCCCCATGAAGCCTTTGGAACTCGAAGACTTAGATCCTTCGTAGTTTTACTTTATTCATGTTGTGTCTTAGGAACCACCGTACTGTTAAGTGGGGTCCAAGAGAACCAGTCAGGATGACTGAAGTGATGCCTAATTCAAATCCTATGTCTTCGAGTGAAGACAATGAGAGAAAATCTTGTCCAGAGTCAGACAAGTCAGCTTTACTTGCAGCCCAAGTAAAGTTGCCGTGAGAGTTCAAAATCCGACCGTTAGTACACGTGTCAGTTCCTTAGTGACCCAGGGTCATTTCGGACAAATCAGGTCAGGGTTGCCAAGTGGCTATAAATAGTCCACCCCCACAACCATAAACGGTTGGCTGCTCAGATTTCAGTGCACGGCTTTTGTCGTTTGAGAGCAACCCACCTCGAAGCCTTTGAGAGAAAATCCTTAGTGAGGATAAAAGCCCTAACCACCCAGAGCCAGAGTAATTGGGCATCACTTAAGTCTTCTTGTCTGAGTGATCTGAAGACTTATTACACTTGAGGACTGTGCATCCTCCAGACGGTTAGGCGTGGCGTTCTGAGCATCCAAGAGGAATTGTGGATTGCCGGTGAACGAAGTCTGTGAAGGTTTGGGAGTCTACCTTGAAGACTTACCAGAGTGATTGGGCGGGGTCTGTGTGACCTTAGCTCAAGGAGAAAACGGTGAGGACTGGGTGTCCTGAGCTGCGTGTTCAGGACTGGGTGTCCGGGACTGTGTGTCCTTTGGTTTAAATACCTAGCCGCTCCAACCAGACGTACAGTTGTCACAGCAACTGGAACTGGTCCAACATATCATTGTCTTCAACGTGTCACTGGTTTCATCTTCACCTCCCTTTACTTACCAGTACACATTGTGAAGCTATTGCATGCCTGCTTAATCTTCTGTCTTCACAACCTGACTGTATGATCTGTTTGGCTTCATAACTTCTTCCAACCTGATCCTCATTACACTGAAGCTATTTGACTCTGTGCTTTCACTGTATTGTATATTTGACTATGGCTTGCGTTGTGTAATCTACCTTCCGCTGCATAGTGATAGGCTTGTTCACTCTGTTTGTCTTCATAACTTCCGCATTTTGAAGACTTTCATAAAAATCGCCTATTCACCCCCCCTCTAGTCGATATAACGCACTTTCAATTGGTATCAGAGCAAGGTGCTCCCTTGTTTTGTGTGATTCGGTTTAACCACCTGGAGTTTTAGCTATGTCGACTGCAGGGATAATTAAAGTCTCCGCTGCGTGCCCCGTCTTCGATGGAACTGAATATCCCTACTGGAAGAATAAGATGCGCATGCATCTTGAAGCCATTGACGTCGACCTATGGTATGTCGTCGAAAACGGTGTTCCCAAGGCTGGAGAAGGTGTCACTGCGGCTGATGTCAAGAAGTTCACTCAACTGGACTCCACTGCCAAGAATATTATCTGTGGTCATCTGACCAAGGGACAGTACAGCCGTGTGAGTGCCTTGAAGACATCCAAGCTGGTCTGGGACTGGCTCTCCAAGGTCAATGAAGGCATCTCAACCCAGAGAGATCAGAGAATCAGTGTTTTTCGAAATCTCTTCAACCGCTTCAAGCGAAATGACAATGAGAATGTCCAGCACACATTTGACTGGCTCACTGACATCACAGATGAGCTTCAAGCCCTCGGCGCCACTGAGATCACCAAACATGAAATCGTCAAGACGCTGCTAAGATCACTTGATAGTTCATTTGACATCCTAGCCCTGATGATTCAAGAACGTCCAGACTTCAAGACACTCGATCCGTCTGACATACTTGAGAGGCTCAACACACATGAGTTTCAGCTTTCTGAGAAAAGAGATATCTACGGTCCAAACTATGGGCGAACCCGTGCCCTGAAGGCAAAAGCTGTGTCATCATCTGAAGAAGAATCTGACAGCAGTTCTGATGATCCTGAAGACATTGGACGGGAACTTGCAATGCTAGTGAAGAAGTTCCAGAGATTCACCAAGAAGAAAGGCTTCAGAAAGTCTTCACGATCAAGCTCAAGGAATGATGAAGCCTCTGCGCATGACTACAAGAGGAAAACTTATCACAAGTGCAAGAAAACTGGACACTTCATCTCTGAGTGTCCACAATGGGACAATGAGAACAGAAAGAAGAAGAAGAGCAAGGAATATGACTCTAACGATAAGAAGACGAATAAATACTCAAAGTCCTCGTCCAAGTCTTCCTCAAAGTCTTCGTTACACAAGAAGAGTTCATCTGGCAAGGCTCGTGCGTTTGTTGGCAAGGAAATGGATTCAGAGGAGGAGTCCGCTTCTGAGGAGGCAGAGGTGGAGTCTGAGGAGGAGTCTGATTCAGGCATTGCAAGTTTGGCTACAGCCTATGTCGCCAAGTCCATCTTCAACACTGAAGACAATGACTCCATCACCATCACCGGTGCAAATGACAAGGACGACTCTACTCCCACCTACTGCTTCATGGCACGTGGTGCCAAGGTAAACACACGCACTACTCACTATCGAACATCTAGTGACGATGACTCTGATTGTGATTCAAAACCCAGTTACAAAACACTTGCTAAAATTGCAACTGAACAACAAAAGGCCATGGAACATATTCAAAAACTGTTAGACAGAAGCGATGATCTGTTGGGTGCTGAAATGACTCGTTCTGAATCCTTAATTGAAGACATAAAAAATCTTCATGTTAAGTATCAGGAACTCGAAGATCGTCTTGAGACTCTCTCAACTACTCATGAAAAGCTCTCCTATGATTATCTTCAGAAGAAGCAAGATCTTGAGAAGTTGAGAGCGGATCATGAAGATCTTCAAAAGGAAAACGAGTCACTTCGAGCCGAACAGATCAGTTCTGCTAAGGAAGGATTTGAACCACCATGCCTTAAATGCATTGAGCGTGATAATGCTATTTCTGTTGCTGAATGTTCCACTGCTACTGCTGTTGCAATATCTTCAACTGTTGAAGTGGTAACTAACCCCTCTGCTGAGGATACCACTGCTATTGCTGATGAAAATGCTAGGTTGAAGACATTGCTTGAAACAGGGATGTACAAAAGTCTCAAAGGACATCAGACACTATGTGATGTCCTCAAGAAGCAGATTCTGAACCGAAACCCTAGCAAAGAGGGTGTTGGGTTCGTGAGGAAAATTAATGCAGATGGCTCTTACTGGAAACCTGAGCAGTACCCCAAAACCACATGGGTTGCTGCAAAGGACTCCTCATCAGATCCATCCAATCTATCTGGCTTCACTTGTGCTAATTCAATTATCATTGATGAATCCTTTGATGCAAACTATAAACTGTTTAGGAATCAGAATGGTGAAGTATTTGCCAGGTACATTGGTACTAACTGCAGGAATGGACCGCCCATGAAGAAGATCTAGGTTCCAAAAACGTGTCTTGAGAATCTTCCTGTGAATGTCCCCATGACACCTCACATGAAGAAGACAAACCTCAGACCAAAGACTTCATATGGTCCAAAGGCTTCATACAGGCAGAGGACTCATCTGAGCTGCACTAACGCAAATGTTTTGCAGGGAAACCATGCTCAGTCTTATGAGAACGGTTCTTCAAACCGTCATTCTCATATGACCAAAAACTATTCTGCCTATTCTTATGAGTACTACTGCCCACCTGCTAGACTGTTTGCTAGGGCTCCAAAGCCAAAATTCTCAGATGCTGCACTTAGACTTATTGCTTCTAAGCCACCCTTGAAGATGTGGGTGGTTAAGAAAGCTTAACTCTCTTTCGCAGGGAAAGGTCTCCAGCACAAAACCAAAATCTTCTGATGCTATTGCTGGGGACCTTAAAAAACTCGTGGGGCGCACGATCAAATGCCAGAATGGCATCACTATGTATTTCATATCTGAATCGCATGCTACTCTCCCTGCTTGTCCTAACCTGGATCTCAGTTTTCATAATCCACTGGTTCGTCAAATGTTTTTGCTTCACAACACTCTTGGTGAAGCCTATCCCCCTAACTGCACTGTAGGGTACGACACCAGTGACTTCAGAGTCTTCAGAATGGATTATTGACAGCGGGTGTACAAATCACATGACTGGCAAGAGAAGTCTCTTTATGGACTCAACCTTACGTCCATCTGACAAGAGCCACATCACATTCGCTGACACTGGTAAAAGTAAAGTACTGGGTCTAGGTAGAGTTGCAATCTCAAAGGATCAACACATGGATAAAGTCATGTTTGTTGAATCCCTTGGCTTCAACTTAATGTCTGTCTCAATGTTTTGCGATTTAAACATGATTGTAATCTTTGGAAAATATCGTTGTCTGGTACTAATGGAATCTGACAAGTCTCTAGTGTTTGAAGGGTATCGAAAAGATGATTTGTACGTGGTAGATTTCTCAGCAGGGCCACAACTTGCAGTTTGTCTTCTTGCAAAGGCTTCAGAATGCTGGCTTTGGCATCGAAGACTTGGGCATGCTGGCATGAGGAACCTCCACACCCTTGCTAAGAAGAAGCATGTCATAGGCATCGAGGGCGTCAAGTTCAACAAAGATCACTTATGTGGTGCCTGTGAAGCTGGGAAGATGACAAGGGCAAAACATCCTTCGAAGACAATCATGACCACTACTCAACCCTTCGAACTGCTTCACATGGATCTCTTCGGTCCTACCCACTACTCAACTTTCTCCACTACTGCTTGCCTCTATGGATTCGTCATTGTTGATGATTACTCTAGATATACTTGGGTGCACATAATCCTTTACAAGACTGAAGTGCAGGATGTCTTCAGACGCTTCGCAAATCGGGCAATGAACAATTATGGCGCCAAGATAAAGCACATCAGAAGTGACAATGGCACAGAATTCAAGAACACCGGCCTTGACACATATCTTGATACATTGGGCATCACTCATGAATTCTCAGCTCCATACACGCCACAACAGAATGGCATCGTCGAACGCAAGAACAGAACACTCATTGAGATGGCCAGAACAATGTTAGATGAGTACAAGACACCAAGAAAATTCTGGACTGAAGCCATTGACACTGCATGCCATACTATCAACCGTGTATATCTTCACAAGCTGCTGAACAAGACATCTTATGAACTTCTGACTGGCAAGAAGCCAACTGTAAGTTACTTCAGAGTATTTGGATCAAGATGCTGGATCAAGGACCCTCACCACACCGCAAAATTTGCTCCAAAAGCACATGAGGGCTTCATGCTTGGATATGGAAAGGATTCGCACTCCTACAGAGTCTTCAATCTCTTTCACTGCAAAGTGGTTGAAACAGTGGATGTGCGGTTTGATGAGACCAATGGGTCACAAAGAGAGCAACTACCAGATGTACTAGATGAAGTTCCAGCCAGTGAATCAATCAAGCTAATGGGAACTGGAGAAATTATACCTTCTGAAGCTTGTCCTGAAGAAGAACTTATCATCTCAGCACCTGATCCACATGAAGACAATGCTCATCCTGAAGACATTCCTCCCCATGACAACGTAGATCAGCAAGAGCAAAGTCTTCGACCCCTACATCCTCGTGTTGCCAATGAAGTGCAAATTGACAGAATAATTGATAGCATCAATGCACCTGGACCACTGACTCGTTCAAAGGCAACTCAACTGGCAAACTTTTGCGGACACTTCGCATTTGTTTCAATCACAGAACCCAAGAAAGCTGATGAAGCCTTTATGGAACCTGAATGGATTCAAGCTATGCAAGAAGAGCTTCAACAATTTGAGCTGAACAATGTATGGGAGTTAGTTAAGCATCCTGATCCAAGGAAGCATATCATAATAGGCACCAAATGGATATACCGCAACAAGCAAGATGAGCATGGCCAAGTCGTCAGAAACAAGGCTCGTCTCGTTGCTCAAGGATATACTCAAGTGGAAGGCATCGACTTCGACGAAACATTTGCTCCTGTGGCCAGACTTGAAGCCATCCGTATACTGCTGGCCTATGCAAATCATCACAACATAATCCTGTATCAAATGGATGTAAAAAGTGCCTTCCTCAATGGCAAAATTGAAGAAGAAGTGTATGTTGCGCAACCACCTGGGTTTGAAGATCCAAAACATCCTGACATGGTGTACAAGCTCAAAAAGGCACTATATGGCCTCAAACAAGCCCCTCGGGCCTGGTATGATACACTCAAATACTTCCTGAAGAGCAAAGGCTTCATACCTGGTTCCCTGGATCCCACTCTCTTCACAAAGACATATGATGGTGAACTGTTTGTGTGCCAAATATACGTGGATGACATTATCTTCGGCTGCACCAATCAGAAGTACAGTGAGGAGTTCGGATATATGATGCAAGAGCAATATCAGATGTCTATGATGGGGGAGCTGAAATTCTTCCTCGCTCTTCAGATAAGGCAACAACACAATGGCATCTTCATATCTCAAGAGAAATACCTCAAAGACTGCCTGAAGAAGTTCGGTATGCAAGACTGCAAAGGCTTCACAACACCAATGCCAGCCAAACATCATCTGGGTCCTGACGACAATGGTAAAGAGTTTGATCAAAAGGTATACCGCTCCATGATTGGTTCTTTGCTTTATTTATGTGCATCTAGGCCAGATATTATGCTTAGTGTTTGCATGTGTGCTCGGTTTCAAGCGGCACCAAAGGAGTCGCATCACTTAGCAGTGAAGCGAATTCTTCGATATTTGGCTCACACACCAACTCTAGGGTTATGGTATCCAAAGGGCTCAGAGTTTGATCTGGTTGGATTTTCGGACACTGATTACGCTGGTGACAAGGTTGATCGGAAGTCCACATCAGGCACATGTCATTTCCTGGGCCGATCTCTTGTCTGTTGGTCTTCAAAGAAGCAGAACTGTGTATCTCTCTCCACTGCTGAATCTGAATACATTGCTGCTGGATCCTGCTGCGCTCAGCTTCTATGGATGAAGCAAACCCTCAAGGATTATGGCATTCATCTGAAGCAAGTGCCACTTTACTGCGACAACGAAAGCGCCATCAAGATCGCCAACAACCCAGTTCAGCACTCGAAGACAAAGCACATTGAAATTCGTCATCATTTTCTCAGAGATCATGTTACAAAGGAAGACATTGATATCATACACGTCAACACTGAAGAGCAATTGGCAGATATCTTCACCAAGCCCTTGGATGAGAAGAGATTTTGCAAGTTACGGTGTGAGCTAAATATCTTGGAATCCTCAAATGTCCTGTGATCAGGCACACATCCTAACACTTATGCATGTTGATGACTTAGATGTGCAACACACAACGTAACGTATATCTTCAATCAATGAAGACATACATTCTAAGTGTGAATACATTAACGTGGAATTTAACCTCGGAGCGCCACGATAATTGTGCACCGTGTCTGGGTCCAATACTTCCTATACGGTGGGTAGCGCCACCACCAAAAATTTTCTGCTTGAAGTGTTTTACTCATGGCATTACATTTGCTATGTCTTCACATTTGGTTTGGCTTCAATCTCAACATGTCTTCATGATTATCTTCACTATGTTGATTATATATGCACTGGTGTTCTGTCCTCTACAGCATTCACTTATAGCTATGTCTTCTTGTCTGAATCTTTTGAACTAAGTGAATGTGATCGGACCCTAACCTCTCCATGCTTCCTACCTCAAACTCTATCTCTCCAAGTCATATGCACTCTATTGAAACTGTCGAATGTCTTCACTGCATCCTTGTCAGAAGAAGACACAGAGACAAACTTTAAAACGGCTTTCAATGATTTTCCATCAACTAGAATTCCGGAGAAGTAGGAACGACTCCCGACAAACCAGGCATGCGTGGGGTGAAACTTCCCCCACAATTCCGCATGCTGGCCACGTACTGATCAGATGCGAATCGCCAGGGGCACCTGAGTAATAGCGCAGTGCCGCCCATATCCCTATAAATACACGTTTCACTGCAGTCATTATCTCTTCTTCCTCCCTCGCACAAACCCTAGCGCCACCGCTAACTCTCAACAACGCCGGCGACGAAGTGCTTCACTGCCGCGACCTCTCCGACGCCGTTCTCACGCCGACAGCGGACATCAGTCTCTCCGCCGTCGCCCTAGGTGTCTTCCGTCGCCAAGTTAGGGCACGGAGGATCGAACTTCTCGGCCTCACCTCTCATCTCGTCTAGCAGTTCCAAGTCTGGTAAATAACAAGCCTTTTTACAGCCTCTTTTGATCCTATTGATCCATCACTTTCTGCCAAAAGAGGTTTCTATTCCTTCAAGTTTCATTCCTCTTGTCTGAATCTCATAACTTGCCTAGCATATTCACTTGTTCTTCATGAAGTAGTTAGATTCCTCACTTGTACTGATCTATGGGTTCGTACAAATCTGGAACCAACTTCTTTTCTATAAAGTGAATGTCTTCGCATGATGAGGTCAATGTCTTCTACACTGATTTATCTTCAAAATCTTCTGAGAATGCATATGACCTCTTCCCCTTCCCTCGCACCTTAATGCTGTCACAGGTACATGTCCGTGGGAGAATCTTTTGGTTCTCATAGTCTGCATTCATTTGCAGAGTTCCTACAGCGTCACATCAATTCACCCGAAGCAAGTTCCTGTTGGTCAAGCAAAAGGAAGCCTTTGAAGCCTTTGAATCCTTTGAAGCCTTTGAATCTTTTGAAGCCTTCCAAGTTAAGCTTCATGGCATCCGAGAAACAATGAAGGAAGGGAGGCAGACAGAGACGGGGTGACACATCTAAGGATCTGCCTGAAGATTTGGCATAAATGTACCAAACAGATCCTGAAGAAAGCTATGGTCAGCGCAAGACACGAATCCAATGGATTCGCAGGTATTGGGCAGAGCAGTGGTTCCTATACCGCTTTGTCACCAAAGAATATGCAGAGAAGTGCGCCATCAAGAGGCCATGGGGAGATGCCTTGTACAAGAATCTCGTACCCCGAACCAGAGACGAAGCCATTGCTCAAGGCTTCTTTCCATGCATGGTCAAGGGACAACAGCCAGCTGATGCACATCCATCATCCCTTCTCTGGTGTCGCGATGACACTCTATTCAAGCGCAACTTCCAATTTGCCCAGAACTCTGCGAAGCAAAACGAGAAGGAGTTTGGGTTGGACTTCAACCCTGGTCCCTCTAGACCAAGGGCAGATGGCACACGCGACGCTAATCCCAATGTCATTGGGCCATTTGCCAATCTCGACGGCCTCATCACTCACATTATAGTCCAAGGGACTGCCATGAACGACCCTCCAGCAGACACTGAGTCTGATGATGCTCCTACTGCCCCAGAGCCGAAGCAGATGAAGAAGAAGCCAAAAGCTTCCAAGCCAGTCGCCTCTCCCAAGATCTCCAAAGCGAAGCCATTGGCCACTGCACCTCCTGAAGCCAGTGTGCAGTCTGAAGACTTATCAAGAGTCTCCAAGCCTCAAGAAGCAAAGAAACCGCAGCTACACACCAGCAAAGAGCTAACTGCCGCTGCCGTTCTTCGCTGCGAAGCCATTGATCTGTCCAGTGACGAAGATCTTGGTGATGACGCTCTTGAGCAACTCATCAAGAGCAAGGAGGAGGCTGAAATCTTCAACAACCTACCACTGTTTGATGCAGCAATCATCCACAAATTCATTGATGAGTGGTTTGAAACACCCAACATCAGCTTCGACGATCTGCAGCTGCCCATTGGCCTCAGCGTAGCCTTCCAAGGAGCTATCGCTTCAGAACTCGCTATTGCCCAGCGCATCGTGGAACTGAAGCAAAAGATAGATTTTGAAAAGGCTCAGTTTAAGCAGAACATGGCCACGCTCAGCGTCCAAGAGATCAAAGACTTCAAAGTCATGCTGCATGAGTTGAAGGAAAACTTTATGCAGAAACGAGCAGAGGCTCAGGGTTCACGCGAGCGCATGAAGAATTCGGCTGATCTCTGTGTACAGGCCTACAATGAGGCCGAGAATCGAAAGGCACTTGGGCGTCCCGGTATCGACCCCAGGATGGCCGCTAAGAAGAAGAAGACGCCCACCGTGGCTGAAGAAGAGGCCCCACGCCAAGAAGCTGTTCCAACTGTCTTCTCCACCACCAAGCCTAGCTCGAAGCCAAAGCGCTCAACCGCTTCAGAGCTTAAGAAGACAAGGATAGCGGAAGCTAAAGCAAGGAAGAGGAAACACTCTGAAGCCTCTCCTTCAGACCCCACCATCAAAAAGCGCAAGTCCAAGAAGTCTCGGGCTGCTCCCACAGAGCCCTTGATAGTTGAACCCCTTTCCGTTCGCCGTCCTCATGAAGATCGTCAGATGACCGTCCATGAGCCTGCTCTCACCGAGGCTCAGCATGATGAAGACATTCCAGCAGCCGACCCCACCGCTGCTGAAGACATTGGTCTCCAAGACAATGTACAAGATGATGCAGTCCTTCCTCAGCTCGAATCGAGTGAATTGCTCAGCATTGGTCGTCCCCTGACGCCAATCACACAAGATGCATCGTGGGCAGATCGCCCACAGGAGGAAGAGGATGAGCCCCAGCCCACTGCAACTCCACCGGCGTCGCCTGCATTCCGTAGGCTTCGCAAAGGACCAAGGGCTCAGGCTGCTGACGACATTCCGGCTGCATCAGCCGAAGAACATGCAGAAGAGCATGAAGAACCTCAAGCTCCATCTCCCCACACCAGAAAGAAGAAGTTCTCAAGGAGGCTGACACCACTGCGGCTGCCACACATAATACTGAAGCATTTGTGGAGCCCGACCAACCAACAGCTTCAAGAGATACTGAAGCCACTGCCTCTGACCCTTCTGTGCCTGTGTCTGTTGCCGGACCACAGTTCAATTATCATATTGCGCACAGGCCCCAGGTACAGAAGCCAATCCCACGACTGCCAAGGTTGCTAGGTCCAGTCACTGCTCCTGGCTCCTTCAATGTCAATAGCTTCAGGGCAGACAACACTTTCTTCAACCGCTCCAAGAACCCTTACTCAAGGGAAAAGATTGTGTCAGATAGGTTCTGGAGCTACCCACAGCGCAGCTACTACTCCTGCGTCCTCTACAACCAGAGCCGTATCTTTCCACATTAGCGCCTTGAAGTTGAAGCTTTTGCTGGTCTGTCTGGTCTGGAAGAAGCCCTGGACTGCTTCAAGCAAGTTGGCCTGCTGCCGTTTGTCACGGATGAAGAGCATTGGAACGAAGAGCTTCTACTTCAGTTCTATGCCACATTGCACATCAAGGGCTACAACAGAGATCCGAAGACTTGGGTCCTGGAGTGGATGACCGGCAACGTCCATCATGAAGCCAATGCATTTGATATCATTGAGCTCACCGGCCTACCCACTCCAGGCGAACTCTTCGAAGAAGGCTGCCAACTCCATACTGAAGCCGTTGAGAGCATATTTCAGCGACCTGAGCCGAATATGAGTCAGATGCTCTCAATGATGAAGCCATTGCCTTCTGACGCACCTTACCCAACGGAGTTCTTCGTTGAAGACTTAGAGTACCTGCCTAGAACTATCTATCACATCATCAGGCGGACTCTATGGCCCATTAAGGGGCACTCTTGATATGCCAAGGTTGAAGGTGCCATGAAGACTCTCATCTTCTGCATCCTACACGGCAAATGCTTCAATGTCCAGGATCTCTTCATACGTCAACTTGCTGCGTCTGGCTCAGATCTCTTTGGTCTGAAGATTTATGCTCCCTGGGTTATGAGGCTAATCAAGCTCCACTCTGCAATATCATATCAGCCCTCAGCCCGCAACCACAGAATCTTCTTACCCGATGTGGACACCTCTGCTGAAGCTATTTATCCTGAGCCTGCCAAACAGCCACTAAGTCTTCAGAATGCAGAACACCAAAGCTTCACTCAACATGATGAAGGCGTTGAAGCCATTTCCAGAGTCTATCCAATGGCTGGCACCACACGTGCCCCTGCATCCACTGAAGCCACTGACAGCGAAGCTAGACAGAGACCAAAGAAACGCGCTCGTACACTCACTGATCGTGAACTTCTTGTGGCTCTGCATCAAAAGCAAGATAGGCATCACGACTGGCTCAAGAGGCAGATGCACAGTATCATGCAAGACGTCAATCGCATCAGGAATCTGGTCACCAAGAACGCCTTCGTCTCACATGAAACCTGTCGCCGCACTTGGAAAGGCCTCACTATGATGTGCACTGAAGCTGAATTGCAAGAGGATGGCTTCAAGGAGCGTTTCAAGTTTGACTCCACACCCCCAGAAGAGCTGTGTTGCGTGGGACTCCGTCACTTGAAGAATCCGAGTTCTCTTCCTCTGCTGCCACCGTGACGGGAAAAATCATTGAGGAAGAAGACGACGCCACATCACCACCAATGTCTTCAGCGCGCGTCATCACTGCACCAAGCTCGCCTGCACCACCAAACGTCTCCACCGACCCTGCTGCGCCTGGGAACGCATAGAAAACTCTATGTCTTCAAACCTTTTTGGTCATCACTGACAAAAGGGGGAGAAGCATATGATGTTTATAGTCTTCAAGAGGGTCAATAATATGGGTGGGTGCTTTATATTTTGCATTTTGCTTCGTGCTTACAAATCTCGTTTTGCTACATTTGGTTCTTTGAGTTGTAACACTTAAACTTGATGGTCGTCTGCTACTATGTTTGCCACTGTGTTCTTGCGAAGATAAATTCAGCATGTACGACGATAATTTCCGCACTCTTATCATTTCGCAGACGTCCATTTTTCATTATGCATATCATTATCGTCATATATCTTTATGTGCATGATGGATTGTCATCATAAGTTGAAGTGGATTCCCACAAATACAACCTGCTGTGTGCATTTGCATTCCAGAAGCAAATCACTTATATGCACATCTTCAGGGGGAGCCCTTGCAGCTTATGAAGACAATTCCTTTACAACTTCACAAATTATATTCCCCGTTGAAAACTTCAACTAGTTTGTCATCAATCACCAAAAAGGGGGAGATTGTATGTGCATCTAGTGCCACCCCTAGTTGGTTTTGGAGTATTGACGACAAACCTAGTTGAGGGACTAATGTGTTTGTGAGAATTGCAGGATAACACAGGTAGAAGTCCCTCATTAATTCGGTTTAGCTACCAGAGACGACCCCCAAAAATGTACGAAGACATTAAAGACAATGGTGGTTCATGAAGACATTCATGTTGAAGACAATGACATATGAAGACTCCCCATGAAGCCTTTGGAACTCGAAGACTTAGATCCTTCGTAGTTTTACTTTATTCATGTTGTGTCTTAGGAACCACCGTACTGTTAAGTGGGGTCCAAGAGAACCAGTCAGGATGACTGAAGTGATGCCTAATTCAAATCCTATGTCTTCGAGTGAAGACAATGAGAGAAAATCTTGTCCAGAGTCAGACAAGTCAGCTTTACTTGCAGCCCAAGTAAAGTTGCCGTGAGAGTTCAAAATCCGACCGTTAGTACACGTGTCAGTTCCTTAGTGACCCAGGGTCATTTCGGACAAATCAGGTCAGGGTTGCCAAGTGGCTATAAATAGTCCACCCCCACAACCATAAACGGTTGGCTGCTCAGATTTCAGTGCACGGCTTTTGTCGTTTGAGAGCAACCCACCTCGAAGCCTTTGAGAGAAAATCCTTAGTGAGGAGAAAAGCCCTAACCACCCAGAGCCAGAGTAATTGGGCATCACTTAAGTCTTCTTGTCTAAGTGATCTGAAGACTTATTACACTTGAGCACTGTGCATCCTCCAGACGGTTAGGCGTCGCGTTCTGAGCATCCAAGAGGAATTGTGGATTGCCGGTGAACGAAGTCTGTGAAGGTTTGGGAGTCTACCTTGAAGACTTACCAGAGTGATTGGGCGGGGTCTGTGTGACCTTAGCTCAAGGAGAAAACAGTGAGGACTGGGTGTCCTGAGCTGCGTGTTCAGGACTGGGTGTCCGGGACTGTGTGTCCTTTGGTTTAAATACCTAGCCGCTCCAACCAGATGTACAGTTGTCACAACAACTGGAACTGGTCCAACATATCATTGTCTTCAACGTGTCACTGGTTTCATCTTCACCTCCCTTTACTTACCAGTACACATTGTGAAGCTATTGCATGCCTGCTTAATCTTCTGTCTTCACAACCTGACTGTATGATCTGTTTGGCTTCATAACTTCTTCCAACCTGATCCTCATTACACTGAAGCTATTTGACTCTGTGCTTTCACTGTATTGTATATTTGACTATGGCTTGCGTTGTGTAATCTACCTTCCGCTGCATAGTGATAGGCTTGTTCACTCTGTTTGTCTTGATAACTTCCGCATTTTGAAGACTTTCATAAAAATCGCCTATTCACCCCCCCTCTAGTCGATATAACGCACTTTCAAGGGGGTGGGCTATTTATAGCCACTAGGCAACCCGACCTGATTTGTCCAAAATGACCCTGGGTCACTAAGGAACTGACACTTGTTCCAACGGTTAGATTTCAAACACACGCGGCAACTTTACTTGGGCTACAAGTAAAGCTGACTTATCCAACTTTGGATAAGATTTGCTCTCATTGTCTTCGCTCCAAGACATAGGATTTTGGTTAAGCATCACTTCAGTCACTCTGACTTTGTTCACTGGGACCCCACTTAACAGTACGGTGGTTCCTATGACTCAACAAAGAAGAAAAGGAAACAATGAAACAACTAAGTCTTTGCGCTCCATAGTCTTCACGCAATGTCTTCTCTTGTCATAGTCTTCAATGTGAATGTCTGCACATACCACCTTTGCCTTTAATGTCTTCATACATTTTTAGGTGTCATCTCCGGTAGGTAAACCGAATCAATGAGGGACTACTACCTGTGTTGTCCTGCAATTCTCACAAACACATTAGTCCCTCAACCAGGTTTGTCGTCAATACTCCAAAACCAACTAGGAGTGGCACTAGATGCACTTACACTTTACCGTGGACACGGCTATTCGAATAGATCATTTATTACCCTGCAGGGGTGCACTTCTTCACACACGCTCTCGCCACTTACCACCATGTACACATCGTGTATCTCGGCAACCTTCAAGCGGAAGCCTGGCGAAGGAGTCGGCCATGACCTGACTAACCACACAAGTCTCTAGTCCAGGTTTATCACCTATTTGGGTTCCATCCGCGAGGAGATCCGGCCGGGGTTTCGCTCACAACCCCAAACGATGTGTAAGGGGTTCCGCGACACCAAATGGGCGCCCGGCATACCCAGCCATGGTGTATCTACTGCATCATAGACCACCCCTAGGGTCAGCACTACGCACGGCCTCCAACACATATCCTACAAACACCAGAAACTAGTTGCAACTCCTGGACAGAGGGCAATCACAGTTAATAAGTATAGAGGGTCCATTGGTTTCGGGCCCAATTTGTGGTAGTAGCTATTCATGGATCACAAACACAAAACTCAGTTCCTAAGGACGGCTTCAATGAAACAACCCACCATTTACTCCTACATGGCCTCTCATCGATACCTTGACCAAATCGTGTTCACACACTTAGCTCTCAACAATAGGACATGTTCACACACCTCCAATTCATCCCTGATGAATCAGACCAGACTCAACTCTAAGCAGTAGCAGGCATGACAAACAAGCATGAATGAGTAGGCACATCAGGGCTCAAACAACTCCTACTCATGCTAGTGGGTTTCATCTATTTACTATGGCAATGACAGGTCATGCAGAGGAAAAGGGGTTCAACTACTGCATCATGTAATAGTTGAATCATTGTTGTCCTAATGCATTAAAAGAGAGCAGGAGCGAGAGAGCGGAATTGTATCAAAATGAACAAGGGGGTTTTGCTTGCCTGGCACTTCTGAAGATAGTATATCTCTTCATCGATGTCATCGAACTCATCGTTGGAACCACGTCTACTGAGAGGGCAGAAATACCGGCAACAGAGAAGGAACACAATCAATGCAATGCAACAATATGATGCATGAATATGACATGGCAATATGCTGTGATTTAGACTAATGCAAGTAGTAATAATTTGAGTGAAGCTGATTTGAACACAAGATACAAATTCAAACTGCATGTAAGGCATTTCAAATGCCATTTATTCAAATTTTCATATACAGTGGCTGTAAGTTGTTCAAACATGCATGATAATGCCATAAACAGATTCTTCAAATTTTTCTGATAATTTTTCATATATAATTTATTTCATTTGGAGTTATAGATTAATTTCTATGAATTTTTGAAGTTTAGGGGTATTTTTTGGAATTTCCTGAATTATTTAAATCCAGAAATTACTTATTGTGTCAACATGACATCAATGTGATGTCAGCAAGTCAATAGGGGTGGTCCAGGTCAAACCTGACTAGTGGGGCCCACTGGTCAGTGACACATCTAACTAATAGAGTTAGTTAGTGTCAGGTTAAGCACTAATATAGGTTAATTAGCACTATACTAAACCTAACTAATAATTAACAGGGGTAGGCCCACATGTCATAGGCTCAGCTATAATTAGTGATTTTAGTTAAACCTAACCAAAATCGTTAGAGGAGCTGGGCCCATCGGTCAGTGGATGTGGGGGTTAATTAGAGCCTAAACTAATTAGGCCATGTCAGCGAGCCGGAGTTTTGGCTGGCGGCGACCCCAAACCATGGTGGCGTCCGTCGGAGTTGCGCCTGAGGTGACAGATCGACGCGCCGAGGGCACCAGGAGGTAGCCCGTGCCTGCGCGCATCCAGGGGAAGCAATAGGAGGGCGCGGGGTGGCCGGAGTTCACCGTAAGCGAGCTCGTGGCGGCGGCCGGAGTACGGCATGTTCGGTTTTGCGATAGGGGGCACAACAGGTCGAACGGGTGGGCGCCACGGTAGCCGACGGTGTGGCGCACCCAACGATAGCCTTGGACGGGGCTGGGGTGGTTGGAAACGGTGACGACTATGAGCCGGGCGGCGGCCGGAGCTCGGGCGTCGGTGGTTTTGCTGCTGCGGCGTGCTAGCGGCCTAGCGGATGCACTAGCGAGGCTCTACAGGGTGTGGTGAGTGCGTTAGGCACCAGCGCATGACCTAATGGTCACCGGAGCTACGTCGGCGACGAGCTCAAGCGGCGGCAGGTTCGGGCAAGCAAGGTGCGATCGCCACGATGCACGGGAAGACAAACGGAGAATGGGGAGAGGGTCAGCAGCTCACGGTGATTTTCGTGGAGTGGACGGCGAGCTCGGGGATGCACCGGAGCGAGCGGAGCAGCGAGGGGGATCTCTGGCGGCCCGCGATGAAGACGTTGAAGATGGCGATGTTGTGGGGCGTCCGGCGGTGCGTGTGTCCTTGAGGAGGCGTAGACGACGGAGGCGGAGCTCCTGGACGTGTTGGGGAGGCTAGACGGTGGCTATGGCCGCGGTGAACGACGTTGGTGGCGATGGTGGTGCTCGGGTACGAGGTGCAGAGCGAGAGAGAGGAGGGGATGAGGACGAGGAAGTGGGCGAGAGGGTCCGGGTGATGCCTGGCGTCGTCTAGACACGTCGGGCAGCGGCGGAAGCAGGACGTGGAAGAACGCGTGGTCGTGCGCGTTGAGCACGTGCCTCTCGTCCTTATGGCGAGATGAGGACGAGGAAGTGGGCGAGAGGGTCCGGGTGATGCCTGGCGTCGTCTAGACACGTCGGGCAGCGGCGGAAGCAGGACGTGGCACAGCGCGTGGTCGTGCGCGTTGAGCACGTGCCTCTCGTCCTTATGGCGAGAGGAGGGAGATGATTGGCAGAGCTGGCGGGCTGGGCCACGAGCTGGGCCGCCGGGTAAGTGACCCAGGTAAGGGTTTTCTCTCTCTCTCTCTTTCCTATATCTTTCTGTTTTCTATTTCTGACATTTGTTTTAATATGGTTTTTGAACCAAACTAATTTTTCTGCTTCTGATAATTTTTGCAGGGACTAAATGGATTATTCCAAAGCCCCTCAACAATTATCGGAATTATTGGACGTATAGTTAATATATCACATATATAAATCCAATGCAAATAATTATTGGATTAACTCAAATGCCCAAAATAAATATTTCTGTGACTCCAAAAATATTGGTTTCAATTTTACCTCTTGCCAATTTTTTTATAGGATAACAGGAACATTTCCTTGGACTCACTTGAGAAGATTTTAATGTTGATTAATTCTGAAGTGATTTGTGAGGGTTTCAACTAAACTCAATTCAACTTTCAGAATTTAGACATGACGCATGATGCTCTCAAATGCAACTAATATAATTATTTACAGATAAGTACTCTAGGGCTGTGACAACTTCGAAAAAAGGAAAATGATATGTAATGACCGAAATGCCATGAACGTGTACAGAAGCGACGACCGAGGTCGAGGCCTTGAAACAGGCCCTAGTTGAAGCGGAAGGGAAGGCTGTCAAGGAGCAGACCGCTCGGAAGAAGCTCAAGGCCGGAGTCAATGAGGTCCAACAGGAGCGCAGGGACGCGGTGAAGAAGTGTGAGGCCTTGGAGCGCGATACGTCGATTCCAGAGGCCAAACTCGCCAAGGCTCGTCAGAGTGCGGAGGCAACCCGTAATGAGGCCCAGGGCGCCCTCTAGGAGATCCAGGAAGCCATGAAGATCGTGGCGGGTAAGGCATTCAATATGCAAAGCAAGAATGTGAAGATGAAATATCGTTTACTAACCCAGATTCGGAGTTCTCCAGGGGCTTTTACTGATCTGCTGCGCAGTGTGGCTGACGCCATAGAGTTCTTCCGAGCCGAAGAAGAGAGCTCCGTGGAGAAGCTGTTCTGGTCGCAATATCTTGCGCCAGAACACCCGGTGTCCTTCAGTGATCAGCTAAAACAGTTGGTCGAGCTGCATAGGGTGGCCGAACAGGTGATGAAGGATTTAATAATCCGGTTGTGGCCAGCCGAAGTTATACCCGGCAGTTACTTCGGCCTCATGAAGCGACTAGTGGATGCCGGTCCTCGGCTGGACGTTGTCAAGCAGTACGTCTGCATTGAGGGCGCATGTCTGGCCTTCTCCTATTGCAAGGTCTGGTGGGCGAAGCTTGACGCTACCAAATTAGCGGCCGAGGGGCCGCCGAAGGGCAAGGAGCACCGCACACCCGAGCGATACTTCGGCGATGTCTTGGAGGGGTCTCACATTGTTGCGGATCATTGTGCGAAAGACACTATCTTTGAATAAATGTATTCGAGCTCCCCCTACCTTGTATGATAAAACAAAGCGATTGTGCAATATAATGCTTGTTACGTTTTTAAATTTTTACTTCTTGTGCGGCCATGTTGTATGAAATCTGAGGGTTAACCAGTCATCGGCTTCTGCCCCCACGTAGGTAGTATGGGGGTGTTCGAGATGTAATCCAAACAATCTTGATCCAGTTAAATGGTCCTTGAAGAAGTTGATTAGCGCAGCGAACCAGGCAACCAGACTATGCGGCTGTAACACCCTCACTTAGGCATAGGAGTTCGACAATAAAAACATGGGTGCAGCCCCTAGTATCTGAACTAGAGTGCTATAAGTGTCTGATCGAGAAGTACCAATCCTTCGCGTAATGCAGAAGAAATCTCCAACGATTTGTAATCTCACGACAGCTGACCGACTCTCGCCACATCATGACAGTCAGTTTTCGGCTTTCTCTACTGAGGTGCTCCTTTGGATAAACCAAGGCACAATCACAGTAGTTCTCCATTTACTACCTTAGCCGATATAGAGGAATATAAGGTAGCAAGCACAGGAGCCGGGCAACCCAACTATTGACCAAAGAAAAGATTCAGAGCCAATGCATATAATGCTAAATTCGCGGTGCCGAACTGTACTTATAAAAACTGTTCGGACTTTTATTGCCGTAATGTGGGGGTGCTATGAAGCCCCTAGCAAACATCAAACGTACCAAAATGTACGAGTGCTACCTGATAGGGTTATCCACAGGGGAGCTGAAAAAGAGAAAGAAAACAGAAAAGGTACAAAGGTAAAAAGCTGGGGTCCTAAGCTCCAGCCGCAAACTGTTCTTATTGTAATTTAATTAGTAGTCAAGGAGCATTGATACAGGTAGTGCGATAAGCAACAGGCTATGCCGAAACCAAGGGAGAGCTGCATGTGGGTCCTGAAAAACAGGTAGGGTTATCGTTAACGGAATCACCTAAAAAGTCCCCGTATGTCTGCCTTTCTCGCCGTCTTGGTGTGTTTATTCTTCAAGAGGATCGATGACTAAACCATCAGATGGGGTATGTGGGTTTGAGACATGAAAAGAAAACGAGTAAAAGTGAAAGTATGTGTGTATCCGATGTGGGTTGAGCCGTAATATGGACCACAAGCTAGCTATGCCTCTGTCGATGCCCATGGGATTTTTAATGCGTAGTTATGTACGCGCGGCACGAATGCCACCACTTGATCGGGACTGAGACGGAGGCCAGATTGCTAGTCAAGCTCCTGACGAGCCGAGCTCTCCTGCTGCACAGTAGTTCGGACCCTCTTAACAGTGTCCGTGGGCTCGGCATCCGAATTAAGGTTCTACTTGAGAAGGCCGCTCTGTACTTTTGCTGCTAAGGCAGCTATGTGCTCTTCTGTACGGAGGGAGCGTTCCGTATTTCCGTTGACCATTATGACACCGCGTGGACCGGGCATCTTGAGCTTGAGATAAGCATAGTGTGGTACTGCATTGAATCGAGCAAACGCGGTTCGTCCAAGCAGTGTGTGATAGCCACTACGGAAGGGGACAATGTCGAAGATTAACTCCTTGCTTTGGAAGTTGTCCGGAGATCTGAAGACAAACTCTAGTGTGATTGAGCCCGTACAGCGGGCCTCTACACCTGGTATGACTCCTTTGAAGGTAGTCCTGGTAGGCTTGATCTGTGATGGGTTAATGCCCATTTTTTGCGCTGTATCCAGATAGAGCAGATTGAGACTGCTACCTCCGTCCATAAGGACGCGAGTCAGGTGGAACCCAACAATTATTGGGTCTAGGACCAGTGCGGCCGAGCCACCGTGAGGATACTGGTCGGATGATCCCAACGATCAAAAGTGATCGGGCATGACGACCATCAATTAAATTTTGGTGCGACTAGCTCTATCGCATGGATGTCCCTAAGCGCACGCTTGCGCTCCCTCTTGGGGATGTGGGTAGCGTATATCATGTTCACCATTTTCACCTAAGGGGGAAACTTCTTCTGTCCCCCTGTGTTTGGTTGCCGGGGCTCTTCGTCATCATCCTCGCTTTGCGATCCCTTTTCCCCGTTCTCGGCGTTTAATTTGCCGGCATGTTTAAAAACCCAGCAATCTCTATTTGTATGATTAGGTGGTTTGTCCAGGGCACCATGAATCTGGCACGGACAATCAAGTATGTGGTCCAGGCTGGATGGGCCTGAATTTTTCTTTTGGAACGGCTTCTTCCGCTGACCAGACTTAGAGCCACTAAATCTGGCATTGACTATCGTATCCTCGGTGTTATCACTGTTGTTTCGACGCTTGTATCTGTTGCGTCGAGACTTGTCTTTGTTGCTTTTAACTTCAGGGGTGCCGGCTTCACTTGCATTGTTTTTGCTACGGGCCAACCAACTGTCCTCACCCGCAGAAAAGCAGGTCATGAGTGCCGTGAGGGCCGCCATGGATTTTGGCTTTCTTGGTCGAGGTGGCAAGCGAGCCATTCGTCGCGGATGTTGTGTTTGAAGGCTGCTTGGGCTTCGGCATCCGGACAATCGATGATTTGGTTCTTTTTAGTTAAGAACCTAGTCCAGAATTTCCTGGTAGACTCTCCAGGCTGTTGAACGATATGGCTTAAGTCACCAGTGTCCGGAGGTCAAACATATGTACCTTGGAAGTTATTGAGGAAGGCCTCTTCCAAGTCCTCCCAGCTGCCAATAGAATTTGTAGGCAGACTGTTGAGCCAATGTCGAGATGGCCCCTTAAGTTTTAAAGGTAGGTATTTGATGGCATGGAGGTCATCGCCGCAGGCCATATGAATGTGGAGAATGAAGACTTCGATCCACACCCCACGGGGTCCGTGGTTCCATCGTATGATTCTATATTCACGGGTTTGAACCCTTCTGGGAATTCATGATCCATGACCTCATCAGTGAAGCAATGAGGGTGTGCGGCGCCTCTATATCGGGCCGTATTGCAACATAGCTCTGATGGAGTCCGTCTGCGGTTTTCAGCCCGCACATGACTAAGTTTGTCATGTCCGAATTGGTGGCCCTCGTCGCGCGTCGAGGCTCGTCCTCGCGATCCGTAGACTGATCTGGTATGTCCTACTTTATTGTTCAGGTTTTGCTGGAGGTCATATGTATGGCCGTGGGCTAATTTACCTCTACTTGTGTGATGAGGCAGGGCGGGCTGGTGTTCGGCATGAGCTGCCGTTTAGTCCCAACCATGTGGTGGTCGGTCAGCCACATTGTACGATGGTGGTATGTATTCCAGCGCCTCCTCGTCAAACCGAGGTAGCAATTTGCGCTTTGGGTAGCTTTTGGTTGGGCACTTGAGGCCGTATTCTTCGGCTACTAGGACATCGGTCCATTTATCATTGAGCGGATCTTGGTCAGCTTGAAGCTACTGCTCCTTCTTTTTTAGGATCCTTGAAGTGGCTATTAGCTGGCGCTTGAAGCGCTCCTGCTCAAGAGGTTCCTCAGGCACGATGAAATCGTCGGTGCCGAGGCTCACCTCATCCTGGGAGAGCGAAAGATAACTTCCGTCCTCTGAGTCTTCATGCGTGGCTTGTTTACCCGGAATATTCTGCCCATCTTCCCATTCATCTTGCTCATTAGTTGTTGCAACGGGGTCTTCGTTGTCTTCCGCACCTTCTGGAGTGTTATCTTCTCCTGTGCCGGTGCTGCTGTCTTTACTGCGCCGTGAGTTAGAGCGGCGCCGCTGATGTCAGCGCTTGGATTGTATTTCGGTAGGTTTATCCCCGGTTGGATCTTCCTTGTCATTGCTGCTGTTCTCCTTTGGTGCATCCACCATGTATACATCGTACGAGGAAGTGGCCGTCCAGCGTACGGTGAACGACGGGTTCTGGTCCTCTTCTTCTCCGGCATCATCGGCCATACTGTCATTGTCCTCAGAGTCGTAATCAAGTGTGTCGGTTAAATCCTCGACCATGGCTATAAAGTGGGTGGTGGGTGGGGAGCAAAATTCTCCATCGCCAGCCCCTAGTTCGAACCGGATATAGTTCGGTTGTGATTCCTCCGCCAAGGAAAGGTTCTTTAATGAGTTTAGCATGTCGCCCAAAGGCGAGTGCTGGAAGATGTCTGCGGCGCTGAATTCAAAGATCGATAAATGATCAAGTTCAGTGTTAGCGGGCTCACATGGTTCGGAACTTACAGCCGGAAAACGAGTCCGGAGTTCTGGTGGCACGGGTATCGTGTGAGATCAAGTCTATGTGCGGATCCAACACTGTGGAATCTTTGGCCTCTGTGGTGGGGTCGATACTCCCGTCCTCAGATGTCGCAGTCTGCTCTGGATCCAAGGCCAGAGCGGTTGTGCGAGCTATCTCCTGGATACAGTCCGATGACAGATTTTGGAGGATTTAAACGCAATTGGAGACATGGATGTTTTTCCCGTGGTTCGGATAGGTGGTGCTATCCTACATCCACGTTGATGGAGACTTCAACCCACGAAGGGTAACGGTTGCGCGAGTCCACGGAGGGCTCGACCCACGAAGGGTCCACGAAGAAGCAACCTTGTCTATTCCACCATGGCCATCGCCCACGAAGGACTTTCCTCACTAGCGGTAGATCTTCACGAAGTAGGCGATCTCCTTGCCCTTACAAACTCCTTGGTTCAACTCCACAATCTTGTCGGAGGCTCCCAAGTGACACCTAGCCAATCTAGGAGACACCACTCTCCAAGAAGTAACAAATGGTGTGTTGATGATGAACTCCTTGCTCTTGTGCTTCAAATGATAGTCTCCCCAACACTCAACTCTCTCTCATAGGATTTGGATCTGGTGGAAAGAAGATTTGAGTGGAAAGCAACTTGGGGAAGGCTAGAGATCAAGATTCATATGGTAGGAATGTAATATCTTGGTCTCAACACATGAGTAGGTGGTTCTTTCTCAGAACATATGACTAGGAATGGTGTATGTGTTCTGATGGCTCTCTCTTCGAATGAAGAGGTGGTGGAGGGGTATATATAGCCTCCACACAAAATCCAACTGTTACACACATTTTCCAATCTCAGTGGGACCGAATCATCAAACTCGGTCGGACCGAAATGGTAAACCTAGTGACCGTTAGTGATTTCGGTGGGACCGACTGGAACAACTCGGTGGGACCGATGTGCTAGGGTTAGGGAAAATCCAAAACTTGGTTTGACCGATTACTCAAACTCGGTGGGACCGATTTTGGTAATAAGTGAAACAGAGAGTTGGTCAAGCAAACTCGGTGGGACCAATTGCATATCTCGGTGGGACCGAAGATATTGCAACAGGCAACAGAGAGTTTGCAAGCCCATCTCGGTGAGACCGAGATCCGTATCGGTAGGACCGAATTGCTAGGGTTTGGCAGTGGCAAATGACAAGTGAAACTCGGTGGCGCCGGATTGACAGAATCGGTATGACCGAGTTTGGCTTAGGGTTTAGGTCATTTGTGGAAGTGGGAAAGTAGCTGAGGATTTTGGAGCATATCATTAAGCACATAAAGCAAGAGGCTCATTAAGCAACACCTCATCCCTTCTTGATAGTACTGGCTTTTCCTAAAGACTCAATGTGATCTTGGATCACTAAAATATATAAAATGAAGAGTCTTTAGCTTGAAGCTTTAGCCAATCCTTTGTCCTTAGCATCTTGAAGAGGTTCCTACAACCTTTAGTCCATGCCACTCCATTGTTGAACTTATCTGAAATATACTAGGTAAAGGTATTAGTCCAACAAGAGATATGTTGTCATCAATTACCAAAACCACCTAGGGAGCACTTGTGCTTTCAATCTCCCCCTTTTTGGTAATTGATGGCAACATACATCAAAGCTTTAGATAAAGATATAAAGAACAACAAGTAAAGCTTTGGAAGGACATGTAACAAGCAAAGGCTCCCCCTACATGTATGCACTCATGTGAATATAAAATATAGAGGCATGTGAGGGCATAACCATGACAGAGTGGGCAATGTGTTACATGTATCTTGGCCATATGCATCAGAGTAAAAGATTGTTAAGGAAAATACCTTCATGCTCATGAGTCCTTCTTGCAAACAATATGTACATAAGCAAGAACTTCTTATACTCATGATTTTGATGCATACACTTACCTTGTAGTCTTTGGTTGACTTAGGACGGAATGAACCTGCACAAACAAGGTTAGATAACACAGGTACATCCACTAGCCAGAGTAAACTGAAGAAACCACAAGAATACCAAGACTGGGATGACATGTAGAGAGTAAGTACTAGGTACTGCATTGAATTCAACATGTCCCCAAGAGTAAAGATATGCAATGAATTTGACTGATTTCTTTCCCATAGGTGTCTTGCTCCCCCTGAATCTTATATGGGATATTGGGAGAAGATAGGGAATAGAAAATCAGAGCTGAGAGAAACAAAACAAATGAACATGTCTTTCCCCCTAAAAAGACATGTGACATCTCTCCTCTTGATCATCAAGCATCTGGGATCCTTGAGTATTGTCTCTCCCCCTAGGGATCTCTTTCTCCCCCTTAATACATTATCTGGGACATCTGGGATCCTTGAGATGTTCTCTCCCCCTTTAGTGCTTTGATGTGATCTCTCTTGGTATCAACTTTCTCCCTGAAGATAAGCTTTGATGTGATCTCTCTCTCCCCCTTTGACATCAATTTCCAAGAAGGTTCTTCTGGAGTCCGTCCAAAAGGTTTGGTCCTTGAGACTCAGCATAAAGCAAAGAGTAAAATTGGGATGCTTGTAGAGGACAAGATTCATTGAGTGGAGCTAGATCAGAAGAATTATAGGTTATGTGACCAACTGTTTTTCCTGTTGCGAAGTCGGTGGCACCGAGTGGTATGATTCGGTGGTACCAAAGGAATTCGGTTGGGCCGAAATTTACAATTCGGTGAGACCGAGTTCACACAGAGAAAAACACTCGTCACCTTAGCTCACTAGACATGCAGGATCTCACAAAGATTTGCAATGAATTGAATGCGGAAAATGCAGAATAAAAGGAAAAGAAAAGAAACCGAAGGATCTAGATGAAGTAGAAGGAAACAAATAAACAAGCATGAGACAAATGCAGTAACACAGAAGGAAACACAGGAGAACTTCATCTAGAGTTGGGCGGTGACATAGTCACCTATGTTAGAGTATATTTACTTAGGAGTCAAGTGAGAACACTTGATCATAGGTCATACTCATCGTTTAAGCTCAAAATGGGGTTGCCATTTTTCGTTTAAGCATCTTGATGTATTCACATCTTGTTGAGTTGCTTTGACTCATGTCTTGGAGTAAAGCTTCTCTAAGATGGGATAACATACCTTGGGTGGTGGAGTGGTTCTTGCTGATGTAGTTGAACTTGTGTGGGTGCTCAAGGTTGATGTAGTCCATCAAGAATTTGGAGCACCACTTGGAGTTTGAGTTCATCTACCTACATGGGTTAGTTCTTGCAAGGAAGAGCACTTGTGTATCCAAAAATGACAATCATGAAGCTCAACATAGAATTTGTCAAAGGATATGTTTGAATGGTTTTGTGCTTCCTTGTCTTCAAACACCATTGTGTAGAGACTTGGTGATGTAAAGATTGTTCAAGATGTGAGTGAGTCGCAATCCCATGGAATTAGTTTCAACCAAGTACCTACATGGGTTAGACAACATGCAAGGTACAAATATATCCAAGACATAAGATAGTCATCATAAGAGATATATCATGGATTAGTCATAAGCTCATGTCTTGCATGTGTCCAATGGAGTTCCTACTCCACGTTTGAAGCATCAATGATGTTCAATTCTCCTCTTAGCGTGCAAAATACTTTCTCATCAAGTGGTTTAGTGAATATATCCGCTAATTGCTTGTCAGTGCGAACATGCTTAAGATTAATGTCACCCTTAGCAACATGATCTCGAATGAAATGATGACGAACTTCAATATGCTTAGTTCGAGAATGTTGTACGGAATTATGACCAATTTTGATAGCACTTTCATTGTCACAAAGCAGTGGAACATGTTTCACATAAATTCCATAATCTTTAAGAGTTTGGGTCATCCAAAGTAATTGAGCACAACATGAACCAGCGGCAATGTATTCCGCTTCGGCGGTGGATAAGGATACCGAGTTTTGTTTCTTCGAGGACCAAGACACAAGAGATCTGCCAAGAAATTGACAGGTACCCGAAGTGGACTTCCTATCAACCTTGTCTCCGGCATAATCCGAGTCAGAATAGCCCACAAGATCAAAAGAAGACCTCTTAGGATACCAAATGCCAAAGTTTGGTGTGTGAATTAAGTATCTCACTATCCTTTTCACAGCCTTAAGATGACATTCTTTAGGAGCAGCTTGATATCGTGCACACATGCATACACTTAGCATAATATCGGGACATGAAGCACATAGGTATAGTAATGAACCAATCATAGAACGATAAACCTTTTGATCAACCGGTTCACCACCTTTGGTCAAATCATTATGTCCACTAGTGGGCATGGGTGTAGACATACCTTTGCACTCTTGCATATTGAACTTCTTGAATAAGTCCTTGGTGTACTTCGTTTGAGAGACAAATGTACCTTCCTTAGTTTGCTTGATTTGCAAACCAAGAAAGAATTTGAGTTCACTCATCATAGACATCTCATACTTCTCCGACATTAGCTTTCCAAACTTTTCACTAAAGAGAGGGTTAGTTGAACCAAATATGATATCATCAACATAGATTTGACATACAAATAGTTCTCCATTAACCCTTTTAGTGAAGAGAGTAGAATCAATTTTACCAATTTCAAAACCACTTGCAATAAGGAACTTGGTCAACCATTTATACCATGCTCTAGGAGCTTGTTTAAGACCATAAAGAGCTTTGTGAAGTTTGTAAACATGATTAGGTTTCTTAGGATTGACATAGCCGGGAGGTTGTTTGACATAAACTTCCTCCTCTATTTCACCATTTAGAAAAGCACTCTTAATGTCCATTTGGTACAAGGTGATATTATGGTGATTAGCATAGGCAAGCAAGATGCGAATGGACTCAAGTCTAGCAACGGGAGCATATGTCTCACCATAGTCCATACCTTTGACTTGTGTGTATCCTTGGGCGACGAGACGTGCTTTGTTGCGGACCACTTGTCCATCTTCATCTTGCTCGTTGCGAAACACCCATTTGGTACCAATGATATTGTGGTTGTTGTCGAGCTTCTCAACCAATGTCCAAACTTGGTTTCTCTCAAAATTGTGTAGCTCTTCATGCATAGCGTTTATCCAATCCGGATCTTCCAATGCTTCTTCAACCTTCATAGGTTCAATGCTAGAGATGAATGAATAGTTTTCACAAAAGTTAGCTAAACGAGTTTTTGAGCGAGTGATTCTCCCGGTTTGTATATCATTGAGGATTTGCTCGACGGGATGATCTTTGGCAATTCTTGCTCGAACTCGTGAGAGCTTTTTCTTGGGTCTTCGTTGAGCATCTTCTTCATCTTATTCTTCTTCTTGGCCTTCTTCATTGTTGACGTTGTCATTCTCTTGTCGTGGTGGGGAAGGAGGTTGTTGATGTTCGTATTGATGTACTTCCTCGTCTTCTTCATCTTGGTGCGTCCCACTTGTGGATGCTTCCGTGTCGATTCTTGGTTCACCTTGTCGTGAAGTAGAAGCTTCCACTTGGACGGATGACGTACTCTCCTTCACCTCCGTTGGACGAACTGTGCCAATGGACAAGTCTTGGATTGCTTCTGAAGGGTCTTTGTCTCCTACATCAATTGTCAATTGCTCTACTTGCGAGCCATTAGATTCATCAAACTTCACATCTACCGTCTCTTCAACCTTTCGGGTGATATTGTTGTAGACACGGTAAGTGTGAGAGTTTGAGCCATAACCGAGTAGGAAGCCTTCATGAGATTTAGGAGCAAACTTTGAACGACGATGCTTATCAAGAATGTAGCACTTTGAGCCGAATACTCGAAAGTATCCAACTTGGGGTTTGTTACCGGTCAGGAGCTCGTATGCTGTCTTGCCGAGTAGCTTGTGAAGATACAAGAGATTTGTTGCGTGACAAGATGTCTCAACCGCTTCTGCCCAAAAGTGCTTTGGCGTCTTGTATTCATCAAGCATCGTTCTTGCCATTTCGATGAGCGTCCAGTTCTTCCTCTCAACAACTCCATTTTGTTGAGGTGTGTATGTAGCCGAGAACTCGTGTGAAATCCCTTCTTCGTCAAGAAAGGTGTCCACATTTGCGTTCTTGAACTCCGTTCCGTTGTCACTCCGAACCTTCTTGATCTTCACTTCAAACTGATTTTGGGCTTTCCTAGCGAAGTTTTTGAAGATCTTCTGGACCTGCGACTTGTCATTAAGAAAGAACACCCACGTAAATCTTGAAAAATCATCAACTATAACTAGACCAAAAGAATTTCCACTGAGACTTTTGTAGGCGTTGGGACCAAAAAGATCCATATGAAGTAGCTCGAGTGGCCTCCTTGTGGTCATGATGTTCTTCATAGGATGCCTTCCTCCAACATGTTTACCTGCTTGACAAGCACTGCAAAGTCTATCCTTATCAAATATGACATCGTTAACTCCAAGGATATGATTTCCTTTAATAAGCTTGTCAAGATTTCTCATGCCAACATGACCTAGTCGTGTATGCCACAACCAACCTTTTGAGGATTTAGCAATGAAGCAAGTTTTAGGTTGTGCCTTTTTAGAGAAATCGACAATGTAAAGATCACCTCTACGCATACCGATAAAGACCATTTTATGATTGTCTCGACAAAACACTTGGCAATCTACCTCAGTAAATAGAACATTTAGGCCAAAATCAGCAAGTCTAGATACTGAAAGTAAATTGTAGCCGAGAGATTCAACGAGCATGACATTCTGAATGGAACTATGATGTGAGATGGCCACCTTACCAAGGCCAACTACTTTACCCTTTGAATTATCACCAAAGGTGACATATTTTCGAGGGCCGTCATTTTCAGCAAGCTCACGGAACATCTCTTCATCTCCGGTCATATGATTAGTACATCCACTATCAAGAACCCATTCCTTTCCACCTGACGCATATCCCCGAAGATTTGCCGTAAGACCAAAATGTCTCATTGCATCATCAAGATCAAAGTCACTATCATCATCATCATAGTATCCATGTTCATCATGATCTTTTGACTCATCATTTCCTAGAGAGGGTAATTCATTAGATAAATGGTCATCAAAGTGGTCACTTTTATGAATTCTTATAGCTTCAAATATAATATCACTAATGATTCCAACATCTCCTTTAGCATGCTTGAGATTGGTAAGCTCAAATAGACAATCACCAAACTTAGTATCACTAAAGTTCATCTTACTCAAGGCCATAGATTTATGGAGAATTTTATCCAAATTTTTCAAGGAATGATCGGGAAATCGTTCCTCAAGAAATTTCCATATAGTATAGGCACAATTAAGAGTAGGCAAACTAGCAATCAAATTTTTGGGCAATCCTATAATGATGATCTCAATGGTTCTAAGATTGCGAATCATGTCAATATCTTCATCTAGGGTAGGATGCAAAGGATCAATATGAGGTGCACAAGGGCTAGCAATATACTTGTTTAAATGATATTGATTGAAGATTACAAGCATCTCATTTTCCCACTCATGAAAGTACTCTCCATCAAGAATAGGCACTCTATGTCTAAGACTCCCTAAAGTAGACACATCCATCTTCCTCCAATGATGATTAAACCAAGGCAATGGAGACCGAAGCTCTGATACTAGTTGTAGGATCTAGAAGGAGTGTCTAGAGGGGGGTGAATAGACACTTAATGCTAAAGTTGCAGTTTTTAAGCTTTTTCGGTTTAAGTGGAGTTCGGGCACAATTTTAACATACACAATGCATATCAAGCAAGCACGCAAAGAGTATATAGGCTGCGGAAAGTAAAGCATGCAACTTGCAAGAATGTAACGGGAAGGGTTTGGAGGATTCAAACGCAATTGGAGACACGGATGTTTTTCCCGTGGTTCGGATAGGTGGTGCTATCCTACATCCACGTTGATGGAGACTTCAACCCACGAAGGGTAACGGTTGCGCGAGTCCACGGAGGGCTCCACCCACGAAGGGTCCACGAAGAAGCAACCTTGTCTATTCCACCATGGCCATCGCCCACGAAGGACTTGCCTCACTAGCGGTAGATCTTCACGAAGTAGGCGATCTCCTTGCCCTTACAAACTCCTTGGTTCAACTCCACAATCTTTTCGGAGGCTCCCAAGTGACACCTAGCCAATCTAGGAGACACCACTCTCCAAGAAGTAACAAATGGTGTGTTGATGATGAACTCCTTGCTCTTGTGCTTCAAATGATAGTCTCCCCAACACTCAACTCTCTCTCACAGGATTTGGATTTGGTGGAAAGAAGATTTGAGTGGAAAGCAACTTGGGGAAGGCTAGAGATCAAAATTCATATGGTAGGAATGGAATATCTTGGTCTCAACACATGAGTAGGTGGTTCTTTCTCAGAACATATGAGTAGGAATGGTGTATGTGTTCTGATGGCTCTCTCTTCGAATGAAGAGGTGGTGGAGGGGTATATATAGCCTCCACACAAAATCCAACCGTTACACACAGTTTTCCAATCTCGGTGGGACCGAATCATCAAACTCGGTCGGACCGAAATGGTAAACCTAGTGACCGTTAGAGATTTCGGTGGGACCGACTGGAACAACTCAGTGGGACCGATGTGCTAGGGTTAGGGAAAATCCAAACCTCGGTTTGAGCGATTACTCAAACTCGGTGGGACCGATTTTGGTAATAAGTGAAACAGAGAGTTGGTCAAGCAAACTCGGTGGGACCGATTGCATATCTCGGTGGGACCGAAGATATTGCAACAGGTAACAGAGAGTTTGCAAGCCCATCTCGGTGAGACCGAGATCCGTATCGGTAGGACCGAATTGCTAGGGTTTGGCTGTGGCAAATGTCAAGTGAAACTCGGTGGCGCCAGATTGACAGAATTGGTATGACCGAGTTTGGCTTAGGGTTTAGGTCATTTGTGGAAGTGGGTAAGTAGCTGAGGATTTTGGAGCATATCATTAAGCACATAAAGCAAGAGGCTCATTAAGCAACACCTCATCCCTTCTTGATAGTATTGGCTTTTCCTAAAGACTCAATGTGATCTTGGATCACTAAAATATATAAAATGAAGAGTCTTGAGCTTGAAGCTTTAGCCAATCCTTTGTCCTTAGCATCTTGAAGAGGTTCCCACAACCTTTAGTCCATGCCACTCCATTGTTGAACTTATCTGAAATATACTAGGTAAAGGTATTAGTCTAACAAGAGATATGTTGCCATCAATTACCAAAACCACCTATGGAGCACTTGTGCTTTCAGCGGTCTCGAATCCGGTGAAGATCAAGTCTCCACGGATGTCCGCAACGTAGTTCAAGCTCCCAAGTCTGACCTGATGGCCAGGGGCATAGATTTTGATCTGCTCCAGATGGCCAAGCGAATTGGCCCGCAGAGTGAAGCCGCCGAACACGAAGATCTGTCCGGGGAGGAAAACTCCCCCTTGGGTAGCATTGTTGTAGATGGTTGAAGGACCCATCGAACCTCTGGATGACGGCACAGTGGAACTCTCAATGAAAGCACCAATGTCAGTGTCAAAACCGGCGGATCTCGGGTAGGGGGTCCCGAACTGTGCGTCTAAGGTTGAAAGCACAAGTGCTCCCTAGGTGGTTTTGGTAATTAATGACAACATATCTCTTGTTGGACTAACGTTTCTATCTTGTATGTTTTAGATAAGTTCAACAATGGAGTGGCATGGACTAAAGGTTGTGGGAAATTCTCCAAGATGCAAAGGACAAAAGTTTGGCTAAAGCTTAAAGCTCAAGACTCTTCATTTTACATTTTAGTGATCCAAGATCACATTGAGTCCATAGGAAAAGCCAATATTATCAAGGAGGGATGAGGTGTTGCTTAATGGCTTGCTTGCTCAAAGTGCTTAGTGATATGCTACAAAGCCCTCAACCACTTTCTCACTTCCACATATGACCTATACCAAAAATCCAACTCGGCCCCACCGATTTCTTCTATTCGGCGCCATCGAGTTCAGATGTCATAGCCACTGCCAAAACCCTAATCAATTCGGTCTCACCGATGGGATCTCGGTCTCACCGAGATGGGCTTGCAAACTCTCTGTTACCTATTGCAATACTTTCGGTCCCACCGAGATATGCAATCGGCCCCACCGAGTTTGCTTGGTCAACTCTCTGTTTCACTTATTACCCAAATCGGTCCCACCGAGTTTGAGTAATCGGTCAAACCTAGTTTTGGATTTACCCTAACCCTAGCACATCGGTCCCACCGAGTTGATCCAGTCGGTCCCACCGAAAAATCTAACGGTCACTAGGTTTACTATTTCGGTCTGACCGAGTTTGTCGATTTGGTCCCACCGAGATTGGTAAATTGTGTGTAACGGTTAGATTTTGTGTGGAGGCTATATATACCCCTCCACCTCCTCTTCACTCGTGGAGAGAGCCATCAGAACACATCTACACTTCCAACTCACATGTTCTGAGAGAGAACCACCTACTCATGTGTTGAGACCAAGATATTCCATCCCTACCATATGAATCTTGATCTCTAGCCTTCCCCAAGTTGCTTTCCACTCAACTCTTCTTTCCACCAAATCCAAATCCTGTGAGAGAGAGTTGAGTGTCGGGGAGACTATCATTTGAAGCACAAGAGCAAGGAGTTCATCATCAACACACCATTTGTTACATCTTGGAGAGTGGTGTCTCCTAGATTGGCTAGGTGTCACTTGGGAGCCTCCGACAAGATTGTGGAGTTGAACCAAGGAGTTTGTAAGGGCAAGGAGATCGCCTTCTTCGTGAAGATCTACCGCTAGTGAGGCAAGTCCTTCGTGGGCGATGGCCATGGTGGGATAGACAAGGTTTCTTCTTCGTGGACCCTTCTGGGTGGAGCCCTCCGTGGACTCACGCAACCGTTACCCTTCGTGGGTTGAAGTCTCCATCAACGTGGATGTAGGATAGCACCACCTATCCGAACCACGGGAAAAACATCCATGTCTCCAATTGCGTTTGAATTCTCCAAACCCTTCCCTTTACATTCTTGCAAGTTGCATGCTTTACTTTCCGCTGCCTATATACTCTTTGCATGCTTGCTTGATATGTATTATGAATGTTGAAATTGTGCCTAAACTCCACTTAAACCGAAAAGGCTTAAGAACTGCAACTTTAGCACTAAGTGTCTAATCACCACCCCCCTCTAGACACATCTACTTCAAGGTCCTACAAGTGGTATCAGAGCTTTGGTCTCCATTGCCTTGGTTTAATCACCATTGGAGGAAGATGGATGTGTCTACTTTAGGGAGTCTTAGACATAGAGTGCCTATTCTTGATGGAGAGTATTTTCATGAGTGAAAAAATGAGATGCTTGTAATCTTCAATCAATATCATTTGAACAAGTATATTGCTAGCCCTTGTGCACCTCATATTGATCCTTTGCATCCTACCCTAGATGAAGATATTGACTTAATTTGCAATCTTAGAACTATTGAGCTCATCATTAGAGGATTGCCCAAAAATTTGATTGCTAGTTTGCCTACTCTTAATTGTGCCTATACTATATGGAAATTTCTTGAGGAATGATTTCCTGATTATTCCTTAAAAAATTGGATGAAATTCTCCATAAATCTATTGCCTTGAGTAAGATGAACTCTAGTGATCCTAGTTTTGGTGATTGTCTATTTGAGCTTACCAATCTCAAGCATGCTAGATGAGATGTTGGAATCATTAGTGATATTATATTTGAAGCTATAAGAATACATAAAGGTGACCACTTTGATGATCATTTATCTAATGAATTACCCTCTCTAGGAAATGATGAGTCACAAGATCATTGTGAACATGGATACTATGATGATGATGATAGTGACTTCGATCTTGATGATGCAATGAGACATTTTGGTCTTATGGCAAATCTTCGGGGATATGTGTCAGGAGGAAAGGAATGGGTTCTTGATAGTGGATGTACTGATCATATGACCGGAGATAAAGAGATGTTTCGTGAGCTTGCTGAAAATGACGGCCCTCGAAAATATGTCACCTTTGGTCATAACTCAAAGGGTAAAGTGGTTGGCCTTGGTAAGGTGGCCATCTCACATGATAGTTCCATTCAAAATGTCATGCTCGTTGAATCTCTCAGCTACAACTTACTTTCAGTATCTAGACTTGCTGATTTCGGTTTGAATGTCCTATTTACTGAGGTAGATTGCCAAGTGTTTCGTCGAGACAATCATAAAATGGTGTTCACCGGTATGTATAGAGGTGATCTTTACATTGTCGATTTCTTTAAAAGGGCACAACCTAAAACTTGCTTTATTGCTAAATCCTCAAAAGGTTGGTTGTGGCATAGACGACTAGGTCACGTTGGCATGAGAAACCTTGACAAGCTTATTAAAGGAAATCATATCCTTGGAGTTAACGATGTCATATTTGATAAGGATAGACTTTGCAATGCTTGTCAAGCAGGTAAACAGGTTGGAGGAAGGCATCCCCTGAAGAACATCATGACCACATGGATCTTTTTGGTCCCAACGCCTACAAGAGTCTTGGTGGAAATTCTTTTGGTCTAGTTATAGTTGATGATTTTTCAAGATTTACATGGGTGTTCTTTCTTGATGACAAGTCGCAGGTCCAGAAGATCTTCAAAAACTTCGCTAGGAAGGCCCAAAATCAGTTTGACATGAAGATCAAGAAGGTTCGGAGTGACAACGGAACGGAGTTCAAGAACGCAAATGTGGACACTTTCTTAATGAAGAAGGGATTTCACACGAGTTCTCGGCTACGTACACACCTCAACAAAATGGAGTTGTTGAGAGGAAGAACCGGACGCTCATCAAAATGGCGAGAACGATGCTCGATGAGTACAAGACGCCGAAGCACTTTTGGGCAGAAGCGGTTGAGATAGCTTGTCATGCAACAAATCGCTTGTATCTTCACAAACTACTCGGCAAGATGGCATACGAGCTCCTCACCGGTAACAGACCCCAAGTTGGATACTTTCGAGTATTCGGCTCTAAGTGCTACATTCTTGAAAAGCATCATCGTTCAAAGTTTGCTCCTAAATCTCATGAAGGTTTTCTACTTGGTTATGGCTCAAACTCTCACACTTACCTTGTCTACAACAATTTCACCCGAAAGGTTGATGAGACGGTAGATGTGAAGTTTGATGAATCTAATGGCTCGCAAGTAGAGCAATTGCCAATCGATGTAGGAGACAAAGACCCTTCAGAAGCAATCCAAGACTTGTCTATTGGCAAAATTCGTCCAACGGAGGTGAAGGAGAGTACCTCGTCCGTCCAAGTGGTAGCTTCTACTTCATGACAAGGTGAACCAAGAATTGATACAGAAGCATCCACAAGTGGGACACACCAAGATGAAGAAGACAAGGAAATGCATCAAGACGAACATCAACAACCTCCTTCTCCACCACGACAAGAGAACGACAATGTCAACAATGAAGAAGGCCAAGAAGAAGAACAAGATGAATAAGATGTTCAACGAAGACCCAAGCAAAAACTCTCACGAGTTCGAGCAAGAATTGCCAAAGATCATCCCGTCGAGCAAATCTACAATGGTATACAAACCGGGAGAATCACTCGCTCAAAAACTCGTTTAGCTAACTTTTGTGAAAACTATTCATTCATCTCTAGCATTGAACCTATGAAGGTTGAAGAAGCATTGGAAGATCCGGATTGGATAAACGCTATGCATGAAGAGCTACACAATTTTGAGAGAAACCAAGTTTGGACATTGGTTGAGAAGCCCGACAACAACCACAACATCATTGGTACCAAATGGGTGTTTCGCAACAAGCAAGATGAAGATGGACAAGTGGTTTACAACAAAGCACATCTCGTCGCCCAAGGGTACACACAAGTCGAAGGTATGGACTATGGTGAGACATATGCTCCCGTTGCTAGACTTGAGTCCATTCGCATCTTACTTGCCTATGCTAATCACCATAATATCACCTTGTACCAAATGGACATTAAAAGTGCTTTTCTTAATGGTGAAATAGAGGAGGAAGTTTATGTCAAACAACCTCCCGGCTTTATCAATCCTAAGAAACCAAATCATGTTTACAAACTTTACAAAGCTCTTTATGGTCTTAAACAAGCTCCTAGAGCATGGTATAAATGCTTGACCAAGTTCCTTATTGTAAGTGGTTTTGAAATTGGTAAAATTGATTCTACTCTTTTTACTAAAAGGGTTAATGGAGAACTATTTGTATGCCAAATTTATGTTGATGATATCATATTTGGTTCAACTAACCCTCTCTTTAGTGAAAAGTTTGGAAAGCTAATGTTAGAGAAGTTTGAGATGTCTATGATGAGTGAACTCAAATTCTTTCTCGGTTTGCAAATCAATAAAACTAAGGATGGTACATTTGTCTCTCAAACGAAGTACACCAAGGACTTATTCAAGAAGTTCAATATGCAAGAATGCAAAGGTATGCCTACACCCATGCCTACTAGTGGACATCTTGATTTGACCAAAGATGGTGAACCGGTTGATCAAAAGGTTTATCGCTCTATGATTGGCTCTTTGTTATACCTATGTGCTTCACGTCCCGACATTATGCTGGGTGTGTGCATGTGTGCACGATATCAAGCCGCTCCTAAAGAATGTCATCTTAAGGCCGTGAAAAGGATAGTGAGATACTTAATTCATACACCAAACTTTGGCATTTGGTATCCTAAGAGGTCTTCTTTTGATCTTGTTGGCTATTCCGACTCGGATTATGCCGGAGACAAGGTTGATAGAAAGTCCACTTCGGGTACTTGTCAATTTCTTGGTAGATCTCATGTGTCTTGGTCTTCCAAGAAACAAAACTCGGTATCCTTATCCACCGCCGAAGCGGAATACATTGCCGCTGGTTCATGTTGTGCTCAATTACTTTGAATGACCCAAACTCTTAAAGATTATGGGATCTATGTGAAACATGTTGCTTTGTGACAATGAAAGTGCTATCAAAATCGGTCATAATCCCGTACAACATTCTCAAACTAAGCATATTGAAGTACGTCATCATTTCATTCGAGACCATGTTGCTAAGGGTGACATCGATCTTAAGCATGTTCGCACCGATAGGCAATTAGTGGATATATTTACTAAACCTATTGATGAGAAAGTATTTTGCAGGTTGAGAGGTGAATTGAACATTATTGATGCTTCGAACTTGGAGTAGGAACTCCATTGGATACATGCAAGACATGAGCTTATGACTAATCCATGATATATCTCTTATGATGACTATCTTATGTCTTGGATATATTTGTACTTTGCATGTTATCTAACTCATGTAGGTGCTTCGTTGAATCTAATTCCATGAGATTGCGACTCACTCACATCTTGAGCAATCTCTACATTACCAAGTCTCTACACAATGGTGGTTGAAGACAAGGAAGCACAAAACCATTCAAACATATCCTTTGACAAATTCTATGTTGAGCTTCATGATTGTCATTTTTGGATACCCAAGTGTTGTTCCTTGCAAGAACTAACCCATGTAGGTAGATGAACTCAAACTCCAAGTGGTGCTCCCAACTCTTGATGAGCTACATCAACCTTGAGCACCCACACAAGTTCAACTACATGAGCAAGACCCACACCACCACCCAAGGTATGTTATTCCATCTTAGAGAAGCTTTACTCCAAGACATGAGTCAAAGCAACTCACCAAGATGTGAATACATCAAGATGCTTAAACGAAAAATGGTAACCCCATTTTGAGCTTAAACTATGAGTATGACCTATGATCAAGTGTTCTCACTTGACTCCTAAGTCAATATACTCTAACATAGGTGACTATGTCACCGCCCAACTCTAGATGAAGTTCTCTTGTGTTCTTCATCTAGATCTTTCAGTTTCTTCCCTTTTCTTTTTTGTTTTTGTATTTAATTCATTGCAAATCTTTGTGAGATCCTACATGTTTAGTGAGCTGAGGTGACAAGTGTTTTTCTCTATGTTGAACTCGGTTTCACCGACTTGTAGTTTTCGGTCCAACCAAATCTTTTCGGTACCACCAAAACATGCCACTCGGTGCCACCGACTTCGCAACAGGAAAAACAGTTTGCCACTTGTTCTATATTTCTTCTGATCCAGCTCTATTCAATGAATCTTGTCCTCTACAAGCATCACAGTTTTATACATTGCTTTGTGCTAAGTCTCAAGGACCAAACCTATACGAGGATTCCAGAAAGCCCTTCTTGGAAATTGATGTCAAAGGGGGAGAGAGAGATCACATCAAAGCTTATCACCTACAAGGGAGAAAGTATTAAGGGGGAGAAAGAGATTTCCAGGGGGAGAGAATACTCAAGGATCCCAGATGCTTGATGTCCAAGAGGAGAGATGTCACATGTCTTTTTGGGGGAAAGATATGTTCATATGTGCTTATTTGCATTAAGTTCTATCCATTTGTATCTTTCAGCTCTGATTTTCTGTTCCCTATCTTCTCCCAATATCCCATGTAAGATTCATGGGGAGCAAGACACCTAAGGGAAAGAAATCAGTCAAATTCATTGCATATCTTTACTCTTGGGGACATGTTGAATCCATTGTGGTACCTTGTACTCACTCTCTACATGTCATCCCAGTCTTGGTACTCTTGTGGCTTCTTTGGTTTGCTCTGGCTAGTGGAGGTACCTGTGTTATCTAACCTTGTTTGTGCAGGTTCATTCCATCCTAAGCCAGCTAAGGACTACAAGGTAAGTGTATGCATCAAAATCATGAGTATGAGGAATTCTTGCTTATGTACATACTGTTTGCAAGAAGGACTCATGAGCATGAAGGTATTTTCCTTGATAATCTTTTGCTCTGATGCATATGGCCAAGATACATGTAACACATTGCCTACTCTGTCATGGTTATGCTCTCACATGCCTCTATATTTCACATTTACATGAGTGCATACATGTAGGGGGAGCCTATACTTGTTACATGTCTTTCCAAAGCTTTACTTCTTGTTCTTTATATCTTTATCTAAAGCTTTGATGTATGTTGCCATCAATTACCAAAAAGGGGGAGATTGAAAGCACAAGTGCTCCCTAGGTGGTTTTGGTAATTAATGACAACATATCTCTTGTTGGACTAACGTTTCTATCTAGTATGTTTCAGATAAGTTCAACAATGGAGTGGCATGGACTAAAGGTTGTGGGAAATTCTCCAAGATGCTAAGGACAAAAGGTTGGCTAAAGCTTAAAGCTCAAGACTCTTCATTTTACATTTTAGTGATCCAAGATCACATTGAGTCCATAGAAAAAGCCAATACTATCAAGGAGGGATGAGGTGTTGCTTAATGGCTTGCTTGCTCAAAGTGCTTAGTGATATGCTCCAAAGCCCTCAACCACTTTCTCACTTCCACATATGACCTATACCAAAAATCCAACTCGGCCCCACCGATTTCTTCTATCCGGCGCCACCGAGTTCAGATGTCATAGCCACTGCCAAAACCCTAATCAATTCGGTCTCATCGATGGGATCTCGGTCTCACCGAGATGGGCTTGCAAACTCTCTGTTACCTATTGCAATACTTTCCGTCCCATCGAGATATGCAATCGGCCCCACCGAGTTTGCTTGGTCAACTACCTGTTTCACTTATTACCCAAATCGGTCCCACCGAGTTTGAGTAATCGGTCAAACCGAGTTTTGGATTTACCCTAACCCTAGCACATCGGTCCCACCGAGTTGATCCAGTCGGTCCCACCGAAAACTCTAACGGTCACTAGGTTTACTATTTCGGTCCGACCGAGTTTGTCGATTCGGTCCCACCGAGATTGATAAATTGTGTGTAACGGTTAGATTTTGTGTGGAGGCTATATATACCCCTCCACCTCCTCTTCACTCGTGGAGAGAGCCATCAGAACACATCTACACTTCCAACTCATATGTTCTGAGAGAGAACCACCAACTCATGTGTTGAGACCAAGATATTCCATTCCTACCATATGAATCTTGATCTCTAGCCTTCCCCAAGTTGCTTTCCACTCAAACATTCTTTCCACCAAATCCAAATCCTGTGAGAGAGAGTTGAGTGTTGGGGAGACTATCATTTGAAGCACAAAGAGCAAGGAGTTCGTCATCAACACACCATTTGTTACTTCTTGGAGAGTGGTGTCTCCTAGATTGGCTAGGTATCACTTGGGAGCCTCCGACAAGATTGTGGAGTTGAACCAAGGAGTTTGTAAGGGCAAGGAGATCGCCTACTTCGTGAAGATCTACCGCTAGTGAGGCAAGTCCTTCGTGGGCGATGGCCATGGTGGGATAGACAAGGTTGCTTCTTCGTGGACCCTTCATGGGTGGAGCCCTCCGTGGACTCGCGCAACCGTTACCCTTCGTGGGTTGAAGTCTCCATCAACGTGGATGTAGGATAGCACCACCTATCCGAACCACGGGAAAAACATCCGTGTCTCCAATTGCGTTTGAATTCTCCAAACCCTTCCATTTACATTCTTGCAAGTTGCATGCTTTACTTTCCACTGCCTATATACTCTTTGCATGCTTGCCTGATATGTATTATGAATGTTGAAATTGTGCCTAAACTCCACTTAAACCGAAAAGGCTTAAAAACTGCAACTTTAGCACTAAGTGTCTAATCACCCCCCCTCTAGACACATCTACTTGAAGGTCCTACAAAGGTCGATGGTAACAGGAGACAGGGGACACAATGTTTTACCCAGGTTCGGGCCCTCTCTATGGAGGTAGTACCCTATGTCCTGCTTGATTGATCTTGATGAATATGAGTATTACAAGAGTTGATCTACCACGAGATCGTAATGGCTAAACCCTAGAGGCCTAGCTTGTATGGTTATGATAATGTCTCCCTCTCCGGACTAAGTCCTCCAGTTTGTATAGACACCGAGAGGATCTAGGGTTACACAAGGTCGGTTACAAAGAAAGGAATCTACATATTTAGTCGCCAAGCTTGGCTTCCACGCCAAGGAGAATCCCATCCGGACACGGGTGCGGTCTCCGGTCTTCGTATCTTCACAGCCCATCAGTCCGGCCCATGGCTAACAAGCCAGACGCCCGAGGACCCCTTAGTCCAGGACTCCCTCACCCATCTCAATCCCAAATTAATAGTGAATAACCCAACAAACTAATTCAATTAGAGTGATGATATCAACATAATAATTCAAGCACCAGATACTCAAGATGTCCATAACCGGGGACACGGCTAACCATGATTAGTTTGTACACTCTACAGAGGTTTGCGCACTTTTCCCCACAAGACTCAATCTCCTCCATTTGATTTCTCACACTGCATGATGTTTGAGAAACGAATGACCGAGACACAATCTTTCCGAAGAGGTCCCCTTAACCGATATATAGGCCGGTACACCTACAATTCCCCTACATCTGTTAGCCCATCATGGAAAGGTTTCCCACGACTTACTCAACTATATCAGAGCCCATAATGGCTTGTGGCTGCACACGGAAGTTTCTAGCATGAATAATCTTATGGTCCCTTTGAGCTTGGGTGGCAAGCCATAGGAAAAAAAATCACACGGATACCCCGGGATTCTCCTTGGACAACACTAGATTCCCCAGGTGCCCACAAACTAATCCACCCAGATGTGTATTAGTGTTGCCACCTTAAATAAAACCTTAGTTAACAATAATCTCTCACATCTTTCCTGAATACTCTCAAACCAATCCACGTCTACAAGCATAGCATAGCGGTACAAGCATAACGTAGAAGTAACTCCCAGGGTTTGAAGTAAAAGACAATAGGTTCTACCTCATCAACTGCTTCCCGATACCCACATTTTATCAAGTCCTAACCATGCAGTGTTTGAGGATTGAAACTAATGCATGAAAACTGGGTAATAAAGGGATATGCTCAAAGTGTTACTTGCCTTGCTGACAATCTGAAAACCCTAGTTACTCATAGTAGCACGCTTCGCACTCCAGAAACTCTATCATACACAAACAATAGCATACATAAGAACTCAAGCATAAGATGCAAGGGTAAAACTCAAGAGAAAAGATCCAAACTGAAAGTTCAACTGAAGAGCTTCAATTTGCAAAAAAGAAACAATCAAATCGGAGCTACGAAACTCAAACTACAGTTAAAAGAAGTTCGAATGTCAAATCTTCTTGAAAACAAATTTTAAATTGGCAAAACCATGTTCAAGTTGATTATCTGGAAAGAGGGAAACAAGACAAAGATTTTTGGCATTGGTTTCATTGGATTTGGACGAACGAGCAAAAAGTAGCGAAGGTTTCAAGTTTAGGGACAATTCTGTGATAAAAGTATTCGTGGATAGATCCCTGGCCGAAAAATAAAATAAAAAGAAAAACCTAACGATCGAACGTTCGCTAACAGAACTAAATGAACGAAATCCATTCGCTAAAACGATCAAACCGGTGAACGTTCGCTAAATAATGAAAACCTAAAAAAACAGATCTAAAAAACCGAACTAAAAATAAAAAACAAGCGGTTTTCTTCGGCTTTACCGGTTCGACCAAACGAAACCGGCGGCAGCGGCGTCGTCATCCGGCAGCAGCGAGGCGTGGCAGTGGGCGGCGTGGCGCGGCGTGGTGCAGCGAGGCGAGGCGGCGAGCGGCGTCGGCGGCAGTGACGCGGCGAGCTGCGGATTGAGGCTGCGGAGGTGGCGCGGCTCGATGCGACGGGCTGCGGCGGCGACGATGTGGAGGAGGAAGGGGGCCGAGGCTTCGGCGTATAAAGGCCGGGGGGCTGGCTTGGGCGAGGGGGTGCCGGGGCTGGTCGGCCTCGTAAGGCTAGTCTGCCTCGGACACGGACGGCGGTGGTGCGCGGCGGGACTCCTCTGCCCAGGAGAAAGGCGACACGAGCGAGCGGGCCGGCTCGGCTGGGCCTTTGGCCCAGTTAGGTGAGAAGTTTTTTTTAAATTCGCCTGAAAGAAAAATCATAAGAAAAAAATAAGAAAAATCCTAAAAATACCGGAAACAATTTTCGCCGCCCAACCTAATATTTAGGACAAAGTGAACATTTTTCTGGCCTAAGAATGCAATTTTCAAAAATGCATATTTTTTTCTAATTCAAATAAAATACTAATAAAATAATAATTTGATTTTAAAATTTATTTCTCCAATATTCCTCTCTTTTGAAGAAATCATTTTATCTTCTCTCATTTATTTTTATATTTAGAAATAAATGAAGAGAAAATATTTAAAATCAAATTGATCCTCTTTTCAAATTTGAAAATTTTCAAATATGAAAATTTGTGAAACCTCCAACTCTCTCCTTGGGTCCTTGAGTTGCTTAAGATTTCTAGGATCTCAACAAAATGCAAATAAAATATGATATGCATATGATGACCTATGTATAACATCCAAATTGAAAATTGGGATGTTACAATTTGTGAACATATACCGTCTATTGCTAAATTATTTATATATTTGCATCAAATCTTTGTTACATTATCTATTTTTAATTATATATTTTTGTACTTTGCTTTCATCTATATATATATGGATCTGTTCTATATATACTCCCATATTTGCATCTTGCTCTATTATTTCAATATATCTAATTTCCAATCTTAATTTTCATTTCAAGCAGTACATCCCTTGCTTTGCAAGAACAGGAGTAGAAGGAAATCTTGGACTTTACTTTGTTGATGACTCCCAGGATGTCATATTGACAACGTGGCATGGATTTACAATGACAGTTAGCGCAAAACTTGATAAAGATGGTCACTCCTATTTTAATGCGGACCTTTGGAGAAAAATGTCTAAGTGTTATGAACTGAAAGCTAGCAATAAAATTCTAGTGCGCGCACCACAGCCTGGTCTAATTAACATGGATGTTTATTTCCCCAACGTCATCAGCCGATCAAAGTCTGATTGAGGTAAGTGTCCTTTCAACTTTCTCCTTGCTGTCATATTACTATTTAAGCAACCAATTGATCACTATTTAAGCAACCAATTGTGATATCATATTCTGACACCGTTCCTATGCAGTAACAAATTGTATTTACCAATTTATGCGCAGTAAATATTCTTCTACCATGTTCTGAATAAATAATACCTTTCCACCTTTTAAGTAGGATATGTTGGATGCATAGTGAATGATATGTATGTTACTAACATACCAAATTTCACTGGACGGACTTTAAGCATGTCATAAAGTTTGTTGATAATCTGACAGAGATATCACAACGTATGAACGCTCGATTTTGGATGGGATTAATTAGACCGATGGTGCACACACTGAACAAGACCAATTGTGTGCACAAAGCGCTGGTAAAAAGTCTTATTTTAATGTTGATGCTCATAAACTATATATATCTTCAATGATATGTTACAATAGTTTTTATTCTACATGTCAACAGAAATTGCCCCCTGTAGTAGTTCTTGGATCGATTTTCCAGCATGGTCGAATTACACTTGTGCCTACTAATAACGCCAAAGTGATTGCAAGGTACTGCATTTCCCGCAGAAATGGAGCCATTCAAATTAACAAGTTCTCGCTTCTCATGGCAATGCATCCATATTGGAAAATTGGAGACACTGTTCTACTCATGATCTACCAAGGCACAGGAGGGCTCTTCCTTTTCATTAACGAGATGCTGAGTCGCCGTGATAAAGCTGCTTCCAGTGGATAGTTGTGGTTGTTGGCCCTCTGCCTCTTAAAATGTGCTAGTTGTTACTATATATGTTAAGTATGTAGATATGGACCATATGGTTGTTGGCCCTTAGCCTCTTAAAATGTGATAGTTGTTACTATGTTAAGTATGTAGATATGGACCATATGGTTGTCAAAACCGTGTTACGAAGATCCTCCTTTTGTCGAATAGTGTAACCACTATATATATGTTACTCAAATGTTGTTACCCAAGTTCATACATTTACATGGAAAGTATTAGTATCGTACACAGTTCATTCAGTTTAAGTGAGTGCCCGATGACCAGAAGGCATTTGCAGATTAACTGTCCATATTACAAATTCACACACATGTTAACATAAGGAAACATATGTGTAACATACTAATCATCACACATGAGTACTCGCAGACGCATCATGTGTGATACTCCGGCACCGCAAGCAACTAGTTTGCATTTTTCAAAGTTTTTTGTACACACCGAATCGCACACGAAGTAACTGCATTGACCGACTGTGTTGTAATTTCACATCACCAACAGTTCATCCGAGTCGGCTGTTTGCCACGTATCACACACATCTTGTTTACATGACTCGTTTGTGTTCTTTTGGCTCATCGCAAACAGTTCATCCATGTGAACTGTATGCCACATATCACACACATCTTGTTAAGTTGAACCGCTTCTGTTGTGTTCCCTAATCAAAAACAGTTCGTCTCAATTAACCGTATGCCATATATCGCACACACATTGATATGGCTGCCAGTTTCTGTTGTTCTATCTCATCGCAAACTGTTCGAACGGATTAACCGTGTGTCCTGCATCGCACACACATTGTTATGCTGTCTGTTTCTGTTGTTCTGCCTCATCGCAGACAGATTGAATGGATTAACCGTGTGTCCTGCATCGCACACGCAAATATAATATGAACCGAGTTATGCATCCTCCATTACAAACTTTTTGCACCTTTTTTGACGGTTTTTAACACCACCATTTGTGATTATTGCATCACACACAGTTTCGGCAAAGGGTCTCTAATCGTAGTGTCGCGTTAGCAGTATCCTGGAGTAGTGACACATCACTCAACCCTAATGTCACCTACATACTCCAATTGTTGGCGTTTTGCGAACAGGGGTCCCCAGACTTGCCTACCTGCGGCCCACGGCATGGCTTTGCTGGCAGGCCTGTATGGCCCATCTTCATCAACAAGGAATCAAGACCCTCCCGAGGGGCCAAGCCTCGCGAGGCGGACGACACAAGACCTCCTCGGGAGCAGCCTCATCAGGCCGGCTCGTGAGGGGCGGAGAGCTCAAGGTCGGGCAAACCTCGTGAGGTTCTCGTGACGTAAGCCATGACGATCGAGGCCACGCGTGCGCCAGGCAGGCACCAGCGCGCGCAACGTCCTTGTTTCCTCTTTGGTGCTAAGGGGGCAAGCGCAGGCGCGGAGTACCGAGGCATCAAGCAAAGGTTTCCATATTGGTGCAATGAGACTAAGACCAGAAGAATGGCAAGACGGAGGTCACCATGGGGACCAGGACAGCGTCACTGCCAGAGCCTTGGGCAGGAGAAGACCACCTTTTGTCAGGATAGCTTGTACTCCCGCTGGTCCTTTTTACTCTGCATATTAGAATTCTCTGGAGTCAAACTTCACAAAGTTCGACCTTATTTATATCAGAAAATATCAACATCTGCCATGCTAAAGTTATATAATATGAAACTTTAACTCATGAAACATCTAGTGGTATTGATTTCAGATTGTGAATGTTGGCACTTTTTTCTTTAAAGTTGGTCAAACTTTATGAGGCTTGACTTCAGTCAAATCTTATATGCGAACTAAAAAGGACCGGAGGGTTTACTAGTTGTCCCCTTTCAAATTGGCCGTTGTTGGCTCCCTTCCCGCTCAATATTTGGGTAGAGGACCAGGGCCTCTATAAATAGGACCAGCAACCACTGTAGGGAGGCATCTCATTCTGACGGGATCGATGGTTATCCTCACCCACAAAAGTGCACCAAGCACAAGAACACATCAACCTTAGGAGGCTGTTCTTCCCCCTGTACTGTTCATCCTCATCCCAAGAGGCAATCCACCACCACCACACTGGAGTAGGGTAATTCACCACAACGGTGGCCCAAACCAGTATAAATCTTGTGTCCCTTGTGTTGCGAGTTCGTCGAGTTAGTTAGAGAGATCTAGGCTAAGTTAGGATGCAGATCGATAGGAGGGAGAGATCTTCGAGCGCACCCCAATTCTCGAACCTTAAGGGTTTTGCCGGAACCCGCGATCCGACATTTGGCGCGCCAGGTAGGGGTGCACCGGAGCTTATTCCCCACCAGGCGATCCGCCAACGCTCTGCGGTTCCGATGTCCGGTGACCCGAGGGCTGATGATGACCGATGGGAAGCCTGGCCCGCCCGGGCGCCGCCACCCCCCAGGAAGACCTCAACCCCGCGTCTCAGGCAGTGCATGCCCGAAACACTGCGGGGCGTGGGCAGCGTGGCCACTCACCCTCTGCCCTTACCCCCGACAGACACGAGCTCCGACAAGGGCCGCAAGCCGCGCCGCAGCAATGGCACCGCACACCATGAGGGAGTAGGCGAACATGTGGGCCGCGCTCACAGTGGCTCGGGAGCTGCTGCGGTGCTGGCTGATGGAGAGCGGCCGGGATGCACTGCTAGAACGCGTCGCCGAGCTCCTAGACGCGGCGGCCACGGGAGCACGGCCCTTCTGCTACCAGCTCACGCCCTAGTCAGCGGCAGGATCCCACGATGGGCCTCGTCACGCCCGTGTACCCCCAAGTGCGCCCGGGGGCTTCGTCGACAACAACACGGTCCACGGCGGAAGGGGCCCCCTCACATCCGAGCCACCTCGGACGGGCGCGGGCATGAGCATCCTCGCAAACAGCCTCATCGGAGCCCCGCCCCGCCCTTCTCAGGACAGCGTGATGGGCCAAGCAACATGGACCGTGGGGCACTTCGGCGAGGTCTTTGGGGCAGCGGCCTCGGAGGCCTATGTGCCCCGCATGATGGATCAGGAGTACATGCCGGAGGACGACCCCGGCTCGATCCTCAGGCCAGGATGGGAGGAGGAGGCGTTAGGAGCTGAAGCCTTCCAGAAGCCGCCAGAGAGCCCCGTCAGCCACGCCGTTGATGAACATACAGGGTACCATTAATTCCTCAGGGGAAAGCTTACGCTAACCATGAGTCATAGATGAACTAGCTCACGGCGCCAAATGATTGTTCCGGCAAGGCAATGCCCGCCCTGACAGGAGATACCCGCTGGGGGCTGCGTGGAAGGGGCCAGGAGCAAGGCCCCTCCCTGTGTCGCACGGAGCAAGGCAACGGCCGGAGGTAGGCCCTCTGCCGGGGTGGCGACGATGACCCTTCCCCCGGCAGAGGACCCGTGGTCGCCGAGGGCGCCGCTGGCATACCCTTTGCCCTTGTTGGGCCGTCCTGGTTTCCGGTCGTCCCAACGGTGGCAGGGGGTCGCACAAGGCGGGGCCCTCGTCAAGCCATACGAAGTAAGGCTCACGCCTGTGAAGATCGCCGCCTGTGACACTCTCACGTAATAATGAGTGGGGCTGTACACGCCCCGGAGCCTCAGGAGAACCGCCCTCGGGCCTCGGGGGCTCCCTCCCACGCCCAGTGGTAGCACTTAGCTCCGCATTGGTGAGAAGACGTCGAAGACTAGACTAGGCGCCGAACATGGCCATTTGCTTTGAATCTCTTTTATGTAACCCTGCCTTCTGGATTTGGATTTAAGTTGATGTTGAATTTTATTTGATGCGCGTGGGGGGATGCCTTTTCTCGTTCGAGCTATTTCTCGCAGTCTCGTTCTTGCCTTATTTTGGAGTTCGCGCCAGTCGCTCCCCACTCACGGGCCCCTCGCGAGCCGGGCTAGGCATGAAGCACACGAGCCACGCACGCGCCAAGCCGTGGTTGGCGCTTGCTTATCACACGGCCCCCTCGGGCGTGTCGACGAACTCATCAGGAGCTCCTCAAACACCCGCAATCTCTCGGTCCGGTTTTGGGCTCGTCCAAGCTAAGGAAAACCACAACAACAACCTTTCCCCGGCATGTGTAAGCTCGTGAAGACGCGTACTCAATTTGGCACGGAAGGATAAAAGCTACGATTGTTTACATGAGGGGCTCCCCCTCTCAAAATGCTCTTACAGTCTTCCGGGGCCACGCCCAAGTTTTTACAGGGTAAACGACAGGGGAACAAGGAATCAGCCGGATATGTCGCTCGCCGCGTCTCCCATATCATCTTCTGATGCACCGCTGGCATCGCTGTCGCCATCATTGGTGTCGCCTCCACCTTCACCGGCGCCAGCATCACCGTCGTCAACCACGACGCCTTCGTCTGCCACGAACACCACCCCATCGTCGTCAGAAGCGAAGGCCCTGACTAGCGCATCCACATTGTCTTCAACCCATCGCGCCAGATCGCCCCGAATGGCTTCCGGTACGGGAGCAATGGCGGTGTCAAAATCGAAGTTGGGGTCGATGTTCCTGAGGTGGCTGAAGACGTGGGAGAACGCGCGCCCGAGCAGACCGCGACTCCTCACCTCAACAAGTTGGCGAGCCCTCTCGGAATGGTTCTGCAGGCGCGTCACCACATCCCCAAAGAAGCGGAGGTGGACGACATAGTGGTTTGCATGGGGATGAGGAGCATTCTCATCGCAGATATGGCGCAGGGCGGTGTTGGCCATGTTCCTGAGGTCCTCGAGCATGGGGGCATGCACACACTCCAACATCCGCCTCTCAAGCACTTCGTCCCTGTTCTGCCATGCGACAGACTCGGCGTCGGCAACCCACTGCCGAAGAGAGAGCAACTTGGCGCGGGATGAAACCAGCTCAGCCTGCGCCGAGGCTAGGGCTCATGCGGTGGCCTCCTCGCGCCGCTCCACCTCGACCAGCCGGGACTTGAGGGCAGCAGTCCTACCAGCGGCCCTAGCTTCCACGAGCTTCAGCTTTAGGTTGTGCCTGCTCTCGAGAGCCGCACGAGCCTCGGCCACACGACGGTCGACCTCCTCCTGGGCCCTGACCTCGCGCGCGCCGATGTCTCCAGCCTTTCGAGTTCAAGGCTGTGCTCCACGGCTTCCAGCGCCAGCACCTCCTCGCGCTTCCGGATCTCCTCCTCCTCGGTGGGCGACCCCCTCAACGGCGCAAGAACAGCCCTGCGCGCCTCCACCTGCTGATCCAAGACAGCACTCCAGGCTTGGAGCTCCCACGCATGTTTCTCCACAGCCTCGCGACGGCGGTCAGCTTCCCGAGCCTCCTCCAGAGCTTGGGAGCAGGCCACACTAGAGGCCGCAAGAGAAGCCTCGGCCTTCCGGTTGTCCAGCTCACGCTGGTGGCGCCCGAGGTTGATGGCCACCTTCACCTTGTGCCACTCCTCCGCCACCCGAAGACCCTCGGCCTCGAGGCATGCGTTGACTCCCTCAAGTTCTTCACCGAGTTGGTTCATCGCGCCCATCGCCTCCTTGAAGAGCTCGTGACGAACAATGCTCTGCCTGTGCTCGAACTCGAGCGCACGGCTCATCTCGCCCTCCGCTACGGGGGCTGTGGGTGACGCCCGACGCGACACGTCCCCTCTCAGCATGGGGCAGGGGGCTGGCGCTGCCCCAGGCGCCGGCTGGGTCTCGCGAGGGTCCCGAACTAAACGGGGCCCGCTGCTTGAAGAGGACCCCAGGATTGAAGCCAGCCAGTCACTGACAGTGATCAGGGAAGGAGCCCTTGCCGCGCTCCAAGCCAGGCTGCGAAGGAAGGACGAAAAGGCGCAAGCTCAAGACGTCCTGATGACAGGCCAACTCCCGTGGTAGACCCCACACCGTGGGCGGCACCTCGAGCTTGGCGTGTGCAACGATATGAGAGGGAGCTGTGTGGGATCAAAAGTATGTCTAGAGGGGGGGTGATTAGACTACTTGACCAAATAAAAACTTAACCTTTTCCCAATTTTAGTTCTTGGCAGATTTTAGCTATTTTAGGACAAGTCAAGCAACCATCACACAATTGAAGCAAGCATGCAAAGAGTATATTGGCAGCGGAAAGTAAAGCATGCAACTTGCAAGAATGTAAAGGGAAAGGTTTGGAGAATTCAAACGCAATTGGAGACACGGATGTTTTCCCGTGGTTTGGATAGGTGGTGCTATCCTACATCCACGTTGATGGAGACTTCAACCCACGAAGGGTAACGGTTGCGCGAGTCCATGGAGGGCTCCACCCACGAAGGGTCCACGAAGTAGCAACCTTGTCTATCCCACCATGGCCATCGCCCACGAAGGACTTGCCTCACTAGCAGTAGATCCTCACGAAGTAGGCGATCTCCTTGCCCTTACAAACTCCTTGGTTCAACTCCACAATCTTGTCGGAGGCTCCCAAGTGACACCTAGCCAATCTAGAAGACACCACTCTCTAAGAAGTAACAAATGGTGTGTTGATGATGAACTCCTTGCTCTTGTGCTTCAAATGATAGTCTCCCAACCTCTCAACTCTCTCTCATAGGATTTGGATCTGGTGGAAAGAAGGTTTGAGTGGAAAGCAACTTGGGAAAGGCTAGAGATCAAGATTCATATGGTAGGAATGGAATATCTTGGTCTCAACACATGAGTAGGTGATTCTCTCTCAGAACATATGAGTTGGAAGTGTATATGTGTTTTGATAGCTCTCTCCACGAATGAAGAGGAGGTGGAGGGGTATATATATCCTCCACACAAAATCCAACCGTTACACACAATTTACCAATCTCAGTGGGACCGAATCAACAAACTCGGTCGGACCGAAAAGGTAAACCTAGTGACCGTTAGAGATTTTCGGTGGGACTGACATGCAACTCGGTAGGACCGATATGGTTAGGGTTTGGGCATAACATAATCTCGGTGAGACCGATTTTGGTAATTAGCTAACCAGAGAGTTGGTCAGGCAAACTCGGTGGGACCGATTTGCTCTTTCGGTGAGACCGAAAAGTTACAAAAGGGAAACAGAGAGTTTACATTGCAATCTCGGTGGGACCGATCCGCTCTTTCAGTGAGACCGAAAAGTTACGAAAGGGAAACAGAGAGTTTGCAATCCCATCTCGGTGAGACTGAGATCCCCATCAGTAGAACCGAATTGCTAGGGTTTGGCAGTGGCTTATGACAAGTGAAACTCGGTGGCACCGGATAGATAGAATCGGTAGGACCGAGTTTGGCTTAGGGTTTAGGTCAAATGTGGATATGGGAAAGTAGTTGAGGGTTTTTGGAGCATATCACTAAGCACATGAAGCAGGAGGCTCATTAAGCAACACCTCATCCCTCCTTGATAGTATTGGCTTTTCCTAAAGACTCAATGTGATCTTGGATCACTAAAATATAAAATGAAGAGTCTTGAGCTTTTGAGCTTGAGCCAATCCTTTGTCCTTAGCATTTTGAGGGTTCCACTTTCACATCCATGCCATGCCAATCATTGAGCTTTCCTGAAATAATCATCTTGGAATAGCATTAGCTCAGTGAGCTATATGTTGTTATGAATTACCAAAACCAGCTAGGGATAGTTGCACTTTGAATCTCCCCCTTTTTGGTAATTGATGACAACATATAGATCAAAGCTTCGACAAATGATAATAGGCATGAAATATATCGTCGCTTTGAGAAGTATGTGATGAGTAAGAGCTCCCCCTAAATTTGTGCATATTTAAGATTTGCTTTGGACTGCAAATGCACAAAGAGTTAGAGTCATGGGTTACTCTTCCATGTCACATACATCTTGGTGGAGTGCTTAAAATGATAAGAATGAAATAAATACATGCACCCATCACCAAGAATAGTGAATGATCACATAAGATAGATAGGATAATAGCATTAAGCAAGCATTAAGTGTAGCTTATGATCAAATACATGATCATCAATGTCTCACAGATAATGACATAGTAACATAGTACTCAAGCACTCAAAAGCAAAAAAAGTTCAAAAAACCACCAAATAAAGCAAGAGAGAAAAGCAACACTCTCTCTCTCTCTTGAAGCCTAGAAAATGCATAGTGCTAAATCGACACTCAGGCTTGATCTTCAGGTGGTGGTGGAGTCCGGAGCACGCCAAGGATGAAGCCTTCTGTAGACGTGGTCGGAGTCGAGGCTGAAGTAGATGCTGGAGCTGGTGGAACTGAGGCTGTAGCTGGTGCAGAAGTGGTGGCTCTGGTGTCAACAACTGGCACTGCACACGACCTCGGACCTCGTGGCACTCTGGCAAAGGCATCAGTTGTAGTCTTGCCTCTCCTCTCCTGCATGTCATCCTGGAGCTGCTCCACTGCAGTCTGAATCTCTGTCACCTTGATATCCAAGTCATAGAATCTTTGTTCTACGATCCTCTCTAGGCTTGCCTGGTTCTGAGTTAGGGTGGCTAATCCTTTCTCAATCGGCAGGGTGGATGCAATCAGGTAACCAAGCTGCTCTTGTTTGGTTTTCAAGAAATATTCAGATGCCTCCTCTTGAGTTGGCATCTTGGCAGCTTTCTCCTTCCTTGCCTTCTCCTTCTTGGCTTGTGCTTGGGCAGACGATGGTTCATTCTCAGTCATGACAACTTGATTATCTTCAAAATCTGGACGGATGGGCAGGTGTTCCTTGTCCAATAAGTATATGCCCGTGCCCATATTGGAGTTAATGAGCTCCTGAATTTGTGGGGCATACCCACAGCTCCTCTTCTGGTCTGGTGCAGTCCTCTTGATGGTCTCTACCATGAGGCTCATCACCTTGAACTTCTATGGCACATCAAAGATATGTAGCAAATTGATCGCATGGCCTCTGATCATCTTGTGATCACCTAACTTGGGCAACAAGGTGTGCCTCAGTATCCAATTGATGGTTGGCAGCCCTGACAGAAGATAGTGTACTGAGCCAAACTTGAAAGTGTCAAGTGCTTCATTTGGAATCTCCTTGTACATGTTTGACATTGAGTTGTGGTCCATCTTCTTCTTGTCATAGATATCCAAGTCATCCTCATGCTCTTCTGGGGCATTGATCAGCTGAGCCCATTCAGCAACTGTAGACTGGTACCTTGTACCCTCAGACATCCAAACAATTCTCCCATCTGAATAAAAATGTGCGGTGGAGTAGAACTGCATGATGAGTTCCTCATTCCACTTTGTGAGCTTCTGCCCAACAAAGTCCTCTACTCCACAAGCCTTGAAGCTGTCCTGCACTCCAGGGTAGTACTCTTCGTTGTCCTTGATGTATTACCAATCAACCCATCTCATATCACATACAATTGGCTTCTTATCTAGCAGCATTGTCTCATAGAAGTCCTGCTGTTCCTTGGTGTGAAATCTGTAGTCCACAGCAGTCCTCCTCCTTGAAGCATACGGATCTGCTTCTCTCCACTTCCGGAGCCCTGAATCTCTCCCGAGCTTCATGTCCTCAGCCACAGGATGAGCATCGTTGTGGTCTGGGATCTTGGGCTTGAGTTTTTCTGAGAACTTGCTCTTCATCATCTTCTGCAGTGTCAGGCATTGGGGCCTTGTTCTTCTCAGTAGCTGGGATGCTTCTTGTATTCCTCTTGGGCTTTGGCTTTGGAGCTGGCTTGGCCTTGGAAGCAGCTGCCCCTGATCTTATGGCATCACCCATCAGCTTGGGTGCCTTTGGTGCTGGTGCAGCTACCTCTTCTTCTTCCTCCTCATCTTCCATGATGGAAGCCTTTCCAAGCACTCTGGCTACGGTCTTCCTGACCCTTTCCTTTCTTTTCTTGCCTTCAGCAGCAACTGGCTCTATGGGAGTGGGCTTCTCAGTTGAAGCTCTGGCCTTTGACATAGGCTGCCTGCCTGCTGGCCTTTTGATCCTTAACCCTGGCTTTGTGCCCTGTGCTGGCTCAACTCTCTTGGAAGTTGCTTCCTCATCTGCCACATAATCCTCATCCTCTGATTCTGAGGTTCTCTTCTTTCTCTGTCTTGTGGCAACTTTTGGCAGGTTGCTAGGAGTACTTCTGCTGCCATCATCTGAAGAACTTGAGGGACTAGTGCCCTCACTCATCTGCACTTGCTGCTCTAACAAATTCTGGCTATCACTTTGATCAGACATGTTGCAAACTCTGACTTCTGACCCTGTGAATAGGTTATAGATGAGATAGAGTGGATGAGCATCACAAAATGCAGAGATTTTTGCAAAAGAATAATTCAAAAACTTAGTTTTAGTTTCCCACTGAAATCATCTCGGATCTACCGATTTTTAAACTCGGTGATACCGAAGCAGTTTTGGCACCTGAAGTAGTGAACTCGGTCAGACCGAGTCACAGTTCGGTGGCACCGAGACTGCTAGGGTTTCACAAAGTTCCAAAATCGGTCACACCGATAAGTAATTCTCGGTCAGACCGAGTCTCACTTGTGCAATGGCATAAGCCAAATCGGTGGGACCGAGTTTTTCAACTCGGTGGGTCCGAGATGGTTTCAGCGGAAACCTAACCCTAAAATTTTCGAATTAAACCTAATCTACGAGTTCATTAACTGGATAGAAGTGTTTCAAATGTGGAAAGAATCATGATGATCACAATGTGCTAAGAATTGGATTAGGGAATAGCACAAAGATAGAGTCCATACCCTAGTTCGGCGGAGACTCGCTACGGCGGCAACGGCGGGGTTGATTCCCTTTGACGGCGACGGAGACTAGCGACTGGAGGCGGCTGGCGGCGAGGAGACGATCCGGAGACCACGTTGGCAGAGCAGGCTATCGTGCGGGCGAAGGGGTTCGGAGAAATTTCCAAATTTTTGCCCGTGGCTATATATAGCCCGACCCTGTCGGTGTGACTGAGTGGAAAAACTCGGTGTGACCGAATGGTTCAAATCGGATGCACCGATATAGAAAACCTAGATCAACTTAATGATATCTGTAGGACCGAAAGTAGGATATCGGTCAGACCGAGAATCACAAAGAGGTTTTGGAAGTTTAAGTCTATGACGAATCGGGGACTCCGAGCGCTCCTCACACAGAGTGGTTCGAATCTGACTTGATCAAATTTTGTGATGTAGCATGAATAGAGTTTGAGACGAGAAAAGCATAGATAGCTAGAGGAGGTTCTTAGGCATTATTGTCCATCCACTTGGCAAAAGGAAATAAAACCAAACAATCAAAAAAACAAGTGGATGTCCTCGAATGAGTAAAATATGCAACCAACATGCTCACACAATAAGATGGCAAATGAAATATGTGGCAAAGCATGCACAACCAATTCTAGCATCTATCAAGCAATTTGCGATGACTAGGTCATCTATATATGAGTATATTGACTTAGGAGTCAAGTGAGAACACTTGATCGTAGGTCATACTCATTGTTTAAGCTCAAGTGGGGTTACCACTTTTACATAAAGCATTGTTGTATTCACATCTTTAGAGTTGCTTTAGCTCAAGTTTTAGAGTAAAGCTCCCCCTAGATGTGATATCCCCACTAAGAGGGATGAACTAACCTTGGGTTTTGTCGATGATGACTTCATGTAGATGTTGAAGATGTGGATGCTCAATGTTGATGTAGATCACTTGGAGCTATCCATTTGAGTGAATTGCACTTTCAATACCTACATGGGTTAGTCCCACAAGGAACAAACAAGGATATCCATAGACATAGAGTGATGCATACACAAGATGATGTCCATGAAAACTTTAGGTTACCTTGTCCCTTGTCTTACCAACAAGAGGGTTTGTGACTCCTTGAACTAGTGCATGATGTGGAAGTTGATTGCACTTGTTCTTGCCAAAATGATGAGTGTGAAATATGTTGGCGGAGTCACCCTCAAGAACTCTCTAGTTCTTCTTCTTTTGGATCCACACCATCTTGATGGGAATCCTTGGAGTTGTAGTCGTACTTGATGAAGTGGAACTTGACGTGGTCTTGGGAATCCACTTGACTAAGGTCTTAGGAGCTTCTTCAAATGCATCAATCTCCTCTTGAAGCTTGTCCTTGCCTTTTTGCTTGTAGTCTTGTGGTGGAAGATCATCTTGAGCTTGTGTCCCCTTGAAAGAAGTATCAGACTTCTCTTGTTGAGGAACAAACTTTGTCTTGGGGTATTGATCTTCTTTCCACTCAACTCCATTGGCATTGAACTTTCGGTTCAAACCAACACCTTGATTCTTCCGGTGCATTCCTTGCTTGCGCACAATTTCCTCGAATTGCTTACTCCCGGCAAGGCTTTTGTACACTCCTTTCTCTATAATCCCCTTCAATAAGCTATTTTCTTGCTCAAGCGTAACTTGGCTAAGAGAATCATTAGTGGAATCAAGAGAACTACTAGAAGCAACAATATTTGATTTAGCATGATCATTGTTACTACTAGAGGAAGAATCTTTCTTGTTCTTGTTACTAGACTTGACTTGAGGCATGTAAGTGGATAATAGTAAACGCTTGGCAATGTAAGAAGAACTTTTCTTGCGGAGATCATCATTGATTGCTTTTAAGAACTCATGCTCTTGCTCAAGATTGAGCTTTTCAAAGCGTAATTTCCCATGAGCTCTTAAAAGTTCTCGATGATCTTCGAAGATAGTTTCATGAGCTAACTTAAGAGTGTTTAGTTCTTTAGTTAGAGCCTCAATCTTCTCCTTATCATTGTCATTCGTTTTATCTTGATTAGCATGATTAATTGATGTTTCATCATAGTACTCATCACTAGAGTTTTCAACAAGCAAGTCATCATCACCTAACAAATCATCTTCATCACTATTAAAATCAACATACTCGGGGTGTGTTACCTTAGGACCTTTGGCCATGAAGCATCTTCCAATTCCTTCATTTGGTGAGTCAAATATGTCGTAGGAGTTGGTTGACACAAGTGCTAGACCGACAACACCTTCATCTTGAGTATCTTCGGAGTTGGAGTGATAACTTCTCTCGGAGTGGCTGTCGGAGTCGGAGCCAGATATCCATTCACCAACATGAGCTTGATGTCTTCGTTTTGTGTAGCTCCTTGATGATTTTTCCTTCCTTTCCGAATCCTTGCTTCTCCGTGAGTATCTCCGTTCATAACGATCATCTCTACTCCTTTTCTCTCTTGGTGGTGATTCTTTGCTTCTTCCTTTTGGAGAATCTTCTCTTCTCTTGTAGGGAGCCGTACACTCATTGGAATAGTGTCCGGGTCTTCCACAATTATAGCAGTTTCGCTCTCGACTAGAAGATCTTTTGTCATTGTAGGACCTTGACTTGAAGCTTCTATCTTTGCTTCTACTCTTGTAGAACTTGTTGAAGTTCTTCACCATTAAGCTCAATTCTGCATTGAAGTTTTGTTTCTCACTTGATGATGTGGGGACTTCACATGAGGCTTTGTAGGCACCACTTGATTTGTTGTGAAGTTCCTCTTTATCCTTGAGTGACATCTCATGAGCAACAATCCTTCCAATCACTTTCGTTGGTTTGAGATCTTTGTAATTGGGCATCATTTGAATCAATGTGCACATGGTATCATATTTCCCATCCAAGGCTCTTAGGATCTTCTTGATGATGAATCTATCGGTCATCTCTTCACTTCCTAAGCCGACAATCTCATTTGTGATGAGAGCAAGCCTAGAGTACATTTCAGCGACACCTTCACCATCCTTCATTTTGAACTTGTCAAGTTGACTTTGAAGCACATCCAACTTGGATTCCTTGACGGAGTCGGTACCTTCGTGCATATCAATCAAAGTGTCCCAAATTTCCTTTGCATTCTCAAGACGGCTAATTTTGTTGAATTCTTCGGGGCACAATCCGTTGAAGAGAATATCACAAGCTTGAGCATTGTATTGCAACATCTTCAACTCATCCGCAGTAGCTCCATGGTTTGGTTCTCTCCCATCAAAGAAGTCACCTTGCAAACCAACACATGCAATAGCCCAAACAGCGGGGTTATGTCCAAGAATATGCATTTTCATTTTATGCTTCCAACTAGCAAAATTAGTACCATCAAAGTAAGGACCTCTATGGTGATAATTTCCCTCGCTAGATGCCATACTCTCCTAGGTTGTGAAACCAAGGCTATGACCACCAAAAGCTATGGAAATCAAAGAAAATGGAGACCAAAGCTCTGATACCACTTGTGGGATCGAAAGTATGTCTAGAGCGGGGTGATTAGACTACTTGACCAAATAAAAACTTAACCTTTTCCCAATTTTAGTTCTTGGCAGATTTTAGCTATTTTAGGACAAGTCAAGCAACCATCACACAATTGAAGCAAGCATGCAAAGAGTATATTGGCAGCGGAAAGTAAAGCATGCAACTTGCAAGAATGTAAAGGGAAAGGTTTGGAGAATTCAAACGCAATTGGAGACACGGATGTTTTCCCATCGTTCGGATAGGTGGTGCTATCCTACATCCACGTTGATGGAGACTTCAACCCACGAAGGGTAACGGTTGCGCGAGTCCATGGAGGGCTCCACCCACGAAGGGTCCATGAAGTAGCAACCTTGTCTATCCCACCATGGCCATCGCCCACGAAGGACTTGCCTCACTAGCGATAGATCTTCACGAAGTAGGCGATCTCCTTGCCCTCACAAACTCCTTGGTTCAACTCCACAATCTTGTTGGAGGCTCCCAAGTGACACCTAGCCAATCTAGGAGACACCACTCTCCAAGAAGTAACAAATGGTGTGTTGATGATGAACTCCTTGCTCTTGTGCTTCAAATGATAGTCTCCCCAACACTCAACTCTCTCTCATAGGATTTGGATCTGGTGGAAAGAAGGTTTGAGTGGAAAGCAACTTGGGGAAGGCTAGAGATCAAGATTCATATGGTAGGAATGGAATATCTTGGTCTCAACACATGAGTAGGTGATTCTCTCTCAGAACATATGAGTTGGAAGTGCATATGTGTTTTGATAGCTCTCTCCACGAATGAAGAGGAGGTGGAGGGGTATATATAGCCTCCACACAAAATCCAACCGTTACACACAATTTACCAATATCGGTGGGACCGAATCAACAAACTCGGTCGGACCGAAAAGGTAAACCTAGTGACCGTTAGAGATTTTCGGTGGGACTGACATGCTTCTCGGTAGGACCGATATGGTTAGGGTTTGGGCATAACGTAATCTCGGTGAGACCGATTACACAAACTCGGTGAGACCGATTTTGGTAATTAGCTAACTAGAGAGTTGGTTAGGTAAACTCGGTGGGACCGATTTGCTCTTTCGGTGAGACCGAAAAGTTACAAAAGGGAAACAGAGAGTTTACATTGCAATCTCGGTGGGACCGATCCGCTCTTTCGGTGAGACCGAAAAGTTACGAAAGGGAAACAAAGAGTTTGCAATCCCATCTCGGTTGCACCGCCTCAGGAGCCCCGGCCGCGAGAGACGCAGGTTGCACCGCCCCTTCAACCGCCGCCCCAGGGCAAGAGTCATGGGACCCCGAGGTCGACGATTCGGGAGCCCTGGGTGGCATCAGCATCTCAGCACCTTCACTATGGGCCCCCAGCGGTGCACGCCCCCTGCACCAACACTTGGGGCGAGCTCTGCGCCAGCGTCGAGGAAAGGAACCACGACGAAGGGGTTCTCGCGGGGCCCCATGAGGCCAGCTGGGCGCAACCCCCACTCATCGAAGGAGGGCATCTGCTCTGCGAAGGACATCTTGTTCGAGCAGCGGTACAAGACACAACTCTTCCTTGGCAAGTCGTCCGGCAACGGGATGCCCGTCAGGACCTCAAACACCGTTCACCGCGCCTCATGGGGGAGCTTAGACTCCTGAAGTCTCATGTGGTCCTGGCTGCTGAGCAAGGCCCACATCGGCCGGGACGAACTCCCTCACCACCATAGTCGCAGTCACGCCAAGGTCTTTGAGCCATCTCAACCTCAGCCAGATGGGGACAAGGCGAGGATCGGCGAGCCTCTGGTGGCACCACCCGGAGTTAGGAATGGCGGGCTCAGATGGAGAAGAGAGCAGGGGACTGAGCACTCCGGCGTCAACAAACACCCACCATGTGCGGAACCTGCTCGCGGATGGTGGAAGCTCGAAGTCAATCCCATCTCCGGCCGTCGCCGCCACGACCTGAAAACTCAGGCACCTGGAGCTCTGCCTAGGATCAATAAGGTGCAGCGAGAAGAAGTGGCGGAAAAGAGCCACAGAAGGAGCAATGCCGACCATGGCCTCGCAAACGAAGGCGAAGACGACAAGCAGGGTCTCGGATTGGGGATCAAGGTGCAACATGTGGATCTAGTAACGGTTAAGCACTGCGTTGAGGAAGGTGGAGAAAGAAGGGACCAAGCCGGCCCCGAGGGCGTCGATGAAGAAGGGGACCTCAGTGGCCGTTCGGTCAATGCGAGCATGGGAAGCAAGCCAAGCCACCGTCTCCCCCCACTCGCTGAAGCTGGATGCGAGCATGGGACGCACCTTGCCCATGGCCTCATCGTTGAGCACCCGCGATCGGCCTACTGCGGGCTCGGCGGCTGGGGGCGCACTAGCCAAAGACAGAGGCTTATTCCCTTTATCCGCTTGCGTTGGTGCCATGGCAACGGGGCGAGCAGAGCTAAGGTCATATGGGAAAGAGGAGCAGAGTCTGGGGAAGTAGAGGAATTGGAGGAGAATGGCGCAAGCGATGGAAGAATAACCGTGTAGACCACGGTGGTCGTTTAGCCAGACGAGTGTCAAGGCAGCATGGGGAAGCGGAGACGCCCATGTCCAATCAACCGCCATGCGTCGACCGAGGCCGCAGGCTATTGGGGCCGCGACGCTCCGCACTTGGCCCTTGGCTTAGCCTCGAAGCCAAGCCCGAGCGCGCCTTGGACCCGGGGGCTACTGTCGGCGTTCTAGGAACGGGGGTCCCCAGACTTGCCTGCCTGTGGCCGACGGCGTGGCTTTCCTGGCAGGACTGTATGGAACATCTTCATCAACAAGGAATCAAGATCCTCGCGAGGCGGACTCCACAAGACCTCCTCGGGAGCATCCTCATCAAGCCGGTTCGTGAGGGGCGGAGAGCTTAAGGTCGGGCAAACCTCACGATGTTCTCGTGATGTAAGCCATGATGATCGAGGCCAGGCGGGCGCCAGCACGCGCATCGTCCTTGTTTCCTCTTTGGTGCTCAGGGGGTAAGCGCAGGCACGGAGTACCGAGGCATCAAGCAAAGGTTTCCATATTGGTGCAATGAGACCAAGACCAGAAGGACGGCAAGACGGAGGTCACAATGGAGCCCAGGACGGCGTCACCACCAGAACCTTTGGCAGGCGAAGACCACCTTTTGCCAGGATAGCTTGTACTAGTTGTCCCCTTTCAAATTGGCTGTAGTTGGCTCCCTTCCCGCTCAATATTTGGGGAGAGGACCAGGGCCTCTATAAATAGGACCAACCACCACCGTAGGGTGGCATCTCATTCTGAGGGGATTGAAGGTTATCCTCAGCCACACAAGTGCACCAAGCACAAGAACACCTCAACCAGAGGAGGCTGTTCTTCCCCTTGTACTGTTCATCCTCAGCCCAAGAGGCAATCCACCACCACCACACTAGAGTAGGGTATTACACCACCATGGTGGCCCGAACCAGTATAAATCTTGTGTCCCTTGTGTGGCGAGTTCGTCGAGTTAGTTCGCGAGATCTAGGCTAAGTTAGAACACAGATCGATAGGGGGGAGATATCTTTGAGCACACCCCAGTGTTCGAACCTTAAGGGTTTTGCCGGAACCCGTGATCCAACACCAATGTCACCACAAGTATCCGTGGGTCAATTATGCGATATGCATCAAACAACTTCAGGTTCATAATATTCAACCCAACACAAAGAACCTCAAAGAGTACCCCCAAGATTTCCACCAGAGAAACAAGGACGAAAACGTGCATCAACCCCATGGATAGATTACCCCAATGTCACCTCGGAAATCCGAGAGTTGACTGCCAAAACATACATCAAGTGAATCAATAGAACACCCCATTTTCACCACGGGTATCCCACGCAATACATACATCAAGTGTTCTCAAATCCATAATAGTATTCTGTCTGATAATAGTGAAACCTCAAAGGTAAAACTCAATTCATCACAAGGTAGAGGGGGAGAAACACCATATGATTCAACTATAGTAACAAAGCTCGCAGTACATCAAGATCGTGCCGAATCAAGAACACGAGAGAGAGAGAGAGATGAAACACATAGCTACTTGTACATACCCTCAGCCTTGAGGGTGAACTACTCACTCCTCGTCATGCAGAGCACCGGGATGATGAAGATGGCCACTGGTGATGGTTTCCCCCTATGGCAGGGTGTCGGAACAGGATCCCAATTGGTTTTTCGTGGCTATAGAGACTTGCAGCGGTGGAACTCCCGATCTAGGTTTATTTCTGGGGGTTTCTATAATTATAGGAATTTTTGGCATCGGGAACAAGTCAGGGGGGGTCCACGAGGTGACGACAAGACAGGGGGGCGCCCCCTAGGGGGCGCCCTCCACTCTTGTGGAGGCCTCATGGCTCCTCTGGTCCATCTCCGATACTCCATGGGCTTATTTTGGTCCATTAAAAATCGTCATAAAGTTTAAGTTCGTTTGGACTCCGTTTGGTATTCCTTTTCTATAAAACTCAAAAACAAGGAAAAAACAGAAACTGGCATTGGCATCTAGGTTAATAGGTTAGTCCAAAAAATAATATAAAATAACATATAAATGCATATAAAACATCCAAGATAGTTAATATAATAGCATGGAATAATAAAAAATTATGGATACGTTGGAGACGTATCAAGCATCCCCAAGCTTAATTCCTACTCGTCCTCGAGTAGGTAAATGATAAAAACAGAAATTTTTGATGTGGAATACTACCTAACAAATTTATCCATGTAGTTTTTCTTTATTGTGGCATTAATTTTCAGATCCATAAGATTCAAAACAAAAGTTTAATATTGACATAAAAACGATAATACTTCAAGCATACTAATAAAGCAATCATGTCTTAAAATAACATGGCCAAAGAAAGTTATCCCTACAAAATCATATAGTCTGGCTATGCTCCATCTTCATCGCACAAAATATTCAAATCATGCACAACCTTGATGGCAAGCCAAGCAATTGTTTCATACTTTTGATGTTGTCAAACCTTTTCAACTTTCACGCAATACATGAGCGTGAGCCATGGACATAGCACTATAGGTGGAATAGAATATGGTGGTTGTGGAGAAGACAAAAAGAGGGAGATAGTCTCACATCAACTAGGCGTATCAACGGGCTATGGATATGCCCATCAATAGATATCAATGTGAGTGAGGAGGGATTGCCATGCAACGTATGCACTAGAGCTATAAGTTTATGAAAGCTCAAAATGAAACTAAGTGGGTGTGCATCCAACTTGCTTGCTCACGAAGACCTCGGGCAATTTGAGGAATCCCGCCATTGGAATATACAAGCCAAGTTCTATAATGAAGAATTCCCACTAGTATATGAACATGATAACATAGGAGACTCTCTATCATGACGATCATGGTGCTACTTTGAAGCACGAGTTTTTTAGCGGACTTTGAAGCACAAGTGTGGTAAAAGGATAGTAACATTCTCCCTTCTCTCTTTTCTCTCATTTTTCTTATTTGGGCCTTCTCTCATTTTTTGGCCTCCCTTTTTTTCGTCCAGAGTCTCATCCCAACTTGTGGGGGAATCATAGTCTCCATCATCCTTTCCTCACATGGGACAATGCTTCAATAATGAAGATCATCACACTTTTATTTACTTATAACTCAAGAATTGCAACTTGATACTTAGAATAAAATATGACTCTATATGAATGCCTCCGGTGGTGTACCGGGATGTGCAATGAATCATGAGTGACATGTATGAAATAATTATGAACGGTGGCTTTGCCACAAATACTATGTCAACTACATGATCATGCAAAGCAATATGACAATGATGAAGCGTGTCATAATAAATGGAACAGTGGAAAGTTGCATGGAAATATATCTCGGAATGGCTATGGAAATGCCATAATAGGTAGGTATGGTGGCTATTTTTAGGATGGTATATGGTAGGTGGATGGTACCGGCGAAAGTTGCGCGACACTTGAGAGGGTAACAATGGTGGAAGGGTGAGAGTGCGTATAATCCATGGACTTAACATTATTCATAAAGAACTCACATACTTATTGCAAAAATCTATTAGTTATTGAAATGAAGTACTACACGCATGCTCCTAGGGGGATAGATTGGTAGAGAAAGTCCATCGCTCGTCCCCGGCCGCCACTCATAAGGAAGAGAGTCAATAAATAAATCATGCTCCGACTTCATCACATAATTGTTCACCATACGTGCATGCTACGAGAATTACAAACTTAACACAAGTATTTCTACAATCCACAATTACTCACTAGCATGACTCTAATATCACCTTCTTTTTATCTCAAAACAATCATAAGGAATCAAACTTCTCATAGTATTCAATGCACTTAATATGAAAGTTTTTATTATATCCCTCTTGGATGCCCATCATATTAGGACTAAATTCATAACCTAAGCAAATTACCATGATGTTTAGAGACTCTCAAAATAATATAAGTGAAGCATGAGAATTCAACAATTTCTTCAAAATAAAACTACCGTCGTGCTCTAAAAATATATAAGTGAAGCACTAGAGCGAATGACAAACTACTCCAAAAGATATAAGTGAAGATTAATGAGTAGTCGAATAATTATGTAACTATGTGAAGACTCTCTAACATTTAAGAATTTCAGATCTTGGGATATTATTTAGACAGAAATCAAATCCTAATGAAATAAAATGACGCTCCAATCAAAACACATATCAAGTGGTGAAAAAAATATAGCTCCAAGTAAGGTTACCGATGAACAAAGACGAAAGAGGGGATGCCATCCAGGGCATACCCAAGATTAGGCTCTTGGTTGTCCTTGAATATTACCTTCGGGTGCCTTGGGCATCCCCATGCTTAGGCTCTTGCCACTCCTTATTCCATAGTCCATAGAAACTTCACCCAAAACTTGAAAACTTCACAACAAAAAACTCAACAGAAAACTCATAAGCTCCATTAGTATAATAAAGCAAATCACCACTTAGGTACTGCTGTGAACTCATTCTTAATTTATATTAGTGTTATATCTACTATATTCTAACTTCTCCATGGTTCATACCCTCCTATATTACTCATAGATTCATCAAAATAAGCAAATAACACATGAAAAACAGAATCTGTCAAAAACAGAACAGTCTGTAGTAATCTGGAAACTTTCCATACCTCTGTAACTCCAAAATTTCTGAGAAATTAGGACAACATAGAAAATTTGTATATAAATCTTGTACAAAAGGAATCAGTATTTTATCACGTTCCTGTGAATTTCCAAAATTCCTGGACTCAGAGCAAAAGTTTCTATTTTGCACAGAATCAAGTGAACTATCATCCACACTATCCCAAAGGCTTTACTTGGCACTTTATTGAAACAAACGCTATGAAACATGATTAATAAAGTATCTTAATCATGTGGAATCACAAAAACAGTAGGGGTAAATGTTGGGTTGTCTCCCAACAAGCGCTTTTCTTTAATGCCTTTCTAGCTAGGCATGATGATTTCAATGATGCTCACATAAAAGATAAGAATTGAAAAAATAATGGGAGCATCGTGAAGCATATTACTAGCACATTTAAGCCTAACCCACTTACTAAGCATAGGGATTTTGTGAGCAAACAACTTGTGGGAACAAGAATCTACTAGCATAGGAAGGTAAATCAAGCAAAGCTTCAAAAGTTTCAACACATAGAGAGGAAACTTAATATTATTGCAATATGTAGAAGCATATGTTCCTCTCTCATAATAATTTTCAGTAGCATCATGAATGAATTCAACAATATAGCTATGACACAAAGCATTCTTTTCATGATCCAAAAGCATATAAAATTTATTACCCTCCACATAAGCAAATTTCTTCTCATCAATAGTAGTGGGAGCAAACTTAAAAAAATAACTATCATGTGAGGCATAATCCAATTGAAAATTAAAATCATGATGGCAAGTTTCATGGTTATCATTATTCTTTATAGCATGCATTTCATCACAATAATCATCATAGATAGCAACTTTGTTCTCACAATTAATTGGAACCTCTTCCGAAATAGTGGAATCATCATTAAATAAAGTCATGACCTCTCCAAATCCACTTTCATCAACATTGTGAAAAGATTCAACACCCTCTAAAATAGTGGGATCATTACCTAGGGTTGACACTCTTCCAAACCCACTTTCATAAACATAATCATCATAAATAGGAGGCATGCTAACATCATAATAAATGTTCTCATGAAATCTTGGGGGACAAAAAATATCATATTCATCAAACATAGCTTCCCCAAGCTTGTAGCTTTGCATATCATCAGCATCATGGATATTCAAAGCATTCATACTAACAACATTGAAATCATGCTCATCATTCAAAGATTTAGTGCCAACCATTTTATTTAATTCTTCTTCTAACACTTGAGCACAATTTTCCTTTCCATCATTTTCACGAAAGACATTAAAAAGATGAAGCATATGAGGCAATCTCAATTCCATTTTTTTAATTTTCTTTTACAGACTAAACTAGGGATAAAACAAGAAGCTCAAAGATTCGATTGCAAGATATAAAGATATACCTTCAAGCACTAGCCTACCCAGCAACGGCGCCAGAAAAGAGCTTGATGTCTACTACGCAACCTTCTTCTTGTAGACTCGTGTTAGGCCTCCAAGCGTAGAGTTTTGTAGGACAGTAGCAAATTTCCCTCAAGTGGATGACCTAAGATTTATCAATCCATGGGAGGCATAGGATGAATATGGTCTCACTCAAAGAACCCTGCAACCAAATAACAAAGTGTCCCTTATGTCCCCAACACACCCAATACAATGGTAAATTGTATAGGTGCACTAGTTTGGCGAAGAGATGGTGATACAAGTGTAATATGGATGGTAGATATAGGTTTTTGTAATCTGAAAATATAAAAACAGCAAGGTAACTACTAGTAAAAGTGAGCAAAAATGGTATTGCAATGCTTGAAAACAAGGCCGAGGGCTCATACTTTCACTAGTGCAAGTTCCCTCAACAATGATAACATAATTAGATCATATGGCAATCCCTCAACGTGCAACAAAGAGTCACTCCAAATTTCCTATCGCGGAGAACATAAGATAAAATTTCTTGTAGGGTACGAAACCACCTCAAAGTTATTCTTTCTGATCAATCCATTGAGCTATTCCTATAAGTGTCACAAACAGCCCTAAAGTTCGAAGTAAAATAACACCATATGACACACATCAATCAACCCTAATGTCACCTAGATACTCTGATGTCATCACAAGTATCCGTGGGTCAATTATACGATATGCATCAAACAAATTCAGATTCATAATATTCAATCCAACAAAAAGAACCTCAAAGAGTACCCCAAGATTTCTACCGGAGAAACAAGGACGAAAACGTGCATCAACCCCTATGCATAGATTACCCCAATGTCACCTTGGGAATCCGCGAGTTGACTACCAAAACATACATCAAGTGAATCAATAGAACACCCCATTGTCACCACGGGTATCCCACGCAAGACATACATCAAGTGTTCTCAAATCCATAATAGTATTCAATACGATAATTGTGAAACCTCAAAGGTAAAACTCAATTCATCACAAGAAGGTAGAGGGGGAGAAACATCATATGATTCAACTATAGTAACAAAGCTCGCGGTACATCAAGATCGTGCCAAATCAAGAACACGAGAGAGAGAGAGAGATATAAAACACATAGCTACTAGTACATACCCCTAGCCCCGAGGGTGAACTACTCCCTCCTCGTCATGGAGAGCGCCGGGATGATGAAGATGGCCATCGGTGATGGTTTTCCCTCCGGTAGGGTAACAGAATAGGCTCCTAATTGGTTTTTCATGGCTACAGAGGCTTGCGGCGGCGGAACTGCCGATCTAGATTTATTTCTGGGGGTTTCTATATTTATAGGAATTTTTGGCGTCAGGAACAAGTTAGGGGGTCCATGAGGCGATGACAAGACAGGGTGGTGCGCCCTAGGGGGTCGCCCTCCACCCTTGTGGAGGTCTCGTGTCTCCTCTAGTCCATCTCTGATACTCCGTGGGCTTATTTTGGTCCATAAAAAATCATCGTAAAGTTTCAGCTCGTTTGGACTCCGTTTGGTATTCCTTTTCTATAAAACTCAAAAACAAGGAAAAACATAAACTGGCACTGGGCTCTAGGATTGTAGGTTAGTCCCAAAAATCATATAAAATGGCATATAAATGCATATAAAACATCCAAGTTAGATAATATAATAGCATGGACAATCAAAAATTATAGATACGTTGGAGACGTATCAGTCAACGGGTCTGCCACATTTAGATCCGTATGTATTTTGTTAGTTTCTATGTCTACAATGCTTTGCATGGAGCTACTCTAGCTAATTGCTCCCACTTTCAATATGTATCCAGATTGAGATTCAGAGGCATCTGAATCAGTGTTAAAGCTTGCATTGACATAACCCTTTACGACAAACTCTTTATCACTTCCATAACAGAGAAATATTTCCTTAGTCCTCTTAGGTAACTAAGGATAACTTAGACCGCTGTCCAGTGATCTACTCCTGGATCACTATTGTACCGCCTTGCCAAACTCATGGCAAGGCACAAAATAGGTTTGGTACATAGTATGGCATACTTTAAAGAACCTATGGCTGAGGCATAGGGAATGACTTTCATTCTCTCTCTATCTTCTGCCATGATCGGTCTTTGAGTCTTACTCAACTTCACACCTTACAGTATAGGCTAGAACTCCTTCTTGGACTGATCCATTTTGAACTTCTTCAAAACTTTTGTAAAGGTATGTGTTTTATGAAAGTCCTATTAAGCGTCTCGATCTACCCCTATAGATCTTGATGCCCAATATATAAGCAACTTCACCGAGGTCTTTCATTGAAAAATTCTTATTCAAGTATCCTTTTATGCTATCCAGAAATACTATATCATTTCCAATCAACAATATGTCATCCACATATACTATCAGAAATGCTACAGATCTCCCACTCATTTTCTTGTAAATACAGGCTTCATCGTAAGCCTGTATAAAACCATATGCTTTGATCACCTCATCAAAGCGTATATTCCACCTCTGAGATGCTTGCACCAGTCCATAGATGGATCGCTGGAGCATGCACACTTTGTTAGCACCTTTAGGATCGACAAAACCTTCTGGTTGCATCATATACAACTCTTCTTTAAAAAATCCATTAAGGAATGCAGTTTTGACATCCATTTGCCAGATTTCATAAAATGCGGCAATTGCTAACATGATTCAGACAGACTTAAGCATCGCTACGGTTGAGAAATTCTCATCGTAGTCAACCCCTTTAACTTGTCGGAATACCTTTCGCGACAAGTCAAGCTTTGTAGACAGTAACATTACCATTAGCGTCAGTCTTCTTCTTGAAGATCCATTTATTTTCTGTGGCTTGCCGATCATCGGACAAGTGCACCAAAGTCCATACTTTGTTCTCATACATGGATCATATCTCAGATTTCATGTCCTCAAACCATTTATCGGAATCTGGGCTCATCATAGCTTCTTCATAGTTCATAGGTTCGTTGTTGTCCAACAACATGACTTCCAAAATAGGATTGTCGTACCACTCTGGTGCGGATCGTGCTCTGGTTGACCTACGAGGTTCAGTAACAACTTGATTTGAAGTTTCATGATCATCATCATTAGCTTCCTCTCTAGTTGGTGTAGGCATCACGAGAATATATTTGTCTGATGTGCTACTTTCCAAATCGAGAGAAGGTACAATTACCTCATCAAGTTCTACTTTGCTCCCACTCAGTTCTTTCAAGAGAAACTCCTTCTCTAGGAAGGATCCATTCTTGGCAACAAAGATCTTGCCTTTGGATCTATGGTAGAAGGTGTACCCAATTGTTTCCTTGGGGTATCCTATGAAGACACACTTCTCCGCTTTGCGTTGGAGCTTATCAGGCTGAATCCTTTTGACATAAGCGTCACATCCCCAAACTTTTAAGAAACGACAACTTAGGTTTCTTGCCAAACCATAGTTCATACGGTGTCGTCTTGAAGGATTTAGATGGTGCCCTATTTAACGTGAATGCGGTTGTCTCTAATGCACAACCCCAAAACGATAGTGGTAAATCGGTAAGAGACATCATAGAACGCACCATATCCTATAAAGTACGGTTACGACGTTCGGACACACCATTACGCTGTGGTGTTCCAGGTGGCGTGAGTTGTGAAACAATTCCACATTATTTTAAATGAAGGCCAAACTCGTAACTCAAATATTCGCTTCCACGATCAGATCATAGAAACTTTTATTTTCTTGTTATGATGATTCTCCACTTCACTCTGAAATTCTTTGAACTTTTCAAACGTTTCAGACTTGTGTTTCATCAAGTAGATATACCCATATCTGCTCAAATCGTCTGTGAAGGTCAGAAAATAATGATATCCACCACGTGCCTCAACACTCATTGGACCGCATATATTGGTATGTATTATTTCCAATAAGTTATTAGCTCGCTCCATTGTTCCGGAGAATGGAGTTTTTGTTATCTCGCCCATGAGGCATGGTTCGCAAGCATCATATGATTCATAATCAAGTGATTCCAAAAGCCCATCTGCATCGAGTTTATTCATGCGCTTTACACCAATATGACCTAAACGGTTGTGCCACAAGTATGTTGTACTATCATTATCAACTCCGCACTTTTGGCATCAATATGATGAATATGTGTATTACTACGATAGAGATTCAATAGACCATTTACATTGGGTGTATGACCATAGAAGATTTTACTCGTGTAAACAGAACAACAATTATTCTCTGATTTAAATGAATAACCGTATTGCACTATACATGAGCCAATCATATTCATGCTCAATGCAAACACCAAATAACATTTATTTAGGTTCAACACTAGTCCCGAAGGTATAGGGAGTGTGCGATGGTGATCGTATCAACCTTGGAACACACATCGTCACCTCGTCCTTAACTAGTGTCTGTTCATTCTGGAACTCCCGTTTCGAGTTACTAATCTTAGCAACTGAACCGGTATCAAATACTCATGGGTTGCTACGAACACTAGTAAAGTACACATCAATAACATGTACATCAAATATACCTTTGTTCACTTTGCCATCCTTCTTATCCGCCAAGTATTTGGGGCAGTTCCGCTTCTAATGATCATTCTCTTTGCAGTAGAGGCACTCAGTTTGAGGCTTGGGTCCAGCTTTGGGCTTCTTCACGTGAGTGAGAACTTCCTTCCCATTCTTCTTGAAGTTCGCTTTCTTTCTCTTGCCCTTTTTCTTGAAACTAGTGGTCTTGTTAACCATCAACACTTGATGCTCAAGAATCATTTTCATCATCCCTTGTATATTATAGTTCATCACGAAGTTCTAGTAGCTTGGTGATAGTGACTAGAGAACTCTGTCAATCGCTCTCTTATCTAGAATATTAACTCCCACTTGATTCAAGTGATTGTAGTACCCCAGTCATTCAGAGTACATGCTCATTGGCTGAGGTTTTCTGCTCCATCTTGTAGGCAAAGTACTTGTCAGAGGTCTCATACCTCTCGACACGGGCGTGAATCTGAAATATCAATTTTCAGCTTCTTGGAACATCTCATATGCTCTGTGGCGTTCAAAACATTTTTGAAGTCCCAGTTCTAACCCATAAAGTATGGTGCACTAAACTATCAAGTAATCATCATATCGAGCTCGCAAAATGTTCATGACGTCTGCATCTGCTCCTGCAACAGGTTTGTCACCTAGCGGTGCATCAAGGACATAATTCTTCTGTGCAACAATGAGGATAATCCTCAGATCAATAACCCACACTACAAAAAAAATACACTTCCATGATGATACGTGTTTGTCACAGTAGGTCGTGTTTTCTGTCATGCATGTACATCCATGACAAATTTATGACAGAATCAAGATAGTCATACCTATGATGTCGTAGAAGTGTTCCATGACATTACCAAAATTATCATCACGGAAGTGTCCACTTCCATGATGATAAATCGCGCATCACAGAAGTTCTTTCGTCAAGGGTGACCGACACGTGGCATCCACCATAACGGAACACCGTTAAGCTATCGGGTCAGGGTTTGGATCCGATAACCCATTAACAGCCCCGACCAATGGGGATTTTCCACGTGTAAAATCATCATTGGCTGGAGGAAACACGTGTCGGCTCATCGTTGGGACAGATGTCAACCACTCATTGGACGGAAGGCGCCTATGATACGTCGACACGTGGCATGGCCCAACAGAGGCCCATTCCTGTGAAAAGGCCGGCCCGTTTGACTTGGTCAAAAGATGGCGGGCCGGCCCATGGAAAGCCTGTTAATGGCATGTTCAAATATAGCCCATTTACAACCCGCTAACCCAAGGCCCGTTACGCCCTATCCGAATTAGGCCCAATAGCGTCATCTAGGCCATCCAATATGATTCCAGCCCGTTTTCACTTCTGGCCCATGTATGGCCCATGACGTCTTTCGGCCCATATGAGGCCCTATGTAACTCTTGGCCTACTAACGGCCCGTGGTGAAATTGGCCCGTAATGAATAGTGTATCACTTTACACCCATTAACGGCCCGTGGTGAAACTGGCCCGTATTGAACAGTGTATCACTTTATACCCATTAACGGCTTGTTATTCCGTTGGGCCGTTTCCAGCCCATGTTATCTTTCGGCCTTCTCAGAGCCCATTTATTCTTGGGCTCATTTCCAGCATTCGTTTACTTACGGACCGTTACTGTCATTTTTTTGCTTGTGGGCCAAATTCAGCCCGTGGTTATAGTCGGCCCCTTTATGGTCCGTTAATACATTGAGCCGATTTCATGGCATCATCAAATACGGCCTATTAACGATGGCCCGTTATGGTCGGTCCATGAACGGATGATTCCAACACTAGCCCGTTTACGACCATAATGCGGTCTGTTTGGCCCATGTTTGGCCAATCGATTATACGGCCCGTGTAAGGCCCATTGATAATACGGCCCGCAGAAGGCCCATTGTTTCTACGGCCCGTAGAAGGCCCATTGTTTCTACGGCCCGTAGAAGGCCCACTGTTTCTACGGCCAGTAGGAGGCCCAGTGTCACTATAGTAAATATTAGCCCATGGTTATTGTGGCCTAGTTTTAAAAAATAGGTTATTGCAGCCACTAGCTAACGGCGGAAAAAGAACTGCAATGACTACAAGCAAACAAATAAACAAGACAACAAGGAAATAAATAAGCAAGCAACTAACGCTAGGCTATCACGGCTATTACACATATTACATCCACTGGGCATCAAAGTTCGCCACCAGTGCAAATATAGGGAACAAAGCAGCATATCATATACACTGGTTGTCAAAGTTGGCGACCAGCGCAAATAAACGCCGCAGCAAAACAAATCCAGAACTGAAACCACTTCAGAAGATCTCAAGAAACAATATCCTGGGTACCCATAATGCTGCCAAGATGCTTAGCAAGCTTATTAACTTTCTCTTGTTTGGCGCTTAAATCCTCCAGCGCTTGCTGTTGCACCAAAAAATATGCATCTGAATTCTGCAGGGACTTCCTCAGTCCTTCAGCTTCCTGTCGCAGCACATCTGATCGATGTCTTTCAACTTGAAGTTGAGACTCAAGAAGACGATCTGATTCAGGCAGCGAGTTCGAAGAGCTTGTGCCAGCAGTAGTGGCCAGTAACTCGAACACTACATCAAGACAGGACTTTTGGGTTCCCTCACTGTTGTCAAGATAGTTTTTATCAGCTTTCTTGGAGACCAACAGGGATGTCTCACTATCTTGAACCTTGTCTGCATTACTTCCTTTACCATTGGATAACGCGGTACTGTTCTCCAATATTTTGTCCGCATTCTAAAAGAGAAACAAGCAGACACATCACATGTTTACCATGTTGTGTATGAAACTCATTTTGGTAAATGTGTTCAGTAGTAAAGTGGATAGGATAACAACATGAAACAAACATATATCTATGTACCATGGTCACTTTATGGTCTATATCATTCTAGTTTTTGTTGCCAAATCAAGATAGAGACACAGTTCAAATAATATTTGTTCAAGACAAAACAGAATAGACAGAATATAAGTGTGGGTAACTATAGAGCAATAACAACACTTGTAATGTGCATGACATGAGAACATAACTGTTTATTCAATTGAAACTGAAATCAACATAGAGCAGGTTACAACAGCAAACCAGTTAAAGAAACAAGTTTAAAACATACCTGTTGCGCCATTGGAGTTTCAATTCCATCCTTCAAATTTGAAAATAGTTGGTATGAGTAAATACAGTCATGCAAGAGCAAAGGAGTATGAACCATAGCTACAAAACCTGACCTGAGAACAAATCTTCTTCTCCTTTAACCGTTGAGTTGGGATTCGGAGTGGTGGTCCTCGTGCTTTCGAAACTGCAGTTCCCTTACTAACTGCTCGTGTTTGGGTGCTCTGTGGTGGAGAGTGTCAACTGGAACTGGGTTACTATCTGCCGGGGTTGGGGTTCGAAGGGGTGTAGCTGGTTCTCTGTCCAACTGGGTAGGGGTACAATCTGCGAGAGTCTGTGTTATGTGTGGTGGATCTAGTCCTTGGGAAAGTACAACTGTGGTTCTATCTGCATCAACTGGTAGCACTATCTTTTCTGAAGACCGTGTTGTTACTCCCTTAGATACTGCCATCACGCTCTCCAATTCAAATGGCTGATAAACAAGAAAAGTAATTGAAAGTATAGACATTGTATGATAGATAGGTGCAATGGATAGTGGGGAATAAAAGAGGGCATGAAATAATTCATATTTATGTTGTCTAACCAAACAAGATAGCATGACACAATTTCACATATATGATGGCTAACTAAACAGGATAGCATGACACAATTTCAGATTATGATGGCTAATTAAAAAAGATGGAAAGACATAGTTCAAAATACGAGACTATGTAAACAGGATGACATGACATAACTATATAATGTGTTTACTAAATAGGTTGGCATGCCATAATTCACATACATTCACAAATAGAATGCCATAATTCAGAATATGATGACTGTAAACACTAAACAGGATGAGATGATATAACTATATGATATCTTTATTAAATGGGTTGCCATGCCATAATTTAGATAGATGATGTGTATGTACTATGTAAACATGATGGCATGATATAATTCAAATATATGATTTATATAGTAAGCAAGTAAGCAGATGGAAATCCATATATGATGTAAAAACTAAGCAATGCAAGACAACATGCATGACATGGGTAATATAACCCTGCCAAGTTTGAGCATAGACCTCAGGGGGAAAATAGGACTGGTCATCAATCTCTGAATCCTCCTCTGGGGAGCTCTCTGTAACCAGCAAGATGTCTGCTTCAGCAGGTAGCATTGTCTGCTCTGAATACCTTGTTTTCACTCCAGATACTTCCATCACCGCTTCAAATGGCTGATGCACAGGAAGAGTAGTTGAATATACAAACGTTGTCGACAAATGGAACGTGTAATACAAAAAAATGATAGCATGATATAATTCGCATACATGATGATTGGCTAAACAGCATGGCATTGCATTATTCACATATATAATGCCTTTGCAACAAGATAGCATTGTATAATTCACATATATAATGTCTTGCAACAAGATGGCAATGCATAATTCACATATATGGTAATTAGACACTGAACAGGTGGCATTCACACAAAACACGTCTAAACTAATCAAACGACATAGCAATGCGAGACACCATACGCATGATATGGGCAACATAACCCTGCCAAGTTAGAGCATACACCTCAGGGGGGGGGGGAATAGGACTGGTCATCTGTCTCCGAATCCTCCTCTGAGGAGCTATCCGTAACCAGCGAGATATGTGCTTCGTCAGATAGCATAGTCTGCTCTAAAGACCTTGTTTTCACTCCAGAATTTGCCATCACCGTGTCAAATGGCTGATGCACACGAAGAGCAATTGAATGTAATAACATTGTTGACAAATGTAATATGTAACGGAAAAAAGGATGGCCTGATATAATTTACATATAAGATGACTGGCTAAGTAGGATGGCATTGCAAAATTCACATATATGATGCCTGGCTAAACAAGATGGCGTTGCATAATTCACATAAATGATGAATAAACTAAATAGATGGCATTCACACAAAGGATGTGTAAACTAAGCAGATGACATATTTGATGTATAAAGTAAGCAATGCAAGACACCATATGCATGATATATCCAACATCAGCATGCCAAGTTAGAGCGAAGACCTCAGGGGGTAAATAGGAGTTGTCTTCTCCTTCTGAATCCCCCTCAGAACAGATATCTTCCTCTCGATTACAATCCGAAATGCATGGAGGGGAGGCTGCCTTTGTGCCTACCATGGAGCGACGTCTGCATGAAATTTTATTGCCACACAAGGCTCGTCTCTTTTGCTCTACATGTTCAGTTCCATTGTTTACAATAACTGTCATGCATAGGAATAAAACATAGTGAGATTATGTAAGGAGTGCATGTAGAAATCCAGAGTGATGGTAGCAACCTGTGGATAGACCCAAAACCAATAATAGCAGGCAGATAATGGCTTCAGTTAAAAAATACAAATAATGGCTTCTTTACTATTTGTTTCCCACCCAACATGAAACTCATAGTAGACACCAGAGATTAACCAGATAGTAGATAGATACTATTGATAGCGGGCCCGATATGTACCCCACAACCATTTAAAAACTCAAGTTTGACCATTAGTTTGGAGCTGACTCAAAGTCTAATCGGTGAACAGGACGATAAAGTAGCATGTAATATTAAGCGATGCATAACGTAAGTAGACACGAAAGAGTGCGACCTCTCTTGTGGACCCGTGTAGTCCTCAAGGTCATCTGCTCGGTTTATGATGGTAGTGCAGTTTGCATGGCTGCCAGCGGCAGGGAAGAAGATCTGAGGCGGCGAAAGACTGTCTGGAGGCGGGATCCCTGCTGTGATGGACCCTTCTGTCGTTGGAGAAGCTGAGCTGGGGTGGACGACGGCGCAGCAGGAGCGGGACAAACCACGCAAGGTTTTCTTTGACAACTATCTGTAAGAGAAGTAATTATGTAAGGGCTCGTTTGAATTGGAGGATTCCAACAATGCAAGGATAGGAAATAGACAGGAATAGGATAGGAATGCACGTGCAAAACAGAGAATTTAAAAACACAGGATTTCTGCCAATCTGGGTGTTTGATTCACAACAATTGGAAGATCACAGGATGCAAAGAAGCATGGTGAGATTAAGTCAAACCACAAGAAAATGTACGGTTATAATTCTATTATGCTACTATCTCTTAGTCTTGTGCTTCATGAATAGGAATTTGAAAAGGAGGACAAGTGAAAATTAAAATTCCTACTTTTTTTCTTTCAAGGAGACACTAAAGGAACAAATCCGTGTGCTCAGTGGACAATATATATAACATGTAGAGTAAAAAACGAGATGCAACAAGTGTACAACCTCTTTGGCGAAGCAATGTCGATCTCAGCGTGATTGGGTTGGCCGGTGAGGATGCTCCGGCTGACTTGGCTGTCGGAGGAGGGGAAGAAGATCTTAGGCGTCTGGAGATGGAGCCCGAGGTACTGCTCCGCTATGATGGAGGGTTTCATCGTTGGAGCAGCTCTGGTGAGTTGTACGATGTCGAGGCTGAAGCAGGACAAGAGAGACAACGAACAACGTTAACCTGAGTGGAATTCTAATAGCATCTCCAATACATGACGTAAAATACATAAACACAAAGTGCTAGATGTAAAATACATCAGCCGCTCATCTCTGAACTTATCTATCGAAACTGAATTTAACTGTCGAAACTGAACTTAACTGTCGAAACTGAACTTAACTGCCAAAACTGAATTTTGCTGTCGAAACTGAACGCACTAGCAAGGTGAGGCTACACGTCGGTCGACTGACTTTTTCATCTCTGGTCAGTCGATTTTGCAGCCGTTGGATACGAAATCAAGGGCCTGCGGTTCATCTTCAACCTCCACCCCCCTAAGCCGGCCAAACAGCAGCCCCCCGCTGCCTGTGGCCGGCGGTGCTCCGCCCCGCCCACCACCGGTCTGCCGCCGCCCCGACCATCCCTCTAGGCCCCCATGCCGAGCTTTTTCTCTGGTGATCCCCACGCCACCGCCCCGCCAACGCCCCGCCAATGCCGGCGACCACCGCCCCCATCCTGAACCCTAAGATAGATAGTAGGGTACCTCTCCGGCGAGCCCCCCTCCTCGCTGTGGCTGGTTCTTCCTTCACCCCGACGGCATCGGAGTGAAGTGTAGCTAAACGGAGCAGCATCGCAAGCAAGAGCAAGAGCGAGAGCAGCAGCGCGAGCAAGAGCAATAGCTAGAGCAGACCAGGCAGGGGACCGAGAGCAAGAGCAGAGCAGCAGCACGAGCGAGAGCTAAAGCAGCAGCATGTCCTACTGATGTGGACGTCGTGGAGGAAGTGGCCGGCGATGCCGCTGTGGATGGAACCGCGCCATGTCGGCTCGGGACCAAGCGCCGGCAGCACCGTGAGATCGAATCAAGAAGAAAATGCGGCGATTAGTGTACAACCTCTTTGGTGGCGCCGATTAGGCCGCAGCTTAATCTGAGGAAACGGTGATGATGATGCTCTTCCGGTGGTGCAGGTGAAGACGGCGGTGTGGGAATGGAGGTGGCGTGAAAGACGAGGGGAACATCGGGGCAGCTCCTTGGAGGTGGAGGATGGGGTGGCTGAACCAGCGGGACGATGAGATCGACGACGGATCCTCATCCGGTATGGTGGATGAGGGACGTCGAGGTGTTGCTGTGGACGACGTCGTCGGGGAAGAGGCTCCGGCTGGGTGGCAGACGGAGCAGGGTGTGGGGTTTCGTCACGGGTTTTCGCGACCTCGATGTACGAATGGGTGGGCGGATGGGATGGCAGTGGGGAACCATGGCTTAGAGACGCACTTGTCCGAAATGTGGGGTAAGTTACGAAATTACCCCTACCGGTTTGAGGTGGTTCTTTCGGTTCAGGGGTACCACGGGCATTTCGCGTGTCGAGATTTCACAGGAGGTGGGAGTTTTCGCGCGCGTTGTAATTTCGGAATAGCAAGGCGCAGGTTGAGATGGAGGGAGTTGTCGGAGCACAACGAGACAAAGATATATCTTAAATATTTCGGGCTAACAAGGCGCGGGTTGAAATTTCCGGACAAGCCTAACATGTACTGTACCAAATCAATGCGCCCTACAAATGTCATTCAAAACTTTGAATTCATGTTATGTTCAATTAAAATATTTTGCTATGTGTATAATGCATGCAACCTACTACTCAAATGAACATTTTAGTGCATTCAAACGTATATACTACCGCTTCAATATGAACTAAATTTGAATTTGTTTCTCTATTTGAATAAGATCTACAGTAATGATTGTTGTGAAGTCAAAGCATTTTGTTTCTCTGCTTTAATAAGATCTATAATCATCATTATTGTCAAGTTAAACAATCGTTTGTGTATTATCTTCACAGCATACCACATGATTAGTCTCGAGTTACATATGAACTATGTGTACTATATGAACTCAAACTAGATTTTTTGAATCTACTTTATTTTGATTTCAAATCACATTACATTTCTAGCTCTAGCTAGATCTTCATAATCTAAACCATGTCTCATATGTATAATGTGTTTATCACATTATGTATGGTGCCCCGCCCCCTACGCCTACAATTATTTAGATGTGAGTTGCAAACACCACACATTACCACAAATTCAAATAAAATGTGAGAATGCTCGATATATAGTATTGTTTAGATTGTTTGATATTTAGTTGTAAGCTGCAAACGCCACACATTATCACAAATTCAAATAAAATGTGCGATTGTTTGATGTATAGTATGGTTTAGATTGTTTGGCATTTAGCTGTGAGTTGCAAATGCCATGCATTATCACATTATGGTATAACATGTGCACAACACGTGTATCACCACTATATTCATGCATGCAATATTTAAAACACTATGATCTCCTATTCAAATATATGAATCCGCTTTCATGCCAAATTATGATCTTTGTTAGTCTCTTACACCCACACAATCCTCTAACCTTTGTAGCTACCACTAACTTTCTCTCGTGCATGCACACACCCTCCTCGCCCTCCCCCTCCCTCGGCATTATATCCACCGGGCACATTCATTTTTTTCTTTAGGTCGTTCTCCCAGAGTCTCCAAAACTCCTTTCCGACACACACCGATCGATAAACCTCTCCAGCGATGCCTGCCTACAACATACAAACACACCTTCAATCTCCTCCTTTATGTGTCCTTGCCTCGTGTCTCTCATACGGTCAGACACACATGTAAACTCTCGCCCCTCTTTTCATCGCTCTCACAACCGCACACTCCTCCCCCTATCTAGCTAGTAGTTGGGCCTCTCGCACCACCTCCTAGCTCCATTCTCTCTGTTTATCCGTCTCGCTGGGCCTTATTTGCCTCTAACAAATGGACGTACACCAACCGATCTCTCGCTATACATATAGCTAGCTAGGTCATTATAACTCGTTTTTACCCACACGTCAATCGATCTACCTCATTAGTTGTGTCTCTCCCTTCCTCCAACAAACAACAATTGATCTACCGATCTAGTTAGGTCTGCTTACCAAACACATGGTTCCCCATCATCATCCATGGATGCGTCCCGACAGATCTATCACGCACAGGCACACACAGAAACACATCCCCACTCTTATTGATAACATTGCAGTTCCACCCTCAGTTTGTCTAGTAGGCCTCTCCCACCATCTTCGAGAAGCAACTCCATCACCCATCCAGCACTCTACCCCTCTCCCTCCCTCTCTCTCTCCTCTCTCTCTCTCCCATCATATTTCCCGTCCTTCAGTTATGTATGGATGTCGACCGATCTCCCTCAAGACATAGCTGGGTCTCTCCTTCTCAACACATATACGAGTCGTTCTACCTCTATAGTTAGGCCTCTGCCTACCCCTCCCACCACCCCCTCCCCCCCACACCCACCGATACATCGAGCGCTCTAGTCATGTCTCCCTGCCACACACAAACTTGACGTGTGCCCTCTAACGTTCCGGTAGGCCAGTCGCCCTATATCTTTGACTTGTATACACACACAATTTCGATGGGTCTCTTCATCGATCTCGCACCCACCCACTTGATCCTCTCTTCGACTCTATCTATAGCTATGACCCCTCCCTCTCTTCTCGTTGATTGCCCGACCCTCTATGTATGATATGGATAGGCCTCCATTTCACACACATTGCATGCAAAAATTTGTTTGAGATGTCATCGACACATATTCCCACAAATAATTCATGAAATCAACCCCCACCCCACCCCCACCCCAAAACAAAAAACACTCACGAACGCGGTTTGTATCTCTCACACACACCCACGTAGGTGGGGGACGTGCACGAAGAGAAGAGGTGCATGCATGGCGCACCTACTCCTGTCTCTTTCCCAACCACACCCACGCGGGTACACGATGGAGCTCATTTCTGTACGAAAAAGGCAGCCCACGTGGTAATTTGGCACATGTACTGGTTGTCCACTTGGTGGAGGGAGGATCGTCTACCACGGGTGAACAAAAAAATTGCGACTTGACGTGTTATGTTAAAAAGAGGCAAACCATGTGGGGCCTACCTTAGAGGCAATGCTCTATACACTGGAGTACTTTTGATGTGTCCCGTCAACTCGCAGAACGAGGAGAAGCTTGCTTAGTACGCCGTCTCCCCCGCCCACGGGCGCGGTGGCTCGCAGGATGAGGTGAAGCTTGCTTACTAGTACGCCTTACGCCCGCTCCCTCGCCCATGCGCGCAGTGGCTTGTAGGATGAGGAGAAAAATTTACTACTCCCTCCGTTTACTCCTCATCCCTACTACCTTGGTTATAGAGATTATATCATATTGTTTGGAATATATATGTCCTTTAGTAGATTTCAATATGAACTACTAGTACATACTCCAAACACTGATGTATATAGACGTATTTTAGAGTGTAGATTCACTCATTTTGCTCCGTATGTAGCACTCTCCCTCGTCCCTCGACCCTCGCCCACGTGGTGGACGTGCAGCAATTCATTCGGTCTCATATAGCTAGAACGATATATACTGTACTACCATTATTGCTCGACTTCTCGAAGAGGCGAAGAGCCAATCGCAAGGTTAATATTTTGGAGATGCCAAGCGCAAGGTTATAGGAGAACGAGTAGTAGGTGCCGCGTCATTTATAAATAAAGTTTTTTTTCTTCAGTGGCACGTACGCAATATGATAGGTTCATATGGAGAGAAAACGAAACCGCTCCACTATATACATAGTCAGGACAGGCCAGCCTACATGGTTGCTTGATGGGGTTGCTCTCTTCACACTCTCTCGCACAAAACGACTGTGGCCACATCTATAACATCCCAGTGGATCACATCCGTTTGGGGAAGGGGTGGATGCTTAGTGTAGATGCGGTGGCCATCGCCGACTGCGAAAACCCACTGTCGGCACATCCCGATCAGGGGTTCCCGCCGTTCTCTCTCACAAAGGTGGTGAGGTTGCCGTCTCTTGCTCACTGCCGCGACGTGGGAAGTTGCCGCCTCCCGCTGCCCTCCTCAAGGTTGAGGTACGTCCCTCAGGTACAACTCCCTTTACAGCCAGCTTGCACCACTGCTCCAACTGCCCACATCACTCCCTGTGGATATTTGTCTACTTCTTTGCCCCGCACATACCTCTACTGGCTTCTACGTACTATATTTGTGATGAGTTTATGTCTCATTAACTAGTGCCAGTAATCTTATTCTAATCATGCTTGTTCAATTTCTTTGCCATAGGGATGCTCATCTCGATTTTGGTGAAACTGCACAAAATGATCCGATGGTCAAAAGGTTGCAAACTTCATTTATTAGGAAGCTCGAACGTTGCCAGCAAATTGAAGCCTGGTCAGGGTTCACGGTTCAAGGGCTAGGGATTGCATGGATCATTTTTTTCTTTAGCTGCCTCTGTTCCAAAATAAGTTTCAACTTTAGTAGTAGTACAACTTTGTACTAAAGTTTGCACAAAGTTGAGAAACTTATTTTGGAACGGAGGGAGTACATATTGGCTATGATCTGTCAATCATTGAGATGCAATAGCATGCATGTTAGTCTCCTTTGTATTTGATGAAATGTTGCAACGGGCAACCTTGGACGCAAGATACATGTAACAGAAGCTGGAAGCATCATAGCATTGTACAAATTTATCTCGCTGATAAATTACAGTACGTACTATACTAGTACTTCCTCCGTTCCTAAATATAAGTCTTTGTAGAGATTTCACCATGAACCACATGCGATGTATATAGATGCATTTTAAGTGTAGATTCATTCATTTTGTTCCGTATCTAGTGGAATCTCTACAAAGACTTATATCTACTAGTAATAGCTAGCCCCCACTACTAGGAATTCTCTATCCTCTCCTTGAGCCACGTCATCAAAATTGATGTAGCCGTTAGATGAAGTAAATCAGTCCATAATAGCCGTCTGATCTTGACGTTGAGAGGCTCCGCACTAAGCCACATGAAAGCATGCAGAAATACCGTGCCACATGCATGTGAGTGGGTTTTAAATCACATCAACATGTCTGCATGCAAGCATGCACCGGTAGCATGCATGTAAGTGAGCTTTTAAGTCCCATTAACATGTCAAAAAGAAAAATATAATCCCATTATGCAGTAGGAGTTGGCTGATCTTTTTTCCTTACGTGGGATGATCTAAATGATGATGGGAGTTTATTTAGTTTGGCTACCACATTTTTCATGCGGTTATAGAGTTTTTTTTGTTCTATGAAATCGATAATTTTGCGCAGAGAGATATACTGCTGTTCCGCGCCAACGCGCGGGGACTCATCTAGTAATATTTAGGAACAGAGGGAGTACTATGTAAAGAGTTAGGTGTCGCACGGTGATAGTGTGAGGTGGGCCATGTAATCACTGAGCCTGCGTGTTTTCATTGCTCTTGCACGCCTCCGCTGTAAGAATAGAGAAAATTGTATCTAGTACGAGTAGTATACCTCCTTTCGCTGAAAGCGTGGGACATCCAGCAGTCCTACCACCTCAATAATAAAGACCAATGAGCCGTCAAATCACATAGACCCAGCAGTAAGTTGGACGGACAAAGCAACCATCACTCTTGCGCTACTGAGAGGTCGCATCCGCTCTGCTCGGGCATGAATGCGGCACTGATTCTTTGGAGTGGCGCTCACCGTTTCGGGCGAGAAGCGCGCGCGGGCGATGGAGGGGCTTTGGGTGGGCCAGGCTGGTCAGGAGCGGGCGTGGCAGCTGTCCGCATATCCCTACCGGACACGCCCGGAAACGAGAGGATGCACCGACTCTCGCGGCTAAAATCGTACACTACACAACATCTCTCTGTCGCTCTCTCTAATACACACATGGTGTTAAACACGCACACGCACCTTGGCCCCGTTGCACCTTCTAACGTGACTTATTAGACCTAGACGGAGGGAGTAGTAAGTATACGAGATACGGTGCCACACTGACTTAAGTCGAATACAAGTGCCCAAAATTTGTGTGCATGTTATAATAAGGATTCACTTAAAATAGTACGTGAGCGAACAGAGGGATCAATTGGACAGTGTTCCCGAGTAGTAGCGAGATGTGTGAGGTAAGATACACCGCTGGCGTTTTTAATTTTTCTTATTAATTTGTTTGTTTCACCCTCTGACTGGTGGGACCCAACGTACTTTGTGGAGAGAGGTAAGGTGACTAAGGCTGCATTATTTCTGCACCACTGTGGATAGTCTTACCACCAAAGCCACATGACACGATTATGATTGAAATCCCAATGACTCCCACACACACACACAAAACACGGCATGCTTGTCACACGAATGCAGGAATGTATAAAAGGTTTTTTCCCTCTCGTTGAACATAACGGGAGGGTTGTGTAGCTGGTTAGCCTGTTCGCTCATCAAACTTGAGGTCTCGGGTTCGATAACTACACTTGAGCATAATTTGTGCCAAGAGGATTCTTTGACTGGTCAAAAAAAATTCTAGGGTTTGCACGCTTCACACTCTCTCTCCAGTATATATATATACACGCTGGAGCCTCAGCGCTTGTAGTTGCTCTCTTCACACTCTCTCGCCCTCTCCAGATCTAAACAAGACTTCGTTGGCCTCTCTCTCCCCTCATTGCTGCTCAAAGAGCCGGCAGGATCCGTCCACCGGGAAGGGAAGGAGGCTTAATGCTGTCGCCGTCGGCGAGGGACTACCGGCGCAGCTGTTCACTTTCCACCCAGCGGCGGCATGGGAGGGCCTCCGACCCCTTCTTCTTCGCCGTTGTCCCATCGCCCACCGAATCACGCCCCAAGAACCTTAAGGTATAATTTACTCACTCCACATGCATTGCTCTAGCTGCATGTATACCATGAATCTAGGACGTGGTTCAAAGAGGAAACGAGTGGGGGAAAGTAGTGGGAAAAGTTGTATATAGCATGAATCTAGGACGTGGTTCAAAGAGGAAATGAAGGGGGAAAGTTTTATAGCATTAATCTAGGACGTGGTTCAAAGAGGAAAGGAATGGGGGAAAGTACTAGTTCAAAAAGGAAAGGAAGGGACAAGGCTGTAGAGTTTGAGCAGGGCTAGATTTGCTACGCTCACATAGGGAAAGGCATCTAAAGATAACAAAACTGGGACCAGTAGATGCACATGGTGCTGGTGCATCAACTGTCCCGTGCAACTCATTAGCTGTTGTTAATCTAAGGCCCTGTTTTGTTAAAAACTCCCTAGTCCCTACCTGCCGGGTTCCAGGGACTAAACATGGACTAGAGGTTATTAAATGACATGCTAAAAGACCATGTTACCCCTAGTAATGAACTAATAGAGACAAGGTGCGATGCGTGGCAGGGGCAACTGTTGGAAAAGTCCCAAAAAGACTCCCTCGGGGTCTTCTTTCTTTAGTCCCAAATGCCCACTTTTAGTCCCTAAAAGTCCCTCCTCTTTGGTTTAGATGCGACCGACACGGAGTTTTTTTACTCCCTACACCAAAATATCCCTGTAAACAAACACCCTCTAATAATGCCGCTAGAAAATTGATGCAATGCAACAGTTAAAAGCAAATTACATGTTTCACGAATTTTATTGTTAATATAATTTGTATGTTAATATTAATCAAAGCCACCGTTTGAGAAATGCTACTGTCTTGCTTTCTTTCCCATTTAGATAAGGTAGATGCTTCTTTTTGTTGGCTTCTGTATCATCCACCGTTATTGACCACTACTTGTTTCCTTTGCACCTCTATGTAAACAGGGTTATCTGCTTCACCTCGTTGCCATTGTGACCTTTTGTTGCACTGCACAAAACACTTTTGTTTTAAGAGTGTTTTGTGTAGTTCATCCAAAATGTCACACCGACAACGTTGCTTGATTGCTTGATCTTAGTGGAACTGCATAATAGGAGATCTTACTTCCTATCCGTTAAGCCGAATTTGGTTCAGATCTTCTTCTTGTGAGTTGTTTGAATTCCGCATCATGAGAGGTCAGTACTAGCCTTCTTTCACATGATTATGTAGTGTGCATTCATATGTTGTGCTACTTGTACGATAATGTTGCTTGATTTTAGTGAGCTGCACAAATGGAGACAAGACTTCCAATCTGTATGTGCACCGTAATATCCCATTGAGGTAAGATAAGGATATTTCACAACTGCTGGCCTGTATTTTGCCACTTTCATCAGAAAATTAAGTTTAGTACTATACTTGTGCTCCCTAATTGACATGCCAAATCTTACATTGAAGGCGAAGCTTGTTTGTTATTGAACCAAGTGATGAAGGGGAAGAACAAGGGGAAGAAAAACAAAAATCAACTCTGTCGGCGTTCTGGGAACGGGGGTCCCCAGACTTGCCTGCCTGCGGCCTGCGGCGTGGCTCAAAGGAGGCCCAACATGGGCCATCTTCATCAGCACAAGACTCAAGACCCTCACGAGGGGCCAAGCCTCGTGAGGCGGATGACACGGCGCATCCTCAGGCGCAGCCTCCTCAGACTGGCTCGCGAGGAGACAGAGATATCAACGCAGGGTACCTCGCGAGGTGCCCATGACGCAAAGGGGGCAAGCGCAGCATCCTTCTTTCCTCTTTGGTGCAAAGGGGGCAAGCGCAGCCGCGGAGTACCGAGGCATCAGGCAAAGGTTGCCATTTCGGTGCAACGAGACCAGGACCAAGCGGACTACGAGACGGAGGTCACCATGGAGCCCAGCACAGCGTCACCACAGGGTCTTTCGCAGGCGAAGACCAACTTTATTCAGGATAAGTGTACTGGATGTTCCCCTTCGAATTGGCCAATTGTTGGCGCCCTTCCCGCTCAATATTTGGGGAGAGGCCCAGGGCCTTCGCCTATAAATAGGACCAGTCACCCACGTAGCAAAGGGGTCGGATCGGTTGGGGGTTCGGTTCACGGAGTTGGTTGGTCGGTTCGGCATGTGGATCCGGCTAGCAAGCAAAGAGAGTAAGTGAGAGAGAGAGAGAGAGAAGGTGACTGAACTCCTCCCAGTAGTTCGTCTCCCCAGCCAAGAGTAGACCCTCGTGTGACTGTTCTTCCTTGTATTGTTCATCACCACCAGCCCCAGGAGGCAATCCATCCACCACACGCTGGAGTAGGGTATTACACCACAATGGTGGCCCGAACCAGTATAAATCTTGTGTCCCTTGTGTAGTTCCTTTAGTAGTTTAGATCTTTGTGAGACGAGGAGGTAGAAGGCCAGATCTCCGCGCGTACCCCAGTGTTCGAACCTTAAGGGTCTGCCGGAACCCGAAATCCAACATTTGGCATGCCAGGTAGGGGTGCGCCGGAATCTGTCCTCCGCCACTCCGTTCTCCTCCGACCGTTGCATCCATGTCCGACGCTCGTCGGGCCCATGCCGAGCGTCGGGCCGCCATCGCTTCTCGCGTCGCCCAGACGGCCCCTATGGGTGGGTGTCCTCGTCGTTCCCCGTCGCCCGCCATCAATGCCGCCACCGGCCCGACGGGGGGCGAGCAGCAAGCGTCGTCTCAGCATCCGTTCGTGCGCCAAGACGGCTGCACCGCTACTCCATCACTCGCACCAGCCGGTTCTTCGTCCCGCGCGCTCCGCGCACCCTTGGAGGCTCGAGCTGCACTCCTCGCGGAAAACGAGCTCCTGCGCTACCGCCCCATCGACGACGTCGTCGAAGAGTGGCTCGACCGCGTCGCCGAGCTTGTCCGCGCCGCAGGGGGCTCTTCCGCGCCGTCCGTTCCTCTGCGCCACACTCCGCCCCGCGCGGGAAACGAAGCTCCAGAGGCGCACCGGCCGCCTCCCCACAAAGAAGATGCCATGGCTCCAAGGCACTTGGCCCCTGGGCAGAACCCGCTCCGTCAGGCGCCAACACAACAAGAACGGAGCTGCCAAGAAGTCCCTCGCCCGCAAGGGGCTGCCAGGGCGCTCCCTGCTCCGGCACGCCGCGACCCTGCTCCAGCTCCGGCTCGCCAAGACCCCGCCCTGCTCCTAGCTGCAGCGCGTGGGGACCCTCAAGACCAAGCTCTCCATCAGCCGAAGCCTTTCGTGGCCACCGCGGGCTGCCGCGCCTACACCACTGAGCTGCGTAGCGTCGCGTGGCCCGGCAAGGTCAAGCCTGACCTGCCTCCTCACTACGACGGCACGACTGATCCCGCAGAGTTCCTCCAGCTCTATGAGCTGGGCATCGAGGCTGCCAGCGGGGATGAAAAGGTCATGGTGAACTGGTTCCCCATGGCGCTCAAGGAAGGAGCTCGAACCTGGCTCCTGAATCTGGCTCCAGGCACGATCTCCTCCTGGGACCAGATGCGCGCCCGCTTCATCGCCAACTTCCAAGGTACTCGCGACTGGCCACCCGCCGTGAGCGACATGCGCCGCATCAAGCAACAACCCGGAGAGACCCTGCAAAAATACATCCAGTGCTTCAATAGCACGCGCCTCAAGATCCCCAAGGTGTCCGAGGAGGCCATCATCTCGGCCTTCTCTGACGGGGTGCGCGACGTCAAGATGAAGGAGGAGTTGGCGATGCACGAAGACCTCTGCACCTCCCTGGAGCTGTTCAACTTGGCGAACAAGTGCGCCAGGCCTGAGGAGGGACGTCTCTCCCTCCTTGAGCTGCCTGCCGCGGACCCAGAAGAGAAGAAGCCCAAGGCCAAGGACGTGAAGCGCAAGGGGGCTGCCGTACTCGCCGCAGAACCAGACACCAAGAGGGGCAAGGATCTGCCTGAATCCTCCAGGGGCAGTCGGTACTGTGTGTACCACGACCTCCACACCCACAACACCAACGAATGTCAGGAACTCCGCGCCGTGCGAGAGGGAAGGATCGGCCGTCGCCCTGACCGTGCTGACCGGGGCTACGGCCGAGGAGGAGGAAGAAACCCAGGACGCTGGGAAGATCACAGCCCACGCCAGGGGTGGCGCGACCAACCTCGTGAGGACCGCTGGTGGGACCTGCCTCGCGAGGGAGACTGGAGTGATTAGCCTCGTGAGGATCGCCCTCATGGCAACGCAGGCCTACCTCCGCTGCCGCCTCAGCCAAGGAGGAACGAAGACCGCCATCAATACGAGGGAGCCGGGGGCTTCCAGGAGCCGCGCGCAATCACCTGCATCCTGGGCGGAGCTCAAGCCCCAGCCTCTCAATGTATCTTCAAGCAGTTTGCCCGCGAAGTGAATGCAGTTCTCCCCAAGCTCGAAGCAACGCGCTCCCTCAGGTGGTCGGCGTGCCCCATCATGTTCAGCTCGGCGGACCAGCTCAAGTGCGCAGCCACGGCCGGAGTCCTCCCGATGCTTTGCTCCCCAGTCATCAGCAACGTGCTGGACACCAAGACCCTCATCAACGGAGGGGCAGGGCTCAACGTCCTGTCCGTGGAAACATTCAACAATCTCCAAGTACCCTATGACCAGCTTCAGCCGACCAAGCCTTTCTCCGGGATCACCGATGGTTCCACAGTCTCGATCGGGCAGGTCCGCCTCCCTGTCACCTTCGGGGCTCGCAGCAACTACCGCACCGAGCTCATCGACTTCGACGTCGCCCACATCCGCCTGCCGTACAACGCCATCCTCGGGTACCCAGCGCTGGCCAAGTTCATGTTTGTGACTCACCACGGCTACAACGTCCTCAAGATGCCAGGAAGTGGCGGAGTCATCACGGTGCCCTGTGAAGAGAAGGATGCAGTGTGTTCCCTGGAGAGAGAGCCTATCAGGCCGCGTCGCTAGAAGACCCAGATCGCGGAAGCAGGAGGCTTCCTGAGACCACCCCCAAGAAGAAGAAGACGTCGTTAGGCTCAGCCCCTCAGGAGGCAGGCCCTTCAGGGCTCGTCTCTGCCCAGGGGGACCCTCCTTCCATCGCATAGGGAAGCGCGCCCAGCGCCCTCCTCAGGCAGGGCTTGGGGGCTCTCACCTGGAGGGCCACCGACCTAGCCAGGGTCACAAGGGAGGCGCTTGGGCACCATGTGGAGGTGTGCTTCGAAGCACGTTTCTCCCGAGAAGGAGCCAGGCAAGGAAGGTCAGACCAGCAGGAGTTTGTTAACAAGGCCATTCAAGAACTACAGGAGACAAGGATCATGAGAGGTTGCCGCTGTCTACCAGCTATGGCCCTACATCTAGGCGAGGATGGTGGGCTGCGTGTCTGCGTCGACGTACCAGGGCTCAATCAGATCGCCACGACGGAGCGTCTCTGGCCCTTGCAAGTGGGGCGTTGCAGGGGGCCACCCCACCGCTATGTTCGCATGCCTTACAGCCTGCCGAGCATGGTTGCGGCGTACCAGCGCCTCATGACGGGCATCATGGAGGCTCAGGGAGACAGGCGTTCCGCGGCCCTGGCGGAGATGAAGACAGCTCACGAGGAGCCACCGGTGCCTCCGGAGCCTCCCGAGGCCCCGGGGCCTGGGGGCTCGTGAGGATCAGCTTCCGCAGCCCATCAAGTCTGCTGCACCAATGCCACTTTGCCGACAACATCTCCAGGTGACATCTTCCAAGCTTCATTCCCAGCTGGGAGCACCCTTCCAGGGTTGCATCACTCCCAGGCCGCGTGGGTCCGTCCCTGCGGCATGTATCCACTTTTTTATTTTTCCGGTCATTAGTTTGCCTCGTTGGGGGCGCCCCTCGGGCTGCATCATCCCCAAGCCGCTCGGGCTAGGCCCAGCAGCGTGTATCTCCCTCGCGTTTATTTCCAACTATGCATTGCCTATCACGCTTAACTACATGGTGCCTGCCCGCGGCATCCTTTCTTCTCTATGTCGGCCACTTGCACGTTAAAGGGGGGGGTGCCTGAGCATCGCGACTCAGGGCTCTTACTGGCTCTCCAGCCCTCACCCTCTGGCCTTGTCCACGGCATCGCGACCTGGCATACCAGCAACGGCTGAGACAAGCTCGAGGGCCGGGACCCGAGGACGTAGAGTACCGGCATCTAACCAAATTTTGCAGGGACACATCTCAAGATACGGCCCAGTGCCAGGCGCAACCCACCTCGAGGTAGGGCCTCGTGAGTCCCGCGCTGGCTCACGGGTGCCCAGATACACCTCACCTACTCCAACCAGCGAGCTCTTGAGCGACTAATGATCGACTAATGACTGCCATGGCAACCCCACCTTCTTTCTGTGATGAACCTGCAGGATCCTTGGAGGGGACTGTGCTAGCCAAGGCCCTCACGAGGTTCCCTTCACCCTCGCCCGCGCGAACCGCTTCCATGTTAAAGGGGGGGTGCCTGAGCATCGCGACTCAGGGCTCTTACTGGCTCTCCAGCCCTCACCCTCTGGCCTTGTCCACGGCATCGTGACCTGGCATACCAGCCACGGCTCGATGGCTGGGACCCGAGGACGTAGAGCAAAAAGGGGAGCAGAGGCGAGGGAGAAGGGGCTCGCGAGGACCTTGCCGAGCGATTCCGCTCCTACCGACGCGCGAACCCGACGGCACACCAGGAATAATCCCCGACTCTCGAGATAAGTCACCACACGAAGCACCGGCTACTGTGGCACTACCCCCGCACCTAAAGCAATTCCGTACTAGCAACGTTGCTTCCCTTTCTCACCAAGCAACGGTTGCTTGGGCGCCAAAGGGGACCTCCTGAGCATCGCGACTCAGGGGCTCTTACCGGACCCCGGGTCGCTCACCTCCTGGCCTTGACCACGGCATCGCGACCTAGCATACCAGCGACGGCTGACGCCGCCTTGGGACTGGGACCCGTCGACGCAGAGCACCAAGCCCTCGCGAGGTTCGAAAGGGAGAACTAAGCTATGACGAAATCAGCAACTCACACAAATCTATGGCGAAGGTCATGTATTAACAAACGGGACTACAGACACCTTACAAGCCCCCGTGGGGCGCATTTTGATTCCTCGCAGGGAACGGATCCTAAGGAGTGCTAACTACACGGGCTCCTGCAAAAGATGCCATCGTCAACAGTGGGCCGTCAGGCGCAGGTGCCAACCCCATCCAGATCAGGGTCGGCGACGGCCTGACAAGCCTGACTTGCTCCGGGAGCGGCGCCGGCTCGGGGGCTCGTAGCTGTCGTCGCTCGTCTCCGGAGTCGCGAAGATTTCGCTGGAGTCGCTGGACCCCCCGGCGCCTCTGCCAACGGAGCGGTCGACGGGCCTAGCCCTCACCAGGGCAAGGTCCTGGCCACCTCTCCCGGGGCAGCACTACAGCCGGCGCCCGATCACGTCGAAGACCTTGAAGAACATCACCGCAGCGCCATCATACTCCAGGTGGACCGCGAAGACGCCCCTCTCCTTGCAGACCCGGGCGACTTCTCTCCAGCCGCGGGACAAGTAGACCTTGCCCGGGGCGGCGACCACGACCTCGGCCTCGGTCGCGAGGGCGCTGCAGCCAGCGTGCTGCAGCCAGAGCTCCATAGGCCCTCCTGGAGGGACGATGGAGGCAAAGAAGGGAGGCGGACGGATCCAGGACTAGAGAGGAACGACGACGTGGAGCACGAACTCTAGGGAGGAGCCCTCGGCGTGGACTCCAGGAGGAACAACCCAAGCCTTCGTGACCCGACGGTGCCTACGACAGCGCCGACCGCGGAGATCAGCATCGACACCCTCGGGGCACTCGGCGGGGGCGTACAAAGGAAGCGGGAACCCCGGCGGAGCCCGCTCGCACCAGGGCCTCGGCTCCACCTGACGGTCTTCCTCACCCCGGCTGCAAAGGGCGAGCCGTTTCTTCGGCGGGAGCGGGTCTGGCCCCTCTCGAGGAGCCTTTCCCTTCTCCGCTGCAGAGAACCGGCGGATCGGAGCCATCTCAGCAAGACGGAGCAAGGATCGGGAAGAAGGAGAAGCCAGGAGGAATGGACTAGAAGGGCACGCACAGCTTCGTACTTATAGCCGGCGAAGGCCAACCGCCGGCCTCCACGATCGCAGGTAATCATGACACGATTTGCATGCAGGGACTTGTCCACCTCGTGCGATCACCAAGGCGTCATGGGGAAGTGGAGGCGCCCACGTCCCGCCAACCGCCACGCGGCGCCCAAGGCCGCAGGCTGTTAGGGCCCGCGGCGCTTCGCCCTTGCCCTTTCGCCTCTCGGCACGGCCAAGTCCAGGCGCGCCTTGGGCCCGGGGGCTACTGTCGGCGTTCTGGGAACGGGGGTCCCCAGACTTGCCTACCTGCGGCCTGCGGCGTGGCTCAAAGGAGGCCCAACATGGCCCATCTTCATCAGCACAAGACTCAAGATCCTCGCGAGGGGCCAAGCCTAGCGAGGCAGATGACACGGCGCATCCTCAGGTGCAGCCTCCTCAGACTGGCTCGCGGGGAGACGGAGATATCAAGGCAGGATACCTCGCGAGGTGCCCATGACACAAGCCATGACGATCGAGGGTGCCAGGCGGGCACCAGCGCGCGCAGCGTCCTTCTTTCCTCTTTGGTGCAAAGGGGGCAAGCACAGTGGTGGAGTACCGAGGCATCAGGCAAAGGTTGCCATTTCGGTGCAACGAGACCAGGACCAAGCGGACTACGAGACGGAGGTCACCATGGAGCCCAGCACGGCGTCACCGCAGGGTCTTTCGCAGGCGAAGACCATCTTTAGTCAGGATAAGTGTACTGGATGTTCCCCTTCGAATTGGCCAATTGTTGGCGCCCTTCCCGCTCAATATTTGGGGAGAGGCCCAGGGCCTTCGCCTATAAATAGGACCGGTCACCCACGTAGCAAAGGGGTCGGATCGGTTGGGGGTTCGGTTCTCGGAGTTGGTTGGTCGGTTCGGCATGTGGATCCGGCTAGCAAGCAGAGAGAGTAAGTGAGAGAGAGAGACAGAAGGTGACTGAACTCCTCCCAGTAGTTCGTCGCCCCAGCCAAGAGTAGACCCTCGCGAGGCTGTTCTTCCTTGTATTGTTCATCACCACCAGCCCCAGGAGGCAATCCATCGACCACACACTGGAGTAGGGTATTACACCACAATGGTGGCCCGAACCAGTATAAATGTTGTGTCCCTTGTGCAGTTCCTTTAGTAGTTTAGATCTTTGTGAGACGGGGAGGTAGAAGGCCAGATCTCCGCGCGCACCCTAGTGTTCGAACCTTAAGGGTCTGCCGGAACCCGAAATCTGACAAACTCCCGATGCTGTAATGAAGCACTGGAACTGTGATGACACAAGTAATGATATAGTTTTGCATCTTAATTTATTGCTATGGCTGGAATGAGCAATTGTTTTGCCACTGATTTGATGCCACTCTTAATGTAATATGTAATTGTAACATCCCAAATTTTCAATTTGGAATATTATACATTAGATCATCATGCATATCATATTTTATTTTGCATTTTGGTTGATCCTAGAAATTCTACGCAACTCAAGGACCCACGGAGAGAGTTGGGGATTTCGTTATTTTCATATTTGAGTTTTCTCAAATTTTGAGAATAGGATCGTTTGATTTTATTTATTTTATCATCAATTATTTCTATTACAAAAATATGAGAGAGGGAATAAAATGACTTTTCCAAAATAAAGAAATATTGAGGATTAAATAATAAAATCAAATAGGATTTTATTTCGGAGTTTTTCGGTGTTTTATTTGAATTTAGGAAAAATGTGCATTTTTTAAAATTTCATTTAGGGCCCAAATAAATGTTCACCTTGTGCGGCTTGATTTTAGAAGCCCGTGAAAATTTGTTTCAGAATTTTTGGAGTCTGTTTAGTATATCTTTTTATTTTTCTTCCGAGCAGAATAATTAAAAAAACGAACCGACTTCGGGCCTTACCCGAGCGGGACACCGCCCGGGGGCAACCTTTAAATAGCGCCGCCCCAGCCCATCTGCCCCGCCTCGATCCGTGCGCGCCGCCGCCGCCAATGATCCCGCCACCCGAGGTTCGTCGCGCCTCGTTTTCCATGCCGAAAAAATAAATAAATAAATATTCGGCGTTCGTCGTTTTTCTTTTTCTCGGATTAAATCCGCGATTTCTCTGATCGCAATTCCTGATCAGATTTTCGTTTTAGTTTACCTTTTCACTTGTTTATCGGAATCAGGCGATTCAAGTGCTTAGAGTTTCGTCTTGAAACCCTCTATCCGTTTAACCAACTTAAACAAGATTTTTCTACTGTAAAATTTGCCCTAGATCCAGATTACTAGAATGAAGTTGTTTTCTTTTGCCGTTTGACTTTCGTTGCTTCGTTCGATTTGATTCTTTTTGCCAACCGGAGTTCTTAAGTTGAACCTTCTGGTTAGATCTCTTATTTGAGTTTTACCTATGCATTAGATGAGTACTTATTGTATGCTTGTTTGTTTGTCTGCGATAGAATACCCGGAGTGCACCGCCTGTTACTTCGAATCATTAGGTTTCGCGGATCATCAGCAAGGCAAGTAACACTTTGATCATACCTTTTCTACTACCCAGTTTTATTGCATTAAATCAATCCTCACACATTGCATTTTTAGGATCTAATTAAATTGTGGGATGGGAAGTAGATGAGGTAGTACCTATTACCTATTATTATCAAACCTTTGGGAGTTACTTCTACGTTTGCTTATTATTCCATGCTATGCTAGTAGACGTGGATTGGGTGAGTGATATCCATGACAGATGTGAGTTTTGTTAATTAATGGTTTATCTAAGGTGGCAACTTAAACACACATCTGGGTGGACTGAGGCACCTGGGTATTCCAGGACTTGCCTGTTTTCTTTTGGACTGCCACCCAGGCTCAAAGGGATCATGAGACTATTCATACTAGAAACTTCCGTGTGCAGCCACAAGCTATTATGGGCTCTAGCATAGTTGACTAAGTCGTGCGAACTCTTATAGTGGTAGACTAGCAGATGTAGGGGTTGTAGGTGGTACGGTCTACCCGATCGTATGGTACTAGCGCTTCTGAAAGACTATGTCTCGGTCATCTGTCTTCTCAAACACCATGTAGTGCGAGAAACCAAACGGAGGTGATCGAGTCTTGTGGGGAAAAGTGCGCAAACCTCTGCAGAGTGTAATAAACTAATCATGATTAGTCGTGTCCCCGGTTATGGACATCTTGAGTATCTATTACTTGGATTATCACTTGAATCTCAACATGTTACTCTAAATTAATTTTGTTGGGTTATGTTTAATGATGATGCTTAATTGGGATTGAGAATGCTGTCAACCATTCTCAATGTTTGACAACCACCATAATAGTTAAATAAATTTTATCCCTTTGAAGTAGGGAAAAATTGGCTTTACGCAAAACTGTAACCATAGAGCTTTCCACCAGCCAAATATGCATATAGTATAGCTGTTTCATTCCATTACTCTCTATGTGTTACCTTGCCAGCATATTCCATGTGCTGACCCGTTTTCGGGCTGCAACGTTAAGGTTGCAGACTCTTCAGACGATGATTAAGGAGTTTTAGGTCGTGGTTCTATACTCAGTGATGCCGTTGGAGTTGATGGACTCACTTATCTTCCAAGCCTTCCGCTGTTATCGTTATTAGATGGCCTTAAGCCAAACTTATTGTAATAAGTTCTCTTTTGAGACACTCGATGTAATAAGTGTGTGATTTCTACTCTGCTATAAATCCTCCGAGTACTGTGTGGTGTCAGCATTACTGATCCTGGGATGATACCGAAGCACAGAGATCAGACTGTTTGAGGTCTGGTCACTACAGAGATGGTATCAGAGCACACACTGACTGTAGGACACGACCACTAAGCTAAAGACCTAGATCACTATTCACTCTCTTCTCTTCTGACCTCTCATCCTTTCTACTCTTTAGGATGGCGGATGCAAGGAACAAGTTCACGCAACCGGATGAAGATACACCCTTTGGACGCCACTTGAAGGAAATCAATAGATACCTGAATATTGGAGTACCAAGCTTCACCGGAACCTACAACGCCACTTTACCTGAAGAAGAACGCTGGATGATTCAAGTTCAAGTTCCAGGAAGGACATTCATGCCAGTCACTGAGCCCATAGAATTTTCTTTTGATGCACCAACTTGGAGTCTAGGAAAGAGCATGGCAGCTCACATCGCCATGGGACGCATTGGAGAAGTCTACCGCAAGGATCTCAAGGATACTATCTACCAGATTTGTGGGCACCGAGATAACACTGGGAGATGATCAACACCAGGAAGGATAGATCAATCGCAGCTTTTATCCAGGAGTTAAACCAGCACATTCGACAACAGGAGAACCAGATGTGCGGCGACATGATAGACCTGAAGAAGGCTAAGACTAGAATCAAGGAACTGGAGGAAGAACTCAAGGCTACACGTGAAGATTATGAAGAAGAAATTGAAGTATTGGTGGAGAAGAATGACGACCTGATCAAGAAGATTGGAATATTTATGGGAGACCCTACACCAGTAGATGAAGAGGAAGAACCCAAGGAAATTAGCCCAGAAGACTACATCATCATCGACGACACCGACTCGGAAGCACATAGTAGCGATGATGACTATGTTGATGAAGCTGGAGCAGATATCATGGAGTCAACAACCGTAGAATATTTATAGTAGACCACCACATCAGTAGTAGTAATCCACCATGTAAATATAGTAGTCCGAGCACTTTTGCGATAGTTAGATCGATTGTATGCCCTTGTTTGATTGATTGAAGTAAATTGTGTGCTTTTGCCTCATGTGCATATGGGTAGTGTTTTCTCTTTAGACCCCCTCTATTCTTATATCTCATCTTTTCTAAACCCTTAGATGCCCCCGAGACGTGACCCCGGATTTGCCTTTCCACCGGAGCACACCCAGTTGATCCAGCAGCAGAACACATTGATGCAGTTGCTAGTCCAGAATCAGAATCAGGGAAACAACAACAACAACCCACCAGCACCACCACCACCACCTGTTGACCACTTAGCCCGTTTTCTTAGGCTGAATCCGCCGGTGTTTTCCAGTAGCACCGAGCCGATAGTAGCAGATGTTTGGCTCCGCAAGACAGCTAGGGAATTGACCATAGCAGGATGCACAGATGCGGAGAAGGTGAAGTTTGCCGCACATCAACTAGAAGGACCCGCCGCATCATGGTGGGAGAATTTCACAGACACTTTCCCTATAGACACTGTCACATGGGACCAGTTTCAGCAGGCTTTTCGTACTTCCCATGTCTCACCAGGAGCTATGGCCATGAAGAAGCGTGAGTTTCACAACTTGCGCCAAGGAGGACGGACAGTTGGCCAGTATGTGGAGGAGTTTAGTAAGCTAGCACGTTATGCCCCAGATGACGTTGCTACGGATGCAGCCAAGCAGGAGAAGTTTCTGGAAGGACTGAATGGTGAGTTGAGCATGCAGTTGATGGTGGCCACCTTCAAAAACTACCAGGAGTTGGTAGATCGTGCTCTTATGATTGAAGGGAAGCAACAACAATTTGAGAATCGCAAGAGGAAGTATGGACAAGGAAGGTACAATTCAGGAACTCAGCAGAAGCCACGTTTTACCCCTAGACCGCGAGGACATTTTCAGCATACCCATGGAGGAGGTAACTCGCACAATCACAATGGCACCAAGAATGGTAATGGCAATGGAGGAAGCAACGGCCAGAACCGCACCAACCCCTCAACCCCAGCCAAGAAGGACCTGAGCCATGTCACTTTCTTTAAGTGTTCGAAGACAGGACATTATGCAAATGAATGTCCTGAATTGCAAAATGGAAATAGCAATGGAAGTTCTGGGAAGAAGCCGAACCCTTTTAACAGGGGACAGGTGAACCACGTTAGCGTGGAGGAGGTTGAAGCTCAGCCCGATGCAGTAATAGGTAAGTTTTTGGTTAAGTAATTTACTGCACTCGTTCTTTTTGATACCGGTGCATCGCATTCATACATCTCAAGGGGATTTGTGGATAAGTATAACCTACCAACCCAAGCCCTTAGGTCACCCATGTTAGTAACCTCGCCTGGAGCAGAGTATGTGGCTAGTCTATGGTGTGATCGGTTACCATTAAGGATTGGTAACTATGTTTTTCCCTCAGACCTAATAGTATTGGAATCTCAAGGATTGGATGTGATATTAGGCATGGATTGGTTATCAAAGTATGAAGGGAATATTGAATGTGCTAGCAAGTCAATTTTGCTTACCACACCAGAAGGGAGAAGGATCAAGTATGTATCCAGACATGTGCCAAAGAGGACCCAAGTAAATTGCTTAACAGGAGTTGTGCAGGAGGAAGTACCAGTGCTAAGGGATTTTCCCGATGTATTTCCAGAAGAGTTGCCCGGCATGCCACTGGATAGAGATATCGAGTTTTTGATTGAGCTATTGCCAGGCACAAGGCCAATATCAAAGAGACCATATAGGATGCCAGCAAAGGATTGGTGGAAATTAAGAAGCAGATTACTGAGTTACTGGATAAGGGATATATTCGCCCAAGTTCTTCACCTTGGGGATCGCCAGTACTTCTAGTGGAGAAGAAGGATGGATCGTTAAGGATGGTTGTTGATTATCGAGGATTGAATGAAGTAACGATCAAGAACAAGTACCCGCTACCAATGATCAATGATCTATTTGATCGATTGCAAGGAGCTAAGGTATTTTCCAAGATCGATCTGCGATCAGGATACCACCAGTTGAAGATTCGAGAACAGGATATTCCTAAGACAGCCTTTACCACCAGGTATGGGTTGTATGAGTATACCGTTATGTCATTTGGTCTGACTAACGCACCTGCCTATTTTATGAACATGATGAACAAAGTGTTTATGGAGTTTTTGGATAAGTTCGTCGTAGTGTTCATTGATGATATCCTGGTTTATTCGAAGAATGAAGAGGAACATAAGGAGCATTTGCGTTTGGTACTTGGAAAGCTCAGAGAACATCAATTATATGCCAAGTTCAGCAAATGTGAGTTTTGGTTGAAGGAAGTAGGATTCCTCGGACATGTTATATCTGGAGAAGGTATAGCAGTAGATCCCGCTAAAGTTGAAACCGTGACCAAGTGGGAAGCCCCAACAACAGTTGGAGAGATCCGGAATTTTCTTGGACTCGCAGGATACTACCGGAGATTTATTGAGAATTTCTCAAAGATTGCGAAGCCTATGACTGAGTTGTTGAAGAAGGATACCAAGTTCATATGGACGGAGGAATGTGAGGCTAGTTTCCAGGAGTTGAAGAAACGTTTGGTTACCTCACCAGTGTTGATTTTGCCAGACCAGACCAAGGATTATGAGGTGTATTGCGACGCTTCACGTCGAGGACTTGGAGCAGTGCTTATGCAGGAAGGGAGAGTTGTTTCATATGCCTCAAGACAACTGAAGCCTCATGAGTTGAATTATGCTATGCATGGTTTGGAGTTAGCAGCCGTAGTGCATGCTTTGAAAACATGGAGACATTTCCTCATGGGAAATCATTGTGAGGTGTACACGGATCATAAGAGTTTGAAGTACATTTTCACACAGAAGGAGTTGAATCTCAGACAAAGGAGATGGTTGGAGCTTATCAAGGATTATGATATGAAATTGCATTATCACCCCGAAAAGGCTAATGTAGTAGCTGACACATTAAGTCGCAAGAGCCATGTCAATACATTAAATGACGAGAGGAATACCAAGGGAGTTAGCCGAAAATCTTCGTGAACTATGTTTAGAAATAGTTTTGAGAGGCTATGTAGCAGCATTGGAGATTCAGTCAACCTTGATGGATAAAATCAGGGAAGCTCAGAAAGCTGACAGAGAGATTGCCGCTATAAAGGAGAAACTGAGCAAAGGAAAAGCTAAAGGATTTCATGACGATGAGCACGACACCTTATGGTTTGAAGACCGTGTCTACGTGCCCAATGACCCAGAGATCAGGAAGTTGATTTTGCAAGAGGCACACGACTCACCGTATTCAATTCAACCAGGAAATACCAAGATGTATCTGGATTTGAAGGATATTTTCTGGTGGACCGGAATGAAGAAGGATATAGCGGAGTATGTAGCAGTTTGTGATGTATGTCAGAGAGTAAAGGCATAGCATCAGAAGCCAGCAGGATTGTTACAACCATTGCCGATGCCCGAATGGAAGTGGGATAAGCTAGGCATGGATTTTATCACGGGATTACCTAGGACTCGTTCAGGCTATGACTCAATTTGGGTTGTAGTTGATGGATTGACGAAAGTAGCTCATTTCATCCCAGTAAAGACCACTTACACCAGTGCTAAGTTGGCAAAGATATACATGACCAGGATCGTATGTCTGCATGGAGTTCCAAGGAGTATCGTATCAGATAGAGGAACCCAGTTTACCTAAAAGTTCAGGAAGAAGTTGCACAAAACTTTGGGAACCAAGTTAGAATTAAGTACAGCTTTTCAGCCACAGACAGATGGACAGACCGAGAGAGTCAATCAGATTTTGGAGGATATGCTGAGAGCTTGTGTGCTAGATTATGGATCTAGTTGGGACGATAATTTGCCCTATGCAGAGTTCTCTTGCAAGAATAGTTACCAAACCAGTTTAAAGATGGCCCCTTTCGAAGCCTTGTACGGAAGGAGGTGCAGGACACCGTTGTCATGGGACGAAGTTGGAGACCGCCAGTTGTTTGGACCTGACTTGATTAAGGAGTCTGAACAGAAGGTGAAATTGATTCGTGATAGGCTCAAGGCAGCCCAGTCCAGACATAAGAGTTATGCAGATTCTAAATGCAAGGAGACAGTTTATGAAGTCGGAGACAGAGCTTATCTTCGAGTATCTCCACTTCGGGGAACAAAGCGTTTTGGAGTTAAAGGGAAGTTAGCACCACGATTTGTAGGACCATATCGAGTTTTGGAGTGTATGGGAGAAGTGGCCTACAAGTTGGAATTGCCCGAAGGATTGTCAGGAGTTCATGATGTGTTCCACGTTTCTCAGTTAAAGAAGTGTCACGCGGAGATGGCTGACATACCGTTGAGAGACACAGTGCCTTTGGAAACTATTCAGTTGGATAACGATTTGACCTACGAGGAGAAACCAGTCAGGATTCTCGAGTTTGCCAGTCGAGTTACTCGCAGCAAGGTAATCATGTTTTGCAAGGTTCAGTGGAGCCACCACATGGAGGATGAAGCCACCTGGGTGCGAGAGGAAGATTTGCTCAAGGACCACCCTCACCTATTTTCTAGCCAACCCGAATCTCGAGGGAGAGATTCATCTTAAGGGGGGTAGGTTTGTAACATCCCAAATTTTCAATTTGGAATGTTATACATTAGATCATCATGCATATCACATTTTATTTTGCATTTTGGTTGATCTTAGAAATTCTACGCAACTCAAGGACCCACGGAGAGAGTTGGGGATTTCGTTATTTTCATATTTGAGTTTTCTCAAATTTTGAGAATAGGATTGTTTGATTTTATTTATTTTATCATCAATTATTTCTATTACAAAAATATGAGAGAGGGAATAAAATGACTTTCCCAAAATAAAGAAATATTGAGGATTAAATAATAAAATCAAATAAGATTTCATTTTTGAGTTTTTCGGTGTTTTATTTGAATTTAGGAAAAATGTGCGTTTTTCAAAATTTCATTTAGGGCCCAAATAAATGTTCACCTTGTGCGGCTTGATTTTAGAAGCCCGTGAAAATTTGTTTCAGAATTTTTGGAGTCCGTTTAGTATTTCTTTTTATTTTTCTTCCGAGCGGAATAATTAAAAAAATGAACCGACTTCGGGCCGTACCCGAGCGGGACACCACCCGGGGGCAGCCTTTAAATAGCGCCGCCCCGAGCCGCCCCGGCCCATCAGCCCCGCCTCAATCCGCGCACGCCGCCGGAGCCGCCGCCGACGATGATCCCGCCGCCCGAGGTTCGTCACGCCTCGTTTTCTGTGCCAAAAAAAGAGAAAAAAATAAAAATAAAAAAATATTCGGCGTTCGTCATTTTTCTTTTTTTCGGATTAAATCTGCGATTTCTCTGATCGCGATTCCTGATCCGATTTTCGTTTTAGTTTAACTTTTCGCTCGTTTATCAGAATCAGGCGATTCAAGCGCCTAGAGTTTCGTCTCGAAATCCTCTATCCGTTTAACCAACTTAAACAAGACTTTGCTACTGTAAAATTTTCCCTAGATCCAGCTTACTAGAACGAAGTTGTTTTCTTTAGCCGTTTGACTTTCGTTGCTTCGTTCGATTTGATTCTTTTTGCCAACCGGAGTTCTTAAGTTGAACCTTCTGGTTAGATCTCTTATTTGAGTTTTACCTGTGCATTAGATGAGTACTTATTGTATGCTTGTTTGTTTGTCTGCGATAGAATACCCGGAGTGCGCCGCCTATTACTTCGAATCGTTAGGTTTCGTGGATCATCAGCAAGGCAAGTAACACTTTGATCATACCTTTTCTACTACCCAGTTTTATTGCATTAAATCAATCCTCACACATTGCGTGATTAGGATCTAATTAAATTGTGGGATGGGAAGTAGATGAGGTAGTACCTATTACCTGTTATTATCAAACCTTTCGGAGTTACTTCTACGTTTGCTTATTATGCCATGCTATGCTAGTAGACGTGGATTGGGTGAGTGATATCCATGACAGATGTGAGTTTTCTTAATTAATGGTTTATCTAAGATGGCAACTTAAACACACATCTTGGTGGATTGAGGCACCTGGGTATTCCAGGACTTGCCTGTTTTCTTTTGGACCGCCACCCAGGCTCAAAGGGATCATGAGACTATTCATACTAGAAACTTCTGTGTGCAGCCACAAGCTATTATGGGCTCTAGCATAGTTCACTAAGTCGGGCGAACTCTTACAGTGGTAGACTAGAAGATGTAGGGGATGTAGGTCGTACGGTCTACCCGATCGTAAGGTGCTAGCGCTTCTAAAAGACTATGTCTCGGTCACCCGTCTTCTCAAACACCATATAGTGCGAGAAACCAAACAGAGGCGATCGAGTCTTGTGGGGAAAAGTGCGCAAACCTCTGCAGAGTGTAATAAACTAATCATGATTAGCCGTGTCCCTGGTTATGGACATCTTGAGTATCTAGTACTTGGATTATCATGTGAATCTCAACATGTTACTCTAAATTAATTTTGTTGGGTTATGTTTAATGATGATGCTTAATTGGGATTGAGAATGCTGTCAACCATTCTCAATGTTTAACAACCACCATAATAGTTAAATAAATTTTATTCCTTTGAAGTAGGGAAAATTTGTCCTTGAGAAGTGCTTCATATGTGCTGTTTTAAATATTTCCTTTCCTTTTTTCGAGCAAACAGTGATGCTAGCATTTAGTAGTCCTCTTGTCTTTGCACAACAGGATCATCTTCCTCTGAAGAAGAATATGGAGTGCGTGAAGTGACTAGTTCCGATTATGCCAGGATGAAGAAGCCCTGTCTATCTTATCATCAGAAGGAGCAGTTGAAGGCTGGTTACATTACTCCCCACAAGACCAACTAACTTCAGCTCAGAAGGACTGACAAAATCTCCATTTGTGATGCACGAGTACAATGTTGTTCAAGGATTCTTTCTGGTGAGTTCCATTTTTCTAAAAGTGTGCTCTACATGGACCATGTATGTGCCTATTGAAACTGTCAATTCATAGTATAGTTTGCTCTATACTAATCACTTTTTTGTATTTGTGCAAACAGGGGGTGCTCAGCTTGATTTCAATGGGAACTGCATAAAATGTTCATGAATACATCGAATCATTCATTTCCACCACAAGAAAGGAGGCGCCGATAAGTTCAAGGCGTTGCAACATATAAGGGCGAAATCATACAAGCTACGCGTGAATTTGGTTGATTTTGGTGGAACTGCACACAAAGAACAGCTGGTTTATTTAGCACGAGGTGCCATGTCAATGTCCGAACTGATGGCAAACCCTGCCCATTCCACAATCGTAGGCATTTGATATTTTGGAATGGGACAACCTTGTCAAATTTTGCTCATTGATTTTAGCAAGACATGTGTTTGATATTTTCGAATGGGACACCCTTTGCTGTCAGCAGCGTCGATCAAATTTTTCTTTATTCTTTAGTTGTGAAGTAAATATTGCCTCTGACATGTGAGTCATTGAGATGCATAATCATCGATTGTTTTGAGTGTTCTCTATGAATTGCCAGGCCTGTGTGTTTGATTGATTGTACAAAAATGCTAAAAAGTTGCTCAAACTCTTTGTACTCCTTCTGTTCCTTTTTACTTCGCACGTTGTGAAAGTGCATACTTTTTTTGTATAAGATTGGTCAAAGTAGAGATACTTTGACTGCAGACAAAACTTGTATGCAGACTAGAAAGGACCGGAGGGAGTACATGTGAAACTGCTGTAAACGAGGTGATCCCCTGGGAATAATGCTAGTACGTATTGTTTTGCATGTTCATCCAATGCCAGTGATACAGGAATTCGAACTAATCGAAATAAATTCATTCATACACGGTCGGATTTCATATAAACATGCCAGATTTCATTACATTTCATACATTCTTCAACTAAAAAGGGGTGCGCTTGAGTTATAATTAATTAACCGAAGCTACCCACCTGTGTCCCGCTGAGCCGAACAGAAGCTTCAGTGAATTAACTGCAGGTGCAGTTGCGTAACTGACATGTGGCCTGTTCGGCCCACGTGTCAGTCAGCCAACTGCACTAGCAGTTAAGTAGAAGCAGCGTTATTCTCCAGCAGAACTCCCTGACTCCACGTCGCCGCCAAGAAGCTAACCGGCCGTCAATGGTCAACCCGCCTAGCTTGGCCTCAACAGGAGGGTAGCAGCGATGGCCTTACTTGGACCTAAGCGGCGGCGACCTACCGTGTTCTACTCTTCCTCATTTTCTGTGTGGCGCGGCCTCGTTGGCAGCAGGGCGGGGCCTCAGCGGAGCCGGCGATGTCCTCTGTCTCGTTGCTGGCGGGCGGTGCCTCAGCGGAGCGGTGGAAATCATCCCCCGCGTTGCCGGCAGGGTGGGGCCTCGGCTGAGCCGGCGATGTCCTCTGCCTCGTTGTTGGCGGGGCGGGGCCTTGGCGGAGCCGGCGGTGTCCTCTGCCTCGTTGTTGGCGCTGCGGGGGCCTCGGTGGAGCAGGGCCTCGTCGACGCCAGCGGAGCGGGGACTCGTCGGAGCCGGCATTGTCCTCTGCCTCGTCCTCGGTCTCGCCAAACAGCGCCTCGCCAGCTTCATCACCCTCTTTGCTAGCCTCTTTGTAGGCGGCCGCAGCCTCCACCACCTGAATGCGGTACCGCTAGCGCTCGAGGTGGCCCTTGAGGGCGGAGCGGTACGAGTCGAGTAGCGCCTCCTACTCCGCCCGCTCCATGGCGATCTGCTCCTCCGCCTGCAGGTGCTCCTGGAGGAGATGGTGGTTGTAGGCAGCGTTGTCATGCGCCTCCCAGAACTGCTCCCGATGCATCTGCCTCACACTGTCCATATATTGGGCATGGGCCTCGCTGATGGTCATGGTGCAAAGCACCGGCGAGGATGGCACGGAGGAGGGGGTTGGCGCCGGATCGTCGACTACCATGTTCTCCATTGGGACGTCGTCGTCCTCCGGCTGCCTATGGGCCAGCCGGTCGGCAACAATGGCTGCCATCTCCTTGTGGTCCGTTGTACGCCCGTCCCGAAGAGTGCTGGAGCGCGAGGAAGCCATGGTGGGCAGTAGTGGTGTGGACAGGAGAAAGGGAACAGATGCGGATGACTGCGGCTATGGCCGGCGTAGCAGTTTATGTAGCAATGGTGGGCGGGCGGAGGGACAGACGTGTGGCGCCGGAGTAGCCGCCTCGGCAACCGCGTATCATTAATGTGGGCGGCAGATGGACGGACGGACGGCACTTGTGTTGTTTGAAGGCAGAGCAATCGCCTGCACCGGGAAGCGGGGCAGGCGGCGCTGACTATTTCGGGCGGAAAGCGCGCAGGCAAGGAGATGACTTTACTAGGATGACAATAGGGACCCACCAGGTCCATAGCCTCACGTACGCAAGTGCCTCCTTATTATTATTATATATATATATATATATATATATATATATATATATGTATAAAACTATACTCCCTCCGTCTAGGTGAATAAGTCGTATTAGAAGGTGCATCACAACCTAGGTGCAAGCAGATTGGTGGAAAAGAAGAATATTTCTCTCTTCTAAACACAACATTTAATCACAGCAGTTAAGAGGATGCCTTATTAGCTACCCATGCAGGCCATCGTAATTCATAGCATTCAAAGCACTTTTATTACTTGCCTAATAACTGCATGGACGTGCTGCATGCATTGGTCCTTGCCCGAGCAAAAAAAGGGAGGAAAGGGGTTTTCACGGGAGACAACGAGGCAGAGGTGGAAGCGCTCGCTGGAGTAATTTATTTTGCTTCCCCCTGGTTTCCTGACATCACGGTCCCACACCATTGTCAACCTATGTAGTAGTCAATAAACGAGAGAATTGCACAAGAAGCGGCCGACAGCTGGGACCAAGCAGCTCGAGCAGTATTTGTGTTTTTGAGGTGTGAGCACTGCAGAGTTTTTCGATGTTTAGCCCAGATATTAATTTTTCTCCTCTGAACAACAACGAAAACATCGCTGCAGGTATTAACTGGGTGGGCTGTGGCCCGTCTAGCCCAGGCCAGATATCCAGCCCAGATATTAATTTTTTTCAAGCTGAAAATGGCTAGCCCAGCTATACTTTTTTTAGGAATACCCAGGCAAGGTCAAGTTGTTATTCTCCACCCCGCTGGGCTCCGAATCTTTCCTAGGAGGATGCATTAGGCTTAACAGGAAAATGAGCTTTAAGAAATAATAAATGGGATGTAATTATAAAAACTGGGCAGTAACTATAAAAAATGCACCAAACACGTGATTACTTTATAAAATATTATTTTTGGATATTGAAAATTTTAATTTCATTAATTGTTGCAAGCGCAATGTTTCGTTGGATTTTTACGCAATATAAATTTATATTGAAATTGTATTTAATCTGACTAGAAATTTTGGGATAAAAATATTTCGGATCCCATCAAAATGTGGGAAATTTTATTGAATTCTGTATTGAACAGTTGGTTGAAATGGGTTGTACTTTTAACTAACTGTAAATGGGCTGTAGTAAATTCCATTAGAATTCAAAAATGGGCTACACATTCTTACAAATATCAAATGGGCTATAAGTTCTCTGCCACACACTTCTGGCCTTACTAAGTTGACGCGTCCCCTAAAAAACAGAGTTGACGCGTATGCAAGGCTTTGTCAACTTATAGTCAACACACGGTTCTAGCAGCAGTGGCCGTTGGATGTCCATCCAACGGATGCCGTGCTTCTTCTTCAATCTTCGATATTCTAGCTTCACCCGCCCAAAAAATGATTCCTCCCCCTGACATCTGTGGCGCACCGTTTCGGAAGCTGACCTATGGGCCTACTAAGTTGACGTACCAAGGGCTTTGTCAACTTAGTTAATATAAACGATTCTAGCTGCAGTGACCGTATGATGTCCATCCAACGGCCGTAGTGCTTCTTCAACCTCTGGTCTTCTGGCTCCAGCCGCCCAAAGCAGCGCCGGTCATGCTTCCTGCTCCTGCCTCCCATGGCTGGCTGTGCTGCCGCGGAGGCCTCACCGCCCCCTACTATTCCCACCGCGGGCCAGGCCCTGCGGTGACGGCAGCCTTACACCGCAGCCGAACAAGTGAACCCTCATACTCCTCTCCGCGTGGGCATCCACTGCCATGTCTTCACTGGCTCCGCGTCATCCCCTTCCTAGGCCTTGCCGTCGTCCACCGCCCTGGTGCTCTCGGCGCGGCGTGGTCAACGTGGTCAAGGAACGACTTCCATCTAAATAGTACTGTACATGGAGAGGCTGACAGCTGGGTCCACGGCCACAGCCCAGTTTTTTTGTGATTTGCCAAGTAAGTCGCTTTGTCAGGCCTGTTGGGCTGCAAATCTTTCAAGACGAGGAGAGCTTTCATTCGGCTGGCCGAGAAAATGGCCCATCACTAATGAGAAATGGGCTGTACATTTTTAAAACACATCAAACCGGCAATTAGTTTCAAATATCTTTTTTTTCATTTCAAGATTTTAAATTACATTAATTTTTATGCGTGGAGAATTTGTTAGATTTTATATTGATATACATTTATTTTTAAAATCAGTTTGAATGTGAGTCGAAATTTTGGGATTAAAAAACAGTTCGGACCGCACTGAAATATGCAAAATTTCGTATAATTTTTTAATCGTTGCCACAATATGGGCTGTAATGCTAACAAAAAGAATATGGGCTCCAAAAAAACCTTAAGAATTAGCAAATGGGTTGTAAATTATTAGAAATAATGGCAGATAGGTTGTATGCTGTTTTCCATAGATTTGAGGCTTTCCTAAAAAAAGGTTGACGCACAAGCACTGACTGTTGGATGTCCATCCAACGGCCGTCGTGCTTCTTTAATCTCTGCTCTTCCTGCTCCAGCCACTCAAACAAGCATCGGCGGGATTGCCTGCTCCCTCCTCCTCGCGGCCGGCTGTGCTGCCGCGCAGGCCTCACCGCCCGACCGTATTCCCATCGCTGGCCTAGCCATCCCTCTACTCACCCACACCTGCTGTTATTCTCCGGCGACGACAGACGAACCAGTAAACTCTCGTATAGTCATACTCCCCTCTGCGTGGGAAACAACTGCTGAGTCTTCCCTGCATTTGTGTCGTCCCCTTCCTAGGCCTCGCCGTCGTCCACCGCCCTGGTGCTCTCGGCGCGGCATGGTCAACGTGGTCAAGGAAGGACTTCCATCGGACGTGGACTGTACGTGGAGAGGCTGACAGCTGGGTCCACGGTCGCAGCAAGGAAGTGCCTCCTTATTACGCAGAAAATAATGATTCCTCCACCTGACAGCTGGGACCCATCGGACGGGCCACTGTATTTCGCGAAAAAAACGTTTCCCCTTGACTGCTGGGACGCACCAGCTACATCTTCGCACGCAAGGAAGTGCGTCCGGGCAAAAAAAAATGATTCGCCCCCTGACTGCTGGGACCCACTAGCTACATCTTTGCAGGCAAGGAAGTGCCTGACAGTCGGGACCCACCTGGTCGAAGCGTACGTAGCGTTGTCATTCTGGTCACGAACGTGTATATACATACTGGTCGATCTAGAGGCGCGCACGTGTCGTAGTAGAGGCGCGCACGTGTCGTAGTAGAGGCGCGCACGTGTCGTAGTAGAGGCGCGCACGTGTCGTAGTAGAGGCGCGCATGTAGCATGTACACGTACGTACAGCGGCCAGGGTGCAAGAAAGAAAATACGGCCAGGTATGTGTAAATACGGGCGGGGTCTCGAACGCCTACTCGCGCATACGTACGACCAGGGCTTGTGTACATGGCTAGGTCGGAACGGAGAAACAGCGTCGTCGTCATGTTCATGGGGAGGCAACGGAATGCATCGTGTTCATGGGGAGGCAACGGAATGGGTCGTGTTCATGGGGAGGCAACGGAATGCGTGGGAGCCAACCGGCTGGGTCGGAACGGAATGCGTGGTAGTGTTCATCGGGAGGGCTTGGACGGAACAGGTGATGGAAACGAGGCCTGGCATACCGCACAATGGAGGAAACGGACCTCCTACGTTTAGAACATGATCCTGTTGATCGGGAGGGGTCTGGTGTACTGCAAAACGGAGGAAACGGACCTCCTACGGTCGAAACTGGGGTCCTGTTGATCGGGAGCGGCATGGCATACCGCAAAATGGACGAAAAGGACTTGTGTTGGAGCGCTACGGTCGAAAAGGGGGTCCTGTTCATCGGGAGGGGTGTGGAGTACCGCAAAACGGGACTCCATGGGATACTGTTCATCTCCACCGTTGACCCCCTCCAGCCTCCATGAGCTACTGTTCATCCACCGTCGACCTCCTCCAGCCTCCACCTGCGACTGTTCATCCACGGGCTCCTGTTCATCCAGCCTCCACCGCGCGCTACTCCACCGACTACTATTCAACCAGCCCTCTCCACGGGCTCCTGTTCAACCACCCCTCCACGGGCTACTGTTCATCCTGCCCTCCACCTTCTACTGTTCATCCTGCCCTCCACGGGGTGGTCCTGTTCATCCAGCCCTCCACGGGGTCGTTTTCATCCAGCCCCAACCAGCTCGATCGATCGGGGTCCTGTTCATCAAGAGGCAGCACCACAGGGTCCTGTTCATCCACCCCCACCGGGAACTGTTCATCCAAACCCACTCCCCCCGTGCAACGCTCACTGTTCATCCAGAGGAAGCATCGATCGGCTTCAGTTAGCAGCAGTAGCGAAGGAATCACTCGATCGGGTTTAGTTAACAGCCATCGATCGATCGCTCGGGTTCAGTAATGCGTAGCCTGCAGTGCAATCGCTCGGGTTCAGTTAGAGCCCAATGCATCTCTCGGGTTCAGTTAGAGCCAACGCCTCGCACACACGCGCGTACGTGTACGAGAGAAACGTGCATCGCTCGGTCCCGACCTCCCACCATAACCGGGAACTCCCCAAAATTTTCCTCGCCCTCGCTTCTACCACGGTTTTTTCCGTCATGGATGGCCCAAAGAATGTCATGCAGCTGCGTCTCCGGCCCGCCCAGGACGAAAAGCCCATTTTCTGTCATGATTTTTTGTCATAGAAGTAGGATCCCACCACATCTATGATGATACCGGGTTTTGTCACAGTTATCGTCATAGAAGTGTCATATGTATGACAGAAAAAAAATTCGTTCGGCCCAAAATGTCACGGATGTGTCTTTTTTTTTGTAGTGCCAGTCCGCATTATTGCTACTATCATCTTTCAACTTAGTTTTCTCTAGGAACATATCAAAAATATATGGGAGCTATATCACGAGCTATTAATCTACAACATAGATATGAAAAAACTAATAAGATTAAGTTCATGATAAATTAAGTTCAGTTAATCTAATTACTAATGAACTCTCACTTAAACAAACATCCCTCAAGTCATCTATGTGATACGTGAGCCAAATCAACTAACTCATGTCCGATCATCACGTGACATGGGGTAGTCATCAATGGTGAACATCTCTATGTTGATCATATCTACTATATGATTCATGTTCGACCTTTCAGTCTCTAGTGTTTCGAGGCCATGTATATACATGCTAGGCTTGTCAAGTTAACCCAAGTATTCTACATGTGTAAAATTGTCTTACACCCGTTGTATGTGAACGTAGAGTCCTATCACACCCGCCAGCCACCTTTATGCAAAACTAGTTGCATGTCTGTCGGTGGAACCGGTCTCATGTGCATGGACATGTAAGGTTGGTCTGGGCCGCTTCACCCCACAATACCACAAAATCAAAATAAGACATTGGTGGTAAGTAGTATGACTATCAATGCCCACAACTCTTTGTGTTCTACTCATGTGTATCATCTACGCATAAACCTGGCTCTGATACCACTTTTGGGAATCATTGCATGGAATCAAAAAAAATTCAATGCACACGCAATGATCTATCCATGGAGATGCATAGAAACGAGAGGGAGAGTGTGTCTACGTATCCTCGTAGACCGTAAGCGGAAGCGTTTAACAACGCGGTTGATGTAGTTGAACTTCTTCGCGCTCCAACCGATCAACCACCAAACGTATGGCACCTTCGCGTTCTGCACATGTTCAGCTCGGTGACGTCCTCCGCTTTCTTGATCCAACAAGACGGCGAGGTAGTAGATGAGTTCCGGCAACACGACAGTGTGGTGACGGTAATGGTGAAATGATCTCCGCAGGGTTTTGCCTAAGCACAACGAAAATATGACCGGGGTGTAAACGGTGGAGGGGGCGCACACGGCTAGGCAATTGTCTGTTGTGTGCTAGGCGCCCCCTCCCACATATATATATATAGGTGGGAGGGAGGGAGGAGCAGCGAAATGAGGCGCCCAATTGGAGGAATCCTACTTGGGGTCCCTCCCAAGCCGCGCCCCCCTTTCCTTATTTGGAGTGTGAGGAAAGGCAGGGGAGGGTGCCCGCCCTTTTCCTTTCTTCCATGAGAGGGAAAGGAAGGAGGGGCTAGCCCTCCCCATTTTCCTTCCCTAGGGCTGACCAAACAAGGGAAGGGGCACACCAGCCCCTTCTGGGCTGGTCTGTCCCCTCCTTTGGCTCATATCTTGCCGGGGGGTGCCTGGAACCCCTTCCGGTCACCCGATTTCTTCCCGGTAAGTCCCGAAACACTTATAGTGTCCAAATACCATCGTCATATATATCAATTTTACCTCTCGACCATTTCGATACTCCTCATCATGTCCGTGATCTCATCCGGGACACCGAACAACATTCGGTCACCAAAACATATAACTCATACAACACTATATCGTCAATGAACGTTAAGCGTGAGGACCCTACGGGTTCGAGAACTATGTAGACATGACCGAGACACCTCTCCGGTCAATAACCAATAGCAGAAACTGGGTGCCCATATTGGCTCCTCCATATTCTATGAATATCTTTATCAGTCGAACTGTTATGACAGCATACGTAATTCCCTTTGTCTATCGATATGTTACTTGACATTTGATCGCCGGTATCTTCATACCTAGTTCAATCTCATTACTGGCACGTCTCTTTACTCGTTCCATAATACATCATCTTGTAACTAACTCATTAGTCACTTTGCTTGCAAGGCTTCTTATGATGTGTATTATCGAGAGGGCCCAGAGATACCTCTCCGATTCTCGGAGTGACAAATCCTAATCGCGATCTATGCGAAATCAAATAACACTTTCGGAGATACCTGTAGAGCATCTTTATGATCACCTAGTTATGTTGGGATGTTTGATAGCACACAAGGTATTCCTCCGGTATCCGGGAGTTGCATAATCTCATAGTTGAAGGAATATGTATTTGACATGAAGAAAGCAATAACAATAAACTGAACGGTCAGTATGCTAAGCTAGTGGATGGGTCTTGTCCATCACACCATTCTCCTAATGATGTGATCTCGTTATCAAATGACAACACATATCTATGGTTAGGAAACCTTAACCATCTTTGATCAACGAGCTAGTCTAGTAGAGGCTTACTAGGGACATGGTATTTGTTTATGTATTCACACATGTATTTAAGTTTCCAATCAATACAATTCTAGCACGAATAATAAACCTTTATCATGAATTAGGAAATATAAAAGAACATCTTTATTATTGCCTCTAGGGCATATTTCCTTCACAAAGGATCGACCACAAAAAGCAAAAAAACAATTCACAGGAGCCCAATAGCACACCGGCCACATGCACATGCAAAGAGAAGTACTTGATCCATATAGCATAGAAACAAAAAAGTGGTAGCCCAATGCATATACGATCCACATTCACGTGTAAAGAGAAGCACTCAGTCCATGTTCGATGCCTATGGCTGGCTTCTGCTACACTGCTAGTGCGAGTAATTTAGTCCCACCTCTACTAGGGAAGAAGGAATAAAAGGGGTGGGTGCCTACAAAGCAAAACCAGGACGCAGGGTTGTTCAGGTCTCTCTGTTCTCTCCGCTTTGGCTGAGTTAACAACGAGACTTTTGCTCATTCACATAGCAGTTAACCGAAAAAGGTGTTTGTACCTTACCCGATGGGTGCCCGACATGGTCGGGTTACCCGGTGGGCTCGGGCATGGACCTGATTTCAGACCCATGGGTAGGGCCACTGGTTTGTGGGGGACCCGATAGCTGGATCGGGCATGGGTTTGGTTAAGGTTGACCCGGTGAAACCCGACCCACTGCCAGGTTGAGTGCCTTCTAGTTATTCGTACTCTGTAATGTTAATATGCAATCTGATATTCTGAAATGTAATGTTCAGTTAACAGTTTGGTCCAACAATTGCTACATCTCGTAGTAGTTCTCAAGCATTATTGGTTTCGTTAACTGTCTTATCTTCTAGTATATGTTCTATTCTGCAATGTCGTGCTCAGTTAACTGTTTTGGTTCATTTGGTCTGCTATCCAGTTAACTGTTTGTTTCAATTATGCAATTTTATTTTCATTTGTTATGGGTACAATTTTGTATTGTTATGCATGTGAGAAATAAATCGAATTTGGCTGTACTCAATAGACGAGAACATATATAATTGCTCTATTTCCAAGTTGTTTAGCATGCTTGGTTAGGTTAACTAGCTTTTGCATGCGTCTCATGTTAATTTGTTGGATCTGCAATTTGTTTATTGCTAGTTCTTGAGCTTGCGTTTTTTTCCTTAAAGAGGAAAGGGTGATGCAGCACAGTAGAGATAAGTATTTCCCTCAGTTAAGAACCAAGGTATCAATCGAGTAGGAGAAACGCGCAAGTCCCCAATAGATGCACCTGCACAAACAATCAAACACTTGCACCCAACGCGATAAAGGGGTTGTCAATCCCTTCACAGTCGTTTGCAAAGGTGAGATCTGATAGAGATAAATAAAACAAAACAAAACATAAAATATTTTTGGGTTTTTTGGTTTATAGATCTTAAAATTAAAGATTGCAAGAATAGTAAACCTGAAACTAATATGATGGAAAATAGACTCGGGGGCCATAGGTTTCACTAGAGGATTCTCTCTTGAAGGCAAATAATACGATGGGTGAACAAATTAATGTCAAGCAATTGATAGAAAAGCGCAAAGTTATGATGATATCCAAGGCAATGATTATGTAATATAGGCATCATGTCCATGTCAAGTAGACTAACTCCTGCCCGCATCTACTACTATTACTCCACACATCGACCGACTCATGCCTGCATCTAGATTATCAAGTTCATAAAGGACAGAGTAACGCTTTAAGTAAGATGACATGATGTAGAGGAATAAACTCCAGCAATATGATGTAAACCCTGTATTTTTATCCTCGATGGCAACAATTCAATACGTGTCTTGCTACCCCTACTGTCCCTGAGTGAAATCACGCAAGATTGAACCCAAAGCTAAGCACCTCTCCCATTGCAAGAAAAACCAATCTAGTTGGCCAAACCAAACCGATAATTCGAAGAGAAATACAAAGATATCAAATCATGCATATAAGAATTCAGAGAAGATTCAAATAATATTCATAGATAAGCTGACCATAAATCCACAATTCATCGGATCTCGACAAACACACCACAAAAGAAGATTACATCGGATAGATCTCCAAGAACATCAAGGAGAACATGATATTGAGAATCAGAGAGAGAGAGAGAAAAAGCCATATAGCTACTAGCTATGGACCCTAGCTCTGTGGTAAACTACTCACGCTTCATCGGAAGGGCGATAGAGTTGATGTAGATGCCCTCCGTGATCGAATCCCCCTCCGGTAGGATGCCGGAAAAGGCCCCAAGATGGGATATCATGGGAAGAGAATGTTGCGGCGGTGGAAAAGTGTTTTCGTGGATGCTTCTAAGGGTTTTGGAATATATGTGAATATATAGGACGAAGATCTAGGTCAAGGAGTCACCAAGGGGCCCACAAGGTAGGGGCACCCCCTAGGGCGTGCCCTCCACCCTTGTCGCCGCATCGTCGCTCTTCTGACTTGTACTCCAAGTCCCCTAGGTGTCTTCTGGTCCAAGTAAAATCATCACGGAAGTTTTATTCCGTTTGGACTCCATTTGATATTCCTTTTCTGCGAAGCTAAAAAAAGGAAAAAAAACATAAACTGGCACTGGGCTCTAGGTTAATAGGTTAGTCCCAAAAAATAATATAAAATAGCATATTAATGCATATAAAACATCCAAAACAGATAATATAATAGCATGGAACAATCAAAAATTATAGATACATTGGAGATGCATCAAGCATCCCCAAGCTTAATTCCTGCTCGTCCTTGAGTAGGTAAATGATAAAAACAAAATTTTTGATGTGGAATGCTACCTAACATATTTATCCATGTAATTTTCTTTATTGTGGCATGAATGTTTAGATCCATAAGATTCAAAATAAAAGTTTAATATTGGCATAAAAACAATAATACTTCAAGCATACTAATAAAGCAATTATGTCTTCTCAAAATAACATGGCCAACGAAAGCTATCCCTACAAAATCATAGTCTGGCTATGCTCCATCTTCATCACACAAAATATTCAAATCATGGACAACCCCGATTTCAAGCCAAGTAATTGTTTCATACTTTTGATGTTCTCAGACTTTTTCAACTTTCACGCAATACATGAGCGTGAGCCATGGACATAGCACTATAGGTGCAATAGAATATGGTGGTTGTCGAGAAGACAATAAGAAGGAGATAGTCTCACATCAACTAGGCATATCAACGGGCTATGGAGATGCCCATCAATAGATATCAATGTGAGTGAGTAGGGATTGCCATGCAACAGATGCACTAGAGCTATAAGTGTATGAAAGCTCAAAAAGAAACTAAGTGGGTCTCCGGACTTTACAAAAAATAAAACAGGCCAAGAAGCCCACCAATAATAATAAAACACTAAATGTGCAATGCTCATAATGAAAAGTGTCGATACCAGTAATCATGCATAATGGACAGCTATTTGGTTCAATGGGACATGGTATATGAAGAACATGCATCAAACAAGCTCTAAAAATGCGTAAAATGTAGAGCCATTAGAGGTCGACAGGCCCACATCACCCTCGCTGACATCTTCTACCATAGAGCCAGCTGCAGCCTCAGCAGCAGGAGCTCCTGCCTAAAAAACAGCCCACATAAGGACATCCATCTGCGGGGTTGATACATCTCGTACGTATCTATAATTTATGAAGTATTCATGCCATGTTTACAACAATTATATATGGTTTTGGTATGATTTGAATGGAACTAATCCGAACTGACGTTGTTTTGAGTAGAACTACCGTGGTGTTGCTTTTTGTGCAGAAATAAAAGTTCTCGGAATTGGACAAAACTTTTTGACAATTTTTTTGGAAGAAAAGAGAAATAATGGAGCAAAGAACCACTAGAGGGGGGCCCACTACTGCCCACAAGACACGAGGGCGTGCAAGCCCCCCTGGTGCGCCCTGGTGGATGGTGGTCCCCTCGAAGCCCATCTTCGCGTGAAACCGATGCAAAAAATCCTATAAATATAGAAACCCCCAGAAATAACCATAGATTAGAAGTTCTGCCGCCGCAAGCCTCTATAGCCACGAAAAACCAATCTAGACCCTGTTCTGGCTCCCTGCCGGAGGGGGAAATCATCACCAGAGGCCATCTTCATCATCCCAGCGGCCACCATGATGACAAGGGAGTAGTCCACCCTCAAGGTTGAGGGTTTGTACCAGTAGCTATGTGTTTAATCTCTCTCTCTCTCTCGTGTTTTTGATTTGGCACATTCTTGATGTATCATGAGCTTTATTAATATAGTTGGATCATATGGTGTTTCTCCCTCTCTATCTTGTTGTGATGAATTGAGTTTTCCCTTTGAGATTTCGTTATTATCGGATTGAATACTTTTATGGATTTGGTAGCACTCGATGTATGTCTTGCTATGAATACCTGTGGTGACAATGGGTATCATATTGATTCACTTGATGTATGTTTTGGCACTCAACTCATGGATTCCCGAGGTGACATTAGGGTAATCTATGCATAGGGGTTGATGCACGTTTTCGTCCGTGTTTCTTTGGTAGAAATCTTGGGGTACTCTTTGAGGTTCTTTGTGCTGGATTGAGTATTATGAATCTGAAATTGTTTGATGCATATCGCATAATCAACTCATGGATACTCGCGGTGATATTGGAGTATCTATGTGATATTAGAGTTGGTTGATGTGTATCATGTGGTGTTATTTTAGTACGAACTCTTAGATAGATCGATCGGAAAGGATAAGTTTGTGTTATTTTGGTAAGAACTCTTGGATATATAGATCGATCAGAAAGGATAACTTCTTATGTTCTCCACTAGATAAGAACTTTGGAGTGATTCTTCATTGCACTTTGAGGGATGGTTATATGATCCAATTATAGTAGCATTGTTAAGAGATTGCACTAGCGAAAGTATGAACCCTAGGCCTCATTTTCAAGCACTACAATACCGTTTGTGCTCACTTTTGTTACTTGGTACCTCGCTGTTTTTATTGTTCCTATTCCAAAAATCAATATCTACTAACATTACAACACTTGTATCACCATGTCTTTTCCAAACTAGTGCACCTATACAATTTGCCATTGTATTTGGTGTGTTGGGGACATAAGAGACTCTTTGTTATTTTGTTGCAGGGTTGTTTGAGAGAGACCATCTTCATACTATGCCTCCCATGGATTGATAAACATTAGGTCATCCACTTGAGGGAAATTTGCTACTGTCCTGCAAAACTCTACGCTTGGAGGCCCAACACAAGTCTACAAGAACAAGTTGTGTAGTAGACATCAGGGGTATCATCGCAATAGCGCTCGGGTCCAAAAACTATACTTACCCTGAGGCGGGTCTTTGCTCCAGAAGTAGGGACCCCCACAGACAGCTGCACCATCAGGATCGCCGACAAGGGCACAACTGAGATTGCGCTGGCAGTGACGGGCTCAGTGATAGATGGTCCCATCAGACTGTCGGTGGTGGTCCTAAACGTAAGCTCAAGCGATAGGCGATGAGGCCAATAGATGATTAACTAGAGCTCACAAACCATAAGGATGACTTACGAGGCAACGAGCATCATATGTTTTCTTCGCATCGGCGTTCGAGCGATCAAGGGAATCTGCAACCCAGGGGACTTCACCGAGCTCCCACAAAGCTTGCAAAGACCGAAGCTGACCGGGATCTCCTCCCAGACACCATGGCAAAGCCTTTCGAGGGGTTGACGCGACGCCTTGATAACTATCTCCGTCACCTCCTCGCCATCATCCTCATCCTCCTCAGCGTTTTCGACCTCCTCATCACCCTCATCATCATCATCCATGTCAGTGTCGCTGTAACGCCCTCGATGCGGCTATATCTCCCATGTGTCGAAGCACAACTTAGAGGCATAACCGCATTGAAAGCAATGTCGCAAGTGAGGTAATCTTCACACAACCCATGTAATACATAAGGGAAAGAGATACATAGTTGGCTTACAATCGCCACTTCACACAATACATGAATAAAGCATTACAACATCCAAATACAATCAAGGTCCGACTACGGAACCAAAATAAAAGAAGAACCCTAAATGCGACAAAGGTCCCGATCGACCCCAACCAGGCTCCACTACTGATCAACTAGAACGAAACAACACAAAGGACAAGATCTTCATCGAGATCCTCTTGAGCTTGGTTGCGTCACCTGCACGGACTCATCGGCGCCTGCAAGCTGGTTTTGGAAGTATCTGTGAGCCACGGGGAATCAGCAATCTCGCACCCTCGCGATCAAGACTATTTAAGCTTATGGGTAAGGTAAAGGTATGAGGTGGAGCTGCAGCAAGCGACTAGCATATATGGTGGCTAAACATACAGAAATGAGAGCGAGAAGAGAAGGCAAAGCACGGTCGATAAGCTATGATCAAGAAGTGATCCTAGAACAACCTACGTCAAGCATAACTCCAACACCGTGTTCACTTCCCGGACTCCACCGGAAAGACACCATCACGGTTACACACGCGGTTGATGCATTTTAATTAAGGTCGACTTCAGGTTTTCTACAACCGGACATTAACAAATTCCCATCTGCCCATAACCGCGGGCACGGCTTTCGAAAGTTCAAATCCCTGCAGGGGTGTCCCAACTTAGCCCATCACAAGCTCTCACGGTCAACGAAGGAATAGACCTCCTCCCGACACATTCCGATCAGACTCGGTATCCCGGTTCTACAAGACATCCTCGACAATGGTAAAACAAGTCCAGGAAATCCGCCCGATGCGCCGAAATCCTGATGGGAGCTGCACATATCTCGTTCTCAGGGCAACACCGGATGAGACATCCTACGAGTAAAACCAGCCCTCAAGTTTCCCCGAGGTGGCCCTGCAGTCTACTTAGTTCGGACCAACACTTAGACAAGCACTGGCCCGGGGGGGATAAAATAAGATGACCCTTGGGCTGGCCTAACCCAAGGGAAAAAGAGGCTAGGTGGCGAATGGTAAAACCAAGGTTGGGCCTTGCTGGAGGAGTTTTATTCAAAGCAAACTGTCAAGGGGTTCCCATTATACCCAACCGCGTAAGGAACGCAAATCCAGGAACATAACACCGATATGACGGAAACTAGGGCGGCAAGAGTGGAACAATACACCAGGCATAAGGCCGAGCCTTCCACCCTTTAACAAGTATATAGATGCATTAATTAAATAAGATATATTGTGATATCCCAACAAGTAAACATGTTCCAACAAGGAACAACATCTCCATGTTCCAACAAGGAACAAACTTCAATCTCCACCTGCAACTAACAACGCTATAAGAGGGGCTGAGCAAAGCGGTAACATAGCCAAACAACGGTTTGCTAGGACAAGGTTGGTTAGAGGCTTGGTTCAACAATATAGGAGGCATGATAAGCAAGTGGTAGGTATCGCGGCATAGGCATAGCAAAAGAGCGAGCAACTAAGCAAGCAAAGATAGAAGTGATTTCGAGGGTATGATCATCTTGCCTGAGATCCCGCAAGGAAGAAGAATGAGTCCATGAAGAAGTCAAACGGGCGTAGTCGAACGGATCCTCACAACACGACATTATCGGAACAAACTCGAAGAAGCAACACCGGAAAGAAACAAACAACATAGTAAACAACCACGACATGAACATGGCATGATGCGCAACCAAGTATGATGCATGTCCGGTTTTATGAAGCATGGCATGGCAAAGAGCACAAACAATCCAACAAATTAAGTGGAGCTCAATATGCAACGAGTTGCATATTGACGGAACACCACATTAATTATTTAGTTCTCTCCCGATTAGGTACTCAAGAAATTTAAATGTTGGTTAACATGGCAAGAGGTGAAGCACAACAAACTATACCATCTAAACAATTTAAATGAGGCCGGATATAATAAACAACAAAACCGGTAAATCCCCATATGCATTAGTAATTTGGTGCAACAACTATCTAAACATTTTAATTGTTGTTATCATGATGCGGATGACATGAACAAGTTTATGCAATTTTATTAAAAAGTTGACCAGAGCATTATGAAACATTTTTCATCATGGCGGAAATGAAAGGGGTGCCACGGCGACGATAACGAAACGGTGCCACGGCAACGTTCCGGTTCCGTCAACTCATTGAGACGTCGGTGCAAAAGAAAGTGACAGGAGCGTGTCATGCGATGAACGGTGGGGTGCTCCTGGTAACCGGGTTCCCACGGGTTAGCGGCAAAAGAGGAGGACCGAGCAAGTGACAACTCGGACACGGTGCAGACAACGGGTGCATCTCATACAACACATGCAAACGTTCTTGGACGATCGTCTCGGGGTTATACCTTCGAAGCGTGCAAAAGGGACGGTTCTCATTCGGTGGAAAGCAGAGGAAGTAGACGTTCTCAGGATGTTCGTAGTGGAGGTAGTCGTACACGGCGACATTAGTTGTACACGGGTCTTCGGCCATGGAAGTCGTACGCGTCCGTAGATGTTCAGGGTCTCGACATGGAACTAGACGTCCACGGGGTCTTCGAGGGTCGACGGTAGTGGAACTTGGCGCTGTTGTGGTGGATGTTCGGGCACCGTACGTCGTGGTACTTGGTAAATCCCGGAGACGGTAGTTGACGATCCAGGTAGGCGGTCTTGATGAACCCAAGTAGCACCAGGCACATATCCACGGTCAGTCTTCAGACTTGTTTTTTACCTGTACATGACTTCAGGGGGTCCTGGCGGGGAACTCGGCGATGGCCATGGCAAAGAGGCGACGGTAGTGGAGAAGCAGGGAGCAGTAGCTCGAGTCGCGACAGCAGCAACTATCATGGGCGGAGGTTGGGGCCGGAGCAGAGCAAGGTTCCCGCGGGCAGCCAAGAGGCCATCCCTCACGAGGTGGCGCAGGACTGTGATGGTGGTGGTGCGCTCCGGCGAGACGGGGACGCAGGGAAGGGGTAGAGCGCGGCAGGGCAGGTCGGGTCGACAACTCCGATGGCCGGCCGGCGAGGCCGTGGTGCTGGCGCAGTGGGGATGCACAGCTAGACTTGTGGGGGTGCAGTGTCGCAGCAGCTCGCCCGGGAGGACGAAGAAGGAGCGGAGGAGAGGACTGCGCGGGGCTGCAGGATTCGGCGTGGACGAGCGCTGGTTCGACAGAGAGGGGGCGCTGGGAGGACGGTGATGCCATGGCCGCGACGTGGTCCTGTTCGTTGGCGCGTGGAGGAGCAACGGTGAGGCGGAGGGGCTCCTCTGAGTGGGGATCGATGGAGATGGGGGAAGAAGATGGTCGGCGCGCCCTCTCCTGCGTGTGGTGACGCGCGAGGGAGGAGAAGGGATCGAGCACGGGGCTCTCGTGGCGTGAGGAGCGAGTGGCGGCGCGAGGGAAAGGAGATGAGGATCAGGAAGGAGAGAACGAGAGGGAGAGAAGTGGGATCGGGCAGAGAAGGGGTCGAGCGCGTTGCCTCCTCTCCTGGCGGCGCGAGGGAGGGATCGAGAGGAAGAGAAGTGCGGTGCAGGAGCTGGGCTTCGGGCCATCTAGGTCAGGCCGCGAGGTATAGTTAGGTGGGCCTGGGTTCTCTTCTCCCTCTCTCTCTTTAAAACTTAATCCTTTAACAGAAAAGAAATTAGAGAGAGGAAAAGAAAGAGAGGGTTAGGGAAGGATTTTGAGCATGGGGATAATTTTACTGGACTCGCAATAAAGATCTTGATCCAATAAAAGTATAAATGGGCATGTGTACAAAGTTTGGATTCGAACTCGTTTGAATTAAATTCAAATGAGTTCGAATAAGAAGTGGGCGTTAGAAAGGTCCCAAAATGTTGAGATTTTTTGTAGACCTCCGGAAAGTGAAGAAAGAATTTAGGGCAAAGTTTGGAGACGAGGAATATAGTAAGAAAGGCATGGAATATTTTGCAAGTGTGTTTGCGGTAATTCCAAATGAGTGGAATATTTTTATTTAGCTCCCTAATATTGGGAGGATATGTTATAAAGAGAATCACCATGTGAATTCCCTCGATTTAAATGGACAGAAGATCCATGCAATTTATTTAGTTGAGTTGCAAAAGATTTATGAGATGATGGCATGATGACATGATGCAATGCACATGATGCAACGAACCAAACAAAACACACGACGAAACCCGGAAACATGGAAGGCATCTGAAGCTCCGGTCTTGGGGCGTTACAACACTCCACCACTACGAGAGGATCTCGTCCCGAGATCTAGCATGGCACCGGAGGAACAACGGAAGAGAAAGAGGAGAGGTAAAGCTAAGTTGCTTCTTTGACGAACGAGTGAAACCAAAGAACCTTGAGAGGTTGAGAAAATTGGAAGAAATAAAACAACAAAGATGGACGAAGTTGAAAACACTCCGTTAGAAAAGAGAAACAAGGAAGAACAAATTCGGACAGCACTCCGGTAGAAAAGAGATGCAAGGCTTGATAAGGCGAAAAGAACTTGAGCAAAAGGGCACAACACTCCTGTTAAAACAAGATAGGGAAGGAATAAGAATGATATAATTTGGACAGCACTCTGCCTGTAAATGGAAGGAATTGAACTTGACAAGATGGGAGGATACTTGAAAAGACGACACAACACTCCGGTTAAAAGGATAAGCACGAAAAGAACACGATCCTGATAAAACAAGAAGATGGGTTGAAGAGAGCAACATCACAATGCCTCCGGACCAAAAGTAAGAATGAAATGGAATGAACAAAGGGGAACACGATCTTGAGGGAGCACGCTTACAAAAAAACCTAGAACGGAGTTGTTGGAAAACCAACACCGAAAGAATAAGCTTGATATGGTCTTATAGAATACATCTCAAATTAAGAGGTGATAAACAGCCACTTACGGGAAAAAAGAATTGGATAGATATGAACGAAGAGACGAGAAACTTATTTCACCGGAAGGATAGAAGAAGAACTTGGGTCTTATATGAGCACCACAAATAGCAATAATCCTTAGGGGCGGCTTTAGGTGAAATATAACCCAAGACAAGTCCAACGAATAGGTTGATGGATTTAAAATACCTCATTGTTAACAATGTGTGAATCATGAAACATGAACTCAAATTATCAAGAATGACGTAATATCACCTCCAATGGTACGGAAGGAAGAATTGCACTCCGGATTGCAAGATGAAGAATGCTTGAGTTCCTCTGAAAAGAATCTCAAAGAACACTTCGAGAAGGAATTAAATCTTTGATGAACCATCATGTAGAGCCTTCATGAGAACTCCGGTAATAAAAGAATGATCCAAAATAATTGAATGATGAAAAGAATAAGATTGAAGCCTCGCAATGATTTAAATGGATCTCGCGATGAAATAATTGAGAGAACTTGGAACTCCAGGAAAGAAAGATGAAACAACTGAAATCTAGAATAAGTATGATGAACCACTCCGGAAAAACAGGAATTAAATCACTTGGATGAAACAATAATAAGAATTACATTATGCATATCCTTCACCAATTTAATTGATGACGAGCAAAATGATTCGGCATACTACTTATTCTTGTAGAAAGGATTAAGATAGATAATGCGCAAACTTGAAGAGGCCTTCGATAATCCACTGGTAGGATTTGAAAGAACGGAAGTATGATAGCGTAAGAAGAGGAATCTTGAACAAACCACCGTAAGAATTGAAAAAGAACGATTAAAACATGAAGAAACACCGGGAAGAATTAGCAACTAAACGAAGATGCTTGTGAGGATTTAGATCCATGAGAACGAAGAGATTACGAGCTGATTAGAGAATCCTTGATTTAAACACCGGAATGATTTAGAGTAAGAGAGCTTGAAAGCTGAGAATGAATAAATTCTGAGATGATGGACTCCGGATGAACAAACTGAGAAGACTCTTGAATTACTCCGGATAGGTGAAAAGAATTCTCATGATCAAAACAATTACGAGAGGATGGCAACAAGCTAGAATGACGAATCTTGAAGAGAATGGATGGATATGGAGGAAAAGTCTTCTTCGGTCTTCAAAATCTGAGAATGATGACGAGAAACACCAGCATGAATTGCTGAGATACTCCGGAATGAAGAATGGAAAGGTTGAGCCACCAATGAAAAGAATTTGAAAGATCTTGGAGAAAGGCACTTGACTGATGAAAATCATTCTTACGTCAAACTTTGAAAAGAATTTGAGAATACCTCCGCAAGAATAAGAAGAGTCAGGTAAGATCCTGGAAAAAGACCTGTGGGTTAGGGCCCACTCAAAAGAAACACCGTTGAACAACTTAAAAGAGAGATTGCACCGGTAAGATTAAATGCCTAGAATGAGGGAACAACCTCGAAAGATCTTGAACGAATGCAGAGTGAAAAACATGAATCTTCGAGATGTCTTGAGCACTCCGGAACAAATGAATAACGAGAAGTGAACAATTAAGAATTGCACCAGCATGAGAAAACATTGAAATACGAAAAAGAATATGATCAACATCAAAAGGTTGAATTGGTTCCACCGGAGAAGAAAACGAGTGATGAGAGACAAACTTGAAGCTCCGTTAGAATCCTTATGAGAATCACCGGATAAGAATATTGATAGAAAAGAATGGAGAGACTTCACATCAATAAGATGGATACTCGATAAAGAAATCCGGGTCCTTGAGGAAAAAGGGTGGGTGGGCGGGAAAACAAAGGCAACTTGGAGACGGATGAAACAAACACCGTTGAGAAGAAGTGATAATTGATCTTGCGGAAGTTGAAATGGTCGGATCCACTAGAAGGGAAGCACACCGGTTGAAAAAGGATTGACATGACAGTCTCGATGACCGAGAAGGATTAGTATCCACATCGGAGTATGAGAACACCATTTGGGGAAAGGTATGGAATCAACATTTGACTTTGAAGCAACTCAAATACCACAACTCAAAACAAAAACAAAGGGTTGGCTTGCAGAATAAGCCGGAACAAACATATGATAGAGATTTCGTCCGAAGTTTTCGTGGTGGGGCCTACATGGGCTCGATCGTACAGCACCATCATGTACAAGGCAGTGCACATGACATACGAAGCGTCCCCAAGTCGGCATAGCCAAGGACTCTTTAAGACACAACGAGACTACTGTAAAACCGACCGTGAATAGGTGGACCACTAGACGTCGAACCCCAATTTCATATCATACATCTGTCGGAAAGATATCCTAAGAGCTACTTGAATTCCCACCTGTAACGCCCCACATGTAACCTTCCCCAATTGTACTCCAACTCATGCCGTTTCCGGCATTAAGTTATATTTAATTCTCAGGTTCGGGTCTTTGCCTCCGTGTGTTTTTTTTCGTGCATCTCATATCATGTCGTCACGTGCATGGCATTCGCAGACATGTTCATCTCATGCATCCGAGCATTTTCCCCGTTGTCCGTTTTGCATTCCGGCGCTTCGTTCTCCTTCGGTGGCCATTTCTAGCTTTCTTTCGTGTGTGGGGATTAAATATTTCCGGACTGGACCGATACTTGCCATGCGGCCTTGGTTTACTACCGGTAGACCGCCTGTCAAGTTTCGGGTCATTTGGACTTCGTTTGATACTCCAACGGTTAACCGAGGGACCGAAAAGGCCTCGTGTGTGTGCAGCCCAACACCCCTCCATGTTGGCCCAAAACCCACCAAACTCAGCTCCATCGTCTCGGTCGTTCTATCACGATCGTGTGGGCGAAAACCGCACCTCATTTGGACTCTCCTAGCTCCCTTTATGCCTATATAAAGGCCCCCCGTTTTCGGATCGTCTTCCTCCTCCGAAACCCTTTTTTTTCCCAGATCCGCCGCTCCACCCACCGACAGACACGTACGAATCGGGCCGGACGTGTCCGCCCCGCCGCCGTCAGCCAACCACCGCCCGCCACGTGGCAGGTCGGCCACCGCCGCCGCCGCGGCCCGCCAGGCCCGAGGCCGGCCCCCGTCGCCGTCTACCCGGGCCGCGCCCCGCGCCCCCCACTCATCCCGAGCGCCGCCGCCTTCCCCGGCTCAGGCGGGCGCCGCCGCCACGGGCCACCGCCACCGCCCGAGCGGGACCTCGCCGCCCCTCCGTGCCCGGCCGCCGAGTGCCTCGCCTCGCCTCCTCGCCGTGCTGCCCGGCGCCGCGCCGTCTTCCTCATCGCCGGCGACGCTCCGGCGAGCTTCATCTCCCTCCCCGCTCCGGCCGGCTCCTTCTCCGGCGACCTCGAGTCCGGCAGCTACAGTAACTCCGGCGGCCTCGGTTCCCGTGCGATCCAGATCTGAGATCCACTCCTCACGGTTGACTTTTCATCTCCGAAACCCTAATTTTCTTGCTACTTTGACCGCTCATATCTCCTCATCCGTAGCTCCGATTTGGGCGTATGATATGTCAAAATCTTCGTCTCGACGAGTACATCATCTCATTCCATTACATCATTTGCATTTGAGGTCATCTTGTTGCCCAAAATGCTGTTGGAAGGAGGCATGTTGAGTTAAATTGCAGATCCGTTAGTTCAACATGCACTTTTGTCATTTTTGCCACATTTAATCCGTGCATGATATGCCTGTGCCCTTTTGGGATGAATTGTTAAGCATGTTGTCTTCTTTCCAGAGGTGCCTTCCATGTATTTTTAGGGTGTGTGTGTTGTCTTGTGCAATCTTGCGAAGAGGGCTGCCTGAGATTACTGATTTCAGGGACTTAGTGATTTTCACTAAGTCTGGGATGTTTTAGTTCATGATGCTATATGTCCAGCTTGTTTCCTAGTGATCCGTGCCCCTTTTGAGTATGCTCAGTAAGGGACATTTGTTAATCTTGTTGTGCTCTATCCATCCATGTCTTTACTTGTTATGTTGGAGCACCATAGGTTGACTCAATCGAGCTCAACTTTTGGATAGTTGCTGCTTTGGGCAGATCGTGAACTCTTTTGCGATTTTGCCGGAGTGATTGCTAGTGATCCATGCATGCTATGCCATTGTTCTTGCCATGTCTAGCTAGTATTTTGTGCCTTCTTAATGGATATATGCTTGCCTTGCCATGACTTGCACCGTAGTGAGAGCATCGAGCTCGTTTACATGCCTCCGTGAGTTATTATTTCAGCATGTTCCAGTTTTCACTAAGTCTGAAAACTGATTGTGTTTCATCGATGTTCGTGTGCTCGGTAGAGTATTTTGTGAACCCTTTTGGCCCCAGGTAATTTTGGGTGTTTTGTTAAGCTTGTTGAGTAGCTCCATGACATGCTCTTACTTGCCATGTTCAGGTTCCCCTTCATGTTGTTTTGCTGCTCCGAAGAGAGCATCGTGGTCTGAAATTCCAGACTAGCATTGATTGGCTATGTTACCGCTTTGCTCAAGCCCCTTCTTATAGTGTTGTTAGTTGCAGGTCAAGATTGGAGCCGTTCCTTGTTGGAACATTTATTTACTTGTTGGGATATCACTATATTGCTATGTTATCTTTAGTCATCTATATACTTGGTAAAGGGTGGAAGGCTCGGCCTCTCGCCTAGTGTTTTGTTCCACTCTTGCCGCCCTAGTTCCCGTCATATCGGTGTTATGTTCCCGGATTGTTGCGTCCCTTACGCGGTTGGGCTATAATGGGAACCCCTTGATAGTTCACCTTGTTTAAAGCTTTTCCAGCGATGCCCAACATTGGTTTTACCATTTGCCACCTACCCTTTTTCTTTCCCTTGGGTTTCCGGAGCCCGAGGGTCATCTTTATTTTAGCCCCCATGGGCCAATGCTCCTCTGAGTGTTGGTCCCACCGAGCGATGTCCGGGGCTACCAGGGGCAACTCTGGGCTGGCCTACCCGACGTCTTGCTCATCCGGTGTGCCCTGAGAACGAGATATGTGCAGCTCCTATCGGGATTTGTCGGCACATATGGGTGGTGTTGCTGGACTAGTTTTGACCTGTCGAGTCATCTTGTTGTACCGGGATACCGAGTCTGATCGGTGGGTCCTGGGTGGAGGTCTATTCCTTTGTTGACCGTGAGAGCTTGTTATGGGCTAAGTTGGGACCCCCCTGCAGGGATTGATCTTTCGAAAGCCGCGCCCGCGGTTATGGGCAGATGGGAATTTGTTAATGTCCAGATGTAGACAACTTGAACTTAATTAATTAAAATGAATCAACTGCGTGTGTTGCCGTGATGGCCTCTTCTCGGTGGAGTCCGGGAAGTGGACACAGTGTTGGAGTTATGTTTGCGTAGTCTGCTCCATTTAGATCCTGCTCGTGCTTTTCCTTCTCTTCCCGCTCTACTTTGCGAATAAGTTAGCCACCATATATGCTAGTCGCTTGCTGCAGCTCCACTCACATTACCCGCCTTCCTTACCTATTTAGCTTAAATAGTCTTGATCACGAGGGTGCGAGATTGCTGAGTCCTTGTGGCTCACAGATTACTATTACACCAGATGCAGGGACCGATGATACTCCTCCGGATGGCGCGTTCGAGCTGAAGTGGGAATACGACGAGGACTCTCAGCGATACTATGTTTCTTTTCCGGATGATCAGTAGTGGTGCCTGCTCGGGGTTCGATTCAGGGTTTAGTCGCATGTTGGGGGAGTCTTTTCTATTTTGGCGCCGTAGTCGGGCCATGAGTGTTTGTATGTTGGATGCTATTTATGTACCTTGATGTGACGTGGCGAGTGTAAGCCAACTATTATATTTATTCCCCCTTTATATTATATATGTACATGGGTTGTGTGAAGATTGCCTCACTTGCGACATATGCCTTCAATGCGATTATGCCTCTAAGTCGTGCCTCGACACGTGGGAGATATAGTCGCATCGAGGGTGTTACACCACCTATGAAACTCCCAAAACTTTCTCAGTTATGCAATCAGGTGTTGGGGATACAGGGGAAGCATAATATCTCACCCAAAACTAGCAAATCCTACATCCAGCTGTATCCATCCTTCAACACATAACCAAGAAACCTTCAGAAATCATCTACCTCAACCTTCGAAAAGCATCTGTTATACAAGTTATGGCAATACTCCCGAACTCCCGCCCCAGTACTGGGTGGCGTCGAGGTTATCTCACCAACGAATTGCATAAAAGAGATTTTCGATGTCGGCGTACTAAACTCAGCTATTCCAGAACTGCAACGATAAAATTATGACGACAACACCTTAGAGCTCCACTCCCCGGGACACCTCCACAAAACCCCTGACAGGAGGCACCAAGACAATGTTCTCGTCATAAAACCACCGGAACGATTCCAAGATACCCGCGTGATCCTAAATTTTTTTTAGTGAAATTTGAGAAGAGAAGAGTCAAAACTCTACGTCAGGATGCCTTACCAGAGCGATGAGGAGACTGGGAAGTAAAAAGAATTCCTAAACTCTCCGATATATAATTCCTAGAAGAATCAAAACATTTTTCTAGACACAACTCGGCTGCTAAAACGATCAAACAGTGGGGGCTCCTAAGGTCGGGGAAGGCTCTGATACCAACTTGTAACGCCCTCGATGCGGCTATATCTCCCACGTGTCGAAGCATGACTTAGAGGCATAACCGCATTGAAAGCAATGTCGCAAGTGAGGTAATCTTCACACAACCCATGTAATACATAAGGGAAAGAGATACATAGTTGGCTTACAATCGCCACTTCACACAATACACGAATAAAGCATTACAACATCCAAATATAATCAAGGTCCGACAACGGAACCAAAATAAAAGAAGAACCCTAAATGCGACAAAGGTCCCGATCGACCCCAACTGGGCTCCACTACTGATCAACTAGAATGAAACAACACAAAGGACAAGATCTTCATCGAGATCCTCCTGAGCTTGGTTGCGTCACCTGCACGGACTCATCGGCGCCTGCAAGCTGGTTTTGGAAGTATCTGTGAGCCACGGGGACTCAGCAATCTCGCACCCTCGCGATCAAGACTATTTAAGCTTATGGGTAAGGTAAAGGTATGAGGTGGAGCTGCAGCAAGCGACTAGCATATATGGTGGCTAAACATACGGAAATGAGAGCGAGAAGAGAAGGCAAAGCACGGTCGATAAGCTATGATCAAGAAGTGATCCTAGAACAACCTACGTCAAGCATAACTCCAACACCGTGTTCACTTCCCGGACTCCACCGGAAAGAGACCATCACGGTTACACACGCGGTTGATGCATTTTAATTAAGGTCGACTTCAGGTTTTCTACAACCGGACATTAACAAATTCCCATCTGCCCATAACCGTGGGCACGACTTTCGAAAGTTCAAATCCCTGCAGGGGTGTCCCAACTTAGCCCATCACAAGCTCTCACGGTCAACGAAGGAATAGACCTCCTCCCGAGACATTCCGATCAGACTCGGTATCCCGGTTCTACAAGACATCCTCGACAATGGTAAAACAAGTCCAGGAAAGCCGCCCGATGCACCGACATCCTGATGGGAGCTGCACATATCTCGTTCTCAGGGCAACACCGGATGAGACATCCTATGAGTAAAACCAGCCCTCAAGTTTCCCCGAGGTGGCCCCGCAGTCTACTCAGTTCGGACCAACACTTAGACAAGCACTGGCCCGGGGGGGTTAAAATAGGATGACCCTTGGGCTGGCCTAACCCAAGGGAAAAACAGGCTAGGTGGCGAATGGTAAAACCAAGGTTGGGCCTTGCTAGAGGAGTTTTATTCAAAGCGAACTGTGAAGGGGTTCCCATTATAACCAACCGCGTAAGGAACGCAAAATCCAGGAACATAATACCGATATGACGGAAACTAGGGCGGCAAGAGTGGAACAAAACACCAGGCATAAGACCGAGCCTTCCACCCTTTACCAAGTATATAGATGCATTAATTAAATAAGATATATTGTGATATCCCAACAAGTAAACATGTTCCAACAAGGAACAACATCTCCATGTTCCAACAAGGAACAACATCTCCATGTTCCAACAAGGAACAAACTTCAATCTTCACCTGCAACTAACAACGCTATAAGAGGGGCCGAGCAAAGCGGTAACATAACCAAACAACGGTTTGCTAGGACAAGGTGGGTTAGAGGCTTGGTTCAACAATATAGGAGGCATGATAAGCAAGTGGTAGGTATCGCGGCATACGCATAGCAAAAGAGCGAGCAACTAAGCAAGCAAAGATAGAAGTGATTTCGAGGGTATGATCATCTTGCCTGAGATCCCACAAGGAAGAAGAAAGATTCCATGAAGAAGTCAAACGGTCGTAGTCGAACGGATCCTCACAACACGACGTTATCGGAACCAACTCGAAGAAGCAACACCGGAAAGAAACAAACAACATAGTAAACAACCACGACATGAACATGGCATGATGCGCAACCAAGTATGATGCATGTCCGGTTTTATGAAGCATGGCATGGCAAAGAGCACAAACAATCCTACAAATTAAGTGGAGCTCAATATGCAACGAGTTGCATATTGACGGAACACCACATTAATTATTTAGTTCTCTCCCGGTTAGGTACTCAACAAATTTAAATGTTGGTTAACATGGCATGAGGTGCAGCATAACAAACTATACCATCTAAACAATTTAAATGAGGCCGGATATAATAAACAACAAAACTGGTAAATCCCCATATGCATTAGTAATTTGGTGCAACAACAATCTAAACATTTTAATTGTTGTTATCATGATGCAGATGACATGAACAAGTTTATGCAATTTTTATTAAAAGTTGACAAGAGCATTATGAAACATTTTTCATCGTGGCGGAAATGAAAGGGGTGCCACGGCGACGATAACGAAACGGTGCCACGGCAACGTTCCGGTTCCGTCAACTCATTGAGACGTCAGTGCAAAAGAAAGTGACGGGAGCGTGTCATGCAATGAACGGTGGGGTGCTCCCGGTAACCGGGTTCCCACGAGTTCGCTGCAAAAGAGGAGGACCGAGCAAGTGACAACTCGGACACGGTGCAGACAACGGGTGCATCTCATACAACACATGCAAACGTTCTCGGATGATCGTCTCGGGGTTATACCTTCGAAGCGTGCAAAAGGGACGGTTCTCGTTCGATGCAAAGCAGAGGAAGTAGACGTTCTCAGGACGTTCGTAGTGGAGGTAGTCGTACACGACGATGATAGTTGTACACGGGTCTTCGGCCATGGAAATCGTACGCGTCCGTAGATGTTCGGGGTCGCGACATGGAACTAGACGTCCACGGGGTCTTCGAGGGTCGACGGTAGTGGAACTTGGCGCTGTTGTGCTGGATGTTCGGGCACCGTACGTCGTGGTACTTAGTAAATCCTGGAGACGGTCGTTGACGATCCAGGTAGGCGGTCTTGATGAATCCAAGTAGCACCAGGCACATATCCACGGTCAGTCTTCAGACTTGTTTTTTTCTTGTACATGACTGCAGGGGGTCCTGGGGGGAACTCGGCGATGGCCATGGCAAAGAGGCGACGGTAGTGGAGAAGCAGGGAGCAGTAGCTCGTGTCGCGGCAGTAGCAACTGTCACGGGCGGAGGTCGGGGCCGGAGCAGAGCAAGGTTCCCGCGGGTAGCCAAGAGGCCATCCCTCACGAGGTGGTGCAGGACTGTGATGGTGGTGGTGCGCTCCGGCGAGACGGGGACGCAGGGAAGGGGTAGAGCGCGGTAGGGCAGGTCGGGTCGACAACTCCGATGGCCGGCCGGCGAGGCCGTGGTGTTGGCGTAGAGGGGATGCGCAGCTAGACTTGTGGGGGCGCAGTGTCGCAGCAGCTCGCCCGGGAGGACGAAGAAGGAGCGGAGGAGAGGACTGCGCGGGGCTGGAGGATTCGGCGTGGACGAGCGCTGGTCCGACAGAGAGGGGGTGCTGGGAGGACGGTGATGCCATGGCCGCGACGTGGTCCTGTTCGTCGGCGCGTGGAGGAGCAACGGTGAGGCAGAGGGGCTCCTCTGAGTGGGGATCGATGGAGATGGGGGAAGAAGATGGTCGGTGCACCCTCTCCTGCGTGTGGTGGCGCGCGAGGGAGGAGAAGGGATCGAGCACGGGGCTCTCGTGGCGTGAGGAGTGAGTGGCGGCGCGAGGGAAAGGAGATGAGGATCGGGAAGGAGAGAACGAGAGGGAGAGAAGTGGGATTGGGCAGAGAAGGGGTCGAGTGCGTGGCCTCCTCTCCTGGCGGCGCGAGGGAGGGATCAAGAGGGAGAGAAGTGCGGTGCAGGAGCTGGGCTTCGGGCCATCTAGGTCAGGCCGCGAGGTATAGTTAGGTGGGCCTGGGTTCTCTTCTCCCTCTCTCTCTTTAAAACTTAATCCTTTAACAGAAAAGAAATTAGAGAGAGGAAAAGAAAGAGAGGGTTAGGGAAGGATTTTGAGCATGGGGATAATTTTACTGGACTCGCAATAAAGATCTTGATCCAATAAAAGTATAAATGGGCATGTGTACAAAGTTTGGATTCGAACTCGTTTGAATTAAATTCAAATGAGTTCGAATAAGAAGTGGGCGTTAGAAAGGTCCCAAAATGTTGAGATTTTTGGTAGACCTCCGGAAAGTGAAGAAAGAATTTAGGGCAAAGTTTGGAGACGAGGAATGTAGTAAGAAAAGCATGGTATATTTTGCAAGTGTGTTTGCAGTAATTCCAAACGAGTGGAATATTTTTATTTAGCTCCCTAATATTGGGAGGATATGTTATAAAGAGAATCACCATGTGAATTCCCTCGATTTAAATGGACCGAAGATCCATGCAATTTATTTAGTTGAGTTGCAAAAGATTTATGAGATGATGGCATGATGACATGATGCAATGCACATGATGCAACGAACCAAACAAAACACACGACGAAACCCGGAAACATGGAAGGCATCTGAAGCTCCGGTCTTGGGGCGTTACAGTCGCCATCATCGTCATCACCATTCTCTCCACCTCCGCTACTGCTCGATGGGGATGCCGCGCCCTCATCATCCTCCCGACCCTTGGAAACCTCCACAGGGGCCTCCTTCAGGGCTCCCTTCTATTTCTTACCGGCACCGACCTCATTGCAAGAAGTACCGGAAGGAGCCACCAACATGAGGGCGGCTAAAGCCGGGCTCGCTTGTTGCCCCATGAGCAGGGGCTCGGAATGAAAGATTTCAAAAGTGGTGAACTCCTAAAGAGAGAAAAAGGATCATGACTCAACCTCCTGAGCAATAGAGTTATAAAAAAGATACTTACGCTGCCAAGGAGGAGGTCGATCAAAAAAGGCACCATGGTCTCTTTATAAGACCTCGCAATGGCATATGGCCCCACCAAGAAGCCGAGGCAGGCGTTGATACATCCATTTTGCATCATGTTTTACTACTATTATTTATAATGTTTTATGCATAATAATGCTTTCTGGAGTAATTCCAATGTCTTTTCTCTCATAATATGCAAGGTTTACCAAAAGAGGGAGAATGTTGGCAGCTGGAATTCTGGGCCTGAAAAAGCTACGTCAGAGTTACCTACTCTGCACATGTCCAAATGAGCTGAAAATTTACGGAGAATTGTTTTGGAATATATGAAAAATACTGGAGCAAATAACTACCGGATGGGGCCACCCTGGTGAGCACAAGACACCAGGGCGCGCCAGGTGGTTTGTGCCCTCCTCGGCCCACCTCCAGTGCCCATATTCTTATATATAGGTCATTTTGACCTAGAAAAAAATCAGAGGGGGACTTTCGGGATGAAGCATCACCATCTCGAGGTGAAACTTGGGCAGGAGCACTTTTGCCCTCCTGTGGAGCGATTCCGCCGAGAGAACTTCCCTCCCGGAGGGGGAAATCATCATCATCGTCATCACCAGCAACCCTCTAATCTTTGGGAGGGAAATCTCCATCAAAATCTTTAATAGCACCATCTCCTCTCAAACCCTAGTTCATCTCTTGTGTTAAATCTTTGTACTGGAACCTCAGATTGGTACATGTGGGTGACTAGTAGTGTTGATTACATCTTGTAGTTGATTACTGTATGGTTTATTTGGTGGAAGATTATATGTTCAGATCCATTATGCTATTAAATACCCCTCTGATCTTGAGCATGATTATCATTTGGGAGTAGTTACTTTTATTCTTGAGTGTCGACGTTCTAGGAATGGGGTTCCCCAGACTTGCCTGCCTGCGGCCCATAGCGCGGCTTTGCTGGCAGGCCTATACAGACCATCTTCATCAACAAGGAATCAAGACCCTCACGAGGGCCCAAGCCTCGGGAGCAGCCTCGTTAGGTCGGCTCGTGAGGGGCGGAGAGCTCAAGGTCGGGTAAACCTCGCGAGGTTCTCATGACGTAAACCATGACGGTCGAGAATAGGTAGGCACCAGGCGGGCGCCAATGCGCGCAGCGTCCTTGTTTCCTCTTTGGTGCTAGGGGGGAAGCGCAGGCGCGGAGTACCGAGGCATCAAGCAAAAGTTTCCATATTGGTGCAACGAGACCAAGACCAGAAGGACGGGAAGATGGAGGTCACCATGGAGCCCAGGACGGCGTCACCGCCAGAACCTTTGGCAGGCGAAGACCACCTTTTGTTAGGATAGCTTGTACTAGTTGTCCCCTTTCAAATTGGCTGTTGTTGGCTCCTTTCCCGCTCAATATTTGGGGAGAGGACCAGGGCCTCTATAAATAGGACCAGCCACCACCGTAGGGAGGCATCTAATTCTGGGGGGATCGAAGGTTATCCTTAGCCACACAGGTGCACCAAGCACAAGAACACCTCAACCTGAGGAGGTTGTTCCTCCCCTTGTATTGTTCATCCTCAGCCCAAGAGGCAATCCACCACCACCACACTGGAGTAGGGTATTACACCACAACAGTGGCCCGAACTAGTATAAATCTTGTGTCCCTTGAGTTGTGACTTCGTCAAGTTAGTGTGTGAGATCTAGGCTAAGTTAGGACGCGGATCGATAGGGGGAGATCTTCATGCGCACCCTGGTGTTTGAACCTTAAGGGTTTTGCCGGAACCTGTGATCCGACATTTGGCGCGTTAGGTAGGGGTGCGCCGGAGTCTTCCTTCCGATAGCTCGCGCTCCACCATCTTCACGCCCGCTCCCCATGGGGGACGCCCCTCCAGCTGGATCCACCGGTGCCCACAGCGGCGCTCGGGGGCTCCGAGCCCTCGCCCCCGCCTTGCGGCAGGTGGAATGGCCACCCAAGTTCAAGCCGGAGATGCTGCCATGCTACGATGGTGCGGCGGACCCGTCGGCTTTCCTGGTGGCATACGAGGAGGCCGTCTTGGAAGCCGGGGGCGATGACAAGGTCATGGCCAACCGGATCCCCATGGCCCTCGCGGGCGCGCCGCGCGCCTGGCTCCTCCACTTGCCGGAGTCTTCTGTCACCACCTGGAAGGAGCTGCGCGGCCTCTTCGTCACACGCTTCAGGGAACCAGTGGCCCCCATCGTCGCAGCTCTTCTCAGCAGTTCGCAAGCACCACCCTCAGATCGGCACCTCAAGCCATACCTTCGCCAGATCGGCGTCGCCTCCAAGCGCCCGGGGGCTCCACCCGGCTAGGCCGCACCTGAGGCCAACCTCACCTTCAACTCGGAGGACCATCCCGCCTCCACCGTCGGTTTGGGTGCGCTCCCAATGTTGTGCGCACCCACCATGTGCCATGTATCCATCACCAAAACGGTCATCGACGGCCGCGCCGGCCTCAATGTGCTCTCTGTCGAGGCCTTTAGCCTCCTTCACGTACCGTTCGAGTGACTCCGCCCCAGCAAGCCTTTCTCGGGAGTTGGTGGGGGCCCCGCTCGCTCCCTGGGGCAGTTCTAACTCCCTGTGACCTTCGGCACGTGCGACAACTACCGCACCGAGCTCATCGACTTCGACATCGCCTGCATTGGCCTTCGATACAACGCCATCCTTGGGTACCCAGCTTTGGCCTAGTTCATGGCAGCAACCCATCCTGCTTACAATCTCATGAAGATGTCGGGGAGTCAAGGCATCCTCACCATCAAGGGGGACACCAAGGAGGCCCTGGGAGTGCTCAAGCTCACCCTCAAGGCCGCCGCGGCAGTGCGGCCCACCGACGCGGATACTTCTAAGGCCAAGGGAGCTGTACCAACCAAGAAGAAGCAGTTCTTCACTCAGGCCAAGGCAGAAACCAAGCAAGTGTCAGTCAAGGAGGATGGGTCCTTAGGGGCAACCTTCACCATTGGCGCCAACCTCGAGCCCACTCAGGAGGAGGCACTAGTAAAGTTTTTGCGTGCAAACAAGGAAGTGTTTGCCTGGGAGCCCGGCCAGCTGGTAGGGGTCCCAAGAGAGGTAAGAGAGCACCACCTGAAGGTGTTCCCCAATGTACGCCTTGTGAAGCAGAAGGCAAGGCGGCAGTCCACGGAGAAGCAAGCTTTCATCGTCCAAGAAACCCGCAAGTTGGAGGCCGCGTGTGTCATTCGCGAGGTTCGTTACCCTGAGTGGCTGGCAAACCCCGTCGTCGTACCCGAGAAAGGCGGGAAGGAGCGGATGTGCGTCGACTTCGCCAACCTCAACAATGCCTGCCCCCAAGATCCGTTCCCGCTTCCGCGCATCGACCAGATCATCGACTCCACCGCCAAGTGCGATTTGCTATGCTTCCTGGATGTGTTCTCAGGATATCACCAGATCAAGATGGCGGTAGAAGATGTGGAGAAGACGGCCTTCCTGACCCCATGTGGGGTGTACTGCTACACCTGCATGCCGTTCGGACTGTGCAACACGGGCGCAACCTTCCAACGACTCATGCACATTGCCTTAGGGCAGCAGATCGGGAGAAACGCTGAAGCCTACGTCGACGACATCGTGGTGAAGTCTCGGGAGGCGGAGACCTTGATCTGAGACCTAGAGGAGACCTTTGAAAGCCTTCGCCCGGTGGACTTGCAGATCAATCTGGAGAAATGCGTGTTTGTCGTCCCTTCCGGCAAGCTGCTGGGTTTCCTAGTGTCCCACAAGGGGATTGAGGCCAACCCAGAAAAGGTGAAGGCCAGTGAAGACATGAGTCCACCACAGACCCTCAAGGAAATGCAGAAGCTGGCTGGTCGGGTGACTGCATTGGGGCGCTTCATCTCCAAGCTGGGAGAGCGCGCCTTGCCCTTCTTCAAGCTGATGAAAAAGAAGGGCTCGTTCGAGTGGACCCCGGAGGCCGACCAAGCTTTCCAAGACCTCAAGAGATACCTGACCAGCCCACCAGTAATGGTGGTGCCACGACCTCGCGAGCCACTAGTGCTCTACCTGGCTGCCACTCCGTACTCAGCCAGCGCGGCCCTGGTGGCGGTTCGGGAAGAACACCAAGCCAAGGGTGCTTCGCGTCGTGCCACGCCTCCATCAGAGACGACGAAGGACCAGAAGGGTGCCGCAAGGGCCTAAGCAGCAGCGGCAGAGGGTCAGGCTCGGCAGGACAACGCCCTCGAACCTGCGAAGACTTCGGCAAGCGACCAAGCATCAGGGGCTCTACCCCCTCAGGAGGTTCCTTAGCTCCTAGGGGACGCAAACCTCGTCAGCACACCAACCCTCGTCGAGCACCCGGTATACTTCATCAGCACGGTGTTGAGGGACACAAGAGTGCGATACTCCATGCCTCAAAAGCTCCTACTCGCACTCCTAGTCGCCTCACGAAAGCTTCGGCACTACTTCCAGGCCCACCCCATCAAGGTCGTCCCAGCTTGCCCATTGGAGAGAGTCCTCAGGAGCCCCAACTCTGCTGGAAGAGTCGCTGAATGGAACATCGAGTTGCAAGCATTCCAGCTGGAGTTCAGTACCACCAGGGTCATCAAGGGGGCCGCGCTCTCTGTTTTCGTGGCAGAGTGGACAGATGCCCCAGCATTTGAAGAAGGCGAAGGCCGGTTCCTCTCGCCGGGAAGCAAGGCGCCTGACGGCTGGGTCATGTATTTCGATGGCGCCTTCGCGTGTCAGGGCGCGGGGGCTGGAGCTGTACTCATCATGCCCACTCAGGACAAGCGCTACTACACCGTACAGCTCTGCTTCCAGCAGGGCGAGAAGGTCTCCAACAACATTACAGAATACGAAGGCCTCATAGCCGGCCTAAAGGCTGCAGCGACGCTGGGGGTGAACCGTCTCACCATCAGGGCCGACCCACAGCTCCTTGTTAACTTCTCCAACAAGGTGTATGAGCCGAAGGACGAGCACATGGAGGCATACCTCACGGAGGTGCGCAAGATGGAGAAGCAATTTAAGGGCCTAGAATTGCAGCACGTGCCCCGAGGCACCAACAAGGAAACATACGACATCGCCAGAAGAGCATCCAAGGGACAGCCCCAGGAGCCTGGCGTCTTCGAGGAGCTGCTCTTCAAGCCATCAGCAACGCTGCCGCTTTTGAGAGCAACTCAGCCTCGTGAGGAACTCCCACAGCCGCTAGCCTCAGGAGCACTGATACGTCTCCAACGTATCTATAATTTTTGATTGCTCCATGCTATATTATCTACTGTTTTGGACATTATTGGGCTTTATTATCCACTTTTATATTATTTTTGGGACTAACCTATTAACCGGAGGCCCAGCCCAGAATTGTTGTTTTTTTGCCTGTTTTAGGGTTTCGAAGAAAAGGAATATCAAACGGAGTCCAAATGGAATGAAACCTTCGGGAATGTGATTTTTAGGAAGATTATGATCCGGGAGACTTGGACCCTACGTCAAGAAAGAAAAGAGGAGGCCATGAGGTACGGGGGCGCGCGTGCCCCCCCAGGCGTGCCCTCCACCCTTGTGTGCCCCCTGTTGCTCCACCGACATACCTACGTACCCCCAAACGATCAGATATGGAGCCAAAATCCTAATTCCACCGCCGCAACTTTCTGTATCCACGAGATCCCATCTTGGGGCCTGTTCCAGAGCTTCGCCGGAGGGGGCATCGATCACGGAGGGCTTCTACATCAACACCATAGCCTCTCCGATGAAGTGTGAGTAGTTTACTTCAGACTACGGGTCCATAGTTATTAGCTAGATGGCTTCTTCTCTCTTTTTGGATCTCAATACAATGTTCTCCCCCTCTCTTGTGGAGAACTATTCGATGTAATATTGTTTTTGTGGTGTGTTTGTTGAAATCGATGAATTGTGGATTTATGATTAAGTCTATCTATGAACAATATTTGAATCTTCTCTGAATTCTTTTATGTATGATTGGTTATCTTTGCAAGTCTCTTCGAATTATCAGTTTGGTTTGGCCTACTAGATTGATCTTTCTTGCAATGGGAGAAGTGCTTAGCTTTGGGTTCAATCTTGCGGTGTCCTTTCCCAGTGATAGTAGGGGCAGCAAGGCACGTATTGTATTGTTGCCATCGAGGATAACAAGATGGGGTTTTCTTCATATTGCATGAGTCTATCCCTCTACATCATGTCATCTTGCTTAAGGCGTTACTCTGTTTTTAACTTAATACTCTAGATGCATGCTGGATAGCGGTCGATGAGTGGAGTAATAGTAGTAGATGCAGGCAGGAGTCGGTCTACTTGTCTCGGATGTGATGCCTATATACATGATCATACCTAGATATTCTCATAACTATGCTCAACTCTGTCAATTGCTCAACAGTAATTTGTTCACCCACCGTAGAATACTTATGCTCTCGAGAGAAGCCACTAGTGAAACCTATGGCCCCCGGGTCTATCTTCATCATATTAATCTTCTACTACTTAGTTATTTCCTTTACTATTTACTTTGCCTTTATTTTACTTTGCATCTTTATCATAAAAATACCAAAAATATTATCTTATCATATCTATCAGATCTTACTCTCGTAAGTGGCCTTATAGGGATTGACAACCCCTATTTGCCTTGGTTGCGAGGATTTATTTGTTTTTTGCAGGTACGAGGAACTCGCGTGTAGCCTCCTACTGGATTGATACCTTGGTTCTCAAAAACTAAGGGAAATACTTATGCTACTTTGCTGCATCATCCCTTCCTCTTCGGGGAAAACCAACACAGTGCTCAAGATGTAGCAAGAAGGATTTCTGGCGCCGTTGCCGGGGAGGTCTACGCAAAAGTCAACATACCAAGTACCCATCACATACCCTTATCTCCCGCATTACATTATTTGCCATTTGCCTCTCGTTTTCCTCTCACCCACTTCACCCTTGCCATTTTATTCGCCCTCTCTCTCTCTCTATCCTCCCTCTCTATTTGCCTCTTTTTGCCCGCTTGCTTTTTGTGTGCTTGTGTGTTAGTTTGCTTGCTTGTCACGATGGCTCAAGATAATACTAAATTATGTGACTTCACCAATACCAACAACAATGATTTTATTAGCACTCCGATTGCTCCTCTTACCGATGCTGAATCTTGGTAAATTAGTACTGCTTTGCTGAATCTTGTCATGAAAGATCCTTTTCCGGCCTTCCTAGTGAAGATGCCGCTACCCATCTAAATAGCTTCGTTGATTTGTGTGACATGCAAAAGAAGAAATATGTGGATAATGATACTGTTAAATTGAAGCTATTTCCTTTTTCACTTAGAGATCGTGCTAAAGCTTGGTTTTTGTCTTTGCCTAAAAATAGTATTGATTCATGGAATAAGTGCAAAGATGCTTTTATCTCTAAGTATTTTCCTCCCGCCAGGATCATCTCTCTTAGAAACGATATTATGAACTTTAAGAAACTTGAGCATGAACATGTTGCACAAGCTTGGGAGAGAATGAAATTAATGATACGTAATTGCCCTACTCATGGTTTAAATTTGTGGATGATTATACAAAAAAATTATGCCGGATTGAGTTTTGCTTCTAGAAATCTTTTAGATTCGGCCGTGGGAGGCACTTTTATGGAAATCACTTTAGGAGAAGCTACTAAACTCCTAGATAATATTATGGTTAATTATTCTCAATGGCATACCGAAAGATCTACTAATAAAAAGGTGCATGCGATAGAAGAAATTAATATTTTGAGTGGAAAGATGGATGAACTTATGAAATTATTTGCTAATAAGAGTGTTTCTTCTGATCCTAATGATATTCCCTTGTTTACTTTGATTGAGAATAATAATGAATCTATGGATGTGAATTTTGTTGGTAGGAACAATTTTGGTAACAACGCGTATAGAGGAAATTTTAATCCTAGGCCTTATCCTAGTAATCCCTCTAATAATTATGGTAATTCCTACAACAATTCTTATGGAAATTATAATAAGATTCCCTCTGATTTTGAATCTAATATTAAATAATTTATTACTTTGCAAAAGAATTTTAATGCTATGATTGAAGAAAAATTTCTCAAGATTGATGATTTGGCTAGGACCGTTGATAAAATTTCTCTTGATGTTGATTATTTGAAACTTAGATCTATTCCACCTAAGCATGATATCAATGAGTCTCCCAAAGCCATGAGAATTTCCATTGATGAGTGCAAAGAAAGAACCGCTAGGATGCGTGCTAAGAAAGATGCCTTTATAAGAGCGTGTTCTTCTAGTTGCTATGAAAATAAAGATGAAGATCTAAAAGTTATTGATGTGTCCCCTATTAAATCTTTGTTTTGCAATATGAATCTTGATAATGATGGGACTGAATATGATCCACCTTTACCTAGAAGGCGTTCCAAGAATTCGGAATTTGTTGATCTTGATGCTAAATTTGATAAAAGTGGGATTGAAGAAATTAAAACCCTAGATGTTGCTAAACCCACTATTATGGATTTCAAGGAATTTAACTATGAAAATTGCTCTTTGATTGATTGTATTTCCTTGTTGCAATCCGTGCTAAATTTTCCTCACTCTTATAGTCAAAATAAAGCGTTTACTAAACGTATCGTTGATGCCTTGATGCAATCTTATGAAGAAAAACTTGAATTGGAAGTTTCTATCCCTAGAAAACTTTATGATGAGTGGGAGCCAACTATTAAAATTAAAATTAAAGATCATGAATGCTACGCTTTATGTGATTTGGGTGCTAGTGTTTCCACGATTCCAAAGACTTTGTGTGATTTGTTAGGTTTCCGTGATTTTGATGATTGCTCTCTAAACTTCCACCTTGCGGATTCCACTATTAAGAAACCTATGGGAAGAATTAATGATGTTCTTATTGTTGCAAATAGGAATTATGTGCCTGTAGATTTTATTGTTCTTGAAATAGATTGCAATCCTTCAGGTCCTATTATTCTTGGTAGACCTTTCCTTAGAACGATTGGTGCAATTATTGATATGAAGGAAGGAAATATTAGATTCCAATTTCCATTAAGGAAAGGCATGAAACACTTTCCTAGAAATAAAATAAAATTACCTTATGAATCTATTATGAGAGCCACTTAGGGATTGCCTACCAAAGATGGCAATACCTAGATCTATTCTTGCTTGTTATGCCTAGCTAGGAGCGTTAAACGATAGCGCTTGTTGGGAGGCAACCCAATTTTATTTTTATTCCTTGCTTTTTGCACCTGTTTAGTAATAAAAAATTTATATAGCCTCTTTTTTGGTTGTGTTTTTTATGTTTAATTAGTATTTTTGCCAAGTAGAACCGTTGGGAAGACTTGGGGAAAGTCTTGTTGAACTTGCTGTAAAAAACAGAAACTTTAGCGCTCACGAGAACTGCTACCATTTTTATTTGGAAAGTGATATTTAGTTAATTCTTCTTGAAGATGATTAATATATAAATTACTCACGTCCAGAAATTTATTTTAGAATTTTTGGGGTTCTAGATCTTGCGCTAGATATAAATTACTACAGACTGTTCTGTTTTTGACAGATTCTGTTTTTCGTGTGTTGTTTGCTTATTTTGATGAATCTATGGCTAGTAAAATAGTTTAGAAACCATAGAGAAGTTGGAATACAGTAGGTATAACACCAATATAAATAAATAATTAGTTCATTACACTACCTTGAAGTGGTCTTTTATTTCTTTCGCTAACGGAGCTCACGAGATTTTCTACTTTAAGTTTTGTGTTGTGAAGTTTTCAAGTTTTGGGTAAAGATTTGATGGATTATGGAACAAGGAGTGGCAAGAGCCTAAGCTTGGGGATTCCCATGGCACCCCCAAGATAATCTAAGGACACCTAAAAGCCAAATCTTGGGGATGCCCCGGAAGGCATCCCCTCTTTCGTCTACTTCTATCGGTAACTTTACTTGGAGCTATATTTTTATTCGCCACATGATATGTGTTTTGCTTGGAGCGTCTTGTATGATTTGAGTCTTTATTTGTTAGTTTACCACAATCATCCTTGCTGTACACACCTTTTGACAGAGCCATATATGATTTGGAATTTGTTAGAATACTCTATGTGCTTCGCTTATATCTTTTGAGTTATATAATTTTGCTCTAGTGCTTCACTTATATCTTTTAGAGAACGCTGGTGGATTTGTTTTATAGAAACTATTGATATCTCATGCTTCACTTAGATTATTTTTAGAGTCTTAATAGCATGGTAATTTGCTTAAAATCCTAATATGCTTGGTATACAAGATTAATAATAAAACTTTCTTATGAGTATGTTGAATACTATGATAAGTTTGATACTTGATAATTGTTTTGAGATATGGAGATGGTGAATTTGAGAAATACTTGTGTTAAAGTTTGTGATTCCCGTAGCATGCACGTATGGTGAACCGTCATGTGATGAAGTCGGAGCATGATTTATTTTTTGACTGTCTTCCTTATGAGTGGTGGTCGGGGATGAGCGATGGTCTTTTCCGACCAATCTATCCCCCTAGGAGCATGCGTGTAATACTTTGCTTTGATAACTTGTAGATTTTTGCAATAAGTATATGAGTTCTTAATGACTAATGTTGAGTCCATGGATTATACACACTCTCACCCTTCCACCTTTGCTAGCCTCTCTAATACCATGCACCTTTCGCCGGTATCATACACCCACCATATACCTTCCTCAAAACAGCCACCATGCCTACCTATTATGGCATTTCCATAGCCATTCCGAGATATATTGCCATGCAACTTTCCACCATTCCGTTTATTATGACACACTCCATCATTATCATATTGCTTAGCATGATCATGTAGTCGACATCATATTTGTGGCAAAGCCACCGTTCATAATTCTTTCATACATGTCACTCATGAGTCATTGCATATCCCGGTACACCACCGGAGGCATTCATATAGAGTCATATTTTGTTCTAAGAATCGAGTTGTAATTCTTGAGTTGTAAGAAAAATAAAAGTGTGATGATCATCATTATTAGAGCATTGTCCTAGTGAGGAAAGGATGATGGAGACTATGATTCCCCCACAAGTCGGGATGAGACTCCGGACGAAAAATAAAAAAAAAGAAAGAAAAGAGGCCATAAAAAAGAGAGAAAAGGCTCAAATAAAAAATGAGAGAAAAAGAGAGAAGGGACAATGTTACTATCCTTTCACCACACTTGCGCTTCAAAGTAGCACCATGATATTCATAGTAGAGAGTCTCTCATCACTTTCATATACTAGTGGGAATTTTTCATTATAGAACTTGGCTTGTATATTCCAATGATGGGTGTAACATCCACGATGCGGCTATATCTCCCACGTGTCGAAGCACGACTTAGAGGCATAACCGCATTGTAAGCAATGTCGCAAGTGGGGTAATCTTCACACAACCCATGTAATGAATAAGGAAAAGAGGTACATAGTTGGCTTACACTCGCCACATCATACAATGCATAAATATCATTACATTCATCCAGATACAATCAAGGTCCGACTACGGAACCAAAATAAAGAACAACCCCAAATGCAACAAAGTCCCCGATCGCCCCAACTGGGCACCACTACTGATCATCTGGAAAGGAAACATAGTATCGTCCTGAGTCCTCAACGAACTCCCACTTGAGCTCAGTCGAATCTCCTGGAGCGATATCATAGGTCCCTGCATCTGGTTTTGAAGTAATATGTGAGTCACAGGGACTCAACAATCTCACACCCTCGCGATCAAGACTATTTAAGCTTATAGGTAGGGTAAAAGGTATGAGGTGGAGCTGCAGCAAGCACTAGCATATATGGTGGCTAACATACGCAAAAGAGAGCGAGAAGAGAAGGCAAAGGCACGATCGATAAACTATGATCAAGAAGTGATCCTAGAACAACCTACGTTCAAGCATAACACGAGATCGTGTTCACTTCCCGCACTCCGCCGAAAAGAGACCATCACGGCCAAACACTCTGTTGATTCATTTTAATTAAGTTAAGTTTCAGGTTTTCTACAACCGGACATTAACAAATTCCCATCTGCCCATAAACGCGAGAACGGCTTTCGAAAGTTCAAATCCCTGCAGGGGTGTCCCAACTTAGCCCATCACAAGCTCTCACGGTCAATGAAGGATATTCCTTCTCCCAAGACAATCCGATCAGACTCGGAATCCCGGTTACAATACATCTCGACAATGGTAAAACTAAACCAGCAAAGCCGCCCGAATGTGCCGAAAAATCCCGATAGGAGATGCACATATCTCGTTCTCAGGGCACACCGGATTGTCCAAGGTTCCGGTAGGCCAGCCCAGAGCTTCCCCTGGTGGCCACCGGCAGCTGACAGGTTGGACCAACACTCAGTGGAGCACTAGCCCGGGGGTTTAAATAAAGATGACCCTTGAGTCTGCAGAACCCAAGGGAAAAAAAGGCTAGGTGGAAAATGGTAAAACCAATGTTGGGCCTTGCTGGAGGAGTTTTATTCAAGGCGAACTATCAAGGGGTTCCCATTATAACCCAACCGTGTAAGGAACGCAAATCAAGGAACATAACACCGGTATGACGGAAACTAGGGCGGCAAGAGTGGAATAAAACACCAGGCATAAGGCCGAGCCTTCCACCCTTTACCAAGTGTATAGATGCATTAAAGTAGACAAGATATAATAATGATATCCCAACAAATAAACATGTTCCAACAAGGAACAAACTCCAATCTTCACCTGCAACTAACAACGCTATAAGAGGGGCTGAGCAAAGCGGTAATATAGCCAAACAATGGTTTGCTAGGACAAGGTGGTTAGAGGTTTGACATGGCAATATGGGAGGCATGATAAGCAAGTGGTAGGTATCATAGCATAGGCATAGCAAAAGAGCGAGCATCTAGCAAGCAAAGATAGAAGTGATTTCGAGGGTATGGTCATCTTGCCTACAAAGTTCTCCGAGTTGACATTAGCTTGATCCTCGTAAACGTACTCAACGGGTTCCTCGATCACGTACTCGTCTCCCGGCTCTAGCCAAAGCAAGAACACAAACAAAGGGAACCACAATCAACCACGTGCAATGCACAAACAACATGATGCAAAACATGGCATGATATGCGGGATGTGATATGCGATGCATATGCATGTTTCACAAAGGAAAGATTGAACATGGCCTCAACATGGAAAACCAAGAGTGCCACTGGAAAGATGAGTTGATTTCGGTCGAAATCGATATAAAGATCACCGGAATCGGATGCACGGTTTGCAAATGGCAAGCAAAACAAATATGGCACCGAACTGCAATTAACATCACGAGACCATCTAAATGCATCAAGAACAACAAGCTACTTCACTCTAACATAACAACAAAATACATGGCAGGGATCCACTCAAGATGCTTGACAAAAGATGAACACTGAGCTACGGCTAATTCACTCAATAGCAGGCTCAAACAAGCATGGCAAAAGTGCAAAAGATATCAGGTTACAGACTTAGTGAAAATAACAAGTCATGAATTTAACATCAGGAAGCAATGTTTAGAGAAAGATAACAACAGCTACAGGAACATATCATGGCAAAACAAGGCATGGCATGAAGCTACTCAAAGCATACAATAAAAGTCCGTTACTGACCATAAGCCAAAAGGGATCAGAAAATACAATGGCAACCATGTGAACATAGCAATTATCGTTAACAGATTCAGACTTAGTAGAAAACTGGAACATGGCAAAATAGATTTACGTAGGCATGTTTACGAGCTTGATGCACTCACCACAAGGCATTGCATGACAAACTAAGCATACACCCAACAAGTAGACATGGCATAGAAGCTAAACATGGCAAGAACAACCTCATAGCATGCACGGATCAACTACAACAACCTCGGCAAAATTGCTTAACATGTAAACAATCTGCCAGGAATATTTTATAGCAAAAGTAGAGCTCGATTGAGTCAAGCTAGGGTGCTCCATAATTGCAAACAAAGGCATGGATGGATGGAGCACAACAATATCTACAAAACATCCTTACTGATCATGCTCAAAAGAGGCATGGATCACTCTGTAGCAACATGAATACATGGCATAAAAATATTAACAGGGCAAAGATTTGGAAGATTTCTGAGTCCCTGAATTCAGCAACATTACGAGAGCTACTTTGCATGCTTGTTCTAGTCACCACAGAGATCACAAAAATACATGGCATACACCCCTGTAAAGATGGCATGGCATACTTCAAAACACATGTAGGGCTCAAGTTCATAGGAGGCACACATTAATCATGGCAAAAATGACAAATGTCCAATTGCTGATAATAAACTGAAACTAACATTGCATAGCACTCTTCCAACAGCATTTAGGGCATCAAGATGAGCTGAAATGAACATGATGCAATGAAATGAAGTACTCGTTGAGACGAACAATTTGATATGCTACATGCCCAAAATGGAGCCACGGTTGCAGAGTTATGATGCGATGAAGATATGCAAAAATACTGAAACAGAGGCAAAAAGTCAACCCGATCCAGATCTAGGGTTCCTCACGGCACGCGAACCGAGGTCGGATCCGAGCTCACCGGAGCCGTTCACGAGGTCCCCGGACTTGGGGATCTGGCCGGGGAAGGAGGGCGCGGCGGCTCCGGCGAGGTGGCCGCGGTGGGGGCGGCGAGGTGGCATCGGACGGCGAGGAGCACGGCGCATTGGACGGCGTGGAAGTCGGGGCAGCAAGCGGCGATGTCGGCGGCGGGCGGCGACGGTGTGGCGCCGACGAGAGGAGGCGGGCGGCACGGCGAGGGCGGTGTGGAGGTAGGCGGCGGCGCGGGCGCGATGGGCCGCGGGGGCCGGCCGTGGGCTCACGGGCCCACGGTGGAGGCGGCGATGTGGGGCGCGGGCAATGAATCCCGGCGTGCCACATGGCGGTGGCGCGCAGGTCGGATGTGTCCAGCCTGGCGGATGTGTCCGGCGCGCGGAGGAGGAGGGGAACTAGGGTTTCGTCCGGATTTTCGGGGGAGAGGGACCTTTATATAGGTAGAGGGAGCTAGGAGGCTCCAAATTGAGCACGGTTTGTGGCCATGCGATCATGATCGATCGGTCTAGATGATGGAGGGGGTTTAGGTGGGTTTGGAGCCACTTTGGAGACGTGTTGGGCTGCAACACACATGAGGCCTTTACGGTTCCTCGGTTAACCGTTGGAGTATCAAACAAAGTCCAAAAGGCACGAAACTTGACAGGCGGTCTACCGGTAGTAAACCAAGGCCGCTTGGCAAGTCTCGGTCCAATCCGAGAACGTTTAACACCCGCACGCGAAAAAAGGCAAAAGGGGACACCGGATGACATAGGAGAGCGGATTGCAAAACGGACAACAGGGAAAATGCTCGGATGCATGAGACGAACATGTATGCAAATGTGATGCACATGATGACATGATATGAAATGCAAGACACGCAAGCAAATGACGAGGCAACAACAGCGAATAACTAGAAGACACCAGGCAGATCGGTCTCGGGGTGTTACAATGGGCTTCCTCAAATTGCCCTAGGTCTTTATGAGCAAGCAAGTTAGATGCACACCCACTTAGTTTCCTTTTGAGCTTTCATATACTTATAGCTCTAGTGCATCCGTTGCATGGCAATCCCTACTCACTCACATTGATATCTATTGATGGGCATCTCCATAGCCCGTTGATACGCCTAGTTGATGTGAGACTATCTTCTCCCTTTTTGTCTTCTCCACAACCACCGTTCTATTCCACCTATAGTGCCATGTCCATGGCTCACGCTCATGTATTGCATGAAAACTGAAAAAGTTTTGAGAATGTCAAAAGTATGAAACAATTGCTTGGCTTGTCATCGGGGTTGTGCATGATTTAAATATTTTGTGTGGTGAAGGTGGAGCATAGCCAGACTATATGATTTTGTAGGGGTAACTTTCTTTGGCCATGTTATTTTGAGAAGACATAATTGCTGTGTTAGTATGCTTGAAGTATTATTATTTTTATGTCAATATGAAACTTTTGTCTTGAATCTTTCGGATCTAAATATTCATACCACAATTAAGAAGAATTGCATTAAAATTATGCCAAGTAGCACTCCGCATCAAAAATTCTGTTTTTTATCATTTACCTAGTCGAGGATGAGCAGGAATTAAGCTTGGGGATGCTTGATACGTCTCCAACGTATCTATAATTTCTGATTGATCCATGCTATATTATCTACTGTTTTGGACATTATTGGGCTTTATTATCCACTTTTATATTATTTTTGGGACTAACCTATTAACCGGAGGCCCAGCCCAGAATTGTTGTTTTTTGCCTGTTTTAGGGTTTCAAAGAAAAGGAATATCAAACGGAGTCCAAACAGAATGAAACCTTCGGGAACACGATTTTTAGGAAGATTATGATTTGGCAGACTTGGACCCTATGTCAAAAATAAAAGAGGAGGCCATGAGGTACGGGGGCACGCCTGCCCCCCTCCCCCCAGGCGTGCCCTCCACCCTTGTGTGCCCCTGTTGCTCCACCGACGTACTCCTTCCTCCTATATATACCTGCGTACCCCCAAACGATCAGATATGGAGCCAAAACCCTAATTCCACCGCCGCAACTTTCTGTATCCACGAGATCCCATCTTGGGGCCTGTTCCGGAGCTCCGCCGGAGGGGGCATCGATCACGGAGGGCTTCTACATCAACACCATAGCCTCTCCGATGAAGTGTGAGTAGTTTACTTCAGACCTACGGGTCCATAGTTATTAGCTAGATGGCTTCTTCTGTCCTTTTGGATCTCAATACAATGTTCTCCCCCTCTCTTGTGGAGAACTATTCGATGTAATCTTCTTTTTGCGGTGTGTTTGTTGAGATCGATGAATTGTGGGTTTATGAGCAAGTCTATCTATGAAAAATATTTGAATCTTCTCTGAATTCTTTTATGATGATTGGTTATCTTTGCAAGTCTCCTCGAATTATCAGTTTGGTTTGGCCTACTAGATTGATCTTTCTTGCAATGGGAGAAGTGCTTAGCTTTGGGTTCAATCTTGCGGTGTCCTTTCCCAGTGACAGTAGGGGCAGCAAGGCACGTATTGTATTGTTGCCATCGAGGATAACAAGATGGGGTTTTCTTCATATTGCATGAGTCTATCCCTCTACATCATGTCATCTTGCTTAAGGCATTACTCTATTTTTAACTTAATACTCTAGATGCATGCTGGATAGCGGGCGATGAGTGGAGTAATAGTAGTAGATGCAGGTAGGGGTCGGTCTACTTGTCTCAGACGTGATGCCTATATACATGATCATACCTAGATATTCTCATAACTATGCTCAATTATGTCAATTCCTCAACAGTAATTTGTTCACCCACGTAGAATACTTATGCTCTCGAGAGAAGCCACTAGTGAAACCTATGGCCCCCGGGTCTATCTTCATCATATTAATCTTCTACTACTTAGTTATTTCCTTTACTATTTACTTTGCCTTTATTTTACTTTGCATCTTTATCATAAAAATACCAAAAATATTATCTTATCATATCTATCTGATCTCACTTTCGTAAGTGGCCTTATAGGGATTAAAAACCCCTATTTGCGTTGGTTGCGAGGATTTATTTGTTTTGTGCAGGTACGACAGACTCGCGCGTAGCCTCCTACTGGATTGATACCTTGGTTCTCTAAAACTGAGGGAAATACTTATGCTACTTTGCGGCATCATCCCTTCCTCTTCGGGGAAAAGTAACACAGTGCTCAAGAGGTAGCAAGCACCAGCGTGTGGCCCGACCTCGGGAGCACACCTACTCCTGGCGCTCAATCCCCAGGAGGGATGCTGGACCAAGGAATTCATGGAATACCTGATACGATGGGTGCTGCCAGAGAAGGAGGAGGACGCGGAGCGCGTGGCCCGTCAGGGCATGGCATACTGCATCCAGGACGGTGATTTATACAGAAAGCGACCAAATGACGTCACACTGTGTTGCATCTCCAGGGAACAGGGGAAAGAGCAGATAGCTGACATACACGGCGGAGACTGTGGGCACCACTCGTTGTCGCGAACACTCGTCGGCAAGGCATTCCGAAGTGGATTCTACTGGCCTACGGCACTCAACGATGCGGCTGAGCTAGTGAAGTCCTGCGAGGCCTGCAAATTCCACGCCAAGCGGATCCATCAGCCAGCTCATGGCCTTCAGACCATCCCACTCTCGGTCCGGGGGCTGGATATTCTAGGCCCATTCCCTCGGGCGACTGGGGGCTATCGATACCTCTACGTCGCCATCGAAAAGTTCACCAAGTGGCGGTGGTTGAAGCCGCCCGTCCCATCCCAGCAGGCTCTGCAGTCAAGTTCATCAAGGGCCTCGTGAGCCGCTTTGGGGCCCCCAACCGCATCATCACCGATAATGGCTCACAGTTCACTAGTAATCTCTTCAAGTCATATTGTGCTAACCTTGGAACGCAGATCTGCTACGCCTTATTAGCACACCACAGGAGCAACGGCCAGGCCGAACGCGCCAACACAGAGGTCCTGAAGGGCCTCAAGACCAGGACCATCAGGAAAAAGCTCGAGGCCTGCGGTAGGGGCTGGCACGACGAGCTCCAGTCTGTGCTGTGGTCGATCCGCACCACCGCCACCAAGCCAACGGGCGAAACCCCGTGTGGGAGTCCAGGATTAGGGGGTCTCCGAATAGCCGGACTATCTCGATTGGCCGGACTATTAGACTATGAAGATACAAGATTGAAGACTTCGTCTCGTGTCCGGATGAGACTCTACTCGGCGTGGAAGGCAAGCTAGGCAATACGTATATGGATATCTCCTCCTTTGTAACCGACCTTGTGTAACCCTAACCCTCTCCGGTGTCTATATAAACCAAAGGGTTTAGTCCATAGGACAAAAATGACAACATACAATCATACCATAGGCTAGCTTCTAGGGTTTAGCCTCTCTGATCTCGTGGTAGATCTACTCTTGTAACACCTATATCTTCAATATTAATCAAGCAGGACGTAGGGTTTTACCTCCATCAAGAGGGCCCGAACCTGGGTAAAACTTCGCGTCCCTTGCCTCCTGTTACCATCCGGCCTAGACGCACAGTTCGGGACCCCCTACCCGAGATCCTCCGGTTTGACACCGACATTGGTGCTTTCATTGAGAGTTCCGCTGTGCCGTCGCCACAAGGAAGGATGTCTTGTCCCGTCTTTAAAGACGGCACTATCGCTGATGGAGCTCTGGCTGTCGGCCAAACTCTCCGGCTAGGTGGTTTTCTTATGACCGCTTGTTCGGCCGCTGCGCCAATGATGACTTCTCGGGTCATCGAAAGCAATCTTCACATCAACTCGGAACTCCCCGAGCAGTTAGATCTAATGGAGTTCTCGTCCCTGAACGAGCTCTTTGATCGTATCGCTGCCCTGGGAGTCGCTACAGACTACGATCAGATTGGGCCTAAACCCGATCTAAGAGAAATTAACTCTCCGCAGGTCACCCATCACGTTGCAGTGGTGGAAGAACAATGCGGCAACCCTTCATCTATCTTAAGGACTAGCCACGTCCGGATTCCCGATCCGTCCAAGCCGGATAACTGGGGAGGGGAGGATGTCACTCAAAGCCTGAACCTAGAATCAGGCAGCGAGCCAGATTTACCGGAAAACATCCAAGAATCCAAACTTTCGAGTTCGGAAACTCCTTGGCCACTGAGCCTCAGATTGGGTGAGGATTTGGATTCAATTAAACCCACCCACCCAAGCATACGCGATCTATACCAAATTAGGAAAGACCATGCAGAAACAGTACACCATTACTGGGCCAGATTCCTCCTGGTCAAGAACAGGATAAAGGACTGTCGCGAGGAAGACGCAATTTCACTCTTCTGCAATAATTGCATGGACAAGGGAATCCTCAACGCCATAAGTCGTCTCGAAATTACACACTTTGCCGACTTGGTGTCCATAGTACGAAAGTACTGTGTGATGGAAAGTGCCTGGAAAACCGAAATAAAATTTTGGGATAATCCGGCCCTGAATACAAACCCAGTCCGAAATAAAAGGGTGCATTATCACAATACACCTGGATTAACTACCAAAAAGCAAAAGCCCTCTACGGGGCAAGGAACCGTACTGGAGGGATGGCTCAACGGACCCTGCAAAATTCATAGTACAGCGGATGTGATACCGACGCACAACCTTAGAGCATGCTGGATACTCCGGTAGGTGGCCAAAAGTGGTGAGGATCTACTCCTCCCAAAAACCACAGAGAACCACCCCGAGGACAACAGTATGGTCTTAACGGTCTTCGAGACCTTCGCGTCAAATAAAAGACAGAAGCGAACACTCCGCAGCACGTCCGAAATCTGCCACATAGCAGAAACAAATCCTTGGAGCGACACGGCTATTACCTTCAATGCCAGCGACGAACCTAAATTCCGAACAGCCCGAGTACCAGCCGCACTGGTCCTCAGTCCAATCGTGGATGGCAATCGAGGTACTCATGGACGGCGACAACGGATTAAACCTCATCTACGAGGAAACTCTTCAAAAGATGGAAATAGACTGGAGCCACATTAAGCTAAGCAGCACAACCTTTAGAGGAATTATCCCCAGTCAGGAAGCACGCTGCGATGGAAAAATCACACTAGACGTGGTATTCGGCACGCCGGATAATTACAGGTCCGAAGAAATTACATTCCAAGTGGCCCCGTTCAGCAGCGGATACCACGCTCTATTAGGGCAGGAGCATTTACAATCTTCAAGCCATACCCCATTACGGGTACATGAAGCTCAAAATGCCCGGGCCCAACGGAATCATCACTCTTGTTAGTGATCCGGACATAGCACTCCACGCTGAAAATAAGACAGCTGCACTGGCCCTTGAGGCACTATCCGAAGCCCTAGCGGCCAAAGAACTAACTGCGCTGCGCTCCACGGTGAACAGGGACGACCTGATACTCGATAAAAGATCCAAGTCCACCTCCTTTAAGCCGGCGGACGAAATAGTCAAATTCCAAGTCCATCCAACGGACCCTAGAAAAACAGCTTCCATCGGGGCACAATTAAACCCTGATGTTGACGCCGCATTGCGAGAGTTCCTATGCGAGAACTAGGACATTTTTGTCTGGCACCCTTCAGACATGCCAGGAATCCCACGCAAGCTGGCTGAACACAGCCTAAATATCCTAAAAGGATTCAAGCCAGTCAAGCAGGCTCTTCGACGTTTCTTCGAGCCTAAAAGACAAGCCATGGGAGAGGAACTAGCCAAGCTATTGGAGGCCAGATTCATCAGAGACATAAAACATCTGGACTGGCTAGCAAACCTGGTGATGGTGCCAAAGAAGGACAAATCCTGGCGCTTGTGCGTCGACTTTAAGGACCTTAATAAGGCCTGCCCAAAGGATCCCTTCCCCCTCCCCCGCATCGATCAAATCATCGATGCTACCGCAGGACACGATTCATTATGTTTCCTCGATGCATACTCCGGCTACCATCAAATCAAAATGGCAGAGCCAAACCAAGCCGCAATGGCATTCATCACACCATACGGCCCATTCTGCTTCAACACAATGCCCTTCGGGCTAAAAAAACGTCGGTGCAACATATCAGCGCATGATGCAGACATGCCTTGCAAACCAGATCGGCAAAACAGTGGAGGCATATGTGGATGACGTGGTTGTTAAAACCAAGCATGTCGAAACTCTAGTAGACGACTTGAGGCTCACATTCGACAACATCCAAACATATGACATCAAGCTCAATCCGGAAAAATGCGTTTTCCCCGTAACAGCAGGAAAGCTCCTGGGATTCATTGTCTCTAGTAGAGGTATTGAAGCCAATCCGGCCAAAATTCGAGCGTTGTCACAGTTGGCTACCCCAACAAACCTCAAACAAACACAAAAATTAACTGGATGCGTGGCGGCTCTAAGCCGCTTTATCTCCCGCCTGGGAGAAAAGGCATTACCCCTTTATCGCCTCCTCCGGCGCACCAAACACTTCGAGTGGACGGACGCCGCCACGGCCGGACTCAACGAAATAAAGGCCACATTGGCAACAAACCCAGTCCTGGTTGCACCAAACATTGGCGAACCAATGCTATTATACATTGCGACAACTCATCAAGTAGTAAGCGCAGTGCTTGTCGTCGAGCGAGAAGTGGACGGACACAAATTTCCCCTTCAAAAGCCGGTTTACTACGTGTCCACTGTCCTTACTCCATGCAAATCACGGTACCCGCATTATCAAAAGATAGCGTACGCGGTATTCATGGCATCCCGGAAGCTGCGACACTACTTTCAAGAGTGCTCGATAACGGTAGCCTCAGAAGTACCACTTAATGATATTATAACCAACCACGACGCGACGGGCCGGATTGCCAAATGGGCCATTGAGCTCCTCCCGTTCGACATAACTTAAAAGCCATGGCGAGCTATTAAATCACAAGTTTTGGCTGACTTCGTCGCTGAATGGACGGAAGCCGAACTCCCTAAAGAGTACGACACATATTCAAACTGGATCATGCACTTCGACGGCTCCAAAATGTTGGCTGGTCTGGGGGCTGGCATCGTTTTGACATCCCCAATAGGAGAAACTATTCAATATGTACTGGAGATAATGTATACGGACTCCAACAACGCAGCCAAATATGAGGCCCTTCTACATGGTCTCCGGATGGCAGTATCCATGGGCATTCAACGCCTAGAGGTGCGCGGGGATTCAAACCTCGTGATATCCCAAATAAATGGAGACTTTGATGCCAAGGATCCAAAAATGTCCGCTTATCACAATGCCGTCCTAAAAATGTCAGCTCGGTTCGAAGGACTCGAATTTCACCATGTGGCCCGGGAAAACAATCAGGCGGCGGATACCCTCACCCGCATTGGCGCCAAACGCGACGCGGAACCTCCCAACATTTTTCTGGAAAGGCTTTTCAAGCCATCCGTAGCATGGGAAGGGGACACCGATAACAACAGTCCGAACCCGGCCAAAATACCCGATACCGAACTCTCTGAAAGAATCGAAGGCTCCGCCACCTAAATAACACAATCAGCCCACGAAATAAGGGCCATTATTGCCCCGTGGACAGAACCATTCCTGGCCTACTTAACTAGATAGGAACTCCTAGAGGACCAAAATGAGGCACGCTGCATAGTGGGGCGATCAAAGGCCTACAGGGTCCATGAGGGAGAATTGTACAAAAAAAGCGCTACCGGTGTCCTTCAACGGTGCATCTCCGAAGAGGAAGGACGGAACCTTTTGGTAGAAATTCATGCCGGACTCGGCGGTCATCACGTCGCAGCCCGGGCTCTTGTGAGCAAGGCCTTCCGTACAGGATTCTATTGGCCAACGGCCCGGGCAGACGCACAGGACTTAGTCCAGCATTGCGCCGGTTGCCAGCTCTTTGCAAATCAAAGCCATATGCCACCCACCGCCCTCCAAATAATCCCCATTACATGGCCCTTTGCGGTCTGGGGGCTTGACATGGTTGGACCCCTTAAAGGTGGAACCCACAAGAAAAAATACTTATTGGTCATGGTGGATAAATTCACCAAATGGATAGAGGCCAAACCGGTTAAAACAGCCGAATCCGGACTGGTGACAGATTTCATATCCGGGGTTGTACATCACTACGGCATCCCCCACAGCATCATCACTGATAACGGCATGAACTTCACGGCCGACGAGGTAAAACTCTGGTGCAGCAAAATGGGCATCAAGCTCGATTATGCTTCAGTCGACCACCCACAAACCAACGGTCAAGTCGAATGAGCAAATGGTCTTATAATGAGCGGCATTAAACCCAGACTAGTGCGCTCCTTTATAGAGTCTGGCATGCACTGGGTCGAGGAGCTCGACTCCATACTCTGGGGGCTGTGGACCACGCCGAATCGTAGTACCAGATACACACCATTTTTCATGGTGTACGGCGTAGAGGCAGTCCTGCCCTGTGACATAATTCATGACTCACCTCGAGTGCGCATGTACGAAGAAAGAGAAGCCGAGCTCGATCGGCAGGACAGTCTGGACACCTTGGAGGAAGAGCGCAACGTAGCCAAAGCCTGTTCCGCATTTTACCAGCAACAGGCTCGCAGATAGCAAAGCAGAGAAGTACGAGCCAAAACTTATAACATTGGCGAATTAGTTCTCCAGCTGCCGGATAAGAAAAAGAACAAGCTAAGCCCAAATGGGAAGGTCCCTTCATCATCGACCAAGTTCTGACCGGCGGAGCGTACCGACTGTGGGATGCATCGACTAGTCGACTCGTGCCGAACCCATGGAACGCAGCCAGGCTTCGAAGATTCTACGCCTAGCACCGGACATTATGTTAGTCCCCTCCCTTTGTCCATTTTCTGCATATACGTCATCTGTCTTGTTTCCCTTTCTTTCTTTTATTCCTCTAGGCCTTCAAGGGTCACCTTGTGCCTCATTTGTACATAATAGATGTGCTAGCCGCACACTCTACACCTGGGGGCTTCTTTCACAGAAGCTTAAATTATTTACCTGGGCCTCACGCCCCACACATGCGTTATACTTCCGCATGTACCTTTTTTCACCATTATATGCATCGATATGACTTAAGTTTTGGCCAAGCTGGGTTTCCTGGCTCTTGTATTTATACCCTACGTTCCCGTTAATTCGGCTAGGGCATAAGGGGAGCACCTCTGCGATTGTTACCGCCGGGTCAGCCGGACGTGTACCTCAGACTGGGTGAAGCCGAAAGCTAGCGTTCTTAAGAGAATATTCGGTCGGTGAACAAAAGATGACTTTTATTTATTATCCATATCTGCCCCCAGATATTTTTTCTGCGCTTCTCATCACAGGCCGGACATGCACTTTAGGGCATCCCTACCCAGGTAAAGGAACCCTTAACAGAACTATTCTCTTTGGAAGATGTTTCTTACTACCCATGTAATATAACATAACTAGTTGGGCACTTGTCTGATAAAGAACTAATGACCCCTACGCCTGGTCTCCACGCATGCCCCGGTTCTTACATAACCGCGAGGGTATTCGGATACACTCCGGACTGTTGGGTCCCAAGGTTGAAGCGAAAAGGCCAGCCACGACGAACGATCTACAATCCAGCTAGAAGGCATCATACATGTCACTTTAAAATTACATAGTCAATTTGACTGGTTGAATTCCTCTTCAATGCCATCCAATAGGCTGTCTAGTCTACAGTGCTGTTGGGAATAATTTGCAGCCAATTCTACTTGGCCGTACACTAAATTCACAGGGATCTCCTTGCCGTCAGGCCCCACAGGTCCGACTTCGGCCATGTGGTTCGGGTCAGCCTTTGTGTATCGTGTCTTCACCATTACCCAAGCCTCCCTGGCGCCCTGACGGCAGGCCGATATCTTCCATAATGGAAAACGCCGCCATGCTCCCTTCAGCTTTTCTGCAAGCTCTCCAAGGCCTTCGGGCATGGAGACGAACGGCCACAAGGCCTGGGCAACGCCTTGCATCACCTGTCGAACTCGTTCTTGCAACTGTGCGAGATCGGGAAGAAGATCACCCATTGAACTAGGCATCTCCTCGGCAGGACGTCCTTTTAGCATACCTACAGACATAACTTTGTCAGCCAGCTTCCTCGCCGAACTCTTTTTCAAAGTTCGTTCAAGCACTTACTAAATATGCCGCGTCGAAGCTGCCGATTCTCCTTAACAGAATCCGACAGTTGGGCACGAACATCTTTTATTTCCACGCCCAGCTTGGTGTTGGCATCTTGGAGATCATTCTTCTCCTGCCTCACCCTCGTTAGCATGCTCTCGCCAGCCTTTAGCTGGCGTATGAGCTGCTGCTTATCCGGATTCTCTCCAGCGTCATCTGCAATTTTATTGTCAGATTTGCATATAAAGCCGCACTCTAATATGATACTTATCATTTGATGGATATGTTACCAGCGGGGGTCTCTTTGGGCTCCCCTGTGGCAGACAGTGCGGCCTGAAGTTGGGCTTTGCACTCTTCCAGCTCCTGGGACAGTTGAGTATTCTTTTCTGTAAGAACCTACATAACAAATGATCCTTAAATCAGTTATCCTAACTGTTTCAAGTCTCAGGGGCTACTGATATATATAATCATCAAATTTTCTCACCCGTATGTCTTTTACATACTGCTCCGTGGCTCTAGCTAGACCATTATGAGCGGCACGGAGGTGCGCATCTCCTGAGTTGAAGGCATCCAAAGCCTCTTGGGAGAAACAAGTGTCATGAAGAACAGTCCGGCGACGCCTATGGTTCATGGCACTTTCCACCTCGGAATGGGTGGCGGACAGTCTATCCGTATCCTCTGTCGGAGGAGCACCCGGTGCACGCCTTGCACTCGTTCCCACCCAGAGTCCGGCCTTGGAGCCTGGCTTGTGGAGGCACGGTTAGTAGCCTCTCTGGGTATAGTCCGACGAGCTCTCTTTCTCCTGAAAAGAAGGCATGGGCATTAATATGCCTTTGTAAATAATGTCTTGCAATAAAGACAGTGCGCTATACCGCTGCGCCGGTCCCTCAATCCAGACTGCAGATCTTTTCAGCCTGCCTGGCCTAGCGGCCCCTTGTTGGCTAGTTGCCACAGGCTCGGCCTTCTGCCCCGAGGACCTCCCTTGCAAAACACGGCTGTGATACGGCAATAAAAAAGAGCACAAGGATGGATCCCTTTTTAAGTGCTGGGACTTCGGTCTCAGTCACCTGTGAGGCTGGAACTAGCCCAGGGTAATCGGCCATAATGGCCACCAAGGTATTGTCATTACTCCCTTGGTAAAATACCCCGTCGATCAGCTCCACGGATATGTCCGGATCCTCCTGGGAGGCCGGGTCAAGGGACCGTCCAGGGTCCTCGGGCTGTGGAGGAGGGCTGTTTATCTCCTTTACTGCCTGGCGCAGCTCCTGCGATGAAATCGCTAGAATGAATACTTAAACTACGGGAATACGAAACGGATGGGCGAGAAAAAATCTCCGCTTACCCAGCTCGGAGGATTGTACATGGAGAATCCGCCCTGCAGGTTGATACGGAGGAACTCCTCCTCTTCTCCCTTGTAGAAAGTGGACAAGATCTTTATTAGATCAGCAGCTGATCCCAGCCCTTTGCGGCCGTGGCGGGTGGCGTCATCCTCCCAGTTGAAGTCCAACATGGGGTGGCCTCTATACTGGAGCGGCTGCAGTCCCCGCATAATACATATAGACATGACCTCGGTCATGGTCAATCCGGATCGAGCTAAAGAGCTTATCTGGCTCATCAGATAAGATTGTCCCGTTCATCTTCCTCCAGGGGGCTCCGTGGACGCCAGCTCTGGCGCTTCTTCAAAGGGGCGTTGTCAAACTCAGGAAGGCCGATCCGAATAGGGTCCGGAAGGGGGACATCTTCTATATAAAACCATTCCGAAGGCCAGTCTTCAGACGTCTTCTTCGGGGTCCCGGATAGGTATCCGGTCCCAGCGATACGCCACACTTTGGCTCCGCCCACTTGATATATTGATCCCTTCTTAGAACGGGGCACAAGGAAGAACAGCTTCTTCCACAGAGCGAAATGAGCCTCACAGCCCAAAAATAACTCGCAAAGGGCTACGAATCCCGCGATATGCAGCAGGGAGGTAGGCGTAAGGTTGTGCAGCTGGAGGCCATAGAACTCCAGAAGCCCTCGGAGAAACGGATGGATTGGGAATCTGAGCCCTCTTACCAGATAAGGGACAAGGCATACCCGCTCTCCCTTGGAGGGATTGGGACGGCTCTCCACTTGCTCTGCGCCATTATAAGTGGCAAGCCCGGCTCGAACGGGGACCAGGTACGCTGGGGGAAGAAATCCCTTGGACTTAAGCATCACCAATTTGCTGTGCGGGATGGAACATCTCTCCCAATATCCAGGCTTGGAACTAGGGGTGCAAGAGGAGGAGCTGCGTCGACCGGCCATGGTGGAATGGATCTCTGTTGGGCACGCTCCGATGAAGACTCGGCAGGGGAGGATGATGTGATTTGGATCTGAATCCTCGTCTTTTTAAATAGGCGGCTCATTTACATAGCTAGGGGGTAAATGTGAAAACACCCTAGCTCTTCACATTCGCTCGACACGTGGAAAGTGGCCATTATTGGGCGTAGAAGCCAAGAAGTATGAACCATCACAAGGAACCAGACATTATTTCAACAGGTACACAGAATTTGAAGAGGAACCCGCCTTGCAATGCCGAAGATAATACTACGCGCTGGACTCTTCAACATTGAAGCCTGGTTCGGGGGATACTATGGGTGTCCTGGATTAGGGGGTCTCCGGACAGCCGGACTATCTCCATTGGCCGGACTGTTAGACTATGAAGATACAAGATTGAAGACTTCATCTCGTGTCCGGATGGGACTCTACTTGGCGTGGGGCAATACGTATATGGAAATCTCCTCCTTTGTAACCGACCTTGTGTAACCCTAACCCTCTCCGGTGTCTATATAAACCGAAGGGTTTTAGTCCGTAGGACAACAATCACAACATACAATCATACCATAGGCTAGCTTCTAGGGTTTACCCTCTCTAATCTCGTGGTAGATCTACTCTTGTAACACCCATATCTTCAATATTAATCAAGCGGGACGGTTTTACCTCCATCAAGAGGGCCCGAACCTGGGCAAAACTCCGTGTTCCTTGCCTCCTGTTACCATCTGGCCTAGACGCACAGTTTGGGACCCCCTACCCGAGATCCACCGGTTTTGACACCGACACCATGTTCTTCCTCATCTATGGAGCTGAAGCAGTCCTCCCTGATGAGGTCGAGCATCGCTCCACACGGGTCCTGGCATTTGATGAGATGCAGCAAGACGCCATGCGGGGGATGGACCTCGTGCTGGGGGAGGAGCGACGCCGTGGAGCTACACTATGGGCGGCAAGATACCAGCAGGCGCTGCGGCGGTACCACTATCGTAGCATCCGCTCCAGGACTCTCGAGGTGGGTGACCTCGTCCTGAGGCGGGTGCTCTCCAGGGAAGGGCTTCATAAGTTCTCGCCTATGTGGGAGGGCCCATTCAAGGTCATCCACGTCTCCAGGCCTGGCATCTAGAACACCTGGAACATCCAACACCTCGAACATCCAACACCTCCGAAAGTTCTACCCATGAAGAAAGGCCTAGTGCATGTGAAGAAGGCCCGGTGCCTGTGAAGAAAGGCCCAGTGCCTGTGAAGAAGGCCCAGTGCCTGTGAAGCAAGGCCCTGTGCCTATGAAGAATCGCCGCCCGTGACACTCTCACGTAATAATGAGTGGGGTTGTACACGCCCCAGTGCCTCAGGAGAGCCGCCCTTGGGCCTCGGGGGCTCCCTCCCACGCCGAGTGGCAGCACTTAGCTCCGTGCTGTGAGAAAAATTCAAAGTCTAGACTAGGTGCCGGACGCGGCTTTTCACTTGCTTTCCGAAGTTGGCTCGCCCCTCTTTTAATCGAAGTTTGCTTTCTAGTGTCTATTGTTGGTTCCGTTTTATCGCTTTCTGCCTTTGTTTCTGCCTTCGCCTCTTTGGTCGACCTAAACTCTCCCTCGCGTCCCTTGCGAGGGGGCTGGACAGGTACCTTCGTGAGCTTCCTCCTTCTATCTTTTTGCGAGGCACCCTCGTCCGAGCCCACAAGCTGGCGCACCTCTCCTAGTCCGTGCCCGACGGGTATCGCGACGCAAAGCGCTGAGTCAAGGCCAGTGGCGCCTATAACCAAACTCCGGGTGAGCGATAATCCTCTTACGAATTTTTTGCAATTCCTAAGCGCATATCAGGTCAAGGAGGCCTCGACAAGCACTAGGAAGTGAGCGCCTCGTGGGGAGGAGGTCACTCAAAACAAGTCGAGCTAAGTTATCTCTACATAAAACTATAATGTTACGACACGGCACAGGAACGACAAACATAGCATAGCGATTGCGACCATAGTTCGATACACGCCCCTCCGGGGCCCATTCTGGTTTATTTTTAATGCAGGAAGGAAAGGAAGAACAAAATAAGCGGTGCCTACAGTGGTCCACGGGCGCAGGCCCCAGCGCCTGCCTGAGCTCAGCCGCACCCCTCCTCGTGCTTCACGCAGGCACGACGAGGAGACGACCCGCCACCGTCTTCGAAGCGGGCACAGTGGCGTAGCGGCTGGTCGTAGCCGCCACTGCTGGAGCTGTCGCTAGGGGAAGAGCCGCCGCAGCTGGACGAGACATGGTTAGTGCCAAGGGTGAGTTCGCCCCCATCCTCATCGCGGCCGTTGCCAAGGCCGAGCACCTCCTCACCGTCGTTCACCTCGGGGCAGCACCCGACGCAGCGACCATCTTTCTTGAACACCCTCACATAGAGGGTCACGTCGCCGTTGTGATTGAAGTGATGAGTGCACCGCCTGCCCAAACCGCGCGGATGGGCGAACGTCTCCCAACCGCGGGCTAGAGCTACATTGCCCGTGGCGGAGACCTCGACCGCAACCCAGGAAGCCCTGCTGCAGTAGCCGTCCGCATGCAGCCAAAGCCCGCCAGGAGCTGAGGCCGGCAGCTTGTCGGCAAGGAAGTGTAGGAGCTGAAGCCAGTTGCCGGCCGGGTTCTCCGACCAGACAACGAACTCCAGTAGCATATCCACTAAGTGGAAGTGTGGCCGGGGAGGCCGCGCGACCACGGCGCGCCTCCCCTCATCGACGGGGCCACCAAAACTGGAGCAACCCCTGCCCCGCGAAGCGGCACCACCGCGGCTGCGTGGAGCCGCGGCGGGGGTTGTGGTGTGTTTGCGGGGACGGCCGCGTCCATGCTTGGGCAGCGGAGAGTCAGGCCCCTCGCGAGGGGCCTTCCCCTTCTCCACGGCGGTGAACCTCCTTGACGATGCCATTGGTGGCAGGAGAAGATGCGGAAGAGGAAGAGGAAAGATGGGCAACGGGGGCTCCGCCCCCCTCCCATTTATACTAGGAGAAGGCCAACCGGCACCCCCCATGATCATAGGTAATGATGGTCTTCCTAACATGTTGCAGGGACTTGTCATGTCGGGCAGTTGCCGAGGCAGTGTGGGGAAGCGGAGACGCCCACGTCCAATCAACCGCCACGCGTCGACCGAGGCCCCAGGCAATTGGGTCCCGCGGTGCTCCGCACTTGACCCTTGGCTTCACCTCGAAGCCAAGCCCGAGCGCGCCTTGGGCCCGGGGGCTACTGTCGGCGTTCTAGGAACGGGGGTCCCCAAACTAGCCTGCATGCGGCCCATGGCGTGGCTTTGCGGGCAGGCCTGTACGGCCCATCTTCATCAACAAGGAATCAAGACCCTCGTGAGGGCCAAACCTCGCGAGGCGGACGACACAAGACCTCCTCGGGAGAAGCCTTGTCAGGTCGGCTCGTGAGGGGCAGAGAGCTCAAGGTCGGGCAAACCTCGTGAGGTTCTCGTGACGTAAGCCATGATGATCGAGGCCAGGTGGGCGCCAGCGCGTGCAGCGTCCTTGTTTCCTCTTTGGTGCTAAGGGGGCAAATGCAGGCGCGGAGTAACGAGGCATCAAGCAAAGGTTTGGGGGTCCCCAGACTGTCGGCGTTCCAGCTCTAGGAAGCCGCAGAGCTACATTTCCCACGGCGGAGACCTCGACCGCAACCTAGGAAGTCCTGCTGCAGCAACCGTCCGCCTGCAGATAAAGCCCGCCAGGAGCTAAGGTCGGCAGCTCGACGACAAGGAAGCGCGGGAGCTGAAGCTAGTTGCCAGCCGGGTTCTTCGACCAGACAACGAACTCCAGTAGCATCTCCGCCGAGTGGAAGCGTTCCGCGGAGGCCGCGCGACCATGGCGCGCCTCCCCTCATCGACGGGGCCACCACAACCGGAGCGACCCCTGCCCCGTGAAGCGGCACCACCGCGATCGTGTGGAGCCACGGCGGGGGTTGTGGTGTGCTTGAGGGGACGGTGCATCCACACTTGGGCACTAGAGAGCCGGGCCCCTCGCGAGGGGCCTTCCCCTTCTCCGCGGCGGTGAACCTCCTTGACGGCGCCATTGGTGGCAGGAGAAGAGCAAGGAAGGAGAAGAAGCGGAAGAGGAAGATGAAAGATAGGCGACGGGGGCTCCGCCCCCTCCAATTTATACCAGGACTAGGCCAATCGGCACCCCCCCATGATCACAGGTACTGATGGTCTTCCTTGCATGTCAGAGGTACTTGTCACGTCGGGCAGTTGTTGAGGCAGCGTGTGTCACAGCCCTAGAATTTGATTGCAGTTAGTTTCATAAGCATCCATGCATCATGTTTAAATTTCTGAAAGTTGAATTGGGGAAAGCTGAAAGCCTCAGAAATCATTTCAAAAAAATGATCAACATTAAAAATTGCTTCAAATAACCCAATAAAATGTTCCTGTTAAGCTATAAAAATATTGGCAAGAGGTAAAATTCAAACCAATATTTTTGGATTCACAGAAATATTTATTTTGGGCATTTGAGTTAATCCAATAATTATTTGCATTGGATTTATATAGGTGATATACTAACTATACGTCCAATAATTCTGGTAATTGTTGAGGGGCTTTGGAATAATCCATTTAGTCCCTGCAAAAATTGTCAGACCCAGAAAAATTAGTTTGGTTCAAGAACCAAATTAAAACAAATGTCAGAAATAGAAAAATAGAAAAGAACTAGAAAAAGAGAGAGAGAGAGAGAGAAAGCCCACCTGAGGTTACCTGCGCAGCCCACCTGGTGGCCCACTTACCTGGCCCAACCCACCAGAGCCGCCACCGTCTCCCACCTCGCGCCAGAAGGACACAAGGCGTGTGGCCACCGCGCACCGGCACGCGCCCGGCCACCTCCTCCCTCCTTGCCTGGCTGGCTCCTCCTCGACGCGTCCGGACGACGCCACGCGACCCCCAGAGCCGTCTGGCTCTCCTTCTCTCTCCCCCGAACGCTCTCCCCCCCTCCTCTCTTCTCCTCACCGAACGCGCCCGCCTCCGCCGAGGAGAACCACCGCGGCCATCGTCCACCCCTCGCCTCACCGATGCCTCCAGAAGAACCGCCGCGCCTTCCTCTTCGTCTCCACCACCCGCTGTGAGCTCCTTTGTCGTTTCCCCCTCTCCCCTGGCTCATTTTCTTCCTCTAACACCGATGTCGTCAGAACCGAGAGCTCTTCGCCGCCGTCCTTGTCGCCGCTGTGGCCACCGTTGCCTAGAGTTGCAACCGAGCACACAGTCGTGCTCAGTGCACCCCTAGGAGGCCGTAGCACCCCTCTTTGCCTCCAGCCGTGATCCCTAACCCCGAAACCCAGTTCACCCGAACTCCGGCCGCCGCGGATGACCTCGCCGCCGTTAACCCAGGCCACCCCAGGCCCGGAAACCACCACCGTTCGACGCGCGCCACTGCGTGCGTTTGAACGCAACAAACCACGCTTAAAACGGTGCCCTATAGCGCATTCCCGAGCTGCCCCGCCGTCTCTGTCGTCGCCGGCGGCTAAACGCCGGCGACCGCTGACCCGTTGACCGGCATGGGTTGAGCCACTGCCCGGTTTGACCTCCCCTCTCTCTCACTGACCCACGGGCCCCGTCCGACTAATTACTTTAGTTAGCGCTAATTAGCTAGTTAGGTTAGTTGGGTTAGTCGCTGACCAGTGGGTCCAGCCCAGTTAGTTAGGGCTAACTAACTTAGTTAGTTGACTGTGTCACCGACGTGTGGACCCCACACATCAGGTTTGACCTGGACCGAGCCGTTGACCTGCTGACGTCACTGTGAGGTCATGCTGACACAATAATTCCTTTCCGGAATTTAAATAAATCTTAAATGATTTATTTATTTCAGAAAATGCCCAAAACTTATAAAAAATCATAGAAAATCAACTGTAACTCCAAATGAAATAAATTATATATGAAACATTATCAAACAAATTCAAGGAATCTCTTTATGGCATTCTCATGCATGTTTGAACAACTTAACCTCACTGTTTAGTCCAAAACATGATAATGCACTATTTGAATTCATAGTTTGAATTTGAATTTGAACCTAGGGTTCAAACTAACTCCATTTAACATGTTGCTAGTTGCATTAGCTCAAACCACAACATATTGACATGTCATGATCATGCATCATATTGTGCATTGCATTGATTGTGTTTCTTCTCTGTTGCCGGTATTTGTCCCCTTTCAATAGACGTGGTTTCGACGATGGGATCGATGACACCGATGAAGAGTTATATTATCTTCAGAAGTGCCAGGGAAGCAAAACCCCCTTGTTCAGTTCGATACAATCCCACCCTCTCGCTCCTGCTCTCTTTTACTGCATTAGGACAACATGTTTCCTCTGTACTTGCCGCGGTAGTTGAACCCCTTATCCTCTACATGACCTGTCATTGCCACAGTAAATAGATGAAACCCACTAGCATGAGTAGGAGTTGTTTGAGCCCTGATGTGCCTACTCATTCATGCTTGTTTGTCATGCCTGCTACTGCTTAGAGTTGAGTCAGTTCTGATTCATCGGGGATGAATCGGAGATGTGTGAACATGTCCTACTGTGTGAGCTAAGTGTGTGAACACGATTTGGTAAAGGTAGCGGTGAGAGGCCATGTAGGAGTACATGGTGGGTTGTCTCATTGAAACCGTTCTTAGGAACTGAGTTCTGTGTTTGTGATCCATGAAACAGTTACTACCACGCATTGGGCCCGAAACCAATGGACCCTCTCGGCTTCTTGATCACCCTTCTCCTCTGTCCAGGAGTTGCAACTAGTTTCTGGTGTTTATAGGATATGTGTTGGCGGCCGTGCGTAGTGCTGACCCTAGGGGTGGGCTATGTTGCGGTAGATACACCGTGGCACGGTGTACCGGGCACCCGTTTGGTGTCTCGGGAACCCTATTCACATCGTTCGGGGCCGTATGTGGAAACCTCGGCCGGACTCCCTGCGGATGGAACCTGGATAGGCGATAAACCTGGACTAGAGACTTGAGTGTTTAGGTAGGCCGTGGCCGACACCCTCGTTGGGCTTCCGCTTGAAGGTTGCCGAGTACATGTCGTGTAAACGGCGGTGAGTGGTGAGAGCGTGTGTGAAGAAGTACACCCCTGCAGGGTTAACATCATCTATTCGAATAGCCGTGTCCGCTGTAATGGACTTCTGGGTTACCTATGATAGTTCATAGACAAGTGAAAGTGGATACTCTAAAACTCGCAAGATAAGTGTTAGTGCTATGGATGGCCTTCTCGTAGGGAGACGAGAGCGGATCCATAGTGGTGTATTGAATGGTAAATATGTGGACTCGTGTGCGCCACCTCAAAAGAGTTGCTTGCAATTGTAGTTCAGGTTAGCCACTGAGTCAAAGCTGGCTTGCTGCAGTTAAACTCCACCCCCCCTTGATGATACCGATGCATATGTAGTTTAGATCTGATGTAAGTCTTGCTGAGTACCTTTGTACTGACGTTTGCTTAATTTATGTTTTGCAGAGAGATTTCAGTCTCGCTAGTAGTTCCGCGTGGACTTCGACATTTAGCTTGATACCTCAGCTACGATCTTGTGCCCTCGACAGGGTCTGGTAGATAGTCAGGCTTCTTAGCCTTTTTCATTTATAGATGTCTATACTCAGACATGTTAAGCTTCCGCATGTGATTTGCATTGTATGCTATGATTGTTGGGTCATGAGACCCAATATCTGGCTCTTCGGAGCCTAATGAATTAATACTTGAGTCGTAGAGTCTTGTTGTGATGCCATGTTGTATTTACACATATCGAGCATATTGTGTGTATGATTGAAATGCTTGGTATGTGTGGGATCCGACAATCTAGTTGTTTATCCTTGGCAGCCTCTCTTATGGGGAAATGTGGTCTAGTGCTTCCATGAGCCATAGTAGTCCGCTACAGCCCGGTTCACCGGAGTCCTGCTAGCCCAGCACTACTGCTCAGGACACTTGACTGGCCGGCATGTGTTTCACTTCGTTCCTGTGTCTGTCCCTTCGGGGAAATGTCACGCGGTGACATCCGGAGTCCTGTTAGCCTAGTGCTACAGCCCGGATTCACACGTTGTTGACCGACATGCTCGAGGTTGATTCATGTATGCCTGTTCCCATGGGCTAGTGCCGCTTTGGTTTCACGACTAGCCATGTCGGCCTGGGTTCTTTGTCATATGGATGCTAGCGACACTATCATATACGTGAGCCAAAAGGCGCAAACGGTCCCGGGCAAGGTAAGGTGGCACTCGTGGGAATACCGTGCGTGAGGCCGCAAAGTGATATGATGTGTTACATGCTAGATCGGTGTGGCTTAGGATTGGGGTCCTAACAGCGTTGGTATTAGAGCCTGACTGCCCGTAGGATTACCAAGCCAAACTGGTCGAAGTTGAGTCTAGAAATGCTTTAGTTATATAAGGGAATTGATTGTGGAAGGGAACGTAAGGCTCTTTTTACTCCTTATCCTCATGACCTTCTGATCTGAGTCATCTTATCCTTCCTACGGGGTTAAGAACTAGGTTTCTCTTCTAACTCTCAGGATGACGTGTTACTAAACTGTAGTTGCCTAGGATTGTTGAGTTAAAGCCTCAGTTCAGTTCCTACTACTTCCATATGTTCATAGCTGGCACCAGAACCTTGATATGATGTTGTTGAGTGGTTATGCCACCATTTTGCAGGATGTCTCAAATCATTTTGAGCATTTACAGCCGTTATGCTGTCCGAGTCATCCCAAGTTTCTAAATAGTCTGATGCATTTGCAAATCCCTTCTTTCCATTCTTGATGTTCCTTTGGTCCAGATTAACCACACTAATCGTCAAGTTGAGGTACTCCGTTGCCTCGGCATATATGGTGGAGCTATTATTATGACCCTAGGTGTCTTAGAGGATCACCTAGTAATCTAGCCATGTTTTGTGTTCCCAGTGTGATGATTCTGGCCATCATTCTCGAAAGCATCCCGTGATGCCATTTAGTAGTAGGTATTCTACTCCTGGGTTCTTGAACCCGAGATTCACTCTACTTTACCTCTTGTTGATAGTGTTGCTAGTTCCTTTAGGATATTAGTAACCTTTGTGATAGTCCTCGAGGTCCGTGGTATATCCTTCTTCCAAATACTATGAACCGCCTATGGAAGAAGTTCTTTGAACCATAAGATCACAACCAGGGTGGTCTTGATGAGCTCTCCATTCTATGTTGTGACTCTGCCAACCCTACCTTTCTGCATAGGTTATCCGGAAGAAATATGTTGAACTCATTCAACATACTAATCTATGCATCCACAACTCAGAAAGTTATATGTACCTTTGAGTTGTCCCCTTCCGTTATATTCCGATCTTCGTCTATCAATTGATAGTGAGGAGTATGTATGCATTCGTGTTCATCGATGCCTAGTATTCTTGTGGTTCGTCAAGCCATTCTATTTCAGAATGACTGGGAGAAACAAACTCTAGTACCTCATCCATATCCAGGGTTGGGTCAAAGCAGTTGTATTCCGCAGATCAAATGCCAATCCAGCTTTTGCTCTGTTCTACCTTGGAGTGTTACCATCTTTATGTCGAGAATGTCATGAGAATTGCACCACCTCTTATGAATTCTGGACGCAGTGATACTTCTCACTATCATTATTCATTCCTCGGTCCCGTGTCGTTGCAACCGGAATGCCGGCAAGTGAGTCGTGATGTGTGAAATCAATACCCCTAGCAACTCCATTGCTTGGTAGTTAATGGACAATATTCTCTTTCTTAGCATGTTGGTTATTGAATCATCACTCTAAGATAGATTGTGCTACCTAGTCCATATTCCTGGGTGCACTCATCGACCAATGAGTTGGGACTGTGAATCCCTCGCTCCTTGATCATATCGTCTTGCCCTGAAAAGCAAGATTGTTCTCGAGCTTAATCACACATCGGTGGTTCGTGATGTTCCGATTATCTTCTCGGAAGTATTACCTGGTTGTCACCTGACCGCTATGTTGAGTTCGTGATCATGTGGTTTTCCTCCAACCACCCATTCTCCAAGAATCTGTGTTGGATACCCCTGAGCTAGTTGGTTAAGCTTAACAACCACTTGGAGAGTTGGAAGATAAAAGCTTGTCTGACTTAGTTCATGTTGAGGGATATCTTTGTGTTTGTGCGTGTGTTGAAGAAAGATGATATCTTCACCAATTGGACCTCGTGATTAGTTGTTGGATCTATTGTCTTGTCAAAACTTTGACTTGAGTGCGGGCTATCGTCAAGTCAAATCAGAACCAACGATGTTCGTAATGTTGTTTTACTTGTGGTTGATCCCTCGAGCATACACCATTACATCTTTTGGTCTGACCAATGCTACCACCGTGTTCACATGATGGTGGAAGTCCAGTGATATGGAAATTTTGATGAGTTGCTGTTGAGCCCATCAGCAGCATGTTGTCTCCCCCATGATTCATGATTGAACATCTAAGTTAGTGTTGGAAACTTTTGTAAGCATTATCTTCATGTCCCGTTCATGAAATACATGTTTGGTGTAAGAAGTGACTTTCTCCAAGTTCATGTGCATTAGGTGCAAGTTGCCGCCGTGAATTCGAGAAAGATTGTTTTTGCTTCCTTTGGAATCGTCCCAAGTCAGTCATGCATGTGCGAAGTACTCTATGGTCTGATAGACTGATCATCTTCATTCCATACGTATCCCTAGCACACCAAGCCACTGATTGACTTGTTCAGGGAGAAGAAGTTCTCCATAAGAGCTAATCATATGACTTATGCAAGGACTTCGATATCCTTGATGATGGTTCCCAACCAGGACTCGGTAGTGTTTCATTGTAAGACTACCATGTGGTCATGCTTGTCTGGGACAGCGAGTTCACATGTGTTTAGCAGCACCAGCTCATGTTTTGGAGCTTACTACCATAGTCCATTTCCTGAGAATCCCGCAATGTCATCTCGTCGATTTGTGTTGCAAACTTTCATTTCTTTCTAGACTCGATGAGTCTGGAATATCCTGAGACCAACCAGATCTGAATCTCAGGCAGATATGATGGTTGGAGCATTTTCCAAGAACTATAATATTGGTCTCTCGATAACCGGTAAAGTGGATGTCGTGGCCAACACATCCAGCCGGAAGACCTATTATTGTAGTATCTTGATTGAAGAAAGTTGGCCACCTCCCCATGAGGATTTCGTAGGATTTACCTCCGTAGTTAATCCTTACGGATTCTTGTGCTCCCGAAGTCCAACCTTTACTTGATGTCCTAGATACCAAACCGTATCAATAAATGGGATACACTAGCCCATCAAGGAGAACATTAGAAGCGGAGTGTTATATGTCTCTCGGTCGATCATCCAGATTTTGTTCCCTTGGCCTCGCTAAGGTGAAATATGAGAAAGTGCTATCTTCCTTTGCACCCGCATTATCCATCACTATTCATCATGGTATTAAGATGTGTTCCCAGGATCCTCGGTATGGATGTTGGTAAGACCTTGATGAGTATGGAAATGCTCAAGTTCTTGAGAGCACGCTCAGGCACTAGGTTCTGATGTTGTCGTTAACTGGAATGTGCCTCCGTTCTCTCAGTTGTTCGATAGCTATCCAATTGGTGGAATCACCTTTGCCGGTGAACCTTTTCCCCAGTTACCAGAATCATTCCCAACATTTGCATTTTGTTCCCAGCTTGCACCTCAGTAGTTGTTGTTCAGGATCATCTTCAAAAGTGGACTTACCATGGGTCCCATCCATTTCTGATGATAAGCAAATCATCCATTGCGTTGTCTTCAACAAGGTAGTCCACATCATCCATCCTGGTCGGAGTATGCCATTCTTTCGAACCCCTTCCAATGATCGATTGTGATTACCTCAGGCTGGTATAAAGAGTTTCAATGATCTTGTATCAAAAGTAATTCTTTTTGCCACTTAAGGTAGTAATTTTACGAGTCACCTCCCCTAAGGTGCCCCGTTGTGGAATCATTACAATTATCTCCTCGCTACTTTGAAACCATGCACCATCCTACTCCAGCGTGGAATCGTTGCCTACCAATTTGAACCCTTGTCATCTATTACCTTCCATCTCTCTCGATGTGTGTTTTGCCTCTCAGCTCCAGAGAAGTTTCTATGTCTCATTCCGTGGAGTTGATCTTGTCTCCACTCTTGTGAGGTTGTCTTGCTCTCTTGTCGCCATGTTGGATGAAGTTCTCGAAGCAAAGATGTCAAGATCAATATGATGCAATGAATCAACATCCTCGAGAAAGACATCTGGATCGTGAAGACAGTGTTAGCTTGTATCCCCTCTGTCTTCTTACCTCATGTCTTGAATCTCGGGACGAGATTCTTGTTTAGTGGGGGCGAGTTGTCACAGCCCTAGAATTTGATTGCACTTAGTTTCATAAGCATCCATGCATCATGTTTAAATTTCTGAAAGTTGAATTGGGGAAAGCTGAAAGCCTTAGAAATCATTTCAAAAAAATGATCAACATTAAAAATTGCTTCAAATAACCCAATAAAATGTTCCTGTTAAGCTATAAAAATATTGGCAAGAGGTAAAATTCAAACCAATATTTTTGGATTCACAGAAATATTTATTTTGGGCATTTGAGTTAATCCAATAATTATTTGCATTGGATTTATATAGGTGATATATTAACTATACGTCCAATAATTCTGGTAATTGTTGAGGGGCTTTGGAATAATCCATTTAGTCCCTGCCAAAATTGTCAGAACCAGAAAAATTAGTTTGGTTCAAGAACCAAATTAAAACAAATGTCAGAAATAGAAAAACAGAAAAGAACTAGAAAAAGAGAGAGAGAGAGAGAAAGCCCACCTGCGGTTACCTGCGCAGCCCACCTGGTGGCCCACTTACCTGGCCCAGCCCACCAGAGCCGCCACCGTTTCCCACCTCGCGCCAGAAGGACGCGAGGCGTGTGGCCAGCGCGCACCGGCACGCGCCCGGCCACCTCCTCCCTCCCTGCCTGGCTGGCTCCTCCTCGATGCGTCCGGACGACGCCACGCGACCCCCAGAGCCGTCTGGCTCTCCTTCTCTCTCCCCCGAACGCTCTCCCCCCTCCTCTGTTCTCCTCACTGAACGCGCCTGCCGCCGCCGACGAGAACCACCGCAGCCATCGTCCACCCCTCGCCTCGCCGATGCCTCTAGAAGAACCGTCGCGCCTTCCTCTTTGTCTCCACCAACCCACGTGACGCCGGAAGCCCCGAGTGCTCCCCTCGTCTTCTTCTTCAACCCTGGACGCCGGAGATGCCTTTCGCTGCCCCGATCGCTCCGGTGCCTCCCCGAGCTCGCCGAGGCCACCGCTGCACCTGTTGTGAGCTCCTTTGTCGTTTCCCCCTCTCCCCTGGCTCGTTTTCTTCCTCTAACACCGATGCCGTCGGAACCGAGAGCTCTTCGCCGCCGTCCTTGTCGCCGCCGTGGCCACCGTTGCCTAGAGTTGCAACCGAGCACACAGTCGTGCTCAGTGCACCCCCAGGAGGCCGTAGCACCCCTCTTTGCCTCCTGCCGTGTTCCCTAATCCCGAAACCCAGTTCACCCGAACTCCGGCCGCCGCGGATGACCTCGCCGCCTCTAACCCCGGCCACCCCAGGCCAGGAAACCACCACCGTTCGATGCGCGCCACTGCGTGCGTTCGAACGCAACAAACCACGCTTAAAACGGTGCCCTGTAGCGCATTCCCGAGCTGCCCCGCCGTCTCTATCGTCGCCGGTGGCTAAATGCCGGCGACCGCTGACCCGTTGACCGGCGTGGGTTGACCCACTGCCCGGTTTGACCTCCCCCTCTCTCTCACTGACCCACGGGCCCCGCCCGACTAATTACTTTAGTTAGCACTAATAAGCTAGTTAGGTTAGCTGGGTTAGTCGCTGACCAGTGGGCCCAATCCAGTTAGTTAGGGCTAACTAACTTAGTTAGTTGACCGTGTCACTGACGTGTGAACCCCACATGTCAGGTTTGACCTGGATCGAGCCGTTGACCTGCTGACGTCACTGTGAGGTCATGCTGACGCAATAATTCCTTTCTGGAATTTAAATAAATCTTAAATGATTTATTTATTTCAGAAAATGCCCAAAACTTCTAAAAATCATAGAAAATCAACCATAACTCCAGATGAAATAAATTATATATGAAAAATTATCAGAAAAATTCAAGGAATCTGTTTTTGGCATTCTCAAGCATGTTTGAACAACTTAACCTCACTGTTTAGCCCAAAACATGATAATGCACTATTTGAATTCATAGTTTGAATTTGAATTTGAACCTAGGGTTCAAACCAACTCCATTTAACATGTTGCTAGTTGCATTAGCTCAAACCACAGCATATTGACCTGTCATGATCATGCATCATACTGTGCATAGCATTGATTGTGTTTCTTCTCTGTTGCCGGTATTTGTCCCCTTTCGATAGACGTGGTTTCGACGATGGGATCGATGACACCGATGAAGAGTTATATTATCTTCAGAAGTGCCAGGCAAGCAAAACCCCCTTGTTCATTTCGATACAATCCCACCCTCTCGCTCCTGCTCTCTTTTACTGCATTAGGACAACACGTTTCCTCTGTTACTTGCCGCGGTAGTTGAACCCCTTATCCTCTGCATGACCTGTCATTGCCACATTAAATAGATGAAACCCACTAGCATGAGTAGGAGTTGTTTGAGCCCTGATGTGCCTACTCATTCATGCTTGTTTGTCATGCCTGCTACTGCTTAGAGTTGAGTCAGTTCCGATTCATCAGGGATGAACCGGAGATGTGTGAACATGTCCTGCTGTGTGTGAGCTAAGTGTGTGAACACGATTTGGTAAAGGTAGCGGTGGGAGGCCATGTAGGAGTACATGGTGGGTTGTCTCATTGAAACCGTTCTTAGGAACTGAGTTCTGTGTTTGTGATCCATGAAACAGTTACTACCACGCATTAGGCCCGAAACCAATGGACCCTCTCGGCTTCTTGATCACCCTTGTCCTCTGTCCAGGAGTTGCAACTAGTTTCTGGTGTTTATAGGATATGTGTTGGCGGCTGTGCGTAGCGCTGACCCTAGGGGTGGGCTATGTTGCGGTAGATACACCATGGCACGGTGTACCGGGTGCCCGTTTGGTGTCTCGGGAACCCTGTTCACATTGTTCGGGGCCGTATGTGGAAACCTCGGCCGGACTCCCTGCGGATGGAACCTGGATAGGCGATAAACCTGGACTAGAGACTTGAGTGTTTAGGTAGGCCGTGGCCGACACCCTCGTTGGGCTTCCGCTTGAAGGTTGCCGAGTACATGTCGTGTAAACGGCGGTAAGTGGTGAGAGCATGTGTGAAGAAGTACACCCCTGCATTTTTAACATCATCTATTCGAATAGCCGTGTCCGCGGCAATGGACTTTTGGGTTACCTATAACAGTTCATAGACAAGTGAAAGTGGATACTCTACTCGCAAGATAAGTGTGAGTGCTATGGATGGCCTTCTCGTAGGGAGACGAGAGCGGATCCATAGTGGTGTATTGAATGGTGAATATGTGGACTCGTGTGCGCCACCTCAAAAGAGTTGCTTGCAATCATAGTTCAGGTTAGCCACTGAGTCAAAGCTGGCTTGCTGCAGTTAAACTCCACCCCCCCCTTGATGATACCGATGCATATGTAGTTTAGATCTGATGTAAGTCTTGCTGAGTACCTTTGTACTGACGTTTGCTTAATTTATGTTTTGTAGAGAGATTTCAGTCTTGCTAGTAGTTCCGTGTGGACTTCGACGTTTAGCTTGATACCTCAGCTACGATCTTGTGCCCTCGACAGGATCTAGTAGATAGTCAGGCTTCTTAGCCTTTTTCATTTATAGATGTCTGTACTCAGACATGTTAAGCTTCCGCATGTGCTTTGCATTGTATGCTATGATTGTTGGGTCATGAGACCCATGTTTGTAATATCTGGCTCTTCAGAGCCTAATGAGTTAATACTTGAGTCGTAGAGTCTTGTTGTGATGCCATGTTGTATTTACACATATCGAGCATATTGTGTGTATGATTGAAATGCTAGGTATGTGTGGGATCCGACAATCTAGTTGTTTATCCTTGGCAGCCTCTCTTATGGGGAAATGTGGTCTAGTGCTTCCATGAGCCATAGTAGTCCGCTACAGCCCGGTTCACCGGAGTCCTGCTAGCCCAGCACTACTGCTCAGGACACTTGACTGGCCGGCATGTGTTTCACTTCGTTCATGTGTCTGTCCCTTCGGGGAAATGTCACGCGGTGACATCTGGAGTCCTGTTAGCCCAGTGCTACAGCCCGGATTCACACGTTGTTGACCGACATGCTCGAGGTTGATTCATGTATGCCTGTTCCCATGGGTTAGTGCCGCTTTGGTTTCACGACTAGCCATGTCGGCCCGGGTTCTTTGTCATATGGATGCTAGTGACACTATCATATAAGTGAGCCAAAAGGCGCAAACGGTCCCGGGCCAGGTAAGGTGGCACCCGTGGGAATACCGTGTGTGAGGCCGCAAAGTGATATGATGTGTTACATGCTAGATCGGTGTGACTTAGGATCGGGGTCCTGACAGCGTGGGGAAGCGGAGGCGCCCACGTCCAATCAACCGCCACACATCGACCGAGGCCGTAGGCTATTGGGGCCCGCGGCGCTCCGCACTTGATCCTTGGCTTCGCCTCGAAGCCTAGCCCGAGTGCGCCTTGGGCCCGGGGGCTACTGTCGGCGTTCTGGGAATGGGGGTTCCCAGACTTGCCTGCTTGCAGCCCACGGCATGGCTTTGCTGGCAGGCCTGTACAGGCCATCCTCATCAACAAAGAATCAAGACCCTCGCGACGGGCCAAGCCTCGCAAGGCGGACGACACAAGACCTCCTCGGGAGCAGCCTCGTCAGGTCGGCTCGTGAGGGGAGGAGAGCTCAAGGTCGGGCAAACCTCGGGAGGTTCTTGTGATGTAAGCCATGACGATCGAGAACAGGTGGGCGCCAGCGCGCAGCGTCCTTGTTTCCTCTTTGGTGCTAGGGGGGCAAGCGCAGGCGCGGAGAACCAAGTCATCAAGCAAATGTTTCCATATTGGTGCAACGAGACCGAGACCAGAAGGACGGCAAGATGGAGGTCACCATGGAGCCCAGGACGGAGTCACCGCTAGAACCTTTGGCAAGCGAAGACCACCTTTTGTCAGGATAGCTTGTACTAGCTGTCCCCTTTCAAATTGGCCATTGTTGGCTTCTTTCCCGCTCAATATTTGGGGAGAGGACCAGGGCCTCTATAAATAGGACTAGCCACCACCATAGGGAGGCATCTCATTCTGGGGGGGGGGTCGAAGGTTATCGTCAGCCACACAAGTGCACCAAGCGCAAGAACACCTCAACCTGAGGAGGTTGTTCCTCCCCTTGTACTGTTCATCCTCAGCCCAAAAGGCAATCCACCACCACCACACTGGATTAGGGTATTACACCACAACGGTGGCCCGAACCAGTATAAATCTTGTGTCCCTTGAGTTGCGAGTTCGTCGGGTTAGTTCGTGAGATTTAGGCTAAGTTAGGACGCGAATCGATAGGGGGGGAGATCTTCGCGCGCACCCCAGTGTTCGAACCTTAAGGGTTTTGCCGGAACCCGTGATCCGACATTGAGGTCACGGAAGAAGTCATGTTGCAAGTAATCATGTGAGCTTGATATGTCTTATGACATTCCTGAGGATAATAATTTATCAAAATTTATGGTTAATGAGGGTATTGTCTTGGGGCATAAAATTTCTGAACGAGGTATTGAAGTGGATAAAGCTAAAGTTGATGCAATCGAGAAAATGCCATGTCCTACAGATACTAAAGGTATTTGTAGTTTCCTAGATCATGCTGGTTTCCATAGGAGATTTATTAAAAACTTCTCTAAAATTTCTAGGCCTCTTACAAATCTTTTACAAAAGTATGTTCCATTTGTTTTCTATGATGACTGTGTAGAAGCCTTTCAAACACCTAAGAAAGCCTTAACTTCAGCACCTATTGTTCAACCACATGATTGGAACTTGCCTTTTGAAATTATGTGTGATGCTAGTGATTATATTGTTGGTGTTGTTATAGGACAAATAGTTGATATGAAATTAAATGTTATCCATTATGCTAGTAAAATCCTAGACAGTGCCCAAAGAAATTATGCTACTCTTGAAAAAGAACTTTTAGCAGTTGTGTTTTCTTGTGATAAATTCAGATCATATATTGTTGATTCCAAAGTAATTGTTCACACTGATCATGCTGCTATTAAATATCTTATGGAAAATAAAGATGCTAAACCTAGACTCATTAGGTGGGTTCTCTTGCTATAAGAATTTGCTTTACATATTACCGATAGGAAAGGAGCTAAGAACCCTGTAGCTGATAACTTGTCTAGGTTGGAAAATATTCTTGATGACCCACTACCTATTGATGATAGTTTTCCTGATGAACAACTAGCTGCAATAAATGTTTCTCATAACACTCCTTGGTATGCTGACTATGCTAATTATATTGTTGCTAAATACATACCAACAAAAGAACAAAAATATTCTATGATTTAAGACATTACTTTTGGGATGACCCACATCTTTATAAAGGAGTAGATGGCATGATTAGACGTCATCTACCTAAGCATGAACAGGAAAAAATCCTACGGAAATGTCATTCCGAAGCTTATGGAGGACATCATGCATGAGATAGAACTACTCACAAGGTATTGCAATCTGGTTTTTAATGGCCAACTCTCTTCAAGGATGCCCGTAAGTTTGTTTTATCTTGTGATGAATGTTAAAGAATTGGTAATATCAGTAGGCGTTAGGAAATGCCTATGAATTATTCACTTGCTGTTGAACCATTTGACGTTTCGGGTTTTGATTATATGGGAGCTTTTCATGTCTACTACGCAACCTTCTTCTCGTAGACTCGTGTTGGGCCTCCAAGCGCAGAGTTTTGTAGGATAGTAGCAAATTTCCCTCAACTGGATTACCTAAGATTTATCGATCTGTGGGAGGCGTAGGATGAAGATGGTCTCTCTCCAAAAAACCTGCAACCAAATAACAAAGAGTCTCTTGTGTCCCCAGCACACCCAATACAATGGTAAATTGTATAGGTGCACTAGTTCAGTGAAGAGATGGTGATACAAGTGCAATATGGATAGTAGATATAGGTTTTTGTAAGCTCAAAATATAAAAACAGCAAGGTAACTAGTAACAAAAGTGAGCAAAAACGGTATTGCAATGCTTGAAAACAAGGCATAGGTTTCATACATTCACTAGTGCAAGTTCTAACAACAATGATAACATAATTAGATCATATGGCAATCCCTCAACATGCAACAATTAATCACTCCAAAGTTTCCATTGGAGAACGTAGGATGAAAACGTGCATCAGCCCTTATGCATAGATTACCCCAATGTCACCTCGGGAATACGCGAGTTGAGTGCCAAAACATACATCAAGTGAATCAATAGAACATCCCATTGTCACCACAGATATCCCATCGCAAGACATACATCAAGTGTTCTCAAATCCAATACCCAATCCAACATAACAAAACCTCAAAGAGCAAGACTCAATTCATCACAAGAAGGTAGAGGGGGAAGAAACACCATATGATCCAACTATAATAACAAAGCTCGTGGTGCATCAAGATCGTTCCAAATCAAGAACATGAGGGAGAGATCAAACACATAGCTACTGGTACATACCCTTAGCCCCGAGGGTGAACTACTCCCTCCTTGTCATGGAGAGCGTCGGGACGATGAAGATGGCAACCAGTGATGGTTTCCCCCTCTGGCAGGGTGCCGGAATGGGCTCCTGATTGGTTTTTCGTGGCTACAGAGGCTTGCGGCGGCGGAACTCCCGATCTAGGTTCCTTTCTGGGGGTTTCTGGATTTATAGGAATTTTTGGCGTCGGTTTCACGTTAGGGGGAGTCCACGAGTCAGCGACAAGGTAGGGGCGTGCCCTGGGGGGTGGGTGCGCCCTCCACCCTTGTCATTGACTCGGGATTCATCTGGCCCAACTCTTGTGCTACGGGGGCTTCTTCTGGTCCATAAAAAATCACCGTAAATTTTTAGCTCGTTTGGATTCCGTTTGATATTCCTGTTCTGCAAACCGGAAAAACAAGGAAAAACAGAAACTAGCACTGGGCTCTAGGTGAATAGGTTAGTCCAAAAATAATATAAAATAAAATATAGAGGCATATCAAACATCCAATATGGATAATATAATAGCATGGAATAATAAAAAATTATAGATACGTTGGAGACGTATCAAGCACCCCAAGCTTAATTCATGCTCGTCCTCGAGTAGGTAAATGATAAAAATAGAATTTTTGATGTGGAATGCTACCTAACATATTTATCCATGTAATTTTCTTTATTATGGCATGAACATTTAGATCCATAAGATTCAAAAAAAAGTTTAATATTGACATAAAAACAATAATACTTCAAGCATACTAACAAAGCAATCATGTCTTCTCAAAATAACATGGTCAAAGAAAGCTATCCCTACAAAATCATATAGTCTGGCTATGCTCCATCTTCATCACACAAAGCATTCAAATCATGCAGAACCCCGATGACAAGCCAAGCAATTGTTTCATACTTTTGATGTTCCCAAACCTTTTCAACTTCCATACAATACATGAGCGTGAGCCATGGACATAGCACTATAGGTGGAATAGAATACGGTGGTTGTGGAGAAGACAAAAATAAGGAGATAGTATCACATCAAATCAGTGTATCAACGGGCTATGGAGATGCCCATCAATAGATATCAATGTGAGTGAGTAGGGATTGCCATGCAACACATGCACTAGAGCTATAAGTGTATGAAATCTCAAAAAGAAACTAAGTGGGTGTGCATCCAACTTGCTTGCTCATGAAGACCTGGGGCATTTGAGGAAGCCCATCGTTGGAATGTACAATCCAAGTTCTATAATGAAATATTCCCACTAGTATATGAAAGTGACAAAATAGGAGACTCTCTATCATGAAGATCATGGTGCTACTTTGAAGCACAAGTGTGGAAAAAGGATAGTAACATTGCCCCATCTCTCTTTTCTCTCTTTTTTCATTTTTTTCATTTTTATTTTGATTGGCTTCTTTGGTGTTTTTTTATTTTTTTCCTCACATGGGGCAATTTTCTAATAATGAAGACGATCACACTTTTATTTACTTACAACTCAAGAATTACAACTCGATACTTAGAACAAAATATGACTCTATATGAATGCCTCCGGTGGTGTACCGGGATGTGCAATGACTCAAGAGTGACATGTATGAAAATTATGAACGGTGGCTTTGGCACAAATACTATGTCAACTACATGATCATGCAAAGCAATATGACAATGATGAAGCGTGTCATAATAGACGGAACGGTGGAAGTTGCATGGAAATATATCACTGAATGGCTATGGAAATGCCATAATAGGTAGGTATGGTGACTGTTTTGAGGAAGGTATATGGTGGGTGTATGGTACTGGCGAAAGTTGCACGGTACTAGAGAGGCTAGCAATGGTGGAAGGATGAGAGTGCGTATAATCCATGGACTCAACATTAGTCATAAAGAACTCACATACTTATTGCAAAAATCTATTAGTTATCAAAACAAAGTACTACGCGCATGCTCCTAGGGGGATAGATTGGTAGGAAAAGACCATTGCTAGTCCCCAACCGCCACTCATAAGGAAGACAATCAATAAATAAATCATGCTCCAACTTCGTCACATAACAGTTCACCATGCGTGCATGCTACGGGAGTCACAAACTTCAACACAAGTATTTCTACAGTCCACAATTACTCACTAGCATGACTCTAATATCACCATCCTCATATCTCAAAACAATCATAAGGAATCAAACTTCTCATAGTATTCAATGCACTTTATATGAAAGTTTTTATTATATCCCTCTTGGATGCCCATCATATTAGGACTAAATTCATAACCTAAGCAAATTACCATGATGTTTAAGACTCTAAAAATAATATAAGTGAAGCATGAGAGTTCATCAATTTCTTCAAAATAAAACCACCGTCGTGCTCTAAAAATATATAAGTGAAGCACCAGAGCAAATGACAAACTACTCCAAAAGATATAAGCAAAGCAAAGTGAGTAGTTGAATAATTATGTAACTATGTGAAGAATCCTTATCATAAATAAAATTTAAGATCTTAAGTACTTTATTCAAACAGAAAGCAAAACAAAATAAAATGACATTGCAAGGATAGCGCATCTCATGTGAAGAAGCAAAAACTTAGGCTCAACCAAAACTGGCCGATCATTGTTGAGGGACAAAGGTGGGATGCCAACCGGGGCATCCCCAAGCTTAGATGCTTGATACTTCTTGGAATATTAACTAGGGATGCCTTGGGCATCCCCAAGCTTGAGCATCTGTGTCTCCTTAATTCCTCTCATAGCATGGTTTCCCTAATTCTTAAAAACTTCATCCACACAAAACTCAACAAGAACTCGTGAGATAAGTTAGTGTAAATCCATGCTAAACCTTATCATTCTCTACTGTACAAAATCACTAAAATTATAATTTGACATTTCATACTAAATGACTCTTCATATTTAACACTCCTATACTCAAATAGAATCATTAAACAAGCAAACATATGCAAACAATGCAAACATAACAGCAATCTGTCTAAACAGAACAGTCTGTGAAGAATGCAAGAGGAATCATACTTCACTAACTCCAAAAATTATTAAAAATTACCACACTGTAGATAATTAGTTTTTACTCATTGTGTAAAAATTTCAAGATTTTATCATGTTCTGACTATTCACCGATATTGAAAACATAACAGCAAACTTTTTGTTTTCAAACAACAACATATAGACTTGCAAAATAAGCATGGTAAAGGCTATACTTAACTTTTTTATTGAAATAAAAGATGAAAAACATTACTCTAAATAACATCAAGCAAATACTGATAAAATCAAATGACGCTCCAGGAAAAACTTATATCATTTGGTGAATAGAAATATAGCCTCAAGTAATTTTACCGATGGATTGAAGACAAAAGAGGGGATGCCATCAGGGGCATCCCCAAGCTTGGTTGCTTGGTTCTCCTTGAATATTACCTTTGGGTGCCTTGGGCATCCCCAAGCTTAGGCTCTTGACACTCCTTATTCCTAGTCCATGGAAACTTCACCCAAAACTTGAAAACTTCACAACACAAAACTCAATAGAAAACTCGTAAACTTTGTTAGTATAATAAAGCAAATCACCACTTAAGTACTGTTGTGAACTCATTCTTAATTTATATTGGTGTTATATATACTGTATTCCAACTTTTCCATGGTTCATACCCTCCGGTACTACTCATAGATTCATCAAAATAAGCAATCAACACATAGAAAGCAGAATCTGTCAAAAACAGAATACTCTGTAGTAATCTGGAAACTTTCCATAATTCTGTAACTCCAAAAATTCTAGAAAATTAGGACAACATAGATAATTTGTATATCAATCATGCGCAATAAGAATTAGTATTTTATCATGTTCCAATGAATTTTCAAAATTCCTGGACCGAGAGAAAAAGTTTTTGTTTTTGCACAGAATCAAGTCAACTATCATCCACACTATCCCAAAGGCTTTACTTGGCACTTTATTGAAACAAAAGCTATAAAACATGATTAATACAGTAGACTAATCATGTGAACACACAAAAACAGTATGGGTAAATGTTGGGTTGTCTCCCAACAAGCGCTTTTCTTTAATGCCTTTCTAGCTAGGCATGATGGTTTCAATGATGCTCACATAAAAGATAAGAATTGAAACATAACGGGAGCATCATGAAGCATATGACTAGCACATTTAAGTATAACCCACTTCCTATGCCTAGGGATTTTGTGAACAAACAATTTATGGGAACAAGAATCAACTTGCATAGGAAGGTAAAGCAAGCAAAACTTCAAGATTTTCAACATGTAGAGAGGAAACTTGATATTATTGAGATACGTAGAAGCATATGTTCCTCTCTCATAATAATTTTCAGTAGCATAATGAATGAATTAAACAATATAACAATCACACAAAGCGTTCTTTTCATTATCCAAAAGCATAGAAAATTTACTACTCTCAACATAAGCAAAATTCTTCTTATTCATAATAGTGGGAGCAAATTCAAAAAAATAACTATCATGTGAGGCATAATCCAATTGAAAATTACAATCATGATGACAAGCTTCATGGTTATCATTATTCTTTATAGCATACATTTCCTCACAATAATCATCATATATAGCAACTTTCTTCTCATAATCAATTGAAACCTCTTCTAAAATAGCGGATTCATCACTAAATAAAGTCATGACCTCTCCAAATCCACTTTCATAAATATTATAAGGTTCAACACCCTCCAAAATAGTGGTATCATTACCTAGAGTTGACACTCTTCCAAACCCACTTTCATCAATATAATCATCATAAATAGGAGGCATGCTATTATCATAATAATTTTTCTCATAAAAACATGGGGGACTAAAAAGATCATATTCATCAAACATAACATCCCCAAGCTTGTAGCTTTGCATATCATTAGCATTATGGATATCCAAAGAATTCATACCAACAACATTGCAATCATGCTCATCATTCAAAGATTTTATGCCAAACATTTTAAAGCAATTTTCCTATTCGTCATTTTCAAGAAAGACATTATAAATATGAAGTATATGAGGCAACCTAACCTCCATTTTTTTGTAGTTTTCTTTTATAAACTACACTAGTGATAAAACAAGACTCTAAAAGATTCAATTGCAATATCTAAAGATATACCTTCAAGCACTCACCTCCCCAGCAATGGTGCGAGAAAAGAGCTTGATGTCTACTATGCAAGCTTCTTGTAGACTCGTGTTGGGCCTCCAAGCGCAGAGTTTTGTATAGGACAATAGAAAATTTCCCTCTAGTGGATGACCTAAGGTTTATCAATCCATGGGAGGCATAGCATGAAGATGGTCTCTCTCAAACAACCCTGCAACCAAATAACAAAGAGTCTCTTGTGTCCCAAACACACCCAATACAATGGTAGAATGTATAGGTGCACTAGTTCGGCGAAGATATGGTGATACAAGTGCAATATGGATAGTAGATATAGGTTTTTGTAATCTGCAAATATAAAAACAGCAAGGTAACTAGTAACAAAAGTGAGCAAAAACGGTATTGCAATGCTTGAAAACAAGGCCTAGGGTTCATACTTTCATTAGAGCAAGTTCTCTCAACAATGATAACATAACTAGATCATATGGCAATACGTCAACATGCAACAAAGAATCACTCCAAAGTTTCTATCAGAGAACGTGTGTAACACCCATGATGCGGGTATAGCTCCCACATGTCGAGGCACGACTTAGAGACATAACCGCATAGTGGTTTTGTCGCAAGAAGGGTCATCTTCACAAACATCCCATGTAATGAATAAGACAAGGATAAAAAGAGTTGGCTTACACTCGCCATGTCACACAATACATAAATAAATCATACATTATCCAAAATACACTTAGAGACCGACTACGGTCAAATCCAAATGAAAAGGAAGATAAACCCCAAATGCTAGATCCCCGATCGTCCCAACTGGGGTTCACTACTGATCATCAAGAAACGAAACATAGTAACGACCAAGGTCCTCGTCGAACTCCCACTTGAGTTCGGTAGCATCACCTGCACTGGTATCATCAGCACCTGTGACTGTTTTGGAAGTATCTGTGAGTCACGAGGACTCAGCAATCTCACACCCGCGAGATCAAGACTATTTAAGCTTATGGGTAGGATAAGGTAATGAGGTGGAGCTGCAGCTAGCGCTAAGCAAATATGGTGGCTAGCATATGCAAATAAGAGTAAGATGAGAAGCTACGCAATTTTCGTGAAGCTAGAAGTGATCAAGAAGTGGTCCTGAAACTACTTACGTTCAAACATAACCCAAAACCGTGTTCACTTCCCGGACTCCGCCTAAAAGAGACCATCACAGCTACAACCACGGTTGATTCATTTATATTAAGTCGGTGTCAAGTTCTCTACAACCAGATATTAACAAATTCCCATCTGCCACATAACCGCGGGCACGACTCTTGAAAGTTTATACCCTGCAGGGGTGTCCCAACTTAGCCCATTACAAGCTCTCGCGATCACCGAAGGATGTTCCTTCTCCCGAAAAGACCCGATCAATCTCGGAATCCTGGTTACAAGACATTCTGACAATGGTAAAACAAGACCAGCAAGACCGCCCGATGTGTCGACAAATCCCGATAGGAGTCGCACGTATCTCGTTCTCAGGGAACACCGGATGGGACAAGCTACGAGTAAACCAGCCTACAAGTTTCCCCGAGGTGGCCCCACAGGCTACCCATTTTGGACCAACACTCAGAGAAGCACTGGCCCGGGCGGTTAAAATAAAGATGACTCTCGATCTGCAGAACCCAAGGGAAGGTTATAGGTGGTTAGGCAAATATAAAACCAAGGTTGGGCCTTGCTGGAGGAGTTTTATTCAAGGCGAACTATCAAGGGGGTCCCATAACCCCAACCGTGCAAGGAACGCAAAATCAAGGAACATAATACCGGTATGACAGAAACTAGGGCAACAAGAGTGGAACAAAACACCAGGCATAAGGCCGAGCCTTCCACCCTGTACAAAGAGTGGAACAGAACACCAGGCATAAGGCCGAGCCTTCCATCCTTTACCAAGTATATAGATGCATTAAATTAAATAAGAGATATCATGATATCCCAACATAATCATGTTCCACCATAGAACAAACTTCAACTTCACCCGTAACTAACAATGCTATAAGAGGGCCTCAGCAAAAGCAGTAACTTAGCCAAACAATGGTTTGCTAGGAAGGTGGGTTAGAGGCTTGACATGGCAATATGGGAGGCATGATATAACAAGTGGTAGGTAGCGCGACACAATGATAGAATGAACAACTAGCAAGCAAAGATAGAAGTGATATCGAGGGTATGGTCATCTTGCCTGCAAAGTTCTCTGAGTTATCGAAAGCTTGATCCTCGTTAGCATACTCAACAGGTTCCTCGTTCACGTACTCGTCTCCCGGCTCTACCCAAAGCAAGAACACAAGCAACGGAACAACAATCAATCACGGTGCAATGCACAAGCAACATGATGCAATACATTGCATGGAATGCAAGATATGATATGCAATGCAAATGGGAACTCCAAAGGGAAAAGATGACCAAGGCATCAACTTGGCAACCAAGTATGCCTTTGGAAAGATGAGGTGATTTCGGTCGAAATCGATATAAGGATCACCGAAAATGGATGCACGGTTTGCAAATGACAAGCAATACAACAATGATGCAAATCAGCTATTAACAGCATCATAGCACTTAGAATGCAACAAGAAACTATGCTACAACACTCCAACATAGCAACAAAGCACCTGGCAATAAAGTACACATGAAGCTCTACAAATCATGAACACTAAGCTCCTGCTAGTCCTCACTAGAACAAGCTCAAAATAGCATGGCAAAAATGCAAAGATATCAGCTTCATAGACTTGGAGAAAATACTAAACGTGTCAAAACAACATCAGGAAGCAATGTTTAGAGCAAGCAAACAACATGCTACAGGAACATTTCATGGCAAAAAAAGGCATGCCATGCTAGTACTAAACACATAGAACAAAACTCCCTTAATGAACTATAACCAAAAATGCATAGAAAATACGATGGCACCCATGAAAACATGGCAAGTTATATAAACTGATTCAGACTTATGCAAGCTCATGCCACTCACCACAAAACATAGCATGGATGAAACAGATTCATGATAGCAACTTTGCAAGCTCATGCCACTCACCACAAAGCATTTCAAGGCATAACAAGGTAACCAACATGAAGTAGACATATGCAAGAAGCTAAGCATGGCAAGAGCAAGTTCATAGGGCACATGGATCACTAGCAAAACACATGGCAATATTGAATATCATGTTAACAATCTACCAGGAACGATATTTAGTAAAAGTAGAGCAAGGAAATGACATGATAGAGTACTCCATGATTGTAACCAGAGGCATGAATGGATAGAGCAATACCACATCTACAAAATAGGATTACTGAAATACCTCAAATGTGCATGGATCTCATGGTAGCAACATGGCAACATAGCATCAAAATATAACAGGATAAGGACTTAGCAAAATCACAAAGTGTCTGAAATCAGCAACATTATGGAGCCTACTTTGCATGCTTGTGCTAGTCACCACATAGATCAAAAAAATACAAGACTTGCACCCCTGTAAATATGGCATGATGGAGATCATACAACATGTAGACATCATACTCATAGGATGCACACACAAAATGCAACGAAAATGAGAAATCATCAAGTTCTGTTAACAGACAACAGTTAACATCCTATAGCACTCTTGCAACAATGATAAAGGCATCAATAAGGACATTAACATGCATGCAAATGCCACTAACATGAAGAGAACAATGAGGCGAACAATTTGATATATCATATACATGAAATGGAGCATCGAGCACGGAGATATGGCATAATAAACAGGGCATAAAAATAACACAGATTCGGGACTTAGCAGGAATATACCACTCCGAGATCTTGGATTTGACCCGGCACGTGGATCGAGGTTCGTCGGGATCGGGTCGCCGGACTTGCGGGGAAGTAGCGGCCGGAGCGCGGGGGGGGGGGGGGCTCGCTGGAGGGAGGGGCGCGGATCCGGAGCTGGCGCCGGCGGGGAGAGGTGGGGCAGCGGCAATCGGGCGGCGGAGATCAGCAAGCGGGCGGCGCGAGGGCGGCGGTAGAGGTCGGCGCTGGCGGGAAGCGCGCGGCAGCCGGCGCGGGACGATGCGGGCGCGGGTGGCGGAGGAGCGACGTCGTGGGCTCTCGGGCGGCGCGGCGCGCGGGCCGGGAAGGGCCGGCCTCGGGCCCGGCGGGTTGCGGCGGCAGCCGATCGGCTGGGGACACATGGCGACATGTCACTAGTGTGGGCTGGCGGCACGAATCGTACGACGGCACGCGGACATGTCCGCCGGGCGAGAAGGAGGCTAGGCTAGGCTTTCAACCGTGATTTTGGTGGAGAGGGCCATTTATATAGGTAGAGGGAGCTAGGAGTGTCCAAATGAAGTGCGGTTTTCGCCCACACGATCGTGATCCAACGACGAAGAGAATGGAGGGGTTTTAGATGGGTTATTGGGCTGTTTTGGAGCGGTGTTGGGCTGCAACAATAGAGGGGCTTTTGCGGTTACCTGGTTAATCGTTGGGGCATCAAACGACCTCCAGATGGAGCGAAATTTGACAGGCGGCCTACCGGTGATGTACCAAGGCCAGTCGACAAATCTCGACCCATTCCGAGAACATTTTTCTCCCGCTCACGAAACAAGATTAGAGGGGTGCAACGGGTGCATGAGAGAGCGTCGGATTGCGAAACAGACAACAGGGAAAGTGACCGGATGCATGAGACGAATACGAATGCAAATGAGATGCACATGATGGCATGAGATGAAATGCATGACATGAACAAAATGCAAAACGAAATACAAAACCCAACCACGAAGGAAATATCATCACATAGCCGAAAATGGCAAGAGTCGGAGTTACAAATATGGAAAGTTACATCCGGGGTGTTACAACACTCCACCACTACAAGAGGACCTCGTCCTGAGATCTAGGACTGAAAGAACTCCGGATATTCGGAACGGAGGTGATCCTTGTGTTCCCACGTGGCTTCTCAGTCGGAATGGTGTGACCACTTCACTTTCAGGAATTTGATTGACTTTTTGCGAGTCTTGCGCTCGGTTTCTTCAAGAATAGCAAAGGGATGCCATGATAAGACAAATATTCTTGGAGATCAATCTCTTTGAAGTTGATAGTGCGCTCAGGCATCTTGAAGCACTTGCGAAGCTGTGACACGTGAAACACATCGTGCACATTTGCGAAGCTGGACGGAAGCCCAACTTGATAGGCGAGGTCGCCTCTTTTGCCAATGATCTTGAAAGGACCCATGTATCTCGGGGCAAGCTTCCCTTTGATACAAGCGACGAGTGACATTCATTGGACAGACACGGAGGTAGACATGGTCTCCGATCTCGAAAGCCAAGTCACGGTGCTTGCTATCATAGTAACTCTTCTGGCGCGATTGCGTGGCTTTGAGATTTCACGGATGACTTTACACATTTCTTCAGCCTCTGTGATCAAGTCGTTGACAAGAAGTTGACGTTCACCGGTCTCTTACCAATTGAGAGGAGTACATCACTTTCTGCCATAGAGAATCTTGAATGGGGCCTTGCTCGAACTTGCTTGGAAGCTGTTGTTGTAGGAGAACTCGGCATATGGAAGACAACCTTCCCACTTTATACTGAAAGAGATGACACAAGCCCTGAGCATGTCTTCGAGAATTTGATTGACTCGCTTGACTTGCCCACTTGTTTGAGGATGGAAAGTTATGTTGAAGCGAATGTTTGTGCCCATGGCCTTCTGGAAGAAGTCCCAGAACTTAGAAGTGAAAATGCTTCCACGATTAGAAGAAATCAACTGCGGAATACCATGCAAGGAGACAATTCTGGAGGTGTATAGCTTTGCCAACTGAGCTGTTGTGATAGATTCTTTGATTGGAAGGAAATGAGCCACTTTTGTAAGCTTGTCAATGACAACGAAAATAGTATCATTCCCACGCTTGGACTTGGGAAATCTAGTAACGAAGTCCATTTCGATATGGTCAAACTTCAATTCTGGAATAGCAAGAGGTTGGAGGAAAACCCGCTGGTCATTGGTGTTCTGCTTTCACCCTTCGACAAACATCACATTCATTCATGAATTGAGCAATCTCTCGCTTCATTCGAGTCCACCAATACGACTGCTTGAGGTCATGGTACATCTTTGAACTGCCAGGATGAATGGACAAAAGAGAATTCTGCGCTTCGTTCATTTTGACCTTCCTTAGATCACCTTTAGGAACCACAATCCGGTCCTCAAAGAATAAAGTGTCTTTGTCATGAATGCGATAGCACTTGTATTTGGGTTGGCTCTTGGCAATACCATGTTTCACTCTCTTCACCATGGTATCAAGGAGTTGTGCCTCACGAATTTGGTCTTCCAAAGTTGGAGTGACTTGAAGGTTGGCAAGAAAACCTTGAGGAACAACTTGGAGGTTGAGTTTGCGAAAAGTTTCACAAAAGTCCAGTTGGAATGGCTTGAGAATTAAGTTGTTGCAATAAGCCTTCCTGCTCAAAGCATCTGCAATCACATTGGCCTTGCCTGGAGTATATGCAATACTTGGATTGTACTCTTGAATCATTTCGACCCAACGAGTTTTCTTGAGGTTGAGGTTGGGTTGAGTGAAGATTTACTTGAGGCTCTTATGATCAGTGAAAATTTCCACCTTCCTTCCCAACAAGAGATGTTTCCATGTTATTAATGCATGGACAATTGCCGCCAATTCAAGGTCGTGAGTGTGGTAGTTCCTTTCATTGGGCTTCAACTAACGAGAGGTATAGGTCACAACTTTCTTCTCTTGCATTAACACAACGTCGAGTCCTTGCAATGAGGCATCACAGAAAATTTCGAATGGCTTGGATTCATCAGCAGGAGTTAAGACAGGAGCTGAGACAAGCTTCTCTTTTAGAGTGTTGAAAGCAACGTCACACTCAAGAGTCTAGACATACTTAACATGCTTATTGAGGAGGTTGGAAAGAGGCTTTGTAATCTTTGATAAATTCTCAATGAATCTTCGGCAATAACTTGCAAGTCCAAGAAAACTGCGGAGCTGCTTGACATTTTGAGGAGATTCCCAGTTCACAATTGCAGAAACCTTCTCCGGATTAACAGCAATGCCCTTGGCGGAGATGATATGCCCAAGGTAAAGAACTTCATCAAGCCAAAACTCACATTTGGAAAACTTCGCATAGAATTGATACTCTCTAAGCTTGTCGAGCACCAATCTCAAATGCTCCTTCTTATTCTTGGAGAAGACCAAGATATCATCGAGATACACTAGGACAAATTCATTTGTGTATGTGTTGAAGATGAAGTTCATCATGCGAGAGAACGTTGGAGGAGTATTGACAAGGCGAAAGACATGACATTATATTCATAAGAACCATAGCTTGTTCTGAATGTCGTATTGGGGATATCTTCTTCACGATTGTGAATCTGATGATAACCCATATGGAGGTCAAGCTTGGAGAAAACTTTAGCGCCCTTAACTTGCTCGAATAGCTCATTGATGTTGGGAAGAGGTGATACGTCTCCAATGTATCTATAATTTTTTATTGTTCCATGCTATTATATTATCAACCTTGGATGTTTTATATGCTATTTTATATGATTTTTGGGACTAACCTATTAACCTAGAGCCCAGTGCTAGTTTCTATTTTTCCTTGTTTTAGAGTATCACGGAAAAGGAAAATCAAACGGAGTCCAATTGACCTGAAACTTCACGGAACTTATTTTTGGACAGAAGAAGCCCACGGAGTATCGGAGATGGACCAGGAGAGTGCCCGAATGCCCACGAGGGTGGGGGGTGCGCCCACCCCCCTGGACGCGCCCCCTACCTCGTGGACAGCCCGGAGATCCACTAACGTACTTCTTCCTCCTATATATATCCATATACCCTAAAAACTATGGGGAGCACAATTGATTGGGAGTTCCACCGCCAGAAGCCTCCGTAGCCACCAAAAACCAATCTAGACCCGTTTCGGCACCCTGCCGGAGGGGGAATCCCTCTCCGGTGGCCATCTTCATCATCTCGGCGCTCTCCATGACAAGAAGGGAGTAGTCCACCCTCGGGGCTGAGGGTATGTACCAGTAGCTATGTGTTTGATCTCTCTCTCTCGTGTTCTTGAGGTGGTACGATCTTGATGTATCGTTAGCTTTGCTATTATAGTAGGATCTTATGATGTTTCTCCCCCTCTACTCTCTTGTAATGGATTTAGTTTTCCCTTAGAAGTTATCTTATCAGATTGAGTCTTTAAAGATTTGAGAACACTTGATGTATGTCTTGCGTGGGATACCCGTGGTGACAATGGGGTATTCTATTGATCCACTTGATGTATGTTTTGGTGATCAACTTGCGGTTTCCGCCCATGAACCTATGCATAGGGGTTGGCACACATTTTCGTCTTGACTCTCCTATAGAAACTTTGGGGCACTCTTTTGAAGTACTTTGTGTTGGTTTGAATAGATGAATCTGAGATTCTGTGATGCATATCGTATAATCATACCCACAGATACTTGAGGTGACATTGGAGTATCTAGGTGACATTAGGTTTATGGTTGATTTGTGTCTTAAGGTGTTATTCTAGTGCGAACTCTATGATAGATTGAACGGAAAGTCATGTTATTTTACTACGGGCTATTTAATAGATCGATCAGAAAGGATAACTTTGAGGTGGTTTCGTACCCTACCATAATATCTTCGTTTGTTCCCCACTATTAGTGACTTTGGAGTGACTCTTTGTTGCATGTTGAGGGATAGTTATGTGATCCAATTATGTTATTATTGTTGAGGGAACTTGCACTAGTCAAAGTATGAACCATAGGTCTTGTTTCAACGCATTGCAATACCATTTACGCTCACTTTTATCATTAGTTACCTTGTTTTTTTATAATTTCAGATTACAAAAACCTTTATCTACCATCCATATACCACTTGTATCACCATCTCTTCGCTGAACTAGTGCACCTATACAATTTACTATTGTATTGGGTGTGTTGGGGACACAACAGACTCTTTGTTATTTGGTTGCAGGGTTGCTTGAGAGAGACCATCTTAATCCTACGCCTCCTACGGATTGATAAACCTTAGGTCATCCACTTGAGGGAAATTTGCTACTGCCCTACAAACCTCTGCACTTGGAGGCCCAACAACGTCTACAGGAAGAAGGTTGTGTAGTAGAAATCAAGTTCTTTTCTGGCGCCGGTGCCGGGAAGGTTAGCTCTTGAAGGTATATCTTTAGATCTTGCAATCGAATCTTTTTGTTTCTTGTTTTAGCACTAGTTTAGTTTATAAAATAAAACTACAAAAAAATGGAATTGAGTTTGCCTCATACGCTTCATCTTTTCAATATCTTTCGTGAGTATGATGGAAAGGAAAATTGTGCTCAAGTGCTAGAAGAAGAAGTCTACAAAATGTTTGGCACTAAATCTTTGAATGATGAGCATGATTGCAATGTTGTTAGTATGAACTCCTTTAATATCCATAGTACAAATGATGGTTGCACTAGTTATCATATAAATGTCTCCTATAAACATGTCAATTTTTGTGGAGTGCATTGGGTTTGCAAGTACACACCAAATAGGGAAGATAGATATTGCAAGAGGCATAAGCATTTAGAAACTGAATGGTTGCAAGAAAGGCTAAATGTTAGTGTTGAAAATTTAAAATTTCTTAGGCATACTTGTGAACTTTGCAACGAACATGGTCATTTAAATATCAAATGCAAATTGTTTCATGATCGAATAGTGTCCAAAAATTGTGATGACTAGATTTCCCTTGCACATTATAATGAACTTAGTTTACTTCTGGGTTATGAAGAAATGAAATGTCAAACTAAGATTATTCCAGAATATAACCTCGGGAAATTCCTCGATATTGATCTAGAAGAAATTTATATGTATTGTGCGGTGAATTGCATTGAAAATCCTTATATTGCCAATTACATACAGAAAAGAAAACAAATAGAAGATGAAGAGTATACTAATGAAAAGGAAGAGACTTCCCAATATCCTCCTATTATTTCTTCTGATGAATCGGGTAACGAGGAGGAGCCTTCTATTCAACCAATCTCATTAATAAGGAGCTCCAAAAAGAGGGTTGAACCCACACTTGATGTGAAGAAGAAAAAGAAAAGACGGAGAAGCAAAGGTAAAAAGGTATCTCTCCCAAATGATGTTGTTCCTACTACTCCTAGTGATGATGATAATTGCTATACTATTGGTGCTATCCATACTAGTAATGATGAAAGTGATTATGCTTATGATATGGAAAGGCCCAAGCTTGGGGATGCTATGTTTGATGAGATGATGTTTTTGAGAGTATATTTGCTTCAATTAATGTTAGTCCCAAGCTTGGGGAAGCTATGTTTAATGAAGATGATATTTGTAGTCTCCCAAGTTTTGATATGCAAATTTATTATGATGATAGCATGCCTCCTACTTATGATGATTATATTGATGAAAGTGGGTTTGGAAGAGTGTCAACTTTAGGAAGTAATGATCCCACTATTTTGGAGGATGTTGAATCTTATTGTGATAATTATGAAAGTGGATTTGTTGAGGTCATGACTTTATTTAGCAATGATTCCACTATCTTGGAAGAGGTTTCAATCGATTATGATGAGAACAAAGTTGCTACTTATGATAATTATTGTGATGATACATATGCTATAAAAAGTAGTGATGATTATATTTATAAAACTTGTCATGATTATGATTACCCTTTTTCTGAACATTACTCTTTTAATGTGGAAACGATTTATAGTATTCCAGTTTCTTATGATACTCCCATTATTGCGAATGAGAAGAATCTTGCTTATGTGGAGAGTAGTAAATTTTCTATGCTTGTAGATCATGAAAAGAATGCTTTAGGTGCTGGTTATATTTTTGAATTCATTCATGATGATACTGAAAATTATTATGGGGGAGGAACATATGCTTGTAGGAATTGCAATAATATCGAGTTTCCTCTCTATGTGCTTAAAGTTTTGAAGTTAAGCTTGTTTTTCCTTCCTATGCTAGTTGATTATTGTTCCCATAAGCTGTTTGCTCACAAAATCCCTATGCATAGGAAGTGGGTTAGACTTAAATGTGCTATTCATATTCTTCATGATGCTCTCTTTATGTTTCAATTCTTGTCTTCTATGTGAGCATCATTGAAATCATCATGCCTAGCTAGGGGCGTTAAACGATAGCGCTTGTTGGGAGGCAACCCAATTTTATTTTTGTTCCTTGCTTTTTGATCCTGTTTAGAAATAAATAATTTATCTAGCCTCTGTTATTATTGAGTTTTTATGTTTTAATTAGTGTTTGTGCCAAGTAGAACCGTTGGGAAGACTTGGGGAAAGTCTTGTTGATCATGCTGTAAAAAACAGAAACTTTAGCGCTCACGAGATTTGCTGCCATTTTTTATTGGAGAGTGCTATTTAGTTAATTATTTTTGAAGATGATTAATAGATAAATTCCTCACGCCCAGCAATTTATTTTAGAATTTTTGGGGTTCCAGAAGTATACGTTTGATCCAGATTATTACAGACTGTTCTGTTTTTGACAGATTCTGTTTTCTATGTGTTGTTTGCTTATTTTGATGAATATATGAGTAGTATCGGAGGGTATGAACCATAGAGAAGTTGGAATACAGTAGATATTACACCAATATGAATTTAGAATGAGTTCATTATAGTACCTAAGGGGTGATTTATTTTCTTATACTAACGGAGCTTACGAGTTTTCTGTTGAGTTTTGTGTTGTGAAGTTTTCAAGTTTTCGGTAAAGATTCGATGGACTATGGAATAAGGTGTGGCCAGAGCCTAAGCTTGGGGATGCCGAAGGCACCCCAAGGCAATATTCAAGGGCAACCAAGAGCCTAAGCTTGGGGATGCCTCGGAAGGCATCCCCTCTTTCGTCATCGTTCATCGGTAACTTTACTTGGAGCTATATTTTTATTCGCCACATGATATGTGTTTTGCTTGGAGCGTCATTTTATTTTCCTTTGTTTTGCTTGCTGTTTGAATAAAATACCAAGAACTGAAATTCTTAAATGATATAGAGTCTTCACATAGTGGCATAATTATTTGACTACTCATTGATCTTCACTTATATCTTTCGGAGTAGTTTGTTGTTGCTCTAGTGCTTCACTTATATCTTTTTAGAGCACGGCGGTGGTTTTATTTGAAGAAATAGATGAACTCTCATTCACTTATATCATTTTGAGAGTCTCTAAACAGCATGGTAGTTTGCTTTGGCTATGAATTTAGTCCTAATATGATGGGCATCCAAGAGGGATGTAATAAAAACTTTCATATAAAGTGCATTGAATACTATGAGAAGTTTGATACTTGATGATTGTTTTGAGATATGAGGATGGTGATATTAGAGTCATGCTAATTGAGTAGTTGTGAATTTGAGGAATACTTGTGTTGAAGTTTGTGATTCCAGTAGCATGCACATATGGTGAACCGTTATGTGACGAACTCGGAGCATGATTTATTTATTGATTGTCTTCCTTATGAGTGGCGGTCGGGGACGAGCGATGGTCTTTTCCTACCAATCTATCCCCCTAGGAGCATGCGCGTAGTACTTTGTTTCGATAACTAATAGATTTTTGCAATAAGTATGTGAGTTCTTTATGACTAATGTTGAGTCCATGGATTATACGCACTCTCACCCTTCCACCATTGCTAGCCTCTCTAATACCGCGCACCTTTCGCTGGTATCATACACCCACCATATACCTTCCTCCAAACAGCCACCATAACTACCTATCATGGCATTTCCATAGCCATTCCGAGATATATTTCCATGCGACTTTCCACCGTTCTGTTTACTATGACACGCTCCATCATTGTCATATTGCTTTGCATGATCATGTAGTTGACATCGTATTTGTGGAAAAGCCACCGTTCATAATCCTTTCATACATGTCACTCATGATTCATTGCCCATCCCGGTACACTGTCGGAGGCATTCATATAGAGTCATACTCATATAGAGTCATACTTTGTTCTAGTATCGAGTTGTAATCTTTGAGTTGTAAATAAATGGAAGTGTGATGATCATGAATAATAGAGCATTGTCCCAAAAAAGGCCAAAAAAGGCGGCAATTCTACTATCCTTTTTTCCACACTTGTGCTTCAAAGTAGCACCATGATTTTCATGATAGAGAGTCTCTTGTTTTGTCACTTTCATATACTAGTGGGAATTTTTCATTATAGAACTTGGCTTGTATATTCCAACAATGGGCTTCCTCAAATGCCCTAGGTCTTCGTGAGCAAGCAAGTTGGATGCACACCCACTTAGTTTCTTTTGTTGAGCTTGCATGCATTTATAGCTCTAGTGCATCCGTTACATGGCAATCCCTACTCACTCACATTGATATCTATTGATGGGCATGTCCATAGCCCGTTGATATGCCTAGTTGGTGTGAGACTATCTTCTCCCTTTTTGTATTCTCCACAACCACCATTCTATTCCACATATAGTGCTATATCCATGTGTGGGAGTCCTAGATTAGGGGATCTCCGGACAGCCGGACTATCTCCATTGGCTGGACTGTTAGACTATGAAGATACAAGATTGAAGACTTCGTCTCGTGTCCGGATGGGACTCTACTTGGCGTGGAAGGCAATCTAGGCAATACGTATATGGATATCTCCTCCTTTGTAACCGACCTTGTGTAACCCTAACCTTCTTCGGTGTCTATATAAACCGAAGGGTTTTAGTCCGTAGGACAACAATCACAACATACAATCATACTGTAGGCTAGCTTCTAGGTTTTAGCCTCTCTGATCTCGTGGTAGATCTACTCTTGTAGCACCCATATCATCAATATTAATCAAGAAGGACGTAGGGTTTTACCTCCATCAAGAGGGCCCGAACCTGGGTAAAACTTCGTGTCCCTTGTCTCCTGTTACCATACGGCCTAGATGCACAGTTCGAGACCCCCTACCCGAGATCCGTCGGTTTTGACACCGACATTGGTGCTTTCATTAAGAGTTCCTCTGTGTCGTTGCCGTTAGGCTTGATGGCTCCTACTATCATCGATAGCGATGCGGTCCAGGGTGAGACTTTTCTCCCCGGACATATCTTCTTATTCGGCGGCTTTGCACCATGGGCTAATTCGCTTGGCCATCTGGAGCAGATTGAAAGCTACGCCCCTAGACATCAGGTCAGATTTGGAAGTTTGAATTACACGGCCAACATCCGTGGGGACTTGATCTTCGACGAATTCGAGCCACAGTCGGGTGCGCCACACTGTCACGATGGGGATGACCTAGCTCTGCCATCAGACAGTACCCCTGAGGCCGCGCCCGCATCAGCCCCGACCCTTAGCTCAGAGCCAGCTGCGCCAATCGAGGACGGGTGGCTAGACACCGCCTCAGGGGCTGCAGTCTCGACGGTGATCGAGCCAAACACCAGCATAATCCTCTACGCAGCCCGTGACTCCAAGGTGCTGGACTCTCCTCCGGACCCCGAACCATTCGCGCCCCTGCCAATTGAATCCAATTGGGTGCCGATCATGGAATTCACTGCTGCGGATATCTTTCAGCACTCGCCCTTTGGCGACATTCTGAATTCACTAAGGTCTCTCTCTTTGTCAGGAGAGCCCTGGCCGGATTATGGCCAACAGGACTGGGATGCGGACGACGAAGAAATTCAACACCCACCCACCACCCACTTTGTAGCCACTGTCGATGATTTAACCGACATGCTCGACTTCGACTCCGAAGACATCGATGGTATGGACGACGATGTAGGAGACGAACATGAACCAGCACCTACAGGACACTGGACAGCCACCTCATCGTATGACATATACATGGTGGATACACCCAATGAAGGCAACGGCGACGAGATGGCGGAGGATGACCCCTCCAAGAAGCAACCCAAGCACTGACGTCAGCGGCGCCGCTCTAAGTCCCGCCAAAGAAAAAGTGGTGATACCGGCACAGGAGATAATAACACACCAGATAGCGCCGAAGACAACAACAATCCCCTCCAGCAAGATTTAGAGCAGGAGGATGAAGGAGCCAGCTCTCCTGAGAGAGCGGCTGGCGGAGAGGAGGAGGATGACAATTACATGCCCCCTCCGAAGACGAGGCAAGCCTCGGCGACGATGAATTCGCCGTACCAGAGGACCCCGTCGAACAAGAGCGCTTCAAGCGCAGGCTTATGGCCACGGCAAATAGCCTGAAGAAAAAGCAGCAGCAGCTTCAAGCTGATTAAGATCTGCTAGCTGACAAATGGACTGAAGTCCTCGCGGCCGAGCAATATAAACTCGAGCGTCCCTCCAAGAGTTATCCAAGGCACAGGTTACTTCCCCGACTGGACGAAGAAGCGTATGAAATGGCTGATCGGCCGCCTCATGGCCGCGATAGAGAGGCATTCCAGCCAAAAGCTCAGCCTCCACCCCAACGCCATTCAAATAAAAAGGCATGGGGAGATACGCCAGACCTGCGATACATATTGGAGGACAAAGCAAAGCATTCAAGATCGATCTACAGATCACGAGGGCGCACCACTCTACGAGACGATAAACATCACACTGGATACAGTAAAAGCAAATCCGGCCGGGCTGAACACAGCGGGCAGGACCCATTCGAGCTGCGTCACGATATAGCCCAATACAGAGGCGCCGCACGCCCCTTATGCTTCACAGACGAAGTAATGGAACATCAATTCCCAGAGGGTTTCAAACCTGTAAACATTGAATCATACGACGGCACTACAGACCCCACGGTATGGATTGAGGACTTCCTCCTCCACATCCACATGGCCCGCGGTGATGACTTACATGCCATCAAGTACCTCCCACTAAAACTCAGAGGACCAGCGCGGCATTGGCTGAATAGCTTGACAGCGGACTCCATTAGCTCTTGGGAAGATCTGGAAGCCGCATTCCTCGACAACTTTCAGGGCACTTATGTGCGACCACCAGACGCCGATGACTTGAGCCACATAATTCAGCAGCCAGAAGAGTCGGTCAGGCAATTCTGGACTCGGTTCCTTACAAAGAAAAATCAAATTGTCAACTGTCCGGATGCAAAGGCCTTAGCGGCTTTCAAGCACAACATCCGAGACGAGTGGCTAGCCCGGCACCTTGGTCAGGAAAAGACGAAATCTATGGCAGCCCTCACGACGCTCATGACCCGCTTTTGTGCGGGAGAAGACAGCTGGTTGGCTCACAGTAATAACATATCAAAGAACCATGGTACCTTAGATACCAAGGACGGCAATAGAAGGTCACGTCGCAACAAGCGTAAGCGCCGCATTAACGGTGAAACTACTGGGGATACGACAGTCAATGCTGGATTCAAAGGCTCTAAACCCGGTCAGCGGAAAAAGCATTCAAACAAAGTACGCCGGGTCCGTCCAGCTTGGACCGTATACTCGATCGCTCGTGTCAAATACACGGCACCCCAGACAAGCCAGCCAATCACACCAACATGGATTGTTGGGTGTTCAAGCAGGCCGGCAAGTTAATTGCCGAAAACAAGGACAAGGGGCCGCATAGCGATGACAAGGAAGAACCCCGGCAACCGCACACTGGAGCACAGAAGAGGTTTCCCCCGCAAGTGCGGATGGTGAACATGATATACGCAACCCACATCCCCAAGAGGGAGCGGAAGCGTGCACTCGGGGACGTATATGCGTTGGAGCCAGTCGCCCCAAAATTCAACCCTTGGCCCTCCTGTCCGATCACCTTCGATCGCAGGGACCACCCCACTAGTATCTGTCATGGCGGATTCGCCGCACTGGTCCTAGACCCAATCATCGACGGATTTCACCTCACTCGAGTCCTTATGGACGGCGGCAGCAGCCTGAACCTGCTTTATCAGGACACAGTGTGCAAAATGGGTATAGACCCCTCAAGGATCAAACCCACAAAGACGACCTTTAAAGGCGTCATTCCAGGCGTAGAGGCCCACTGCACAGGCTCAATTACACTGGAAGTGGTCTTTGGATCCCCGGATAACTTCCAAAGCAAAGAGTTAACCTTCGATATAGTCCTGTTCCGCAGTGGTTATCACGCGCTGCTCGGACGAACCGCATTCGCTAGGTTCAATGCGGTGCCACATTATGCATACCTGAAGCTCAAGATACCAGGACCTCGCGGAGTTATTACAGTCAATGGAAACACAGAGCACTCTCTCCAAACAGAGGAGCACACCGCGGCCCTTGTAGCAGAAGCGCAAAGCAGCCTCTCAAGGCAATCTACCAGTTCGGCGTTTCAAAGCCCGGACACCTTCAAGCGCGCTCGGGGCAATCGGCAAACAGACCGCCTGGCGCGATCTGAGCTCGCGTAGCAATACGGCGGCCACCCTAATCCCAAACCAATAGTGTTGTTCGTGTCGCGCGTACATAATTACGCATTACAAATACCATGGGCACAGGTGGGGAGGGGGACACAACTACGACATGCCCCAAAATGCAGCCTAAACCGCACCAGGGGCTTCCCGTTTGGTTATTTTTCTTTTTCTTTCAGGACTTCAATCTCTGGAAACACTGTCCAGCAGCTCTATTGCCGAACACATGATATAGCAACCAAGGAGGCCGACAACTACGGAATTCCTAGGTGGATTACAGATTCCAAGGGACATAGTCCTACTCTTTTGCCTATTACACTATCTGTATCACTCTGCTTTAATGCAATTTTATAATATACAATGCATGACATTACGACTATCATCGCATTTTTGTTATATGTATACATATCTATGTGTTCATTAATGACGCCTAGCAACCGTACACTCTGGTATGGCCAATGCACCAGGGGCTTACGTACCCACAATATGGTGTGAAAAGTCCGAACGCTTTCACAAGTGCGGCACCCCGAACTTATAGCATTATATGCATCAGCTCCGAATCATGTCTTTGGTCAAATGTTGGGTTTGCCCGGCTCCTATGTTTTCATACCTTACGTTCTGCTCTATCGGCCAAGGTAGCGCTAGGAGAACTAGTACGATTGTGCCCCGGTTTTGCCGGGCCGAGCACCTCAGTAGAGAAAGCTAAAACTGACTGTCATGATAAGGCGAGAGACTGGTCGCTATTCAGCGAGGTTTTTCGAGTCCCTAAAGACTTATGCCGCTTAGGGCGAGGGGCCGGCTCCGTCCGACTTACAGGCGTGTATCGCGCCCCGAATTCGGCCTTCCGAATACCAGGGGCTTCGCCGAAATTTAAAATTATAGAATTCTGTGGCTAAGTGAGAGTGATAAAGCATTATTAGTCTGGTTGCCTTGTTCGTTGTTCTGAGCACCTCCCTCGAAGGACCCAAATATGGGAACAAGAGTGCTCAGGTTTATCCCGAACATCCAGCACTCGTGGTATGGGGGCAGAAGGCGAGGACTAGCCATCTCTCAGATTGGATAAACAGCCAAACAGAAGGTAATATTTTAAATTCACACAAGAGTTGCATAGCGCATATGAAACATGTTTTCATCACACGGGATAAAAAACAAGCAAGTCTCATTCAAATATTACATTTTGTGAACACTCATCCGTGATAAGACGGGCGCCCGGCAGAACACCCTCGTAGTACATCTCGGGGTGGCGGTGCTCCTTGCCCTCCGGCGGCCCCTCCTTGATCAGCTTCGTAGTGTCTAGCTTGACCCATCGTGTTTTTACACGGGTGAAGGCCCGGCATGCACCTTCAATGCAGACGGATCGCTTGACGACCTCCAGCCGTGGGCAGGCATCCACAAGCCGCCTCACCAGGCCAAAGAAGCTGTTCGGAAGGGCATCGCCAGGCCACAACCGGACTATGAACTCCTTCATGGCCTGATCGGCCGCCTTATGTAGGTCGGCCATCTGCTTCAGCTGGTCACTCATCGGCACCGGATGTTCGGCCTCAGCATACTGAGACCAGAACACCTTCTCCGTCGAGCTACCGTCCTCGTCCTGGTAAAATTGTGCGGCATCGGACACACTGCGGGGCAAATCTGCGAATTCTCCTGAAGAGCTCTGGATCCGGGTAAGTAATCGATAATTTACTTTTACATGCTTGCTTTGCATATAGAAAGCCTTACCCGCCGCTATCTTCTTTATCGCGTCGATCTCCTAAAGGGCCTTTTGGGCCTTGGCCTTGGCACTCTTCGCGCTCTCACGGGCCGCGGCAAGCTCAGACTCTAGCGTCTTCAAGTCAAGCTCCAACGCCTCTTGCTTCATCACGAGAGCCTGGTGCCCTTGCTGCACCTCGCCCACCCGAGCCTCGTGCCTCTCTCGCTTGGTGCGCTCCTGGGCCACCTTTTCTTTAGCCTGGGACAACGCTTGCTTCAGGGTCGCCACCTCGGTCGTGGCCCCTGGCAAACATACAATGATCCTGTCATTTAGCAATCGCGTCCTTTTTCTCATCTATAGATGGGGTATTACTTACCCTTGTTCTCCTCGAGCTGCCTCTTAGCAAGGTCGAGCTCTTTCCGGGACCCCTCGAGGGCCTCCTTCAGTACGACGACCTCCGCTGTTAGTGCGGCGGACGCCAGCAGCGAAACCTGCATATGCATATTGACATACTTATACTAGACTCCTGCGATATTATTTGATCCTCTGTTCGGCTTTTCTTTGTGAACACCGAACAAAGCATCAGGGGCTACTGTCTATGTGGTAATATTTCTACTACATTTTAAAACACTTACCTCGAAGCTTGTTAGAAGGATAGTACAAGCTTCAGTCAATCCGCTCTTGGCGGACTGAACCTTCTGGATCACTGCACTCATGATAGTGTGGTGCTCCTCCTCGATGGAAGCGCTTCGAAGCACTTCCAACATATTGTCCGGCGCCTCTGGATGGACAGAGGTCGCCGGCACAGGCGTCTCACCCCTCTTAGAAGGAGACAGCCTGCCCGAGCCCGGAACCACTGGAGGTTCCGGCGCGGTGTTCGACTAAGGGCCGAACTCGGAGCTCTTAGGGGTCCCGTCCCCTCGGCTCCCGAAGTTCGGAAGGTCGCCTTGAGGCGCCTCCGGGACTGTCCCCCCTCAATCCGGTGCCTCTTGAGACAGCACCTCGGCGTCGGCGGCTGGATGAGGGGAGGTGGTGGTCGGGACTGGATCGCTATCCATGTCCGATGAGCCCAGGGAGCCGTCCAAGGATACCTCGATATTGGCTCGGGACGGCCTGCACGATTGAGTGCGGCGTTAGGGAAAGCAATGCGACAAAGGAATCCTATGGGTTACTTTGGTATCCGAATACTTACGATCTCCCCTGGGGCTTGGCCCTGGGCAACCACTCGTCTTCACTTTCGTCGGCGGCGGTGGAGCTGTCCGGAAGGAGCGTCCTTCCCTTCTTGGACCCTCTGACCTCCCCAGTTGGGGCGGCCTTCCTTTTCTTGTCTCCCCCAGTCGGTGGGGGAGCCTCTTCTTCCTCTTCCTCGTCTTCGGGGGAAGAGTGCGCCACAGAGTCATCGGACGGTGAGTCCAACGACGCCTGGCGTCGGGAACTCTTTTGAGCTCCCTTGGCCTTCTTGGTCTTCTCCGGCACCTTATAAGGGGCCGGAGTCAACATCTTCGCCAGAAGGGCGTCCGCAGGGCCTTCGGGCAAGGGTGCCGGACAGTCCATTTTTCCGGCCATCTTCTGCCAGTCCTGTTAACAGCACGAGAGTTTAGATCCCGCATAGAGTTAATCTATATAGAAAACAAGTATCCTGTAAAAGGTAAAACAGCTTACCGCATTGGCTTGGCGCTTCGCGCTGAATCCGCGATCCTCAGTATTGGGGGGAGGGACCGCGGCACCCTTTAACAGCACCCTCCAGGCATCTTCATGAGTCATGTCGAAGAGCCTGTTCAGAGTTCGGTGCTGCGCCGGGTTGAACTCCCACAAATTGAACTCCCGTTCTTAGAACAGGAGTATCCGGCGGACGAGCATAACCTGGACTATGTTGATGAGCTTGAGCTTCTTGTCCACCATGTTTTGAATACATGACGGGAGTCCAGTCCGCTCTTTTGAATTACCCCAGGACAAGCCCTTCTCTTTCCAGGAGGTGAGCCGCATGGGGATGCCAGATCGGAACTCGGGGGCCGCTACCCATGCGGGGTCGCGCGGCTCGGTGATATAGAACCACCCCGATTGCCACCCCTTTATGGTGTCCACGAAAGTGCCCTCGAGCCATGTGATGTTGGGCATCTTGCCCACCATGGCGCCTCCGCACTCCGCTTGGCGGCCGCTCACTACCTTCGGCTTGACATTGAAGGTCTTCAGCCACAAGCCGAAGTGGGGCTTGACGCGGAGGAAGGCCTCACACACGACGATAAACGCCGAGATGTTGAGGATGAAGTTCGGCGCCAGAACATGGAAATCCAGGCCGTAATAAAACATGAGCCCCCGTATGAAGGGATGGAGAGGGAATCCCAGTCCGCGGAGGAAATGGGTGAGGAATACCACCCTCTCATGGGGCTCGGGGGTGGGGATGAGCTGTCCCTCATCTGGGAGCCGGTGCACGATGTCGTCGGGCAGGTATCCGGCTCTCCTCAGTTTCTTGATGTCTCCCTCCGTGACGGAGGAGGCCATCCACTTGCCTCCCACTCCGGACATGGTTGGAGAAGGTTGAGATGGAAGTGGGAGCTTGGGCGCTAGAGCTCGAGTGTGCGGGAGCGGATGAGCAGAGGAGGAAGAAGGCGTGGATAGAAAGGTGAATCCTTATCCCTTTATATGGGCGGATAAAATTAAGCGCCCCACTTGCCTGGTAAAACTCGCTTATCCCCAAGCGCCGCAATTGATGGCGCGGTTGGGTTACCCACGCCCGTATTGATGGGAATCCCGTAATAAGGGGACACGATCTCTGCTTTGACAAGACGTGTTGAAAAACTACCTCGCGTCATGTGCGGGACTGGTTAAAAGAAACGATTCGAATAATCACCGGGCCATGACGTAACGTCATGTTGCCAAAACAAGCTAGCGGATTAGATCTGCGAAAACATTATTCTCTCTATGGTGAAATGTGGAACTTATTTTGCAGGGTCGGACACTATCCTCGTATTCAAATTCTTCTGTGATGTATTCGGAGAAGGAACCTGCCTTGCAATGCCGAAGACAATACTGCGCGCCAGACTCATCGTCATTGAAGCCTGGTTCAGGGGCTACTGTGGGAGTCTTGGATTATGGGGTCTCCGGATAGACGGACTATCTCCATTGGCCGGATTGTTAGACTATGAAGATACAAGATTGAAGACTTCGTCTCGTGTCCGGATGGGACTCTACTTGGCGTGGAAGGCAAGCTAGGCAATACGTATATGGATATCTCCTCCTTTTTAACCGACCTTGTGTAACCCTAACCTTCTTCGGTGTCTATATAAACCGAAGGGTTTTAGTCCGTAGGACAACAATCACAACATACAATCATACTGTAGGCTAGCTTCTAGGGTTTAGCCTCTCTGATCTCATGGTAGATCTACTCTTGTAACACCCATATCATCAATATTAATCAAGCAGGACGTAGGGTTTTACCTCCATCAAGAGGGCCCAAACCTGGGTAAAACTTCGTGTCCCTTGTCTCCTGTTACCATCCGGCCTAGACGCACAGTTCGGGACCCCCTAGACCATGGCTCATGCTCATGTATTGCGTGAAGATTGAAAAAGTTTGAGAACATCAAAAGTACGAAACAATTGCGTGGCTTGTCATCGGGGTTGTGCATGATTTAAATAGTTTGTGTGGTGAAGATGGAGCATAGCCAGACTATATGATTTTGTAGGGATAGCTTTCTTTGGCCATGTTATTTTGAGAAGACATAATTGCTTGTTAGTATGCTTGAACTATTATTATTTTTATGTCAATATTAAACTTTTGTCTTGAATCTTATGGATCTGAATATTCTTGCCACAATTAAGAGAACTACATGGATAAATATGTTAGGTAGCATTCCACATCAAAATATTTTGTTTTTATCATTTACCTACTCGAGGACGAGCAGGAATTAAGCTTGGGGATGCTGATACGTCTCCAACATATCTATAGTTTTTGATTGTTCCATGCTATTATATTATCAACCTTGGATGTTTTATATGCATTTATATGCTATTTTATATGATTTTTGGGACTAACCTATTAACCTAGAGCCCAGTGCCAGTTTCTGTTTTTTCCTTGTTTTAGAGTATCATAGAAAAGGAAAATCAAACGAGTCCAATTGACCTGAAACTTCACAGAACTTATTTTCGGACCAGGAGAAGCCCACGGAGTATTGGAGATGGACCAGGAGAGTTCCGGGCTGCCTACGAGGGTGGGGGCGCCCCACCCACCTGGGCGCGCCGCCCTGCCTCATGGACAGCCCGGAGATCGACTGACGTACTTCTTCCTCCTATATATATCCATATACCCTAAAAACTTCGGGGAGCACAATAGATCGGGATTTCCGCTGCGAGAAGCCTCTGTAGCCACCGAAAACCAATCTAGACCCGTTCCGGCACCCTGCCGAAGGGGGAATCCCTCTCCAGTGGCCATCTTCATCATCTCGGTGCTCTCCATGACGAGGAGGGAGTAGTCCACCCTCGGGGCTGAGGGTATGTACCAGTAGCTATGTGTTTGATCTCTCTCTCTCTCTCTCGTGTTCTTGAGGTGGTACGATCTTGATGTATCGCGAGCTTTGCTATTATAGTTGGATCTTATGATGTTTCTCCCCCTCTACTCTCTTGTAATGGATTGAGTTTCCCCTTTGAAGCTACGGATTGAGTCTTTAAGGATTTGAGAACACTTGATGTATATCTTGCGTGGGATACCCGTGGTGAAAATGGGGTATTCTATTGATCCACTTGATGTATGTTTTGGTGATCAACTTGCGGGTTCCGCCCATGAACCTATTTATAGGGGTTGGCACACATTTTCATCTTGACTCTCCGGTAGAAACTTTGGGGCACTCTTTGAAGTACTTTGTGTTGGTTTGAATAGATGAATCTGAGATTGTGTGATGCATATCGTATAATCATACCCACGGATACTTGAGGTGACATTGGAGTATCTAGGTGACATTAGGGTTTTGGTTGATTTGTGTCTTAAGGTGTTATTCTAGTACGAACTCTATGATAGATTGAACAGAAAGAATAGCTTCATGTTATTTTACTACGGACTCTTGAATAGATCGATCAGAAAGGATAACTTTGAGGTGGTTTCGTACCCTACCATAATCTCTTCGTTTGTTCCCTGCTATTAGTGACTTTGGAGTGACTCTTTGTTGCATGTTCAGGGATAGTTATGTGATCCAATTATGTTATTATTGTTGACGGAACTTGCAGTAGTGAAAGTATGAACCCTAGGCCTTGTTTCAACGCATTGCAATACCATTTACGCTCACTTTTATCATTAGTTACCTTGCTGATTTTATATTTTCAGATTACAAAAACCTTTATCTACCATCCATATACCACTTGTATCACCATCTCTTCGCCAAACTAGTGCACCTATACAATTTACTATTTTATTGGGTGTGTTGGAGACACAAGAGACTCTTTGTTATTTGGTTGCAGGGTTGCTTGAGAGAGACCATCTTCATCCTACGCCCCCTACGGATTGATAAACCTGAGGTCATCCACTTGAGGGAAATTTGATATTGTCCTACAAACCTCTGCACTTGCAGGCCCAACAACGTCTACAAGAAGATGGTTGTGTAGTAGACATCAAGAGAATACTTGTTCTCAATTGTCTTCTTGTTCAATGGACGGTAGTCGACGCAAAGTCGGTCAGTGCCATCCTTCTTCTAGACAAAAATAACACCACAACCCCACGGAGATGAACTCGGTCTGATCAAACCCAGACGCTCTTGTTCATCGAGCTGTTTCCTCAATTCCATAAACTACCAGGCTCAAGATCGATAACAAAATCAACTGGCCGGTGAGGAGGCACTCCCGGAAGCTCTTCTGGAAAGACGTCTTGGTATTCACAAATGACTGGAATCTGAGAAATTGCATCCAACTCGCCCTTCTCATTGAGAGAAAACAGTCGAATGGTTTCATCCCGAGCGGCATAGATGATCACATCCTTAGAAGAGTGTGTTAACATAACCTCCTTGGCAGCACAATCTAGTTGAGCCTTGTGCTTAGAAAGCCAGTCCATGGTGAGAATTAGATCAATATCCAAGTCACCAAGAACAATTGGAGAAGATATAAATTTATAGTTGCCCATCTTGATACCGACATTCAGAACCAACATGCTACATCTCAAACTCTTAGCCGGTGAAACAACTTGCAATGCTTTAGGTAATGCCTCAATGTCAACATTGTGCTTCGATACAAATGGATATGACATGAAAGAATGCGATGCACCAGAATCAAATAAGACTTTTGCAGGAATATCATTAACTAGAAGATTACCCATGATCACTTGAGAAGAATCATCTACTTGAGCTACATTCACCATGTTTACCCTTGCAGGCTTGGGATGATGCTTGACCACTGCATTGCTAGAGGATCTCACAGGAGGAGGAGGCGGAAGGCGCCTTTGGTTGAAGCACTTGTTCGCATAGTGACATTTCTGCTGACACTTGTTGCAAGTGACCTCTGAGAGCGGACGATGATAAGGAGCACTTGACCTTGGAGGTTGAGTCTGAGACTTGTTCTGATAGCCTAGGTTGGGTGGGTGGGAAGATCCATGACCACCTTTGTTCTTCTACTGGTAGGGCTAACGAAACGGAGGAGGAGGAAGCTAGAACTTCTGATTCTTAGCTACCACTTGTGAGGAAGAAGAAGACTGAACTGCATCCCTGATTCTCTTCTTAGAAGCCTCACACTTGAGCTGAGCACCTTCTTGCTTGAGGGTCATGTTATAGAATTGATCGAACTTAGTTGGCTCAACAAGAACGAGAGCTAACTACAGATCTTCTTTGAGGCCACCTCTGAAGTGATAGATCATGCTCTTTTCATCAGGAACATCCTGCCTTGCGAAGCGAGCAAGTTTCTGAAACTCTATGTTGTATTGGTACACGGACATGCTTCCTTGATTGAGATTGCGTAACTCCTCACGCTTGCTCTGAGCAACACTTGTTGGAATATGATGAGCTTTGAAGTCTCGGCAAAAATCATCCCAGGTAATCACACGACCTCCTCTGGAATCTTTGTATTGTTGATACCAATCAGCAGCTTGGTCCTTGAGTTGAAACGAAGCAAACTTGACGTAGTCCTCAGGCCTGACATTGCTACATTCAAAATGCTTGCAGATGTCCACGAGCCAATTATCGGCATCTGTGGCCTTGGCACGGTTGCTGAAAGACTTAGGCTGATTTGCAAGGAACTGGTTGAGGCTAGAAAACTGAGGCTGATTGTTGAACTGCCCTTGACCTTGATTTCTTTGATTGCCTTGGCCTTGGTTGCGCTCTTGCAAGAGTTGTAAAAGCATCTGGGTGTTGGCGTTGGTGGCTGCCATGACAGCTTGCGATGCCTCCGGAGGCGGAGGGTTGGACTGCTCTCCCTAAGCGCGTTGCGGATTCTGGCGCGTTGGAGGAGCCATCCTGAAGAGGGTGACATCCGTTAGAATCTTGATAGCCAGATAGACAAGCTGAATCAATGGATAGAAATTGCAACAATATAGTCTTCTCAATAAACACTCGAACAAGGATGAACGAATGAATTCCAAAGTTAGCATCACACGTCCATTAAGTTGAGAAGCCACTTATATAAAGGTTGATGAATGAAACAACAAGGTACGACTGGAACAAATAACTGGTAAGGATTACCCAATCACAAACCTAATATCTGCGGGAGGAAATACTAAGAGCTACTTGAATTCCCACCTATAAACTCCCGAAACTTCCTGGTTATGCAATCTGGTGTTGGGGATACAGGGAGGCACAATATATATCACACAACTAACAAGCCATATGCTCCAACTGTATCCATCGGTCAACACATAACCAATAAAAACTCCAGAAATCGTGTACCTCAACCTTCGAAAAGCATCCACTATACGAGTTATGGAAATAATCCCGAACTCCCGCCCTAGTACTGGGTGGCGTCGAGGTTATCTCACCAACAACTGCATAAACGAGATTTTCGATGTTGGCGAACTCAGGTATTCCAGAACTACAACGATAAAATTGTGACGACAACACCTCGGAGCTCAACTCCCCGGGACACTGTCACAACCCCTAAATGTCAGGAGGCACCATGAACAATGTTCTCGTCACAAGAATATCGGAATGATTCCAAGATACCTGCGTGATCATAATTTTTTTGTGAAATTTGAGGAGAGGAAAGTCAAAACATCTACGTTAGGAGGCCTCACCAGAGCGACGAAGGGACTGAGGAGTAAAAATAATCCTACTCTCTGATATATATAATCCTAAGACTCAAAACATTTTTGTTCTAGACTCAACAACGTCGGCGATTCGATCAAGCAGGGGGCTCCTAAGTCAGGGATGGCTCTGATTACCAACTTGTAACACCCACGATGCGGCTATAGCTCCCATGTGTCGAGGCACGACTTAGAGACATAACCGCATAGTGGTTTTGTCGCAAGAAGGGTCATCTTCACAAACAGCCCATGTAATGAATAAGACAGGGATAAAAAGAGTTGGCTTACACTCGCCATGTCACACAATACATAAATAATTCATACATCATCCAAAATACACTCAGAGACCGCCTACGGTCAAATCCAAATGAAAAGGAAGATAAACCCCAAATGCTATATCCCCGATCGTCCCAACTGGGCTCCACTACTGATCATAAGGAAACGAAACATAGTAACGACCAAGGTCCTCGTCGAACTACCACTTGAGTCCGGTAGCATCACCTGCACTGGTATCATCGGCACCTGCAACTATTTTGGAAGTATCCGTGAGTCACAAGGACTCAGCAATCTCACACCCGCGGGATCAAGACTATTTAAGCTTATGGGTAGGATAAGGTAAGGAGGTGGAGCTGCAGCTAGCACTAAGCAAATATGGTGGCTAACATACGCAAATAAGAGTAAGATGAGAAGCTACACAATGGTCGTGAAGCTAGAAGTGATCAAGAAGTGATCCTGAAACTACTTACGTTCAAACATAACCCAAAACTGTGTTCACTTCCCGGACTCCGCCGAAAAGAGACCATCACGGCTACACACGCGGTTGCTTCATTTTAATTAAGTCAAGTTTCAAGTTCTCTACAACAGGATATTAACAAATTATAACCATGGGCATGGCTCTCGAAAGTTTATACCCTGCAGGGGTGTCCCAACTTAGCCCATTACTAGCTCTCGCGATCACCGAAGGATATTCCTTCTCCCGGAAAGACCCGATCAGTCTCGGAATCCTGGTTACAAGACATTTTGACAGTGGTAAAACAAGACCAGCAAGCTGCCCGATGTGCCAACAAATCCCGATAGGAGTCGCGCGTATCTCGATGGGACAAGCTACGAGTAAAACCAGCCCTCGAGTTTCCCCGAGGTGGCCCTGCAAGCTGCCCATTTCGGACCACTACTCAGAGGAGCGCTGGCCCGGGGGGTTAAAATAAAGATGACCCTCGAGTCTGTAGAACCCAAGGGAAGGTTATAGATGGTTAGGAAAATGTAAAACCAAGGTTGGGCCTTGCTAGAGGAGTTTTATTCAAGGCGAACTATCAAGGGGGTCCCATAACCCCAACCGCGTAAGGAACGCAAAACCAAGGAACATAACAGCGGTATGACGGAAATTAGGGCGGCAAGAGTGGAACAAAGCACCTGGCATAAGGCCGAGCCTTCCACCCTTTACCAAGTATATAGATGCATTAAATTAAATAAGAGATATTGTGATATCCCAACATAATCATGTTCCACCATGGAACAAACTTGAACTTCACCTGCAACTAACAACGCTATAAGAGGGGCTGAGCAAAAGCGGTAACTTAGCCAAACAATGGTTTGCTAGGAAGGTGGGTTAGAGGATTGACATGGCAATATTGGAGGCATGATATAAGAAGTGGTAGGTAGCGCGACATAGCGATAAAACGAACAACTAGCAAGCAAAGATAGAGGGGATATCGAGGGTATGGTCATCTTGCTTGCAAAGTTCTCTGAGTTCGAAAGCTTGATCCTCGTTAGCATACTCAATGGGTTCCTCGTTCACGTACTCGTCTCCCGGCTCTACCCAAAGCAAGAACACAGGCAACGGAACAACAATCAATCACGGTGCAATACACAAGCAACATGATGCAATACATGGCATGGAATGCAAGATATGATATGCAATGCATATGGGAACTCCGGAAGGGAAAAGATTATCAAGGCATCAACTTGTCAAACCAAGTATGCCGCTGGAAAGATGAGGTGTGTCGGTGTACTAAAGTAGGGGTACCTTAGTATCCCGAACTTGTGCACGGGCAGTTGCAGCACCCCGCGGCAAGGCTTGCCGGGTGACCGCCAAGGTCCTCCGTGGTTCCTTTGGAGCCGTTCAAGGACAAAGTATTCAAGCCAAGGCGCAAGGCCCCGGCAAGAGGAGCTTGCCGGGAAGGCCACTCGAAGCACAAAGAACTCGGCAAGAGGAGCTTGCCGGGAAGACCAACCAAGGCATCTCGAGAAGCTTGCTGCGACGCGCTGCGCGTCCCGGCAAGACCCGGTGAGCGACAAGTTCCCGGACGCGACAAGACCCGGTGAGCAACAAGCTCCCGGATGCGACAAGACAACATCCATAGCAAGGCGCTTGCCGCGGCAAGCTACTACTCCGCAGCCCGCGCTCCAGCTCACCCACCAACGTGTCGCTCTGGGACCATTCCTGGCGTACGTGGCGGGAGGCTGTGCAGCCAGGGGCATGCGGTGGCAAGCAGGCGCTGACAAGATAGCCATCGTGGCAAATGGTGGCGCCCCTGACGGTACCTTTCCGCACCGTCTAGGCAACACAGACAGGCATTTAATGCCTTTGTCCCCTGCCGTCAGGGTTAGGTATGATACAACTGTAGTAAGCGGTGGCGCCAACCACCACCTCTTTTACCTTTTTACCCTCATCTCAGTCGCCACCTGTCGGTGACCCCTTTGACATATAAAAGGAGGCCCATGCGCAACAGAGAGGGGAGAACGATCATTCTCACGCTCAGTCTCGCTAGCCAGTTGAGCGTACTGTAGCATTCATCGCTCCCGAGCAAGAACACAAATACAAACCAAAGCAGGAGTTGGGTTTTACGCATCCGTGCGGCCCGAACCTGGGTAAACTGACCGCGTCGCCCGTGCGCTCGCCTCGATCTGCTCTTCATGCACTCTCCGCCCCCCTGCCGAACCGAAAGGGGCCCCGGTCCGCCGCGGTCCCATAGGTGTCCGTGGGATCAGCACCCCCGACATCTTTGGCGCGCTAGGTAGGGGTTTCAGAAGGCTACAGAAGTCTTGTGTGTTGACGGCGGTGCTTCTCTGCACACTTCCCGCCGCCAACTCAAACAGTGGCTGCGGGAAGTTAATGCGGCAGAGCCACCTGTCGAATCACGCAAGCTTCTGAAATGGTCCAGCACGCCTATCATCTTTGACATTGAGGACCACCCTGATCGCACAACTGCGGTCGGGTGCTTGCCGTTGTTGGTTTCGCCAACAATCCGCAACCTCAAAGTCACTAAGATGCTAGTTGACGGTGGGGCCGGCTTAAATCTGATCTCCTCCGCTGTGCTCCAGAAACTCCAGATCCCGGACAGCGAGCTCGAAGAAACCGGTACATTCCAAGGAATTAACCCGGGAAGGAGCAAGCCGAAAGGGAAGGTCACATTGCCGGTGACATTTGGCAGCAAGCTGAATTTCAGAACGGAGAGGGTCACTTTTGACGTTGCCGATCTCCCATTGCCTTACAATGGGATACTTGGCCGTCCAACACTCGCCAAGTTCATGGCAGCCTCTCATTATGCATACAACATGCTCAAGATGCCAGGCCTGATAAGTGTCATCTCTGTCCCTGGCGACAAGAAGGATGCCCTTATCTGCACCGACAAGATCTACCGGGAAGCAGCTGCTGCAACAGATCACAAGACACTTGCCGCTGAAGCTCCTGGGGGGAAGAAGAAGATCAAGTCCGGCAAGAGCTCTGATGCCCACTCCGGCAAGCGCACCTCCTCGGAGTGCTGCGCTGCCGTCGAGGACGCACCATCGAGCTCCACCGGCAAGTGTAAGAAGACCATGGTAGCTCCACTACATACCAAGAAGGTGTCCGCCAAGGAGGACGGAACTGGTGGTACCTTCACCATCAGTGCCACGCTTGACCCTAAATAGGAAAGCGCGCTCGTTACTTTCCTGCGGGCGAATGTCGGCGTGTTTGCATGGCAACCATCTGATATCCCCGTTGTTCCCAGGAAAGTAATTGAGCACCATCTTGCCGTTTGTCCTCATGCGCAGCCCGTCAAGCAGAAGGTCAGGAAACAGGTAGTGGAGCACCAAGAGTTCATTGCAGAAGAAATCAAGAAATTGGAAGCAGCAGGCCTTGTCAGAGGAGTGCTCCATCCCACGTGGCTGGCCAATCCTGTTGTAGTGCGCAAGGCAAATGGGAAATGGAGGCTTTGTATTGACTTCACTGATGTTAATAAAGCTTGTCCCAAAGACCCATTTCCCTTGCCGTGCATTGACCAGATTGTTGACTCCACAGCCGGATGTGATTTGCTTTCATTCCTTGACGCATATTCAGGATATCATCAGATCTTCATGGCAGAAGAGGATGAGGAGAAAACCGCATTCATTACTCCATGTGGCACATACTATTTCGTACGGAAGCCTTTTGGTTTAAAGAATGCTGGTTCAACATTTGCCAGAGTAGTCCATGTCGCTTTGAAGCCACAGATACACAGAAATGTAGAGGCCTACATGGATGATATAGTGGTCAAGAGCAAGGACAGGGCAACTCTGATCCAAGATTTAGAAGAGACCTTTGCAAATCTGCGCAAGATCAACCTCAAGCTCAACCCCGAGAAGTGTGTGTTTGGAGTCCCCTCCGGCAAGCTTCTCGGGTTCTTCGTGTCTCAGCGGGGAATCGAAGCCAATCCCGACAAGATCAAGGCCATTGAGCAGATCGAAGCACCAAAGCGCGTCAAGGATGTACGGAAGCTTGCCGGTTGCGTGGCTGCTCTCAGCAGGTTTATCTCTCGATCTGCTGAGCACGCCCTGCCGTTTTTCAAAATTTTGAAAAAGGCAGGTCCAATGAAATGGACTCCAGAAGCGGAGGCTGCGTTGCAAGACTTGAAGAGATACCTGTCCTCCACTCCAACACTTGTCGCACCTAAGCCGCAAGAGAAGCTGCTGCTGTACATAGCGGCAACCAATCAAGTGGTTAGTGCTGCGTTAGTAGCAGAGAGGGAGGCAGATGACGAGCCAGCAACCGCGGCAAGCACATCCACCGACAAGCAGGGGGCTTCCCCAAATAGCTCTGGTCCCGACAAGCAAGGATTTGCGCAGATGCAAGAGGAGACACAGAAGAAGATGGTGCAGTGCCCAGTTTACTTTGTCAGTTCCCTTTTGCAGGGGGCTAGGTCAAGGTACTCTGGTGTGCAGAAGTTGCTTTTCGGCCTTCTCATGGCCTCGAGAAAGCTGCGCCATTACTTCCAAGCACATGAAATCACGGTTGTCACTCGCTTTCCGCTGAAGAGGATATTGCAAAATCCAGAAGCAACAGGCAGGATTGTCGAGTGGGCACTGGAACTGTCAAGCTTTGGCCTCAAATTTGAGAGTACATCAACGATCCAAAGCAGAGCATTGGCAGAGTTCATAGCAGAGTGGACGCCAACTCCAGATGAAGAAATTCCGGAGACAAGTATCCCCGCCAAGGAAACAAGCAAAGAGTGGCTCATGTACTTTGACGGTGCCTTCTCGCTGCAAGGCGTCGGTGTTGGCGTGCTCTTGTCGCACCCACCGGAGAGCACCTCAAGTACATAGTCCAGATGCACTTTCCCAAGGAGCAAGCGACAAACAATACTGCAGAGTACGAAGGCTTGCTTGCCGGTCTCAGGATCGCGGCAGAACTTGGGATTAAGAAGCTCATAGTCAGGGGTGACTCACAGCTTGTCGTCCGCCAAGTGAACAAGAATTACCAGAGTCCTTTAATGGAAGCTTACGTCGATGAAGTGAGAAATCTAGAAGAGCACTTTGACGGCCTGCAAATGGAGCATGTCCCAAGAGCTCAGAATGACATTGCCGATGGCCTGTCAAAGTGCGCTGCACTTAAATTACCTGTGGAACCAGGGATTTTTGTGCTCAAGCTGACTCAGTCATCCGTAACACCACCAACTGGACAGACCAAGAAGAGGAAGTTGGTTTCTGGCGACTATTTTCCGGCAGAGCTTCCCGAAGCCGCCGCCAAGAAAGTCCCCAAGACCAACACCAACAGTGCTGAGGAGTAGTCTGCTCCGGCAAGCCCCAGGGTTTGTTCCGTTGAAGCAGACGCTCCCGACAAGTTTTGCTCCGGCAAGCTTGCCGAGGAATGTCAAGCTCCGGCAGAGCCACAGGCTCTTGCCGTGGAAGCAGATGTTCCCGCAGCAGCAGAATTGCCATTAGTCCTTGTTGTCGAGCCACAGGCTCCAACATGCGCGCAGCAGATTGTCCGTTTCCTTCAGACAGGAGAACTTCCCGAAGAGCAAGAAGAAGCGGAAAGAGTAGCCCGGTAGTCTAGTATGTACCAGTTTGTCGATAACACACTGTGCAGAAGAAGACTCAACGGTGTGAAATTGAAGTGTATTCCTCGGGAAGATGGACAGAAGCTGTTGGCAGAGATACATGGAGGCATATGTGGTCACCACATTGGCGCAAGAGCTCTTGTCGGAAAAGCATTCCGGCAAGGCTTCTTCTAGCCGACAGCCCTCCAGGATGCAACTGCACAAGTAACCAAGTGTGAAGCGTGCCAGTTCCATTCCAAGCAGATACACTAGCTAGCTCAAGCTCTCTAGACGATCCCTTTATCCTGGCCATTTTCGGTCTGGGGGCTCAATATCCTCGGCCCCTTTCCCCGAGCTGTCGGGGGCTTTGAGTACTTGTACGTTGCAATCGACAAGTTCACAAAGTGGCCGAAAGTGGAACCAGTGAGGAAGGTGACAGCACAGTCAGCAGTCAAGTTCTTCAGGTCGATTGTTTGCCGTTTCGGGATCCCTAACAGGATAATCACCGACAACGGTATGCAATTTACGAGCCGCACCTTCATGTAGTACGTCCAAGATCTTGGCGCCAAGGTCTGCTTCGCTTCTGTTGCCCACCCGAGAAGCAACGGTCAAGCGGAGAGGGCAAATGCTAAAGTGCTGCGCGGGCTTAAGACCAGAACTTTCGACAGGCTGCACAAGTGCGGAAGAAACTGGATCGAGGAGCTGCCGGTGGTTCTTTGGTCGATCAGGACGACGCCAAATCGAGCCACTGGCCTGACACCCTTCGCTCTACTCTATGGAGCGGAGGCAGTTCTCCCCACGGAACTCGTATACGGGTCGCCTCGAGTGCTCGCTTATGATGAGCTCGAGCAAGAGCAGCTGCGGCAAGATGACGCGCTGCTCCTCGAGGAAGACCGTCTTCAGGCTGCTATGCGGGCCGCTCGCTACCAGCAAGCTTTGCGCCGCTACCATAGCCGCAAAGTTAACGCCGGAAGTCTCGAGGAAGGTGACCTGGTTCTTCGGCGCGTTCAGTCCGCCAAGAATTCCAACAAGTTGACGCCGAAGTGGGAAGGCCCTTACCGGGTGAAACGGGTCACTAGGCCTGGCGCTGTCCGCCTTGAGACTGAAGATGGCATTCCGGTGAGCAACTCCTGGAATATTGAGCATCTTCGTAAGTTTTACCCGTAAGGCGCGGTTGTCGGGCCCTGTCCGGCAACCACCCTTTTGTACAAGTCTTGCCGCTATTGCATGTAATCCCTTGTACAAAGCCAGGCGCAGACCCTGAGCACAAGTAAATGAAGCGTTGGCGCCCTGAGTTATAGCATGCATGCTAGATCAAGTCTCGTCCTTGGTTAGGGTTGATAGTGCTTAACAGCAGCTAACTCCTAGCTTAGAGGTCGAGTGTGCGTCCCTTTGCCTTTCTTTCGTTTCCCTTGGTTCACAGGGCTCGCATATCCTGGCCGGACAGCTTGAGGACGAAAAGGAGAAGAAGGACGTACCGGCGTCTGGACCCCGGCAAGCCAGCGTTGCCGGGGGCTGCAAGTACCAAGATTCACCCACGGCAAGCCAGAGTTGCCGGGGGCTGCAATCTCAGATAAGTCTTTCATCCCTCGTCATGCATTCTCTTATGGACTAGGGAATACGAAACCTCGTTTCTTCCCGAAAACTACCGTGCTCCCTTAACTCTAGGCCCTGGGGCTCGTTCCTGGGGCCAAGTTTGGTCGTAGTCGCGGCAGCAAAGGGATGAAACAAGAGGGCCGCACCCGCCTCGTCCCTGCCTCCGTCAAAAGCGTGAGAAAGGTCGAGCGACATGGGAAGACGGCAGGACCTGTTGCCGGGAGAAGAAGTGTCTGTCTGAAAGATACCAAGGATTTGCTCCTTGACGTGGGTTCTACCCTCGAGACAAATGACCCGGCAAGCATCCCCTTTTCATTAAAAAACATTCCACTCAGGTACAGTCCATAGAGGATGAAAAACATGAAAGAGAGGATTACAAGTTTTAAATGCAACTAAGGCCCGAAGGCTTACAAATTAAAAAGATAAGATGCCCGTAATCCCTTTCTTGTCCCTCTCTTCAGGAGGTAGGTCAAGGAGGCGAAAAGGGCAAAAGGGGCGCCTAGGCAAGCTACGGGTGCCAGAAGACCAAGAGAACATCCCGGGGGCTGTCCGAAGGCTAGACGGTGATGGCGGCGCCGGAAGCGGGGCTCGAAGACGAGGCGGCAGGACGTCAGCACGCTATCGAGGGCACCACGCCCTCGTACTCCGACTTGACGGCCTTGCCGCCAGCCCTCTTCCTCTTCCGCAGCCTCCCTACGCCAGCCGCCCAAGGAGACGACCCCGGGGAGTTCAAGGAGCCGGCGACACGGATGATGGGGTCGCCGGTGCCGCACGGAGCGGCGCCCGACACCTAGTCGGACCCGTCATCCTGCCGCCCGCTACCCTCGTCGTCGCTGTTGCTCTCCTCCTTGTCACTCTCGCTCGAGGAGGAGCCTTCGCTATCGGAGGAGCTGTCCACGCAGCACTTTGCCCGAGTGCCAAAACACCCAAAGACCTTGACGGAGAGGAGATCGCCCTCCATCTACTTAAAATGGAGGGTGAGCCCCCCCCATCAGGCTGTGGATATGGGCGAACGTCTTCCACCCTCGACCAAGATACATCACATTAGGGGCTGGGAATTCAACATGGACTCGCGTGCCGTTGATCCCACAGCCCCTCATGTGTAGTCTCAGTGTCTCGGGCGGGTCCAACTCCATCGCGCTCGCAAACGGAGCTGGGAGTCGGAGGCGACGACGAGGCGCCCGGCGCAGCCTGACGAAGAACTCGCGAGGGTCGTCCCCAATATGGACCGTCGTGGGAAGAGGAACCGCTGGCGGAGGCGAAGCCGGCGCGCCGCCCCGTCCACGTCTTCCCCGAGTGCCTCGACCTCGTCCACGACCTCGCCCCTCCCTCTTCCCCTTACGGCTGGTTCTGCCACCATGGGTGCGGGAGAGGGAGGGATGCGCTGTCTGGCGGCGACCCTCGCCGCCAGCGATGAAGGACCAGGGTTCCCTTTTTCCATGGCGAATGAGAGAAAGGGGAGCAGAAGCTGAAGAAAGGAGGACATGAGAGAATGCGGGCTTCCGTCCTCTCCTCCCGCTCTTTATAAAGGAGCGAGGTGGGGGCTCGGCCGCCCCGCTCAGCGAATCAAGACACGGGAAGAGCAGGGAGCTGGGGCCGACCCGCTGCCTCGACCCGCAACGGCCCAGTTTCCCACCTCCACCGTCCGCGAACCCAAGCGCATGGGAACCGCGTGGCAGGCGTACAGGACCAAGGCGACGGATGAGGCGACCTCTCCCCACCCTGTGATCGTGGGGAGTGGACACCTCGAAAACCGCGCATCGGCCCCGTCCAGTAAATGAACCACGCCTCCACGCCTCCCTCCGTTTATGGGGGGGGGGCGCGAACCGTCCCCTCTACCACGACGTGACGCATGCACATGGGGCTTAACCCCGCACACGCCGCCCACGTCATGCATGATGCCGCGTTCGACGCGTGCCGCTCGGGGAGGGCGCGGTGCATGCGGAGTCAGATACGGCATGACCCAGGCCACGCGTGCCCGTGCACTGTTTTTGGGCCTGGACCAACAGCGCTCGGCACCGTGTATGGCCCAGGCCCGGGGGCTCCTGTCGGTGTACTAAAGTAGGGGTACCTTAGTATCCCGAACTTTTGCACGGGCAGTCGCAGCACCACGCGGGAAGGCTTGCCGGGTGACCCCCAAGGTCCTCCGTGGTTCATTTGGAGCCGTTCAAGGACAAAGTATTCAAGCCAAGGCGCAATGCCCCGGCAAGAGGAGCTTTCCGGGAAGGCCACTCGAAGCACAAAGAACCCGGCAAGAGGAGCTTGCCGGGAAGACCAACCAAGGCATCTCGAGAAGCTTGCTGCGACGCGCTGCGCGTCCCGGCAAGACCCGGTGAGCGACAAGTTCCCGGACGCGACAAGACCCGGTGAGCGACAAGCTCCCGGACGCGACAAGACAACATCCGCGGCAAGGCGCTTGCCGCGGCAAGCTACTACTCCGCAGCTCGCGCTCCAGCTCACCCACCAACGTGTCGCTCTGGGACCGTTCCTGGCGTACGTGGCGGGAGGCTGTGCAGCCAGGGGCATGCGGTGGCAAGCAGGCACTGACAAGATAGCCATCGTGGCAAACGGTGGCGCCCCTGACGGTCCCTTTCCGCACCGTCTAGGCGACACAGACAGGCATTTAATGCCTTTGTCCCTTGCCGTCAGGGTTAGGTATGATACAACTGTAGTAAGCGGTGGCGCCAACCACCACCTCTTTTACCTTTTTACCCTCATCTCTGTCGCCACCTGTCGGTGACCCCTTTGACATATAAAAGGAGGCCCATGCGCAACAGAGAGGGGAGGACAATCATTCTCACGCTCGGTCTCGCTAGCCAGTTGAGCGTACTGTAGCATTCATCGCTCCCGAGCAAGAACACAAATACAAACCAAAGCAGGAGTAGGGTTTTACGCATCCGTGCGGCCCGAACCTGGGTAAACTGACCGCGTCGCTCATGCGCTCGCCTCGATGTGCTCTTCGTGCACTCTCCGCCCCCTACCGAACCGAAAGGGGCCCCGGTCCGCCGCGGTCCCATAGGTGTCCGTGGGATCAGCACCCCCGACAAGGTGATTTTAGTCGAAATCGATATAAGGATCACCGGAAATGGATGCACGGTTTGCAAATGACAAGCAATACAAGAATGATGCAAATCAGCGATTAACAGCATCATAGCACTTAGAATGCAACAAGAAACTATGCTACAGCACTCCAACATCGCAGCAAAGCACATGGCATTAAAGTACACATGAATCTCTACAAATCATGAACACTAAGCTCCTGCTAGTTCTCACTAGAACAGCATCAGGAAGCAATGTCTAGAGCAAGTAAACAACATTCTACAGGAACATATCATGGTAAAAAAACGCATGGCATGCTAGTACTAAACACATAGAACAAAACTCCCTTACTGAACTTTAACCAAAAATGCATAGAAAATATGATGGCACCCAAAATATAACATGAATAAGGACTTGGCAAAATCACTAAGTGTCTGAAATCAGCAACATTATGGAGCCTACTTTGCATGCTTGTGCTAGTCACCACATATATCACAAAAATACAAGACTTGCACCCCTGTAAAGATGGCATGATGGAGATCATACAACATGTAGACATCATGCTCATAGGATGCACACACAAAATGCAACGAAAATGACAAATCATCAAGTTTTGTTAACAGACAACAGTTAACATCATATAGCACTCTTGCAATGATCATAATGGCATCAATATGAATAGTAACATGCATGCAAATGCCACTAACATGAAAAGCACAATGATACGAACATTTTCACATAGCATATGCATGAAACGGAGCACCGAGCACGGAGATATGGCATGATGAACAGGGAATAAAAACAACACAGATTCAGGACTTAGCAGGAATATACCACTCCGAAATCTAGGGTTTGACCCGGCACACAGATCGATGTTCGCCGGTATTGGGTCACCGGACTTGCGGGGAAGCAGCGGCCGGAGCGCGGGGGCGCTCGCCGGAGTGAGGGGCAGCCGGATCCGGAGGTGGCGCCAGTGGGGACAGGTGGGGAGGCGACGATCGGGCGGCAGAGATCGGTAAGCAGGCGGCACGAGGGCGGAGGCGGTCGGTGGCGGAGGTCGGCACCGGCGGGAAGTGCGGAGGCCGGAGCGGGGCGATGCAGGCGCGGGCGGCAGAGAAGCAGCGTTGTGGGCTCTCGGGCGACACGGCACGCGGGCGAGCGCGTGGGCCGGGGAGGGCCGGCCTCGGGCCCGGCGGGCTGCGGTGGCGGCCGGTCGGCTGGGGACACGTGGCAACGTGTCACTGGTGTGAGGCGGCGGCACGAAGTGTCCGGCGGTGCGCGGACATGTCCGTCGGGCGAGAGGGAGGCTATGCTAGGGTTTCAACCGTGATTTCAGGGGAGAGGGGCATTTATATAGGTAGAGGGAGCTAGGAGTGTCCAAATGAGGTGCAGTTTTCGCCCACACAATCGTGATCCAACGACAGAGAGCATGGAGGTGTTTTAGATGGGTTATTGGGCAGTTTTGGAGGGGTTTTGGGCTGCAACAATGTAGGGGCTTTTGCGGTTACCCGGTTAACCGTTGGGGTATCAAACGACCTCCAAATGGAGTGAAATTTGACAGGCAACCTACGGGTGATGTACCAAGGCCACTGGACAAATCTCGACCCATTCCGAGAACATTTTTCTCCCGCTCATGAAACAAGATTATATGGGTGCAACAGGTGCATGAGAGAGCGTCGGATTGCCAAACGGACAATGGGGAAAGTGACCGGATTCATGAGACGAACACGAATGCAAATGAGATGCACATGATGGCATGAGATGAAATGCATGACATGAACAAAATGCAAAATGAAAGACAAAACCCAACCAAGAAGGAAATATCATATGACATAGCCGAAAATGGCAAGAGTCGGAGTTACAAATATGGAAAGTTACATCCGGGGTGTTACAACGTAGGACGAAAATGTGCATGAACCCCTATGCATATATTATCCCAACGTCACCTCAAGAATCCGTGAGTTGAGTGCCAAGACATACATCAAGTGAATCAATAGAACATCCCATTGTCACCACAGATATCCCATCGCAAGACATACATCAAGTGTTCTCAAATCCAATACTCAATCCAACATAACAAAACCTCAAAGAGCAAGACTCAATTCATTACAAGAAGGTAAAGGGGGAAGAAACACCATATGATCCAACTATAATAAAAAAGCTCGCGGTGCATCAAGATCATGCAAATTCAAGAAAATGGGAGAGAGAGAGAGAGAGAGAGAGAGAGAGAGATCAAACACATAGCTATAGCCCCGAGGGTGAGCTACTCCCTCCTCGTCATGGAGAGCGCCGAGATGGTGAAGATGGCCACCGGTGATGGTTTACCCCTCCGACAGGCTGCTGGAACGGGCTCCTGATTGGGTTTTTGTGGCTACAGAGGCTTGCGGAGGCGGAACTCCCAATCTAGATTTCTTTCTGGGCGTTTCTGGATTTATAGGAATTTTTTGCGTTAGTTTCACGTTAGGGGGTCCAAGAGTCAGCGACAAGGTAGGGGGCGCGCCCTCCACCCTTGTCGTTGACTTGTGACTATTCTGGCCCAACTCTTGTGCTTCAGGGGCTTCTTCTGGTCCATAAAAATTTACCGTAAATTTTTAGCTCATTTGGACTCCGTTTGATATTCCTTTTTCTGCAAAACTCAAAAACAAGGAAAAAACAGAAATTGGCACTAGGCTCTAGGTTAATAGGTTAGTCCCAAAAATAATATAAAATAGCATATAAATGCTTATAAAACATCCGAGATGGATAATATAATAGCATGGAACAATCAAAAATTATTGATACGTTGGAGACGTATCACCTTTTCCTTCCTCTAATGGGTATACACATATTTTCGTTATTATTGATTATGTTACTAAGTGGGAAGAAGCTATTCCAACTACTAGTGCTGATTATAGCACCTCCATTAAAATGCTTAAAGAAGTTATTTTCCCGAAGTTTGGAGTCAATAGATATTTAATGAATGATGGTGGTTCACGCTTTATTCATGGTGCTTTCCGTAAAATGCTTGCTAAATATGATGTCAACCATAGAATTGTGTCACCCTATTATCCTCAATCTAGTGGTCAAGTTGAACTTGAAAATAGAGAAATAAAATTAATATTACAAAAACGGTTAATAGGCCTCGAAAGAATTGGTCTAAGAAATTGGATGATGCACTTTGAGCCTACAGAACAGCATATAAAAATCCTATGGGTATGTCTCCTTATAAAATGGTTTATGGAAAAGCCTGTCATTTGCCTCTAGAGTTAAAACACAAAGCTTATTGGGAAATTAAATAACTTAACTATGACTTCAAACTTGCCGGTGAAAAGAGGTTATTTGATATTAGCTCACTAGATGAATGGAGAACCCAAGCTTATGAAAATGCCAAATTATTTAAAGAAAAGGTTAAAAGATGGCATGACAAAAGAATCCAAAAGCTGGAATTTAAAGTTGGAGAATATGTTCTTTTGTACAACTCTCGTTTTAAATTCTTTGTAGGAAACTCTTCAAATGGGAAGGACCATATACTATCAAAGAGGTTTATTGCTCTGGAGCTATCAAAATAAATAATGCCGAAGGTACTAACCCGAAGGTGGTCAATGGGCAAAGAATTAAACAATATATCTCAGGTACGCCTATTAATGTTGAAAGCAATATTATTCAAACCATGACGCCGGTGGAACACATAAAAGAAACCTTCTGAAACACTCCAGAATCGTGAAAATAGGAGGTACGTGATATAGTAGGTAAAAGAACTCCAAAAAATCCGCAAAAATATTTTCTGTCAGTTTTGGAATATTACAAAAATTAGGAAAATAATAAATAACCAGGAAGGCAGCCGAGGAGGGCACAAGACACCAAGGCGCACCTGCCTTGCCTGACACGCCCAGGTGGGTTGTGCCCACCTCGGGAACCTTCCTGACTCCATGTTCCCCTCGTTTTGATTGTTTCCCAAGATAAAAGATCTTTATATACTCCCCAAATGTATTGACCACCGTATCGCAGAGAAACCCTCTGTTCTTCTTTCTTGTTATTTTTTTGACAGATCTGAAATATGACATCTCCAGATTCAGAGGAGGAGAGCCCTGTTTCCCACCAACCTCTGGATCCAAATGTCTTTAAGAAGACCTTCCCACATTTTTGGTTCTCGGATGAGGAGGAAGAGACCGATTCAGAGGATATCCCTCCCCGATTTCGGCAGCATAGCAAGGCAGCATTATGCAAGAAGATCTTGAAGCTTGAGCTGGAGAATGAGGATCTTAGGGACGACAAATTCAGCCTCCGATGCAAGCTGGAGAAAAAGAACATGACTACATCACCACCAGATCCTTCTTCATCACCAAAGGAGACTTGAGTTCACAGTATGGGCACTCCCCTTGGCTTGTGCCAAGCTTGGGGGAGGTTCCCCGGTATCGAATCACCGCCACTATCTTTGCCTTTATTTATCTTAGTTTGATCTTTATTTATCTTTTGAATTAGTTGAATAAAAGTTTAGTTCAAATCTTTTCTTTTCGAGTGCTTGCTTAGTGATCTATCTATCTATATAATCTTGTGTGAGTTATATAATAAAGATTAGTTCAATTTTTGCTTTCTTTACTCTTTTATGTTTCAAGCAACAAAAAGGAAATGATGAAAAAGATCATATGCTAATCTTATGGTAAGTAATGACACCACATAAGGAAAAGTATGAGTGGTAAAATTTATTGGATATTGATAAACATAGCATTGGTCAATGATACAATTCATGAAAGAGTTAATAAGGGAAGAAAAGATTCACATGCAAATACACTATCTTGGACATCTTTTATGATTGTGAGCCCCCATTAAATATTGTGTCAAAATTGTTGACGTTGGACAAGGAAGGCAATGTAGTGATTTATGTTTGTTCATATCCACATAGAAGTTATATTGTCATAGATACTTCAACATGTGGCGCTTGCTCATTATCTTTGCTAGCCAAAAATTCCGCACTAAGTAGAGATACTACTTGTGCATCCAAAAACCCTCAAACCCAAAATCTTGTTTTGAGAGTCCGCCATACCTACCTATGGATTGAGTAAGATCCTTCAAGTAAGTTGTCATCAGTGCAATAAGGAAATAAAAATTGCTTCTAAATGTGTTGGATCATTTAGTGTAAGAGAAATTGAGCATTGTACGAACTTGTGATGACAAAATAATAAAAGCGACAGACTGCATAATAAAGGTTGCTATCATAAGGGGCAATATAACATGACGTTCTTTTGCACTAAGAGATTGATCATACAAACAAAAAGTGCATGGCAACCTCTGCTTCCCTCTGTGAAGGGCCTATCTTTTACTTTTGTGCATTTACTTTTATGTAAGAGTCAAAGTATTCTTCCATATTCCTTTTTATTTTCTCTTTTTGCAAGCATCATGTGGTGAGGAAAGATCTAGGTACATATATCCAGTTGGATATGAGCGGGCATGAGTTATTATTGTTGACATCACCCTTGAGGTGAATACGTTGGGAGGCAAAACTATAAGCCCCTATCTTTCTATGTGTCTGGTTGAAACTTTTTGTTCATGGGTATGATGTGAGCGTTAGCAATCATAGAATATTAAATGATGGTTGAGTATGTGGACTTGCATAAAGGCTCTGATACATGACCCTTCCTGAAAATGTGATGAATTGTAGTTGCAAAGTTGGGTGAGAACATAGTTTGTTGGTTTTCAATAAGGTTTATGATGTATACTTCAATGTTGTGATGAATTATTACTTGTTCATGAGAATTTATATGAGAAAAGTTGTGTGATAAAGTTTTATGTTAAAGTTCGTTGTTGTCACAATAATAAGCAAGATGCTTCTAAGTCTGTATTTTGTTTTTATCGACACCTCTCTCTCTCTCTCCCTCTCTCCCTCTCTCTCTCTAAGCATGTGCGCATGTTTTTCAATTTCGGTTTTTCGCTTGGGCACAAGCGAGGTCTAAGTTTGGGGGTGTTGATACGTACATTTTGCATCATGTTTTCCTATTGTTATTTATAATGTTTTTATACATAATAATGCTTTATGGAGTAATTCTAATGCCTTTTCTCTCATAATATGCAAGGCTTACCTATTCTTCATATCTCCAAATGAGCTGAAAATTTACCGAGAATTGTTTTTGGAATATATGAAAAATACTGGAGCATATAACTACCGGAGGGGGCCACCCCGGTGAGCACAAGACACCAGGGCGCGCCTGGGCCCCAAAGGGTGCCCTGGTGGGTTGTGCCCTCCTCGGCCCACCTCCGGTGCCCATCTTCTAGTATATAGGTCATTTTGACCTAGAAAAAATCAAAGGGGGACTTTTGGGACAAAGCGTCGTCGTCTCGAGGCGGGACTTGGGCAGGAGCACTTTTGCCCTTCAGCGGAGCGATTCCACTAGGGGAACTTCCCTCTCGGAGGGGGAAATCATCGTCATCGTCAGCACTAACAACCCTCTCATCGTTGGGATGGAAATTCCATCAACATCTTCAACAGAACCATCTCCTCTCAAACCCTAGTTCATCTCTTGTGTTCAATCTTTGTACCGGAACCTCAAATTGGTACATGTGGGTGACTAGTAGTGTTGATTACATCTTGTAGTTGATTACTATATGGTTTATTTAGTGGAAGATTATATGTTTAGATCCATTATGCTATTTAATACCCCTCTGATCTTGAGCATGATTATCATTTGTGAGTAGTTACTTTTGTTCTTGAGGTCACGGGAGAAGTCATGTTGCAAGTAATCATGTGAACTTGATGTGTGTTCGATATTTTGATGATATGTATGTTGTGATTCCCTTAGTGGTGTCATGTGAACGTCGACTACATGGAACTTCACCATATTTGGGACTAAGGGAATGCATTGTGGAGTAGTTATTAGATGATGAGTTGCTAGAGTAACAGAAGCTTAAACCCTAGTTTATGCTCTACTTTGCAAGGGCCGATTTGGATCCAAAAGTTTAATGCTATGGTTAGATTTTATCTTAATACTTTTCTCATAGTTGCGGATGCTTGCGAGGGGGTTGATCATAAGTAGGAGGTTTGTTCAAGTAAGAACAACACCTAAGCACCGGTCCACCCACATATCAAATGATCAAAGTAGCGAACACGAATCAAACGAACATGATGAAAGTGACTAGATGAAATTCCCGTGTACCCTCAAGAACGCTTTACTTATGACAAGAGACCATTTTGGCATGTCATTTGCCACAAAAGGATTGGGCTACCTTGCTGCACTTTATTTACCATTACCATTACTTCCTTGTTGCTAATTATCTTGCTATCAAACTACTTATTACCGACTATTTCAGTGCTTGTAGAAAATACCTTGCTGAAAACCACTTGTCATTTCCTCTACTCCTAGTTGGGTTCGACACTCTTACTTATCGAAAGGACTACGATTGATACTCTATACTTGTGGGTCATCAGGAGTCGATAGACTCTGAGTCCAAATCCTCCTGAGAAACCCGCGGGGGGTCCTTCGAGCTCGTGTATTGGGACATCAGGGAGCCTCGCGCCTGGAGTGGAAGGATGTGATGCACCACCCATGAGTGCATGATGTGGCCTCCAGTCAACCCACCTTTCTTTAGGCGATCGGTGGCCTCTGCCATAACCTTGACCTCCAGGGTCAGTTTGGCAAGCGGAGCCCATGAAAGAGGCTTCTGAGGGGGCTCATTCATGAAGGTCAGCAGATCATCACCGAGACCCTCCACATAAAACAAGGACTTGTGACACTCTCGAACAGACTTCGAGAGGTTAAATAAGAAAACGGTGGAATTGGGGCGGAGCTACAGAATGCCTCCCCACAAGGTCGCAAACGGCGCCTTCGTTCCACTGAGCCTAGACATGGAATAAGTAGCGAAACAAATCAAAGTGCAAAGCTATCCCAAGATAGCACTCGCAGAAAGTGATGAAGTTGGCATGTGAAGTACTCAATTGGGTGGGATATAGTGGATTTTGTAGCCAAGAAAGTGCAGGAGGCCATGCACAAAAGGGTGGATTGGAAAGTCGAGCCCCCGCCCAAAATATCTCGAGCATAAGACATGCTCGTTTGCGTGGGGCTCTGGCGGAACCTCCCCAACCAAAAGTCATACGCTCAGATTCGCTGGCATGCAGAGGTCATCCTTGTACCCCTTAACCTCGCTCATCGTGGCCATGGATGGTAACTACTTCCCTGTAGACTTAGGCGCAGCATGCCTCAGTTTCGCCCCCCTTGGGGGCGGCTCGCTTCCGCTTTCCGCCGTCGGAGCTGGATGACGACTCTAGACGAGAGACTTTCCTCCCCTTCTCACTCCTAGGGCCAATTCTTTTAGCAAGTTAAAAAATAAGCAGCCTCCTCCCCAACTTATCCCATAAGCCGCCCCTTTTATTAATTGGGGCTTCTAAACTAGTTATGGGATAACTAATTTAGAAGTCTCAACAAATTTTATGAGCGACTTATTTTTTAAGTTGGGTAGAGGTAGCTTATTTTTTAAGCCACCCAAAAGAACTGGCCCCTAGTCTTGGCCATCAGCGGCGAGGGCGCGGGGGCGAGATGAGTAGAGTGGCGGCGACATGAAGGGTTGGGATGGACAAAGGGGTGGAATGATCCAGAATGGGGTAGGATTTTGAAAACCTCTGTTTCCCTCTTTTTATAAACAGCCAGACCCTAAGCGTCGTCCATTTCCCCATGAGGATTCCCTTTTTTGCAGAAAACAAGGGTGATGACCACGGTGGTGTTGTGTCATCCCCTCAAGATCCACAATAGACACATCCATCCATGTCGGGCCAGGAATCAGGCTAGAGGACGTCCACCCTATTGGATGAATCAATCTCAGAGACGATCCGGACTCCGAGAAGACAAGAAGATACGAGAGCCCACCGGAGATCTCGCAACCCTCACCGCGACCTCCGCCATGCTCGGGGGCTACTAATGGTGTCCTGAACCAGGGGTGGTGTAACATCCCAAATTTTCAATTTGGAATGTTATGCATTAGATCATCATTGCACACCATATTTTATTGCATTTTGGTCGATCCTAGAAATTCTAAGCAACTCAAGGACCCACGGAGAGAGTTGGGGATTTCATTATTTTCATATTTGAGCTTTTCTCGAATTATGAAAAGAGGATCGTTTGATTTTAATTTTATTTCTCTAAAATATTTCTTTTATAAAAAATAAAAGAGAGAGGATAAACTAACCTCCTCAAAATAAAGAAATACCAGAGATTTAATATTAAAATCAAATAAGTTTTTATTTCGGAGTTTTATTGCTATTTTATTTGAATTAGGAAAATACGCGTTTTTCAAAATTGCATTTTGGGCCCAAATAAATGTTCACTGTCCGTCTTATTTTTAGAGGACGGGGAAAATTTATTTCGGGATTTTTGGAGTCCGTTTAGTATTTCTTTTCTTTCTTTTTCTGCACGTCCGAATTATTTAAAAAAATGCGAACCGACCTAACCGGGCTGTGTCCGTCTAGGACTCTCGGCCCGGTCGGCCTTATAAGCCGGGGGAGCCACCCCCTCAGCCCACCCGCACCCTGCCGAAACCCTAGCCCGCCCGAGCCGCCGCCCGCCGCCGCCGCACGCCACTGCCTCCCGCAGCCGCCCCGCCCCCGGAGCCGCGCCCGGCCGCCGCCTCGCCGCCCCGCTCGCCGAAGCCGCCTGCCGGAGCCGCACGCCGCCGCTGCCGGTAACCGCCGCCTCCGCCGCCGTCGGTTTTCTACGGAAAAACCAATCGGTTTTTTAGAACCCGCGGTTTTATTTTTTTAGTAGATTGGTTTGTTTTTTCGGTTTAGTTATTTAGCGGACGTTCGCCCGTACGTTCGTTTTTACGAACGGTTTTCACCGTTTAGCCGCAGACAGCGAATGCTCGTTCGTTAGCCTGTTTGTCGGTGTACTAAAGTAGGGGTACCTTAGTATCCCGAACTTGTGCACGGGCAGTCGCAGCACCCCGCGGCAAGGCTTGCCAGGTGACCGCCAAGGTCCTCCGTGGTTCCTTTGGAGCCATTCAAGGACAAAGTATCCGAGCCAAGGCGCAAGACCCTGGCAAGAGGAGCTTGCCGGGAAGGCCACTCAAAGTATCCAAGCCCCCGGCAAGAGGAGCTTGCCGGGAGGAAGCACAAAGACCCTAGCAAGAGGAGCTTGCCGGGACGACCAACCAAGGCATCCCGAGGAACTCGCCGCAGCACGCCACGTGTCCCGGCAAGACTCGGTGAGCGACAAGCTCTCGGACGCGACAAGACAACATCCGCGGCAAGGCACTTACCGCGGCAAGCTACTACTCGGCAGCCCACGCTCCAGCTCACCCGCCAACGTGTCACTCTAGGACCGTTCCTGGTGTACGTGGCGGGAGGCTGTGCAGCCAGGGGCATGCGGTGGCAAGCAGGCGCTGACAAGATAGCCATCGTGGCAAACGGTGGCGCCCCTGACGGTCCCTTTCCGCACCGTCTAGGCGACACAGACAGGCATTTAATGCCTTTGTCCCCTGCCGTCAGGGTTAGGTATGATACAACTGTAGCAAGCGGTGGCGCCAACTACCACCTCTTTTACATTTTTACCCTCACCTCTGTTGCCACCTGTTGGTGACCCCTTTAGCATATAAAAGGAGGCCCATGCGCAACAGTGGGGAGGGGGACGGCTATTCTCACGCTCGGTCTCGCTAGCCATCTGAGCGTACTGTAGCATTCGTCGCTCCCGAGCAAGAACACAAATACAAACCAAAGCAGGAGTAGGGTTTTACGCATCTGTGCGGCCCGAACCTGGGTAAACCGACCACGTGTGCTCGTGCGTTCGCCTCGATCTGCTCTTTGTGCACTCTCCGCCCCCCTGCCGAACCGAAAGGGGCCCCGGTCCTCCACGGTCCCATAGGTGTCCGAGGGATCAGCACCCCCGACATCTTTGGTGCGCCAGGTAGGGGGTGCGTCGAGGCTATGTGAACCTGATCCGGCGTTCGCATAAGCCGAATCTTCGTCATCTTCATCAACATGCCACCGAAGAAGAAGATTTCGGAGGCAGCTGCTCCGTCTGCGCCGAACCCACCATCACCGGAGCGAACGGCTGGTGGAGAAGGCGCCGGCAGAAGAGCGGGCGCCGACGAGGAGGCTCGTGGTGCTGCCAGGTCCAAGGACAAGACCGCACTGCACATCGGCGGCGCGGTCGGCTCCCACAACGACCGGGCGCACTCCAAGACCTCGGCGTCCGTACACGCATCGCGCCCATCTCAGGAGGCGCGGGACCAGCAGCGTCATGGTACCCACGGTACCATACATTTGCTGGGCCAAGATCAAGCTGGCGGATCCCGGAGTGCCCAAGACCAACATGCACGCCAGCATGCTGGCGCAAGCATGGCACGGTCGCCCGGACGAGATGTTGCTCCTTCTAACATAGTTAGAAGTCCGAGCATATCCCGTTCCTCGCACCGCTCGCCGCTGCCGCCTGCCACTCCGGCAGAAGCGTTGGCACGGCCCCAACTGCTACTAGCCACCCTTCGCTCTAGTCTATGGAGCGGAGGCAGTTATCCCCACGGAACTCGTATATGGGTCGCCTCGAGTGCTCACTTACGACGAGCTTGAGCAAGAGCAGCTGCGGCAAGATGACGCGCTGCTCCTTGAGGAAGACCGTCTTCAGGCTGCTGTGCGAGCCGCTCGCTACCAGCAAGCTTTGCGCCGCTACCATAGCTGCAAAGTTAACGCCAGAAGTCTCGAGGAAGGCGACCTTGTTCTTCGGCGCGTTCAGTCCGCCAAGAATTCCAACAAGTTGACGCCGAAGTGGGAAGGCCCTTACTGGGTGAAACGAGTCACCAGGCCTGGCGCTGTCCGCCTGGAGACCGAAGATGGCATCCCAGTGAGCAACTCCTGGAATATTGAGCATCTTCGTAAGTTTTACCTGTAAGGCACGGTTGTCGGACCCTGTCCGGCAACCACCTTTTTGTACAAGTCTTGCCGCTGTTGCATGTAATCCTTTGTACAAAGCCGGGCGCAGACCCCGTGCATAAAGGTCATGTGCTTAGCACACCTTGTCCGCACTCAGCCTTATGGCCCGTTATTGCTTACCGGGAGTCCGCTCAACAACTTAAGTGAGCTGCAGCTAGCTCGGCGACAAGGTTTCTTGTCGGCCGCGGCACCGCCTGTAGGTTGCTAACGCTCCGCACTCAGCACTCGCGGCAAGCGTGCCCGCGCCGGCAAGTTCCCTAAAAGCGTAGGGTAAAAACATACAAAGGAAGGAGTCAAGTAAAGGAAATAACATAGCAATTAAATTTATAGAGTTATCTTCCTTGAGCGACCATCCCTTGTATGGAAAACCTGTGCGTGGAGGACCCAACTCGTAGCTAGTTGCACCCTTACTGTTGTTTCGAGTCCGCTCAACAACTTAAGTGAGCTGCAATGAGCTCTGCAACAAGGTTTCTTGTCGGCCGCGGCACCGCCCGCAGGTTGCTGACGTTCTGCACTCAGCACTCGTGGCAAGCGTGCCCGCGCCGGCAAGTTCCCCGAAAAGCGTAGGGTAAAAACATACAAGGGAAGGAGTCAAGTAAAGGAAATAACACAGCAATTACTACCAAGGATAGAGTATATTACAAAATAACTTGTCGCAGCTCTAACAGACTATTTTTCATAACATGATTAACAGCGACAAGGAAAGAAGAAGATAAATGGCCTAGTCTACACGGTCGCCTTCAACCCTGCTGATTCCGCTCACCTTGTCCACAATAGGTGCGACAAGGGCCTTGAGCTCCTCCAGATCAGCATCTGGCGGCAGGCTTCGGAGGACGTTGTTGAGGCGGAGGCCTGGGTTGCGGAAGTCCACCTTCATCAGCACCTTCTGGAGAGCTCCCGCGCAGATCCTGCGCGACTCGTCGGCAAGCTATTTTGGGATCTGCTCCCAGAGTCGCTGAAGCACCGTCGCCACGCCTTTGAAGAACAGAGTCAGCTTGGCGCTGGGTTGGAGATTCTCGTCGGAGGAATACCCGAGGTCCACCATCCCCAATTGCGCCAGCTCCTTGTCGACATCCGCGGCGATGTTCACCAGACCCTCCATCCAGTGCTCCACATTATCCGATAAGGTCTTCTGGGCGGCAGCAGCATTCGCCAGCAGCACCTTGCCGGCCTCGACTTCTTCCTTGAAGGCCGCCTCCCGCTCCTTGGCGCCGTCCAGAGATTGCGTCAGCGTCGCCAGCTTCGCTTCGAGATCAGCGTTGGAGTTCTTGGCGGCATCCAGTTCCTTGCCCCTCTCGGCGTAAAGGGCCTGCAGCTCTGAGTAACTGTTGGCGTCCTTCTCCCGCTCAAGTTTGAGCGCGACAAGCTCGTCGCCGCTCGCCTTGAGGCTCGCCTCCAGCTGCATCACCTTCAGCTCCAGCTCGTTCTTGGCGGCCCCGGTGGCGGCGGCGGCGTCTTCGGCCTGCTTGAGGGCCCCGCCAACTTCGCGCTCGCGCGCGGCAAGTTCCTCCCCGTGGCTGTCGAGGTTGACCTTCCGCTGCATCAAGTCACCCTCCCGCGAAGACAACTTCTCCGCGGAAAGCCGTTGGCTCTCTTCGACGTCGGCCTTCTCGAGGAGGAAGGCCTGCTGCGCTTCGGCAAGTTGCTCCCGCTCCTTTGCCATGGAGCGGAGAGCTTCCTGATTGGCGCCCCGGAGCTCTTCGGCGCGCTTCTCGATATCAGCGCCGGCCTTCGCGACGAGCGCTTCGCGGGACTCCAGCTTGGCCTGCCGGGCGCGGTAGAGCGCCACTAGCTTCCGCAGCAGGCGTTCCTCTTCAGGTTCGCCACTGCTGCTGCTTGGCGCGTCGACCAGCTTCAGCCCGGCGGAGGCAAGCACTTCTCCGTCAAGCATTTCTCCCTCGACCGGCGCCCTGGAGCCCGACGCCCAGGGGAGGTTGATGAAGATATTCTCGCTGGCCTTCAGGTAGACGCCAGGCTGGGGCTCTTCGGAGCCTGGCGCGGCGGCAGCGGCGGAGGAGTCAGCGGTCGGAGCAGCGCCTGGCGCTCCGGCGGCCTCCGGGTCGTCAGTACGACCGCCAGACTCCCCGCCCGCCTCCGCGGCGGCAGCCCTGGCGGCCTCCTCGCTGGCACCAGCTGCTTCCTCGGCGGCAACCTTCGTCTCCATCGGCTCTACAGCAGATGGATCTGATGGCCGGAAGAGGGGAGAAGATTGAAGCAAAATCCAAGAGAAAGATCAAAAAGACGAAGAAGCCAAGGGGAGTTTGAAAGCAAGTATGTTACCTGTGCCAGGGTCTGCAGCTGTGGTCTTCGTTGCCGGGGGATCGCTGGCGCAATCCCTTGCCGGAGGTCCCTGCCTTGCCGGGGGCTCCTCCCTTGTCGGAGCCTCCTCCCTTGCCGGGGGCTCCTCCCTTGTCGGAGTCTCCTCCCTTGCCGGAGACCTCTCCCTTGGCACTTCAGGGGCGGCTTCCGGGCGCTACTGTTGAGGCTGCTCTGCTCCTGCACAAGTCAGCAAATATCAGCAAAGCAAAGCTCTTCATGCGCGCCCGACGGCAGGAAGTAAACAAAACGCTTATGCTGGGGGCTGCTCCGAAGATCAGCCGCCGGGTTTGACAAGTTCGTCTCAGGCACGCCTCACGTTGAGGCAGTGGGTTCGTCCTCGATGATGATCACCGGCACCTTGGCTCTCTTTACCGCTCTCTGCGCCAGAGTCCTAAAAAGGAACGGGTACAGGGAAAGGCAAGTGAGAAGCAAGTAAAGACAAAAACAGCAGAAATCAAGGAACTGCAAGTACAATAAGAAGAACTTACTCCTCTTCTTCCTCGTCGGAGCTAAACGCGGAGAAGTCAAAATCCGGCCCGCGTCTGGCGCGGGAAGGTGGAGGAGTAGGCTCCCTTGGTCGCTTGGCGGGAGCAGAAGCGGCAGTCCGGGAAGGCCCCGCTCCGGTCGAAGCAGCAGCATGGGGCGCTCCCGCGGCAACAGTGCTTGCCGCGGTGGAGCGCGTCATACGGCGCGGCGACTGCTGGCCCACCTGCCGCCTCGCTACGTTCCCGGCCTTGCGGAGACGCCTTCTTGGTAGTGACGGAGACGCTGCTGGCGGCGTGCTGTCGGAGGATGAAGTGGAGGAGGGATCGATCTCCAAAGAGCCGCTCGCATCATCGGCAGGCTCGCTTGATTCGGCGTCGTGCCCGGCAACCTGGCTCGGTTCGGCATCGCGCCCGGCAACCTCCTTCTTGCTGGCAAGATCCTTTTTGCCGGCGAGATCTTCCCGCTCGGCACGGTTTGCCGCCTCTGCCGCAACTTCCTCCTCCAAGGTGAAGCCGAACTCGCCCACCGCGGCAACTGCCGCCGCCTCTTCCAACCTGGTGGCGATGTACGCCAACTCCGCCTCGGTGGTGTCGCGGGTGAGGCCGTCCTTCTCGTCGGCGCGGATTGGCACTTCCACCAAGTTGTCGAAGAATTGTTGCGCAACCTCGTCTTCTGGCTCTTGCCAAGTTGGCATGATCCCGTGCGAATAGCATAGTGGCATCATCGCCCTGATGCGGTCGAGCGCCGAATTATTGCACAAACGGACGACGCCCTGTGGCAACCTGAAGACCTCGGGGCGATCTGAATCATACTTGAAGAGCTCCTGCAGTATTCCGTTGAGCTCAAGGACTGTGAAATTATAGTTGAGGCCCGGGCGCAGCCTCATGATGTCTGCCGCATTCTTGAACTCCCAAGCAGGCCTTCCCCGCTCTTGCAGGGGGGCGATGCGGCGGCGAAGGAAGTTCGTGCCCACGGCGCCCACAGTGAGTCCGGCAAGCCTTAAGCGCTGGATCCTGGTGACAGCAATCTGATGCCTGCTGTCCTCCGGGGCCACATCGCTCCAGTTGCTGCCGCGTACTGCTGCTACTTGGCGCCGGGCGGTGAATGGCTGCGGGCTCTCCTCGACAATCCATCACCAGTCAGCCCTCTACTCCTCCCACTTGCCGCGGAATTCGCCCTCCAAATAGGAATCCTTCTTGCCGGCCCTAGTGACCCAGGCAATTCCGCCGACAAGGGTTCTCCTCTCTCTACCCGGGGAATGAAAAAGTGGCGAAAAAGGGCTACACTAGGGTGGACTCCGACAAAGTTCTCGCAGAGATGTGTGAAAACCGCCATGGTGAGGACGGCGTTGGGGGAGAAGTCAAGGAGGCAGAGATCGTATGTATTCATGATATCACAGAAGAACTCGGAAAAAGGCGGGCAGAGCCCGCGATAGAAGAAGACAGTGAAGAAAGGGTACCCGTCCGGAGCCGTCGCGTGAGCAACGGCCGGCAGCACCCTGGTCCGCGGGTGAGCTCGCGTCTCCGTCGCCCAAAAGAGGTAGTAGTACTCCCGCAGCTCCTTGGAGCCGAGCTTGGGGGGGGGGGGAAGATGGCTCGCTCCCTCCGCATCGCCGCGAGCCGCTGCGCCTCGGTCGACTTCACGGTCTTCGCCTTGTCGGCTTTCGGAGCCATGGTGGAAGCAGTGGAGGAGGTCGACGGTGTTGGTGGTGCTGGTGGCAATGGGGGGGGCAGGGCACTGCGCTCTGTGTGCTTTGGGAAGACGGAGGCAGGGCGGAGTTTTTCAAGATTGGAGCAGAATGGGGGCGAGTGGGCGCACTACCCCTGCTTCCCTTTGCTTATAAAGGGGGAGGTGGCGGACGTTCCGCCTTTCCTGACAAAGAAACCGCCCTCTTTACCACGATGTGACGCATGCGCGCGTGGCTTGGCCCCGCGCACGCCGCCCACATCACGCACGATGCCGCGTTCGACGCGTGCCGCTCGAGGAGGGTGCGGTGAATGCGGAGCCAGATACGGCGTGACCCAGGCCGCGCGTGCCCGTGCACTGTGTTGGGCCTGGCCCAACAGCGCTCAGCACCGTGTATGGCCCAGGCCCGGGGGCTCCTGTCGGTGTACTAAAGTAGGGGTACCTTAGTATCCCGAACTTGTGCACGGGCAGTCGCAGCACCCCGCGGCAAGGCTTGCCGGGTGACCGCCAAGGTCCTCCGTGGTTCCTTTGGAGCCATTCAAGGACAAAGTATCCGAGCCAAGGTGCAAGACCCCGGCAAGAGGAGCTTGCCGGGAAGGCCACTCAAAGTATCCAAGACCCGGGCAAGAGGAGCTTGCCGGGAGGAAGCACAAAGACCTCGGCAAGAGGAGCTTGCCGGGAAGACCAACCAAGGCATCCCGAGGAACTCGCCGCAGCACGCCACGTGTCCCGGCAAGATCCGGTGAGCGACAAGCTCCCGGACGCGACAAGACAACATCCGCGGCAAGGCACTTGCCGCGGCAAGCTACTACTCCGCAGCCCGCGCTCCAGCTCACCCGCCAACGTGTCGCTCTGGGACCGTTCCTGGCATACGTGGCGGGAGGCTGTGCAGCCAGGGGCATGCGGTGGCAAGCAGGCGCTGACAAGATAGCCATCGTGGCAAACGGTGGCGCCCCTGACGGTCCCTTTCCGCACCGTCTAGGCAACACAGACAGGCATTTAATGCCTTTGTCCCCTGCCATCAGGGTTAGGTATGATACAACTGTAGCAAGCAGTGGTGCCAACTACCACCTCTTTTACATTTTTACCCTCACCTCTGTTGCCACCTGTCGGTGACCCCTTTAGCATATAAAAGGAGGCCCATGCGCAACAGTGGGGAGGGGGACGACCATTCTCACGCTCGGTCTCGCTAGCCATCCGAGTGTACTGTAGCATTCGTCGCTCCCGAGCAAGAACACAAATACAAACCAAAGTAGGAGTAGGGTTTTACGCATCCGTGCGGCTTGAACCTGGGTAAACCGACCGCGTGTGCTCGTGCGTTCGCCTCGATCTGCTCTTTGTGCACTCTCCACCCCCCTGCCGAACCGAAAGGGGCCCCGGTCCGCCGCGGTCCCATAGGTGTCCGAGGGATCAGCACCCCCGACACTGTTCATTAGTTTTCTTTAATAGGATTTTATTCGTGATTATTTCTGATCGCAATTTCTGATCCAATTTTCGTTCTAGTTTATCTTTTTGCTCGTTTGTCGGAATCAGGCGATTCAAGCACCGATCTTCGTCTCGAGACTCTCTTTTCGTTTAACGCACTTGAAAGAGTTTTTGCTACTGTAAAATTTGACCTAGGTCCAGATTAGTAAACGGATCTTGTGTCTTTCGCCGTTTGAGTTTCGTTGCCCCGTTCGATTTGATTCTTTTTGCAAACTGGAGTTCTTAAGTTGAACTTTCTGGTTAGATCTTCTTATTTGAGTTTTACCCATGTTTCTTTTCTTGATTTCTTATGTATTCTATTGTTTGTTTGCGATAGAAATCCTGGATTGCGAAGCGTGTTATTTGGAGTCCCTAGGTTTCGCGGATCGTCAGCAAGGCAAGTGACACTTTGATCATACCCCTTTATCACCCAGTTTTATGCATTAGTTTCAATCCTCAAACATTGCATGATTAGGATGTTATTAGCATGTGGGTTGGGAAGTAGTTGATGAGGTAGAACCTACTGCTCTGTTACATTCAAACCCTTGGGAGTTACTTCTACGTGATGCTTATATTGCTATGCTATGCTCGTAGACGTGTTTTTGGGTGAGTGAAATCCCTTTCAGATGTGAGATTGTTAATTAATGGTTTAACTTAAGGTGGAAACTTAAATACACATCTGGGTGGATTGAGGCACCTGGAGTACCCAGTGTTGCCTGTATTTTTTGGAAATCCCGGAGTACCCGTGTGATCTTCCTATGGACCGCCACCCAGGCTCAAAGGGAACTGGGATGATTCATGCTAGAAACTTCCGTGTGCAGCCACAAACTATTATGGGCTCTAGCATAGTTGAGTAAGTTACGTGAAGCTCTTGAAGAGGTGGATCAGCAGGTAGTGGGTTGTAGGTTTGGTATGGTCTGCCTGGAGTAGAGAGTTAATGTTTCTGAAAGACTGTGTCTCGGTCATCCATTTTTCAAACACCATGTAGTGCGAGAAACTCAACGGAGGCGATCGAGTCTTGTGGGGAAAAGTGCGCAAACCTCTGCAGAGTGTATAAACTAATCATGGTTAGCCGTGTCCCCGGTTATGGACATCTTGAGTATCTAGTACTTGGAGTATCTTAAGTATCTCATCACTCTAAAATAATATTGTTGGGTTGATAATTACTTTAATTGGGATTGAGTTGGAGGAACCTTCTCAATGATGTTTCAACTACCATGATAGTTAAATTAAAATCTATTCCTTTGTTGTAGGTAAAAATTGGCTTTTCGCAAAACTGTAACCATAGAGCTTTCCACCAGCCAAATATGCATGTAGTGATAGCATTATTCTGTTCTTTCTCTACTGTGTTACTTTGCCAGCATATTCCATGTGCTGACCCGTTTTCGGGCTGCAACGTATTATGTTGCAGACTTTTCAGACGTGGAGTAAGGTTCATTAGGTCATTGCCGTGCAGCTCAGCTATGTCGTTGGAGTTGATGGACTCACTATATCTTCCAAGCCTTCCGTTGTTATCGTATTAGATGGCCTTAAGCCATATTTATTGTAATAAGTTCTCTTTGGAGACATTCGATGTAATAAGTGTGTGATTGCCACTCTATTATAAATCCTCGAGTACCGTGTGTGTCAGCATTACCGATCCAGGGATGACACTGAAGCACAGAGACTTGACCGTTTGAGGTCGGGTCGCTACAAGATGGTATCAGAGCACACGCTAAGTGTAGGACACGACCACTAAGCTAAAAGCCATAGATCAATATTCTCTTCTCATTTCTGACTCCTTTCCATTTTCTACTCTTTAGGATTGCGGATGCAAGGAACAAGTTTGCACAACCGGATGAAGAAGCACCTTTTGGACGACACTTGAAGGAAGTCACTAGGTACCTGAACATAGGAATACCAAGCTTCACCGGGACTTACAACATCACTTTACCAGAAGAGGAGCGATGGATGATTCAAGTTCAAGTTCCAGGAAGAACCTTCATGCCAGTCACTAAACCCATAGAGTTTTTCTTCGATGCACCAACCTGGAGTCTGGGAAAGAGTATGGCAGCTCACATCACCATGGGACGCATTGGAGAAGTTTATCACAAGTAGCCAAGTAAATATCCTCGTGGGAGTTGTTCAGGAAGAAGTGCCTATAGTAAAGGATTACCCGGATGTTTTCCCAGAGGAGTTGCCAGGATGCCACCGGATCGAGATATCGAGTTTTTGATTGAGCTATTGCCAGGCACAGGGCCAATATCCAAGAGACCCTATAGGATGCCCGCGAATGATCTGGAGGAGATTAAGAAACCAATCAAGGAGTTATTAGAGAAAGGTTACCAAGTTTAAATGGACAGAAGATTGTGAGGCAAGTTTCCAGGAGCTGAAGAAACGTTTGACTACAGCCCCAGTGCTGACACTGCTAGATATAAGTAAGGATTTCCAAGTGTATTGTGATGCCTCTCGCTTAGGACTTGGAAGTGTGCTTATGCAGGACGGAAGAGTTGTTTCGTATGCCTCGCGACAACTGAAACCGCATGAGTTGAATTATGCCACGCATGATTTGGAGTTAGCAGCCATAGTGCATGCATTGAAGACTTGGAGACATTACCTTATTGGAAACCATTGTGATGTGTACACGGATCATAAGAGTTTGAAGTACATCTTCACCCAGAAGGAACTGAACCTTAGGCAGAGGAGATGGTTGGATCTCATAAAGGATTATGACATGAAGCTGCACTATCATCCAGGAAAGGCCAATGTCGTAGCAGACGCTTTGAGCCAGAAGAGTTATGCTAATACCCTAGAGAGCATGGGATTGCCGAAGGCGTTAGCAGAGGATCTCTGGGAACTACGTTTGGAGATTGTTCCTAGAGATTTTGTTGCAACAATGGAGGTTCACTCTACATTGTTAGGAAAGATTCGAGAAGCTCAGAAGGAGGACAAAGAGATTGCCGAGATAAAGGAGAAAATGAGCGAAGGAAAGGCCAAAGGTTTTCGTGAGGATGAGCACGACACCTTGTGGTTTGAGGACCGTGTTGATGTGCCCAATAACACAGAGATCAGGAAATTAATACTACAGGAGGCTCATGACTCACCATACTCGATACACCCCGGAAACACCAAGATGTATTTGGATTTGAAGGAATGTTTCTGGTGGACAGGGATGAAGGAGGATATCGCCGAGTATGTAGCTGTATGTGATGTATGTCAGAGAGTGAAGGCCGAGCATCAAAAGCCAGCAGGATAGCTACAGCCTATGTCGATACTCGAATGGAAGTAGGATAAACTTGGCATGGATTTTATCGCCGGATTGCCCAGGACCAAATCGGGTTACGATTCTGTATGGGTAGTGCTTGACCGCTTGACCAAAGTGGCACACTTTATGCCAGTGAAAACAACTTATACTAGTGCAAAATTGGCCAAGATATATATGACCAGGATCGTATGTCTCCATGGAGTTCCGAGGACCATCGTATCGGATAGAGGGACACAGTTTACCTCAAAGTTTTGGCATCAGTTACACCAGACTTTGGGAACGAGATTGGAGTTCAGTACAGCATTTCACCCACAGACGGATGGACAGACCGAGAGAGACAATCAGATTCTGGAGGACATGTTGAGAGCCTATGCGCTAGATTATGGATCTAGTTGGGATGACAATTTGCCTTACGCAGAGTTCTCATACAACAATAGTTACCAAGCCAGTTTGAAGATGTCACCGTTAGAATCCCTGTATGGACGAAGGTGCAGAACACCGTTAATGTGGGATGAAGTTGGAGACCGACCATTGTTTGGACCAGACTTGATCAAAGAGTCAGAGGAGAAAGTTAAACTGATTCGAGATAGACTGAAGATAGCGAGGTCCAGACAGAAGATTTATGCAGATTCAAAACGCAAGGAGGTAACCTATGAAATTGGAGGCAGAGTGTACCTGCGAGTATCACCTTTGCGAGGAATGAAACGTTTTGGAGTTATGGGAAAGTTAGCCCCGAGATTTGTAGGACCGTATCGTGTTTTGGAATGGATGGGAGAAGTTGCCTACAAGTTGGAGTTACTTGAAGGACTGGCACGAGTTCACGATGTGTTTCACGTTTCCCAATTGAAGAAGTGCCATGCTGAGATGGCCGATATACCTCTAAGTGATACCGTACCCTTAAAGGCGACTCAGTAGGATAGTGATTTGACTTATGAGGAGAAGCCAGTCAAGATTTTGGAGTTTGCTAGTCGAGTCACCCGCAGCAAGGTTATTAAGTTTTGCAAAGTTCAATGGAGCGACCATACCGAGGATGAAGCCACCTGGGAACGAGAGGATGACCTTCGTAGAGACCACCCACACCTATTTCCTAGCCAACCCGAATCTCGAGGGCGAGATTCATCTTAAGGGGGGTAGGTTTGTAACATCCAAAATTTTCAATTTGGAATGTTATGCATTAGATCATCATTGCATACCATATTTTATTACATTTTGGTTGATCCTAGAAATCCCAAGCAACTCAAGGACCCACGGAGAGAGTTGGGGATTTCGTTATTTTTATATATGCGCTTTTCTCGAATTATGAAAAGAGGATCGTTTGATTTTCATTTTATTTCTCTGAAATATTTCTTTTATAAAAAAATAAAAGAGAGAGGATAAAATGACTTCCTCAAAATAAAGAAATACCATAGATTTAATATTAAAATCAAATAAGTTTTTATTTCGAAGTTTTATTGCTATTTTATTTGAATTAGGAAAAATACGTGTTTTTCAAAATTGCATTTTAGCCCAAATAAATGTTCACTTTGTCCGGCTTATTTTTAGAAGACGGGGAAATTTTATTTCGGGATTTTTGGAGTCCGTTTAGTATTTCTTTTCTTTCTTTTTTTGCACGTCCGAATTATTTTAAAAAAACGCGAACCGACCTAACCGGGCCGTGTCCGTCTAGGACTCTCCGCCCGGCCAGCCTTATAAACCGGGGGAGCCACCCCCTCAGCCCACCCGCACCCCACCGAAACCGTAGCCCGCCCGAGACGCCGCCCGAGCCGCGCGCGCCGCTGCCGCCCACCGCAACACGCCGCCGCCTCCCGCAGCCACCCCGCCCGCCGGAGCCACGCCCCGCCGCCGCCTCGCCACCCCGCTCGCCGGAGCCACATGCCGCTGCTGCCGGTAACCGCCGCCGCCGCCGCCGTCGGTTTTCTACGGAAAAACCGATCATTTTTTAGAACCCGTGGTTTTATTTTTTTAGTAGATTGTTTTTTTTGGTTTAGTTATTTAGCGGACGTTCGCCCGTACGTTCGTTTTTATGAACAGTTTTCACCGTTTAGCCGTAGATAGTGAACGCTCGTTCGTTAGCCTGTTCGTCAGTTTTCTTTAATCAGATTTTATTCGTGATTATTTCTGATCGCGATTTCTGATCCGATTTTCGTTCTAGTTTATCTTTTCGCTCGTTTGTCGGAATCAGGCGATTCAAGAGCCTAGATCTTCGTCTCGAGACCCTCTTTTCGTTTAACCAACTTGAACAAGATTTTGCTACTGTAAAATTTGACCTAGGTCCAGATTAGTAAATGGATCTTGTTTCTTTCGCCGTTTGAGTTTCTTTGCCCCGTTCGATTTGATTCTTTTTGCAAACCGGAGTTCTTAAGTTAAACTTTCTGGTTAGATCTTCTTATTTGAGTTCTACCCATGTTTCTTTGCTTGATTTTTTATGTATGCTATTGTTTGTTTGCGATAGAATTCCCGGATTGCGAAGCGTGTCATTTGGAGTCCCTAGGTTTCGCGGATCGTCAGCAAGGCAAGTAACACTTTGATCATACCCCTTTATCACCCAATTTTATGCATTAGTTTCAATCCTCAAACATTGCATGATTAGGATGTTATTAACATGTGGGTTGGGAAGTAGTTGATGAGGTAGAACCTATTGCCCTGTTACATTCAAACCCTTAGGAGTTACTTCTACATGATGCTTATATTGCTATGCTATGCTATGCTCGTAGACGTAGTTTTGGGTGAGTGAAATCCATGACAGATGTGAGATTGTTAATAAATGGTTTAACTTAAGGTGGCAACTTAAATACACATCTGGGTGGATTGAGGCACCTGGAGTACCCAGTGTTGCCTGTATTTTTTGGAAATCCTGGAGTACCCGTGTGATCTTCCTATGGACCGCCACCCAGGCTCAAAGGGAACTGAGATGATTCACGCTAGAAACTTCTGTGTGCAGCCACAAGCTATTATAGGCTCTAGCATAGTTGAGTAAGTTACGTGAAGCTCTTGAAGAGGTGGATCAGCAGGTAGTGGGTTGTAGGTTTGGTATGGTCTGCCTGGAGTAGAGAGTTAATGTTTCTGAAAGACTGTGTCTCGGTCATCCGTTTCTCAAACACCATGTAGTGCGAGAAACTCAATGGAGGCAATCGAATCTTGTGGGGAAAAGTGCGCAAACCTCTGCAGAGTGTATAAACTAATCTTGGTTAGCCGTGTCCCCGGTTATGGACATCTTGAGTATCTAGTACTTGGAGTATCTTAAGCATCTCATCACTCTAAAATAATATTGTTGGGTTGATAATTACTTTAATTGGGATTGAGTTGGAGGAACCTTCTCAATGATGTTTCTACTACCATGATAGTTAAATTAAAATCTATTCCTTTGTTGTAGGGAAAAATTGGCTTTTCGCAAAACTGTAACCATAGAGCTTTCCACCAGCCAAATATGCATGTAGTGATAGCATTATTCTGTTCTTGCTCTACTGTGTTACTTTGCCAGCATATTCCATGTGCTGACCTGTTTTCGGGCTGTAACGTATTATGTTGCAGACTTTTCAGACGAGGAGTAAGGTTCATTAGGTCGTTGCCGTGTAGCTCAGCTATGCCGTTGGAGTTGATGGACTCACCTTATCTTCCAAGCCTTCCGCTGTTATCGTATTAGATGGCCTTAAGCCATATTTATTGTAGTAAGTTCTCTTTTGAGACATTCGATGTAATAAGTGTGTCATTGCTACTCTGTTATAAATCTCGAGTACTGTGTGTGTCAGCATTACCGATCCAGGGATGACACTGAAGCACAGAGACTTGACCGTTTGAGGTCGGGTCACTACAGGTGGCTAACCCCTAGGAGCCTAGTCTTGTCAACCACCAAGGGGCCCAACAGGCCTAGGGCATGATGCCACACTAGGTGGCAAGGTAACCTTCTTGACACCCAAGACTAGATGGCGGCCGCACCCCAGATCGCATCTGACATGTAAATCCTAGGCCTCTCATGTATATAGAAAGGGAGGTCAAGGTTGCCCATTAATCATCTATCCTCAGATAGAAGAACTCTCGGTAGCAACCTCATACACCATTGTAACCCCTCGCACGAGGTATCCCTCCATTATGAATCATTAAAACTAGTAGGAAATGTGGTATTACTCTTCGGAGGCTTGAACCTGGATAAACCCATTGTGTGACCTCTGATCCTTGACTTATAGCTATGCTTGGACCCCTACCGAGGGATCTGATGGGGATTTGCTCTATCATCCACCTTGATGCACCACAGTGGGGACAGTGAGTAATATTGTCATATTCTCCCCAATACAAAATGTAGTCATGCTACTTCTTGAGCTTGCATTGGTTTTTCCCCTGAAGAGGAAAGGGTGATGCAGCAAAGTAGAGATAAGTATTTCCCTCAGTTGAGAACCAAGGTATCAATCCGGTAGGAGGAACACACAAGTCACCAATGGTTGCACCTACACAAAAAAACAAATACTTGCAGCCATCGCGATAAAGGGGTTGTCAATCCCTTCACGGTTACTTGAAAGGATGAGATCTGATAGTGATAGATATAAAAGGTAAGTACAAGTGCAAAATAAGATAAAAGTAAATAAATTGTAGCAAGGGTATTTTGTGTTTTTGATTTTTATAGATCTGAAAGTAATATGATAAAAATAGACCCGGAGGCCATGGTTTTCACTAGAGGATTCTCTCTTGAAAGAAAACATACGGTGGGTAAACAAATTACTGTTGAGCAATTGACAGAAAAGTGCATAGTTATGACGATGTCTAAGGTAATGATCATGAATATAGGCATCACGTCCGTGACAAGTACACCGACTCCTACCTGCATCTACTACTATTACTCAACACATCGACCACTATCCAGCATGCATCTAGTGTATTAAGTTCACAATAACGAAGTAACGCATTAAGCAAGATGACATGATATAGAGGGATAGATCCAATCAATATGAACAAACCCCATCTTTTTATACTTAATAGCAACAGTACAAATACGTGTCATGTCCCTTTCTGTCACTGGGAATAAGCACCGCAAGATTGAACCCATTATAAAGCAATTCTCCCATTGCAAGAAAAATCAATCTAGTTGGCCAAACCAAGTCAGTAGATCAGAGAGAAATAAAATCTATCTTGATCATGCATAAAAGAGTTTAGAGAAGACTCAAATAATATTCATAGATAACCTGATCATAAACCCACAATTCATCGGATCTCAACAAACGCACCACAAAAGAAGATTACATCGAATAGATCTCCAAGAACATCGAGGAGAACATTGTATTGAAGATCAAAGAGAGAGAAGAAGCCATCTAGCTACTACCTACGGGTCTGTGGTAAAATACTCACACATCATCGGAAGGGTAGCAAGGTTGATGTAGAAGCCCTCCGTGATTGAATCCCCGTCCGACAAAGTACCAAAAAGGCCTCCAGATGGGATCTCATGAGGACAAAAACTTGCGGCGGCGGAAAAGTATTTTTATTGTGCCCTTTGGTCTATGGGGAATACTTGGGTATTTATATAAAAATAATTAGGATTAGAGGAGCCACAGTGGGCCACAAGCTCGGGGGGCACCCTATGAGCTTGTGGCCATCCCGTGGCCCTTCTGGCCTCCTCCCGAAGCTTCAAGGGTGTCTTGTGGTCCAAAAAATCATCAAAAGTTTCGTTCCATTTGGTATTGATTTTATGTAAAGGCAAAACCAAGGAAAAACATCAACTTACACTTAGCACTAGGTTAATAGGTTAGTCCCAAAAATTGATATAAAATAACATAATAATGCATATAAAACATCCAAGATTGATAATATAATAGCATGTAACAATCAAAAATTATAGATACGTTGGAGACGTATCAAGTCATACATGCATACACGAATTGTCTGATATCCAAGATCAGATCAGAAAAATCTCTCTTAGCATCAAGGTAGGATTTCGGAAAGTCCACCTCAGGCAAAGCAAGATTCAACAAATAAAAATTATATTGAATGTTTTGTTGGTCATACACGTATATGTTTTGATATGAAGCATTTAATAATGAAAGCCATCTATGTCATGGTGTCGCATCCCTTGTGAAGGGGTTTCATCGCTTCTTCGTTGAGCATCTTAGAAATATCCAACCTAGCAGACGCCTCTTCTTTATTTCCGGTTATTCTGTCAATGTTATCCACTAGAGCTCCCAACATATCATATACTTATTGTTAGTACAACTCAAAATCATCATGGTTGTCAGATTCATAAACATCATCATTGGCAGTACAACTGCTTCCACCGATGTCCCCTGATTCCCATGATAGATGCACCTCGTATAGGTCATGAGCATACCAGTGACATTTATGTGACATCTGACAACAACAATAGTTTTGCGGATCCCATTATGGCAATTTTTTCATGGGCATGACATATCTGCGGCCCCGTTGCTGTGAGAAAGCATTGTTCCATCAGTAATCCAACTATGATACATTGCATGTGCAACATGAAAAGTACATAGAACGCACTTAATATTTGCTACGATGTTTTCAGTAAACATATCTCACCTGAAATCTCCCCTATCTCAGCTGCCCATTCGCGTGTGATTTCTTCCTTCAACTATGGCGTGTGGCCTCGGTGTACCCTCGCAGAGGTGTTCACCTCACCGTACCCTCGCAGCCGCATTCACCTTGTCCTGACGGCCTCTCAACTTGCCGGGGGTGTGGTATGAGCGAAGAGCTCTAAGTCGGCGATCCCAAGTTCCTGCTGTTATGTGATGTGTTCCCACTAAATGAGTTAGCGGAAAAACAATTAATTCTTATATGTATATACACATTTACAAAACAATGACACACCAACATTAACTGTGACATTGATACTCGTCGCACAAAATGGACATGCCTAATGACGGCCCAATACGTTGCCAAAAATCAGCCCAAAAGGTTGCCAAAGTTGTCGAAGGCACTGGGGGGGCGTGCCAGTGGACCGTCACGAAAAATGAACTTTGGCGATGTTTCATATTTTGTCGCCAGGGTTTTTGTCAATAAATAAAGCAAATTTTGTAGTGAATATAACACATACCTGCTGGCTCATGGGCCAGCTCATAATAACATCTTAAAGTAGGAAAAAATATTCTAGTCTTGTGGCGTCCATCCACACACATGCAACAGTTGAGTATATCGTCATAACCCTACTTCGTATCTCTCCTTGGACATGGAAAAACCTGCAACATGATACATTGCGGCCACGAGGATCAATATATTGAATGTATTCGAAAGTTACAAACATTTAAGTAACAACCCTACGAGTGTTCAACATGGCAAGGGAAGTTGTGGTTTGATACGTCTCCAACGTATCTATAATTTATGAAGTATCCATGCCATGTTTACAACAACTTTATATGGTTTTGGTATGATTTGCATGGAACTCACCTGGACTGACGCTGTTTTCAGCAGAACTGCCGTGGTGTTGTTTTTTGTGCAGAAATGAAAGTTCTCCAAATGATTTTAAAAAAATTGACTATTGTTTTTGGAAAAAAGAGACCCCCGAAGCTTCATGGGAGGGCCAGAAGAGCGACGAGGAGGGCACAACCCACCAGGGCATGCCTGGTGGGCCAGGCTCACCCCGGTGGGTTGTTATCACCTCGAGGCCCATCATCGCGTGAAATCGACGCCAAAAATCCTATAAATAGAGAAACCATCAGAAATAATCCTAGATCAGCCGCTGCAAGGCTCTGTAGCTACCAAAAACCAATCTAGACCCCGTTCCGGCACCCTGCCGGTGGGGGGAATCATCACCATGGCCATCTTCATCATCCCAGCAGCCGCCACGATGAGGAGGTAGTAGTCCACCCTCGGGGCTGAGGGTTTGTACTAGTATCTATGTGTTTAATCTCTCTCTCTCGTGTTCTTGAGATGGCACGATCTTGATGTATCGTGGGCTTTGTTAATATAGTTGGATCATATGGTGTTGATGACCCACAAGTATAGGGGATCTATCGTAGTCCTTTTGATAAGTAAGAGTGTCGAACCCAATGAGGAGCAGAAGGAAATGATAAGCGGTTTTCAGCAAGGTATTCTCTGCAAGTATTGAAATAAGTGGTAACAGATAGTTTTGTGATAAGATAGATTGTAACGAGCAACAAGTAACAAAAGTAAATAAAGTGCAGCAAGGTGGCCCAATCCTTTTGTAGCAAAGGACAAGCCGGAACAAACTCTTATAATAGGAAAAGCACTCCCGAGGACACACGGGAATATCGTCAAGCTAGTTTTCATCACGTTCATATGATTCACGTTCGATACTCTGATAATTTGATAAGTGGGTGGACCGGTCCTTCGGTGCTGTTCTTACTTGAACAAGCATCCCACTTATGATTAACCTCTATTGCAAGCATCCACAACTACAACAAAAGTATTAAGGTAAACCTAACCATAGCATGAAACATGTGGATCCAAATCAGCCCCTTACGAAGCAACGCATAAACTAGGGTTTAAGCTTCTGTCACTCTAGCAACCCATCATCTACTTATTACTTCCCAATGCCTTCCTCTAGGCCCAAATAATGGTGAAGTGTTATGTAGTCGACATTCACATAACACCACTAGAGGCTAGACAACATACATCTTATCAAAATATCAAACGAATACCAAATTCACATGACTACTCATAGCAAGACTTCTCCCTTGTCCTCAGGAACGAACGTAATTACTCACAAAGCATATTCATGTTCATAATCAGAGGGGTAATAATATGCATATAGGATCTGAACATATGATCTTCCACCAAATAAACCAATTAGCATCAATTACGAGGAGTAATCAACACTACTAGCAACCTACTAGCACCAATCCCGGACTTTGAGACAAGAATTGGATACAAGAGATGAACTAGGGTTTGGAGATGAGATGGTGCTGGTGAAGATGTTGATGGAGATTTCCCTCTCCCGATGAGAGGAGCGTTGGTGATGACGATGGTGATGATTTCCCCCTCTGGGAGGGAAGTATCCCCGGCAGAACAGCTCTGCCGAAGCTCTAGATTGGATCTGCCAAGGTTCCACCTCGTGGCGGCGGAGTCTCGTCCCGAAAAGTGCCTTCCTATTTTTTTCTCATCGAAAGACCTCATATAGGAGAAGATGGGCATCGAAGGGCCACCAGGGGGCCCACGAGGTAGGGGGCGTGCCCTAGGGGGGGCGCCCCCCACCCTCGTGAGAAGGGTGTGGGCCCCTGGCCTTCATGTTTGGCGAGTATTTTTCTTTATTTATTTTAAGATGTTCTGTGGAATTTTAGGACTTTTGGAGTTGCGCAGAATAGGTCTCTAATATTTGCTCCTTTTCCAGCCCAGAATTCCAGCTGCCGGCATTCTCCCTCCTTATATAAACCTTGTAAAATAAGAGAGAATAGCCATAAGTATTGTGACATAAAGTGAAATAACAGTCCATAATGCAATAAATATTGATATAAAAGCATGATGCAAAATGGACGTATCGGGTGTTTTCCCCTCTCTATCTTGTGATGAATTGAGTTTTCCCTTTGAGATTTCATTTTATTTGATTGAATACTCTTATGGATTTGAGAGCACTTGATATATGTCTTGCAAATGAATACTCATGGTGACAATGGGGTATTATCTTGATTCACTTGATATATGTTTTGGCACTCAACTCACGGATTCCTGAGGTGACATTGGGGTAATCTACGCATAGGGGTTGATGCACGTTCTTGTCCTTGTTTCTCCGGTAGAAATCTTGGGGCACTCTTTGAAGTTCTTTGTGTTGGATTGAGTATTATGAATCTGAAATTATTTGGTGTTATCTTAGTACAAACTCTTGGATAGATCGATCGGAAAGAATAGCTTCGAGGTGGTTTCGTACCCTACAAACGATTTCTTCTTATGTTCTTTGCTAGATAGGAACTTTGGAGTCATTCTTCATCGCACTTTGAGGGGTGCTTATATGATCCAATTATATTAGCACTGTTGAGAGATTGCACTAGCGAAAGTACGGACCCTAGGCCTCATTTTTAAGCATTGCAATACCGTTTTTATGCATGTTTACTATTTGCTACCTTGCTGTTTTTATTTATTCAGATTATAAAAATATATTTCTACCATCCATATTACACTTTTATCACCATCTCTTCGCCAAACTAGTGCACCTATACAATTTGCCATTGTATTTGGTGTGTTGGGGACACAAGAGACTTTTTATTATTTGGTTGCAGGGTTGTTTGAGAGAGACCATCTTCATCATACGCCTCCCACGGATTGATAAACCTTAGGTCATCCACTTGAGGGAAATTTGCTACTGTCCTACAAAACTCTGAGCTTGGAGGCCCAACACGAGTCTACAAGAACAAGTTGTGTAGTAGACATCATGGCTCTCTTTTATTTTTCTGAAAACTTATTTCTCTTTTTTCTATCTACTAGTTAAGATATTTTCAACCGCGATGCCTTACAAACTACTTGAGTATTGTCCAAATATATTTTCCATGAGAGCCCCTCGGGATTCATGGTTACTCAAAAGTTGCCATGAGAGCCCCTTGGGATCGTGGTTAATCAACACTGCCATGAGAGCCCATCAAGATCACGGTTAATCAAACATTTCCACAAGAGCCCCTTAGGATCATGGTTAACAAACATTGCCATGAGAGCCTCTTAGGATAATGGTTATTCAAACATTTCCATGATCCCCCCTCATGATCATGGTTAACAAACATTGCCATGAAATCCCCTCAGCATGATGGTTCCTGAATCACAACATGGTCGGATTGTCTTGTCCATGATTCACACAAAATCCTAACGTCCAAGGTAACATAAGTTTCAACAACATGTGGCTATCATGTACTAGTTTCATAACTTGTAAAGTAAAGCAGTGTAGAGCAAGTTCAAGGGTGCAACTTGCCTGGTTCTCATTGATGTTTTTCACATAAAATATCTTGTTAAGTGATGAAGTTCTTCACACACAATCCTGATAAAGCTACTCTTCGCTCTCCGAACAATCTAACGTAAGTAAAGAGCAATCATGAACAACCATACAATACAAGTCAAACATACAATAAGTGTAGTGCATGGTGTTAGTGACATTGTGTTGTGAGATCATGTGTCAACTGTTAACTCATAAGAGTTTGTAAAACAACCTAGTGGTTGCTAATTGGAACACATGTGACATAAGGGTTCACATGCAAGTTTCAATAAAAGGTTCGTCACATGAGGAGTATGTGACACAAAGTTGTGGTTGCTACACCCAGTCAATGGAATCGTGCAACTGGAGTTAAGGTCTATGAATCTTGCATAGCCAAGTTCATGTTCAAGTTAAATGACAATTCAAACTTGTTGACCTTCCATGAGTTTGAATACAAACGAAGTTGGTTAGGTTTCATTCTAAGTTCCTCAACTTGGTTTGACTTACAATTCAATTTGAATTAGGGTTCACCTTGTTTGAATTCAAGTTGAATTGAATTTAAACTAAGATTTGAATTTGAACTCGAATTCAAATTGAGTTTGAATTATTGAAGCTAGGTTCAATAATGAATTTGCAAATGATTCACTTAAGTTAGATTGATTAACCGACTTCCAAGTTTCCTTTAGGTTTACCTAAATCCAAATTATGTTTGAATATTCCCTAAAGTCAAGTGCCAATCCAACATGTTTACTAAAGTTATTCATTTAAATTTAAGTTTAACAAATCAAATATAAATCCAAAATCATTTACTAGAGTTATTATTTAAACCTTATTCATGTTTGAATTAAAGTTAAGTTTAAATCCAAGGTCATTTACAAATTGCAAATAGTTTTCAATCTTAATAAAGTTTGAACTAAATTGAATTAAGTTTAATTCCCTAAATGCGGTTATCACTCCAAAAAATTTACTAGGTTCAGTTTAATTCCCTAAGTCATATTGCAAAAGTTTAATCAAATTAAACCTATGGTTTCAAAGTTATACCATTCTAGTTTGAATTTAATTTAAATCAACTAAATTCCTAAAGTGAAATAACAATTCTAAGAATATTTACTAAAGTTCAATTTAAGTTTCTAGACTGATTTGCAAATAATTAATCCATTTAAACCTTTTATACTAAATTAAGTTTATATATTGTTTGAATTATAATAATGTTTAAACTATATTCAACATCAAATTTTAAATTCTTTAAAATTTGTACTACATTAGGTAAGTTGAATCTATAATTCAAAACTTTTATTTTGCAAAAGAATCAATTAATTTGGATTTCTAAATGCTAGTTATGCCCTATTTAAGTTTGAATTCATTCTATTTGAATTTGAATTTAAACTATTCAAATTTTAAATTTTATAAGTCTAGGTGAGAGTACATTTCCTAAGGATCATTTTGCAAAAATAATCATTAAATTTGGATTTACAGATTAAGAGTTATGATAGTTTTAACAATGATACGTCTCCAACGTATCTATAATCTTTGATTGTTCCGTGCTATTATATTATCTGTTTTGGATGTTTAATGGGCTTTATTATGGACTTTTATATTATTTTTGGGACTAACCTATTAACCAAAGGCCTAGTGCAAATTGCTGTTTTTTTTCCTATTTCAGTGTTTTGCAGAAAAGGAATATCAAACGGAATCCAAACGGAATGAAACCTTTGCGGGGATCTTTTTTGGAACAAACGCAATCCAGGAGACTTGGAGTGGAGGTCAAGGAAGCAACAAGGCAGCCACGAGGAAGGGCGCCGTGCCCCCCACCCTCATGGGCCCTCGTGGCTCCATCGACCTACTTATTTTGCCTATATATAATCTTATACCCTAAAAACATCCAGGGGGACCTTTTCCGGCGATCTGCCGGAGGGGGATTCGATCACGGAGGGCTTCTCCATCAACACCATAGCCCCTCCGATGATGTGTGAGTAGTTTACCACAGACCTTTGGGTCCATAGTTATTAGCTAGATGGCTTCTTCTCTCTCTTTGGATCTCAATACAAAGTTCTCCTCGATGTTCTTGGAGGTATATTCGATGTAATTCTTTTTGTGGTGTGTTTGTCGAGATCCAATGAATTGTGGGTTCGTGATTAAGATTATCTATGAACAATGTTTGATTCTTCTCTGAATTCTTATATGCATGATTTGATATCTTTGCAAGTCTCTTCGAATTATCAGTTTGGTTTGGCCTACAAGATTGATCTTTCTTGCAATGGGAGAAGTGCTTAGCTTTGGGTTCAATCTTGCGGTGTCCTTTCCCATTGACAGCAGGGGCAGCAAGGCACGTATTGTATTGTTGCCATCGAGGATAAAAAGATGGGGTTTATATCATATTGCTTGAGTTTATCCCTCTACATCATGTCATCTTGCCTAATGTGTTACTGTGTTCTTATGACCTTAATACTCTAGATGCATGCTGGATAGCGATCGATGTGTGGAGAAATAGTAGTAGATGCAGAATTGTTTCGGTCTACTTGACACAGACGTGATGCCTATGTTCACGATCATGCCTAGATATCATCATAACTATGTGCTTTTCTATTAATTGCTCGGCAGTAATTTGTTCACCCACCGTAATATATGCTATCTTAAGAGAAGCCACTGGTGAAACCTATGGCCCCCGGGTCTACTTTACATCATATTATTTTCCCGTCAACTAGCTATTTCTGTCTCCATTTATTTTGCAATCTTTACTTTTCAATATATACAACAAAAATACCAAAAATATTTATCTTATTATCTCTATCATATCTCACTTTCGTAAGTGACCGTGAAGGGATTGACAACCCCTTTATCGCATTGGTTGCGAGGTTCTTGTTTGTTTGTGCATGTACTAGGCGACTTGCGTGTAGTCTCCTAGTGGATTGATACCTTGGTTCTCAAAAACTGAGGGAAATACTTACGCTACTTTGTTGCATCACCCTTTCCTCTTCAAGGGAAAACCAACGCATGCTCAAGAGGAAATTTTAATTCTAGGCCGTTTCCTAGTAATTCCTATAATAATTATGGTAATTCCTACAACAACTCTTATGGAAATTTTAATAAGATGCCCTCTAACTTTGGGACTAGTGTTAAAGAATTTATGAATTTGCAAAATAATTTCAATACTTTGCTTGAAGAAAAAATGCTTAAGATTGATGAGTTGGCTAGGAACATGGATAGAATTTCTCTTGATGTTAATTCTTTGAAACTTAGATCTATTCCACCTAAGCATGATACCAATGAGTCACTCAAAGCCATCATAATTTCCATTGATGAGTGCAAAGAAAGAACCGCTAGGATGCGTGCTAAAAAGGATTGCTTTGTGAAGGCGTGTTCTTCTAGTTTTCATGATAATAATGATGAAGATCTAAAAGTGATTGGTGTGTCTCCTATTAAATCTTTGTTTGCCAATATGAATCTTAATAAAGATGGGACTGGAGATGAGTCAACTTAAGTTAGAAGGCGTCCCAATGATTCGGAGTTTTTAGATCGTGATGCAAAAATTGGTAAAAGTGGGATTGAAGAGGTCAAAACTTTACATAGCAATGAACCCACTATTTTGGATTTCAAGGAATTTAATTATGATAATTTCTCTTTGATGGATTGTATTTCCTTGTTGGAATCCATGCTAAATTCTCCTCATGCTTATGATCAAAATAAAGCTTTTACTAAACACATCGTTAATGCTTTAATGAAATACCATAAAGAAAAGCTTGAACTAGAAGTTTCTATCCCTAGAAAACTTTATGATGAGTGGGAACCTACTATTAAAATTAATATTAAATATATGAATGCTTTGCTTTATGTTTTTTGGGTGCTAGTGTTTCCACGATTCCAAAAACTTTGTGTGATGTGTTAGGTTTCCGTGAATTTGATGATTGTTCTTTAAATTTTCATCTTGCGGATTCTGCCATTAAGAAACCTATGGGAAGGATTAATGATGTTATTATTGTTGCAAATAGGAATTATGTGCCCATAGATTTCATTGTTCTTGATATAGATTGCAATCCTACATGTCCTATTATTCTTGGTAGACCTTTCCTTAGAACGATTGGTGCAATTATTGACATGAAAGAAGGAAATATTAGATTCCAATTTCCGTTAAGGAAAGGCATGGAACACTTTCCTAGAAATAAAATTAAATTACCTTATGAATATATTATGAGATCCACATATGGATTGCATACCAAAGAGGACAATAGTTAGATCTATTCTTGCTTTTATGCCTAGCTAGGGGCGTTAAACGATAGCGCTTGTTGGGAGGCAACCCAATTTTATTTTTGTTCCTTGATTTTTGTTCATGTTTAGTAATAAATAATAATATATCGTCTGTTATGATTGTGGTTTTATGTTTTAATTAGTGTTTGTGCCAAGTAAAGCCTTTAGGATCTTCTTTGATGATTGTTATTTGATCTTGCTGAAAAAACAGAAAGTATGCGCTCACGAGAATAATTTTCATTTTTGAGCGATAAAATACCGATACCAACTGCAGTAGATCAATATACATATTATTTAGGACGTCCTAATTTCTCAGGATTTTTGGAGTTACATAAGTATACGAAACGTACAGATTACTACAGATTGTTCTGTTTTTGACAGATTCTGTTTTTCGTGTGTTGTTTGCTTATTTTGATGAATCTATGGCTAGTATCGGGGGGGCGGGGGTATGAACGATAGACAAGTTGGAATACAATAGTTTTAACAACAATATAAATAAAGAATGAGTTCATTACAGTACCTTAAAGTGGTGGTTTGTTTTCTTATACTAACGGAGCTCATGAGATTTTTCTGTTGAGTTTTGTGTTGTGAAGTTTTCAAGTTTTTCGGTAAAGATTTGATGGATTTCGGAACAAGGAGTGTCAAGAGACTAAGCTTGGGGATGCCCAAGGCACCCAAGGTAAAATACAAGGACAACCAAAATCCTAAGCTTGGGGATGCCCCGGAAGGCATTCCCTCTTTCGTCTTCATCATCGGTAACTTTACTTGAGGCTATATTTTTATTCACCACATGATATGTGTTTTTCTTGGAGCGTCTTGTATGATTTGAGTCTTTTCTCTTTAGTTTAACACAATCATCCTTGCTGTACACACCTTTTGGAGAGACACACATGAATCGGAATTTATTAGAATACTCTATGTGTTTCACTTATATCTTTTGAGCTAGATAATTGCTCTAGTGCTTCACTTATATCTTTTTATAGCATTGTGGTGGTTTTATTTTATAGAAATTATTGATCTCTCATTCTTAACTTATATTATTTTGAGAGTATTTTAGAACAGCATGGTAATTTGCTTTGGTTATGAAATTAGTCCTAATAGATAGGCTTCCAAGATGGGTATAATAAAAACTTTCATATAGAGTGCATTAAATACTATGAGAAGTTCGATTATTGATAGTAGTTTTGAGATATAAAGGTGGTAATATTAGAGTTGTGCTAGTTGATTAATTGTGGAATTGAGAAATACTTGTGTTGAATTTGACAAGTCTCGTAGCATGCACGTATGGTAAACGTTGTGTGACAAATTTGAAGCATGGGGTGTTCTTTGATTGCTTTCCTTATGAGTGGCGGTCGGGGACGAGAGATGGTCTTTTCCTACCAATCAATCCCCCTAGGAGCATGCGCGTAGTGCTTGGTTTTGATGACTTGTAGATTTTTGCAATAACTATATGAGTTCCTTATGACTAATGATTGAGTCCATGGATTATACGCACTCTCACCCGTCCATCATTGGTAGCCTCTTCGGTACCGTGCATTGCCCTTTCTCACCTTGAGAGTTGGTGCAAACTTCGCCGGTGCATCCAAACCCCATGATATGATACGCTCTATCACACATAAGCCTCCTTATATCTTCCTCAAAACAGCCACCATACCTACCTATTATGGCATTTCCATAGCCATTCCGAGATATATTGCCATGCAACTTTCCACCGTTCCGTTTATTATGACATGATCCATCATTGTCATATTGCTTTGCATGATCATGTAGTTGACATCGTATTTGTGGCAAAGCCACCTTCATAATTCTTTCATACATGTCACTCTTGATTCATTGCATATCCCGGTACACCGCCGGAGGCATTCACATAGAATAATATTTTGTTCTAAGTATCGAGTTGTAATTCTTGAATTGTAAGTAAATAAAAGTGTGATGATTTTCATTATTAGAGCATTGTCCCATGCGAGGAAAGGATGATGGAGACTGATTCCCCCACAAGTCGGGATGAGATTACGGACGAAAAATAAAAAAAGAGAGAAAAAAGAGGCCATAAAAAGAGAGAAAAAGGCCCAAAGAAAACAAAATGAGAGAAAAAGAGACAAGGGGCAATGTTACTATCCTTTTTCCACACTTGTGATTCAAAGTAGCACCATGATCTTCATAATAGAGAGTCTCCTATTTTGTCACTTTCATATGCTAGTGGGAATTCTTCATTATAGAACTTGGCTTGTATATATCAATGATGGGCTTCCTCAAAATGCCCTAGGTCTTCGTGAGCAAGCAAGTTGGATGCACACCCACTTAGTTTCTTTTGTTGAGCTTTCATATATTTATAGCTCTAGTACATCCATTGCATGGCAATCCCTACTCCTTCCATTGACATCAATTGATGGGCATCTCCATAGCCCATTGATTAGCCGTGTCAATGTGAGACTTTCTCCCTTTTTGTCTTCTCACACAACCTCCATCATCATATTCTATTCCATCCATAGTGCTATGTCCATGGCTCGCGCTCATATATTGCATGAAAGTTGAAAGAGTTTGAAAAGGCTAAGTATGAAACAATTGCTTGGCTTGTTATCGGGGTTGTCCATGATGGGAGCATTTTGTGTGACGAAAATGAAGCATGGCCAAACCATATGATTTTGTAGGGATAAGCTTTCTTTGGCTATGTTATTTTCATAAGAAATAATTGCTTGGTTAGCATGCTTGAAGTTTTATTATTTTTATGTCAATATTAAACTTCTGTCTAGAATCTTTTGGATTTAAACATTCATGCTGTAGTAAAGAGAATTACATCGAAAATTATGTTAAGTAGCATTCCACATCAAAAATTATGTGTTTATCATTTACCTACTCGAGTACGAGCATGAATTAAGCTTGGGGATGCTTGATACGTCTCCAACGTATCTATAATTTTTGATTGTTCCATGCTATTATATTATCTGTTTTGGATGTTTAATGGGCTGTAGTATGGACTTTTATATTATTTTTGGGACTAACCTATTAACCGAAGGCCCAATGCAAATTGCTGTTTTTTTGCCTATTTCAGTGTTTCACAGAAAAGGAATATCAAACAGAATCCAAACGGAATGAAACCTTCACGATGATTTTTTTTGGAACAAACGCAATCCAGGAAACTTGGAGTGGAGGTCAAGGAAGTAATGAGGTGGCCGCGAGGTAGGGCGGCGCGCCCAGGGGGCATGCGCGCCCCCCACCCTTGTGGGCCCCTCGTGCCTCCACCAACATACTTCTTTCGCCTATATATACTCTTATACCCTGAAAACATCCAGGGGAGCCACAAAACCACTTTTCCACCGCCGCAACCTTCTATACCCATGAGATCCCATCTAGGGACCTTTTCCGGCGATCTGACGGAGGGGAATTCGATCATGGAGGGCTTCTACATCAACACCATAGCCTCTCCGATGATGTGTGAGTAGTTTACCACAGACCTTCGGGTCCATATTTATTAGCTAGATGGCTTCTTCTCTCTCTTTGGATCTCAATACAAAGTTCTCCTCGATGTTCTTGGAGATCTATTCGATGTAATTCTTTTTGCGGTGTGTTTGCCAAGATCTGATGAATTGTGGGTTTATGATTAAGACTATCTATGAACAATATTTGATTCTTATCTGAATTCTTATATGCATGATTTGATATCTTTGCAAGTCTCTTCGAATTATCAGTTTGGTTTGTCCTACTAGATTTATCTTTCTTGCAATGGGAGAAGTGCTTAGCTTTGGGTTCAATCTTGCAGTGTCCTTTCCCAGTGACAGTAGGGGCAGCAAGGCACGTATTGTATTGTTGCCATCGAGGATAAAAAGATGGGGTTTATATCATATTGCTTGAGTTTATCCCTCTACATCATGTCATCTTTCCTAATGTGTTACTCTGTTCTTATGAACTTAATACTCTAGATGCATGCTGGATAGCGGTTGATGTGTGGAGTAATAGTAGTAGATGCAGAATCGTTTCGGTCTACTTGACACGGACGTGATGCCTATGTTCATGATCATGCCTAGATATCATCATAACTATGCACTTTTCTATCAATTGCTGGGCAGTAATTTGTTCACCCCCCGTAATATATGCTATCTTGAGAGAAGCCACTAGTGAAACCTATGGCCCCCGGGTCTACTTTACATCATATTATTTTCCCATCAACTAGCTATTTCTGTCGTCGTTTATTTTGCAATCTTTAATTTTCAATCTATACAACAAAAATACCAAAAATATTTATCTTATTATCTCTATTAGATCTCACTTTCGTAAGTGGCCGTGAAGGGATTGACAACCCCTTTATCGTGTTGGTTGCGAGGTTCTTGTTTGTTTGTGCAGGTACTAGGCAACTTGCGTGCAGTCTCCTACTGGATTGATACCTTGGTTCTCAAAAACTGAGGGAAATACTTATGCTACTTTGCTGCATCACCCTTTCCTCTTCAAGGGAAAACCAACGCATGCTCAAGAGGTAGCAAATATCAAGGGGGTTTTCTAGAAAATTGCATAATCTTCTGGATATGGTTGGACACATGGCAGCTTGTGAGTGTGTTGATACCAAATCGAGTAAGTGGATGGGTGTGTGCCATGCGATCTTGATCCAACGGACAGAAACATATTTTGAGCTCACCGGGTGGTTAGGTCACCGGAGTTCCAATGAACTTTGTTGGAACACGCGAAGACGGCAGTGCGGCTCCGGGACTTGATGGTTCTAGTGCTTAGGTGGTCGCCGACAATGATGGATGGAAGGAGGGGTGCAGCTTGACGCATTGGAGCGGATGGTGGTCGTGATGGTCCTCGGGTATGACGACAGAGAGCGGGGCGAGGTTGTCGAAGTTGCATGGGCACGGCGGGGCTTAGGGTTTGCTCAGACACAGGGGCTCCTAGACGAACACGATGGCCAACGGATGCGCACAAGCACAGGGAGTGCAATGGACAAGGTCGGGTTCAAGGTCATGCTCACCTCGCCGGAATTGAGCTCACAGCGGCAGAGGGGTTCGGGTGTCGATGGGCTCGGGGTTCCAGGGGTCCTTGGGCTCGCATACGATATATGGCGAGTGTGCAAGGGGACAGCGAGGCTGATGGTGACTGTGATGGCGCTTGAGGTTGCGTGCACTCGCCAAAATCAACCGGAGAAGAGGACGGCAGCGGCAGTGGTGCTAGCTCCAATTCACGACAGCCTAGCGGCTTCATCGAGTGGAAGCAAAGGGGAAAGGGAGAGGGTGGTGAGGCGGATTTAAAGGACGCAACCACGAGGGCGGGCGTGTGCAGCGTACATGGAGATTGTGCGAGTCGTACGGCGACGGTTGCCGGTAACATGGGTCCATCGTGCACGGTGGACACTACTGCGGGAATGCCTAGAGGTGGTGGGCGCAAAAAAGCCAGCAGTGGCGGGCCAAGCTCCTAGGGCCGGCCGCCACCATCTATTGGGAAACATTGCATGGAAAATAAAAAAAATCTACGCACACGCAAGATCTATCCATGGAGATGCATAGCAACAAGAGGGCAGAGTGTGTCTATGTACCCTCGTAGACCGTAAGCAGAAGCATTTGTTAACGCGGTTGATGTAGTCGAACTTCTTCGTGCTCTAACCGGTCGAGTACCGGACGTACAACACCTCCGCGTTTAGCACAAGTTCAGCTCGGTGACGTCCTCCGCCTTCTTCATCCAGCAAGACGGCAAGGTAGTGGATGATTTCCGGCAGCACGACAGCATGGTGACGGTGATGGTGAAGCTATCTCTGCAGGGCCTCGCCTAAGCACTCGTAAAATATTATTGAGGGTGTAAATGGTGGAAGGGGCGCCACGCACGACTAAGACAATGTTGTGGTTGTGCTAGGTGCCCCCTCCTACATATATATAGGTGGGGAGAGGGGAGAGGCCCAAGGGCACCCCAAGTAGGGCCGAATACCTGCTTGGGGCTTCCCCAAGCCCCCCCCCCCTTCATATATGAGTGCGGGAGGAAGGCAAGAGGAGGAGCCCCCCCTATCCTTTTTGTCAGGAGGAGGGAAAGGCAGGAGGGGCCACCCCTCCCCTTTCCTTCCCCTAGGACTAGCTAGCCATGTAGAGGGGCGCACCAGCCCCCTGGTGGGCTGGTCTATCCCCCCCCCTTTGGCCCATTAGGCCAATACACTTACCGGGGGTGTCTGGAACCCCTTCCGGTGACCCGATGTCTACTCGGTGCACTCCGAAACTATCCTGGTGTTCGTATACCATCGTCCTATATATTAATCTTTACCTCTCGACCATTTTGAGACTCCTCGTGATGTTCGTGATCTCATCCGGGACTCCGAATAACATTCGATCACCAAATCATATAACATTATCTCGTCAAAGAACGTTAAGCGTGAGGACCCTATGGGTTCGAGAACTATGTAGACATGATCGAGACACCTCTCCGGTCAATAACCAATAGCAAAACCTGGATTCCCATATTGGCTCCTACATATTATACGAAGATCTTTATCGGTCGAACCTTATGACAACATACGTAATTCACTTTGTCCATCGATGTGTTACTTGCCCGAGATTTGATCGTCAGTATCTTCATACCTAGTTCAATAGCATTGCTGGTAAATCTCTTTACTCGTTTCATAATACATCATCTTGCAGCTAACTCCTTAGTCACTTTGCTTGCATGGCTTCTTATGATATGTATTACTAAGAGGGCCAAGAGATACCTCTCTGATACTCTGAGTGACAAATCCTAATCTCGATCTATGCCAACTCAACAAACACCTTTGGAGATACCTATAGAGCATCTTTATTATCACCCATCACTACTGCAGGATGCTGCTAACGCGACACTATGATCAGAGAACTTCGACAAAACTATGTGCGATGCAATAATCGTAAACGGTGGTGTAAAAACCGTCAAAAAAGGTGCAAAACATTTGTGATGACGGATGCATCAAACACGGTTCAGATTTTAGTTGCGTGTGCGATGCAGGGCATACGGTTCAGTTCAATTAACTGTTTGCGATGAGGCAACACAAAAGAAACGGGCATCCAGATGGAGGTGTGTGCGATATACAGCATACGGTTCACTCGGATGAACTGTTCGTGATTAGGCAACACAAAATAAACGGTCAGACAGATCAAGGTGTGTGCGATATACGACATGCGGTTCACTCGGATGAACTGTTTGCGTTGAGACAAGAGAACAGAAATGGTCACCTACATTAAGGTGTGTGCGATGTATAGCATACGGTTCACTCGAATGAACTGTTTGTGATTAGGCAACACAAAAGAAACGGTCAGCCAGATCAAGGTGTGTGCGATATACAGCATGCGGTTCACTCGGCCTTGTCGTCAGTGTGTGACCTCTGTGGCAACCGTTCACTCCCCATTAGCCTCTTCTTGTATCGTGGCGACCGTTCACTGCTCTTCGCCTTTCCCTCTCAATTTGGAACTACTATCGCACGCTCTTGCTCCCTCCATTTGCCTTCACCCTTCCTTCTGCCATTGTTCGATCATCTTCTCCATGGAGGGAACAGGCCGGAAACGACCCCATTATTCTTGCCCTGATTTGAAAGATGACGTGGTGGAGGAACTCATTGATCGGTGCGACGTCATCACCTCGGCTAGCATGGCAGGTTCATTCAACACCATTCTCGACTCAACTAATAACATCATTACAAGGAACCCAAGGGTCCAGGAGCGGGTTGATCTCCCCTATCTTCTTCGCCGTGACCCTGCTGACTGGCGCGGGGACGAGGGAAGCCTTGCCTTGTGCAACTTGATGCCGCTTGACAATGATACGTATGATGTTAAGATGCCATCGCCCGAGGGCAAGGCTTGCGCATGCGCAAACGGAGAGTGGGTTGTCTATATTGGGTACTGTCGGCGTTCTGGGAATGGGGGTCCCCAGACTTGCCTGCCTGCAGCCTGCGGCGTGGCTCAAAGGGGGGCCCAGCACGGCCCATCTTCACCAACACACACCTAAGACCCTCGCGAGGGGCCAAGCCTCGCGGGGCGGATGATGCGGAGCTTCCTCAGGCACGGCCTCATCAGGCTGGCTCGCGAGGAGGCGGAGAGATCAAGGCGGGGTACCTCACGAGGTGCCCGTGATGCAAGCCATGACGACTAAGGGCGCTGGCCCGCGCAGTGTCCTCCTTTCCCCTTAGGTGCAAAGGGGGCAAGCGCAGCCGCGGAGTACCGAGGCATCAGGCAAAGGTTGCCATTTCGGTTCAACAAGACCAAGACCAGGAGGACTGCAAGACGGAGGTCATCGTGGAGCCCAAGACGGCGTCACCACCAGAGCTTTGTGCAGGCGAAGACTACTTTTGTCAGGATAACTGGTACTAGCTGTCCCCTTTCAAATTAGCCCGCCATTGTTGGCTCCCTTCCCGCTCGATGTTTGGGAAGAGGACCAGGGCCTCTATAAATAGGACCAGCCACCCACAAGAGGGGAGAGTCTGGAGGGAAGCAACCAGCGGAGAGGTTAGGGTTTAGAGAAGGGACGATAGAAATCTGAGAGAGAGAGAAGGGCGACTGAACTTCTCCCAGCAGTTCATCGCTCCAGCCAAGAACAGACCCTCGCGAGGCTGTTCTTCCTTGTATTGTTCATCATCATCAGCCCAAGAGGCAATCCACCACACCACACACTGGAGTAGGGTATTACACCACAATGGTGGCCCGAACCAGTATAAACCCTGTGTCTCTTGTGTTGTTCTTTCCATAGCTTAGATCTTAGCAAGGCGGAGGGGCGCAGGTAGGTAGGAGGCGAAATCTCCGCGCGCACCCCAGTGTTCGAACCTCAGGGGTCTACCGGAACCCGAAATCTGACATTTGGCGTGCCAGGTAGGGGTGCGCCGGGATCCACCTTCTACCGCGTCGTGCCCCGTCACGTCATCATCACCATGTCCGGCGACCAGGCGGGCAACCCAGATCCATGGGCGGCATGGCCCGCCCGCGCAGAGCCGCTCGCCTCGGGCGACCCCGTGCCCCAGGCAGCTCGCGGTCCGTAGGGCGCTGCGGGCCGCGGGCGACGCGGACAGGCTTCGACAGCTCTCACACCGCGGCAGGCGCGGTCGGCAGCAAGGGCCTCCAATCACGCCGTGACCACGACACCGTACACCCGCCGAGAACAGGCGAACTCGAGGGCCGCGCTCACGGTGGCCCGAGAGCTGCTGCAGTGCAGACTGCTCGAGGGCGGCTGCGACGTGCTGCTGGAGTGGGTGGCAGGGCTCCTGGGATTCGCTGCCTCGGGGGCTCACCCCTTGTGCACCTAGCTCCTATCTCAAGCCCAGGGTGGCCCGTGCGGGGGCTCCACGCGCGCCCGCGGGCTCCAAGGCTACTCCAACGCCAGCGAGGCTGTCAGCACCGGACCGGCGGCGGTGCTGCCCCCGCTCCCGGTCCGCGAAGAAGAAGGACTCGACGCGACCCGCGGCCCCAGTGGACAGCCGCGCTGCCACCCCATGGTAGGCACGTCAGGCAGGACCGCGTGGCACGCGGAGCACTACGGCATGGCCTTCGGGATGACGGTGCTAGAGGAATGCGTGCCTCTCATGATGGACCAAGGACACCCTCACGAGGGCGAACAAGGCTCGCTCCTCAGCCCAAGCTCGCCAGAAGCTGAGCCCTTCCAGGAGTCCCGGGACTGTCCCACTGGGCACGCTGGAGGCAACGATTATCGGGTACCGCTAATTCTTCAGCAGGCATACACTAACCATGGATCACAGGAGGTGCAGGTCGCCACAGCGAGCAGCTGCCCCGCTCCCACAGTCCCCTACCCCTCGGTAGGAGGGCGCGGGGGGCTGCAGGAGAGGGGCCGGGATCCGACATCACCACCGTGGCGTTCGGAGCAAGGTGTCCTCAGGAGGTAGGCCCTCCGCTGGGGAGGTGCCTCAGGGCCTGCCCCTGGTGGAGGACCCGTGGTCGTCAGGGGAACCGCTGGCGACCGCTCTACCCCATCGGCGGCGTCCTGGTTTCCGGTTGTCGTTGATGGCACTAGAGTGTGGCGCAAGGCAGGGCCCTCATCTGGCGATATGAGGCAAGGCCAGTACCTGTGAAGAAGGCCCAGTGCGTGTGAAGCTCGTTGCCCCGTGACACTCTCACGTAATAATGAGTGGGGCTGTACATGCCCCGGAGTCTCAGGGGTGCCAGCCTCAGGCCCTGGGGCTCCCTCCCACGCCCAGTGGCAGCACTTAGCTCCGCGCTGGTGAGAAGATGTCCAAGACTAGATTAGGTGCCGGACGCGGCCTTTTATCTGCTTTCATTGCTTTTCCCTGGTATTGTTGCTTTCCCCCGCTGGATTCAAGTTGGATTCGAATTTGAGATTTGCGTGTGTTCGGGGAAGGGGTGCTTAGTCTCGTTCGAGCAATTTCTCGTGTTTTGGTTACCACTTCGCCTCAGCTGCCTCCCCTCGCGAGCCGGGTCAGGCCCAGCTTGCGCGCAGCCCAGACTGCCACCATCACGTCCTCTCAGGAGGGTGTTTTACTGCAGATCCTACGGATTCAATCAGGGGACACTCAGGACGCCACGGCCTCCCACGGGCTACCTCAGGGCCAGCACGGGACCAAGGGTAAGGAAGCAGGAACGATGCATCATCAGTCGGATGAATCCCCCAATGCGTCCTCAGGAGCACCACCCGAGCCGTTGCTGGCATCGCTGAACTCGCCGTCGCTGCCTGCGTCACCGCCAGCGGCGTCAGGGCCGTTCACCATGCCGCCCCCGTCGGCAGCCACGATCACTCCGTCGGTGTCCGAAGCGAAGGCCCTGGTAAGAGCATCCACATTGTCTTCCACCCAGTGCGCCAGATCGCCTCGAACGGCCTGGGGGACTGGGGCGATGGCGGCGTCGAAATCGAAGTGGGGATCCGTGTTCCGGAGATGGCTGAAGACGCGAGAAAAGGCGCGCCCGAGCAGGGCGCGGCTCCTCTCCTCCACCAACCTGTCAGCCCTGACCGACCGCGCCTCCAGCTGCGTCACCACATCAGTGAAGAACTGAAGATTGCCGGCATAGTTGACTGCGTGCGGCTCGCCAACGGCCGCCTCTCAAATGTTGCCCAAGGCTGCGTTGGCTCTCTCCCGGAGCATGGTGAGCATGGGGCCGTGCTCATGCTCCAGGATCCGCCGCTGACGTATCTCATCCGCATTCTGGCACGCGACGGCCTCAGCCTCCTCCCCCACTGGCGAAGAAGGAGCACCTCGTCCTGGGAGGTGGTTAACTCACCTTGCGCCACCTCAAGGGTGGCCCGGGAAGCGTCGGCCCGCCGCGTCGCCTCCTCCAGCTTGGCCCTCAAGGCAGCAGTCCTGCCTTCAGCCTCGGCCTGGATCAACCCCAGCTTCTCTTCGAACTTGTGCTCAAGGTTCAAATGCGCCATCGCCACCCGACGTCCGACCTCCTCCAGGACACGGGCTTCCTGTGCAGCGACATCATCCTCCGCCTGCATCACCAAGCGCTCTCTCGTCTCCAGATGCTCGTACTCGCGGGTACGTTCGGCGGCTTCCAGCGTCAGTGCCTCCTCATGCTTCTGGAGCTCTGCTGAGTCGCTAGAGGCCACCTTCATCGACGCGAGGGCTGCCTCGTGCAGCTCCAGCTGCTCCTCCAATGAGTGGCACCAGGCTAGGAGCTCCCGAGCCTGCTCCTCCGCCGCCCTTCGCCGCCGGTCGGCTTCCCGGGCCTCCTCAGCGGCCCAAGATCGGGCCTCCCAAGAGGCCGCCAGTGATGCCTTGGCCTCTGCGTCGTCAAGATCGCGCTGACGGCGCGCAAGGGCGATGGCACCCTCCAGCTCGCGCCTCTCTGCAGCCAGGCGCAGGCCCTCGGCCTCAAGGCGCGCGTCTTCATCAGCAAGCTCCTCACCAGGCAGGCTTATCGTGTCAGCCACCCTTCGAAGAAATCCTTGGCGGAGAGCGCGACTCTCCCTAGCGCGCTCGAGCACGTCTTCCACACCATCATCTGCCCCAAGCAAGCATCGGGAGCCACGAATCAGCACTCCCCCTCCAGGCTGGGGGCTGGCACCCTCGCGACGGCTGGGCACGCCACGCCAGAAGCCTGGCCTAGAGCCAGCACATCCCCAGGTGAAGAGTGCAGGGAGCGCCTCAGCCAATCGCAGTCCACGACCAGGCGAGAAGCCCACGGCAGGCTAGCTATGCCACGAGAAGGACCGCGAAGGAGGATCGCTAGGTGCGCAGGGCCATGATACGCCTCGGGACGGTTCGCCTCTTCGATCGCCCTCACCACAAGGGCTCCGCTGCTTGGAGTGCTTGAGGACGGTAGAGGGGGCGAAGCCAAGGGGGACGGCTCCTCAGCCGTCTCCGCGAGCTCGGCTGGAAGGGGCCTGCAGAGCAAGGGTTAGTAAAAGCAACAGAAGGATCGGGAGCTGGGAAAGGAGAAGGCTTACTCATCAGTGGCGAAGTACTTCCTACGCTTCAGCAGGCGACAAGGGTAATCATCGCCCAGGGCCTCCCTTCTCTTCCGGAGAGCCTCAAAGTCCATGCAGAAGCGGCCCAAGAGTTGGGCGCAGGGATCAACCTGCGACAAAGATGGAGCGTCAAGGCGATCTACGTCAGGGGCGCCTGCCTGATGTGCGCTGTCAATCGCCTCGCCGAGAGAAGCAGCAGGAGCCTCAGGGGCCTCAGTCGCAGGCGCTGAGGGTAGCTGCTCGTCACCCTCAGCCTCAGCAGCACGGGCCCCAAGAGCTGCTCCCTCATGAGCATCGCCCGGCGCTGTCACCCCGCCGGGAGCCCCCTCGGCCTCTGGCGCCTCATACCTCCCCGCTCCGCCGCTTGAGGAAGAGTCGCCTTGGCCGACTGGAAGGGCAGTCACCATCATTGGGTTCTCGCGAGGCCCTTGGAGGCCGGCGGGGCGCGGCCCCCACTCATCAAAGATAGGCATCTGCTTCACAAAATCACCCCTGCTCTGGGAGAGGTACAACAAGGCCCCTCCCTGCTGGATGCTGTAGGGGTTGGGGTCCCCAGTCAGGGTCAAGAGCACCATCCTCAGCACCTCAGGAGCCAGGTCCTCTTCCTGGAGCCTCATACGGTAATCGCGCCAGCTGAAGGCCCACATCCGGTGGGAGTGGCGCTGGAGAGGAGCAACGCGGCGTAGCAGGAACTCCTTCACCACCTTAGGCGCTGTCACGCCAAGCGACCTCAAGAACGCGAAGTGGTGCCAGACGAAGACGAGCCGGGGGCTCTCAAGCGTCTCCTGGCCCCAACCCGAATTGGGGACAGCAGGCGAGGTTGGCTCCGATAGCAGGGGCCTGGGCACCCCTGCATCCACATACAGCCACCGCTCGCGGAACCCAGCCGCGGGCAGGGGGAGCTTGAAGTCAATCCTAGAGGCCGCTGTCTCAGACGCGGCAACGAAGCTCACGCACGCCCAGCATTGGGTAGGGTCGACAAGGCGCAGCGAGAAGAAGTGGCGCAGCAAGGCAACCGAAGGAAGGATGCCCACCATAGCCTCGCAAACAAAGGCGAAGACCGAAAGGAGGGTGATGGATTCAGGACCCAGATGCATCATGTGGATCTGATAGTGGGAAAGCACAGCATTGAAGAAATCAGAAAAGGGAGGAACCAGACCCGCCCACAGGGCGTCGGCAAAATACGGGACCTCGGTGACTATCCTGTCAATGGAGAAGTGGGATGCGGGCCAGGCCGTCGTCCTCCCGCATTCGTTGAAGATAGTGTCCAGAGCCGAGCTGACCTTGCCCAAGCCCTCAGCGGGGGCCGCCAATGGCGGCGGGCAAGGCGGAGACACGGGTCTCTTCCCTCTTCCCTTCTTCGTCGGAGCCATGGCGATGGGAAGGGGGGGGGGGAAGGTTCGAGATTGGGTCAAAAATAGAAGCCGGAGTTCGAGCGGAGGAAGGACAGAGGGCGCTCGAGCAACAGAAAGGGGAACGGCTGTGTACGACTACGAGTCCGCCTGGCATGGCGCAAAATAAGGAGGGTGTGGGGGAACAGTGTTGCCCACGTCCAATCAACCACTGTCGGTGTTCTGGGAACGGGGGTCCCCAGACTTGCCTGCCTGCGGGCTGCGGCGTGGCTCAAATGGGGGCCCGACGCGGCCCATCTTCATCAACACAAGACTCAAGACCCTCGCGAGGGGCCAAGCCTCGCGGGGCGGACGACACGGCGCATCCTCAGGCGCAGCCTCATCAGGCTGGCTCGCGAGGAGGCGGAGAGATCAAGGCAAGGTACCTCGCGAGGTGCCCATGACGCAAGCCATGACGATCGAGGGTGCCAGGCGGGCGCCAGTGCGCGCAGCATCCTTCTTTCCTCTTTGGTGCAAAGGGGGCAAGCGCAGCCGCGGAGTACCGAGGCATCAGGCAAAGGTTGCCATTTCGGTGCAACGAGACCAAGACCAGGAGGACTACGAGATGGAGGTCACCATGGAGCCCAGCACGGCGTCACCACAGAGCCTTTGGCAGGCGAAGACCAACTTTAGTCAGGATAAGTGTACTAGATGTTTCCCTTCGAATTGGCCAATTGTTGCCGCCCTTCCCGCTCAATATTTGGGAAGAGGCCCAGGGCCTTTGCCAATAAATAGGACCAGCCACCCACATAGCAAACGGACGGTCGACAAGTGAGAGCAAAGCAGAGAGAGTGAGTGAGAGAGAGAGAGGGTGACTGAACTCCTCCTAGAAGTTCATCGCCCCAGCCAAGAACAGACCCTCGCGAGGCTGTTCTTCCTTATACTGTTCATCATCACCAGCCCCAGGAGGTAATCCACCAACCACACACTAGAGTAGGGTATTACACCACAACGGTGGCCCGAACCAGTATAAATCTTGAGTCTCTTGTGCAGTTCCTTTAATAGTTTAGATCTTTGCGAGACGGGGAGGTAGAAGGCGTGATCTCCGTGCGCACCCCAGTGTTCGAACCTTCAGGGTCTGCCAGAACCCGTGATCCGACATTTGGCGCACCAGGTAGGGGTGCGCCGGAACTTGCCTTCCTACCGCTCCGCCTCCCGTCGCATCGTCATCACCATGTCCGGCGACCAGGCAGGCAACCAAGGTCCATGGGCAGCGTGGCCCACCTGCGTGGAGCCGCCCGTCTCAGGCGACCCCGCACCCCAGGCAGCTCGTGGTCCTTAGGGCGCTGCGGGCCGTGGGAGACGTGGACAGGCCTCCGCAACCCTCACACCGCGGCAAGCGCGGTCGGCGGAAAGGGCCTCCAATCACGCCGCAACCACGACACCGTACACCCGTCGGGAGTAGGCGAATTCAAGGGCCGCGCTCACGGTGGCCCGAGAACTGCTGCGATGCAGACTGCTGGACGGCGGCCACGACGTGCTGCTAGAGCGAGTGGCGGAGCTCCTGGGCTTCGCCGCCTCGGGGGCTCACCCCTTCTCCACCCAGCTCCCATCTCAAGCCCAGGGCGACCCGCGCGGGGGCTCCGCACGCGCCCGTGGACTCCAAGGCTACTCCAACGCCAGCGAAGCTGTCAGCACCGGACCGGCGGCGGCGCTGCCCCCGCCCCCGGCCCGCGAAGGAGAAGGACTCGACGCGACCCGCGGCCCCGGAAGGCTGCCGCGCTGCCACCCCGCAGTAGGCATGACAGGTGGGACCGCGTGGCATGCGGGGCATCACGGCGTGGCACTCGGGATGACGGCGACGGAGGAATATGTGCCCCTCATGATGGACCAAGGAGACCCTCATGAGAACGGACAAGGCTCGCTCCTCGGCCCAAGCTGGGGGGACGAGGCAATGGAAGCTGAGCCCTTCCAGGAGCCCCGGGACGAACCCGCTGGCCATGCTGGAGGCAACGATTATCGGGTACCGCTAACTCTTCAGGGGCAGGTATAAGCTAACCATGGATCGCAGGAGGTGCAGGTCGCCGCGGCAAGCGGCTGCCCCGCTCCCACAGTCTCCTACCCCCCGGGAGGAGGGCGCAGGGGACTGCAGGAGAGGGACCAAGATCTGACATCACCACCACGGCGTTCGGAGCAAGGCGTTCTTAGGAGGTAGGCCCTCTGCTGGGGAGGTGCCTCAGGGCCTGCCCCTGGCAGAGGACCCGTGGTCGTCGGGGGAACCGCTGGCGACCGCTCTACCCCATCGGGCGGCGTCCTGGGTTCCGGTCGTTGCTGACGGCACTAGAGTGTGGCGCAAGGCGGGGCCCTCGTCTGGCGATATGAAGCAAGGCCAGTACCTGTGAAGAAGGCCCAGTGCTTGAGAAGCTCGTCGCCCCGTGACACTCTCACGTAATAATGAGTGGGGCTGTACACGCCCCGGAGTCTCAGGGGTGCCGGCCTCTGGCCGTGGGGCTCCCTCCCACGCCCAGTGGGCAGCACTTAGCTCTGCGCTGGTGAGAAGACGCCCAAGACTAGATTAGGTGCCGGACGCGGCCTTTTGCCTGCTTTTCATTGCCTTTCCCTTTAGCTGTAGCTTTTCCCTCGCTGGATTTAAGATGGATTCGAATTTGAGATTTGCGTGTGTTCGGGGAAGGGGTGCTTATTCTCGCTCGAGCCATTTCTCGCGTTCTGGTTACCGCTTCGCCACAGCTGCCTCCCTTCACGAGCCCCTCGCGAGTCCGGTCAGGCCTGGCTCGTGCGCGACCTAAATTGCTGCTGTTGCTCCCTCTCTGGAGGATCTTCGGGTGCCTGCGGAGGTTGCCCCGTTCTAGAAAATGCCCAGAGCCTATGAAGCAAGGCGAGTGCCTGTGAAGCTATCGTGTTCTAGAAAAGGCCCAGAGCCTGTGAAGCCCTCGCATTCTGAAAAGGCCCAGAGCCTGTGAAGCAAGGCGAGTGCCTGTGAAGCCCTCGCATTCTGAAAAGGCCCAGAGCCTGTGAAGCAAGGCGAGTGCCTGTGAAGTCACTGCGTTTAGGAAAAGGCCCAGAGCCTGTGAAGAAGGTGAATGCCTGTGAAGTCATCGCGCTCAGGAAAAGGCCCAGAGCCTGTGAAGCAAGGCGAGTGCCTGTGAAGCTCACACGTTCAGGAAAAGGCCCAGAGCCTATGAAGAAGGCCAACGCTTGTGAAACTCCCCGCCGGCGACACTCTCGTATCCAACGGATTCAACTAAAGAACACCAAGGGCGTCACGCCCTCCCACAGGCTGCTTCGGGGCTTGCGCGAAACAAAGGTAAACCAGCCAGCCACCAGGCGCGGGTGCTTGTGCAATATGACAACTATTAATATGCTGAACACGGGTTTTACATGAGGGGCTTCCCCTCCCAAAATGCTCTCACAAGCCATCATGGCAAAAACCTGAGTTCTATTCATGCAGGGTGAAAAAGACAGGAGCGATACACATTCAGTCGGACCAATCCCCCAATACGTCCCTGAAAGCACCTCCCGAGCCTTTGCTGGGGTCGCCGAATCCGCCATCGTCGTCTGCGTCGCCGCCGCCGGCGTCAGGGCCGCTCGCCGCGCCGCCCTCGTCACCACCCACGATCACGTCGTCGTCGTCCGAAGCGAAGGCCCTGACAAGGGCGTCCACATTGTCTTCCACCCAGTGCGCCAGGTCACCTCGGACGGCCTGGGGGACTGGGGCGATGACAGCGTCAAAATCGAAGCGGGGATCCATGATCAGGAGATGGCTGAAGACACGGGAGAAGGCGCGCCCGAGCAGCGCGCGGCTCCTCTCTTCCACCAACCTATCGGCCCTTGTCGAACGCGCCTCCAGCTGCGTCACCACGGCAGTGAAGAACTGAAGGTTGCCAGCATAGTTGGCTATGTGCGGCTCATGAACAGCCGCCTCACAGATGTTGCCCAAGGCCGCGCTAGCTCTCTCCCGGAGCGTGGCAAGCATGGGACCGTGCACGTGCTCCAGGACCTGCCGCTGACATATCTCGTCCGCGTTCTGGCGCGCGACGCCCTCAGCCTCTTCCATCCGCTGGCGAAGACGGAGCACCTCGGCCTGGGAGGCGGCGAACTCCTTTTGCGCTGCCTTAAGGGCGGCCCGGGAGGCGTCGACCCGCGGCGTCGCCTCATCCCGTTGGGCCCTCAGGGCTGCGGTTCTACCCTCAGCTTCGACCCGGATCATCCCCAGCTTCCCCTCGAACTCACGCTCGAGGCCTTGGCGGGCCATCGCCACCCGACGACAAACCTCCTCCAGGACACGCGCTTCCCGCACAGCAACATCATCTTCCGCTTGCGTCACTAGGCGCTCCCTCGTCTCCAGCCGCTCGTACTCACGGGTGCGTTCGGCGGCTTCCAGCACCAACGCTTCCTCACGCTTCCGAAGCTCAACCGGGTCGCCAGAAGCCACCTTCATCGATGCAAGGGCTGCCTCGCGCAGCTTCGCTTGCTCCTCCAACGAGTGGCACTGGGCCAAGAGCTCCCGAGCTCATTCTTCTGCTGCTTCTCATCGTTGGTCTGCTGCCCGGGCCTCCTCAGCGGCCTGGGATCAGGCCGCCCGGGAGGCCTCTAGCGAGGCCTTCGCCTCTTCGTCATCGAGGTCACGCTGATGACGCGCGAGGGCAATGGCGGCCTCTAGCTCGCGCCTCTCTGTGGCCAGGCGTAGACCCTCGGCCTCCAGGTGCGCGTCTTCGTCAGCAAGCTCCTCCCCAAGCAAGTTCACCGCGTCATTCGCTCTTCGAAGGAACCCTTGGCGGCGAGCGCGGCGCTCCCGGGCGCGCTCAAGCACGTCTTCCACACCATCATCCACCCCAAGCAAGCGCCGGGGGCCACGAATCATTGTTCCTCCTCCGGGCAGGGGGCTGGGGGCTGGCGCCCTCGCGATGGCCGGGCGCGCCGCACCAGAAGCCCGGCCTAGGGCCAGCCCGTCTCCAGATGAAGGGCGCAGGAGGCGCCTCAACCAGTCGCAGTCCCCGACCAGACGAGAAGCCCACGGCAGACTGGCTATTCCCCGAGAGGGCCCACGAAGGAAAATCGTGGGGAATGAAGGGCCGCGGTGCACCTCGGGATGGTCCACCCCTTCAGACGCCCTCACCACAAGGGCAAAGCTGCTCGGAGCATTTGAGGACGGTAGAGGGGGCGAAGCCAAGGGAGGCGGCACCTCTGCTACTTCCGCGAGCTCGGCCGGAAGGGGCCTGCGGAGCAAGGATCAGTGAAAGCAACAAGAGGATCAGGAGCCAGAGAGGAAGAAGGCTTACTCGTCAGTGGCGAAGTACTTCCTGTGCTTCAGTACGCGACAAGGGAAGTCATCACCCAGGGCCTCCCTTTTCCTCCGGAAGGCCTCAAAGTCCACACGGAAGCGGCCCAGGAGAGGTGCACAGGAATCAACCTGCGAGGAGGACGGAGCACCAAGGCGACCTGCATCGAGGACGCATGCCTAACGCGCACAGTCAGTTGCCTCGCCAGAAGGCATGGTCGGGGGCTCAGGAGCCTCGGCCCTAAGCGTCGGAAGCGGCCGCACCTCACCCGCAGCCTCGGCAGCACGGGCCTCAGGAGCTGCCCCATCAAGAGCACCGCGAGGTGCGGCCGCCTCGTCAGTAGCTCTCTCGACCCCCGCTGTCTCCGGCCTCCCTGCTCCACCACTCGAGGAGGATTCACCTGGGCCAATTGGAAGAGCAGTCACCTCCACAGGGTTCCCGCGAAGCCCTTGGAGGCCGATAGGACGCAGCCCCCACTCGTCAAAGGAGGGCATCTGCCTCACGAAGTCATCCCTGTTCTGGCAGAGGTATAGTAGAGCTCCTCCCTGCTGGATACTGCCGGGGTTGGGGTCGCCAGTCAGGACCAAGAGCACTGTCCTTAGCGCCGCGGGCGTCAAGTCTTCTTCCTGAAGCCTCATGTGATCACCATGCCTGCTGAAGGCCCACATTCGACGAGAATGGCGCTGGAGAGGGGCAATGCGGCACAGCAGGAACTCCCTCACCACCTTAGGCGCTGTCACATTGAGCGATCTCAAGAATGTGAAGCGGCGCCAGACGAAGGTGAGCCGGGGGCTCTTAAGTGTCTCCTGGCCCCAGCCTGAATTAGGTACAGCAGGCGAAGTTGGCTTCGCCAGCCGGGGGCTGGGCACCCCGACATCGACGTACAACCACCGCTCACGGAACCCAGCTGGAGGCGGAGGGAGCTTGAAGCCAATACCCGAGGCCGCAGTCTCAGGCGCGGCGACGAAGCTCACGCACGCCGAGCATTGAGTGGGGCCGGCAAGGCTCAAAGAGAAGAAATGGCGCAGCAAGGCAACAGAAGGAGGGATGCCCATCAGTGCCTCGCAGACAAATGCAAAGACCGAGAGGAGGGCAATGGATTCAAGACCCAGATGCATCATGTGGATCTGGTAATGGGAGAGGACGGCATTGAAGAAATTGGAGAAGGGGGGAACCAGACCCGCCCACAAGGCATCGGCAAAGTAATGAACCTCGGTGATTATCCTGTCACTGGGGAAGTGAGACGTAGGCCAGGCCGTCGTCCTCCCACACTCATTGAAGATGGTGGCCAGGGCCAGACTGAGCTTATCCAGGCACTCCAGATTGAGTATGATTGAGCGGCCGACGGCGGGGGCCACCGACAGCAGCGGGCGAGATGGAGACGCAGGCTTCTTCCCTATCTCTTTCCTCGTCGCAGCCATGGCGGTGGACAAGAGAAGGGAAGTGTGAGATGGGATTGGAGGCAAGAGTCGAAGTTTGAAGGGAGGAAGAACAAGGGACGTTCGAGCAACAGGAAGAGGGGCGGTTGTGTACAACTGCGGGGCAACCTAGCAGGGCGCAACATAAGGGAGCGTGGGCGAACGGTACCGCCCACGTCCAATCAACCGCCACGCGGCGCCCAAGGCCGCAGGCTGTTAGGGCCCGTGGCGCTTCGCCCCTGCCCTTTCGCCTCTCAGCACGGCCAAGTCCGGGCGCGCCTTGGGCCTGGAGGCCACTGTCGGCGTTCTGGGAACGGGGGTCCCCAGACTTGCCTGCCTGCGGCCAACGGCGTGGCTCAAATGGGGGCCCGGCGCGGCCCATCTTCATCAACACAAGACTCAAGACCCTCGCGAGGGGCCAAGCCTCGCGGGGCGGACGACATGGCGCATCCTCAGGCGCAGCCTCATCAGGCTGGCTTGCGAGGAGGCGGAGAGATCAAGGCAGGGTACCTCGCGAGGTGCCCATGATGCAAGCCATGACGATCGAGGGTGCCAGGCGGGCGCCAGCGCGCGCAGCGTCCTTCTTTCCTCTTTGGTGCAAAGGGGGCGAGCGCAACCGCAGAGTACCGAGGCATCAAGCAAAGGTTGCCATTTCGGTGCAGCAAGACCAAGACCAGGAGGACTACGAGACGGAGATCACCATGGAGCCCAGCACGACGTAACCACAGAGCCTTTGGCAGGCGAAGACCAACTTTAGTCAGGATAAGTGTACTAGATGTTCCCCTTCGAATTGGCCAATTGTTGGCGCCCTTCCCGCTCAATATTTGGGAAGAGGCCCAGGGCCTTTGCCTATAAATAGGACCAGCCACCCACATAGAAAACGGACGATCGACAAGTGAGAGCAAAGCAGAGAGAGTGAGAGAGAGAGAGAGAGGGTGACTGAACTCCTCCTAGCAGTTCATTGCCCTAGCCAAGAACAGACCCTCGCGAGGCTGTTGTTCCTTGTACTGCTCATCATCACCAGCCCCAGGAGGCAATCCACCAACCACACACTGGAGTAGGGTATTACACCACAACGGTGGCCCGAACCAGTATAAATCTTGAGTCTCTTGTGCAGTTCCTTTAATAGTTTAGATCTTTGCGAGACGGGGAGGTAGAAGGCGTGATCTCCGCACGCACCCCAGTGTTCAAACCTTAAGGGTCCACCGGAACCCGTGATCCGACAACCACCATGCGGCGCCCAAGGCCGCAGGCTGTTAGGGCCCGCGGCAATTCGCTCTTGCCCTTCCGCCTCCCTGCACAGCCAAGCCCGAGCGCGCCTTGGGCCCGGGGGCTACTGTCAGCGTTCTGGGAATGGGGGTCCCCAGACTTGCCTGCTTGCGGCCTGCGGCGTGGCTCAAAGGGGGGCCCAGCCCGGCCCATCTTCACCAACACAGACCCAAGACCCTCGCGAGGGGCCAAGCCATGCGGGGCGGACAACGCGGAGCTTCCTCAGGCACGACCTCATCAGGCTGGCTCGTGAGGAGGCGGAGAGATCAAGGCGGGGTACCTCATGAGGTGCCCGTGACGCAAGCCATGACGACCAAGGGCGCCAGGCGGGCGCCAGCCCGCGAAGTGTCCTCCTTTCCCCTTTGGTGCAAAGGGGCCAAGTGCAGCCGCGGAGTACCGAGGCATCAGGCAAAGGTTTCCATTTCGGTGCAACAAGACCAAGACCAGGAGGACTGCAAGATGGAGGTTATTGTGGAGCCCAAGACGGCATCACCACCAGAGCTTTGTGCAGGCGAAGACTACTTTTGTCAGGATAACTGGTACTAGTTGTCCCCTTTCAAATTAGCCCGCCATTGTTGGCTCCCTTCCCGCTCGATGTTTGGGAAGAGGACCGGGGACTCTATAAATAGGACCAGCCACCCACAAGATAGAGGGGAGAGTTTGGAGGGAAGCAGCCAGCGGAGAGGTTAGGGTTTAGAGAAGGGACGATAGAAATCCGAGAGAGAGAGAAGGGCGACTGAGCTTCTCCCGGCAGTTCATCGCTCTAGCCAAGAACAGACCCTCGCGAGACTGTTCTTCCTTGTATTGTTCATCATCATCAGCCCAAGAGGAAATCCACCACACCACACACTGGAGTAGGGTATTACACCACAATGGTGGCCCTAACCAGTATAAACCTTGTGTCTCTTGTGTTGTTCTTTCCATAGCTTAGATCTTAGCAAGGCGTAGGGGTGCAGCTAGGTAGGAGGCGAAATCTCCGCGCGCACCCCAGTGTTCGAACCTCAGGGGTCTGCCGGAACCCGAAATCCGACAGGTACAACTGCGAGTGGGAAGTTGTGAATGTGTACACTCGTCACTGGGTTCCACTTCCAAAAATCTCAGACTGCCCAAAGGTTGAGTGCACCAATATTCTACATGAGTTCAAACGATCATGGTGACTGTCCTCTATGGAAGATAGCAATATGTCGAGTTCCCAACCACTCTTGGGATTACATGAACTATGAAGTTGTTGCTATCTTCAACAAGCTTGTTGCCTTCCTTACTTCCACGCCTCGATGGATATTGCTCAAAAATCAATTTCTGTACACAGATGAGTACTGTGATGCAATTCAATGCGAGGGTCTTGTGTTTGCTGCCGCCACTCGTGGCACTATTTTTGCATGTAATCCTGATGCTTTCCGTACGTTTGTCTTCCATCGTAATTATAATTGTTTCATCGACATGCATGCGGGTTAGCTAGTTTCCCTTTACTAATTAACCTTCTTGTGTTTCCAAGGTCCTGTGAACATTGCACCACCTATACTTGAAATTTTTTATAACCAAGGGGGAGATGACGAGGCAGATGATCACGAGCATGAGGACCCATATACTCAGTGGCGCCTGGCAACTTATTCCGATGGATCACCTCTCCTTGTCTGTATACAGGGCACTACTGATGTTACTAAGGAAGCAGGAGTTGTCTCGCATGGTCGCACTCTCCAGACCTATTCCAATATCTGTTGCAGGGTATTCAGGACGGATACTAGTGTACTAGCACCAACACCTTCTCCCTGGTTCAGTATTGAAAGTCATGGAGGAAACTCGCTCTTCCTTGGACAAAACTATCCAAAGATGGTGGAAGGCGATCCAGCTGCTGTTCACACAATGTTACTACCAATTATTTGAAGCAACTGTATCTATACCTCGGACATTGCTATGCTTCCCTATTGTCCCAATATGGGTCCTGACATAGGCCGCTTCAGCCTGGATGATCAGTCATGCGTTGGTCTCGAGATTGACAACAGCTGGCCCTTCCCAGAGAATCACTTCTGGTTCAAAGCAAGCATTTCCAACACCGACGAGTGGCTGAGCTGAAGTTCATTTCATTGCTTTGTTATTTGTTGTGTGAGAAAAACTTTACTTTACTAGAATGTTTTGTTCAAAATGATCTATAATCCAACGTGTATCCTCATTGTCGTTGTGGGTTGAAAACTTGTTGTATGTAATCAATGATACATTTGCATATGAGTCCATCAACTCACACCTACTAGTGGTTTCCATATGAACAGTGCTAGTGATTTTAGTTGCAAAAATTAGATAGTGCTAGTGATTTTTAGCTGCATATTTTGACAAATCGCAGTGTTACAAGGTTGACAAATGTCAATGTTACTAGGTAAACAAATGCCAATCTTTCCAGTTTAACAAATGGCAACATACCCAAAATGACATATGCAAATCTTACCTAATTGTTTCTACGTGGTTGCACACGGGTCATGCAAAACAACGTTTGCGTTGAAGGGATGCAAAAATCCTGCCCGGCACATTTTCCATTGGCTTCCTGGGGAAGCTGTCGGTTTGCCTACGAGTGTTTTATATTTAAAAATCATTGACGTTTTTTTCAAAAGAAAATTGTTTGATAAGTCTGTACATTAAGAGAGAAAAATGCAAGTTCGTTCAAACCATATCTTTCATTTAGTCACACTGCGAATTTATATTCAAATGATCGAGAATTCAAGATATAGTATTAAACCCCCAAAATAACTATTTTCGGCGACGGCGGGGGCGGCGTGCCATGCCGTCGGTGTCGTTGCCGTCCTCCGGGACGCCGTTGTTGAAGTTTTGAAGGCAGCACAAAATGTTCTTCACTTGTAAATCAAACATCACGTCATCACGCGATCGACAGGCGGGGCGTGGGAGGACGGCAACTGGCGTCGCTGAGAGGTAGTGGTCAACGGCAGCGGCGGGTGCAGCCAAACACACGGGGACCGACACTGCGGTGGGTGGAGGGGCGCACACTGGCACGGGCACGGGCGCTAGCGCTGGCATGTACACGAGCTCGCATGGGTCCACGGAGACCACGTTGACACCCGCGGCTTCCAAATCTGTGATAGTGCTCGGCGACCAGCCCGTCAATGCTACGGGGATGGTCGCTGGCGCGGGCGCAGGGATGGGAGCTGGGACAAGAGCGGGGGCAGCAACCGCAGCGGCCAGCTCATTCTGGGCCATGTCCAGGAGGCCCCATTCCTCCTTATTTTCTATCTCCTCTGGCTCGGAGTCGACTTCACCAAACTTGAAGACTATTGGCAGATGATCATTCTGTGCCATGGCATTGGTGGACGTCTGCGGGAGGGAGGGGAATGGGAGGCGAATAGTAAGGTTGCGGCTCGGGCGCCATTAATAGAGAGGAAGGCGGGCAGCCATGGAAGTCAAAGGGCTCGCTTCCCAGTGAGCCTGCACAACGTACAGCTCGCACGCTTCCCGGTGAGCCTGCGCATTTGAGGACAGCTTCCACGCCTCTCGGTCAACCTGCGCACTGGACTCCGCTCGCACGCCTCCCGTTCAGTCAAGGTCAAGCAGCTGTCCGCACGGCACCTCCTATAGCCATTAAAACGAAGACACATGGCATCACGTGAATGGTTAACAGAACACACAAGATTTGAATTATACAATCGTTTGAGATATTAAAGTGGCAGCTATTTTTTCAAAATGCCTTTGTTGGCTGTTATTCAAGTGCGCCTTCTCTCAAAATGGACTTGAAAAGTACCACAGCATGTCGGGTGCCATTCCATGATAGCATGCCAAGTTTCATGAATTTCAGACGAGTTTTAGATTTACTAGAATCTAAAAACAAAGTATCTAAATGTTTTGCCGGCAATCAACGGTGCCCTGGTGTTTGAAATTCATTCCCATTTCTTGCATGGGACCTAAGCAAGCACCCAAGGATACAGATTTGATTTTTCAACCAATTTATATGCACTGGAGCATGTGCATGTAGTTCAAAATTGAATTATGCACATAAATGTATTGAAAACTCAGTTGATGCATAAAAATGTCCAAACGAACCCCAAAAAATCACAAAAATTGACACAACACTCCGGTTGTTCTATGTTGACACGAGAAAAAATTTGAAAGCAATAAGAGGCAATAGATATCGTTTCATCCCCAAAGGTGGGATGTTCCCCAACGAAACCATCATGCTTGTTGTGAGAAGCTCTGGTCTATGAGAAGCATATAACCAAACCTGCCCCAAATGGGACAATTTTTTTACCATGGCATGTGGAAGCCGCTCCATGATAGCATGCCAAGTTTCATGAATTTCAAACAAGTTTTGGATTTACTAGAATTTAAAACCAGGCATCTCAACATTTTGCTGGCAATCAACGGTACCCTGGTGTTTGAAATTCATTCCCATTTCTTGCATGGGACCTAAGCATGCATCCAAGGACATAGATTTGAATTTTCAACCAATTTATATGCACTGGAGCATGTGCATGTAGTTCAAATTTGAATTATGCACATAAATGCATTGAAAACTCAGTTAATGCATAAAAATGTCCAAACGAACCCCTAAAAATCACAAAAATTGACACAACACTCTTATTGTTCTATGTTGACATGAGAAAAAAAATTGAAAGCAATAAGAGGCAATGGATATCATTTCGTCCCCAAAGGTGGGACGTTCCCTATCGAAACCATCATGCTTGTTGTGAGAAACTCTGGTTTGTGAGAAGCTTATACCCAAACCTGCCCCAAATGGGGCAAATTTTTTACCACGGCATGTTGATGCCGCTCCATGTAGCATGCCAAGTTTCATGAATTTCAGATGATTTTTGGATTTACTAGAATTTAAAAACCAGTCATCTCAATGTTTTGTCGGGAATCAACATTGCCCTAGTGTTTGAATTTCGTTCCCATCTCTTGGGACCTAGAAATTCACAACAAGGACACACATGTCATTTTTCAACCAACTTTAGTGCACTAGAGCATGTGCTTGTAGTTAAAATTTGAATGCACATAAAATGCCTAGAAAACCCAGTTAATGTATAAAAAAGGCCAAACAAACCCCGAAAAATTCCAAGATTAAACACAACACTCATGTTGTTCTATGTTGACACTAGAAAAATTTTGAAAGCAATAAGAGGCAACATATATCATTCCATCCCCAAAGGTGGCACGTTCCCTATCGAAACCATCACGCTTGTTGTGAGAAGCTTATACCCAAACCTGCCCCAAATGGGACAAAATTTTCACCATGGCATGTTGATGCCGCTCCATGATAGCATGCCAAGTTTCATGAATTTCATACGAATTTTGGATTTACTAGAATTTAAAAACCAGGTGTCTCAATGTTTTGTCGGCAATCAACAGTGCCCTGGTGTTTGAAATTCATTCCAATCTCTTGAATGGGACCAAAGCATGCACCCAAGGACACACATGTGATTTTTCAACCAACTTTGGTGCACTGGAGGATGTGCTTGTAGTTAAAATTTGAATTATGCACATAAAATGCCTAGAAAACCCAGTTAATGTATAAAAAGGCCAAACAAACCCGAAAAATTCATTCCCATTTCTTGCATGGGACCTAAGCATGCACTGAAGGACACATATTTGATTTTTCAACCAATTTATATGCACCGGAGCATGTGCATGTAGTTTAATTTTGAATTGTGCACCTGAAATGGCTAGAAAACCAGTTCAATGTACAAAATGTCCAAACGAACCCTGAATAATTCCGATTCTTTTATGACACACATATAGTTGCATGTTCACTGCAGATAAAAGGTCTAGCAATTCAAACACCATCCATTGCCACTGTGACCCCATTATGTAATTCAAATCAAGTAGATAGTTTATTACCACCAACCGTGTGAGATGTAGTACAAAATATCTTGGGGCATCATCGTTGTATAGTACGCCTATGGCTTACGTGAGAAGGTGCATCGGCTACAGTCCACAGCCGGCGTGTCAAGCACACTAGCTCGCTCCCCAAAAACTCCCGCTCTGCTTCAGTCCCTTGATTCAACTTTTCAGTAGCCCCGGCATTTTACTATCGCCTCTGCGTCCCTCGCAATCTCAAAAATATCTGCTCGCCCTAGATCCAAATTTTTAGTAGCCCCGCCTTGTTACTCCTGCCTAGTAAAATTTGCAGTTATAGCAGTATTTACTCAAACACAACCTTGCCCCCCTTGAAACAATTGGTAGGTTGCCGCCATCGCTGGAGCCTCCATCCTCAACCTCTGCCTGTGTGCCGGGGAGCTCGAGGAGCCAATGGCCAAAAAGAGGTTTATCACGGCCTTTTTGCCCGACGCCAGCGAGGTGGCCACTGAGGTGTCCCCATCGTCCTCCGTGAGCCCGATTCGCCGTCGCCTTTTCCCCCGATCCGCCCGCCGCCACACCCCTACGTCGGTTCAAGGACTTCCCGTCCTCCGTCGGACCCGGCAGCCGATGAGGTCCTACCTCAGGGTCCGGCAACAGCGATGGGGGACGTGGGTCACCGAGATTACAGATCGAGAGACCCACACCCGCCGGTGGCTGTGTAGCTTCCACATGCCCGAGCTCACGGCCATGGAGTACGATCGCTGGCAGGTCCGCTACCACGGCACGGTGGCTAGGCTCAGTTTCCCCTTCAGCACACGTTTGGTCAACCTTGTTCCGCTGGAGCTAGGGGTTGTGAGCTCGGCAATGGCACGGGAGGACCGCGAGGCATGGGAGCGCCTCAAGGCCAAGGCCGTCGACAAGGCCTACATGCAAGATCTCCGCCGGCAGCACCCTAAGCTCGTGGAGGCGGAGCTGGCAATCTTTGCCGGCGTGGAGGCCAGCGAGGTTATCACGCTCTCCTTCGATGACGAGGTCAAAGGCGGCAAGGACGGTGGCATGCAGGGCGGCGAGGTTATCGCGCTCTCCTCCAATGGCGAGGTCGATTGAACCTGCTTTGAACTTGATCAAATTGAAGTTTACAACCTTAAGTTTAGGGGATCGACTAGAAAAGGCCAAAAATTGCTGGAGTATGTATATATATCCACTAAGGGTTTTAGTCCTTTAACTTTTTAAGGATCGCCTTGAGATGTCCTTATGACTTGTTTATTTTAGTTCTTCACAATGTGATGCTCTACATGTGCTACTATTTGCCGTGCAATTCAATTTCATCAATAAAAATTCCAACAATACCACTATGAATTATGATATTTGGTTGCTGTTAAGGATATTGTAGTTAACATGCCTTTACGTTTTTCAATTGTTGTTTAGCAACATGCATTGTACTGAATGACTAATTATGCAATCCCAGGCTATATATCAACAAGGAAGAGTGTTACCTTAATGTTCTGATGATGTCTAGATATACATGTAATAAAATCTTCTATAATGGGATGGAGGGAGTGTTGTACTACATCATTTTTCAATTGTTGTTTAGCTTCCAATATAAACTTGGTGCTTTTAGGTACATATATCATTGCCAAAGATCCACAATTCGACCCTTTTTGCGTATGGGGCAATGAGATATTCATGAACCAGCATCAAGTGGGGAAACTGATAAAGATTGTTATTAAAATGGGTCAAAAGATGTCAATCAAAATATTTGTTTACACTTTATGCAAGACAACGGTGAACTGCAGTATGGTAAGTAAGAACCATGTAGCCTTCTTTTTACTGCCCGTAATGAGTTGTGTTAGATGACAATATCTGAATCTTTTTTCTTTTGAAGTGGATCCTGAAGCAGTTTACTCAAGATTACCTCTCAAACTACATGATTAGCGGCCGGGCATCACAAGGGGTTGGACTAGAGTCTTACATGCCTTCTGCATCTAGGAGAGCACAATAGGGCCATTCCGCTTCACCTTGTTCAGCAACCGGAATGTCTGTCGCCTCTTTCTTTACCATCTATAATAGTACAAGTATAGAACCTTGGTTCATCATTCTTTATTTGGTGCTAATGTAATTCTTAAACATATGTACATGTGAATCGAATAATGCATTGGTTGTTTGAACCTGATGGATATGAATAAAGCTATAGCCTACTTTCAAGTTTATATTAGGTACAATTTTAAATAGCAGCAATTAAATTAGGGCGAAATTATGTTGTGCAGGTCATTACGGCACACACGGTTGGTAAAACACAAACATTTGCGATATACACCATAATCTGAGACGGTTCACAGAGAGGAAATGTGTGCAAGCATGCACGCAGTTGCCGTTTGCAAAGCGTGTGTGATGTCACACACTATCACATATGGTGCGAGAAAACTAAATGTGTGTGATTGTCTACCTATCGTACACGATTTATAGTCCTGAACTGTTTGTGATGTGTCAAGCATCGTAAAACTCCCGTGCCTGGAATCTGCCTGGAAAGCTCCCGTGCCTGGAATTGCCTGGTTTTAGGTAAAACCACAAAACTCTGACTGCGATGGCAGTGCGAGCACAAACAAGTTGCAAGGATGAAGCATTTGGGATATTCGAGATACCGAGAACGGTTATATAGGGATAAATGTATGCATCAAGGCTCCCTATCCCCGACGGTTTCTGGGTCGTGTCGGAAGGGCCCCCCTATCACCCACACTCACTTGGCGGCGGTTCAAAATGTCATCGCGGAAAGGGGTTAAAACCGTTTGTATAGCACCGATGCGCACCAGTGTAGTTATGTTGTGACATTTGATAGCACACAAGGTATTCCTCCGGTATCCAGGAGTTGCATAATCGCATAATCGAAGGAATATGGATTTGTCATCAAGAAAGCAATAACAATAAACTGAGCGATCAATATTCTATGCTAACGAATGGGTCTTGTCCATGACATCATTCTCCTAATGATGTGATCCTGTTATCAAATGACAACACATGTCTATGGTTAGGAAACATTAATTATTGGTGTCAAAACCGGCGGATCTCGGGTAAGGGATCCCGAACTGTGCGTCTAGGCTGGATGGTAACAGGAGGCAGGGGACACGAAGTTTTACCCAGGTTCAGGCCCTCTTGATGGAGGTATAACCCTACGTCCTGCTTGATTAATATTGATGATATGAGTAGTACAAGAGTAGATCTACCACGAGATCAGAGAGGCTAAACCCTAGAAGCTAGCCTATGGTATGATTTTATGTTATGGTTGTCGTCCTACGGACTAAAACTCTTCGGTTTATATAGACATCGGAGAGGGTTAGGGTTACACAAGGTCAGTTACAAAGGAGGAGATATCCATATACGTATTGCCTACCTTGCCTTCCACGCCAAGTAGAGTCCCATCCAGACACGAGACGAAGTCTTCAATCTTGTATCTTCATAGTCTAACAGTCCGGTCAATGGAGATAGTCCGGCTGTCTGGAGACCCCTAATCCAGGACTCCCTCAGTAGCCCCCGAACCAGGCTTCAATGACGATGAGTCCGGCGCGTAGTATTTTCTTCGGCATTGCAAGGCGGGTTCCTCTCCAAATTCTATGTACCTGTCAAAATAATGTCCGGTTTCTTGTGAATGTTTGTACTCCTTGGCTTCTACGCCCAATAATGGCCACTTTCCACGTGTCGAGCGAATGTGAAGAGCCAGGGTGTTTTCACATTTACCCCCCTAGCTGTGCGAATGCGCCGCCTATTTAAAAATACGAGGATTCCGATCCAAATCACACCATCCTCCCCTGGCGAGTCTTCATCAGAGCGCACCTGACAGAGATCCATTCCATCATGGCCGGTCGACGCAGCTCCTCCTCTCGCACTCCTAGCTCCAAGCCTGGAGATTGGGAGAGATGTTCCGTCCCGCACAGCAAATTAGTGATGCTTTAGTCCAAGGGATTTCTTCCCCCAGCGTACCTGGTCCCGGTTCGAGCCGGGCTTGCCACCTATAATGGCGGAGAACAAGCGGAGAGCCTTCCCAATCCCTCCAACGGGGAGTGGGTATGCCTTGTAGCTTACTTGGTAAGAGGGCTCGGATTCCCAATTCATCCGTTTCTCTGGGGGCTCCTGGAGTTCTATGGCCTCCAGTTGCACAACCTTACGCCTGCCTCCGTACAGCATATCGCGGGATTTGTAGCCCTTTGCGAATTATTTTTGGGCTGTGAAGCTCATTTCGCTCTGTGGAAGAAGCTGTTCTGCCTCGTGCCCCGTTCTCAGAAGGGATCAATATATCAAGTGGGCGGAGCCGAAGTGTAGCGTATTGCTGGGACTGGATACCTGTCCAAGACCCCAAAGAAGACGTCCGGAGACTAGCCTTCAGAATGGTTTTATATAGAAGACGTCCACCTCCCGGATCCTATTCGGATCGGCCTTCCTGAGTTTGACAACGCCCCTTTGAAGAAGCGCCGGAGCTGGCGTCCATAGAGCTCCCTGGAGGAAGATGACAGGGACATTCTTTACCTGATGAGCCGGATAAGTTTTCTAGCTCGATCCGGATTGACCATGATCGAGGTCATGGCCACATGCATCATGCGGGGGGTGCAGCCGCTTCAGTATAGAGGCCACCCCATGTGGGATTTCAACAGGGAGGATGATGCCACCCGCCATGGCCGCAAAGGGCCGGGATCAGCTGCCGATCTAATAAAGATCTTACCCACTTTGTACAAGGGAGAAGAGGAGGAATTCCTTCGTGTCAACCCGCAGGGCGGATTTTCTATGTACAATCCTCCGGGCTGGGTAAGCGGAGACTTTTTATCGCCCATCCATTCCGTATTCCCGTAGTTAAGTATTCATTCTAGCGATTTTATTGCAGGAGCTACGCCAGGTAGTAAAGGAGATAAACAACCCTCCTCCACAGCCCGAGGACCCCCGACGGTCCCTTGTCCCGGCTTCCCAGGAGGATCCGGACATATCTGTGGAGCTGATCGATGGGGTATTTTACCAATGGAGTAATGACAATGCCTTGGTGGCCATTACGGCCGATTACCCTGGGCTAGTTCCAGCCTCACAGGTGACTGAGAACGAAGTCCCGACACTTAAAAAGGGATCCGTCCTTGCGCTTTTTGATTACCGTATAACAGCCATGTTTTGCAGGGGAGGTCCTCGGGGTGGAAGGCCGAGCCTGTGGCAACTAGCAAAGAAGGGGCCGCGAGGCCAGGCGGGCTGAAAAGGCTCGCAGTCCGGATTGAGACGCCGGCGCAGTGGTACGGCACGCCGTCTTTATTGCAAGCCCTTATTCTCAGAGGCATACTGACGCCCATGCCTTCTTTTCAGGAAAAACAGCACTCGCCGGACTATACCAGGAGAAGCTACCCATCGCGCCTCCACCAGCCAGGCTCCAAGGCCGGATTCGGAGGTGGGAACGAATATGAGGCGTGCACCGGGCGCTCCTCCGACAGAGGATGCGGACAAACTGTCCACCACCAATTCCGAGGTGGAAAGTGCCATGAACCACAGGCGTCGCCGGACTGTTCTTCATGACGCTTGTTTCTCCCAAGAGGCATTACATGCCTTCAACTCGGGAGATGCGCACCTCCGTGCCGCTCAAAATGGTCTAGCCAGAGCCACGGAGCAGTATGTAAAAGACATACGGGTGAGAAAATTTGACGATTATATATCAGTAGCCCCTGAGACTTCAAACAGTTAGGATAACTGATTTAAAGATCATTTGTTATGCAGGTTCTTACAGAAAAGAATACTCAACTGTCCCAGGAGCTGGAAGAGTGCAAGGCCCAACTTCAGGCCGCACTGGCCGCGGCAGGGGAGCCCAAAGAGACCCCCTCTGGTAACATATTCCTCGAATGATAAGTATCATATTTAGAATACGGCGTATATGCCGATCTGACGATAAAGTTGCAAATGACGCCGTAGTAACTCCGGATAAGCAACAGCTCATACGCCAGTTGAAGGCCGGTGAGAGTGTGCTGACTAGGGTGAGGCAAGAGAAGAATGATCTCCAAGATGCCAACACCAAGCTGGGCGTGGAACTAAAATATGTTCGTGCCCAACTTTCAGACTCTGTTAAGGAGAATCGGCGGCTTCAACGTGGCATATTTAGTAAGTGCTTGAACGAACTTTGAAAAAAGAGTTCGGCGAGGAAGCTGGCTGACAGAGTTATGTTTGTAGGTATGCTAACAGGTCGTCCTGCCGACGAGATGCCTGGTTCGACAGGTGATCTTCTTCCCGAGCTCTCGCAGTTGCACGAATGAGTTCGGCAGGTGATGCAAGACGTCGCCCATGCCTTGTGGCCGTCTGTCTCCATACCCGAAGGCCTTGGAGAGCTTACAGAAAAGCTGAAGGGAGCACGACGGTGCTTCCGATTATGGAAGATATCGGCCTACCATCAGGGTGCCAGGGAAGCCTGGGCAATGGTGAAGACACGGTACACGAAGGCTGACCCGAACCACATGGCCGAAGTCGGACCTGTGGGGCCTGATGGCAAGGAGATCCCTGTGAGTTTAGTGTACGGCCAAGTAGAATTGGCCGCAAAGTATTCCCAACAGGACTATAGACTAGACAGCCTATTGGATGGCATTGAAGAGGAATTCAACCAGTCAAATTGACTATGTAATTTTAAAGTGACATGTATGATGCCTTCTAGACGGATTGTAGATCGTTTGTCATGGCAGACCTTTTCGCTTCAACCTCGGGACCCGACAGTCCGGAGTGTATCCGAATACTCTCGCGGTTATGTAAGAACCGGGGCATGCGTGGAGACCAGGCGTAGGGGTCATTAGTGCTTTATCAGACAAGTGCCCAACTAGTTATGTTATATTACATGGGTAGTAAGAAACATCTTCTAGAGAGAATAGTTCCATTAAGGATTCCTTTCCCTGGGTAGGCATGCCCTAAAGTGCATGTCCGGACTGCGACAAGAAGCGCAAAAAAACATCTAGGGGCAGATATGGATAATAAATAAAAGTCATCTTTTGTTCACCGACCGAATATTCTCTAAGAACGCTAGCTTTCGGCTTCACCCAGTCTGAGGTACACGTCCGGCTAACCCGGCGGTAACAATCGCAGAGGTGCTCCCCTTATGCCCTAGCCGAATTAACAGGAACGTAGGGCATAAATACAAGAGCCAGGTAACCCAGCTTGGCCAAAACTTAAGTCATATGGATGCATATAATGGTGAAAAAAGGTACATGCGGAAGTATAACTCATGTGTTGGGCGTGAGACCCAGGTAAATAATTTAAGCTTTTGTGAAAGAAGCCCCCAGGTGTAGACAGTGCGGCTAGCACATCTCTAATGTACAAGCGAGGCACAAGGTGACCCTTGAAGGCCTAGAGAAATAAAACAAAGAAAGGGAAACAAGACAGATGATTCGTATGTAGAAAATGGACAAGGGGAGGGGACTGACATAAAGTCCGGTGCTAGGCGTAGAATCTTCGGAGCCTGGCTGCGTTCCATGGGTTCGGCTCGAGTCGACTAGTCGATGCATCCCGTAGTCGATACGCTCCGCCGGTCAGAACTTGGTCGATGATGAAGGGACCTTCCCATTTGGGCTCTAGCTTCTTATTTTTCTTATCTGGCAACCGTAGAACTAGTTTGCCAACGTTATAAGTTTTGGCCCGTACTTCTCTGCTTTGATATCTGCGAGCCTATTGCTGGTAAAATGCGGAACGGGCTTTGGCCACATCGCGCTCTGCCTCCAAGGTGTCCAGATTGTCCTGTTGATCGAGCTCGGCTTCTCTTTCTTTGTACATGCGCACTCGAGGTGAGTCATGAATTATGTCACAGGGCAGGACTGCCTCTGTGCCGTACACCATAAAAAACGGTGTGTATCCGGTACTACGATTCGGCGTGGTCCGCAACCCCTAGAGTACGGAGTCGAGCTACTCTACCCAGTGTGTGTCAGACTCCGTTAAGGAGCGCACTAATTTGGGTTTAATGCCGCTCATTATAAGACCATTTGCTCATTCGACTTGACCGTTGGTTTGTGGGTGATAGACTGAAGCATAATCAAGCTTGATGCCCATTTTGCTGCACCAGAGTTTTACCTCATCGCCCGTGAAGTTCGTGCTGTTATCAGTGATGATGCTGTGGGGGACGCCGTAACGGTGTACAACCCCAGATATGAAATCTATCACCGGTCCGGATTCAGCTGTTTTAACCGGTTTGGCCTCTATCCATTTGGTGAATTTATCCACCATGACCAATAAGTATTTTTTCTTGTGGGTTCCCCCTTTAAGGGGTCCAACCATGTCAAGCCCCAGACCGCGAAGGGCCATGTAATGGGGATTGTTCGGAGGGCGGTGGGTGGCATCTGGCTTTGATTTGCAAAGAGGTGGCAACCGGCGCAACGTTGTACCAAGTCCTGTCCGTCTGGCCGGGCCGTTGGCCAATAGAATCCTGTACGGATGGCGTTGCTTACAAGAGCCCGGGTTGCGGCGTGATGACCGCCGAGTCCGGCATGAATTTCTGCCAAAAGGTTCCGCCCTTCTTCTTCGGAGATACACCATTGAAGGACTCCGGTAGTGCTTTTTTTGTACAATTCTCCCTCGTGGACCCTGTAGGCCTTAGATCGCCGCACTATGCAGCGTGCCTCATTTTGGTCCTCCGTAAGTTCCTGTCTAGTTAAGTAGGCCAGGAATGGTTCTGTCCACGGGGCAACAATGGCCATTATTTCATGGGCTGATTGTGTTATTTCGGTAGCGGAGCCTCCGATTGTGTCAGAGAGTTCGTTTTCGGGTATTTTGGCCGGGTCCGGACTGTCGTTACCGGTGTCCCCTTCCCATGCTATGGATGCCTTGAAGAGCCGTTCCAGAAATATGTTGGGAGGTACTGTGTCGTGTTTTGCGCCGATGCGGGCGAGGATATCCGCCGCCTGATTGTTTTCCTGAGCCACATGGTGAAATTCGAGCCCCTCGAACCGAGCTGACATTTTTAGGACGACATTGCGATAAGCTGCCATTTTCGGATCCATGGCGTCGAAGTCTCCATTTATTTGGGATATCGCGAGGTTCGAATCCCCGCGCACCTCTAGGCATTGAATGCCCATGGAGGCGATAAAGGGGTAATGCCTTTTCTCCCAAGCGGGAGATAATGCGGCTTAGAGCCGCCATGCATCCAGTCAATTTTTGTATTTGTTTGAGGTCTGTTGGGGTAGCCAACTATGACAACGCTCGGATTTTGGCCGGATTAGCTTCAATACCTCTACTGGAGACAATGAATCTCAGGAGCTTTCCGGCTGGTATGCCGAAAATGCATTTTTCCGGATTGAGCTTGATGTTATATGTTCGGAGGTTGTCCAATGTGACCCTCAAGTCGTCTACTAGAGTTTCAACATGCTTGGTTTTAACGACCACGTCATCCACGTATGCCTCCACTGTTTTGCCGATCTGGTTTGCCAGACATGTTTGAATCATGCGCTGATATGTTGCACCGGCGTTTTTTAGCCCGAAGGGCATGGTGTTGAAGCAGAATGGGCCGTATGGTGTGATGAATGTCGTTGCGGCTTGGTCTGGCTCTGCCATTTTGATTTGATGGTAGCCGGAGTATGCGTCGAGGAAACATAGTGAGCCGTGTCCTGTGGTAGCATCGATGATTTGACCGATGCGGGGAAGGGGGAAGGGATCCTTTGGGTAGGCCTTGTTAAGGTCCATAAAATCGACGCACAAGCGCCAAGATTTGTCCTTCTTTGGTACCATCACCAGGTTTGCTAGCCAGTCTGGATGTTTTATGTCTCTGATGAATCCAGCCTCCAATAGCTTGGCTAGTTCCTCTCACATGGCTTGTCTTTTAGGCTCGGAGAAACGTCGAAGAGCCTGCTTGACTGGCTTGAATCCTTTTAGGATATTTAGGCTGTGTTCGGCCAGCCTGCGTGGAATTCCTGGCATGTCTGAAGGGTGCCAGGCAAAAATGTCCCAGTTCTCGCGTCGGAACTCTCGTAGTGCGGCGTCGACATCAGGGTTTAGTTGTGCCCCGATGGAAGCTGTTTTTGTAGGGTCCGTTGGATGGACTTGGAATTTGACTATTTCGTCCGCCGACTTAAAGGAGGTGGACTTGGATCTTTTATCGAGTATCACGTCATCCCTGTTCACCGTGGAGCTCAGCGCAGTTAGTTCTTCGGCCGCTAGGGCTTCGGATAGTGCCTCAAGGGCCAGTGCAGCTGTCTTATTTTCGGCGCGGAGTGCTATGTCCGGATCACTAACAAGAGTGATGATTCTGTTGGGCCCGGGCATTTTGAGCTTCATGTACCTGTAATGGGGTATGGCTTGGAAGATTGTAAACGCCTCCCGCCCTAATAGAGCGTGGTATCCGTTGTTGAACGGGGCCACTTGGAATGTAATTTCTTCGGACCTGTAATTATCCGGCGTGCCGAATACCACATCTAGTGTGATTTTTCTAGCACAGCGTGCTTCCCGATTGGGGATGATTCCTCGAAAGGTTGTGCTGCTTTGCTCAATGCGGCTCCAGTCTATTTCCATCTTTTGAAGAGTTTCCTCATAGATGAGGTTTAATCCGCTGCCGCCGTCCATGAGTACCTTGGTGAGTCGAAAGCCGTCCACGATTGGACTGAGGACCAGTGCGGCTGGTGCTCGGGCTGTTCGGAATTTGGGTTCGTCACTGGCGTTGAAGGTAATAGCCGTGTCACTCCACGGATTTATTTCTGCTATGTAGCAGATTTCGGCCATGCTGCAGAGTGTTCGCTTGCGTCTATTATTTGACGCAAAGGTCTCAAAGACCGCTAACACCGTATTGTTGTCCACGGGATGGTGCTCTGTGGTTTTTGGGAGGAGTAAATCCTCACCACTTTTGGCCACCTGCCGGAGTATCCAACATGCTCTAAGGTTGTGCGTTGGTATTGCATCCGCTGTACTATGAATTTTGCAGGGTCCGTTGAGCCATCCCTCCAGTACGGTTCCTTGCCCCGTAGAGGGCTTTTGCTTTTTGGTAGTTAACCCAGGTGTATTGTGATAATGCACCCTTTTATTTCAGACTGGGTTTGTATTCAAGGCCGGATTATCCCAAAATTGTACTTCGGTTTTCCAGGCGCTGTCCATCACACAGTACTTTCGTACTATGGACACCAAGTCGGCAAAGCGTGTGACTTCGCGACGACTTATGGCGTTAAGGATTCCCTTGTCCGTGCAATTATTGCAGAAGAATGAAATTGCGTCTTCCTCGCGGCAGTCCTTTATCCTGTTCATGACCAGGAGGAATCTAGCCCAGTAATGGTGTACTGTTTCTTCGGGCTCTTGCCTAATTTGGGATAGATCGCATATGTTTGGGTGGGTGGGCGGAATTGAATCCGAATCCTCACCCCATCTGAGACTCATGGGCCAAGGAGTTTCCGAACTCGAAAGTTTGGAGTCTTGGATGTTTTCCGATAAGTCTAGCCCGCTACCTGATTCTAGGTTCAGGCCTTGAGTGACGTCCTCCCCTCCACGGGTATCCGGCAAGGAGGGATCGGGAATCCGGACATAGCTAGTCCCTGAGATAGATGAAGGGTTGCCGCATTGTTCCTCCACCACTGCAACGTGATGGGTGACCTAGGGAGAGTTGATCTCTCTCAGATCGGATTTAGGCCCAATCTGATCATAGTCTGTAGTGACTCCCAGGGCGGTGATGCGATCCAAGAGCTCATTCAGGGAAGAAAGCTCCATTGGATCTAACTGCTCGGCGAGTTCTGAGTTGACGTGAAGATTGCTTTTGATGACCCGAGAAATAATTGTCGGCGCAGCCGCTGAACGGGCGGTCATAAGAAAACCACCTAGCCGGAGAGTTTGGCCGATAGCCAAAGATCCCTCAGCGATAGTGCCGTCTTTAAAGACGGGATGAGACATCCTTCCTGATGATGACGGCACAGCGGAACTCTCAATGAAAGCACCAATGTCGGTGTCAAAACCGGCGGATCTCGGGTAGGGGGTCCTGAACTGTGCGTCTAGGCCGGATGGTAATAGGAGGCAGGGGACACGAAGTTTTACCCAGGTTCGGGCCCTCTTGATGGAGGTAAAACCCTATGTCCTGCTTGATTAATATTGATGATATGAGTAGTACAAGAGTAGATCTACCACGAGATCAGAGAGGCTAAACCCTAGAAGCTAGCCTATGGTATGATTGTATGGTATGGTTCTCGTCCTACGGACTAAAACTCTTCGGTTTATATAGACACCGGAGAGGGTTAGGGTTACACAAGGTCGGTTGCAAAGGAGGAGATATCGATATACGTATTGCCTAGCTTGCCTTCCACGCCAAGTAGAGTGCCATCCGGACACGAGACGAAGTCTTCAATCTTGTATCTTCAAAGTCTGACAGTCCGGCCAATGGAGATAGTCCGGCTGTCCAGAGACCCCCTAATCCAGGACTCCCTCATTAACCATCTTTGATCAACGACTAGTCTAGTAGAGGCTTACTAGGGACTCGGTATTTGTTTATATATTCACACATGTATTGAAGTGTCCAATCAATAAAATTCTAGCATGAATAATAAAACTTTATCATGAATAAGGAAATATGAAATAACAACATTATTATTGCCTCTAGGGCATATTTCTTTCAGTCTCCCACTTGCACTAGAGTCAATAATCTAGTTCACATCGCCATGTGATTAAAACCCATAGTTCACATCCCCATGTGATCAACACCCAAAGAATTTACTAGAGTGAATAATCTAGTTCACATTGCCATCTGATTAACACTCAAAGAGTACTAAGGTGTGATCATGTTTTGCTTATGAGAGAAGTTTAGTCAATGGGTCTGTCATATTCAGATCCTTATGTATTTTGCAAATTTTCTATGTCAACAATGCTCTACATGTAGCTACTCTAGCTAATTGCTCCCACTTTCAATATGTATCCAGATTGAGACTCAGATTCATCTGAATCGGTGTCAAAGCTTGCATCGACATAACTCTTTACGACGAACTCTTTATCACCTCCATAACCGAGAAACATTTCCTTAGTCCTCTTTAGGTACCTATGGATAATTTTTTATTGTTCCGTGCCAATATTCTACAAATTTTACATACTTTTGGCAACAATTTATATGATTTTCTTGGACTAACATATTGATCCAGTGCCTAGTGCGAGTTCCTATGTGTTGCATGTTTTTAGTTTCGCAGAAAATCCATATCAAACGGAGTCGAAACACGATAAAAACTTACGGAGATTTTTTTGGAATATATGTGAATTTTGGGAAGTGGAATCTGTCGGATCACGGGTTCCGGCAAAACCCTTGAGGTTCGAACACTGGAGTGCGCGCGAAGATTTCCCCCTACCAATCCACGTCCTAACTCGGCTAAGATCTTATGAACTAACTCGACGAACTCACAACACAAGGGACACAAGATTTATACTGGTTCGGGCCACCATTGTGGTGTAATACCCAGCTCCGGTGTGGTGGTGGTGGATTGCCTCTTGGACTGAGGATGAACAGTACAAAGGGAAGAACAACCTCCTGAGGTTGAGGTGTTCTTGTGTTTGGCAAACTTGTGTGTGGCCTTGGTGGGGTGGGTCCGGTCCAAGATGATCTCCTTTTCCTCTATGGTGGTGGCTAGTCCGATTTATAGAGACCCTGGTCCTCTCCTCAAATATTGAGCGGGAAGGGATCCAACAACGGCCAATTTTAAAGGGGACAACTAGTACAGCTTATCCTGACAAAAGTGGTCTTCGCCTGCAAAAGGCTCTGGTGGTGACGCCGCCTTGGGCTCCATGGTGACCTCCGTCTTGCCATCCTTCTGGTCTTGGTCTTGTTGCATCGATATGGAAACCTTTGCTTGATGTCTAGGTACTCCGCGCCTACGCTTGCCCCCTTAGCACCAAAGAGGAAACAAGGACGCTGCGCGCGCTGGCGCCCGCCTGGTCTTGATCGTCACTTCTCATGTCACGAGAACCTCGCGAGGTTTGCCGTGCCTTGATCTCTCCGTCCCTCGCGAGCCAGCCTGGTGAGGCTGCCCCTGAGGAGGTCTTGCGTCATCCGCCTCGCAAGGCTTGGCCCCTCGCGAAGGTCTTGAATGCCTTGTTGATGAAGATGGGCCATACAGGCCTGCTAGCAAGGCCACGCCATGGGCCACAGGCAGGTAAGTCTGGGGACCCCCATTCCCAGAACGCCGACAGTAGCCCCCGGGCCCAAGGCGCGCTCGGGCTTGGCTTCGAGGTGAAGCCAAAGGTCAAGTGTGGAGCACCGCGGGCCCCAACAGCCTGTGGCCTTGGTCGACGCATGGCGGCTGATTGGATGTGGGCGTCTCCACTTCCCCATGCTGCCTTGATACCCGCCTGGCTAGACGGCCACCAAGGTTTACATGGTTATTCTTCCATCGCTTGTGCCATTCTCCTCGAATTCCTCTGCTTCCCCGAGGCCCTGCTCCCCTTTCCAATCTGACCTAAGCTCTTCCCACTCCATTGCGATGGCGCCAAAGCAAGCAGATAAGGGGAAGAATCCTTTGTCCTTCGCCGCTCCGCCCCCAGCCATTGAGCCCGCCGTTGGTAGGTCGTTGGTGCTCAACCAACAGGCCATGGACAAGGTGCGCGCCATGCTCGCCTCCAGCTTCAACGAGTGGGGGGAGACGGCGGCCTGGCCGGCGTCTCGAGCTCGCATCGGTCGGGCGGTCACCAAGGTCCCATTCCTCATCGATGCCCTCTGGGCTGGCTTGGTTCCTCCCTTCTCCGCCTTCTTCAACGCAGTGATTGCCCATTATCAGATCCACATGCTGCACCTTGATCCCCAACCTGTAACCCTTCTTGCCGTCTTCGCCTTCATTTGCGAGGCCATGGTAGGCACTGCTCCTTCCGTGGCTCTTCTCCGCCACTTCTTCTTGTTGCACCTGATTGATCCTCGGCAGAGCTCCGGATGCCTGAGCTTTCAAGCCGTGGTGGCGACGGTCGGCGACGGGATCGACTTTGAACTTCCACCATCCACGAGCGAGTTTCAGACACGGTGGGTGTTTGTTGATGCTAGAGTGCTCAGCCCCCTCCTCTCCTCCCTGTGAGGGCCCGCCATTCCTAACTCCAGTTTGTGCCACCGGAGGCTCGCCGATCCGTGCGTTGTCCCCGTCTGGCTCAGGTTGAGGTGGCTCAAAGACCTTGGCGTGACAGCGCCTATGGTGGTGAAGGAGTTTGTCCGACGCCGAATCGCTCTGCTTCAGCGCCACTCCTGGCTGATGTGGGCCTTGCTCAATAGCCAGGACCACATGAGACTTCAGGAATCTGGGCTCCCCCTTGAGGCGCGGCAAACAGTGCTTGAGGTCCTGACGGGTGTCCCGTTTCCAGATGACATGCCGAGGAGGAGTTGCCTTTTGTATCGCTGATTGAACAAGATGACATTTGTGGAGCGGATGCCCTCCTTCCTCCCCTGGTCATGGACGGCGGCTGGTTGGCTTCGATCCCTGGGTCTTCTTCAAGCAGCGGGTCTTCACTCATTCGGGCACCTCGTGAGGCCCGCCCCACTAATGGGTGGATGCCAGCCGCCAGCCCCCTGCTAAGAGGGGGCGAGCCACTTAAGGCCCCATTAGCGGTCCCTGTGGCGGAGGATGAAGTCAGCAGCATGCTCGGGTCAGCGCGAGAAAGGAGCATCGTTCGCCACGAGATCTTTCAGGAGGCGATGGGCGTGATGAACGCGCTTGGTGAAGAGCTCATGGATGTGGACGCGCGCCTCGTGGCCGAGGGTCTTCGGCTGGTGGAGGAGCGGCATAAGCTGAAGGTGGCCATCAACCTCGGGCGCCACCAGTGCAAGCTCGATAATGCAAAGGCCGAGGCTTCCCTTGCAGCCTCTTGTGAGGCCTACTCCTGAGCTCTGGAAGAGGCTCGGGAAGCTGACCGCCGTCACGAGGCCGCGGAGAAGCACGCGTGCGAGCTCCAAGCCTGGAGTGCCGCCTTGGATCAGCAGATGGAGGCGCACAGGGCTGCCCTTGCGTTGTTGAGGGGGACACCCGCCGAGGAGGAAGAGATCCGTAAGCTTGAGGAGGCGCTGGCGCTGGAAGCCGTGGAGTGCAGCCTTGAACTCGAGCGGCTGGAGACGAGGGAGCGCCAGGTTGCTCAGCCGGAGGATGACGTCGGCACGCGCGAAGCCAGGGCCCAGGAGGAGATCGACCGTCGGGTGGTCAAGGCTCGTGCGGATCTCAAGAGCAGGCACGACCTGAGGCAGAAGCTCGTGGAAGCTGGGGCTGCTAGTAGGACTGCTGCCCTCAAGTTCAGGTTGATCGAGGTGGAGCGGCGCGGGGAGGCTGCCGCAACCGCCCTAGCCTCGGCGCAGGCTGAGCTGGCTTCCGCCCATGCCGAGCTGCTCCCTCTTCGGTAGCGGGTCACCGACGCCGAGTCCGTCGCGCGGCAGAACAAGGATGAAGTGCTTCAGCGGCGGACGTTGGAGCGTGTGCATGCCCCCATGCTTGAGGACCTCGGGAATAGGGCCAACACCGCCCTGGGCCATATCTGCAATAAGAATGCTCCTCATCCCATGCGAACAACTACGCTAGCCACCTCCGCTTCTTCGCCGACGTGGTGACGCGCCCGCAGAACCGTTCCGAGAGGGCTCGCCAGCTTGTTGAAGAGAGGAGTCACAGCCTGCTCGGGCTCGTGTTCTCCCGCATCTTCAGCCATATCCAGAACGCCGATCCCAACTTCGATTTTGACGCCGCCATTGCTCCCGTACCCGAAGCCATCCGGGGTGACCTGGCGCGATGGGTTGAAGACCACGTGGATGCGCTAGTCAGGGACTTCACTTCTGACGACGATGGGGTGGTAGTAGCGGCGGACGAAGGCAACATGGTCGATGATGGCGATGGCGGCGCCGAGGGAGGTGATGGTAATGCAAATGATGATGGCGGCGATGCCAGTGACGCGTCCGAGGGCGATCCTGGGGGCGCGGCGAGCGACCTATCCGATTGACTCCGTGCTCCTCACCTATTTGCCCTTCACGTAGAAGCTTGGGCGCGGCCCCAGAGGTTGTAAGAGCGTTTTGGGAGGGGGAGCCCCTCATGTAAATATACTACTTCCTCTATCCTTTTAGGTTGAATTGAATATGTGTCTCCACGAACTCACGTGTGCTCGGGCAAGGTTGCTGTCGCGGTTTACCTTAGCCTGGGCGAGCCCAAAACCGGCTCAAGAGATTGTGAGTTTATGGGAGCTCCTAAGGAATTCGTCGACACGCCCGAGGGGGGCGCGTGATAAGCGAGCGCTAGCCACGGTGCGACACGTGCATGGCTCATGTGCTTCATGCTCAGCCCCACTCGCGAGGGGGAGCAACAGGCGTGAACTCCAAAATAAGGCAAGAACCAGACTGCGAGAAATAGCTCGAACGAGAAAAAGGCACCCCCCGCCGGCACGCATCAAACAAAAATTCAACTTCAACTTAAATCCAAATCCAGAAGGCAGGGTTACAGAAAAGAGATCCAAAGCAAATGGCCACGTCCGGCGCCTAGTCTAGTCTTTGACGTCTTCTCACCAGCGCGGAGCTAAGTGCTACCACTGGGCATGGGAGGGAGCCCCCGAGGCCCGAGGGCAGATCTCCTGAGGCTCCGGGGCGTGTACAGCCCCACTCATTATTACGTGAGAGTGTCACGGGCAGCGATCTTCACAGGCGTGAGCCTTACTTCATATCGCCTGATGAGGGCCCCGCCTTGCACCACCCCCTACCACCGCCGGGACGACCATAAATCAGGACGGCCCAACGAGGGCAGAGGGGACGCCAGCGGCGCCCTCGGTGACCAGGGGTCCTCTGCCGGGGGAAGGGTCGCCGGCGCCACCCGGCAGAGGGCCTACCTCCGGGCGTTGCCTTGCTCCGTGCAACACGGGGAGGGGCCTTGCTCCTGGCCCTTCCCATGCAGCCCCTAGTGGGTCTCTCCTGATCGGGCGGGCATCACCGTGCCGGAACCATCACCTGGCGCCGTGACCTGGTTCATCTGTGACTCATAGTTAGCGTAAGCTTGTCCCTAAGGGATTAGTGGTACCTTGTATCTGTTGTCGATGGCGTGGCCGGTGGGGCTCTCTGGTGGCTCTTGGAAGGCTTCAGCTCCTAACGCCTCCTCCTCCCATCCTGGCCCGAGGAATGAGCCGGGGTCGTCCCCCGGCGTGTACTCCTGGTCCATCATGTGGGGCACGTAGGCCTCCGAGGCCGCTGCCCCGAAGACCTCGCCGAAGTGCCCCACGCTCCATGTTGCTCAGCCTGTCACGTTGTCCTGAGGATGGCAGGGCGGTGCTCCGATGGGGCCATGTGCGACGACGCTCGTGCCCGCACCCATCTGAGGTGGTGCGGGTGCGAGGGGGCGCCCTCTGTCATGGGTCATGCTGATGTCGATGAAGCCCCCGGGCGCACTTGGGGGTACGCGCGCGGGGCTAGGCCCACCATGAGCGCGGCCCCTGGGGCGTGATCTGGTAGCAGAAGGGCGGTGCTCCCATGGCCGCCGCGTCCAGTAGCTCGGCGACGTGTTCTAGCAGTGCATCTTGGCCGCTCTCCATCAGTCGGCACCGCAGCAGCTCCCGCGCCACCGTGAGCGCGGCCCACATGTTTGCCTGCTCCCTCCTGGTGTGCGGCGCCGTCGCCGCGGCGTGGCTTGCGGCCCTTGCAGCAGCTCACGTCTATCGGGGAGTAAGAGCAGAGGGTGAGTGACCGCGCCGCCCACACCCCGCAGTGTTTGGCGGTGCGCGTGCCACCTGAGATGTGGGGTTGAGGTCTTCCTGGGCAGGCGGCGCCACCCGAGCGGGCCAGGCTGCCCAGCGGTCGTCGTCAGCCCTCGGGTCACCGGAGATCGGAACCATGGAGCGTCGGCGGATCTGTCGGATTTTGGGTTCCGGCAGACCCTTGAGGTTCGAACACTGGGGTGCGCGCGGAGATTTTGCCTCCTACCTACCTGCACCCCCCGGCATGCTAGGATCAAAACTATGGGAAGAACAACACAAGAGACACAGGGTTTATACTGGTTCGGGCCACCGTTGTAGTGTAATACCCTACTCCAGTTTGTGGTGTGTGGATTGCCTCTTGGGCTGATGATGATGAACAATACAAGGAAGAACAGCCTCGCGAGGGTCTATTCTTGGCTGAGGCGATGAACTGCTGGGAGGAGTTCAGTCACCTTTCTCTCTCTCTCCCTCTGTAGGATCGAAAGTATGTCTAGAGGGGGGGTGATTAGACTACTTGACCAAATAAAAACTTAACCTTTTCCCAATTTTAGTTCTTGGCAGATTTTAACTATCTTAGGACAAGTCAAGCAATCATCACACAATTCAAGCAAGCATGCAAATAGTATATTGGCAGCGGAAAGTAAAGCATGCAACTTGCAAGAATATAAAGGGAAGGGTTTTGAGGATTCAAACGCAATTGGAGACACGGATGTTTTTCCCGTGGTTCGGATAGGTGGTGCTATCCTACATCCACGTTGATGGAGACTTCAACC